>JALBWW010000005.1:29348195-30643195 GCA_023212625.1 Styphnolobium japonicum | reverse complement strand
GGAACTTAATTTCATTGAATATCAATTCTAAGTACTAAAAATTATCAATGATTAAATATTTTTCATCAACTTCATTTTTGAATCCTTCAATCATTAGAGGGACTCATCCATTCATTAAGAAACTCATTTTATGTTGCTAATCGAGAAAACATATCATGTTTTGTTTTTTGGATTTTGATGCTCGAGACTCAAATCAGGTAATTACAACACTGTAGATATTATGGGTGTTCATTAGTTTGGATTAACCTGATCAACTCGATAAACTAACCCAAAAAATATTGGTTTGGGTTGGGTCATCTGATCCAATCGAATCCAACATAATCAAAATTGACCAAAATTGGTTCGGTTCATGGGTCTTGTATTTTATAACCCGATGGCCAATTGAAATGACTCGAATAGTAATAAAACTTCAGTTTTTATCTTCTTGTCATTTGGCTTTTCATTCATTTAAAAACTAAGCTATAAGAATATATCTTTAATTTCTACTTTCAAGCCTCAATCATTCAATTATTTTTATTTCGTTTTAGTTGCATATTAGGATAATAACAGTTTAATTATTAGCTTACTCATATGTGTCACGTAATTCTACAACTTCAAATCTTCTCTGTGAAAATAGGCATACATACATACACACACACACACATATATATATAACGAAGCAAAATACATTTAATATCATGCATTTATATTACAAATGATGCTTGTGACGATTTTGAGAAATTAGAATGTTTCTTCTCAAACTTGGTTTTACTTTTATCTTAATACTTGTACTGTAGTGAAAAGCTTGAATGCTTAAAATTCATATGTAATTGTCTAATTGAGTTTGAAGTATTTAGCAATAGTAGGTTTGTCTCACAACAATATTTTGCTGTGAGAAAAATATGAATCGAATATCCTGATGACCCAAACCAACTCAACACAACCTTAATGGGGTTGGTTTGGTAGTTGCTAAAAAAAACATTTCAAAAACCAAACCATACCAACTCTATCAAGGTTGATCAGTTTGGACATTTTTTTTTCTCAAAACTCAAATCAACTCAACTCATAAACACCCCTAGTAGATATGGATTTAATAGAAGGGGAAAGTAAGTTACATTAAATAAATACTTGTTTTAATAGTAAAACAATTATTATAATAAATCGTGTCAAATTATCTTATAATATGTTAAAGTAAACATTTATTTCAGTCATCAAAATATATACGACATCACGTTTGTCCTCCATTTATAAATACATCATATTAGTCCTCCAAAAATATATGCAACATCAAATTGGTACTTTAATGTTAACTTTTTTCATCAAATTGATTTTGAATAACAAAACTGATGGTAGTAACTATAATTAAATAGCTAATTTAATGTCACTGATAAATGGATGATTAATATGATATCACGTCTATTTTTAAAAGTCGATTATTGCTCACTATGTTAAGTTACATAAATCAAGTGAGTGATTGTGAATCGCCTAATACCAACCCATAAATTATGAGTTTGGTTGGGTGATTGGGTTGATTTTTGTATAACACAATCCAACTCAATCTAATCGGTTTTATGTATTGGGTTATAGTTTCTTCAACTCAATAAAATCCAAATTGATCCGATCACTCAAAATTTATTTTTTATTTTTAATGTAGAAGATATTATTTTGATTATTCTTTTATTAAACACAATTTTTTAAAAAAATTATAAATATTTTTAATTAATAGTTATAATTATCTACAAATACTTTTCAATTTCTCATCCTATAAATACTTATCAACTTTTTATCTTAAAGTTATAATTAATTGTAAATACTCTTTATTTATTTAGCCTTTTATCTTATTGAAAACTAATAGAAATATATATTCAAACGTAATACTTGTCAATATGCTAATTTATATTAACACAAATTTAAAGAAATTATTAATTACCATTTTAATTAATATAAATGTCAATTTAAAATATTTATTATCAGTGTAAAAAAAATTATATTATCATCTAATTATATATTATTCATTCATTAAAAAAGTTAATTAAATAAAAAGTTTCAGTATTTAATAATATATTAAAATATCGTTAAATTACAGTATTAAAAAACTAATGGGGAAAATTGTTCGGCCCTATAAATAATTTCCAAAATTTTGATTACTCGCCGCCCTAGTTTGAACCGCAGTGTCATAAAGTGTCGGGGTCGGCGGAGGAGATAGACGTTGCAGCGACTGCCTGCAGGCGTGTGCCACTGACGGGCTTGCAAATGCCACCATGGCCACATTTGCCCGTATAGTTCGCAACCTTTTCTCGTCTTCCTTTTCTTCCCATCTGTTGAAAGACTGCCGTTTCGCTCCACCAGCGACCAAGACCATACAGAATGCTGCTTCGCAGTCTTTATCAATTGTTGATAACAATTTCACCCAACAAACTAACAACATAATCAGAAGTGACACCCAATCGTTTTTCCCATTCTTGACGTCTGCAGCGCATGTGGTCAAAAGTTATAAGTTCAGGTACCGGAGACCTCCTATTCGGCAGGGTCAACCTCCTATTCGTAAGGCGAACACGACGCATCATAACACAGGGATAGAGCTTGCATTGGATTCCGTAGTCAAGGTTTTCACTGTTTCTTGCAGTCCCAACTACCTACTTCCTTGGCAAAACAAGTCCCAGCGGGAAACAATGGGCTCTGGTCAGTTAATTTTACTCACCTTACAATTTTTATGGTAAAAAATTTGTAGCATATGTATAATATGTTTTGGAAAATACCAGATAGCCAGATTTTTTTGCCAGATTTTTTGATAGAATGAGTTTACATTTGTTATTGACTCTTTGATGGTCCCCACTTTGATTTATCCAACACCATTAAATATTGACAAAATTATAGGTGAATTCTGTCAAATTTTTGTAGCCGTGTAGCATTACTCTTATGTTTCTCGGCTTTCTCTGGCGTTGATTTCCTCGTTACGTTTTATTTTAGTGAGGGGAATACACACTTGATTGTCTGGTTTTCTGCCTCAAATAAAGAACCACTGAAAATTGCCATCTACAAGGCTTATTCTCAGCTTCTTTTATAAGCTTTCACCTATATATTTATAATGTAAATATCAGAACCAAAATAGATATGATATTTCAGATTTTATCTGTCAAACACAGTAGCAGAGACATTTTGTCAACTATCTATCTATACTCTTTTGCGAGCAAGGGCGATGGACAGTGCAATTTGGTCTCTCCAGCGAGCAAGGAGCGGGTTATCTACCCCGCTTCTAAATGGGTTGTAAAGGTTTAAACCCCAAAAGCATCGCAAGTGGTCCAACCCATGGTGAACCCCTACACCAACCCATTCCACTTTCTTAATGTTATACCTAAAACTGCTTTTCATGAGCGCTCCTTGTGTCTGTGTGAATTGAAGAATTATTTAAATAAATTAAAAAGTAGAAAAACCCTGTAAGTGTATATACAAAGGTTAGTAGTGTTATATATGCAAAAATCGTCTTTTTTGCCTGATATGCTTTGATTTTTGAGTAAGTTATCTTTAGCAAATGTGAAGTTCTGACCGGAGGTATTCAATCATAGTAGTCAAACCATATAATCCTTGCCTAAGACATTGAATTCACATGAATTACTTGTTCTATCTTTATAGTGAATATAATTCTTTCAATAAGTTTCCAGTAATTTTAAATTAAATCAGACATACTAAATCTTCCCCATTTCTACCATTTTAAGGATTCTCCATTATTACTTTCTGAAGTGTGGATGTGTGACTAGATCAAACAAAGGTTCATTAAAAATATACATGGTAGATTTGATGCAGCATCCCCCTAATCAGTTCATCTCTGAGAGCAAGCGTAGGTTTTGGGGTTTGTATCTTAATAACCATTCTAAGTTGTATTGTACCTTTAGCCATGATCAAAATACGCTGCCTTATCTTCATTGCCTCTGGCTCACTCTGGCATTGGAACAATGTCTAGGGTTAATGCCCATTAACAGCCATAAAGGAGTCTTCCTGGTATTGCAATTGAAAGAGTTATTACAGTCAAACAAAACTTGGGGCAGAATTATGTCCCTATCTTCCCAATGTCTCCAACAATGCAATACAACTGTTAGAATACTAGGGTTATTCATGTGTTCTTGAATGTTTTTAATCATTTCAATTTGGTCCTTCTGTGTATGACAGGACTAAACTGAGATGAATTAAAAATGTAAGGAATCTTTATATAAAATTAGACTAAGGGGCTAAATTGAGAAAAGGCATATCTTTCCTTTTTCTCAAAAGTCTTTATGATGTGATGCAGGGTTTGTAATTCCAGAAAAAAAGATTCTTACAAATGCTCATGTGGTGGCTGATCATTCGTTTGTACTTGTAAGGAAGCATGGCTCTCCCACCAAGTATAGAGCAGAAGTTAAAGCTGTTGGTCATGAATGTGACTTAGCCATATTGGTTGTTGAGAGCAAAGAGTTTTGGGATGGTATGAATCCCTTGGAGCTTGGTGACATCCCTTTTCTACAAGAAGCTGTTGCTGTTGTGGGATATCCTCAAGGTATCAATTTGTAGATTAATTTGTATTACGTATTTTGTGTTGTATTTATTTTTTTTCCAGATAAAATAATTATATATTAATAGGGAAAATAGAAAGAATGTGCAACAAAAGGATATGACATCCTCATGAAAAGAAAAAAAATAAGGGACAAAAACGGTGAGCCAAAGTGGCCAAAAAATGCACCAAATCTGTCTAATTTCTTTGCATATTAGTAATAGAAATTCCCTTGAAGTAACTGTGAGAGTGCCAAAGAGAAGCCATGGACACAATCCTATTCCATAACACATTTAAGGGCAAATAGAGACCCATGAACCTCTCCAGTGGTCCAACCAAATATACCATAGGACTGTACAAACTGCACACTGCCATAAAATCATACTCTCCTAACTCTGGACAAAATGTTTAAAACGAATTGTGAGAAACTCCATCGAGGTCAATGGGCAAATAAAGTCTTCACCAAGAACCCCAAATAGGTTATTCCATAGAAAAGTAGTTTTTTACTTTTGTTACAATGCAAAAACTAAACAAGCTACTAGTTCTAAACCAAATATGCATATAAAATACATATAAGGAGAAACAGCACTGTGAGACCTATAAATCTACGACATGCCATTAGTATTAATCCTATTAAGTACGATTATTCAAGCAAAAGACTTGAGTTGAGAGGGAGTTTTGGATGTCCAAATAGGTTTACTTCAATTTGTGAAGGAGAAACCCTTAGGTTGTGTTTGGATGGGGCATTTCAAATAATTGATAAAGAAGTGGTATTTCTAAATTCCTTCACCAGCGTCCCTCTGTCATTGTTGTTGAGTCATCTTTGTTCAACACTGAGTACAAGATGGCTCTCAAATTGTTCGGTGGCCTCCTGCAATGGATTCTCGTCAAGAAATTGACATTTGGATTCTGGCAAAAGGTCCCTTCCCATTGCCACTAGGGTAAATGTACCATTGTAGATTGGGTTCATGGGTTCTAAATTTGTTGTCCTTGTGCCTTGGATTGGGAGCAACAAGAATTTGAGGTTCTCTGTGATACATGATGAGTCCATGTATAGCCATAGAATTTTATCAATTCGAAGCACTTGGTGCTGGAAAATCAATGGAAACTTGAACTCCCAGGGATGTTATTTTTTTACCGAACAAAATGCCAATGCTTAGGTATTAGATTTCGTTTTAAATAACTATCTGAGCAAAATATTTTGTAAATGATAGATATTGAATTGCTGCAATTTAATTTCTTTGTATTTTTAATTCTTTGAAATTTTAAAATATTTCATCTAAACACATCATTAATGATTAGAGGAATGCTTTAGAAAATTAAAAAAGGCTCACAAGAAAACGCCCCAAAAGAATCAAAGTCCAAGTTCTCCTATTTGGATTAGAGGAGAGATAGGTAGAATCAAATAAAAGACTTAAGACTTAGGGTGTTTGTGAATTGCTTGAGTAATTAGATACTCAAGAGGCTGGTACTTATATACATAAAAGAATGATTTTTGTTGGAAACGTGCTTTATGCTAGGTGTCTAGGTTCATTGTATATATAGTTGTCATATAATTATTGTAATTAGGATAATTATGATCTCTGTAATTATTACCTTGTTATTATATATCCAATACCCGTTGTGTGATTGAGACCCTAGAAACTGTATTACTTGGTTGGACCCACTATCCTCCGGTGAGAAGACTTCCCTTCCGAGCATCTGTGACCTTTTTTTTTCGGCAAGCTTCTCCGGCCAGACCCGACCATTTTTTTGTCGTGTCATCATTCCGGCCAGCTCACACCACCGCCTATCTTGTCCACGTACTGTTTATGCACGTATTGTTCTGTGTGCACTGTTCGCGTCGTACTATTCACGCGATACTGTTTACGTCGTACTATCCATGCATCATTGTTCTGATCTAACCTCCACCGCCTCAGGTATCTTGTAGTTTATGTTTTTGCCCCTATTGATTTGACCCATGGCTACTTCTCGTCCCTCAGATGCTCTGAAGGCAAAAACACTTGTTTTCACCAATTATGTCAGTGCCCCTCTCTCCACTGACAAATTGGATGACAATATTTGTGTTGCACAAACTACTCCACCAAACCCAGACATAGTTATCATTCGCGCGCCGTTCAAGCGAGCCGCCCGGTGGTGTGGTACGTAGCGGGTTTAGTACGCCCCGCCAAAACAGCTCTGAAACAAACAAAAAGGTGCATGCCGCACTCACGAGGGACTGCCAGTAATATACTAGAGGAAGGTGGGGATGACTTCAAGTCCGTATGGCCTTTCCCTCTGTGGGGAGCAACCTCATTCTCGAACGAACAACCACAACTCTTTCTGTCTAGGTCTGCTTCAACGAGCCTCGCTACTTCATGGAGTGAAAGGGGCCTCCAAGTAAATTGGATGACAGTATTTGTGTTGCACAGACTACTCCACCAGACCCAGACATAGTTATCATAGCGGCGCGATAGCGTCGGAGGGTGGCGTCACGGCTCAAACCCGCAACGCTGCTCCCGTAGCAGAGCGGTTTGGCGTCGCGATTGTCGCGGACGATTTTTGCGGCCATTTCGCAACTGTCGCGGCCGCTACTGTGAAACGCAGCCCTCCTTCGTCGTTTTGTGTGTTCTGTTTGAAGTTTTTAGGGTCCTGTAAAACACAGCCCTCACACAAATAACTAAGCAGCCTCCCTCAGTGAAGACAAAGCCGAGTCCCTGCCTCCCTCCACCATTTCCGGCGATTAGCTCCCATTTCCAGCGAGCAGCACTCATTTTCGGCGAGGCCCACCCATTTCTGGCAACTTCCTCTGTTTTGGCAACTTTGCACCTCTTTTCTGTTTTAACACAGGTGCTGGGTGCCTTTGTTTCTCCTGCCTTTTTTTCTTTCTTCCCTTCACAACTCTTTGTTTCTCCTTTTTTAGTCTTGTATTTTGAATCCTTGATTACCCTTCAGAGCCATGGCATCATCTTCTCATCCTCAACCAACTAGTCAAAGTGTCTCAGCATCATCCTCCTGTTGTGGATTAGTAAAACCAACCGAAGAAAATATTGATATGGCATGGCAGTGGAATAGCTTGAGGGATATCAATTAGGAAGAGTGTGACCTGTGATTTTTGTGGCAAAGTTACAACCGATAGGATTACTAGAGCTAAAAGACACCAAATGGGAGTGAGAGGAGATGTAAATTCTTGTAATAGAATTCTACCTGAAATTAAGAAGTTGATCAAGGAAGCTTTTGAGAAGAAAAAGGCTGAAAAAGATTCATACATGACTGAGTTGAATGAAAATGACAATGAGGAAGAAGAGGTGCAAGAAATCCTAAATATTCAAAGTGGAAAGAAACTAACAACATCAAGTGATACTGCTGTTACTTCCAAGAGAGCTAAAAATATTAAAGGCCCAATGGATTTGCTTCTTCTTAGAAATCCAAAAGCAACTATTAAATTAGGAAAGGCCAAGAGGCAAACAAGCATAAATGATGCTTGTGATAAAGAGGCAAGAGCTAGAACCGTTCAGTACATAGCTCGTTGTTTTTATAGGAATTTCATTCCTTTTAATGTTGTGTGTACTAAAAGCTTCAAGTTGATGATTGAAGCTATTGGAAACTATGGTCCACACCTAAAGGTTCCAAGCTATCATGAAATGAGAGTTACACTCCTTAAAAAAGAATTGGTGCTAACAAAAGAAATGTTGAAGGGTGAAGAGGAAGAACGAGTGAATTTTCGATGTTCGATTATGTCAGATGCATGGACGGATAAGAAGAATAGGACCTTGATCAATTTCATGGTGAATTCTCCATCTGGGACTATGTTTGTGAAGAGTGTTGATGCCTCTGCATATATGAAGACTGGGGAGAAGATATTCAAGTTATTAGATGCCTTTGTGGAGAATATTGGAGAAAAGAATGTTGTTCAAGTGGTGTCCGATAATGGAAGCAATTATGTCTTGGCCGGTAAGAATTAAAATTAATGTATTTTCACAATCTCCCCTTTGATAATTGACCACTCATCTAATTTCATTTGATTTTGGTGTTTTGGTCTTAGGTAAATTACTACAAGCGAAGAGGAAGAATCTTTTTTGGACTCCATGTGCTACACATTGTGTGGACTTGATGTTGGAGGACATTGGAAAGCTACCTCGAGTTAAAAGGACAATACAAAGAGGCATTGCTCTTGTAGGCTTCATCTACAACCATTCATTAGCCTTAAATACAATGAGGAAGTACACAAACAAAATGGAATTGGTTAGGCATGGAGTCACAAGGTTTGCGACCACATTTCTTACATTGCAAAGGTTGCACAAACAAAAAAACAACCTTAGAAAAATGTTACTTCAGATGAGTGGTTGACCTCTAAGATAGCAAAAGAAGCTAAGTGGAAAAGGGCAACTGACATTGTATTGATACCTATTTTTTGAAGTTGTTTATTCTCTTAAAGCTATGGGGCCTCTTGTGCATGTTCTTAGGCTTGTTGACAATGATAAAAAGCCTGCAATGGGTTACATATATGAAACAATGGATAGGGCTAAGGAAGCTATTCAAAGATCCTTCAATGAAAATGTTGATAAGTATAAGGATATTTTTGATATCATTGATAGAAGGTGGGAATCACAACTTCATCATCCATTGCATGCAGCTGGCCACTTTCTGAACCCCGAGTTCTTCTATAGCAATCCAAGAATTGAATTTGATGGAGAAGTGATAGCTGAACTTTATAAGGCCATTGAGAGACTAAGTACAACTGAAGAAGAGGTAGATAAGATTTCAATTGAGTTAGCACTATATAAGAGAGCTGGAGGCATATTTGGAATGAAGGCAGCAATAAGACAAAGGACCACAATGGCTCCTGGTAAGAAAAAATGCACTTCTTGATAAATTTAGTTAGAACTTACATGACACTTAATGCTAATTAAATAATTTATAATTATATTACAGCTGAGTGGTGGAGGAAGTATGTGTCATCCTCTCCAAGTTTGCAAACATTTGCCATTAAAGTGTTGAGCTTGACTTGTAGCTCATAAGGATGTGAGCGTAATTGGAGTATTTTTTAGCATGTAAGTAGACGTCTAATGATTTTCCTTTACATAGTTTCATTTAGTGATTGTGAAACTAACATTTTTGTTTATAAATTATGTAATAGATTCATTCTAAGAAGATAAGCAAGCTTGAGCATCAAAAGTTGCAAGACTTGGTTTTTGTTAAATATAACCTAGCTCTTAAAGAACGTTTTGATACCCGAGATGTGATTGATCCCATTCTCCTAAATAACATTGATGATAGTAATGAATGGTTAGTGGGAGAAATGGGTGGAGATGGAGAAGGTGTTGAAGATGAGTTGGTTTTTGATGACGATACTTTAACTTGGGGGGCCGTAGCTGATATAATTGGAGCTGGTGAGCCTATAAAACATGCCAGGCAGCAAGCAAGATTGAAGAAGAAAGTTACTTCAAGGCCTTCTAGCTCTAGGGGAAAGGAACCTATACATGATGAAGAGGAAGAAGAAGCTAATGATGTAGAAACGGAAAAGGAGGAGGAAGAGATCTACAAGTCTAGTAGTGGTGAAAGTGACAATGAGGAGGAAGAGAACTTAAAAGATCTTGAATATGATGATTTTGATTGAAGAAAAACTTGTACTTATGTTTTGAATTTGAATGTTTAGTTACTTTAAGCCTTAGAGGCATAACTTAATTAGTATTTGGAGCTGTGTTTTCTTTTTCTTATTTTAAATCTTATGCTCCTTGATGACTTTTGTGGTTATTAACTTGTTAATTATGCCTTATGTTCATGGTAATTGTGTGACTCTAGAGTCTAGAATTATGACTTTTGATTATTAATGATGAATATGTGTTTAATTTTGACTAATTTTATATTTTGAAGCATTTATACATGTATAGTATAATTGCGTATGATTTTTTACTTTTTTTCTGTGTAGCGGCCATCCCGCTATCCGCTATCCTCCTATAGCGTTTTTGGGGTCGGCCGCTACGCGCTGCTTTCCGGGATTGACTACTATGGGCCCAGATGAGCTCTCAGAACCACCTAGAGCTTTTCCTACTAACTAGGCAGACTTTATGAAGTGGTTTGAGCAATGTTAATCTTCTGGTTCCACTGTTTCTATAGCGCACACGAGTAACTCTTTTGCCTGTCTTTCTTAGTATCCATCACTTGGCCATTGGGTTCTTGATTCTGGTGCGCTAGACCACATCTCTGGTAATAAGACCATTTTCTCTAAACTTTCTACCTCTGATTATTTGCCTACTGTTACTTTAGCTAATGGATCCTATACTCAATCTCAAGCGATTAGTATTGCCCATCCCCTCCCATCCCTGTCAGTTGATTCAGTCCTATATGTTCTTGGGTGTCCATTTAACTTGCTTGTTATTAATCGTCTGACACATTCTCTTGACTATTCGATTACCTTTACTAAAGATTCTGTTATTCAGCAAGATCGGAGTTCGGCACGGGTGATTGGCACTGGATGTGAGTCCACGGCCTTTACCAACTCTTTATCCTTTCTCGTGTTTGCTCTACCACAGATTCCTCTCTCACTATCCATGTTCAGTTGGGTCATCCTAGCCTTGACAAATTACAGAGAATGGTTTCGAGGCTCTCCAAGTTATCAAGTCTTTCTTGTGAGTCGTGTCAATTTGGAAAACACACCGGTAGTTCATTTCCTAATTTAGTAGTCGAGCATCGTCTTCTTTTGCTTTAGTTCACTCTAAGGTATGGTGTCCTAGACATACTGTTTCTACTTTAGGGTCCCAATATTTTGTTACTTTCATTGATGATTATTCTCGTTGTACTTGGTTATTTCTAATGCAAAATCGGTCTAAGTTATTCTCCATTTTTTTTGAACTATTATCAAGAAATTAAAATCCAATTTGGTGTCCTTATTCTTTCTTTGCGAAGTGATAATGCCCAAGAATACTTATCGCAGCAATTTCAAACCTTTATGACCTCTCATGGCATTCTTCACCAAACGTCTTGTGCTCATACCATTCTACGGTCCTCCCTATTCCTTTGTTCCCTGTCCTTGTAGAGTTTGATACCCTCAGACCCTACCCATATAGGCCCCTCCTACCACTGACCGCACTTTCCAAACATATCACTGTTGGCCACACCCACCATTACTGCTTCCACCTCCTTCAAATATTGTTGTTGAGGTCATTGCAAACTCTTCCCTCGCTCTAGCTCCTTTAGCAGCTCCGGTATTGCCTCTTGATCTTTCCATTGCTCTCCAAAAGGGTAGACGGTCTACTTGTAACCCTACTCGTCATTATATTGCTTTGAGTTATCACCGTCTGTCCTCTTTACATTTTGCTTGTTTTTCTTCCTTGTCTTTTGTCTCTATCCCTAAATCTCCAGGTGATGTTTTTTCTCGCCCCGGTTGGAGACAAGCCATGATTGGCGAAATGAGTGCGCTTCACAACAGTGGTACTTGGGAACTGGTTCCTCTATCTCCCGGGGAAGTCTGTTGTAGGTTGTCGGTGGATATATACAATCAAGGTTGGTCCTTATGGTAAATTTGATCGCCTTAAGGCTTCTTTGGTGGCTAAAGGGTATACACAAATATTTGGCCTAGATTATGGGGATACTTTCTCCCCTGTAGCAAGGATGATATCGACTCGGCTCCTTATTTTCATGGCTGCTATTTGCCACTTCCCTCTTCACCAACTTGACAATAAAAATGCCTTTTTACATAGTGATCTAGAAGAAGAGGTATACATGGAGCAACCACCTAGGTTTGTTGCTCAGGGGGAGTTTTCTGGCCTAATATGTCACATTCACAAGTCTCTTTGTGGTCTCAAACAGTCTTCTAGGGCTTGGTTTGGCAGGTTTAGTATAGTAGTCCAACAGTTTGGTATGATCCGCAGTGAAGCTGACTACTTTGTGTTCTATCACCACACAGCCCAAGGTTGCATTTATCTAGTTGTGTATGTAGATGACATTGTCATTACTAGTAGTGACCATCATGGCATATGTTAGATAAAGCAATATCTTTGTCATCACTTTCAGACCAAAGACCCTGGTAAACTCCAATATTTATTAGGTATTAAGGTAGCACAGCCCAAGGATGGTATAGTAATTTCACAGAGGAAGTATGCTATGGATATCCTTGAAGAAACAGGCATGTTGAATGCCAAACCTGGTGATTCTCTCATCAACATGTACTACTAGATAAATACATTGACCAAGTGAGGTATGGTAATAAACAACTGAGTAATCTACTTCACTGCGTTTCATGCCAAAATTTTGGATAACAGTACTGAATTTTCCAAAGCAAGGTTGTGGAGACTGTTTTAATCCACAAAGAGAACGTCATAATTTGTAAACTAGTCCAGACTCACCCTGAGCAATAAAGCCCGATGGTTGCTCCATATAAATTTCTTCTTCAAGTTCACCATGGAGGAATGCATTTTTAATATCCAGCTGATATAATGGCTACTGACCTATGGCTGCCATTGGAAGAAGACATACATAAGCAATTTTCGCCACAAGAGAAAAGTTGTCTCCATAGTCAAGGCCATAGATCTGAGTATATCCCTTAGCAAAAAGACGTGCTTTGAGACGATCAATTTGCCCATATGGTCCCTTTTTGATACCATACACCCATCAACAACCAATAATTGTGTTTCTTGGAGGAAGAGGAACTAATTCCCAGGTGCCACTATGTTCAAGAGCAAGCATTTCATCAATGATAGCCCAAACCAAGAATTCTAACAAATAAGTGCCAAGCCTAGCTCTTATTCTTGTTAACTAATATTAGTATTTATGTTGAAAGTCCATATCATTTTCTTATTGTATATTCTTGGTAAGTAAAGAAATGTGAAAAGTAAATTGTCACGTAATAATAATATTGAAGAATTGAGGTTGTAAGAAGAATATTTCATTGGATTTTGGGGTTTTATTTATAGTTGAAAAGACTGATTGTTAGAAGACAAAGGGTTGCAGGACATTCGACTATGGCCCTGTTTGGATAAACAACTTATATAAGTATTTATTCAAGTAGAGCTTATTAAGCTCTACTATCATAAGCGCGGTCTAAAATAAGCTAAATAATGTTTGGATAGACACTTTGAGAAGCGTTTTTCATAAATCATCGGGACTAGGTATCGTGTATTTGAGGGATATGCTATGAATTGTGTCAATTCATTAAGGTTAATTGTCAAAATTATTATAAAACAACTTGCGCCTAAGTTGTTTTAGCTTTTGCAAAATCTTATTTTCATAAGCTTGAATTTCTAGTTTATGAAAGTAACCTTATACGAGTTTCAAAAGTTGTTTTAATAAGCTCATCCAAATGAGGTAAAATACTTTGATGGGCCTCTAACCCATGTATACCAGAAAGGAGCAAGGAAGCAAGGCGTTGGGCTGCAGGACTATGGGCCTAAGGCGAGGACCCTGAAGGTTTATGAGAGAAGGAAAAGAGGGAAGCTCAAGGGCAGAAATGGGAATGAGCTGGAAAAGGTAGTGGAGGATTCTGTTGGGCAGACAGTAGAAGGGTCTAACCGTATGGACACCTGGCAGCAGCAGAATGGTGTGGGAGATATGGAATCATAGAGGGGAACGTGAATATGGAGGGAGCAAAGGGGAGTGAGAAGGGTATTTGGTTATCTGGGCAGTAGGGGGTGGCTTAGACCATTGGGCAGAGACAGCAACTTGCTTCTCTGATTATTTCCTTTTGCTTTCCTATTCTGAATTTGTTTCTGCATATCTTGTTGGATCACTGTAATTGGACTTGCCCTCTTGATCACCTACTATTTTCTCCATTAATAATACCAGATTCTATCATACTTTATAAGTATTTATTGCAGTAGATAAGCCCAAATAAGTTGGTTATAAGTTCTTCCAAACGGGGCCAATGTCAAGTTGTTCAATCAGCCAGCATATATATGACTAACTTTATTGAAAGCTGAAGGGATGCATGTAACACGAGAAGCACTGTAAGATGTTCAGTTTGAGTTAATTGAATAGACTGAAAAATGCTATGCTGCATCCAATCTTCACAGGCATCTTTGTTGCATTTGGCTTAAGAGCAACACTCGTGTCTTCAGCCAGATATCTTTACCAACTCACCTTGTTTGAGATGGGAATTTTTTCTTTCCTGAATTATTTTGGTTGCCTCTCTAGATGGATTGTTTTGTTTTTTCCTTACATATGGGTTTCTTTTCATCATTTCTTTATGGGTTTTCTTTGTCTGATGCAAATGTACTGGACTGCCCTCTTGCACTGATTTTTTTTCCTTATTGAACAATTGTGAGAATATCTCAACTTGTTATTTCCTCTAGGGCTGATTACAATTTTATATAGGAGAAAGACAATAATCAAATCCCTATAACTATGGAACAAAATAAGGAAGACAACTAATTACAGTAATTAATCCTATAATTACAGAAAATAATAAATAGAGAATCAAACTGAATAAATTAGTTTGACTATAATCCCATAGATTGTGGGATCAGATCTTCCAACACTTATTACTCCTTTTTATCTTTTGCTTCAATTTTATTTTATTTTTATTTTTTGGGGGGGGGGGGGGGAAGGGGTCTTTGAGGATTTCTTATCATTCTATGTCCTTCTCTTCTGTCCCTTGAAAGGTTCTTTTATCCCTAAAAGAAAAGAAAAAAAGCTTTCAGAAAAGTGGCATAATTCCAATTGTGAACACTTGTGACGGAGCCTCATTTGAATTAAATAATTAACACAGGTTTTGTTGCAGGTGGTGACAATATTTCAGTCACTAAGGGGGTTGTCTCCAGGGTTGAACCTACACAATATGCACATGGTGCGTCACAGCTGATGGCAATACAGATCGATGCAGCCATAAATCCAGGGAATAGTGGTGGCCCTGCAATTATGGGCAATAAGGTTGCAGGAGTAGCCTTCCAAAATCTTTCAGGTGCTGAGAATATAGGGTAAGCGTTTGATTTTCTTTGCCTTAATTATTCTTGAGTTTAGAACTTCAGATTCATTAACCCCCTAATATGCTACTAGTTTTTTTATTTTCATATCTATTAGTTTTCACGTTATAATTCAATTCTAATACCTTGAGGTGCACTGCACCAACAAAACACAATGTCTTTTTCTTTCTTTCTTTTTCTTCTTTGGGGTTAGATTATCCTTTCTCAAAATTTAATCCACAAGTGCTCTTTTTGTGAAAAGAACACACATGTAAACTGCATGATTGATTTATGAGGAGAAGAAACGAAGTTAACAATAAGTAAAATCATTTGGTAACTCCTGTCATTTTTTTTTTTCCTGATTCAATTTGCAAAACAGGTGATTTTCACCAGAAGCCAATCGTATGTTGATTTCTTTTACTGTTGCACCTATGTATGTGGCACCTTATTGTTACAGAAAAAAAAATTAAGAGAATACAATAGTAGAGAATTAAGGTATCCTCCTTAAACAAAATATAAAAAGAAGACATTGCAGAAACAACCTGGAATATCAAAGTAATAAATCTCTCCTATTACTTTACTTATATGTCAAGGAAATTCCCTTAAAGAATTTGAGGGTAAAGCACCAAAGAGAGGCCAAAAAATATCCTAACCAACCGCAGATCTGAGGACAATGAAGGATCCTTGGAAATATGACCATTCTGTTCCGATCATAGAAAAATAACTGCATAAACTGCACGCCTCCATTGAATTTTGTCCTGCTTACTCCTAGTAAAACCCCTCAATGAGGAAATTTCCATTCAACAAATGCAAATCTGCAATAAATCATTTTTGTTGGTCGTATTTAGTAATGCGATCCAAATGAAAGACTTCACCTTAGAAGGGACTTAGAGGACTTCCAAAAGGGATTAGTGAGAAGAAAAACAAGTGAGGAATTGGAAATAGGAATTGGAAATAGGATTTGGGTGTATAATCTGGAAGAGTCAAAATGCAAATCCTTCTATCCAGTTATGAAAAGGGGCAAATCAAGCAAACCAAGAAAAGATCGTAAATCCAAAACTTCTTCATTGGTAGGGCTTCCGAGAGAACTGGACTTTCCAATTTCCATGTTGGATTCTCCAGAGAGTTTGGAGCCTTTTCTCACATGCCAATTTAGAGGTTTTTGGAGCAGTGAAGATGGAAACACTCTTTGGCAGTGCACAATATATTCTGTTACTTGGTGCTTATGGTTGGAGAGAAATGCCAGAATTCTCATGGATAATTCATTGAAGCTACCTCTACTTTGGGATAAAGTAGTCTTCTTAGCCTCTTTATGGTGTTCAGCCAATGGGTATATCAAGGGGTTTCTTTCTTGCATATCCAATGAGTTGGCAAGCTTTGCTTAGGTAATTTGCTTGTCTTAGTTGTTCTGTTCTTGTTTATTTATTTTATGTAATTTGGTTCTTTTAGGAGTATATTTTATCCTTTATTCTTGCACTTGTTTCTCTGTTGTCTCTGTTAGAATATTAAGGTTATTAGTCTTATTATTAGTGGACTTGGGTTTATACTATTATTTTATCTAATTATTAGTATAAATAAGAGCATTAGAATAATGTTTTGAATCCTATCGATCTTATATTTAGTTTCTATTATAAGCCGTATTTCTCTCTTTTCCACCTTTTCTATCTAAACCCTATAATTTCAAAATGGTATCAAAGCGGTACCATCCACCTTGAGGAGAGTTTCTCCTTTCAGCTATGTTGAGTTCTATGGAAGTCCTTTGTATATTCTCTCCTCTATTTTCTTGAAACCCTATTATTTTCACCTTAAACCCTATTCTTTTCTATGCCTTTTGTGTGCGTCTTTCAGGTTTTGTTTCTTATCCATTATTCTCCCCCAACAACCTCAAATTTGGTTCACCAAGTTCTAATTAGCCAGACACTGGCAAGGCACGCCCCCTACTTCTGTCCAACAGACTATCATTGTTCCTTGCCCTGAAAATCATGTGCTAGTACGTGAACCCATCTCTCTTGTTATTCACACAAATCTGTGCAAAAGGTTGTGTGACCCAATGAGTCACAACCTAGACACTCTTGTATGGTCTTGTTTTCCTCTGCTATGTTGTTTTGGTGGAGCTATGCTGTTAGGTTACTTCTTGTGAGCTTGTCATTGACTGAATCTGGTGGGTGTAGGCCATTCGTGGTCGACCAGTGCCAAAGGACGACCGGCGGGACTAGTGGTGGCTTATGGTGGAAGATTTGCGAGAATTTGGTCATTGGCTTGAGGGGCACATGGCTTTCCATTTGACTTCTGGCCTCTGCGACAGTTTGGGTGGTTGTTCGGTGCCACGTTTGAGTGTGATTCCAATTGGCAACAAGCGGGCAGAGGTCGTTGTGGTGAACAGAAGTAGTTGGCCAGCAAGCTCTGTTCCAGGCTTTTTTTATGTTTTTGTTGTATTTTTCTTGTGTTTCTGGTGTTGGCTTCCTGATGATGTTGCAATGCATGGGTGTGTCCAAGGACACACTACACATGGGCTCATGTGTTTGAGGCACAACAGATTCTGTAGCGACCCGTTTGTGCTTTATGTGAAGGCTGGTGGAGTTTTCAAGAAGCATCTTCGTTGGCTCGTGGGGTGGCCAGCGGCGTTTGTGACAAATTACGGTAGTTTCAGTGCTATGTGTCTACTAGTGGTTATTCCTGCATGGTCAATGACCAACTTTGATTCTAGCTAGTTCTGCTAATAAAGATACTATTTGTGGTATAGGAGTGATAATTTGAGCTTCTGGTTTTTGCCACATGTTTCTGCCATTGGCGTTTGTTGTTTTCTCTTTGCCATCTTTGCAACTTGTTGATTGTGTTTGTTGTTCGACTATCAAGGGATTGTGGATTGAAGATTTTGGGCATTAGTAAAGGGCTTTGTTGGTATTACTGGGTAGTATGAGACTGACTCAGTGTATGGAGATCAGTTTGGAGGTCAAGGGGGCCATTAAGGAGAAAGGTTGAAGACTCCACAAACTGTCTCATTTGCTTGGGACCTGTGGCTAGGAGAAGCTGGAAGAAGGTCGAGGGGGCCACTAAGGAGAAAAGTCAAAGACTTTTATGAACTATCTGCCAAGGACACTGCCAAGGTTTTGTTATACAGGGGGAGTACTATTTGCCTGTTCTTTGGTTTAGATGGCTAAGTTGTTTTAGATCTTGGTGCTTTGTTTTCTGTTTGAGGGGTGTGTTAGAATATTGGGGTTATTAGTCTTATTATATTAGTGGGCTTATACTAGTAGTACTGGTACTTGACCTAACTATTAGTATAAGACCTAACTATTAGTATAAAGCATAGCATTAGGTTAATGTTTAGAATCCTATCAATCATATATTCAGTTTCTATTGTTAGCCGTCTTTCTCTCATTTCCACCTTTTTTACCTAAACCTTATAATTTCAACAGTCTCTAATAAATTCTCTTTTTCAATAAAAAAAAATTGTCCTTTTCCCACACTTGTTCATTATATTCACTCTCTTTAGAAGATAGCCATTAGCAGAACACCAAAGAGAAGACATAAACATAATCCTATCAAATAACAATCCTCTAACAAGAACACTATGTTCTGAAGTTGAACGTCTACTAGACAGAAACCTTTCCCACTTTGCATCTGTAAACCTAATCACTTGGATATGTTCCTTATCTTCAAATAGCAATCCTTGACCCGGTTCTCTTTTGATATCGCAATGACTATCACGTGGAGCTTGTAGAAACTAACTAACCACACTCACAACAAAGGTAATATCCGGTCGAGTAATAGGAAGATAATTTAGTATCCCAACAAGTCCCCGGTATCGCCTAGTGTTTGGTAGTGGCTCCCCCTATCCAAGTAGAAGCTTAGCTTTTGGATCCATGGGAATTTCCATAGGGGGTAATCGGGCATACAAGTTTCCTCCAAGATATCATGTACATATTTTCTTTGAGAGACCGCAACACTAGTGGTTGACCAAGCCACCTCAACATCTGGAAAATATCTAAAGCGGCCCAAATCCTTAGCCTGAAAATCATGGAAGAGATGCTTCTTCAATTGATAGATCCCTGACTCATCACTGCCCAAAATAACAATATCATCCTTATAGACAACCATATAGATGCACTGTCCTTGTGAGGCGTGTCAATAGAATATAAAGTGTTCTACCTCACTACAAATCGTGTCAAATTATTTAACAATGGTGTTAAATCTCCCAAACCACACTCGCGGAGAATGTTCAAACCATAAAGAGAGTGGCGCAAGTGGCAAACTAATCCAAACTTCCCCTTCGAAACAAAGTAGGTGGTGACTCCATATAAACTTCTTCATCAAGATCTCTTTGGAGAAAGGAATTATTTATGTCGAGTTGGTACAATGGCCAATGCCGGATGTCAGCCAAAGAGACAAAGAGGTGAACAAAAGCAATCTTTGCCATAGGGGAGAGGACGTGTCACCATAATCCAACCCATAGATCTGCGTGTAGCATTTAGCAACTAATCATGCCTTGAGGCCATCAATCTGGCCATCAAGACCAACCTTAATGGTATAAGCCCAGCCATAACCAATTTTAGACTTGCCAGGAGGCAATAGAACCAGCTGCCAAGTGCCACTATAGTGCAAGGCAGTCATTTCATTCACTATAGCATGTCGTCAACCAGAATCGGATAGAAATTGAGGACAAGGAGGTAACAAAAGAAAAATATGGGGAAGACAGACTGTGATAACTCAAAAATATATGAATGTTGTAAGGATTGTGAGTAGAGCAAATACCTTTCGGGAGGGCAACGGGAACGACACACCATATGATCACCAAGAACCCCAAAAATGTTATTCCATAGGAAAGTAATCATCTT
This sequence comes from Styphnolobium japonicum, assembly GCA_023212625.1. Taxonomy (NCBI): domain Eukaryota; kingdom Viridiplantae; phylum Streptophyta; class Magnoliopsida; order Fabales; family Fabaceae; genus Styphnolobium; species Styphnolobium japonicum. The sequence continues at coordinate 30,622,976 of JALBWW010000005.1, read as the reverse complement.
ACTATCCAAAAATAAGTGGCCTACTGCTTCTGAACTAGATTTGCACACAACACACATAAGGAGAAAGAGTTATGAGGTCTATGAATCTACAACATGTAATTAGTATTGTTGGAATTATAAGGTTTAGGTAAAGAAGAGGGAAAAGGGAGAAAGGCAGCTAACAATAGTTTACTGAATATATGATTGATGGGTGTGTTGTAACACAATACCCTAACCTAATATTCCTATTTATACTAGTAATTAGGTCAAATACTAGTTCTGCTAGTACAAGCTCAAGCCCACTAACAATAAGACTAATAACCCAAATATTCTAACAAGTATTAATCTAGTAAGTACAGATGTCCAAACAAAAGACTTGACCATAAAGGAAACTTTAGACTTCCAAATGGGTTTGTGAAGAAGGAATCTTTGATGGTTATGAGAGTGACTTAGAAACTAAAAGAAAGATTTACAAGAAAACACATCATAAGAATCAAAAGTCCAAACTCCCATCTTAATTGGTAGAGAAATGAATAGAATCAAGTAAAAGCGAAAGCAATTGTAATTCGCTAGCTTCTCTATCACTCAAGTTTCTACGAAAGTGAAAATTCCAACTTAAAATAAGTGCATGTTTGTTTTTGATTATTTTACACTCAAAAACAGCCTTTTTTTCAAAATCTCTTTCTTGGACATTTTGATTATAAGCTATTTTAAAGCCAAAAAAAGCTAATCCAAACACACTATAAGTCTGTATAGAATAAAATTTTATAATGGGTTAATTATGCAATGTAAGGAGATGATAGAGGTGAGGAAATCATCTAAGATAGGAACATTCCCCACCCAAATTGTCTTCCCAAAACTTGATGCAATTACCATCACCAAATCAAAAGAAACTAGTTGGCTAAAAGAAACATTTACCTGAGAAATGAACTTCTAGGTATTAGCAAGAGTTGCGGTGACCATTCGTTTGGCATCACACCCATTGCATGATGAGTCGTACTTCATATTCCTTGTTGTTTCATAATTTATGACTTGTAATTTTCTAAATTTTTCTTTCCCTTTCTTTTTCTTGTTTTAAACTTCTTTCTACATCTCTCTTATTAGCCTGTTTAATTATTGTCTTCTTTCTAAAATGATTTTCATTTTTCTAAAGTCAGGAGTGTCAAATTGGGAAAAAATATAAGATTTTATTTGTGTTGGCAATAACATAAAAGGATGTTATGTCTGACGGTAATGTGTTTCTTTCATATTACACATGATCCCCTGTTCTTCTCCCCAAGACTCCAATATTTCCATGCATTTCACTTGAGACAAGACAAATATTTGATCTTTGATTATGCTTGAATTCATATTATTCTTTGCGCAAAGAGATGAGAAATATATCTATTATGAAGTAATTTAAAATTCCCGATGCTGGGACTTTGAAGTTTGCAGAATTTCACAGATGGACATTTTGGTAATTGGCATTCAATAGCACATATGCACCAATGTTGTCAATGGCAGCAGGCCAAAAATCTGCTATAGTTTTATGGCAGATGGCATGGCTGTCAATGGCAGAAGAAAGGCAGCCATGTTAGAAAAAAGTGTAGAATTTAATAAACTAGAAAGTTAATAAAAAGACCTAATAGTTTATATCAAGAACAATAAACATAATAATAGGTTTTTTTGAAGAATTAGCTCATCATAATGGACAGAGAGGAATAAATGATGGGTCAGGTAAGGAGTGGAATGGAGTGATGGATGATGTTGAAAATGAACAAGAACAGAGTAGTAGAGTGGAAATTTTTATTAAAAAAAACATAGAGAAGGACGATGAACAGAGAAGTGAGAAGAATATAATTTAGAGAAACAAGCAAAAAACAGAGCGAGGTAATGTGAAACAGAAAAACAGAGGGACTGAAACAGAAGTGAGGGGACGACGTGAAAACTGAAGTGTAATTTGTGAGACTAAGACAGAGATAATATGAAAGATGAAACTGAAAAATAAAAATGAGGTGGTAGAAATAAAATATAACATAAAGAGAATGGCTGTAAAACAGAGTATCGGGAGCTGTGAAGTAAAAACTGAAACAAAAGGAAGATCATAGAAAAAAAATAGATGCTGATTACTGGAGGAGAGTTTCGTGCAGGTCTGTGAAGATCTTCCCTGGGTTTGAATCTTGGTGGAGCTGAAACATAATGGACAGCACAGCCCATGTGTAAGAGAGCAGAATGACAAGAGATAAGATTGTTTGGAGGTTTTCAGCCATAGATGAGCCTAAAGACTTAATTACCCCTAAAAATTACAAGCCCATTGGTTTAAAATGGGAAAAAAGTGATGGGTTGCCATGAGCAACCCTACATAGTGGGATGCTTTTATGGTGGCAGGGCAAAAATCCCGCCACACCATTCTGCCATCACGGCTGCCATTGACAACACCGATATCCACCAAGTTACATGATCAAGTGCACAACCATGCGTACAATATAGGCTGCACTATCATGAAGCATTATATATTCTGTTTGTCTGATTAAACATAAATTTTGCATACTAGATTACTTTCTTTCATATTGGATGTTGCAGTTACATTATACCTGTACCAGTAATAAAGCATTTTATATCTGGTGTAGAAGAAAATGGAAAATATATTGGATTTTGCTCTCTGGGTTTGTCATGCCAGCCTACTGAAAATGTTCACCTCAGAAACCATTTTCGCATGCGACCTGACATGACTGGGGTGCTTGTAAGCAAAATTAATCCACTTTCAGATGCATACAAGATTTTGAAGAAAGATGATATTATACTTGCATTTGATGGTGTGCCTATAGCAAATGATGGTACAGGTGTGTTCTTTCTTTTGTTTTTTTCTGGATTTTCATTTATACAATATTTACTGTATAGATAATTTTTTGGAAACCCCAGACCCCAGACATGGGTAAGATCTATGTGATATGGTAAACAAGCTCGTGCTTCATTTCCAAAGTGTCTTAATAATCAGTTTGTTCCTCCTTTGAAGTTAGTTTACATTGATGTTTGGGGTCCTAGTAGGGTCTCTTTCTTTGGGTTATCAATATTTTATGACATTTATTAATGATTACTCTCATGCCATTGGCTTTTTTAATGAAAAATCACTATGAATTATTTTCCATTTTTCAATTGTCAAGATTCAGAATCAATTTAATTCCTTTATTTGTACTCTACGAAGTGATAATCCCCGTGAATATTTCTCTACTTCATTTAGTTTTTTTTTCTCACATCGAATCGCACTCACACTCCTTAGCAAAATGGTGTTGTTGAATTGTAAAAACTGCCATTTAATTAAGACTGTTCACAGTTTACTCCTTCACCATAATGTTCCATTGCAGTTTTAGGGTGATGCTATTCTCACTGCATGCTACTTGATTAATCACATGTTATTCAGTTTTACAAAATCAGATACCCTCTTTTCTTTTGTTTCCTACTTCAGCACAATATCCTCTTCCTCCTAAGTAATTTGGTTGTACTTGTATTTTTAATGATCTAACGCCTAGATAGGACAAACTTTGTGCAAAACCCATCAAATGTCTCTTCTTAGGATACTCTAATCTCTATAAAGGGTATCAGTGTTTTTCCCCAGAGACAAATCGTAACATTGTCTCCATCAATGTTACCTTTTTTGAGAATAATCCTCTAGTTGCCCTCCAAAACAGTATTTGTTCCACTTTCCATCCTTACCTCATTTATACCTTTTTGATTTATCACCGTTTGTCTTCCCCATATTATACTTCTGTCACCTCTCTCTATGCCTAAGACTACAGGTGAAGCTCTTTCCCATTTTGGGTAGCAACAGGCTATGGTTGATGAAATGGCTGCCACGCAGTCTTGTGGCACTTGCGAACCGATTCCATTGCCTATTGGTAAATCTCCAATTGGTTGTCGATGGATCTACAATGTTAAAATCGGTCTTGATATCTTGATTGATCACCTTAAGGCCCGCTTAGTTACTAAAGGTTACATGCAGATCTATGGATTGTATTATGGTGACACCTTTTATGGCCCCTGCTCGCCTCTTTCTCTCCTTGACTGCCATCAAGCATTGCCCACTCTACCAGCTTCACATAAAAAAATGCCTTTCTTCATAGCGAGCTTGCTGAGTAAGTTTATATGGGGAGCTTCATGGGATTGTTGCTCAGGGAGAGTATGGACTGGTTTGCCACTTGTGTGGGTCTCTTTATGGTTTGAAACAGTCTCTGCGAGCATGGCTTGGGAGATTAAGCACTATTGTTGAGTAGTTTGGGATGACTTGTAATGAGGCGGACCATCAACATTCCTTCCATGTCAGTGCATATAGCTAGTGGTTTATGTGAATGGCATTGTCATTAAAGACAGTGATGAGCCAAGAATCTGTCAATTGAAGAAGCATCTCTTTGATCATTTTCAGACTAAGGATTTAGGTTTCCTTTAGTATTTTATGGGGACTGAGGTGGCTCAATGTAGCACTGGTGTTGCGTTCTCTTAAATAAAAGTATGCATTGGATATCTTGGAAGAAACTGGCATGTTGAAATGCCAATCTGTGGACACTCCCACGGATCCTGTTGAAACAGAGAATATTTGGGAGAATGTGTGTGTGGGCTGCACCTGCACACTTGATCTCTTATTAATAGCTTGATTACAATCAATCAATAAAGAAATCATGGGGTTAATTACGAGCTAATTAGAAACTAACGTATAGCCTAATAATCAGTAGCTAACTTATAGCCTAATCACTATATAATCAACATAATTACAGCTGACCAAGTGCTAATATTCTAAACATAAATGCTATATCCTAATACTCCCCCTCAAGCTTAAGATACTAAGCAGACATTGTCAAATCTAGCCAAACAGACCCAAAAACTCAGCAACCCATGCAGGAATAAGACCAAATTGACCTAATTAAAGCCAAACAGCAGCAGATTCAAACAGAGGATAAGTCACGGAGGATACACGGTCAAACTGCCCCTTGGAGTGGTGGAACCAAGGCGCAAGGGGTGGATTGGACCGGAAAAGGGCTGTCAACCATCTCTGTTGAAGTCTCTGCAGGAAAAGGTGGCATTAGGAAATGGACTGGAAAATGCTCTTTCCAAATGAAGAAAGAGAACACCGCTGGAATGTGAGCACAGCAGGATGGAGGAAGGCACCACTGGTTACTGCAAAGTGTGTGAGAATGGAAGTCGCAGCAGAACTCGTTTGAATTGAGGCATGGCAAAGGAAAAGGCTGCAAGAATTGAGTCGGGCAGAGGCAGGCTCCACTGAGCAGTGGGCACAGCAGGTGTTAGGGTTTGGAAAGGGCTTAGGCAGGAGTTGAATGGTGGAGATGGCATGGTCTGTGCAGAGATCAGCTAGAGAGGAGCTCTCACACCCTGGGAAGGTGAAACTGTGGCAGATCAGGGCTGGTGAGTGACCAGAATGGTTGAAACACACCAGTCTGTGAAGAACTGGCCGAATGAAAGGTCTGATGCACCAGCAAGGTGAAACTGCCCAGAATCCGGCAACCGGCGCAGGTAGAAGGATCCAAACACCCCCTGTGGGTGCTGCAATAGAGGTGAAAAGGACTGGGCTTGGCCAGAAACGACAAGGTCTTCTGTGGTTGTCGCCAGGGAATTTGACCACAGACGCGCTGCTACACATCGGCAAGTGGCCGGAAAAGTCGCCAGAGAGTGGCGACAAGTGGTGATGTGTGAATGGTTATCCGACAACGTTCTTCCACCACATGTGTAATCAGCAACCTCCAGACGCAATGATGCTGTCTGTTTTGCAAAATAGTGACCAAAAAAGGGAGAAACAGCAACAGCAGCAGCAGATGAGTTTTCCAGCGCTGAAAACCAGCAAGATTCTAACGAGAAAAGAAACCACAGGCCTGGGATTGACCAGAACAGGTTAGCAGATCTGGTCTGGAGAAATTTTGGCGGGAAGAGTGGCTGGGAATGTCATTGGAAAATATGAGACAGCCACTGGAAATTGGAGCAGGGTAAAATCAGGCACCAAACTACGGGGTTCCATATTTTAGGAACCCGGCAGCGGAATAGTGACATGACTAGGTTATGGAGGATGGTACTACTCTGATACCATGTTGAAAGAGAAAGTGTTTTGAGAGAAAACTGTGTATAGGCTGCACAATTGATCTCTTATCTATAGCTCGATTATAATCAATCAATGAAGAAATCAAGGGGATAATTGAAGCTAATTACAGCCTAATAATCAGCAGCTAACTTATAGCCTAATTGTTAGATAATCAACATAATGACAGATGACCAAGTGCTAATATTCTAACAGATCCAAATGTCAAGCTTCTACGAAGACAAGGGCCAAGGGGACATATCCTAAGTAATATAATAAACTTGTTGGGAAACTGAATTATCTTACAATCACTCTAGATATTTCCTTTGCTCTATAAGCGTGGTTAGCCAATTTCTACAAGCTTAGTGTGATAGTCATTCGGATGCAGTGATTTGCATCCTCAAGTATATCGAAATGCACCAGGCCAACGACTACTATAAGAAGATAAGGGACATACCCAAGTGATTGGGTTTATTACATACACAGATCAGATTGGACTACTTGTGAATATATATGGCTTAAACAGTTGCTTCAACAAATGAAGTTCGGGGACGTAAAATAGATGCAACTAATAAGTGACAGCCAAGCCGCCTTACATATTGCATCCAATCCGGTTTTTCATGAGAGGACCAAACATATAGAGGTGGATTGTCTTTTTATCCAAGAGATCTCGCCAGGATGTATCTCTACTAGTTTTGGCAGTTCAAATGACCAATTAGCATATGTATTTATTAACTCTCTTAGAAGTCCTCGGGTTAGCTATATTTGTAACAGTCTCAGTGCATATGATTTATATGCTCCAGCTCTAGGGGGAGTGTTGAGATAATAGTTTATCTACTTTATTATTACTACTATACCTACTTGTACTTCCTTTTATTCTAATATAAATAGGACCTCTCTGTACAGTGCTAGACACAGAAATATACACAGAAATCAAGGGTTTCTCTCTACATTCCATTCTCTCTCTGCAATTCTAATATTCCAACACCCTGGACTGAATCAGGTTTGTATATTTCTGTTTTTTTGTTTTTCTTGGAGGGGTTGAGCGTCATTAACTTTGTTAGGTACTAATGATTACAATTAATTATTTTATGACCTTAACATGTCCTTGACACATTTGTGGCATGATTGAGGTTTACTTGTCATGTTCAGCAAATTTCTGTAATGGGTCCACTAATAAATTGCTTACCATTTTATATGCTGGAGAGTTGTTTGGAACTGCTATGCCCATTGATGTGTTTTGACATGAGTTGTCTTCATCCCAATTTGTGTTTATCCTTCTTATATGTGATTTCTATGGAATCAAGAAAATTTAATTGTTTATATAAAAATAATTGAGCACCATCTTCAAGTAGAGAAAATCTTCTTCCTTCATTCCCTGCATATCTTTCTTGAATTGCTTACTCTGGTCTTTGTGACTTTCCATTAAGTTCGTTGTCATAATATGACATATATGCTGCAGTTCCTTTCCGGAATAGAGAACGGATCACATTTGATCACTTGGTGTCTATGAAGCAGCCTAATGAAAAAGCAATAGTCAGAGTTCTGCGGGATGGTGAAGAGCATGAACTTAGTATCATTCTCCAACCTGTAAGTTATTGTATATATTTTTTGTTTAATAAGTCAATGACTGTCCTTGTCATGCACACTTGATTTAAATACATTTTTACTTTGGAAAGTGATATAAATTTAGTACCATTCTCCAACTTGTAAATAACAGTATACTTGTTTACGTGTTGAAGTCAATGACTTTCTCTGTCATGGATCCTTGATTGAATTACAGCTTCATTTGGAAAATCAGTTCATGATTTGATCATGAAAGGGGTTCGAATTGGATGTTACAAAAGGAAACAACCATCAGAGTGATAGTGGGTGGAATACTTCAATGGTTGGGAGATTCTTTCAGTAGTATAATACTTCATTAAAAGACTCTTTTTCAGTGTACATCAAGTTTATTAATGATGAGGTGAGCTTCTGGTTGGATCACTAGTGCTCCATGGGTGCTTTAAAAGTTTATGTCCCTACTTAGAAGAGCTTTAGTGAACATATAATTTAACTGATCTCCTGTCCAAACATATTTGATGGTAATCAGGTCTTGTTGAACCTTCTCACGGATAATTTGACAATCAACCTCTATGTGCTTGGTTCTCATGAAATACTAGATTTTTTGTAATGTGAATTGCTACCTGATTATCACACCATGGCCGCATAGGCAATGATGCCCCAAACCAACTTCCTGGAATAGATGGTGTTAGAATATCTTAGAATATATTGTAGAATTAATTATCCCTCTAATTAAGGAGCAATCTTAGGATTTGTTTACTAATTTCATTATATTTCCTAATCTGGAGTATTATTGTATTAGTGGACTTAGGCTTGTACAAGTAATTCTACACTAGCACTTGACGTAATTCTTGGTATAAATAGGTGTTACTATTGTGTATTATAACACACATCATATCAATCTAATATCCTATTATTCAGATTCTAGTTCTCCAGTCATTATATGTCTGCTTTGTTATTACAATTGTTTGTGATCCAAATTGGTTTTGGACAATAATTATGATAAATATATTGCTATCAATATTTCAGCTCCAACCCTTAGTTCCAGTTCATCAGTTTGATAAACTTCCAAGTTATTACATTTTTGCTGGTCTGGTATTTGTTACACTCACTCAGCCATACCTTCATGAGTATGGAGAAGACTGGTATAATACTTCACCTCGTCGTTTGTGTGAACGTGCATTGAGGGAATTGCCCAAGAAAGCAAATCAACAACTTGTTATCCTATCTCAGGTTAGCATCCTTTTAACTCTAGTGCAGATCTTACATAACTGACGTTCGTTATTCCTACCTCAGTTATGTGCTTGCCCAACACTGATGACATGAGACCAATGACTGCCAAGACATGGCAATAGGTCCACCATCGATTGTGTCTTTCTCGATTGCTCAGGCCTCTGTGTTTCTTGGTTTCTTTTAGGAGGATATCTTATCATCTGCTCTTGTGCTTCACTCATTTGCTTTTCCAATAATATTTCTTCTTTTTGTTAAAACTAAAAAATAGGAGTCTATCATCCACAACCTTAAGCCCATGTGAATCCTATATCCTTCGCCAGACTAAAGAAGGATTGGGGGTATGATGCTGTTGCAGAAAATATCTATCTTCGGGGTTTATTGCCATTGTGAATGATATATTAATAATGCATTCAAATAGATAGTAGAAAACTTGCATCTCCTGATGATTTACAGTGTTGAATTAATCTTAAAATTCCATTCAAATAAAATTAGTTTTGGACAAAATATGCCAAAGATAAAAATGTAGACGATAATTTTACCTCAGTTCTGGGGGGAACCTGAATTGAACTTTCTCATTTATAGAGAAATGAAACGTTACGGTATGGTAGCTGTAGCTTCCTTATTAGTTTCAACAAAATGAATGCAGACATTTGGCTTGGGAGTTGCTTCTATTAATAATATCTTATTCTTTTTAGGTCCTGATGGATGATATCAATGCTGGATATGAGCGTCTTGCAGAACTACAGGTGCCAACATGTTTATGGTTTAGTTATTTTTTTCCTTGAGTAAATCATGTGATGATCATATCTTAGTTTCTATTCAGTTGTATAGATGCAATGACCAATCCTTCGTCCATCCTTACTAAAGTCAGCTTTAGAAATTATTGAACATCGGTGCCATCCTTAAAAGACAAAGTCTCGGCCGGCAATAGCAGTTCTATGGCAGATTTTTTATATTTTCTTTAAAGTGGATAATGAAAACTAACTGAATATCACTTTAATGTTCATCAGAATTATCTTTTTTTTAAAAATCATTTCTATACACATTTTGATCATTCTTACAAGTGAAGATTGTTCACTTAAATGGATATTCTTTTAATGCCTATTTGCTTGAATATTTTAATTATGATACACAGGTTTTGAAGGTTAATGGAACAGAAATTGAAAATCTAAAACATTTATGCCAACTTGTGGAAAACTGTAGCAAAGACAGCGTGCGGTTTGATTTGGACGATGAGAGGGTCATTGTCTTGAACTATGGAATGGCAAAAATTGCCACTTCTAGAATTTTGAAGCGTCACAGAATACCTTCATCAAGGTCTGTTGATCTTATTGATGCACGGAATAATTTACAATTTGGACTGGCTAGCCCATGTTGAGACTGATGACATTTCTTAGCCCGTTCTAAAGAATTTTTGGCAATTTTATTTGTCATGATTCATATATATATACTTTTTATAATTATTGCAATGTGCTAAGATGCATATTTTATTTTATTCCTTACATTATAATACTGTAGCGAATAGTCTATTGCAGTTGCTTTCTTTTTTCGTTTGATATTCTTAGTCTAATACAGTTGCTTCCATGTGCCTTCGTATTACTACATAATAGTTTGTGACTGTAAGAGTCAGTTTGATATTCTCCTAAAATTGATTATAAGAATGATTTTTTCATACAACTTCTGAGTTATTTAAACTTTTACGCTCCATTTTCAAGGGAATACTAAACTGACCTTAAATGTTACAACGCTTGAAACTAGTGCAAGCACCCTTAATGGACCTCACAATGTAATCTAAAATATGGATGATGTTTACGACTCTGAAAGTGATGATAATGCCATGAAATTCGTTCTGGTGCTTCAGCTGATAAAAAAATGATAATAATCACTTATAGTAGAGCCTGAGCAGAACCTTATAGAATGTATATATCAAGAAGGATAATGGAAAAATTTGTTCTCATAATATAAAAACCAAGGAGAATAAGGTTTACTGAAGTCCTCGAAACAACCAAGGTGGGTCTGAGGTGCAAACCAATATAGAAAATTCATCCTATACACTTCCGTTTTCGGACTCCCTGAAAACAAGCTCTCAACTTTCTTCGAAATACAAATGAGAACAAGCGCAAATTGGTTGGTTTGTAGGGGGACAAAATTCAAATTGAAGAATCATCTAAAAATGAAGGTTTAAGAAGGTACATGGCACAAGGCTTTTCAGCGGTACTAATTTCATCTCAATTAGATATATTTTTTGAATTAAAAGTTGTACCAAGGATAAGATAATCATTTTACTTCAAACCGAGTATCAAACTAGTGAAAAAAGAGGAAATTATAGTTAGGACTTCATATCATTTAAAAGTATATGTCATGAACTTTCCAACAAATATCAACTTTTCGTAGCCAACGAGTAATTCTATTAGCAACGACCTAAATCTTTAAGATTTAAGTGTGAAGATGATGTCAGAATTTGCACACCTCCATAATGAAATTAAAAAACAAAAAATCAGTTTTTGTAATTGAACATATGGATCAAAAGCTGGCAATTTAGGGTCAAAATAGTCTTTTTAACTCAGTTAAGGTTGATCACACACCTACCCAAACAACTTATAAGACTCTAAAATCTTAAAATTATTTACTCTTACATCAAACTAGAAGTAGTCAGTAACTGAAAAAGCCAATCGGAGAGTATTCTATATCAATAGCAATGCAAGTAATATAACTACTTTGAAGAATACTTCATGATACGATACATCACACAAATCAGATCATAATCATCTGACATCTTGAAGCAGTAAACTGACATAGGAAGGAAAAATCACAAATCTTCTAATTTATAGCAACAGCAACAATTTGAACTTCACGGGGAAATCTCACAACTGCTCTACAATACACAATCAAAGTATCTTCTCCTATCAAAAATAAGAGAAATACTACTAATTGGTGTTTTCATCTTTCATGTTGCCATTTATCTCTTTCAGATCCGTTGCCAATACAAAATTATTCCTTTAGACACATTTTGTATCAAAGCTGCTGAGCCCACAACAATAAAAGAGAAATTTTGAATGTACAAAAGGAAGAACCAAAGAGTCATGGTTGTAACATACTTGCACATAGAACACTTGCATCGCACCCTCAACTATCTCTAGGACTGTAGGGTACTTCAATATGGTATTTTTAAGCACTCTACCATTGGTAAAAAGCTGCTGTAAGTCACTAAAAGAATGTTACTTCAATATAGTATTTGTAAGCACTCAATACCATTAGTGAAGAAAGCCCTTGTAAGGCACTACAAGTGGACTAAACTAAAGCAAAAATTGGTACGTTTTCTTTATGCTTTTGTATTATTTTTCCCTCCTGATTTATTGGAGCAAAATGGAAATCAAATGTCAACAGAACATACAAACAACACATCAATATTTTTTAACAGAAAAGATGCAAACATACAAGAAAACTGGCTGAAAAGAAGGGACACCTTGGGCCAGACTACATAATGACATAAGGCCATATTGCTCAAACAAATACTGGAGCAGTAAGAGTAGAGAGATCGGAGAAGAGTAACTCATTTCTACAACAATAACAAGCCTCCATTATATTAATCCAATTGAAATAAATCTATTCATATTTCATGTCATTAAATGGACAAGAGATAAACTTCAGATATCACCAAGCAATACTCGGAAAAGCTACTCCTACTTGTCTATCAGTATAAGTTGAGCAAGAGGTAGCTCTCTCAATAACTTAACCATGCATTTTTTCAACCAGACGACATGACGCTAACAAAGAACAAATATAATATTTAAGGAAGATACCACAAGCGGACACCAGGTTTTCAACTATGAAAAACTACTTGGAAAACTAATGGTGAATTACAACTAGTATCTTCAACTGCTAGATGAAATTCTCTAACTACTTAATAACATAACCAACCCAAATACCAATCTTTGCCTCTTTCCAGTTTGTGGATATGATACAGGCAATTTGGCCCAAGTACAGCAGATTAGGAGACAAATTACCGAAATACCACTCATTTGAAACATATTACCAACATACTGTCATTTTTGCCACGTTGGCATTTTTTTTTTTAATATTCCACGTGTATCACGCCAAAGCGGTAGGCGTGATACACGTCATCACGCCACGCGTGTTGGCGTGATACACGTCATCACGCCAACACGGGTGGCGTGATATACACAAAATCGGAAAAAAATAATAGATTAATACAACAAAACCTATATAACCAAAGTCAAAACTTTGAAAAGCCATAACTTTTGACTCGTTTGTCCGATTTAGACGCATTTTATATCGATTCCATATAACTTTTTGAGGCCAAGTGCAACGCAAACCGCAGTAGGCGGTTTGGTCCACCGGAATTCCAAAAAACCTTTTATTTTGTAAGTTATGAAACTTTTTATGAAAATTATATGGGTATTTCATGAAATCAATGGTTTTTTGGAATTCCGGTATCTAATGAGTTTAACCTTGATTTCATGAAATACCCATATAATTTTCATAAAAAGCTTCATAACTTACAAAATAAAGGGTTTTTTGGAATTCCGGTGGACCACGGCGGTTTGCGTTGCACTTGGCCTCAAAAAGTTATATGGAATCGATATAAAATGCGTCTAAATCGGACAAACGAGTCAAAAGTTATGGCTTTTCAAAGTTTTGACTTTGGTTATATAGGTTTTGTTGTATTAATCTATTATTTTTTTCCCGATTTTATGTATATCACGCCACCCGTGTTGGCGTGATGACGTGTATCACGCCAATACGGGTGGTGTGATGACGTGTATCACGCCACTCGTGTTGGCGTGATGACGTGTATCACGCCTACCGCTTTGGCGTGATACACGTGGAATATTAAAAAAAAAAATATGCCAACGTGGTAAAAATGACAGTATGCTGGTAATATGTTTCAAATGAGTGGCATTTCGGTAATTTGTCTCCTAATCTGCTGTACTTGGGCCAAAAAGCCTATGATACATGCAACAGACCAATGAAATTGCACAAAGCAACGGAGTTCAGCCCTCATAGACAAATAATGCAAATTATAGGTTCAAAAGACAAATTAGAATGATAGGCTAACACCTGCATGTCATCAAAGAACATTAATTGACAAAAACAAAACGATGGACTATCTTATAGTGTAATATATGTGTCTTGCTTCAGGAGAAGATGAAAATGTTGCAAGAATTGTTTAAACTAGCAGCAACAACAAGAGTCTACACTGGTTTCTGAATGACTGCATAAGATGAATCCATGATAACATTCATTTAGCATTAGACAATCTTACCATGCTAATTAAGGTTCATATTTTTCATTAAAAACACTATATGAATAGGTTGCAATAATGTCAGCATATCTCCTTTCAATCAGATGCAATAACAATATGCAGACACAAAAAATTATTTTAACTTCTTGAGTCTGATATTTAGATGAAATGGTGATGATTTAAAAAATGCACCTGATACATAGATAGTCTTAATGGAGCACAAAATAAACACTCAAGGATATGTTTAGATGGAGAAGGGTAGTTTTATGTAAACCTTATTCATTTAGGAGTTTTATAAAACGAGGGAAAGAAAATGAGAGATTTTCATATGATCCTCCAAAACCCTCCCTTATTCACTTTTGTGAACATTTCAAAATCATTTAATTCTCTATTCTCTTCACTTCTCTTCTTTTTTCTTTGATTAAGACCCTTCCCTTCTCCTCCTTCCAAAAGCATGTTTGGAAGTTGAGAGGGTAACAGAAGGAAAGGAAAGATTTTAAGTAAACCTTCCTAAATTTAAGAGTTATATAAAAGAGAAGAAAATAAGAGATGATCCTTCATAACCCTCCCTTACTTAGTTTTATGAACATTTTAAAATTCCTTCAAATTGGGAGGATTTTAAATATCCAAAACAAATGGAAGGAAAATAATGATTTGACCAATTAACCCTCATTCTCTTGTCCTTTAATTTCTTCCCTTCCCTTCCCTTCCCTTCCCCTACCAACATCCAAACATACCATAAAGGAAAAATGCAGGCCAAAAGTAATATGTCCAAATGGACCAAGGATTTTGTTTCAGCCCCTGCACATTGTTCATGTTGTATTACAGGCTTGATTTTAAGCCACTAATTAGAAAGAGGATGGATCGCAATCACAATATCAAGAGTTCAAAGGACCCACTGAAGCAGAACACAAACAACAGAATCATTAGGAAGAAAGACATTATTTAGAACATGGATTATACAAACCCTCTTGCAAGGTACAACCACCCAAGAGAGAGAGAGAGAGAGCAAGCATTACTAATCAATAAGAAAATTGATTCTCATGAGCAGAGTGAAAATTCAATTGCAGCAATTATTGTAACAGATAAAAAGCTAATCGAGCTGGATTACATACAACACTGCACATTATTTACTTTATAATAATGAGAAGGAGAGAACAAGAAAAGTGTATTTGCCTGATCTGATGGAAGTATAACTGAACTAGACGTAGACACAGTAGTAGTAGCAATTCACTCGTTCAGGAAGGAAGATGAAACGGGGAGAAAAAGAAAACAGTGGTTAAACATACTCAAATTCGTCTTCCTTGAGGTGGGCAAAGAACTTGACAGGACCACGACCTTGGATCTCGGTGACAAACTGAACCTTGTAAGGAAGATTAGCGGATATTCGCTTACCGTTCCAGAGGCCAACGTACTGCTTGATCTGACCTTCCATTCCCGTAAGATCAAGCTCTGGAACTTTAGGGATGTGGTACACCTTCAGAGGCATCTTCACCCTAACCCGTGCTCCAATCTTGGCTCCCGCATCGACTTCCCCTTGGGATGACGTGGACTGCGAAGAGGATCGATCATTTTCATTCACTTCCACAGCAGCTTCAGAGTCTGAGGATTTGAAGGCAACCTCACAGCTAATGCTTCTGGGTCTTACGGGGTAGTAAGTAGGGCGAGGAATTGAAAGTGCACAAGAGGAAGACAAAGGCATCTGGGTCTTCATAAGCATCGTTGTGCCATTGGGGGAGACGCTGACCATGTTGTTTATAAACGAGCAAGAGGGAGAGAAAGGCGATGAGGATAGCAGAGTTGCCCTTAGGTTTGCAGTTGTGCTGCTCATGCTTGATTTCGTTTCGTTTCGTTTCGTTTCGTTTGATTTTCTACCAATCTATCTATCACTCTTCTTTTGGTTTTGTGCCAAACACACTTGTGGGGATTGATGGATTGGTTGATTTCTGCCTCTGCACTTAATCCAACCACCCAGCAAAATGTTAAAATTTGTACAAGATAATTTTGAGATAATAATAATAATAATAATCTATTTACGTTTTCGTAACCACTTCTGTCTCAAGGACACGTGACTCATTCTGCAACACAGCTACAATATCCATCCGTCTGTCTAATCGGATGTTCTCGTCTACTTTTTTTGCATTTTGTTCTTATTCTTGTTTCTTATTTTCGGATATTTCCTTTTGCTTCTCGATGCTTTCAAATGATAATTTTGGGGAAATTATTTGATGGATTTTGGAATTTACTATGTAAATAGTTAAAAATTTGTCTCACTCACTATGCATACAGGGGTGGAATTAGACTTTAAGCCTAAAGAGTGGGGCAAAATA
This sequence comes from Styphnolobium japonicum, assembly GCA_023212625.1. NCBI lineage: Eukaryota > Viridiplantae > Streptophyta > Magnoliopsida > Fabales > Fabaceae > Styphnolobium > Styphnolobium japonicum. Next base: position 30,606,547 of record JALBWW010000005.1, on the reverse strand, counting down.
TAAATTTTAAAGGGTAAAAGTTATATTTCATAAAATAAATAACTAATAGTTTAAGGGGGCTACCACTTTATAACTAAAAGTTTAACTTAAAAGTGTTCTCTTAGAGTTACTCCAATGATTTGAGCATATGATATTTGTGGAAAGGGTTTGATTCTCCCTAATCTCTTCCACCGCCCTCCCCTAGTACCCCCTTGCCATGACCTCCTACAACAAGGGTCCTTTAGGGCCCTACTCTAATGGTAAGGTCCTTCTCAATTACCAAAAAAAAAGTTACTAAGTTTTTTAGAATTTTAAACAATTTGAGGGGCTATTATTCCTTGAACTACAATGTAGTTCGCCCTTGTACGCATATTTGTAGTAGTGTCTTTCCTTCTGCTTTTTAGTAATATTTCTCTAACTTAAACTAATGATTACTTCCTTTAAATCTCTCTTCCTATGTAAATGGTTGTGTTGTCTCTCTAGATTTCATTTTCTTCTACTTTGTTTGAAAGTCCATTAGAAGGTATGGTCTGTGGAACTTGTCATGTTTCAAGACATTTTTGTTTTATAAATTATTTTCTTCTATTTGGCTATATTTATTTGTAACAAGTTAGGAGCTTAATAAGTAAAACTTGAAGAAGAGTATTAATATTCTTATTATATTAGGAAATTTATTAGAGTATGCTTGTAGTTGTAGTATTACGCTAACATTTGTCCTAAATTATGAATATAAATAGAATTATTAAGTTAGTATTTTATATTACATCACCATAACATCATACAATTATTCATAGCACTATTTCTATTTGTCTTTTATCTTTTTCATCTAATTCCTATCATTTCAGTACATACAAATAAGGCATTTTTTCCAAATTTATTTCTTTCAAATAAAATTTGATTGGATTTAGTTGCCTTCCTCTCGTTCTTCCAGAGTGGTTGTACCAATGAGAGCAGACATCCCAAATTTTTTTACTCATAAAATCGAAATTTTCAATTCTCTCACTTCTGTTCAAAGGCCAATGTTTTGAAGGGTGAAATTAATGTCCCTATTCTTTTTTCCATTGAATAGTACAAGTTATGGGCTTTCCAGTGTATTCAGTTTGCCTCGTTTGAACATGTCTTGAAAGTTAGCTCATTTGAGAGCAAAATAGTCGTTTTACTTTATTTCAAGATGTAAAAAGGTAATACGTAGGGAACATTCACTTGAGTTTGGTTTCATTCCATTTTATAAGTCACTAGCTCTCCAATGATATCAAGTAGGCGTAGGATTTCCTCCATAGTCTTCCTAGTGCTTAAAGCTAGCTTAGATATGACAAATGGTTGAATGGGATTGACTTGGAGTGAACCATGGCGAGTTAATACCACACAACACTAGCCCTCAAGTCACACGTGAGCCTGCGAAGTTTAGGCCTGGAAATTTTGTAGGGTATCACCCCGATGTTGCTCTTTTTTTTTTCTTCTTCCCTATCTTGGTCTTTCTACCTTGAGAGGTGTGTGTAGTGTACGATAGAATCTGTTAAAGGTCAAGTGGGCTACCCTAACTTTTTATAGTGTCAACATCCTTTTTCATAATGAATCCCTCACTGTCTAATTATTACATTCCTACTCTGTCCCGTTTTGCTAGGTTTAACTTCCCATTCATTGCTCTACAAGGTTGTCGCCATGCTTTTCCAAAGTTACATTACTTTACCTGCCTCGTCTACTATCGGTTGATGATGGATACTTTTCACTCTTTTTTAACGGTTCATGGCTTGAGGGGTGATTTAACTCCGACTTGCAATCCTTTAACTAGGATTTTGAATATGATGAGATTTAGTATAAACTTCAAATATATGCCCAACAACGTCTCAACTTTCAAACGATGTGGTGCTGATGGGAATGATATTAAACATGAGCAGATAATCGGATATTGAGAAACAAGACGAAGATCTAAAGCTTTAGAATAAGAGAATCGGTAGAGCAATTCGAGGAAATGGAGATCTGCAATACATTCAGCGGCTTGTTTCAGGAAATGCACAAGAGTGAGAATGCAGTTTTTTTATGAAAACAAAATAAAAGCAAGCAACAACAGATACATATAACCGGAACAAACGATTTACAAAGCTCAGCTGTTACTGCGACAAGGAATTTGGCAAGACAAATTGAGTATCTGAATTCATATATATGAGAAGGCACATGAGCTTCCCAGAACCCATCAAAGAATTGAAAAGAACTCACAGTTATCATATACGAAAGCGACCAATAAGCCTGCACTGTTCTGGAAGCAATGAGGAAATTACTTGTCCATTGAGTGGGAAAAGCTCACCATCAATACCACATCCGTTATGAGTGTGCTTCCCAGGCTTTATCCTCACAGACTTTACCTGCATCAAAACGGATGCTGCACTTATATGATTTGAACAGATACAGATGAACTGATTACCAGGATAAAAGAGAATGTGTAGCATCTACATACTAAATAACATAGCCAAATATGCCAACTAAGACATCACTGCCAAACAAACTCAACTACACATAATACAGTTTAAAACTAACCAAAATTGTCAATTGTGGTCTTCTAAAAAGGCAGGCAAAAGATTGGAATAGTTACATCATTCAAAGGTGGTTTTACCAGTGTAGTAATCACAATATAGTGCATAATTGTAATAACTAACGTAGTATTTGTTCCCAGATTTTTTTTTTCAACACAGTTTCGTTAAAAAAATCTAGGTGTAAAACAATTATTATTGCAAATACCTTGACATATTCAACATATGGCAGTGAAAGGTGCCGTCCCATCTGTAGAAGTAAGAAAAATCTCAACAGCCTCAGCCTTCCACTCCCATGAACCAAGAGCAAATCTAAAGTGTTATCATCATGCTCAGCTTTGGGAGCAACCACCTGAGAGCTCTGAACAGTTCTGCACGCATGGTTGCAAACCAGAATGCCGATTAACTGTCCCTTTGAAACAACCCATTTGTCTTCACAACGGGGAACAACCTCCTTTTTGGAATCTATTTCTGTATCATCTGATAGCCCCGGCAACTCAATTGGGTTTTCCACATCCCAATTAGGCTCAGTGTCCCACTTTGGTTCAGCATCCCAGATTGGACCTGGATCAGACAGTGTTGATGATATATCCTCTCTATCATTTGTTGCAGTATTGCCCCATGAGCATCTAGAGGTATCATGTGTGGTGGTCAATCCAGTCCATCCTTTATCATTCCTTGACTTAGATCTGGTTCTTGGCCAGTTTGGAGTTGTTGATAGAGGCAGCTGCGGATGGATGACTTCTGGCTCTGCTGTTACATTGCCCCTTCCAGATGATAGGCGTTTTGACTTTGGATCCAAGCCACGCACCAATTCAGAAGGTTCAGTGCTAGCATAAGTACTACTACATGTATCCAGGTCTCCTCCAGACATACGACTTGGAGTCATTATCGAGTCAATACTTGAAAGACTAGATGCTCTGGGTATTCCATCCTTATTCGATCTGCTCATGACGTCAGTATAGAGATCTGACATGTCAATTACTTCCCTTTCAACTGAAAGCTTTCCTTCTCTCTCATTTTTTGATGCCGGAAGATATTCAACTTCATAGCTGTACCGCGGTAAGCATAAGAACTTGAGGAATCCAGCAACAAAATACCTCAGTGGGCCAAACCGCTTCTGATATTTTTCAGAAAGTTCCAACACTGCAATGTGAAAAATACATAAGCACTTGATGGCCATTCAGAAGCGGACCTTAATAATTGTGTCACTGCATTGATCAACTGTCTTCAACTGCTAAACTTCTTTTCTTATCTTTTTCTCTTTTTCTTTTTCAGTTAGCAAGTGCCCATTGTTAAATTATCATAACGGTTCCAAACTTCCAAATGAAAAAGTAGTCAAGATAATCATGGAAATTCTACATAGAAATGCTGCATTTTGACCCCTCCATTCTTCCTAGCATTTGATTTCTTCACTCCCCACCCCCAACTCGCATTTACTAATATATTTTGACTAACTGAGTTGGTATAATTACTCTATTAATTGACAAAGATTCCTATGTGCTCCAAAAGTGGAAATGCTTTAATTAAATAAAATATATATATATATATATTCTTCTCTTAGTTAGACAAGAGACATCTTTCATCCTAAACATTTCAACCTTAAGGCTAATTATGGCCACAAATTCTTAAGAGCCAAGGCAGACAGATTTTACAAAAGACCTAAGAGCTAAAACACAGTTGCTCAAGAAATGTGGCAACAAGAAGCAAAAGATCCCACAAGGTAAAAACCAAGCAGTTTCCCTTTTTATCCTAAAATTTCAGCCATCAATATTAGGAGATGGATTGTCAATCAACAATAATACAAAGCAAGAATTTAAGAATTTTATACATGGCATTGACTTACCATCGCTAACAAAACCATAATACGAGACTGTCAATCCAAAGTGAATTTTATTAGTCTGAATCCATTCAACGGCAAAAACATCTGTAGCAGTAAGGCCCCCCTGAACCAAGAAATGGAATGTATAGATTATGTAACTGCAAGGATTTATGGAGTATTAAACAAGAAGACAGAGGTATCAAGAAATCTACATAATTGTTTACATGGAAAATAGAAGTGACATTTAAACCAGAAAAATGTTTGCCTATTACACCAAAGATGAAAAAAACAATGCTCTTTAACATTTTATTCATTCACTACATAAGTCATATTTACCAAAGAGCAAACAAATAGATGTAACTGACCAAATAAAGCAAATTTTTCCTCCCAGAGCATTAAGTATACCCCTAATAAAAATATCTAGCTGAATCACAACAGACCCTGGTGAGCTTGAGGCAAAATTCTGCGATAGATTCTTTTATACAAGTTGTTCTGCCAACAGGGCTATTATTTGCATTCTGTGGCAAAAGGTCATTTATTACAAGGATAATACAAGAAGCATGTAAACCCCTATGCCGATGCTAAAATAAATCAATCTAAAAAGAGAACATTAAAAATATTAAATACTGACCAACAAAAGAATTCTGATAATGAAGGAACAATTTTATCATAAAAGACAGGGAAATAGCACGAAGAATATTAATATACATAGAGAATAATGCTACATGGATATAAATTCAAAAAAAACAATGTCTATTTAGTTAACAATTAACAAGCATCACCATTTAACAGAATAACCATAATATTTGAATCAATTATTTGATGAGAAAAAGGAAGAATGCTACCTTTACAATAGCCATTGCTGCAGAAACTGGATCTCTAACTCCAAGGACAGTCCATACCAGTGAGTTATCAGAACCAGCTGGTATAATTCCAATAGGTATAGATATTCCTTCCTTTTGATTGTCTCTACTAAGGAGACCATTAAGAACCTGCAAACCAAGCATGGTATATAACTTGCACATTATGAATGCATGTGTGTGTATATTTGTGTGTTCAAAGTATGAAAGAGAAATACTCCTTCTGCACATAGCCCAACCTTATATGTTCAATCAAATCATGTTATCGTCAGTATCTTTGTCAAAAAAATTGATGGTTTATGACATACCCCATATTTCTTGTGATAATACACAGTGCCTCAATGTTTGAAATGATTTCTATATATTTTATGAGTGACTCGTGAAATTCTTGTGAAAGAAGCAAATCTTATTTATAGTGGAGGTAACAAAATGATTATGGATATCAAATATTTCTTGATGATACAGAGTTAAGCAAGGGGATTCTTTATCTCCTTTCTTGTTTTCTCTAGTATTATGTTGTCGATTGGATGATTTCCAAGGCTGTTGATAGGGATCTATAAAGGGTATCAAAGTAGGTTCAAATGAGGTTATGGTCTCTCAGCTCCAGTTTGCAAATGATACTATCCTCTTTTGGGAGGAGGAAAGTGACTCTTTCGTGAATGTTCTCTTTATTCTCAAGTTCTTTGAGGCAATCTCTGATTTGAACATCAATGTGGCTAAGAGTGGTTTGGCAGGTCTGAACATGGATAATCATATTCTTTCTGCTTACGCTTCTTTTGCTGGTTGTCAAGTCTTCCAGTGGCCCCTTAATTATTAGGGTGCTCATCCACAGGCTAAGTTCTTTCGGGATCAGTTGTTCAGAAGCTTTCTAAGCCCTTGGATAATTCGAAGGGTGCTTTCTACTTTGAGTGGTCAGATTACTCTTAATCAAATCTGCTTCTCCAGTATTCTCCTTAATTACCTTTCCCTTTTCTAGAGCCCCATATGGAAGTGGCTTAGAAGATGGAGAAAATTACAATGGACTTTCTTTGGTCTAGAGTGGGTGAGCAAAGTAGAGATCATTTTATCAGCTGGGAGGTTTGTTGTAGGCCTAAGAATAAAGAGGGTTTGGGGCCATGGGAATTTGGTTTCCAAAACATTGCTTTGGCAGCTAAATAGCTACAGTGTTTTCCTTTAGAAACTAGTTCCTTTTGGAACCAGGTATTCAAAGTAAGAATGGTTTAGATCACAATGGGTGGGATACCAACCCAACAGTCACAGCTACTCATACAAGTCCTTGGAAGTTTCTCACTCAGGTATATGTTTCTATTAGACCACTGGTTTCTTTGGAGTTGGGTGATGGCTCTCGTATCAAATATTGGGAGGACATTTGGGTGGGAAATATTCCTTTCTTCTAGGCTTTCCTCATCTTTAATATCTCTCGACTACCCACATCTCTCCCATACAACGACAACCATCAACTTTTATCCCACTAAGTGGGGTAGGGCACATGAAACAAACGACACCACTAGGCTCTATCAAAGACCAAATGTCCAATAAATCCATTTAGAGCAAGGTATTTTTTAATAGTTTCTCCTAAAGTTTGAAAACGGCCTTACTCTAACTCTTTTAATCAGACTATCTTCTATTTGATCTTCTTTTCTCACCGGAGCCTCTGTTGGTCTTCTCCTCAAATTATCAAACCACCTTAGGTGAATTTTTGTCATCTTTTCCTCAATAGACCCATATCTCTCCCATAAAAAACTTTTATTCTATTCAGTATCTTGTCTTTTATAGGGATCTTCAATTTGGCAGGAAATTAAAATCTCTTCTAGTCTTACATGACTGTACTCATCTCTCCTCCAATCCAGATAGGAGAATGCAGACTTTGGATTCTTCCAGCATGTACACTTGTAAATCCTTCTTCCAATTTCAAACTCATTCTCCTAATTATTAGATGTTCTCCTTGACAAACCAATTTGGAAGTCCAAAACTCCTCCAAAGGTCAAGTCTTTCATCTGGACAGCAGTGCTTAATAGGATTAATACAAATGACAAGCTGCAAATTCTTAGGCCTCATACAGCTCTCACTTGCTAGATGTGTTAAATGCAGGTCCAGCTTCAAAAAACAGTGGTCTTCTTATTTTTTTCATTGTAAGGAAACTACTTTCTAATGGAATAACCTACTTGGGGTTCTTAGTGTCCATTTGGTGCGTCCTTTCACCTTGGAGCAATTTCTCATTACACATTTTAAAGGTTTTGGAAGGAATAAGGAGACTAAGATTTTATGACAATGTGCAGTCTATGCAGTTCTCTGGTGCATTTGCTTGGAGCAAAATGCCCATATTTTCAAGGGCGTCTCTATCCCCTTACAATTGTTATGGGATGGCCTCTCTTTGATGCTCGGCTCATGGTTGCTTCAAGGGATCTTATATCACTGATATGCAAAAGAGACAGGACAGCTTTATCGCAAGCCAGTTTGGCTCATTCTTTTCTTTCTTTTTTAATTACGAGGATTCCTCATCCTCCCCTAGTTGTACTTTCTCTTTTCATTCTAATAAAATTCTTCTACACACACACATATACATATATACCTACATATAATATAATATAATATATATACACACACATACCACTCTAAAATACATGTTTCTTTCTTAATTTAGCTTGTCATATTAATATCCGCCAAATCTACTTAGTCCAGTCCTAGTAGTTTTCTTATTAATTGCTCTTCTCGTATAGGTAGTTAGAAAAATCACTCACTCTATTCCATTAGAACCAGGCTTGAATATGCAAGAATTTAAATGCCTTCTTAAAATGAATTACACACTGCAGAAAAGATAAGATATTTGGCGGCGTGTAATTCATTTTAAGCAGGCATTTAAAATCCTTTTGCAAGGATTGCTGTGCTCAGATAAATACTTGAAGGGTTTTGAAATGATAGAGAATTTTTAGAGTATTTCATGTCTTAAAAGGGGGGATTTCAAATTACATCTGTTGAGGTGGAAATTGGAATTTCAAAAATTCTGAGTAATTTCATTTCTATGCAAGTTCTCTCTGCTCGAAGCTCGGCAAATTTACAAACATCCATGCCAATGAAACTGTCAAGAAGCTAACGCAGACCAATCCCTGCAAAGCTTCTTCTTCATTTGCTTCCCAGTGTTCTCATTTTCACTGTGGTTTGGTCTCAGTCCCAACCTATGCCTTCATCCATCTTCACTTGCCACCTTCTTCAAAGGCAGCAATGTCTAGCTCCCTTTGGTGAGGACGTCTTGGTGAGCTTAAAGAAGTGGATACATCAACTTTGTCAATGGCAATCACAGTCCCAAACAAGCATTGAAAGAAGTGATGATCCCCTAGGAGGGCTGTCAAAACAACACCTCTGATCTCAAGTTCTCTGGTGACAGCGATCTAAAACAGTGGACATGGTTGATGGAATTCACCGTTGAGATTGGTGGTAAATTGCTTGTGGTTCATATGGTGGCAGTAAAAGAGGTGTGCAAATTCTGAGATATTCCATACTGTAATCCAAACATGATTCTTTACAATTTCTGGGATTTCAATCGTAGTGTTTTGAATTCCCTGAATTTAATACTGTGAAATTTAAAAACACCATATCCAAACACAACATTGAGGATGTCAGGTTAATAAAAGCATTCTTTCTTCTCTATTGTTATTGCATTACCATTTACAAGGGAGTTGTTTATATAAGTACTGTTCATACTTCATAGCCATTCCACAGCCCCTTCATTGTTTGTTTTCTCTTCTAGCCATAAACAACACTCTGTCAGACTCTTACATGACAAAAACCCATAAACTGCTTTCTTCCACCATTTTCCATCAAACAAACCCATTTCATTTAACATTCATCATTCTCTTGGTGATTCGGGAGCTTCCCTCATACTTGAATAGTACAATTTTATTTTGCTTCATTATTACTTTATATTATTTTATTTGATTTTAAATGGATTTTACTAGAAAGAAGAAAAATAGAAAATACAAGACAGGAGGATCAAAAATCATCCTAATAAAGATAAAGGAAACACAAACACAGAGAACAGAGAAATTAAAAAAAAGATTCTCAAAAGAGCTCCCCAATTCCTTTGAATATTCTGATAAAGAAACCTCCTTAAAACCACGACAGAAATTCACGTAGAGGCAAGAAAAATCATTCTATCCTAAAGAAGATGCATTGGTAGAAACCACTGGCTCAAAATTCTATCATTTTGCTGTAATAAAGCACGTGCCTGCAAAAGTTTTTCTTTGCTTCATACACTTTTTGTCCTTCATTTTTCTAGTTTTCATTTTATTCTGCACCAACATGGCTCCAAATGTAAAGGCCACGACATTAGCAGCTGCAAAGAGGTACCTAAATCTACCGTGTCAAACTATCTTCATTTTATTAGAAACATTAAGTTCGCTTTAAAACTAAAATAAAAGAATTCCCTAGGATCAGTGTTGAATACTATGCATAAAATACTACGTACGCTTCTCTTAATGGTAGGAAAGAGGAAGTGCAGAGAGAAAAGAATAAAAGAAGAAACAAGAATCCAATAGAAACCTAATATGAAACCTTAAAACAGAACTTTTCCAACAGATTGTCGGTAACTTATGCTATTGAACCACTTTAGATCATTAATTTCACTTTGGTCCCCCTGAAAAAATTAATAACCCCACCATCACATTTAATGTGATAAAAAAACCTATGACTATGAGCCACTGGAATGTACAAGAAAGATTACTAAGATTCTTCAATCAGTCGTAGATAGCTTATGATCCAGTTACAGACAACGTTCGAAAGGCTGTTTACGAGGAAAAACAAGCAATACACACAAAGAAGACGGTATTTTCATTATGAATCATTAAAATAGCATGTGACTGACCTCATTGATTATCCCATCACCACCAACACATATAATTCCTGAAAGAAACACCAATTTCAAGAACAGACAATAGGTATACATATGAGAAAACATTAAAGAAGTAATAAGCAAAAATACAATCAACACATGTTCAGACTATAGAACAATGATTTTACCATCAGGGCAAGTGCTGATGTCTACACTTGATGCAAGATTTCTAGCATGACCAGCAGATGTCGTTTTGACTACCTCCAATCTAAACCCAGCAAGCTGTCACAGTACATGCCTCACATTTAAGTAAGAAAGTATATGTGCTGCTGTACCTATCCTGCCTATTGCATGTAATGATGTAATATATAAAATAATGCACGTAGTTCAACTATAATGGTTAAAGTATTGCAATCACAAATTGAAATGATAGTAAAATAATAATAATAATAATAATAATAATAATACAAAAGAGTAATATGTTGACAGAACAATGAAAAAGTAAACATAATATAGATATTAATATAAGTATCAGTCTTGCAGGATGCTCTACTGTTTTACATAGTAATCCTTTCTAACTTTGTTTCCAAATTCCAAGGTGTCATTAAATATCCATACCATCACAATAATGAGCACAACAACAAGCATGAGCAGCTTATCCAGTCCAGGACAAACGGAGAGTGTAACATACCCTAAATATCGGTTCCACAATGCCATGGAAAACTTTACTTGAACGACCTCGACCTGAGCGTGGGTTTAAAATTACAAGCATCTTAGGCGGAGTTTTACATCTAAAGAGCAATTCAGGAGGGATATCAGTATGAGGTAATTCTGAGGATGCTTGCTTCTTTGAAGACACTAAAGGATGGGGGAGACAATTCACGAAACACTGTTGATCTGCAAATCCACCAACCCAATGAAGTGCCTCTTCTATGCTAGAAGCCACACAGCAAAAGTCCTTGCGACTTCTTCGAGGTTTTATAAAACAGGAAAGACCACATGAAGCCTTTTTCAATGGGTACGAGTGCACTGTGAAATGTCTGAGACCAACATTATACGAAACCTGTTTAGAACACTAAAACTAATTAGTCATATTTCTTTTGTTTCCCTAGCACCTAAAAAGAGTTTATCACAAAAGTCTTCAACCATCCATCTGACATAGAAGCAATATATTACCGAGATGACATCATTTAGGTGCAGCACTTGGGATCCCCAAATTAAAGCCTTGCTGGTTAGTTTGGCATCTACAGCTTCTTGGTTGGCAATATCAAACGAGGTTTGTTGAGCATCACTCTTGTTATTCATAGCAATCTTTCTCTTATCCAAAACCAGTTTTCCAGAGAATACCACATATCCTAACAAATCAGACTTCTCATCTCCTCCTCCACCTCCTCCTATGTCAATCCTATGCTCAAAATTCTTGGTTGGGTCCTGATCATCTGGACGAATGGTAGTGGGGGCACTGACCTCACTGCTCTTCCTGGAAGCCTTCACTTTGCCACGTTTTTCTGGGAACACGATAGGGGATGAGTGCTGCCCTGTTGCTATTTGGGAACACAATCCCAAGCGTCTTAGAGATTGTTGAGGTGATGACAGCCTTAATGCCGATGCCTTATTATTATTAGTATTTGCGTTGTTGTTACTACCAGTAGAATTCCGGGAAAGACTCCCACTCTTGTGCATATCTCTCATACTACCATCAATCTTACAAACACGCAAGGGATAAACAGAGAACCTGACATGCGCAAGCGCATGATGCAGGGGATGAGCCACCTTCTGTCCAATGAGGGGCAAATTTCCCCTCGCTGCTATAGAGAAATGGATGATTAAGGTGAAAGATTGGGACTTAATGGAGATTAGGGTTTGGAGATTTTGAATTCAGTATATGGGCTAAATTCTCAACCCAATTCAACTCTTGTATTTGCCACTCTGCAGCTCAGATCGCGAATCGATGATTGGATCTATAATCACATTGCTCCTTCCTTCAACTCTTAACCATCAGTTTTTTGAGAGAAAATTGTAATTTGGCATCCAATCAGCTCTCTTTTTCGACGTTTGTTATTCCGTGTTAGATGACAAGACAGAAATCTACAACAATAAATTGGAGCTGCAATTTGAAGAGAAAGAAGGACGAAGGCGTCGCGAAGAGGAGAACAGAGATAGGGTAGCAAACCAAACCAGTGATCGGTGGCTTAAGGCTCGAGCAGAGGATTCCGAAGCTCTTTGCTGCAATGAAGCTAAGTCGGTGACAACAGCTGCAAGACCTTCTCAAAAGCTCCTCCTACCTTGAACTGTAATGGACGCTCTGGACCCCTCAACCTCAACGGACTCGCCACTTTCCTTTGCCATCATGGTGGTGCGTTGTCAGCAGGGGTGTTAAAAACCAAAATAAAACCGAAAAAATCGAATCCAAAAATTTGTTTACTTTAAAAAAAAAAATCAATCAGTTCGGTTTTATTTTTTATTTAAGATTTTAAAATTAATCTAGACCAAACTAGACCGATAATATATGAAAACATCGAAAAGTAAATATATATTTTCAGAGTGAGAATAGACTTATTTTAAGAATAAGTCACGACATATTTACTAAGTAAATAATTTTTTTTATAAATATTTACATTTTATCAATTTAATTATTAGAGTCTGTTTGGTTCAATTAGAGAAAAAGAAGAAAGGATTTTATGGAGCGTTTGGTTCAAGTTTTGAAAAAACATTCCCAGAAATATCATTTACAGGAATGATATTCCCAGAAATGATTATTACTATGTTTGGTTAACCAAAAACATTCCTGAGAATGACTCCAACTGCTGGCGGGTCAATGGTGGTCTAAGTCGATATTTGTCGATTCTGGGTGCGGCGGGTGGCGGATTCAGTGGTAGCGACAGGCCGAAGTCGCCAGTCATCGTCTGATAAGGATAGCCAGATTCCAATGACTAGTCGTCAACTGCAGGCGGTGGCATAGGTGGTCAGATTCCAATGATTGACGCGACGGTCAAGTCACTATCAATCGCTAATGGCAACAAGGATAGCCGAATTTCAGTGACCGATACAGTGGTTGAAGTCACCGGCACTATCAACTGTCGGCGGCGACGAGGGTGGCCGGATTCTGGCAAATGGCCGCCACGGGCGGTGGTCGGTGGTGGTGGATGGCGGTCGCCAACAATGACGTGAAGATGGTTGGTTGATGGCATGATGATAGAAGGGTAGGTATTTTTGACATTTCACATGACAAAAATATTCCCATGTCATGGGAATGTTGCAAACCCACCTCCCCCATGGGAATGAAAGTATGGGAATATTGAGCAAAAATCATTCCCGGGAATCATTCTTGGATAGGAATGTTTTTTCAAAACTTGTACCAAACATGGGAATCCAACATTCCCATGTAAAGATTCCCAAGAATGAAAAAATAATTCATGTACCAAACGCCACATTAATGTAGAGAAGGGGAGGGGATGGGATAAATTTTAATTTTGTGTGTGTTTAGTTAGAGGAAGGAATGAGAAATATTTTAATGGAGGGAAAATATAAATTTATATTTTTACACAATTATAACATTTAATGTAGCATTTATTTATGAATATTTTAGTCTATTTTTAAACATATATTCCCTCTCCTCCAAATCCCTCCACCTTGGAGGGAAGCTAAAATTGCCTCATGAGGGATTTTACTCTCCTCCCATCCCTTCCAAAAAAATTGAATCAAATACATAAAATTTAAAATAACATCTCCTTTCTCTTCCAAAAAATTGAATCAAACACATAAAATTTAAAATAACCCTTCTCCTCCCATCCCCTCCCCTCCATTTTTCTCCAACAAAATACTATGTTAAAGTAAAAGTTCTTATAAAGTACATAAAATCTATAAAATTTCATAAATTTTAAAAATTAAGGTACTCCATTTAATTATTATATTTCAACCTATAATATGATTTTTAAAATATAAGTAAATGTTAATCATTATATTATATATCTATAGATATTTGATTTATCTTAAAATTAATATGTATAATAATCATAATATAATATGACTACTTTTTTTATAAACATCGGGGCATTCTAAAAATACAATGAGAGAAAACAGTGCAAGAAGCATCCTCAGCAAGAAAAACATAAATACAAAGAGGAATAACGTAAAAAACATGACACCCTAAAAAGCAATTATGCCCCTCCCTAGCAAGAGCATCCGCACAGGTATTGACCTCTGTAGGTATGAGCAATCACAGCATTCCAATCACGACCAATGAGAAACCGGATCTTGGTAACTAAACCGAAGCAATAGTGCTAAGGATGAACTTCAGATTGTATCATGTGAACAACATTATAAGAGAGTCAGATTCCAAAGCAGCCCACTTGAACCCAAGATTAAAGGCCAACTGAAGGCTAAGAAGAACTCCCCATAATTCTGCCATTATAATTGTGCACAAACCTAAATTCGCTAAAAAGGCAGCAATAAAATTACCATCTTCCCCACGGATAATCCTGCCACATATCATATGACTATATTAAATGGTTATATTGATAAAAATTGGATTTTTCATAAAGTTATTTAACGATGTAGATGTCTAAGACTTACTTTTAGAGTTAAAGTTACTTAAAAATGTAGATATCCAAGACTTACTTCTAACGTAAGTAGATCTTTACCTATATTTTAAATATCTTAAAGAGAAGTTTACTTGTATACCCTTAGCCCTAACGTATAGTTAGTTGATTACTTTTTTATATAGTTGTAATCCATATTTGTTAGTTGGTATCCCTGTTATGTATATTGATTTTGCATACATTGAGAGCAAGGTTGGACGAATGCTTAGAATAACCCTATTTTATTTGACTATTAAAATATCAATTTTACAATATAGCTCAGAAGCTAAAGAGAAACTCCCAAATATGCAAAACTTACTTCTATTTAATTCAATGATGAATAATACAAAGAGATTGGTCCTATTTATACTAATCTTAGAGGTCAATTTGTAACTGAAAATAAACTGAATGCAAGCTGTAAAAATGGAGATTGTCAAATATTGTGGCTAGGTGGTTTAATGCATGGTTGTTAGTTGGATGGTTGGTGGACAGTCTTTATCATCCTTCTCGGGTTGGATAGGACTCGCCCTCGAGTTAAGTTTTGTTTCATCATCTAAGTATAGCGAAAGATCGACGACGTTGAAAGTGGTAGAGACGCCATAAGTTCCTAGCAGTTCTACCTTGTAAGCATTGTCGTTGATTTTCTGCATTATTCTGAATGGGCCATCAGCTCTAGGGGATAACTTGGCACTTGGTTGATTTGGAAATCGTTCTTTCCATAAATGTATCCATACCAAATCTCCCACTTTAAAAATGTGTTGTCTTAGACACTTGTCACACTAAGCTTTATATTTTGAATTTTGTTTCTTAATCCTTTCTCGGACATGTTCATACAGCTTCTTGATTTCTTTCGCTATGTGTTCTGCATCTGCACTATACTGTTGTCTATCTAAATAAGGGGTTAAGTCTAGTGGACAAGCGTCGTATACCACCTCAAATGGGCATTTCCTAGTAGCTTGATTAGTTGAATTGTTGTAAGCAAATTCAACCTATGCAACCACAAGATCCCATTGTTTCAGGTTTTTACCGACAAAGCTTTAAAGTAGATTTCCTAAATGCCTATTAGCTGCTTCGGTTTGTCCATCTGTCTGAGGATGACTGACACTACTAAATTGAAGCTTAGTACCCATCTTCTTCCACAAAGTTCTCCAAAAATGGCTTAAGAACTTGACATCTCGATCAGCAGTGATGGTTTTTCGAATTCCATGAAGACGAACAATTTCCTTGAAATACAAGTCTGTAACTTGAATAGCATCATTGCTCTTCTGACATATAATGAAATGGGCCATCTTCAAAAATTTGTCCACAACTACCATTAAGGAATCCTTCTATCGATGAGTTTGAGGTAGTCGAAGGACATAGTATATGCTAACATCTTCCCAATGTGCTTATGGAATAGGAAACGACATATACAACCCTGTGTTTTGGCTTTTGGTCTTCAACAAGTGGCAGATTCTGCATCTTTTGGCCAATAGAAATTCTCTTTCACTAAAGCCATAGTTTTATCTCGTCCAAAATGACCTGTTAATCCTTCATCGTGGGCTTCCCAAATAATGGTTTCTCGTAGTGAGCACTGAGGAATGCATAAAACCTTCCTTTTGACCAAAAATCCCTCATGTTTGTAGTAGTCTTGGGAGGATTGCACGTCGGTGTCATTCCAAAACTTTTGGAAATCAGGATCATCTTAGTTTAGCTCCTTGATAGTCTCAAAGACAACGACTTTTATCTGGAGAGTAGAAAGTAGTGTATGACGCCTACTGAGGGCATCAACAACAGCATTTTGAACTCCTGCCTTGTGCTTAAGTAAGAATGGATAAGGTTGTAGGAACTCACTCCAAGTGGCATGTCTGCGACTGATCTTCTGTTGAGAGCTCAAGTGCTTGAGGGCTTCATGATCAGAATAAAGAATAAATTCCTTATTTAACAAGTAATGATTCCAATGTTGTAGGGCACGAACAATGGCATAGAATTCCTTGTCATAAGTAGAATACTTGAGTTTACCATTGTTGAGCTTTTGACTGAAGAAGGCTATAGGATGACCTTCTTGACTTAAAATAGCACCAATATGACACGTGGCAGAATTTGAGTGGATGACGTGTCGATGACCGGACATGTCAAGATGACGTGGCTCATCTTCTACCTCTGGTTTTCTGGCAACTGCGCATGGATATCCGATTTCGTCGATGATTTCCGACGACATTTCCGACAAGGAGAGTGGCGTCGCATGGAGGCTCCAACGGCGATGAAAACCTTCAGTCCAAGGTCTTTCAGCCTCATGAGTTCAATGACAATGTTAGTTTTTTGAAGAAATGACTCCAAATGATGGTTTCAAATGAAGGCAGTGGTGGTTGCACCAAAAACTCTCTTCTCTCAGACCAATTTGGACACTCTCTTTATTGAAACTCAACACTAAGGATATGGTAACTTGCTCTAATGCCAAAATGGCTTAGAAGCTAGAGAGAAACTCTTAAATACGCAAAACTTACTTCTATTCAATTCAAGGATGAATAATGCAAAGAGATTAACCCTATTTATAGTAATCCTAGAGGCCAATTTGTAATTGAAAATAAACTGAATGCAAGTTGTAAAAATAGAGATTGTCAAATATAGTGGCTAGGTCGTTTAATGCATGGTTGTTGGTTGGATGGTTGATGGACAGTCTGTATCACAATACTAGCATATTGGAATAGTAGAATGTTTCTTTCTTTCTTGGTGTGATAAATGTAAGGCATGATACATTTACAAGTAAAAAAAAGTATGGCAAAAAATCAAAAATCAAACCAAACAAAACTGATTGAGAATGTTTTGGATTGGTCCGATTTTTCAATTTGAATCAAATTGATTAGTTCTCAACATTAGAAAATTGATTGGCTTGGTTTAGATGACTTCTTTTTCTTAAAATCGATCCAAACCGAACCACGAATAGCCCTAGGTTGTGAGTTGTGACAATAATTAATTTTTTTTCTTTTATTTACTTTTTCAATAGGTAACTACTAGCGGTTTTATACAACAAACTCATACACAAACACAATATCTTCTTGTCTCTATAGCAGCTCAAATTATATATATATATATATATATATATATATATATAAGAGGAAGAAGGCTAAAGAGTAGGGGTGTTCATTGGGTCGGGTAAACTCCACCAACCCGACCAACTGAACCGAATCAATTAAAAAAATTTGGTTTGGTTTGAATCATCGGGTCTAATCAGATCCAACTCAACTAAAACTGATCACCATGGTTCGATTCACGGGTCTAATGCAATAAAACCCGACAACCCGATCACCTAAATATTGACTCGAAGAAGAATTGATGCAGCGCGACCCACATACATCAATTTCCTTCTTTTGAGTGAAAGTACTAATTTTTATTCATTGGATCTTGGACAGGCTTGATTTAGAGCCACAATGCCACCATTTCAACTTTCTATTATTCTACACAGTCATTTCACGGTTTTCACTGAAGGAAAAAAGAAATGTCATGAAGTGAAGCCCTAAGCCAGTACCCAGTAGCCACCATAATCTGGTAGTTTGTAATTTTCTATTTTATTGTATTTTATTTATCTGAAGTTTAAGTACTTGAATTTTAAATATTGTGTTGTGATTTATGTTTTTATCTCAACTTTAAGTACTTCACTACTTGTACTAGAACTAGAAAATTGCGATGCTGTGAGAAATTTGAGGTATTTATCAGGTTTGTTGTTTTGCTGTGAGAATTTTTTTTGATCGGACAACCCAATGACCAGAACTAAACCAACTCAACCTTAATCGGTTCGGTTCGAATCGGATTGCTCATTTTTTTTTTCAAAAATCGAACCAACCCAACCCAATCAAAGTTGATCGATTTGGACATTTTTTTCTTCTAAACCCGAACCAACCCAACTCACGAACACCCCTACTAAAGAGTAGAGACATTATATGTATGTAAAGAACTTTTGTGGGAAAATACTTAATAGTCAAAATTTCGTTCTTCTTATGTTTTTTTTAGAGTATTATATCAGTCCACAAAAAACATAATATATGGCACAACATAAAAAATACATGTTATTGGATTAAATTTAAAATAGTATATAATAAAATTTAATTCAAATCAAACGATCAAAAAATTGCTAAAAGTATTACTCTCAAAATACATAAGTATTTTTTTATGTTTATGGACTCTTAAATAGATGAGTGGTATCTAGCTAAATTTTGTCAAAATTTTGGCGAATTTTTTCTTTGTTGTGTAGCATTACTCTTTTTCATAAATGAGGTGTAAGAAGGGGTATTGTTAGTTAAAGTGCAAGCAAAGTGACATGATTAAGATTCATCTTTGGAATCAAATAATCTAAAAAGAGTCTTGGTACCACTTGAGTTATGTTGTGCTTGTTTTAAATTTTTGTCCTAATATAAATAGGAAACACGCTTTCCAATGCACTTTTAGAAGAAACAACTTTTTTTTAGTTTCATCCAACGTCTGCTTGCGTTGATGTAGAATCCAAAATAAACATAGCGTTAAAACTTGTCCACATGTATGACACTTATTAATGTTGAATAAAAAATAATTTGAAAATAATAAAGTTTTGATGGTTATGTGATCTTTGGTTTAGCTAGTGTGTGAGTTTTATGAAGAATTAGTTTATTAGTTATGGGTCATTAGGAAGAATTATGCTATGGGAGCTATATCACAATTAGGATGAATTATTTCATGAGAGTTATGTAAATTATGAAAAATTATTCTAGCTATAAGTGAGAGTTATAGAATATGTAATATATCTCTTAAACTTTCTTAGAGAAAGTATTTCTTTCTATATTCTTCTTCCACTCTAACAAAGTAGTATCAGAGATTGCGAGATTTGAGAGTTGACAAGTAATAAAATGTTTTTGCTTCAATTTTCTCATCTCACAAAAGATAAATATGAAACTTGGTCTCGTCTTATGAAAGCATTGTTTGGATGAGAAGATGCCTGTGAGATTGTAGAGAAGTTACACTCAACCACAAAATAAGGTCACTTTGTCTCAAAATGAGAATGATGCATTGGCATTGGCAATGTCAAAGAAAAATGACAATGCATCCGTCAAGGTTTGGATGAATTGATGTTCGAGAAGGTAGCCAATGTATCCACTCAAAATAAGCATGGAGAAAACATTGAAGATGATCGTGTGAAAGATAAGATTATTCGCTCTTTTACTTCAATTTTGATTATGTGATTTGTTTTTTAGAATTCAAATAGTTTAAACACCATGACTGTTGATGGGTTATTTAGGGCTATACAAGCCGAAGAAAAAAAAATTATTAAAAAGTCAAAATGAGCCATTGAAGCAAGTCCTCAAAGTCAATGTGTCATTGAAAGATAATAGAGGAAACAAGAGTCAAAGAGGACATGGACGATGAAGATGGCATGGTCATGGCCATGGAGGAAGAGGAAGATGCAACTATGATAATTTCAACAATGAAGAAAGAAACCATTATTGAACTATGGGTCATGGAAGATGACTGACTAGAGGAGGAGGCAACTATCCTATAACATATGAGAAGAGGTATGACAAGCCTAATGTTGAATATTTTCATTGTCACAAATTTGGACATTATGCTTCAGAATGTCATTATGGTACTAATGGTGTTGACGAAAAAGCCAACCTTATTATTGTCAAAGAACAAATTAAAGGGCCAACCTTATTGTTAACATTCAAAGATGACAAAAAGGATGACGAGAGTTCATAGTACTTACATAATGGAACAAGCAATCACATATGCGGTTACAAAGAAAAATTGGTAGAGCTTGATGAGAAGGTGAAGGGCAATATTTCATTTGGAGATACCTTAAAAGCCCAAATTCAAGATAAATGTACTATTTTAATTTCTCTTAAAGATAGTGATCACAAGTTAGTTACCAATGTTTATTATGTACCCAAATTAAAAAGTAATATTTTAAGCTTAGGACAACTTGTTGAGAAGGGATATGAAATTCATATGAAAGATCATTGTCTTTGGTTTAGAGATCATAATGGTAACTTGGTTGATAAGGTGTTTATGACTAGAAATAGAATATTCATTTTAAATCTCAATTTAATTAAAGCAAAGCGTTTGAAGGCCAATGTGGGAGATGAAACATGGTATTGACATATACAATTTGGTCACTTGAATTTTGAAGCACTCAAAGCCTTGAGAGAAAAGAAGATGGTAAAAGGGATGCCCTCAATTAATCATCCCCAATCAATTATGTGTAACATGTCTCCTTGGCAAACATGCAAGAAAGAGCTTTCCAAATGAAGCAACTACAAGAGCAACCGAATCATTGCAACTTGTTCACATCGATGTGTGTGGCCAAATCAATCATTCCTCATTTTGTAAAAACAAATATTTCGTACTTTTTATTGATGATTATAGTAGGAATAATTTGGTTTATTTTCAAAAGAAAAAAAAATTGAAGTGTAGACTTTACAAATTTAGTTAAATTAATTTAAAAGTCCTTAATCTTTTTGAATTTTTTTAAATAGGTCTCTATAATTTAAAAATTATAAATGAGTCCCTATAGCTTTTATATCTAGAAAGACTAGTGTATAAACAATATATGACAATAAATTATCAAAAGAATAAATCTAAGTTCAAACAAATAAAAATCTTGTAGAAGAAATAACTTATAAAATAAAAAATCTTACTACTATCGAAAGCGTTCAAAACAAATCTAGAACAACTATAAAATATTGAAGAACATTTTCATGAACCTCCACATGAACATCAAATTACTGAAATTAGAGTA
The DNA here is from genome assembly GCA_023212625.1 of Styphnolobium japonicum. Lineage (NCBI taxonomy): Eukaryota > Viridiplantae > Streptophyta > Magnoliopsida > Fabales > Fabaceae > Styphnolobium > Styphnolobium japonicum. The sequence continues at coordinate 30,585,205 of JALBWW010000005.1, read as the reverse complement.
TTAAAAAAATTCCAATACCAAAATCCAAAAATTATTATCAAAGGCCAACATTTCAAGATACTCAATACAAAAAAATAAAATTTTGTAGAACTTACGAGGAATTAATAATTGAATGTGATATAGACGATGCAAGTCAACATCATATTATAAACACTATTTAACAAATGTTTATAGGTGCAACAACTTTTAATGTTAAAAACACTTCAGAATAAGATATAGTAATTTTTCTTTTTTAATAAAGGAGATATATAACATGATATAGAAAAGGTTATGATAAATTAAAGTATAGGTCTAGTATGATTGAGATTTAGGGCCAATTTTATAGTACATTATGAAATTGTGGTGTATGAATACACTTCGATACTTACCATTGATTTTTAAGTGTAAGCATGTGTACGGCTAAGATTGCTTTAGTGTATTAAATTAGTTATTTTATATTTTTATCCTTTAATTTTTATGTAAATTATACTCAATCCCTAAAATAAGAATAAATTAAAATTACACTCCTTCCTTACTTAATAACCATTATCAATGAAATTGAACTGCTCTCCACCATTGTTTTTGTTCCCCTTCCCTCTCCACCATCATTTTCTACTGTGAACTTTTTGTTCCCCTCCCTTCTCAACACATACAAGAAATCAATGCATGATTCCCTAGATGCAAAATGAAGCTAACCATAGTTTTATGTGATTTTCATGAACAAATTGGATGTTATTGTTATCACATTCTAGTCATCTGGTGAGACGTCAGGAACTTTGCCTTCCAGTTGTTGTGTTCTTCCTTTTCCTTGTCTTCTTAATAGAAATTCTTTTTGATGCAGATGCACTACTTTAAAGAATTTCAATGGATACAAGTTAAGGTATATATGTACATGAAAGGACATAACCGCTAACATCTATTTCAATTAAAGGTCGATGGAATATCATTGTGGAGTGTGTTAAATACTAAATGTATGAGAAGTGTTCCTACTCATATATGTACAATTTATTTATTTTGGAATTAGTTATATTATATTCCTTGAATTATACTTTTATGAGTTCATGGGAGAAAATGATCTTAGTTTACATTTGTTTTCTAGTTTCCCAGGGTATCCCCTGTACGTGATTGCAGTGACTAATCCCTCGAGGTATTGAGATTCATTTAAGGAGTTGACCTCTCCCAACAGATATTTTTTCATACACATGGGTTAGGAATCGAACCCCTGACCACATGCTTATGAGACTTAAGTATCTATCACTTGTGTCATATCATGTTAGTAATTTACATTTGTTTTCCTTTCTATTTTTGAAAATGATATGGGATTTAAGAATTTATTTCTTTCTTTTGATAGGGATGTCTGGGCAAGCCGCATGAGTAAGTGTTGAAGGAACTCATACTTTATTATTATTTTAAATAATGAGATATAATATAATTAAATGAAAATAAAGCAATAAAAACATAAATAACTTTAATTTAATATACTGAAGTAATTTTAATTGTACACATCTCTTTACTAAAAATCAATGATAAATATCAAATAGTATATTTGTACACTATAATCTTATAGTGTACTATAAAAGTGGTAGAGGTTTAGACTTAGTAAAATTAGATAAGGCCCATGAACAAATATAATAATTTTTTAATCACAAGTTTTATTCAACAACTTTTTTTTTAGTAAGATCACGTGGTGCCCCTACATATTTTGGGTGAGACTAATCACCACTTGGGCGTTGGCTTTATCTTGACCACAAGGTGCGTATAGTGGGATTCAAACTCTAACACTACAAATAAAGTCCGCCCACATAAAACTTAGTTTGCAAATTAAATCATAACCAATGGTTGAGTTTTACTCAACAACTTAAAGGTTGATAGAGTAATTCTTTCACTAATTTTAAAGGAAATTTAGTCATTAACATTATCAAAACTGAAGCAATAAATGACAGACAAGAAATTGAACTACATTATCCACAATACTATATGTTATAACATTTCAAGAAAGAGTGACAGAAGAATTAATAAATTTAACATGTCCAATAATATTACATATTAAATGGTATTATAAGGATATGTTCCCTATATCAAAGGGATTTAAGAACCACGATGTGTGACTCAGTTGACAATTTGAATTCTATGTGGGTGAACTTTATCTAAAATGAGGGGTTTGAATCTCACTAGAAATACCATATGGATAGGGTTACATCATCAAACACTTGAGAAGACACCTTGTAAGAGACAAAAAAAAATTTAGGCCTTACTGCAATGCATATGTTCAAAACACTCAAATGCTTTTTTAGGATATATAAAAAAGAGAGTAAACATTCATTTTGATCATCAAAAAATACAAGTGACATCAGTTTGGTCATCTAATATTTTTTACATCAAATTGGTCCTTTTGAATGACCAATTTGATGTAAAAAGTGACATTGAATGACTAATTTGATGTAAAAAATTAACATTGAAGGACCATTTTGATGTATTTATCATTGAAGGACCTAACTAATAAGACTTGTATATTTGGAGGATCAAATTAGGTGTTTATTCATAATATTTTTTTAGTAAAGTTACCTTATATGAAGGATTTTAATGAAAATAATACTCCAACCAATGCAAGACTTATCCAAATGAATTGAGAATTATTAGAATATTGCAAAAAAGAAGTCAATTAATATTTAGATAAAAAGCTCATAAAACCCGCTAGGTCTTTCTTAGGCTTTGTTTGGTATTATAGAAAGAAAAGAAAAGAAGAGAATACAATAGAAAAGAAAAGAAAAGAAATGAAATGAATAGAGAATTAGAGGAGTTATTCCCTTCCTTTGTTTGGTTTTATCAAGGAAATGAATGGAAATGTATGTAAATAAATATCAAATTATTTTATTACCCTTCATCAATAAAGTGGGTAAAGTTGGTAAATTGGATAAAATAGGAAATTGATTTCATTTCCCTCCTAATCCCTCCAAAAAGGAAGGGAAAGAATAATGTGGGCCCATGGAAAGGAAAGGAAGAAGAATCCCTTCTTTTCCGCCCTTAAATTGATACCAAACAAAAAAAGATGTATCAATTCCTTTCCTTTCCACCCATTTTATGCATACCAAACATAGTATTAGAGTTGTTCTTTTCTATATTCAAAATCCTACTGAAATATAAAGAGGATCACCTAGGTTGATAATTAATTATAAGTCACTCAATAAACTTTTAATATGAATATCAAATCTCTAGTATTTTTTTAATGAAATTTATATCACTTCAATGTTCTCAAAATTTGGTATCAAATCAAGATATTATCAAATTTAATTGGCAAAATACAATAAGTATAAAATGGCACTTATGATTATATTTGGATGTTATGAATGGAATTAATGAAATGTAATATCATTTGACCTAAAATGTGCACCAATTGAATTTCAATATATAATGAATCATATCTTTATTGAATAAATAATCATTTTGGTCTTTTAAATATACAAGTGTCATTAGTTAGGTTATCCAATGATAAATATATTAAAATAATTATTTATTGTCAATTTTTTATATCTAATTGGTCATTCAATGTCATTTTTTGACATCAAATTAGTTATTCAATGTCCTTTTTTTACATCAAATTTGTCCTCTAAAAGGACCAATTTGATGTAAAAAATTATTAAAGAACTAAACTGATGATACTTGTATCTTTTGAGAACTAAAATGAATGTTTACTTTATCTTTATTCCATATACTAAGTTTACAATAATAAACACCAAAAGATTATTAAAAGGAAAATATACTTTAAGTTTCTGATTTTTTAAAGGCGTTAATCAAAAAGGAGATATTTTGGCTAAATGACAAATTTTTATTTTTATTTAATTTTTGAAAGTTTTGTAAGTTATGACAAATTCCATTATTACATGTCTAAAGGCCATTCCATCTTTCTCTTATTGTTTACAAGTTCTCTCATTCTTTGTTTTCATACATAATTCTATATGAATGTGCTTGCAGATATTTTTTTGTCACTACTTCTAGTGTTTTAGGTAATTGATTCTTTGCAAGTGAAAATTTTAACCTTCAAGATTTGATTATCATATTGAACAGACATTAGTATTTCTTTATTGGGGCTGACATTTTCCAATTTTTCATAAGAACGAACTACAAATTCTTTTAGAGACTCACCATCCTTTTAGTGTAACTTAATGATGGATGTTGAATCATTTGTTGCCTTGTACTTATGACAAAATAGGTTAAGAATAAATCAACCAACTAAGAACATATGAAATTGAAATGTGGCTAAAGGTTGTTAAACCATGCCTTGTAGAGAATGTGGCTAAAGGTTGTTAAACCATGCCTTGTAGAGTTGTTGACATTAGTATTTCTTTATTGGGGCTAACATTCTATAATTTTTCATAAGAATGAACTACAAATTCTTTTAGAGACTCACCATCCTTTTAGTGTAACTTAATGATGGATGTCAAATCATTTGCTGCCTTGTACTTATGGCAAAATAGGACAAGAATAAATCAACCAACTCAGAACATCTGAAAATGAAATTTGGCTAAAGGTTATTAAACCATGCCTTGTAGAGTTGTTGATAATACTTTGCACCTATACTACATGACCATTTTATGAAGGTTGATGAGCATGTTGAAATATGAAGGTTGATGAGCATGTTGAAATTTCATTTTTTGTAAGTCACAATAATGATTAAGATTTGATCTTTTTTCAAGACAAAAGAAAATCCCTAAGATTTTCCATAAAAAATACCTAAAAATTGGATTAAACTAGGAGATTCAAGAACCCTAAATTGATTCTCCTAAATTAATTTTCATGTCCTACATCTAATATAATTGCTTTGATGCCACATGTTAATTTTTACATATGATTATGCTAGATTTTAGACCACCACAATGTCAATTTAGAGTTGTGTACCTCTTGAATACATTTTGTGGGTTGATTATCTCCAAGAATTATTGAAAAGAAATTGTATAGAGATGTGTATTCTAGGAATAAGATCTTTTGCCTCTAACTTTATCTCTTCACTTAACAAACATGGATGTGACAGTTTATGAGTATGAAAAGTAAAGTGAGGATCTTGGCCTCATAATAACAGTAAACTTATTTTCCACCGCCTTAGGTTACTTGACTCTATACGGATTTTGATCATTTTATATTACTCACTAACATGAAAGAGTCATGTTATGACAAAGGAAAACACAAGTTTTGTTATGATAAGACTTATCAGTATTTGTGTAGAGTCCATTAATTTTGATTTTGTATTTTTCTATCATAACATGATCCTCTCATGATAGTAATGATATGGACTCAAATCCAATAAACATATACATGGTGATTTCCAAACTCATAATAAATTACTTAATAATAATATGAACTTCCATAAAAAATATATTAAGTTATCTATTCAACTTATTTTATAAAACAAAATATTCATCACTATAAGCACAAACTCAAAAAATTATAACATTCCAAAGTTATGGACATGAACTGCTCCGTGGGACAAATCTCTTTGTTAAAAAAGGTAGTGTCGTTTGAAATATTTCTTTAGATTATTTTAAATTTGAACCCCAAGTGTTGTTTGGCTATAGTTTCAATATAACTTCAATTTATTTGGTTTTTATTTTTTTACGACAAAGCAAGACCCCTTTGATTGTGGTGTATGTTTTATTTATTAAAAATAGAATAGAAAAATCTACCAAAAAAAAACGAAAAGAAATTGCTCTAGCTTTAATCGATCTTGTGATTATTACTCCGAAATAAATGATTAAAGAAGGGAAGGAAAAAAAATGAAGGAAAAGATCGGAAAGGCGAAGAGTGTCCATAAGAAGCTAAGGAGTTGAGTTTTGTTGCGTGGTCTTTTCAATTTTGATTTGCCAAGGGAGGGAGGAGAAAGTGTAAAAAAAAAAAAAAAACAGAAAGGTAAAAACGTGGAACGTAGCTTTCAGCCTTTCGCATATTTACAGATTTTTCCTCTCATTTTTCTTATTTTTATATTTTGAGTCTTCCCACTCAGATTAATTTGAACATAAGCATTATCATTACTAAGGGACATAGTCACAGATCGTGAAAGCGCCTCTCTACTCTCTTCTTTGCTGTCCCATTCTGGGCTTTGGCCTCTCACAGATCCTCAGGCAAATGCTGCGGTGCTGTTGGAAGCAGAGAAGGAAACGAAGCCTTCGCTCCTTGCCTCAGTGGCATTAGCATTACGCTTGGCACCTAATTTTTTTTATGCTTATGCAACAATTTGCGTGTGTGCGTGTTAATTTGTGAAGTCTAACTGACTAAATGTGAAGTAACAACCAGAACAAGTTTAAGAAGAGCAGGCAAAAGTGAATGTCTACTTGTTCGTACAGTCTGAAGCAATCTCTTCTCCAATCGCGCTTTACCGAAAAAGGACAAGAATTAAAATAAAGGTTAGGTTCGTCTTTGCTCCATTTCACTCTTTCTGTTCTTGGTTCATTTTGATCTGTGGCTTGGGAGCAACTACTAAGTTGAAAATTTTAACATCATTTACTAACAAATTTATTTTGTTATTTTTTGCTACGGGCAGCAGATACTGTTGTGGGGAGTGAAGATCTGGGAATCTTAGAAGACCAAATTAGATCTCTCGAATATCTCAAGTTGAGAGCTGCTTTTCCTGTCTCAACTGCAACTGCTAGGGTTTTCGATTCCTGTATTGTATGCCGATGACGTCCAAACGCGCCTACAAGCTACGTATCCTTTATGTCCGTGGGGGTTTTACATTTGTTTGATCTATGCACGCGTCCTTCAATTTTGGGTCATTCAATTGGCTTCTTTCTTTAGATCTCTCTCCGCTGCCTACTTTGTTATGTTTTTAGCGTTCTTGTGTTATATTTTAACTTGCTGGCATCAAATGATCAATTAGTTGGCCTTGACGAGTTATGTGCAGAGGAATTTGTAGCACACACTTCCACTGTCAATTGCCTCAAAATTGGAAGGAAGTCATCCAGGGTTCTTGTCACTGGAGGTGAAGATCACAAGGTCAATCTTTGGGCTATTGGTAAACCTAATGCTATACTGGTTCGTTCTCCTCTCCTCGTCCTTTTTCTTTGCATCTAAATTATTAATTTTATCTTTCTATTTTTTTTTCCCTTGATAAAAAAAAAAGACTTTCATGTCATTTATGATATGCATTGTTTTCCGTGCTTTTCCTTATGTGATGTTGGGCTTTTGTGGACATCCATAATTCCATATGTCTGCTTTATCTGCTCTTTCACATTTGAATTTGAATTTTAATTATTTAGAGTTGTTGGAAGCTAACTTGCGTGGTAACTGGTGACTGTGACAAAAATGGTGTCTGGATGGTTTTGCATGAGAATTTAGAGGCTTGTCAAGGTAGCATGGGATTGAGTTCAGTTATATTAAATGTGTTGTCTTATTGTCATCATCTTCATCATCATTTCTATTGCTGTTATTTAGGGTTGTTCGTACGTAATCACAATTTTATGTTTTACTTCTGTTCTTATATGCATATGAACAATATGTATCTGCCACCTGACGTGTGCATCTGTGGACTATATTCTTTAAAACCAATAAATATATGTTATTAGATGTCGGTTTGTCCTGAGAACTTTGACCAATGCTTGATCATTCAGTTTAGATGTTTAGGGAGGAAATGGGTAGGCAAGGACTTGTGAATATTCTCCATGGATGCTGGGGTTTAAATTAATCCCCTTGCAACAACTACAGGACTCTGTTGTCTTTTTGGCATCTTTATGGTGTTTATTTCATGGAGTATGAAAGGGATTCCTCTCTCAGATGTTCAAAGGGATTGGGTTCTTCTTCTTTTTTTTTTTGGTCAATTGAAGGCTACACAACAGGTGTAACCTATCCCCTTCCGATAAATCCCACCCCACCCAGTCCCAATGGGATTTGAACCTTAGACCTTCAAGATGGTAGCCAATGCTCAGCCATTGGGGTGTCCCCTTGGGGACAAGAGGTTGGATTCTTGTCTAGATGCAATTTTGTCTTTGTTTCTTGTGATATTAGGGGATGATACTATTATCATCTGCTCATTTGCTTTTGTCTGTCTTATATTTATAGAAACTTATTCCTTTAACAGAAAAGGAAAGAATATTTGTTTATCTATCTTCAGTAAGAGTTGTTTCTCCTTTGCAGAGTCTGTCAGGACATTCAAGTGGAATAGATTCTGTAAGCTTTGATTCTTCTGAAGTGTTGGTAGCTGCCGGAGCTGCAAGTGGTACTATCAAACTTTGGGACTTAGAGGAGGCAAAGAGTATGCTGTTGCTTGCCATTTACTTTAATAATCATAAAACACTGATGTAAAGAGATCTGAGAAGTCTCATAAAACTTATTCAGTATCGTTACTGCAGAATTTTTACTCATACTGATAAATTGAACCTTTGGCTTGCAATGTTTCTTTTGTAGTTGTTCGTACTCTTACTGGTCATAGGTCCAACTGTACATCAGTGGACTTCCATCCTTTTGGAGAGTTCTTTGCATCCGGCTCTCTAGACACTAATCTTAAGATATGGGACATCAGAAAGAAGGGTTGTATCCATACATACAAGGGCCACACTCGAGGGGTAAATGCAATTAGGTTTACCCCAGATGGACGCTGGGTTGTTTCAGGTGGAGAGGACAATACTGTGAAGGTTAGAATTGCTTTCCTTTTTCATGATATTAATGGAGTCAGATTCCATATCAAGGTCATTATGATTAATCAACATAAAATAATTTAAACTTCTCTATGATCATTGATCTTTGTTTGTTGAAATCCACATGTTTAGAGAGTCACCCTTCAAAACTTATGTGTCTGTTTCCAAAGAAATACTGAAATAGTTTTTATTATTGTATATTAACAATAACAGGATAAAGTAAGCAATCATATTAAAACCATGAATACAGTCAGTCATGTTTCCTCTCAAATAAAAATAATTAAGAACCATGGTTTAAGCTTGGTCCATGTCGGGGAGGATGTAGCTCAGAGAATGAAGACTGGTGGGTAAAATGAAAATTTGCATCGAGATTTGTAAGTGGTGATGAATGCCCTTAAAGATAAAGAGCAAGTTCAAATGTCTACTATAATGACCATTATGCTTCGATTCTTGGATTCTTGGAATATGAAATGTTGGTTCAGTATTGTAAGAGAGAACAAATCGAAAAGGTAAACATAACAAACGTGAGAATATGAGGGTATATGAGTGGTATTAAAGATAAAGTAAGAAATGAAGTCGTTCATGGTGACATGGTGGGATTTGCAACATTCTAGGTGTATGGATTCACTTGCTATTGTCTGTTGAGGGCCACTTCTTTGTTAAGTGTTAATGGGAATCTAATCTTGGTTTAGATGGTAGAAGAGTGTTAGGCAAGGACGCAAGGTGGCCCCTTATCTCCTTTTCTTTTTCACCACAGTTGTAGATTCCTTGAGTTGGCTGCTCTATAGGGGATTTTAGAATGGTCTTTTATGACATAGAAAAGTATTTGGATGAGGAAGAGCAAGGTATACTAGTAGATATAATGAAGACAAGAAATAGTTTTAGTCAAATGAGGAATTGGAAAGCAAGGATTCAAGATATAGTATGATTGTACAGTGCATGATAATTTATTTCCTTATTAATTTTTGGCTTATGGGTGTCTCTTTGCCTCTAAACTTGTTATAGGATGGGATTATGTTTATGGCTTCTCTTTGGTAGTTTTACTTTCCCGTTTTCTTTTTTGAAGAGACTTCCTTTTGGTGTTTCAAGGGAGTTGCCATTTCTGACATGCTGTTTATTGGCTTTTCTGTTTGTGAGGATATCTTATCCTCCTACTCTTTGTACTTTCCCTCTTATATCTATAATAAAATATCTTTTTCTATAAAAAAAGAGATTGTTTCTTCTACCGGAGGTGCTTGGAACAGAGAGACATAGCTAATGGTAATTGGTTCAATGCAATCATGGATGATATTAGTGCATTATTTTTCTCTTAAATTTAAATGTTTGTGTTGCAGATGCCTAGGGCAGAAAATGCTTCTTGAAAAATTTTGCATTACGTCCATCTCATGTTTCAGCCCATTGAACCACTGTCAAAACTTCATGTCTTTTTAAAATCTACCCTCCCTTTTCTTCCAATCCTTTAAAGGAAATGAAACAGACATTTGTGTTTTTATCTATTGTTCACCTGAAGTACAAAAAGCCGGCACCCTGGATTTTGGGAAAAAGGGCAATGTGAAAACATTTGACTACACTAACTAGTGTTTTAAGAACTCTGAAAGCAGAAAACACGTGAGAAGAAGGGTTATTTGGCCTCCACACCTGCCCCAAAATTTGTAGTAGAAGTTAGTTTGTTTTTGAAACTAACAAGCAGAATGTGTTTATAGTACATTATTGTTTTTCCAAAAACACCATTTGAAGTCTGATTGAAAAATTAATAATTGTCTTTAGAGTTTAGACCACTGTCTATTAAGCAAGCTATTGTTGTACACCTGTTCAACTGTGTCTGCATCTTGCTAATAGTGTTACTGGTTTCTGCTTGTGAATAAGGATGTGGTATGAGAAGACAGCCTAAAAAAACTTCAGAGTTTTACTATTTTTTTTTTAATTTTAATGTTTTAAATATTTTCTGAAAGTGTGTATGAAATTCTTTACTTTGACATGTTACAGTTTTGTAGAATTTTCTTGCTTTGTCTCCGGATACACATGTAATGCATTGCTCTAATTTGGAAACAGCTGCACATTTATTTTTACATTGTCCAGCAGCTAGTTACATTTGGAATAGGCCTTTTTGGTATAGGATATTGTTTATGGCCTCTCTTTGGTGTTCAACTCATGTCTGTTTCAAGGGGTTGCTCCTTCTGACATGTATAGAGGTTGGGCAGCCTTGCTACGTTCTTGCGTTTAGTTTTTTATTTTTTATTTTTTGTTATCTATTTTTTTTCCTGTTTTGGAGGTTATCTTGTCTTCAGTCCTCACCCTAGTTTTATTTTTCCTCTGTTCTATATAATAAAATATTTTTATTTTCTATAAAAAAGAGAAAAAGAAATGACCCCTATGCCACTATATATTTTTTATCGAGTTATCTAATCTTCACTGACTTCAGTATGTGGCTTCTTGAAAGCCTGTAAAGTTCTCGACTCATCAGTCATTGACTTAGTGCATAATTTGCAATACATGTATCTTCTTAGTATTGTTATGAATTGTGATTAATGTATATAGGCTTATATGGTTATACCGCACTTTACTGTGTAAATGAGAAGCAATAGATTTTTTTAATATATAAATTTTACAGTAATTATAATGTATCCTTTTGCAGTTGTGGGATCTGACTGCGGGAAAACTCTTGCATGATTTTAAGTGTCATGAGGGCCAGATCCAGTGTATAGACTTTCATCCCAATGAATTTCTACTAGCAACAGGTTAGTCTTACTTTTCTAATGAACGTAGTACTTTAACAAGTAAGTCTTCCATTTCTCTTGCTCCCATGAAGTAGTTGCAAGTTGCAACATTATGTTTCACTAGGTGTTGGTGGCAAAGTTATCATATCTGTTTTGTATTCTTTAATATGCATATTTGAAAGCAAAGAATATATTGTTATAAGAGCTGCCGATGGGGTGCACCCATGTAAAGTGAAACTACATATAGAAGAGGGTGCCTTGTTGTTTATAGTTATTATTTATTAATGATATTAATGTGAATTTTTTTTATCATCATTATTTTTTCTTTTGTTATAGTAATGCATAAATTTTCATGAACAATGACTAATGCATTAACACATTTTGGTTGACTCAGAAAAATATAATTACAATAAGATAACTATAGTGAATATATTACAAGATTTTGAACCTCAACAATCACCAACATATAAGAGATTATAATTATAGTCTGACCATTTTTATTATCATTATTTGTAGTCAGTGTAGCCAATCTCTGAAACAATGAGGATTTGAGTTTATTGGGATAGGATTTTAATGTTGAGCAGCTACTCTTTGTAATCTTTATTGATCATAGTGAATTTTCTCTCTATTTTGCTTGTGGATGTAGGCCTATAGTTCACTGCAGGTTTCCATGTCTATTTTTCGTCTCCCTATTCTTTGTTTGTGCACTTGGTTACAGCATAAACAAAACAACTTAAAAATATAATGGGCTCCATAAACCACATAATGCAAAAGGTATCCCAAACACTGTTGGAGAGGCAATGCAACAAAATGAAGCATCCCAAACAGGGAAGCACTGTTGACTGCTGGAGAGACAACAAAATGAGCACTGTGTTAGAAAGATAACACAACAATAATGATGAACAACTAGAATAGCCGGTTGGAATGTTGCATGGCCAAGGAGAAGAGACACTTTTGAAAAGACACATGGCTGGAATAAAATGGAACCACTAGAAACAGTTATTGTGGAAGTATAAAATCACCACTTGAAATTTGTATAGTGGGAAAGAAACTTCCTGGCAAGAAATCATAAACAGAAAGGCCCATACTTCTCCAAATTCATCAAAAACAGCATTTGGAAGCTTCAAACAGCCAAAATAGCCTCGAATTTCAATTCAAGAGACCTAAAAACCTTGGAAAACATGTCGAGAATGTGAAAACTGAATCTGGCTAGAAAATTGCTTGATCAACACCCCAAACAGAGCCAAGATTACTAAGCTCTCAGATTGTTACTGTGGAATAATCTTAACACAAATATGTTCTGAATGTGCTTCAGTTCATTGAGCACTCAGTCGAATGATATATTTATACATAGCTGATTTACATAGGTGATAAATGCTGAATACAATCTACAAGATAAACAATTATGCTAGAGATAATTCATAAGGTGCATTGCATCTATTCTACTTCTATACAATGAATCTAAATACTTGGGAAGAGGAGATACTAAAAATTATTATATTTCCAACACTCCCCCTCAAGCTGGTGAATAGGTATTCTCCATTCCCAGCTTGGATATTATTCTTTCAAAAGCTGGACTGTACAACCCTTTGGTTAGGATGTCTGCAAGCTATTCTAGTAAGGGTACATATGGAGTACAAATCAAACTACAATCGAGCTTTTCCTTGATAAAATGTCTATCCACCTAGATGTGTTTAGTTCTATCATGCTGAACTGGATTATGTGCAATGCTGATTGTGGACTTATTATCACAATAGAGCTTCATAGGTCCTTCCCATTTAATCTTCAAATCTTCTAGAATAATTTTAAGCCACAGTAATTCACAAATACCTTGTGCCATAGCCCTAAACACTTACAACATATGCAATGTCAGGTCTTGTGTGGGACAAATAAATTAATTTCCCAATCAAATGCTGATACATCTCCTTATCTATCGCTGCATTTGCTTCTGCATTACTCAATTTTAGACTTGGATTCGTGGGTGTACTCACGGGTTTACATGCTGTCTTGTCTGTCTCTTTGAGCAAATCTGTGATATATTTATGTTGAGATATGAAAATACCTCTTCTGGAGTGAGCCACTTTGATCCCCAAAAAATATTTGAGCTTCCCAAGAGTTTTTATCTCAAACTCCTTTGCTAGACACTGACTCAAGACTTGCTGCTCCTTCCAATCATTTCCGGTTACCATGATATCATCCACATTTACCAACAGTATTGTCACTTCCCCTGAAGTTGTATGTTTAATGAACAATGTGTGGGCACCTTGACTTTTTTTTTTATCCCAAGGTTGCCATAACTTTGGTGAACCTCCCAAACCATGCTTGGGGTGATTGTTTCAACCCATATAATGCCTTTTTTAACCTGCAAACAATATTGACAAGGACAATTTTATCATATCCCGGTAGCACTTCCGTATAAATTTCTTGCTTAGGGTCCCCATGTAAGAAAGCATTCTTTACATCGAATTGTTGTAATTCCCAGCCATAATTGGCAGCAAGAGATAATATTATTCTGACTGTATTCATCTTTGCAACTGGAGCAAAGGTCTCTTAAGTAATCAATCCCATAGGTTTGTGTGAAGCCTTTGGCAACTAGCCTTGCTTTGTATCTCTCAATTGACCCATCAGCCTTGTACTTTACTGTATACACCCACTTGCGTCCAACTGGTTTCTTTCCTTCTAGTAGATCAACAAACTCCTATGTTTTATTTTTCTCCAATGCCTCCATTTCTATATCCATGGCTTGCTTCCACCTTTGATCAAATAATGCCTCAAAAACATTGGTGGGTATGGAAGTCGGGTTTAAGTTTGCAAGGAAAGTCTTGTGGATTGGAGAGAATTTTTTGAATGAGAGGTAATTTGAGAGAGGATATAATGGGTGTTTGGTACACTTTCTGGTTCCTTTTCTGATTGCAATTGGGGGGTCAAGGTCTTCAACTGTTTGGGTTTCTATTTCATCCTGTACAGCTGAAAAATTATTTTGTAAAGTAGGAGAATCAGAATTTGTTACCTGATCAGTTGAAGGATTTGAGTTGGGTTGGCTCTTGGACGTGCATTGATTCAGGGATGACTTTAACCTCTTCTTGTACACCAAACCTTTCCCAAATCTTACATCAATCTCAGGACGAGATGTTTCAGGTCCATATCAGTTTCAAGACCAGATTCAGCAGGTGGTTGTGTGGGTTGAGACTCATGTGTAGTTGACTCAAGGCTAGGAAAAACAGGTGTTTCCGAATGAATCCCTAATTTTCTTTATCTTCACTAAGACTTTCCCCCTGAAGATAAGGTTGGGAAGAATAGGCTTGCTCTTCACAAAAAGTGACATCTCGTGACACAGAACTTTTTTGATGGAGGATAGTGACACTTATATCCCTTCTGAGTGGAGGAATACCCAACAACAATACACTTTAAAGCTCTAGAATCAAGTTTACCCCTCTCTTGACTATGAACATGGACAAATGAGACACACCCAAAGACCCTTGGTGTAAGATTATTAGAGGGGGATAAGTTAGGATAGAAAGATGAAAGAACCTCCATAGGACTCTTAAACCCCAAGATTCTACAGGGTAATCGATTAATAAGATATGTTGTTGTAAGAATATCTTCTCCCCAAAAGGTTTTTGGAGTATTTTTCTGGTACAAAAGTGCTTGGGTTTGGTCTAGAAGATGCCTATTTTTCCTCTCTGCAATCCCATTTTGTTGTGGTGTTTTGACACAAGAAGATTCATGAATTATGCCCTCTTTTTGGACAGAATGGAGTAAAAACATTATTGAAATACTCCTTACCATTATCCGACCTAAGCCTTTTTATGCTCACACCAAACTGATTTTTAATCATTGTGAAGAAATTCGGGAAAACTGTACTTACTTCAGGCTTATGTTTGAGTAGGAAAATCCAAGTAACCCGAGTACAATCATCTATAAAAGTCACAAACCACCAAGCTCCATACACATTTGGGATAGAAGATGGACCCCAAACATCTGTATGAACAAGATAGAAAGGAAATGTGCTTCTTTTATTACTTAATGGAAAAGGTACATGTTTTTGTTTTGCCATTTCACACACTTCACAATGAAAACTTTCAATATTCAATCCAGAAAACAAAGAAACAAAAATCTGACGAGACTAAAAGAAGGATGACCCAATCGATAGTGAAACAAAAGAATTTTCTCTTTATTGGAAGGAACGGATCCTGACATGAATGAGTGAGACAGACTGTTTTTAGCTGTGTTGAACATGTTTGGTTCTTCAAGGTAGTAAAGTCCATTCCTTTCTCTAGCACGTCCAAATGTCCAATTGTCCTCCCCGAAACCTTGTCCTGAAAAAGACAACAATCACTGTGAAAAATCACATTACATGATATGTCTTTTGCAAGTTTTTGAATAGTGACAAGATTTGTGAATAGTTTTGGAACATGGAGAACGTCTTTTAAAATTATAGATGGATTTATTTGAATATTTCCGATGCCAGCAACAGTTACAGGGTACCATCTGCAGTGACAATTTTCTTATTGCTAGAACAAGGGGAATATGAGGAGAAATGTTTAGAGGAGGGTGTCATATGGTCTGTGGCTCCGGAGTCTAATATTCATAAAAGAGTGGAAGGAGTTTTTGAGATATTAAATCCGAATGAAAGGCAATGTTATCAATGGCGGATGGCGGCAAGCCAAAAATCCGCCATGGAAATATGGCGGATGGCATTGCGGCAAATGGCGGAAGCATGGCGGCCATGTTAAAAAACTATAAAATATACTACAAGACCTGCATACCCTAAATAATAATAATATAACACCTTATATCAAGAATAATAAACATAATTAAAACATTTTCTAGATATCAAACTAACTAAAATTATCACAAACTCTAATATAAAGGCAATAGAAAGGAAAATACAAAACAAAGACAGAGAGAAAAACATAAATTTAGTAATAACTAATGACAATGTCATAATGTCATAATATCATAAAATAATATTGTCATAAAGTCACCACAAAGTAAAAATTAGCAACATGTGCATCACCAAAAAGACCAAGTAGCAACATGTGCTTCACCAAGAAAATAACAAATGGCAACGTGTGCTTCACCAAAAAAAACAAGTAGCAACACGTGCATCACCAAAAAATAAAAAGTAGCAACACGTGCATCACCAAAAAATAACACATTTGCTACAAATCAAGTCAAGAGTTAGACAAGGCCAAATTAACAATCTAATCCTCCTCCTCCCCTATGTAATCATCATTATCAAGACGTTCATTAGCATCATCAAGCGAAGCATATCCCTCTTTCTCTTCTCCTTCCAATTCCTCAAAAGTAATATCTTCCAATTCTTCTTCCGATTCCTCAAAATTCTCTTCAAATTCCAATTCCTCTTCAATGTCTCCTCCTCTTGAACTTGAAGATGGAGCTGCTGAACCTCTCTTTCCAACTCTTGAAGTTGTTGGCATTGCACTTGAGGTTGTCTTCCGTTTCCTAGTTTGCTGCCTAGTGTATGTCCTAATCTCTCCAGCCCCGGATGCCCTATAAACAGCACCCCAATTTAAAGTGTCATCATCCTCAAAAACCAATTCATTTTTAGCAGCATTCTCCTCATGCATCTCTCCAATTAACCACTCATTGCAATAATCAATGTTGGAGAGTGAGATTGGGTCAATTTCATCCCTAAGATTGTAATGTTGCTTGAGCGCTTGATTGTATTTTACATAAACTAAGTTATGCAATCTTTGGTGCTCAAGCTTGTTTCTTTTCTTAGAATGAATCTGCATCATTAATATAATGAAAGACATATTAATGATTGTAACTATAATATATTACTAGGCTAGAGAAAATAAAAGAAATGGTAATTACTTGCTCAAACACACTCCAGTTTCGTTCGCAGCCGGATGCACTGCATGTCAAGCTTAAAATCTTAATGGCTAGTTGCTGCAAATTTGGGGTTGGGGCTGAATGTCCATACATTCGCCACCATTGACCTGCAAAGTCATAGATGTTTTTTATAAGCATAGGACTTAAAATTCTAAAAGTTAGAAGACTAGAATGTAGTACTTATTCTTAGTTTCTCACCAGGTGCAAGGGTTTTCCTCTGGGATATTGCAAAGTCAGATCCAAAGAGATTCCCAGCAGCCTTGTAAATTGGTATCTCAAGTAGGATCTTTTGTTGCACCTCTCGACTTGGTACCAACCTCCTGATACATTGATACATGCCATCTGTAACCTCCATATCAAACTCAATTTGAGGATTTGCATAGTAGAATTCTGGGTTTAAGAAGTGACCAGCTGCATGTAATGGGCGATGAAGCTGGCTAGTCCATCTATTATCAATGATTGCAAATATATCTTTGTATTTGCTTTCATTGTTGTTGAAAAACTTCATAATAGCTTCTTTTGCTTTGTCCATTGCTTTGTAAATATAACCTATGGTTGGTTTTCTCTCACCATCAACAAGCCTTAACACTCTAATAAGAGGAGCCATAACTTTAAGGGTAAAAACCACATGATTCCAAAAAGAAGGCATCAATACAACTTCAATAGCCTTCTCCTCCTTGGCATCCTTAGACAACTTGTTTTGCAGCCATTCTTTTGAGGTGAGCATTCTTCTGAGGTTGGCTTTTTGTTTATGAATGCTTTCCAATGAAAGAAAGGATGTAGTAAAGCGTGTAACTGCATGCCTTACTAATTCTCTCTTGTTTGTGAAGTGCCTCAACATGTTCAAGGTACTTGAATGACTATAGATGAAGCCGACAAGTGTGATTCCCCTTTGAATTGTCTTCTTGACTAGAGAAAGCTTTCCAATGTCTTCAAGCATTAAGTCTATGCAATGGGAAGCACAAGGAGTTCAGTAAAGATGTTGTTTCCTTTCTCCCAACATCTTACCGGCTAAAACATAATTGCTCCCATTATCAGTTATGACTTGAACAACTTTCTCCTCTCCAATCTCCTCAATAAGAGCATCAAGCAACTCAAATAACTTTTCACCAGTCTTCACAAATTTAGATGCGTCAATAGACTTCACAAACATTGTCCCTGCAGGAGAGTTGACCAAGAAATTAACCAAGCTCCTTTGTTTCCTATCAGTCCATGCATCTGACATAATAGAGCAACCATGTTTTTCCCATTGCTTCTTTTGATCCTTCAACATATTTTCTATGTATTCCATCTAGTTGTTGAGGAGTAGAGCTCTTATCTCATGAAAACTTGGTGGCTTTAAATTTGGACCATAGCTTCCAATGGCTTCAATCATATGGTGGAAGCTTTCCAATTTGACAACATTGAATGACAATCCAGCTTGGTAAAACCACCGAGCTATATATTGATTAACTCTAGCCCTTGCTTCTTTGTCACATGCCTCCCTCATGCTACTTTGCCTCATCTTCTCCTTTTTCCTTCGTCCAGCAACAGTTTCTGGATTTTTACAATACAAATCCAAAGGGCCTTTCATAGTAGTCTTCTTCTTCTTCCCACTAGCAGCTGATACATTATCTCTTAGCCCTTCTTCTTCACTATCACAAAAACCTAAATTTTTAAGGTCAAGATCCCTCACATTTTCAATATCAATACTGTCTTGCTTATTTTTGCCTCTAAGATACGCCCACAACTCTTCTCTAACTTCTTTTGGACACTTTTGGCAAGCTGCAACATTCCCTTTCTTCCCCATGAGATGGTTTTTGGCTCTAGTGATCCCTCCCTTTGTAATTTTGCCACAAAAATTGCAAACCACATTATTGGTGTCATTTTCTTCCAAAGGGTGGCAATATTTCCAACCTAAGTCAGTCCTACTAGGAGGTCTTGGTGAAGCTTGTGCAATTTGTGAAGTCTCCATTGTCCTATATCATGTGAAAGAAGGAAAAGAAATTTAAAACCAGAAAACAGAGGCACAAACAGAAGCATTCTCACAAAACGGAGGGTGGGTACCGTGGGTTATAGGGTTAAGGTGTAAAATCTGGTTGGGTGGATTAATGGCTTATTTGGGTCGGTGGGTGGATGGGCTTATCTGGATGGGTGGGTGGGTGGGTGGGTTTATCTGGATGGGTGGGATAAAAAAGAAGAGAGAAACAGAGCCTTTTTTCGCACAAAAAAAAGAAAGAGAAACAGAGCCTCTTTGCACAAAACAGAGGCTATCTACCTGTAAAGAGAGAGTTGCCGGAGAGAGTCGCCAAAGACAGCAGCAACAGTGGGCTTTCTCTCTCTCTCTCTCTCTCTCTCTCTCTCTCTCTCTCTCTCTCTCTCTCTCTCTCGAGACTATTTGTGGGTCTCTGTGTCTTATATGGGATTCTGAAATCCCAAAATACTCTCCAAAAAAGCCAAAAAAACACTTTTTCTACCATTGCAAGCCATGCACCGCCACACAGCCACACCGCCATGAAGAAGACGCCATGCCATGGCTGTCAAATGGCATTTGGGTGGATTTCCGCCACTGCTTTCCGCCATGGCCGCCATTTAATAACATTGATGAAAGGGGAAGCTTACTTGAATATGCCAAAGTAAAAGTACCTGAGAGTTTCTCCAAACTATTGTGGAAGGCTCTCATCCTTTCTATCTCCTCTTGATTTAGACAAGCGAATTTAGACTTACCAGTAGACTTCGGTTTGTCTTCTTCATTCTGTTCAACAGCAATATGAGCCTTACAATTTCTTCTTAATAATCCTCCTGAAGGTCCCCCTTTCTGAGTCCATTCACTACTAGAAGGTTTACCATGTAGTTTCCAGCACTTCTCCCGGGTATGTCGTGGCTTATTACAGTAAGTACACCACAAATCTCCTTTCTTCTCCACCTTGGCCTGTCCATTTTTAGTATTTGCAGCCACCATAGCTGAACTCTCTATATATGGAGTATCCAGCATCAGAGTCCTCCTGCTCTCTTCACTTCGCACAATAGCTACTACTTCATTAAAACTTGGAACCTTTGATTTTCCAAGGATTTGAATTCTTACTTGATCAAACTCTGGATTTAATCCCAAAAGAAAGTTATAAACCCTGTCTTGCTCAATAAATTCTTTTAGTACTGCTGCATCCTCAGAGCACTTAGTCTTTATCACCCGGTAATGATCCAATTCCATCCAAAGAGACTTTAATTGATTGGCATACTCAGTGACTGTCTTGTTTCCTTGCTTGGCTGCAACTATTTTTGCTTTCACATCATACACTTGAGCAGCATCCTTTGCTTTGGAATATGTCTGTTCTATCGTATCCCAAACTTCCTTTGCAGTGCTTAGAAACATGCATGTGTCACTAATTTCTGGAATCATAGAGTTCCATAGCCAAGCCATAATCATGGAGTCTTCCTCATCCCATGCTGTATAATTTGGATCACCCTCCTTTGGTCCAGAACCTGTCAAGTGACTGAGTTTTCCTTTTCCCTTCAATACTGTACGAATGAGTTGAGAAATAATTTTTTCCATTTAATCTATAGGCTGGTTGGATACTCTGCAGTTCTGCAAACTAACTGTTCTAAACTGCAGACTGACTGTTCTGAACTTGAGAGCTCCCTCCTTTGTCAGGTGGGTTCACAACTGTGCCTCTTCGTTCGACATGGCAGAATGAAAAAAATGAAATACAAGGCAAATGAAAGGCTTAACAGGGACCTAAAAAACCAAGGGCTCAAATCTGGAAAACAACCCCCAAAACACACTTAGGAGGGACCGACGAACCGGAAAATGTAAGCAGCGAAGCCAAACAGTGGTTGTACAGTGCGCGTGAGCAACACTTGCCAGACAGGAGAGGTGCGTGTGACGGCGCATGAAGAGGTTGCTGGCGGCGGTCTTTTGGCTTCTGGCCGTCCTCTGAGCAGTGATCCTTCTGGTGAAGTTTTGGTCTGAACGGTGGTGGTCCACATCAGCCAACTATGGTCAAGATGGTCAACAGGATTCTGATGGCACAATGAAGGTGCCAGAACAGAGTTTCAAAAAGGGTTGCAATGAAGGCAACCAAAAATACTTGTTTGCGGAAGCAGAGCCCCCTAGATCAGGAGCTCTGATACCATGTGGAATAATCTTAGCACAAATATTTTTTGAATGTGCTTTAGTTCATTGAGCACTCAGCCGAATGATATATTTTATACATCGCTGATTTACATAGGTGATAAATGCTGAATACAATTTACAAGATAAACAATTATGCTAGAGATAATTCCTAAGGTGCGTTGCATCTATGTTGCATCTATTCTACTTCTATACAATGAATCTAACTACTTGGGGAGAGGAGATGCTAAAGATTATTCTATTTCCAACAGTTACAAATAAACACAACAACAACAACAACAACAACAACAACAACAATTAGTGAAAAACTGAGTATGTAAAAACTGCATCCGGCTAAAAAGCGGTTCGACTTATATGGGTCGCTCAGTCTAACAGGGAAGGAAACAAATCACAAAAGGGACAATCTAATTCAGTGGTGACAAGAAGAAGGAAAAACCTATAAGCAAAGGATGAGGACTAAAAATTCAAAACAAAGGGAGTTCCAAATTTTGGATCTCTGCAGCGGAAACAGTGACAAGATCATGTTATGTAGGATGCTACTGCTTTTATATCATGTTGAAATTTTAGGGATTAGATGGAAAGGGGAAAATAGAGAATATATTTCACTAATGAGACTCGGAATAATTGTGATACATAACACTGAGTTTACACCCCTGTTTATACTGATAATCTAGGTCATGTACAAGTGTCGTTCAACTAGTACAAGCCAAGCCCATAACACTCTCAAGTCTTAACATACTAACACAGTATAACTTAACACAATAATACTATTTAACATAGGATAACCTAATATTCTAAAACTAATAAATTTTCTTATTAATAAATAAATAAATAATAAAATATGTTGACAATTCTATGCTATTTTATTTATGGTGCTGACATCACATACAGTGCTTTTGATTTTGCATGCATTTGAATAATTTTCTGGACTCCTGGATTCTTGTGTTGTTTTCTTTTGGAAAGCTTCTAAATTTTTTCTTTTTATTTTATTTTAAAAAGAATGAAATCATGTGTAATTTTTATTTCATTTGTTTTTTTTCCTATGCCTAGGCTCTGCTGATAGGACAGTTAAATTTTGGGACCTTGAAACCTTTGAGCTTATTGGTTCAGCTGGTCCTGAGGTACTTTCTGTTATGGCAATTTTACTATTTTCTCCTGGATGATGGAGTTTAGAATCAATACTACCCAAGTTGTTAATTTTGGTTTTTTTGGAAATTTTTTTGAAGTGTTTTGTATTCTTTGTACTGTAGACAACTGGAGTGCGTTCTCTTGCTTTCAGTCCTGATGGGAGGACCCTGCTTTGTGGTTTACATGAGAGTTTGAAGGTAAACTCCTTTCCTAGTTGAATTATTTGAGGTAATCATATATCTAGGTAACAATGTTCCACTTGCTTCTGTTTAGGTTTTCTCTTGGGAACCTATAAGATGCCATGATATGGTGGATGTGGGTTGGTCTAAATTGTCGGATCTTAATGTTCATGAAGGAAAACTTCTTGGCTGCTCATACAATCAAAGTTGTGTTGGAGTCTGGGTTGTAGACATCTCGGTATACACAGTTATCTTTCCGAGAAATGTTTGCTCCTTCTAGTAATGGCTTTATTTGATACTATTTAATGCTAATGTGTCTTTTTTACATTTCTGACCTCTTGTGCAGCGTATAGAACCGTATGCACTTAATAATGTGAACCAACTAAATGGTCATTCAGAAACTAAATCTTCTAGTGGAAATATGACTGTACTGAATGAGATCACAGCTAAGGCTAGGCTATCTGTTTCACAAAATCCAGATCCATTACTGAAGGAAACAAAATCTCTTGGAAGGTTGTCACTTTCTCAAGATCCAGACCCATTGAAGGAGGGAAAATGTTTGGCATGTATGTATCCTTTCCCTTTTTGTAATTTTTTTTTTTTTTGCATTTGTTTTGATTGAATTGTTTGTTTAATCCTTCCCTGGTTTTGATCCATCCGGATCCTATTTTCTGTATTGTCCATGCTATCTCATTACTTGATTTATGGATTGCATGAAGCCACAGGAAGTGCACCAAGTACTCCTCAAAGGATCAATTTGAACTCTGGTCCCAAAACAGTATCTGGTGGTTCCACAGCAGTGCTTAGTGCAACAGCTCAGAAGAGGAGTTCACTGAAATCTCATACAACATCCAATGTTCCACTTATCAATAAATCAGATATTATACCTGTAATTGTCCCCAGAACTAGCATAAGGTCAGAGCCTGTAGTTGATTCTAGAAAAGAAGTTGGTGTTGCTGGCAGAACAATGGCATTCTCTTTGCAGTCAAAGGCAGCAGATATACGTAAATTTCCAAACAACAGAGATGATGTGGATAAGCCACCTTTCTCTCCTGTATCTGAATCTGCAGCTTCTAAGGGTAGTGAATTGAGTGGTTTTGCAGATAAAAGTAATCTCCCTGTTGCTGTAAGCTCAACTCAAGGTATTCCTACTTTCTGAAAAAGGCTTAAACTATGCTAGGTGTCTTGGATCCGGCAAACATGGAATACATTGACAGAGCAGAGTGCTAGTAATCAGCTTAAAATTTTGTACAAATCCTTAACTCCACAACTATGCTTGTTTTTCAATGATTGGTATTTAATATGCAATATGCTTTATAGTCATAATCTATTTAATTGTAACTTGTACTATTAGGGTTATAACAATTGTTCTAGTCCTTACTTAACAACTTAAACTTTTAGGTCAAGTGATTCTTTGACATAATATTGGAATCTGGTTGACCAAATGATCTACTGTCTGATTCTCACCAATAAATTTCAGTATAGAGCAGAGTTGAGTTTCAATACAGCGTAGTTGTGAGCATATGCTTTATTTACATCTAGCAAACTTTCATGTGCATGGAGGTGCTTGGGTTATGAAAGCCATTTTTAAGTCTTTACTTAGTGACTTGAGCTTTTAAGTGAATTGGTTTTCTGACATGTACTATTTCTTGTTTTGCTTAGAAACTATTTTCTCTGTTGATACATTTTTGTGTCTTGAGCCAGAAAGCTTTCCTGGTGTTACTCACAATAAGAAAGCACTACAAGTCCGAGTTAGAAAATAGATTTTCTGAAGATAAGCTTAGGTTTCTTGATATGTTTATGTCAATGAAAAAAAAAACCCTTGAATATACAAGTGAGTTCTATACTACAAAGAGAAGCCCCTAATCTATTCTATTCATTTCAGCTGCAAAGACAGATATTGACCCTTAAATATTCTAGCAATCCTTTCTTATCATATACTTTGAACCACCATGAACATGGGGTGTTGTGAGAAATGATGACTTGTTTTCTCACAATCATTGTGTAACATCTAAAGATAAGATGCTGTTAATAATTTCATTAGGCATAGGTGTCTAGACAAAGTGTTAACCTTGCAGGGAGCCTTACCTTTCCAATGTGATTTGCTTGTTAGAAATGGCTAGAGGTGTCTCAGTGTGGCTCAACTTGTTATGGGATGAGGTTGTGCTTATGGCCTCTCTTGGGTGTTTTGCACATGGTTGTTTTGATCTCTGTGGGCATTTATAGAGACACTACATGCAAGGATACAATGAGAGTAAACATAAACATACCTAAACCAGCCCACGTAACCCAAAGCCCAAAAAGGCGTGAAGGCCCAGTGCACCATGTTGTAGTTGTTATAATGATTGATTAGCATTTGAAAGTGAAAATCTGGACGTCTTGTGTTCAGTTGGATGGTCCATTACTAATGTTTGAGCTTTGTCTTGTGCCAGCTGAAGCTCGGGGCCAGAAAGTGAACAGAGATGTCTGTTCTGTTGATGTACAGAAAGGAGGTATCTTTGTATAAATTGTTGATGACTTTATATTAATATAAATGATTTCTTAATTTTATACTCTTTAAAATATATAGGGAGAATGCGCTCACTTATCAATTTGGAAAAAAGAGAACGGTCTCTTGTTTTTGAGGGACCTAGACAAGGAATTTCTCATGGAAGGATATCATCGGTTCATGTGCTCCCTTTCAATGGGGTATGATGCTGTTTCTTATTGTTTTCTATGATCATTTTCTTTCCTTTCTACTTTTACCTTCTGTTAGATATGATGATCAATGCATCATAACTTTGTTTACAGATATGTAACCTAACAAAAGAGCACAAAGGAAAATAAAAAATACTGGTATAATCAAACTTATTCAATTTTCTGCAAGAATGTGCAGAAAATTTGCTTTGTTTTTGTTTCTTGGGGTTTGTTTACAGATATGTAACCTAACAAAAGAGCACAAAGGAAAATAAAAAATACTGGTATAATCAAACTTATTCAATTTTCTGCAAGAATGTGCAGAAAATTTGCTTTGTTTTTTTTTTTTGGGGGGGGGGGGGGCGAAGGGGATGCTAGTTAGTGTCTGAGACACAGAGAGCCCTTATCATGTTTAAGATGTCATTTTTTTTTCCTCTCCGTGATATATTTGTATTATTGCTGGTATTGCATGTTGAAATTTTAGCATCATGTGTAACTAGGGGTGGCAAATGGATGGATTAGATGGATTTTGGATTGCATCATAATGGATGGATAAAAAATCAACTATTAATCTATTTAAGATGCATTAAAAATTTGTTGAAACTATCCAACCCATCCATGACGCATTTTAATGGATGGATATCCAATCTATCCATTAATCCATTTTAATTGATAGGATTGATGGATATCCAATCAACTCATTTGAAATCATTTTTTAAACTCTCTCTCTCTCTCTCTCTCTCTCTCTCTCTCTATATATATATATATATATATATATATATATATATATATATACGCGCGCGCGTGCTCTGACATAGAGAAAGGACTTGTACCACCAAATTTGAGCAACGAAGAGGCTGTGATGTTTGGAGCATTAGATGCACTGTTTGTCTCACAAGGGTTAAACCAAAAGACATTGATATGTGGGTAGTGAATTACAGCTTGTTCAACCCAACCCCACCTTTCTCTGCCACGATTGTGAACCACTACAAGCTGAGGACCAACATAAAAAGTTACAATCTTGGGGCATAGGTTGTAGCGCGGGCCTGATCTCCATGGATTTGGCGAAGGACCTTTTGAATGTGAACCCGAACTCCTACCCGTAGTGGTGAGCGTGGAGAACATAACCCTCAAAGAGGTGGATATGTTGGTAATTGGATATCCAATGAATATCTTGGTTAGCCCATTAACCTAAATTTATTACTATAATTGGATGGATTGGATTGTATTTAAATATGAATGAACTAGATGGATGATGGATTAATGGATCCATTTGCCACCCCTCTCTGTAACCTTTTGATCCCAAGATTAGTATAATTTTACTTTGTTTTTGTAGAAACATTAGGCTGTAGTTTAAAGTGTAAAAGTGAATTTAATTGAAAGAAAGCTGCATAATTGCATCCACATGAAGTATACACTTAGACAATTAAAGAAGGCATTCATTTCTTTGCTCCTCCTAGACTTCTAATCATTTTCTCTTTTTATTATTTATGGTTGTATTTGCTTATAGTTGTAGGCAGTGTTGTCACGAGGCAAAAAGTGGGATGAGGTGGCAAGCCCAAAAATTTGCGTCACTCTAATGTGGCGAGGCAAGGTGGTTGTTAGAGATATAAAACCAATTTGGGCCTTTACCTAACAGGTTAAGCTTTTGGTTCTTAACATGGTATCAAAGCCTCTATGACCAAGTGGTCAAGAGTTCAATCCTTGTCGCCCCCATTCTTCTAATTACAATTGAATTTCAGCACAAGGTAGGATGAACTTGTGCATTGTCCACGCTTAGAGCCCAAAGGGCTCTTGCGTGAGGGGGTGTGTTAGAGATATAAAACCAATCTTGGGCCTTTACCTAATAGCTTAAGCTATTGAGATAGTTGGTTCTTGACATAGTATCAGAGCTTGACTAAGTGGTCAAGAGTTCAATCCTTGCCGCCCCCCATTCTTCTAAAATAAAGTTGAATTTCAACACAAGGTAGAGTATGCCTATACATTATTCACACTTCGAGCCCAAAGAGCGCTTGCGTGAGGGGGCATGTTAGAGATATAAACAATTCATGTGCCTCTACCTAATAGCTTAAGGTATTAGGATAGTTGGTTCTTGACAGTGGCTACATCATCGAAATGGGGCGACCATTTTGTAATAAAAAAAATTGTCATAACAAAGTACTAATGTAATCCTAGTAGACAATTAACTTCATTTGCATGTGGGCGCTTGCTTGCTCATCCTTGAGGAACGAGGCAATCAAACATTAATCCCAACCACTGAAGGATGAGAAGCCCATCAATCCTTGGGCTAAGCTTCTATTGGTTTTCTATGGGCTAGGCGAAGCCCATTTGCTTTGTTGATTCTTTGTTGTCAAAGTCGGAGGATGAGAAGCTCTGGGGCAACAAGAAAGAAGGGGTTTTGTTGGTTTTCATCTTTGATTGCGAATAGATTTGAAGCTGGTTTTCAATTCGCGTGGTGGGAAGGCCTTTGTGATTCTTAATAGAGTTCCTACTTCTAAAAATAGAAAGAATGCCGCTGGAATTAGGTTTGACATTGGGTGCAAACATGGGACAAATGTTTAGTGTATAGGCTTCATATTGATTCTCTATTTGCTTTATATGGAGTTGGAATATTGAATATTAATTATGGATATGCTATTCATTATGTTTGGGTGCTAGGATATTGTTGAAATTATAGGGTTTAGGAAAGGAAAGAGGAAAATAGAGAAATGAGGCTCAATAATATTCCATTAGATTAAGGAAAAGACTCTAACTCTAATCAAATAAGGAAGCTAATTAGGACACAACGTAGCTCCAAAGATTGTTCCTCAATTAGAGGACTAATTGATCCTATACTATATGCATGGTATTCTAAAGATATTTTGAAGATATTCTAAGATAATCTGAACATATTATGAGATATTCTAAGATATTCTAACACTTCCCCTCAAACTAAAGCCTATTAAGATTTAAGCTTGTAACAAATTAACACACTAAGAAAATAATCCTAAAAATAATGCAGGCTCCATAAATCATGGCTGGAAAGACAACTTAGGGATGTTGGAGACGTTGGAGAGGCAATATGCAAGATGAGCACTACTGAAAAATAACTTAGTAAGATGGCTAGAATGACACACAGTGGAAGAGACATCGTTGGAAAGATGCACATAAAAAATTTCCTGGCAACAAGGTATGATTCGTTAGTGGGAAAAGAAGTCATCACTAGTATGATTCGTTGGTGGGTAGAAAGTCACCGCCGGTATGATTCGACAGGGAGAAGGGAAATCATTATGATTTATAGGCAAGAAGAGATGTCACTACTAGAATGATTCATTGGTGGGAAGAGATTGCAACTTTATCGTTCTTGCTCTCCCCTTAATGCCATGTCATCATTGTGAAGCCAATAGTAATACCAAACAGGGAAGAAAGCAACGATGAAGATTTTAATAAAAAGGGGCCAAATAGGTATAACAACAGCCAAACATAGGCAAACCTAGCCAAACAACCACAACCATCCATGCAGGGATAAGGTTCAACCGAAGTCAAAATACACTATCTGTTGTAGGAATAACAGCCACACAACCTAAAATTGGAGGAAACAACAATAAACTAGCCCCAACATGCCAAATAAAGGGAATAATCATAGCAACCTGTTAGGAATGAAGGCCAAATAAGGAAAATCTAAGCCTAATAGCACGAATATCCAGCCAAATAGAGAAATCGCCAAGCCATACATATCATTGTGCCCTTTCATTTCTTCCTCTTCTCTTGCCGAACGTTCTTTGGTGTCTGATGTCCTTCCCGTTCCTTTTCTTAGGCCTTCTTTCGTGTCTTCTCTTCCCCGTCCTCTATAGACATATCATTGTCGACCACCTCCAGACATTCCCGTTGTTGCTCCTATGGACTCTAGCCCTGAACCAACGCCTTTATTGCTCTAGGTCCTACCTCTCGATAATCCTCCAGTTGCCATTCGCAAAGGTATTCATTCTACTTGTAATCCTCATCCCATTTATACCTTTTTAAGTTATCATTGTTTATCTTCCCCATATTTTGCTTGTGTCACCTCCTTGTTATCTGTTTCTATTCCTAAGACTACAAGTGAGGCATTCTCCCGTCCTCGGTGGTGATAGGCTATGGTAGATGAAATGACAGCTTTGCTCTCTAGTGGCACTTAGGAGCTAGTTCCTCTGCCTCATGGCAAATCCATAGTTAGGTGTCAGTGGATCTATGTTGTGAAGGTTGGCCCTGATGGCTAGGTTCATCGCTTGAAAGCTTGCTTGGTGGCTAAGGGTTATACTCAGATCTATGGTTTAGACTATGGAGATACCTTCTTGCTCGTTGCCAAGATTGCTTTTGTTCAGCTTCTTTCCGTGGTTGCCTTGTGCCATTGGCCTCTCTTTTAGCTTGATATTAAAAATGTTTTTTTACATGGTGAGCTTGCTAAAAAAGTCTATATGGAGCAAACACTTGGTTTTGTTGCTCAGCGGGAGTTTGGATTGGTTTGTTGTCTACGTTGATCTCTTTATGGGTTGAAAAAGCCCATGTGGGCATGGTTTGGGCGATTCAACATGGTAATCCAACAGTTTGGAATGATTCGCAGTGAAGTAGATCATATATCTGGTTGTAGATGTAGATGATATTGTTATCACAGGTGATGAAGATGGTATTAGTCAACTAAAGTAACACACTAATGCTTATTTCGTCATTTTCAGACCAAGGACTTGGGATGCATTAAATATTTTTTGGGTATTGAGGTAGCTTAGTCCTCAACATGTGTTGCAATTTCTCAGAGGAAATATGCTTTTGATATCTTAGAGGAGATAGGCATAACAGACTCCCGGCCTATAGACACACCTATGGATCCAAATGTTAAGCTTCTACCCGGACAGGGGGAGCCCTTATAAGATCTAGGGTGATATCAGAGACTTGTTGGAAAGCTAAATTATCTTACCATCACTTGACCAGACATCTCTTTTGCTGTTAGTATGGTTAATCAGTTTCTACAAGCTCCATGTGATAGTCATTGGCATGTTGTTATCTGAATACTTAGGTATATCAAAGGAGCAGTAGGTCAGGGACTTCTCTATGAAGACAGGCCATACCTGAGTCATTGGCTTTTCAAATGCATATTGGGTCGGTTCTCCCTCAAATTGGCATTCCACCTTAGGTTACTATGGACTAATTAGAGGCAATTTAATCTCTTGAAAGAGTAAGAAACAAGATGTTGTGGCCAAACCGAGTGCAGAGGTAGAATATTGAGTCGTGGCATTGGCAATATGTGAACTCATCAGGCTAAAACAGTTGCTTCAAGAGTTAAGATTTGGAGATGTTAAACATATGCAACTGATATGTAATAATCAAGTAGCCTTGCATATTACCTCAAATCCAGTATTCCTTGAGAGGATCAAACATAGAAGTGGATTGCCACTTTATCCAAGAAAAGACTTTATCTATGTACATTGTTACTAGTTTCGTCAATTCAAATGATCAATTATCAGATGTATTCACTAAGTCTCTCAGGGGTCCTCAGATTAGCTATATTTGTCATTTATTTTCTTTACTTCCTTATTTGTACATGTTGTACTTCTTTCTTGTACTACTAGTATTGTAAATAAGACATCCGAGGACACTGAGATACACTGGCTCATTCACCAAATTTAGGGTTTCCCTATGATCCTTTCTCTCAACATAAATTATAGGGTTTAGGAAGGGAAAAAGAAAAAGAAAGAAATGAGGCTCTCAATAATATTCTATTAGATTGATATGGTATCTTGAAAAATACAAAGCACTAACACCTATTTATTCTAATAATTAGGTCAAGTACCAGTGTGGTACTCCTAGTATAAGCTCAAGCCTACAAATACAATAAGACTCTAACCCTAATCAAATAAGGAAGCTAATTAGGAAATGATGAAATTAGGAACTAACATAACTCCTAAGATTGCTCCTCAATTAGAGGACTAATTGATCCTATAATATATTTATGATATTCTAAAGATATTATGAAGATATCCTAAGATACTCTGTAGATATTATGAGATATTCTAACAGATATATTTTTTAAATATTATATTTAAAGTAGGTAAACCCGTTTGAAAGTTGAGTTTGAGCGTAGCATTTTACTACTCCACCACGAGTTTACTTAAACTCTTGAGTTTGACAACCTTGGCCTCAAAGATGCAGATATCTGAACTGCATCGTTGGCTCACCTGCATTGCCCAGAAAGCAGCTTTTCACCCCCGCATCATATGACCTGATGTGGCCACATCAGCCACTTATAATAACCCTGGTTGTATGTCCCATTGGCCCTGTTGTTTTTCTTTCTTGCCCATTATGATATTAGTTATTGAAATTCATTTGTGAGACAATAAGAGAGAGTGTATCTTTTACCTTGCTTATATATTAACACATTACCATTACACTAAGACTGCATTTGATGCATTGTATAAGAAGGACTTGATAGTATAAGCATATACTATCAAACTTTAGTAGGTGTTTGGTACATTCACTTGATAGTTTAGTCAAATACGGTCAAACCTTTTTATCCCATTATAATCGTATAACATTATCCTCTCCCTCACCCTTTGATATGACCTGATAAGATATTTATTCCACTTTTATCCTTTATTCATCTCTCTCACTCTGCATCCCAGTGGCATGACCACCACTCTCCCACCACCACCATCTTTGCCGACCACCACTCTTCGATCGTCACCATGGTTGCCGGCCACCGCTCTTTGGCCGTAGCCATCGTTGCCAGCCATTGCTCTCTGACCGCCGCCATCATTGCTGCCTGTCACTCTCCAATTGCTACTTTCATTGCCAGTTACCGCTCTCTGACTGCTACTTTTTTTGCCAGCCACCACTCTCTGATTTCTACCATTGTCGCCGGCGACTTGCTGTCCATGTTGTAGATAGCCCGCCGCAGGGCAACGGCAACTGAGCAAGTGAGCACAAGTTGAAGAAAACTTTGGATGAAGAAAGATGTGTGGAAAATGGGATTGATATATGCAATTTTTTCTTTTTGTTTATTAATTTTGCCTTGATGTTTGAAGGCTGCTAGTTTTCTTTAAGAAGGACTTTGGCCTCTTCCATGGAAGGCCATTTTTTATTTCAAATTTTTTTAAAAATATTATCAAAAGGTTAGTTTTGTGATAATAAATATTTATGTATACAATCAGTTTGTTTATACTGCAATAACCAAACACTAAATAGTATAAGAGCTTCTTAGCTCTATTATTTTATTGGGCCTTATCCTACTGCCTTATATTATCAGGTCTTATACTATCATGTACACCAAACGAGGCCTAAATGCATGCATTTTATAGTTGATTGAGATAGCTGGATTATTATGTTTCCTTTGTTTTATTTCTATGCTTTATCTTTTTTCTCTTTTGGCTGATCTAGGAGGATTTATCTTCCTTGTTTGTACTTCTCTTGTTTCTGTTACTGAATTTTCTTATCAATTTTTTTTAAAAAAATATCTATGGAAAGTTACCCACTTATGCACATTTCTATCTGCAAAATGTTTGCGACATATTAATGTGTTAAGACAATCATGTTGAAGTTGGAGAGTTCATGGATTCGGAAGCAATTTAATGTTTGATGTAGTTGTATTGAGGACATTTGCTTGCTTTTGTCTTTTGTGTCTTGTTTTACCGTTTTCTATTCCTTGGAGGATGTAATTTCCTTATGTCTCAAAGTTAAACAGAGAGCACATTCCATATCCACTGAGAAGGCAACAGTATCTGCTAGCGATGAAGATTCTATTGCTGATGTGATGGAACAACATGATCAATTTCTCAGTTCAATGCAGGCTCGTTTAGCCAAGTTACAGGTATTGATAATTGAAATTGTGATTATGAAGTGTTTTCATTTCGAGTCCTTTGCATATTATTCTGACTTCTATATGGTTATCTGTATATACGTATGATAAGCAAGCGTTTTTGTATGTTATTAAATGTCAATGGGTCAGGGTTGTGGGAAGGTAATCTGAATGAACATGAACTGAACCATTTTGAATCAAGTTTATTCTGGTGAGTTGTACTTTCCCCTAAAACCAATTTGAAGGATCCACAGCCAATCCAGAGAGATTTTCCTGGAAAAGCACAATGTAAACATGGTTATATACAAAAACTACGCCTTTTACTAAAAAAATTGTTTTCTATAACAGAAACACTAAAATAAATTGCATCTTTGGTAACTGATTCAAACCAACTACCAGTTATAAGTTTGCTGAACCTTGTAAGCAATTGCAGGTGATTTTCAGATGTTGGGAAAGAAATGATGTTAAGGAGGTCATTGGTGCAATGGAGAAGATGGATGATAATGCTGTGAGCATTTTGAGTTGCTTTGTTTCTCAATATTATTTTAAGCAGTCTCCTGTGTTATAGATGATATTAATGCAAAGATTATTTTTTAGCAAATATTGAAACTCTTGTGATACTTCTGTCTTATTGGTATTTATTCCAGGTGATTGCTGATGTTGTTAGCATTATAATGGAGAAAATTGATATCGTCACACTTGATATATGCACTGGTCTTCTGCCACTTCTAACAGGCCTTCTACAAAGTGAAATGGATAGGTAAATGTTGTCTCTTATGCCGTCTGATACAAGCATTCTTAATACATTGTGTTAGTGCAATAAAAACATGTTTCACATCACAGATATGCTACCGATGGCATATATTTTTACTTATCAAAATCACTGTAACAAGAAAAGGCAAAATAAAAAGATACAGCTATATGGTTTATGACATGTTTCTTTTATTTGTTTAAGGGAGTTGCTATGATAACTTGGTTTTTTTTTTTAGGGTACCGCTACCCTTGATGATTTGTCAGACATTATGATTGCTTTTTCTCACAATAAATGTTTGAAGTTCATAAAGTATAACTAGCAGCCATTAATTGTTTGACAACTAATCAGGGTACCGATACTCAGGAAAAAAATAAAAGTACTAGAGTAATCCCCTTTGTTTAATGTCACCCACACTAGTAGAACAACTGCATTTATAACATGCTTTGTGTGGGAATGAGGGTGAAGACCATTTTTGGGGATTGAAGGCTGTGGGTGATAAGGGATGGTTCACCTTGTTTGAATTTCGTTGGATAACATTTTTCTCTCAATTTGTGTGTATTAGACTAGTGTAGAGGGTACTCCAAACAACAGCGGGAATGAGAAGACCATTTTGGGGATCAGAGGGAAGGGGTGGGTGATAAGAGTTATGATTCACCTTGTTTGAAGGTTATTGGATAACATTTCTCTCAATTTCTGTGTATTAGACGAGCTTGGTACTCAAACAATATTGTGCAGTAACTTTTGAAGATAAGCTTTTCTTAATTTTTGTGGCGGGGGGAAGAGGAAGGAATTTATCCAAGGAAAAAAGGTAAGTGAAAGGTGCCAGGGAGAGTGACACTGATATGTAATCATTAATGTGAACTGCTACTGATCTTCAGGCGATAATAAGTTGGTAATTCTAATTCTGTTCTGATATGTTGGAAGCCTACTCACAAGAAAGTATAAGTTGGTTCTTATTGGTTGTTTAGGATCACAATTGCTGAGTGACATACATGACAGGCTGAGGCATTATTTATATACTTTGCTCATAAGCACCCTAGTTCTGTTTAGGAACCTCCTTGGGAAACTGAATTCCTTCTATTATTTGAGGGAGTCAATTACTCGAGTGAAGGGAATGGGGGATTCTGATAGCTATTATGTCTTTCGAGGATCATGTTTCTCTATTGCATGTTTGATTTTCATATATTTTTGTATTTTGGTTTTCTGTTTCTTGTCTGATATAAGTTTTCATCTTCCTTTATTAATTCATTTATCTCCATCGTAGCAAAAACAATGTCTTCCTTATTTCTTGGCTTCAAGAACTTTCGATAATTTCTTGTAAATTCTGCTAGTAACCACTTAAGACATATCTTGGGTTTTCATGTTTAGATCAGCTTTCAAAGCTTTAATTGACTCATTTCCCTTAATTTTTTGCACTCACAATGTTTTGATCAGGGTTGTGATTATATCCAAAAAGAACATGAGGAGTTTTGATATTTTTTTATTTATTTACATTTATGGGCATTACTCATGTACTCATAATTTTTTAGGGTACTGGTACCCAAGGTGAGTTTTCAAGCATTCATTAGTTGTTATTTATATTAAATAAATTTTTAAACATTTATTGTCAAACCAACGATCAATAAATAATTGACAACTCACCCTGGGTACCATAACAACTCCATTACATTTATAGATTGTTTTGGTTGTTGACAATTTTTATATATTTATAGACATCTAGGAATATCCTTGGAAATGCTTTTGAAGCTGGTCAGAATATTTGGTTCAGTAATCTGTTCAACCCTATCAGCTACACCGTCCGTGGGTGTTGATATCGAGGCAGAGAAAAGGTGTTAATTCATCATCTCAGCTCTTTTTTTTTCTTCTTCTATATATTGCATAACGACTCAATTGTTTTTTTGCTTGTTAATGGGGTTCAGGCTAGAACGTTGCAACCTCTGCTTTATAGAGCTTGAAAAAGCCAAACGTTTTTTACCTTCTCTTACGAGGTACCTGTTCAAGTTCATTTATTTGACCATTTTTTATTTTCCTTTTATTTTAGCCAATTCTGGTAGTGCTAATTTCCTCTTTATTTGCTGCCCCATTCTACCTGTAGAAGAGCAGGATCAATTGCAAAGTCTGCACAAGAGTTGAATCTGGCTCTTCAGGATGTTTCATGATTCAAAGTATCAGTATTGTGTGGGTTCAATTATTTCTGCTGCTCAAAAGTTTTGTGGGTGCCTTTAGGGGGTTTGTGCATTTTAAAGATTTAAACCTCTACACAAGGCACCGAATAGTTTGATGCATTATCTGTTGGCATCAGATGAAGCCCTGACACCTGTATGTACATTTATTGCTGTTCACATTCATGATAAGTGGAGGCACTGATGCCTGCTAATTCTGCGACATATACTGGAAGCCAAAGCTTATGAGCCATGTCACCCTCCTGCTAATGGTTGCACAGTTCTGACTATAACCAATCGTCTTCTGCTTGACGTGAATATCTCACTCCATTTGACAACTAACCTAATATTTAGCGCAAGATACTACTACCTATATAATCTTATTTGAAATTTTATGATTTTTGTTTAGTATGGTGCTTGAAGTGCCGTTATACATGGTGTGAGTGGTGCCGTTCATATTTGTTGCATATTCCTTGTATGGTTTTCTTTCAATGCCTGTGGTGAGCTATACCGAGGGATTAGTGTCTTATATGCGCTAAGAAATGAAGTCACAGCTTTGCCAAATGATTTGGTATCTTCATGGACCATCTACACGCGAATATGTATCAGAATGTGATAGGTTGTCTATGAACAATATACAATATTGTCCTTTTTTTCCGAGTTTGTGCTAGTGGGTTGAATGCGTTATTCCATAAACTGGCCCTTTTAACCAAAAAATCAGGCTAACCAACAGGATGATTTCAGGTTATCTGCAAAGGGGCTCATTCTATCCTGTTTCAGACCAACCGATTTGACATCTTCTAAGTTTGATTTTTAATGCATGAAAAAAGCCTAAATTTTCATAATTAAAAATTAGAAAGAGAATAAAAGTGAAATAATGAAACAAAAAGAAATACATAAAAACGAATTGTGGGTAGGCATATGTATAAAAAAAAAAAAAAGAAAGAAAAAACACCGGTGGTATCTTTTGTGTTCTTCCGGCACCCTGGGGTTTACTTCAACTGTAAACTCGTTTTGCCCTCTAAGAGTCTACTTCAACAGCATATGTTGATCATCTTACTCAAAGTTTGGGCTCGGATCACAACCCTGGCAAAGTGATATAATTACGTCACATAAGTAGTCCTATTGCAAATGTACCTTGTTATCTATTTCCAACACAGGTACAGTGAGGCTTCCTGCAAATGCAGAGTGACTGGTGAGTGCTCCTTCTATGAACTATGAAGTAATGATGCAGCTTACTGTCTCCTATTTTTCTCATCCAAAATGTTTTAATTTGTTTTAAAATATTTCAAATCTTTTATTAAAAAAGAAAACTGACATTTTGAAAAAAAAAGATAAAATAATGATTTCCCCCCATATTAGAGTACGTACCTATTAACTATTTATTTTATAAATTTTAAAAATATTATTTTATATTCTTAAACAAGACTTTTAATGTTAAAAATATTAATATGATTTTATCTTATTTTTATAATTATTTTCTTAATGATAGTTTGAATTCATTAAAAAAATAAAATTGAAATAAAAAGGAAGCTTTTTATGCAATTAAAGAAAGTAGCTAAATCAATGTTTTTATCCTTAAAGAATAATTATTTGATAAAATTGTATCCATCAATTTAATTTAATAATTGATATTGCAAGAACTATAAAGCTTTAAGTGTTATTTTGAAAAAAAACACCTACAAATTAACTAATTTAATACATCACGCCTCGGGTAGTCTAATATGCATATTAAAAGAAGTATAATACGATCGAGGCCTAACGCACGACCTCTACGTATGGCCGCAAGCCACTCGTATAGCCGTCCACACAATTCACAACAATACCAAATCTATTCTTTCCAATGTCAGCCACAAGAAAGAGTTGATTCGCAAGGTTTTTCGCTCCAAATCGTACAAGAAATCCTATGGGGCAACCAAGCACGATTGGCAACTCATGGGGTGTTAAAAGACAACTACCCAGACCAGACTCAAGCGATAGATAGTGCCAAAGCCCGAGAAAATATTGTTGTTATCGATGCATGATGTTACTGAACTTCCTGCTGTCCTCTTTCTGAACCAAATAAAAAGTATGAAACCAACTGCATCCAGTCCCAGTTCAGATCTTGAAGTATTTGTAACCATACTCGGGGTTTGTCATCCCCTCTTCCCAATCACCGATGCAGCGACCACCAAAAACAATCTGTTGGATACCAAGATATCTGCTATTCAGAAAAAACGACAATCATAATTGCTCTTTAATGTTTGCACAACAACAACCAAAAGAAAAGCGTCCATGGACATATAAGTGCATATATTCTCTATTTTTATTACATGTGATTTGGTATTCGAACTTACTCTGAGCTTAAGACAGTTAGGCAGTTGAGAAGCACATCAATTGCAAAATAATCAGATGTACCCAGGTCTACCCTGTAAGTAAGATTATGTCTAAAGTTTAAATATACTGTACGGACAGGAATAGTAATCAAATTACATATTTCACATTAAAAACAAAAAAGAACAGAGTTCTAGAGCTTATACCAAACTCGTCCCCAGTTATCCTGGAACTCAATGTCACTGATATCATGGAAAGACGACGGCATCACTTTGAAACCCTTATCTGCATCATATAGAGGATCATACTCCATTGATAAATTCGCCAGCTGCCATCAATTCAAATGATACTTCAATTCTTTGTTTCATATTTTTGGGAACTTTGCACAGCGGACACAGGTCATGCTGGATGGAACCAGGCTCTATACCATGTTGAAATTATAGGGAAAGGATGGAGAGGGAGAGAAGAGATAGAGTCTAAATATATTATGATATGATGTGTGATTAAACACTAACCTAATATTCCTATTTATACTAATATTCTAGGTCAGGTACTAATATAGTACAACTAGTACAAGTCCTCCCCAATAACACTACTAACATAAAGACTCTTAAAGCAGTAAGAATCCTAATATTTCAACAGGTATTTTAGTACTTTCATTTCATGTAACCTCACCTAACTCTATGAATATATGCGTATAAATAAACACACCTAACCCATTTGGGTTAGGGAATCTCAGTTCAGGATCTATAGCATGTTGAAATTATAGGGAAAGGATGGAGACGGAGAGAAGAGATAGACTCTGAATATATTATGATATGATGTGTGATTAAACACTAAACTAATATTCCTATTTATACTAATATTCTAGGTCAGGTACTAATGTAGTACAACTAGTACAAGTCCTCCCCAATAACACTACTAACATAAAGACTCTTAAAGCAATAAGAATCCTAATATTTCAACAGGTATTTTAGTACTTTCATTTCATGTAACCTCACCTAACTCTATGAATATATGCGTATAAATAAACACACCTAACCCATTTAGGTTAGGGAATCTCTCTCTCTCTCTCTCACTCACAGAAATATAGATTTTATGATTTCATGAGTACCGACACTTCCATAAATCTAACATGCCTCATTACGGTATTGAACGCCTAACAGAAGAAGTAGCAGTTGAAAGAGAGAGAAAATAATAATAATGAAATAAATAAAACCTGAGGAAAAGTAAACATGGCCTAACCTGCAAATTTGAAGAATTGAAGGCACCAAGGCGACCAATGACATACCATGATTGAATAACCTGCATATTTTACATTAATCAAACAGTAAGATTTTACGAGTAATTATAACTATATATTAGCATCAATGTAGTAAAGGCTAAAAATGCTAAATGAAACACTTACACTACCAATTAGATTAACGTCCTGATCAGATGGTGATCCATACAATTCAAACCAGATATATGAATCAACTGGATTGAAGCTGCAAGAGGCATGCCATTAGAGTGGCGCCAGAATGAAGTGATAAAGAAGGTTCAGAAAATGCAAATACTTTTACTACATAGCATACAGAAATTATGGAAATGCAATTATGACTGAGCCTAAAAAGAAACTTTTTGGGTTCATCATTATTTTTCTTGGATAAAAGAAAAATATTATTAGTAAGAAAGTAGAGAAATTACAACTGGGGGAGAGGATAGAAAACAAGCCAAAGTGGCTCATACATGCAACGAATATGTCCAACCTCATTGCATATCAGAAATAGAAATTCCCTTGAAACAACTGTGAGCCAAACGGCAAGGAGAGGCCACAAACACAGTCCTATCACATAACAAATGCAAGGGCAGTGAGAGAGCCTGAAAATACAGGCCTTCCTCTCCAACAAATACACCAAAGAACTGCATAAACCATACACTGCCATAAAATCTTGGCCTCCTTATTCCTTCCCAAACCTTCAAAACATATCATGAGAAACTGCTCCAAGGTGAAAGGACACACCTAGTGTTCATCAAGAACACCCCAAACAAGTTATTCCATAGGAATGTAGCTGTCTTACAACACAAAAATAAGTGGGTTATTGTTTCTGACTGTATGTCCATCAGTTAACTTGAGCTATTATTGTGTTATACAATCCTCATATGCTTAAGAAACTGTTTCCAAGTTATAATTACTCAATTAATTTATTAAGTAAAGCATTTGACAAATAGAAGAGGCATCAGGGGGCCTAAACCAATGTAAAGAGGAAGTATACAGAAAGGACTCTTCAAGGAGTACAAAAAGAAGGATCCAGATGCATAATTATAACTGATGAATATAAAATATAAAAGAAGCACATTGAAATAAAAGGACAAATATAGATTCAAGTCAGAACCAAGTGGCAAAAGGCTTGGTGGTTGTTGTTGTTGTTGTTGAAACACCAAGAAATTATGACAACAAAAAATAAAATAAAAGACTACATCCGTAGTCTTTGTATTTGTATGCATATGATTTATTCAGATTAAAGAGTGGATCAGTGTCTACACTAGGAGGGGGAGAGGAAGTGGGGGGAGGAAGAGAAGACAAAGTAAAAAGATTATATAATGTTTTTTACTCTCTGAAGCTGACTTTGAAAGCAAGCACAGATCCTGTTTTTGACTTATGAAAGTCTCTACCCTTCTTCCGAACTCTATCTTCCACCTGTAACAAATTCACCAGATTCATTAACATTGCAAACATAGAACCAACGAAGAGCAGCAAGAGAAGCTGGAAGCATGAAAAAGACTCTTTCCATGCCAAGAAAAGATCTGTAATGAAAAAGAAAGGAAAAACCTTTTCATTTCATTCAGTAAGTCAGAATATTCTAAAAATGGTCAATTCCTTAGATGTGATCAAATTGGCTGTTACAGGTGAGGCAATGACTTAGAAAAGGCTCATGCTTGTATCTATTAGTAATCAGTCAATTTGACAGAGCTGCATTTAGTTATTTCAAGCAAACAGAGAATTTCCATTCTGCCACAATGAACTAGCTTTTTCAGCATAAACAAAAAAGTATTGAAGGTATGCCCATGTTATGTAAATTGAAGGTCTAAAGAGACACGATAAAATTAATTAAAATGTAATTCTAATAAAAATGGTTGAAATTAAAATACTCGTTTCCTCATGAGCTCAGGGTTGCCAATACTATCTCCAAGAACAGCACGGAGCTCAGTATCGTCTTTGCAAGCATCTTCAAGTACTCTGCAAGCAAAGCATTTATTTATTTAGTTATAAAAGGATGCATCAAAGTTTGTGAATTCGAAATGAATGCAAGGAAGAAACTTGAGGACTTTGCCCATGCAGGGTAATTGTGAAGGCGATGGTATTCCCGTTGCTGTTTTTCTTCGCGAATTCTAAGCAATCTGCGACCTCTGGCGGTGGTTCCAGAGCCTTTGATGACTTCTCTTCTTCCGCTGGTACAAGAGGCACTTTGGTGAGAGTTATCATCGGAGAGAGATGCAGAAGAAGAAGAAGAAGAAGAAGCAGAAACAAGCAGAGGCCTCCAACTCCAAGGAAGAAGGTTCACGTTCACGACGGCGGTGGAAGAGTAGTCTGACACTGCAAGTGAGGAAGAGGCTTTCCTTATAGAGAAGCAAGAAGACAAGGAATTGGACTCTGCGTTGGTCCAGTACCAGCGGCAGCGACATCCATACCCCATGGCCATGTCTTCGGGTTCGGGATTACACTCTCTTTCACTTCTACTGTGTTTTATTGTTTGAGGATATTATATTATTTGTTTCTAAATAATATTTTTTATTACATATTTACCCCTCACAAGGCATTGAGACATCCGCTTAATATACATTAGAGGAAAACTTGTACTCAGATTAGAGGCACGACAACGAGCTGGCTTACGGTAATTGTATAAATTGTTTAGCCCCTTTTTCATTGTTCACACGAGTTTGTGTAATCCTCTGCTACCCTTCTTTCTACTGTACACCTTAGTGATAAGTGGCTGCCTAACACTTTGATCCTAATATAATTGAAACGCAAGCAGTAATCCCAGCTGCAGCACCAGCAATAAACCTCTCAAAATTAGAAGTTTCCTCATTTCCTGACACTTGTAGTTGCTTTCTATACGTATCATAAGCATAAAAATTAACCGCTCTGAATGGAGCTGTTCGTCGGACATTTACAAGATTCCCCTTCCAAAAGCCTTTCAACCCTTGAGAAGTGGCAATTGTTTTAATAAGCTCAAATATATTCTTCTGCTCACCACGAACGGTATATTCCAGCTTAAGTCTTTCAAGTGGGGCAACACAAGTTCTGATAGAGCCAAATGCATGCATAGTTATGAACAAAAAGATAAATGCTGGAAAAATATTAATTATGCAAAACCATCTTGTAGCCATTCACATAGGTCTAAATAAATCAAAGAAAAAAATCAAGGACTACTAAGTGGTAAATCATATCAGAAAGGAAATTTCACCAGAATCACTTTTTCTGTCTCACACAAAAACATCTTAACAATAACATTAGTTCCAATCTTCAATAATTAATTAGAGTTCAATTTCCTACCAGGTGGTGTTTTCAAATTGACAAACGCAAAGAAATAGCATTTTCCTCAATTTGTTGACAGTAACACTAACTAAAACCCACAACATTTGAAAAGGGGAGAAAAATCCATCAGAGGATTATTGGGAAAAGTATTACTTGATTAGCATCTGCTGTAGATTTATTACCCAAAAAAAGTCATCTGCTGTAGAATATATCTGTAAAGGTTACCTTATAGGATGTTAGAATCAATCCTTTAACATAAATAAGGTAAACTCAGCTTTTTCATAACAGTCTGAAATTAAAAAGTACTCTGAAAAGTACTCTGCTATAATAACAGAGAATACCAAAACCCGCTCGATCGAAGGTTAATAGCTAAATCCTCCGTTTTATGAAAGACAAACAGCACAAAGTTTAATAAGTAAAAGCCAAAACATAACCCTGCATCAGTTGGTGCCTCTCAGGCGAATAACACATTCTGCATCTCTTGCATCACTTAACTATGCAGATCTTTATAACAGAGGCAGCTCCAATACGATGTAGGGCAACAACTGCATCACCAGGATTACAAAGTCCCTTTTCTGTTGCCGACTTAAGAGCAGCTTCCAGAATCACTTCTGTAGATTCTGCATCAGTAGCTTTAGCAGATCCCTCAGCCAATATAGGAATCAAACCCCTGTATATTAAGCTATGTCTGGCTGGTGTCTCATCACTGCAGGTCCAATCAAATGAGTCTGTTGTCAAAACTGGAACTACAACCGACAAGATTGGAACTGCTGGCCTATACTTAGCAACTAACTTGGCTGTAGTCCCACCACGTGTCAGCACAACAATGAGTTTTGCTTTGGCCTTGTTAGCTGTGCGGACAGCAGATGATGCAAGGCTTTCCAATGGACTCATAGGCAAAGGAGTACACCTTATCATCTCTTTGAAGATAGCACCATAGTCGAGGGATGATTCTGCTTCAATACAAATGCGAGCCATGATTTTCACAGCAAGTTCGGGGTAAGCCCCAGCTGCACTTTCACCACTAAGCATGACACAATCTGTTCCATCAAGAACTGCATTAGCTACATCAGTTGCTTCAGCTCGGGTTGGCCGGGGAGACTTGATCATAGATTCAAGCATCTGGGTAGCAGTGACCACAGGTTTGCCAACAAGATTACACTTGTATATCATCATTTTCTGTGCCAGAAAAATCTTTTCAACTGGGATCTCCATTCCAAGATCACCACGTGCCACCATGAATGCATCAGTCTCACGCAAGATCTCGTCAAAATTCATGACTCCCTCCTGATTCTCAACCTTGGAATTCCATAAAATAATTAAAAATAAATCAGGATTTCTAAATTAAAAGAGAGGAGCAGGTAAATGAAAATCTTTAGCATATAAGGAAAAGCAAACAGACAAGTACTCCTTCATATATTGCAAACAAGCATGCA
The DNA here is from genome assembly GCA_023212625.1 of Styphnolobium japonicum. NCBI lineage: Eukaryota > Viridiplantae > Streptophyta > Magnoliopsida > Fabales > Fabaceae > Styphnolobium > Styphnolobium japonicum. Next base: position 30,540,944 of record JALBWW010000005.1, on the reverse strand, counting down.
ACTTGTCTTAAAAAGAAGAAAGATATGAGATACATTCAACTTCAGGATGCGCCTAGAAGACATCAAACTAGACAAGGACATAGAATTCTCTTCTTTTTTCCCTATGGTGGATATTATGACTCTAGAAAGGGGGTTAAAACGTGGGGGACCCAATTATTAGTTTGAGTTTCTGGAGTTACTTAACCAATATAAATTTCAGTTCCACAATACGAAAGCAAACAATGTTCCTGACGTCAGTGGGCAAAACTATGTATGGTGAAGAAAAAGAACCAGCCCTTTCTAGAGCAACCACATACAAGGGGAAAATAGGTCACCTCTAATAAATAAAACCTATAGTTTATATTATCGAAGATGGATAAGGTTTATATTATGGAAGTTGCATAAAGCTAATGCAACAAAATACCTTTGACATCAACTGAATATGCTTCGCATGTGGCCCCAGAACCTTACGGACATTAACAAGATCTGAGCCCTTACGAACAAATGAAAGAGCAATCATGTCAATCTTGTTAGGGACACCCCATCCAAGAATATCTTCCTTATCCTTCTCAGTAAGAGTGGGAAGATCCACCACAACACCAGGAAGATTAACATTTTTCCTCTCACCCAACATTGCTGTGTTTTCACAACGACATCTAACAGTACCGGCATCTGGATCACAAGATAAGACAGTGAGGGTGATTGTTCCATCAGAGCACAATATGGTATTTCCAGACTTCAAGTGGACAGGCAGCTTCTTGTAACTCATTGATATCATCTCCTGATCCCCCTTAATATCGTAATCAGTAGTTATGGTGATTTCTTGTCCTTCTTTAAGTTGAATAGGTTTTCCATCTTTCAGAAAACCAGTCCGAATCTCAGGTCCCTACAGGAATACAGCAGAAAGCAGATGTACATAGAATGGTTAATAATTTTTTGATTTAAGAAAGAAATTTATCACTATAAGAGAAACAGAATAGTACAATAAAGAGGACAAGAAATCAAAGATTTTAGTGAAATGAAAAAATCAGGCATTGAAGCTGTCCACTACTGTTGAAACACCTGATCATGAAGGCCCTCTATTGCCCCTGAAACTCCATAACCAAACCATGAAACTCACAATCCTGGACTAAATGTAAAAACAGATACTGGTCATGAGAGATTTGATAATTCAACACATCCCAGATACAATAGATTGGTTAGAAAATCCATTCACATAAGCTGAAGAGCAATTTGAGCTTGTGTCTACAAGCTATGTGGCCATGTCCCTATACATAGGAACACCACACAATAATTAAGAAAATAGATAAGAAATGTGGATAAATGTCATGTCCTTGGTTATCACTTATCGCCATACTCTTTTTCATTAGCTTAATAAAGAACTACAGTATCTTTGACCTAAATGGCTTTCGTTTTAGTTTAAGCTGAGTATGAACACAAGTGAATCAACCCCAGCTAGGAGTTGTTTACTTTGGGAACTTACATGTGGTAACAGTGAATAAGATATTCCCCTGAAAGGATTTATCAAATAAAAAAAACAGATTATCAAATCATGCAACATAGATAACAATGTCACTAACATTCAGAAAGGCTTCTCAATAAATTTTTCTAAACTCGTATCCCTGAGTTACAATAACTGTTGTCTCCTACAAACAAGTTATCAAGAGGCAAGAGTTTTACCCATTCTTTATTATCATCTTTCCAAGTGCTGTTGTAACTCAAATGATTAGCTTAATAGTTAATATTTTTTATTGGATAAAAAAAGGAAATAAAATAGAAGATAAGGGGGGAAATACGGGAGAGAGGCCAAGATATTGAGCCCCGGGGGGGGGGGGATTGAAAGATAAAAAAAGAAACAAAAAATAAAGAAATTCTTCAAATCCACAACTGCAACAAATGAAGCCAAGCCTCCTCAAAGATTGACCTTCCCCAAATGAAGGACCACAAAAACCCTAACTTTCTTCAGCTTCCCTAGGTTCCCTCAACCTCTAACATTCCATTAAAATTTTCATGAGCACAGCTTATTTAGCTGCCTACCCTTTGGACCTCCATAATTCACCGTTGTTGCAAGTCTTTACATTTCTTGAAATGTTTTCTACATTCATAAGAATTAGGAGATTCCACCTGTCACCTTCACACCACAGTGAAAGACATAGCTTCAGGAATTGAATGTGAACCTTTGCTGTCCCTCCCGTTACCTAAGTGGTTAGTGGCTATGACATTTTCGTCAGACTAGTGTGTATCATGATCATCAACCAACTCAGCAGCATAATCATTTTCAGCTGGAATTGGTAGTATACCATCACCAAAATCCTTGCCCTCATAAAGTGAGCCCGACATCTGGACAAGGGAGAATCCTGTCTACATGAATCGTAAAGTGACAACTTTTATGCATAACTCACTTTTCATGTTACTTAATCATGTAAATTATAAAGGGAGTTATGCATCAAATAAAGTAAGCATCAAATTCCTCACAAATATAATAGAGGTTGTCAGTTAACCAGATCAAGCAATCAAACATCTACAAAATAAGGAGGATATATTAACAATTTATTTCAAATATATTTTTATATTACAGTGATAAATACCAGGCCATACACAGTTAATTGATCTTAATTGAAAACTGCCTCCACTCCTTCTCATATACACTTTGCAATCCAATATCTAAACTAAACCCATTCTACTTCAAGAACAATTTGAACACCATTGTGTACATCATACCACAGAAACAAATTAGTAATGGATAAAAAGAGAAGAGAAATGAACATTTAAATTTTGATGAGTATAAATAAGTTTAGAGTAAATGTTCATTTTGATCCTGACATCATATTGGTCATCGTCCTTCAATGTCACATTTTTTACATCAAATTTATCCTTAAAATAACATCAAATTGGTCCTTAAAGGCATTAATTATCATTGAAGGACAAATGTAATTGGTCCTTAAAGACATTAATTATCATTGAAGGATCAATTGGACCAATGTGATATCGTGTCGCGTATATCTTTGGAGGCACTCATAAGTTTAATTAAAAACAGTGCTCTTGAGGAATTTTACAATCAAGTATGCATTCCTAAACTCTGAACAGCATCCAAAATGGACCACTTAAATCCAAATAAAAGAAGTCACAAACTAATAAAATGACTTATGAACTGTGACATTTCAACACGTACAGCCCCTACAGTCCTTATTGAGTGATTCTGGGTTACGGTTGTGGATTTCATGGTTTATGTTCAAGAGGGATTAGCATACCATTGAGGGATAAGAGAATGAGTCAAGTTCTGCAGACAGAAAGATCAAATAGCAGCCACATATGAAGGTTTAAAAGGACTAAAGAAGGGGGAGGGGGGGTAAGAAAAAATTATGAATCATTGTTATAACTAATAAAAATGGAAAGTAGGATGAATTAAAAAATAAGGGTCTGGACCAAAAGGTGACCTTTGTGTCAAGCATGACGGCACAGAGTATTCCAGTGTTGTGCATAGCGGTCCTAAGATTGTTAAGGGTCTCCTGATGATAGTCGTGCGTGCCATGAGAAAAATTGAAACGAGCAACGTTCATTCCAGCCCTTAGAAGCTTCTCAATCATTTCTACGGATCGAGAAGCCGGACCCAAAGTACACACAATTTTGGTCTTGGGAACACGCCCATCATTCGGCAGCTGCTTTAGGATCCCTTCAATGTCTATGTTCGCCATTTCCTTCACTCAGTAGTCTGTGTTCCTACACAAATTTTAATACCATCATATAAACACCAATATGAATATGAAACAAACCCAGACAGAACACTAGTGTGCTCACTCAATCACTGTTTGGCTGCTGAGAAATGAAAGAGTAAAAGAAAAAAAAAAAAAACACATAAAAATAAAAAGAATACAGCCAGATACAAAACAAATTGAATGAAAAATAAGGAATAAAGAAGATGCAGTACGTGTAGAATTTCTGAGAAGAAGAAAAGAAGAAAAGGAGGTGAACTTCAAAGGGGGAATGGAAGAGTTATAATAATAAAAGAAGAAGCAAAGCCACAGCCACCGATGACCGAACAAACGCACATACCCTTTGGGTTTGGGAAATGCAAAATGCCAATTCTGAGAGTCAGAGCTATACCACCACGCCGCACCACAGTTTCTTCTGCTTTTGAAAGCCCCCCCTTGACCTACCTCGCACTCGAAAGGGGTTAGGAAGGATTACTATTTCACACTTGTGGTTCGTATGTTTTTATGTCTGTTCTGTGTGCTGATTTTTTGATTGTTTTCTAAACAGCACGAATTGCACATGGATTTCTTTTTCTTTTTTGTGGGCGTTTGGTTGAATCTAAAAGTCACCACAAACCATTCACCGGTCATCCCCGCATACTTAATTATTAAGTTTGTCACAAAAGTAGCGTATGAGGCTCTCGAGAAGAGAATATTACGTTTTGCGTGGGATAAACCTTTTTTTTGTCCGGGGAATAATCCTAATGTGGTACTAAAAGCTATTGAAAATACTGGTAAAAAAAATGGATTTAATTTTAAATAAAAAAATATTTACACTATTATTTAATTATATATTAATATATTATTAAAAATATTAAATTTTTAAAATAATTATTATGATAATTAAATTTTTTTATAATTTAACAATATATAATTAAATGATAATGTATAAAATATTTATATTAATAATAAATCAAAATTAAATTTTAAAAAAATTGATGTAATATATGAAAATTTTAAAATTAAATGAATCTCATAATATAAAAAATAAAAAATTTATTTAATATCTAAATATTATTTATATAAGGTCACTTTTATACGAGAGGCATGTACTGTAGTGTTTTTTTTTTAAAACTAAAAATAATATTGTTAACGTGCTGTGCGTCTTTTCAACGCCGTGGGTTGGGGGCTGACTGATTTGGACTTTGGTCGCCACGTATACTTCTGTGTGCGCCCCACGGTTTTAAGGGTGGATGGAATGAAAAATAAATTAGGTTCAACTTTACTTTAAAGAGAATTAATTTCAAGTATTAGTAATAAAAATATTTAATATTTAAAGGAACATATTACAAATTTATAAATTTTGTAAATAATTATTATTTGTTATTGAGTAAGTAATTATTTTCACAAAGTGATTAATAATTATAAATATTTTAAATGTAAAACTATAAGAAGTTTAGAAAAAATTATGAATAGTTATTACTTGTTATTAAGTGAGTAATTATTTTTATGTGTGGCTAATAATTGTAAATAAAAATTATAAATGTAAAAATTAAAAAATTAAAAAGAAATTTACAAATAAATATTATTTATTATTGAATGATTAATTATTCTCACAAAACAATTAATATTTTTGTTCCCCTCCAAATTAGATACAAGGGATAGAATCAATTATAAAATTATATTTTTATTATTAATTCTTATATTTTATGTATTTGAGAGAATGATACTATATGAATAATAAACTCATAATTTTGTTGCACTATAAGAACACTAAACTCATAAATTTTGTTATTTTATTCACTTTTATCAAAATTTTATAACAAATAAATAAAAAAATTTCTCTATTTTATTATTAAACATTTAAATAATGGTATAAAAATTTTACTCTCTCTATTTCGTCCACCATAAAACATCTAAAAAATCCCAAAGTTAACGAGTCTGTTATAAGGCTTTAGCATCATATTGCTTTGAAAAGATACTTATAGCTTATTGAGGTGGTAACTAACAAAGTCCAATTATTAAGTTAAAGTTGCTTGGCCCACGGTGCAACAAGGCTAGCCAACAGTCAGTAAATTGGGTAGAGCTGGAATCTGTGCGGCACAAAGAAAGAGGAAGAAAATTACCTAAGCTTGAATGAAGCCCCAAAGACTAATAAAGCCCACAATGCAAAATTACCTAAGATGCAATATAACTATATGTAAGGAGAGCCGGGTGAAAGGGTCTGGCTGCAAAGGACAAAGAATAGGAAAGTTGAGAAATATTTAAGGAGAGCTTGGTGAGAAACAAAAAGCGACATAGAACGCCAGAGGAGAAAGCTGTATAGGGCAGTGGTGGTGCTGTCTCCTAAATTTAGTATATGTAGTTAAATTTTATCTATTAAGGAAAAGATTAAATCCTAATTATTTGATATGTATTATTGTTAGATTATTATTACTTAATTTATAAATATTTATTATTTATTATTTTATCTGTCTATTAGTTATTATAAATAAATTTTTAAATAAGTTTGATCATATTTTATATTTTAAATTTGTTTTGGTTATCTTTTTAATATGAATTGTGACTTTTAAGTAATTATACATTTGATGATTTAAAAAATTATAATTAATTAGAAAAATAAAGAATATAATTAATTATTTTTAGAGCTTAATTGATATATTTCTTTTGTAAATACATGTTTTGTCGCTAAATATTCATAAGATAAATTATCATGTTAAAATTAATCTTAATGAATTATGAACATTACTCAATTTATATTTGGTTAAATTTAAATTTGATTTGGTAATTGTATTATTGTTTAATTATTTTGAGTCTTTTAGTTTTCACATCTTTCATTTTTTAATTTATTTTTTTTAATCTGACTATATTGGGGAAATTTTTTATAGCCTAAAATTTTAACTCTAAACCTTTGTGAAATTGACCTCATATTTCCTAAAATATACTAACATAAATTCGTGCACTTACGAATAGTTTTAAAAATTAGAAAAAGAAACTACAAGCAATATTCATCGTTAACCATACATGTTTCTATAATCACTTTCTACTTGGTAATTGATTATTAGATTCTTTTAACCTTTTCTTTTTCTTAATAGGAATAGGCATAGAAAAATAGCAATTTATGAAGCATGTAATCAATGGCATACATGAATATAAAATATCAAAATAATAATTTCAAAAGCGCAATTGTTAATTAATCAATTTAATTGATTTGATCGATAGTGCTCAAGTAGTCAAGTGAATATTAATGATAGAGGATTTTTTTTTTCTTTCCCTCTTTCACAACAATGACTATCTAATGGAAGTTAGTGTGGGGTTTTCTATTGTCAATTATCTCTAACTAACATTGATTTTTAATTATTATTTGACCTAATTTTTTTATTGCTACTCCTATGTCTATCCTATTTCCCTAATATTATTAATTATAAAGATTAGTTGATTAAAAATATTTTTTAATTCTTATAAATTCTTAATTATCCAAATTACTCCCACTACTAGGATATGTTTTTTTCTCTGTGAACAATTTTCCATCTTGTGTTTTTTTTTTCATAAAATACATTAGACTCGGTTTTTTATTAACAATATGACAATGAAAATTGTATTAAAAAATTACATTGAAAAATAAGAATAAGGGTGAAATTATGTATGTGAATAAAATTCATTCTCCTTATTGTTAAGATAGCTTAGAGTTTTAATTAAATTTGTATCCTCTCATGATTTCAAGTATGCCTTCTCCTGTAAGTTAAATTAAGTTTCATGAGATTAGAGAGTGAAGAGAGTACTTATATAGTATTAAACAATCTTAACAAACCTCGTGACCTACATGTGTATTTAAACAACCTTAACAAATTCTTCCCATTGCATAATATTATTGAGTCAATGTTTATATTGGCCAAACGCTCCAACTTCATATAAGGTGTACACAATTTATAAGAACAAAACTAATTAATAATAATATTGAGCTTATCATATATGTCTAAAATCATATGGTATAGTTAGTCTATTTTTTACAAATAAAATAAATAATTTATGGTAGGTCATAATTAGAAAAATATCAACAGTCTCCATATAATTCTTTATGTAAAGGTCTACTCAATTCAATTAATAAAAAAGTCAACTTATAATTAACCAAAATAAGAATTGTCATTGTGTTTTTAACAAAAAAAAATTATAATAAACTCATGAAATGAGTTCATAGACTCATTAATAAATCTTGAAAAATTCAAAGATCAAAGAATAAGTTACAAAATAAGAAGTCGTGTGACTATCGAACCCTAGCCTACCCAATTAAGCCTCCACATGTACAAGCAAATAATATCAAGTACCACTTAAATGTAGGAAAGAAAAAGAAAAAGGATTTAATTTTAATCTACTGTCAGTGTAAAGTTTCTTTACACTGTTATTTAATTATGTATTGACACATCATTAAAAGTGTTAGACTTTTGAGGTAATTGTTATAATAGTCAAATTCTTTTAATGAGTTGGCAATACATGATTTGTAAAAAAACTTTACACTGACAGTGGATCAAAATTAAACTCAAAGAAAAAAGAGGAGAGAGGAGAGACAAACAAGTGTAGGGACGTCAATTTCTACCCGTACATGGGGATCCCCGCGGGGAATGCCCCATTCGGGGCCCCGCGGGGATTGGGATGGGGGACAAAATCCCCCCGAAGGTAATTCGGGAATGGGGACGAGGATCATATCCCCCGCCCCGCGGAGTCCCCGCCCCGAGTAGAGTACATATATACGCCTTATTATGTGTACTATATATCATAAATACTAATAATATTTTAGTCTTTTCATATTTTTTATTTAATTTGAATATTGTGATTGTATTATTTTAGTTTGAACTTGTTATGATTTAACTTTAAATTTAATAATTTAATTATATATATATATATTTTAAATTTTATTGAGTTTTAATTTGTAATTTTTTAATTTTTTTATGAACTTTTGATATCCCCGTGGGGATCCGCAGGGATCCGTGGGGATGGGGATGGGGGAGGAATGCTCCTCGAGACGGGGATTGGGGACGGGGGGAAATTTGGGAGGCGGGGACGGGGACGGGGAGAGTACTCCTCGCCCCCGCCCCGCCCCATTGACATCCCTAAACAAGTGATCAAAAGGAAAAAATAATCACTTAGTTAATAGTCACAAATTAACAACAAACAAGGATGTAATCATAATGGACTTGACCTAACACATAGGTGACAAAAGGCCTACGTACTTCACAAATGTGACTATAAGTCTGGCTTAGTTCTCCCTAAGATAAATAATATTCTTTGAATTTAACTTGTTCAATGCTCTTTGAAAACTTATTTTTCACTTTTATCATATAGAAAACTTTGATGCAGGTAAATTTATTTCAACTAAAAATTCAAGTTTAGTCTAATAAGAGTTTCAATCCTTTCAAAAGTTAAGTCCATTTAAAACTTAACACATATATAGAGTTTCAAGCCACTTTGTATTTCATTTGACTTATAAGTCAAATTCATAAGGGCAAAGTGTATGCAAATGTGAAAAAAATTGGATGATACATGAGCATATTATTTATGATTTAATTTTAATCCACTGTCAGTATAAAGTTTTTTTACACTGTCATCCAATCATGTGCTGACACATCATTAAAAGAGTTTGACTTTTTAGGTGGTTGTTGTGATAGTAAAACTCTTTTAATGATTTAGCGACACATGATTAGATGACAGTGTAAAGTTTACACTGACAGTGGATTGAAATTAAACTCTATTATTTAACCTAAAAGATACAAGAACAAATTATGAAGCGTGCAAAGTGTGAAGCAAATAAAGTGATCAATGGTATGTCACAAGGCATAAAACCAAGAATATTAAGATGCAAAGATGATGCAAAAGTGCAACAACAGACATCAAGCAAAAAGATTACAAAAGAGTGTAGAAAGTGTGCTAATATGAACATCATACCGAAAATTTGCAACGTGTGCGCTGTATATTTTTATGCAAGAAAAAATGGTAATTCCACGAAGAAAATTCTCTGTAAAGATGATAGAAAATTACAGCAAAGATGTTTCTACTTTTTTTCGTTACAAGATGTTTCTACTTTATTACACGAAAAAGCCAATTTTGGTGTAAAAGTCAACTTGATAAAAATTAAAAAAAAAAGTTAGTTTTTAATCAACAAGAAAAATTAGTCATCTTATTTATTTATTTTTGTTAAACTGATGGACCAATAGTCGAATCCATGAATTGGCAAACCCACCCCTAACCGCTTTGATCCCAATTTAGGTTTTACAACTATGCTGGTAGTCCAGCCAACAATGTTAGTTTCATTTCTTGAAGATGTATCACAATCACAAGGCACAAGTCCATGTTGCATCTTTTTGGCACAGATAGTCACAGAATTGTTTTGGGGCCATAATAAAAAGGATTCATTGAGCCAAGAGAATAGAATAATCAAATTTAATCTGGTTACAACAAATTAACAAGTAGCATATCCATTCTTTATCCAATTATCCTATCTCGAACACCCATTCCACCCCTACCCTCCCTCCCATCAATTAGTATGTGGATCCATATGCAAAGATTAGCATTGACCCCTTTTTTTGGTTATATAAACAGGAAAAAACCAAAAAAGAAGGAGAAAACTAAACAGAGGGATACACAACTAGGGGTATGGAGACCCCCACACAATCAACAACAAAGCAAGTTCGTTCCCTGGAAAGGTTGTTCCATTCTCTAAACCAAATACCCATAATCAGCATTGCCCCTTAAGTGGATAAAATAATTTCTTATTTATTTATATGATAACTAGTGCATATTCTAATAAATTTATATACTGTTAAAAAACTTTTTTTTTCTCGTTGAAAACCAAATTTATAAGATGCAGTCTCCCTTAGAATGTGGATTGCACTTGGTTGAACCAATGCTTTCGTACAAAGACTTACTTCCTTTCTATGGAAAACTTCACAAGAACAATGGTTTAAGCAGAAGAGTGAAAATTTTACACACTACTAGAAGAAAGTAACAACACAACGTAATTCCATACTCAAAATTTCTAAAGCATGTCAAGCTAATGTATACCCAAAAAATAATATTTGATTCATGATCTCTCCCTCAGCACACACTAACACGTCATCTGTATTTCTTCATTTCTTTGTATCCATTTAGAAGAGAAACATGAGGGCATAGAGAACATGAATAGTTTTTAACAAGTCATTCAGAGAAAACATCATAACACAACTAAACCATGAACATTAAAATCCCCTTTAATTTTCGCAATTCTACTTACATTAAGATGCCACAAAGTCATTGTTACAAGTGTTTCACAAACGTTTGGGAGGGATATATTACACACGCTCATCTTCGCATATAGCCTGCAAGAAGGCATAAACAATTGAAAAAATAAACAAAATTCACCATAAAACATTCATAGAAAAAGATGATGACAAAAAAGAAAGAAAGAATAAAATAATAATAATAATAATTACACTTAAGTCTTATGGGTACTGAGCAACTTGAACTAACCTATGTTATTTTTTAACAATTGACCTTGTGTATTCAAGATTTGGTCAGACTAACAGCTTAAAACTTTCTAATGAAACAAACAATTCATGACATAAATAACCTCATTGTAGCTTCCAAACATTATACCCACTTAAGCATATATTCAAAGCACAAAGGACAATTGTGTTGGACATAACCCAACCTATTGAATTCAGGGTGTCCCTATCAATAATTTGGATTTCAAAAAAAAAAAATTCCTAGTTTCCAACACCTAAAGAACTAGACAAAGTAAACTGTCATGGATTTTACATCCAACTAGGTAAACTAATAGTAGAAGGCATAGTCCAAGAGGAAGTCCATAAAAAGAATGGAGAGCTAATTATGCTTGAGGGGAAAGTCAAGCAAGAAATAACTGAAAATACTATAAAAGCTCTAATTTTTGGAAATGAGAATGTGAAGGAGTCATGGAGACTTTATGAAGCTACATATTGCTTCAAATAATGAGTTCATTTGATAAATTCAAGTCTACAGGTGTTTTACACTATAAAACACAAAATCCTACCATTTCATCATATAATATAAATTGAAAGATGGCTTAAGATTTCTTCCCATATATAATCATACTAAAGAAATCCTGTTATGTGAACCAATTTGAACAACCAGCTACTGAGGATTGGGGGTCAACAAGCAAAGGCTTTCCATGATAGTTATTATGGATACTGGTAGGGATAGAAACCCAAGTGGGGCTGATGGAATTTACTTTGTTTCTTACATTACAAAGCATATGAAAGAATTGCATTTGGCTACTGCATTAAAAAATCAACTCTAGAGACTAATAGAAGACAGTGAGGAATACAGGAACGTAATGAAGATTCTATATAATGGCAACAGCAAAGGAAGAAAATGGGATCAAAATGAAAAGAAAAAAAAACACAGGGAGAGTGTTATACTGTAGCTACTCCTTCTTTGAAAGTTGAGTAAAGACAGAAATAAAAGAATTCATGAATGGATAAAAAATCCTAGTCAAGTAATTTCCCCTGATGCTTATAACTCGCAAGTCATATGCACCCGTGAGTTCTATATTTTTTATTTCTCTACCACCAATACTCACATATATTCAGCTGCATTGGACACACCTAATAAGAATAGGAAGACGAGAGAAATAAAACTTATCAAGAGATTATTTTAAAACATTTTTCTGTCTACCCTAGAAGCTCAACAAACAAGATAAACAGAGAACTAGAGGATCCTCATCAAGGAAACATCTCATCAAGTTGGCTATCTTCTATTGATTAGACCACATATGAAAATATGAGATGTACACCAAAGCCTATCAAGACAATAATGCTTTCCAATCCCTAAAAAAAGCATGACCTGAACACCAGAAGAAAGTCACAAATATCCCATGACAAACTTGAATAGGAAGATCCTTGAAAATATGGTATCTGATTCCAACCCAATAGACCAAAAGAAATCACAAATAGCAACCATAAAATTTTACATTCCTTACTCCTATGGCTATGAGAAACTTCAAAGCCAAGCATTCCTTATATATTTCTATTCTACCTAGAGTATAACCAAATTGACGTCCCAATCCACCCTAGTTACTGAACACACCACTAGTATGATAATAACATTTAGTTGACTTTTTTGGAGTTTTTTCCTACAAAATTTTATCGTAAGAATATTTTCCAAATCAACCTTAGTTTAGAGAGAGAGAGAGAGCGCGCTTACTTAGATTTAGAAGACAGTTAAACAAGTCTCGCAGTCCCATTTAAAACCTAGAAATGCATGCTATAACTAATACTAGAATCCTATATCTTCAGTGATTGTTGGTGGTGAGTCACAGAAATTCAAAATACTAATTTCATAGAATATTAAAAATTCTTCTTATATAGTCATCACTTTGAAATTTAAGGTGACCAGGCAGGTATATTTAGGCCAGACAAGATGATTCTCAAATCATAATATTACTAAGGGAGCAGTAATATAAGAACTTTATCTATAACCTCGAATTTGCTTTCTACAAGCTCTTCATCATTACCATCTTTGTGGGCAAGGGGAAAGAAAGGAAAGCAAATAACCCACTCACCATGCTATCTTAGTTATAGTCTCATCATTATCAGAAGAATCACACAATTCCTTAAATATGAAGTATTGGCCAATCAAATAATGTGGATGGATGTATTGACCAAATGATACGTATTAACAAAAATAAAATACTCTTTAAGAACAATAGTAATATTCTAAATTCTAAATTACGCTTATAGAAAAATACAAACCTACATCTCTTCTGGAAGAACCTCTGAGATAGCAAGAGTGTAAACACCAGGAACAAATCTTCCTGCAACATATTCAAGGAGAACCTCTAATTTTTTTTCTTAAATCCCTGTTACTTTTAAAATAAAACTATTTTAATTGAATATAATAATAAATATTATCATATATAGTCAATTTTTATTATTTATATTATTAGATTTACTTAGATGTATATAAATAATTATGTATATAATTATAATTATTACATCATCCGGTTTGACCAGTTCAATCAATCGAACTATGACTCGGAGGTTACGTCGATTCGATCTCCAATTCAGTTCTTAAAACATTATTTTTTTAGAATAATTATTATTTTTAATTAATAGTTATTTTAATTAAAATTTATTTTGTTTGTTTAAAGTATGTAAAATTGATTATAAGCTAAGATGATTTTTTTATTAACTAAAAACAGTTTTTTAAGAAAAATAATTATTTGAAGTTTTCAATTATTTTATTTCAGATTATTTCAAAAACTTTAAGAGAGAAATACATATTTGTCCTAAACTAAATAACTTTTTCAAATATTTCATATATTTTTTAGTAATTTAATACATAAAAGTGATTTTTTAGACAATCTAAATAAAATTCTTTATCTTAAAATCAATTATGAATTAACATATCCAAATATAAAATAATTTTCTTATAATTGATTTATCTAAAAATCAATTATACACATAATTAATTTTTAACATAATTTTTTTTATAACTAATCCAAATACACAGTTAAACAAATGATTTAAATCATTTTTAATTTACATCATTTATGTGATTAACGGTTTATTTTTGAAAGACAAGGTTAACATTGACTAGAACTAGTATTTAGTGTTCTTTTATTCTTTATTAGGTTTGGATCCTCTACAGAATTACACTTTAGGTAATAAAATGTAAAATAATATGTTATGTCGCATATTGGCGTGGGGTAAAACAGAGAATAAATTTGTTATGGGTATTTTAAGTATTTTTCCTTGTAAGTTTTAAAAAAAAGAAATAAGCATAATTTAAAAAAAGGGGATTGATAGCTCAATAGAGGAGAATGTCTTCTTCTCCTCCTTTGGCAGCGTAGCGTAGGAGCTCTCCTTGCATCGAAGCAAGATTTTCACTATTTTTCTTTCATTAAATCACCAAATCAACTTGCATTCATTTTTTATATAGAGCTGGAGGTGAATTATTAATCTTTTGGTCTTACTCTTTTTATATTATTCAGTTATGAAAATTTTAAAATATGACAAGTAATCATATATTTTAAAATAATAAAAATAAAGTAAGGGTCGAAAATAATTTTTAAAAAGTGATTAGAGACTTTGAAATTAGATTAAGAGTAGAATTCTCATATTTTTTAGAAGAAATTACAAATCTTAGAGGCTCTGTTTATGTTATATTAAGAAAATATTCTCTTTTATGATTGTCACTTTGTGTAGATATTTGTTGTCTTATCTTGATTTATTAAAGTATTTTTGTTTCTGGTCAGATTCACATGATATTACTTAACTTGCGTCCATATGAGCAGTTGGGAAGAGTTAAGTTAGTTCTTCATTTTTGTGAGTTGATAATTTATTTAATGATATTTTTACTAATTTTGTTTAGGGAGACAAACCTTTCAAAACAAATTGAATTTTCTTCAAATAAATTTTTATTATGATATGACGATTAAATTATAATTGTTTTCACTTCATGTCTAGAAATATGAAATTTTATGATGATTATATTTTAGCTATAGTCTTATTGACTTCATGACCTATTTTGAATAGTTATTTATAAAGACTGAATTGAAAGTTTTACTTGAACACTTAAAAATTATTTCAGATTTTATTATTAGAAATTGTAAAAATGAGAATTATTAGTTTGTTGGATAATATTTTTATACTATATTTTTAATTGATTATTATATTTTTAACAACCACTATGGATTACATGTTAGAACACCTTTTGCTTTTAGTGGAGAAATATAACGAGTTATTTGCACATAATAGATATTGAGATATAAATAAACTTGACAACACCAGTTGATTTAGTTTGATTATTAGATGAGAGGACCATTAGCCCCTTTATGTGATTGTTGGTAAGCAGATCTTAACCATGAGATTTGTGCTGGATGAGGCAAAACCTTTGTTTTGAGATGAACACAAGCCAAAGTAGAGTTTACTTCCCAATTTGTATTATGGTTCTTTTAGTGTTACCCATATGTATTACTTCATTAATGATTAGAATTTTAAAATAACTTTATGTTTATGTATAGTTTGGAGAAAGAAAAAGCATTTGGCATAATAATTTCATCTATAAATATTCGTCCTATTATATGTTTTTCCTTCTAGTTTACTTTGTTTATTATGCCCTCATTAAGTATGTGTGACTCACTCCGTTCCATTTATTTATAATTCAGATTCATAGATGGTGAAGTCTCTGATTTTTTAAGATTTATTGTACTCTCTAGGCACGTAATCTTTTGATAGATCTTTATTTTTTCTTGGTGACTAGTGTTGTATTTTAACTCTGATATTTTGTAGCTATATGAAATAATGTTGTAAATTATTTTGATTATATATACTCTGCGTGAGAGAAGCTCTTGCTTGTTGTAATTTTTGAATTGATATTGTTTTTAGTAGGCCTTTTCTAATATTCTAAGTAATTTTTTAGATTCTTTTATAAGACTTATCAGGTAAAATATAGATCTTGAGCTAATTTAATTATCATGACATAACACGTGGAAAAATCAACGTATAACTTTTAAGCTAAATGGATTGAGTTAAAATACTTGTATTTAAATGAAATACTAAAATAATATCTAATTGAAATAATTTATGCAATTAAATGAAATGATGTTTTTTTTTAGACAAGGTTAACATTGTGGTAGAGGAGCATTTGATGTTCTTTATTCTTTAATAATGGTAAAAATATCTATCTCACTACACTAAACTAATTTTTGTAATGTTGAGATATTAATTAATATGCACAATCTTGTTGGTGTAGTCACTATGCAATGTTTTAAAAATTAGTCCAACTAGACCGGTTTGACCGTAGACTGGATACTCTTTCGATCTTAGTTCAACTACAAAATTGCTTAAGCGATTCAACCAGTAAAATTTTATACAAAAAGGGTTAATCCCAATGTTGTTAAAGCTAGACCGGACAGTGAATTAGAAAAGCTTCCGATTTAAGTTCAACTGGTTTAACCGTTTGGTCGAACCGGATGATGTCATAATTACATATTAAATAAACAAATATATATATATATATCTATATACTATTATATAAAATAAGGTTTCTGAAATTTGGACAAATGACACATGTCACTTATATAAGTATTTTTCCCCTCCAAATTCTTACTCCTTTGATACTCAAACTTTAAATTATTTTTATATTGAAATTTCAGTTATACTAAATAATAAATAATCAATTTGATTTTATTTAGATAATAATATATCTTATCTCTTAAATAAGTAATGAAATTCAATTTTGAATCTTACTTTTTTCTTAAAATTTAAATAATAACTAATTAATCCTTATTCTAATCAATCTGATTATGACTCTTTTATTATCCTACTATTTGAATGGGTCTAAATAATATGCATTTAAAGTAAGTAATTATTTAAATTTTAAATGTATTTCTCCTTTTTTTTTAAGTTATAGATTAAAAGACAAAAACAAGCAAGGAGATCATGATAAATTCATAAAATATTATTTACAATTTTTTAATCACAACTACAAAATGATTTAATTTAACTTAGATGGAAATAAAATTTAACAAAAATATACCTAAACTTATATATATTTAAATGTACAATTATAGAGATATCTTTAAATAAACAATATATATATATATTGTGCATTGAATTAAATATACATTTTCAACTCTTCTAAATAGGTTCGTTTAATAATTTATATAAATCAAAATTTAAATTTAAAAATACAAAAATAACTATCATTTTCTTTTAACATAAAAAAATTAGTCTATCTAAAAACAGTTATATCTATATGTGGATAATATTTTCAAATATTATATTTATTTAGATCTTATTAAATATGCTTTTGAATATAAGAATTTGTTAATATTTGATTTTTTTTAGATCTTAAATATAATAAATATCTTTTTAATCCTACTCATTTGATTCTTGCTACTTTGATGCTGATATTTTAAATTATTTTTATACTGAAATTTCAGTTATATTAAGTAATCAATTTGATTTTGTGTAGGTAATAATTTATCTTATTGGTTTGATAAGTAATGAAATTCAATTTTGAATCTTATTTTTGTCTTAAAATTTAAATAATAATTAATTTATATTTAATCTAATATATCTGATTATGACTCTCCTATTATCTTACTATTTGAATGAGTCTAAATGACATGTATTTAAAACAAATAATTATTTAATTTTTAAATGCATTTCTCTTGTTTTTTTAAGCCATAAATTAAAAGACAAAAACAAGCAAAGAGATCATGATAAATTCATAAAATATTATTCACAATTTTTTAATCACAACTACAAAATGATTTAATTTAATTTAGATAAAAATAAAATTTAACTACCTAAACTCACATATATTTAAATGTACAATTATAGAGATATCGTTAAGTAGACAATATATATATATTGTGCATTGAATTAAATATACATTTTCAACTCTTCTAGATAAGTTCGTTTAATAATCTATATAAACCAAAATTTAAATTTAAAAATATCAAAATAACTATCATTTTCTTTTAACATGCACAAATTAGTCTATCTAATTAACTAACAATTTAGATATGCTAGAGCTTCTAATTAACTAACAATTTATTTTAGAATTCTAAAATAAATATTAATAATTACATATTTTCAATGCTCAAATGATTTTTTAATATAAGAATTTGAATTAAACTGAAATTAAGGTTAATAACTTTAATTATTTAATTCTTTTAAATTTTACTGTTTAGATATATTAGAACTTCTAATTAAATGATAATTTTTTTTAGAATTACCCATATGAAAATAAGGGTAATTAATATGTAATTATTATTATTTATTTTATTATTATAATTTTACTAAAATATCTCTTTCAATCATATTTTTAGGGTAAAAATTCAATTCAAATTTCAATTATCTTTTTATCATTTATTTTTAATTCAATGTCTTCATCATTTTCCATTTATATTGTCACTTAATCTAAATTTTATTTTAATACATCCAAACAATAAGATTTAGGAGACATATTCAAGCTAGACAAATTATTGAGTTTGTAACACAAAAATGGTTCAAAAGTCTTTTCTAATTCTCAAACATGTAACAAGAAAAGTTCTCATCAAGTTGCTCAAATATCTAATTCAACTAAAATTGATCATTTAATTGATCATGAAGGTACTATGCACATTTTATGCTTTTAGCATATAGGATTATTATATATCATTTTTTTAATAACCTCATTTTTATTTTTTTCTTTAATATTTTTAAACTATTTACGTGTAATACACTAGATATATTATTTATCTCATGTTAAGGTTTATTTTTATTAGTTTTATGATTTTCTCATGATATAATTAATTTGGAAATGAACAATTTTCTACATATAGATCTTATTAAGAAACTTATGTAAAAAGTATTACAATAAACAACACATTATTATTTAAAAGTCTATACATACCTAATTTAACAAATTCGTGCATCACAGGAGTAATAAAATTAGTATATATATATATATATATACATAACTCATAATACACATTACAAATAATAAAATGCATAATAAGATTTTGGGGCTTTAATTATCAAGTCTTATATCGCTTTCAGTTGAGTAGTTAAGTGATTGATAAATTAAAAAAAAAAAAGAGATGGTCGGTTCAACCCGATTTTGCCCGATTTTGACCGGTTCAACCCGATCCAACCATTTTTCTGGTTTTGACATTGAACGATAACCGGATAAGGGATTAGTCACTGGTCTAGTCCAGATAACACTTGTTAAACCAGAGAAAAGCCCGGAACCGGAACCGTCCGGTTCTTTTTCTTTTAACCCAATTTTAAATGTTTTTATTAATATTAAAATAAAAAACTTAGGTTTCAGTTTTCTAATTCATCTTCACTTCACCGATCTGGTACTCGGTATACGAACGCAGCAAGCAGAGAAGCTCCACGACACTCGAACGCAGCAGGCAGCGGCGGCGGCGGCGGAAGCTCTCCTACAGGACACAGCAGCGGCGGCGCAGGCGACCTCTCCTCCACGACAGCGCGCGCATCTCCTTCATAGCAGCAGCGGCGGCAAGGCTGAACGGTGAGGTTGAAGAACGGCGAGCTGCGGCTGATTTGCAAGCCAGTGCTGTTAATCATTGTAGTCGTGGATTCTAGGGTAATACAAAACCTTTACCTGATCTGAAATCAAATGATTCTAGCTTTTGATTGTTGATTTCAAGACTTTTGCAGTCAATGGAATGGGCCCTGACATGTTCTACCTTTTATTTGGAATTCCTTACAAATCATATTTGCTCATTTTACCGTTTTATAATCTTATGCTCTGATTTGGCAGATTTGCATATTTTTTAAATTCATAATTTTTTCCAGATTTTTTGATTTTGTTGCTTGGCCTCTACGAGTCTGGGTGTAGCTCATGGTAAAAACCAATTAAACTTATGAACTTGGTGTCATCACAACAACTTCAACTTCGGCACAAGTTTTACATTTAACTTTTCTCTGGCAGGAGACATGTATTCCAGGCCTTCCCCATATTATTTTACTGTTTTTGTTCTTGTGTCTAGTACTGTATTCTCCAAGTCCTTACATAAAAGCTCCATTCTATGGATTTGATGCAATGAAAAGGTAGCTTGGGTGGGCCACCTAGAATTGTGAATTAAATGATTCTTAACCCATGTCACTCCAGTGGTAGAAGGAAGTTGCATTGCTAGGAACCATTTTGTGTACTAACATAAGGGATATTATTATAAGAAAGCATGAGCTAGACCATAATCACAAGCAATAAGCTGTATAACCCACAAAAGGCAGAAGAGGTGGCCAGAGCTCTGTTTTTCCAGCCAAGATAGAGAGCACCATCTCTCTCTTCAAGCCTATAATTTTAATTGAATTCTTTCAAGAGATTTCTGACATACATATATTAAGATTGGTTAATAATTTAAATTCTGATTTTTGTTAATTATTGTTTTAGATAGAATTGGTTCTTCCATTATTGAATTTGCAATTGGTATGGAAAGTTGGAACTTGGATTGAAATTTGACTTGTTGATTGATCTCTTTATTAATGTGTGTGTGTATATATATATATATATATATACCGGTTCGACCACCGGTTAAACCGGTTGAACCTTGAACCACTCTCCTTTCTGGTTCTCCGGTTCAACTGGTTTTTAAAATATTGGGTGTAGGCATTACGTTGGACTTGCATTGCAGCGCAGACCCTAATGCGCAACTGAAATTCAACTTAACGTAACCCTGCAAAGAAGATAGAAGAGAGGCCAAAAAGATTCCAACTCCCAACCCACCCAGAAACTAAGTATCATCGCAGTTGAGAAAAAAATTGAATTTGGGGGAAGTTGAAAAATGGAGGAGGTAGAGGCGGTGGAGGTGGAGGTGGAGAAGAGGGAGATAATCAACAACGTGATGTGCCTTTTGACAGACCCAGATGGGACTCCTTTGGGAGCTCCTATGTACCTACCTCAGAACGCTGGTCCTCAGCAGCTCCAACAGATTGTCAACAAGCTTCTAAACAATGTAACCCCCTTTCTATTTCCAATTTCTTTACATAAATAATTGCTTGTGTAATTTTTACATATCTTTTTCCCCATTTTAGGACGAGAAATTGCCATATGCTTTCTATATTTCAGACGAGGAGCTCCTTGTGCCACTTGGAACCTACTTGGAGAAAAACAAGGGTTAGTCACATTTACAACCAAATACTGATGTCAACTTTCACCTTTTTGCATCTTGTTACAGATATTTCATTCTGCTTTTTTTTTTTCTTTTTATTTTATTTTAACATATTTGCAGTTTCGGTCGAGAAGGTATTGCCTATAGTTTATCAACCTCAAGCTATTTTCCGGATTCGTCCTGTGAATCGTTGTTCGACAACCATTTCTGGTATGAAAAATATGAATTTTATTGTTCCAGCCATATCATGGTACACTGTTGTATGTGGATTTTTTATCCAAAAAAGATTATGTGTGCTAAATCATGTTAAAAAGCTATGGCTATGCATTGTTAGATGCTAATATTCTTACTTTTTGCATTATTTTGGATATCTTGTCAGCAATATGGTTTGGCTCTTGAAGATTTAGCTTAATAGTGTAGTATTATCATATCCTCTGAAATTCATGTTGTTGGGATTGTAGGTCATGCAGAAGCTGTTCTGACTGTTGCCTTCAGTCCTGATGGGCAACAGCTGGCAAGTGGTTCTGGTGATACCACTGTTCGTTTTTGGGATCTTAACACTCAGACACCCTTGTACACATGCACAGGTTTGATGTTTAAAGACGATAAGATATTCTTGGTACCTGCCAAACATAACTTCTTTATGTTTAATTAAAACAAAAAAAATTGATGTTTAAGTATCCTCCTCTCAGTATAAGAACAGAAGTGATTAATGTAAAGAAAGTAGAATCATCGGGCTATGCACCAGATTACTATGTTAGAAAAAAAATATTGATAGATTGTGCAGGCTAAATCTGTTTCTCGGAGTTGTTCCTTTTCTTATATGTTATAATTCAAATAGTTGATCACATGCACTCTTTTGCATCTTTAATGAGAATATGTCATATGTCTATGCAATTATTACATGATATATTGTTGATAGTTGTTAACATTTTATGCAGGACACAAAAATTGGGTCCTTTGTATTGCATGGTCACCAGATGGAAAGCATCTTGTAAGTGGGAGTAAGGCTGGGGAACTCCAGTGTTGGAACCCACAAACTGGAAAGTCATCAGGCAATCCACTAATTGTAAAGTCTTCAACCTTAAAATACTAATTACTTTAATAAATAGTTTCATTTTTTCCTCTTAATTTTACATTAAAGCATATTGAAAACTCCGCCCAAAGGGCTAATTAGGGTGGTTGACAAAAAAAAAGCATATTGAGAGCATGCCCCTAAAGGTATATATTGTAAACTATGATGTACTATTAACAATCCTTTGGGTGGTAATCCTTGGGCTGCTTCTTTTTGGGATTTTGTGATTCATAAGATTTCTAAGTGGACTCCTTGGGTGTTTGGCATGTATTTCCTCTACTATCTCTTGCTTTTTCAAATCCTGGTTGGAGTGGCCCAAAGAATAGAGAAAATCATGAGGTGTTTTCTTTGGTCAGGTGTGGGCTAACATAGAAGAGATCATCTTGTTATTTGGGAGGTTAGTTGTAGGCCTTAGAATGAAGGGGGATTAGGTCTTGAGAATTGGGTGTCTACAAACATTGCCTTAGCGGCTAAATGGCTTTGGAACTTTCCTTTTGAGACTAATTCTTTGTGGCACCAAGTAATTCAATGCAAGTATGACTTTGATAAAAATGGGTGGGATGCCAACCAAGCGACCATCGCAACTCAGGGTAGTCCTTGTAGGTTTATTTGGTAGGGTATGTTTGGGACTGGGGTTTGGAGGGGAAGGGAGAGAAGGGGTAATTTTTTATTTCTAAATCGAGAGAATTATAAAATGTTTATAAAAATGAATAAGAGATGATTGGAAGGTTACATGATAATCTCTCTTTTTAAAAAATTTTCAAATAAAGAGAATATTTATTTAAAATGAAAAATTACTCTTCCCCTCCCTTCCCCTTCAAACTCCTCCATCTAAACATACCATTAGACCACTGGATTCTTTCCATTTGGATGATGGTACTCGAATCAAGTTTTGGGAAGACATATGGGTGGGGAATGTTCCTTTTTTAGAGGCTTTTCCTAGCTTGTTTCATTTCTCTACTTTGCATAATTTGCCCATTAGTCACTTCTGTTCTATTCACGATCATTCTTTAAATTGGGACTTTCATTTCCGTAGAGATTTGGATAATAGGGAAACTAGCGAACTACAATCCTTTTTGGTTTTACTCGAGTTTACTTCTCTCTTAACCAATTTGCATAGAAGATTTTGGACCTTGGATTCTTCTAGTGTTTTGTCTTGCAAATATTTTTTTTTGTATTTAATGATATTCTCTGTTTTTGAGTTGCGTGTTTGTTTCTCTGTTCAAGAGGGTTATTCTACATTTTTGTATTCCTTTTTGCTCCTACTAAAATTTCTCTTTTAAAAAATGGTTGTAGCTGGCATCTATAATAGGCCTAGAAGTAACTTAAGCAGGCCATGTTTTCATGTACTTCATTGTACAAAACTTCAAATCAATTAACAAATTTATGCAATATGCAATGCTACAAGACATTTTATCTATCCCTTGTTACTATGTTAAGAAATCCCATAATTTTGGAAATGACTTTGTGTTTGGTGTAACAGCTAATGGAATCTCTATTTATAGTCAAATTCCTTTGAAATGGAAAGTGACTTCCTCTAATGCAAATCTAAAATTTATTTCCAATGGCTTCAATTCTTCGGTCTTTTATCTTTCTTTGACAACACAAATTACCTTTACTTAGTTTAGAGATTCTTCCTAGTGGTTGTTTGATCTCCTTAAGCTAGTGGTTGACCACCTTCAGATGACTCTAACTTCCTATGGCTGATCATCTACTGTTTCTGATAACCATTGACAGCCATTGTCTGACATTGTTGTTTCTGCTCTCAACAATCAACTTTAAATTTTCAATCAACAGAAATTTTCACTGAGATTTTTGTATCCTAAAATGGAAATGCAGGTATGCATTAGAGCTTTCCTGATAATATATGGATAAATTATTTTCACGATTGCCTTGTTTTGTGAAACAAAGAGAGCCTTTCTCTATATCTTACTGCAAGACTGCCAAAATACTCTACTTGCTTATGTATAGCTTCTTTGTGATTATTGGCATTGCAACAGTTTTCCCTCCTATTTGATTTGTTTGTTTCTCTTGACTAAGTGAGAACGTGACACAAAAAAGAACTTTGTCTGTTAAGATGTCGGATGGATAAAGCAGTTATTAAACTTAATGCATAAACTTTTGAAAAGACTGTTGTCTGTTGGGATATTCTTTATACTTCATCCCCTGTTTTACATTATGCTGTAGTTAGAAGAAGTACACAAGTCTTATTCATCCTGATTGTGCTGGACTCTTCTTCCCTCCCCCACTCCAAAAATAAAAAAGAAAAGAACATCATGCATTATTAGTTCAGGGTTTCCTTAGAAAAGACAACTGTTAGAGAGGTTTTAGATGAGCTATTAGTTTAGTTGGTCAGAGTATTTACTTTGATAACAGGTGTTTATCAAAGAGTATTATACCATTATAATGTTTCTTGGACAACAAAATTTGAAGTATAATAAGAGCATGTTTGGTTTTGATTATTTTACATTCAAAAAAAGCTTTTCAGCCAAAATCTCTCTCTTGAAAATTTTGATTGTAAGCTTTTCTGAAACCAAAATAAGCTAATTGAAACACACACTAAATGTAGGGCCACAAGAAATGGATTACTGGTATCTCTTGGGAACCAGTCCACCTGAATGCTCCTTGCCGTCGCTTTGTAAGTGCCAGCAAAGATGGGGATGCTCGTATATGGGATATCTCATTAAGGAAATGTGTTATATGTCTCAGTGGCCACACACTTGCAATAACATGCGTAAAATGGGGCGGAGATGGTATGATTTATACAGGGTATGCTCTCCCTCCTTCCTTCCACTTTCTCTGGAGTTTTTAGTCAATTTTTTTTATCTATTCTCAAATTCTTTTATTGCATGAATTGGGATATTAGTACGGTAACTTTGCTGTTATATCAAGTTCTCAATAAGAGAGATGTTTTTAATTGAAGTTTACAAACGACTTATATTTCATTGAGCCATTGAGGTGTTAGTGCTTGAAACCTGTGTTTTCTTGACAAATCTAGTGTACTTTGATCTTCACCCTGGGGAAAAGAAAACCTTGTTTGGGCTAAATTCCCATTTTATGATTTTAATCCATGTTACTATCTTAGTTCAGAGATCTTATTTTAATGGCTGATTATCACTCTGTATTACTGCTTGGACCCTAACTATATTATTTTTACAATAACAGCTCCCAGGATTGTACTATCAAAGTTTGGGAAACTTCACAAGGGAAGCTAATTCGTGAACTGAAGGTGAGTCTCATCCCTTTGGGTTTGTAGGGTTTTGCAGTTGAACTTTTTATTTGCTTGGTTTTAGACTTGGTTATTATTTTGCATGACTCCTGTTTCTCGTCAGGTGCCAATTTTTTTTCATTTGAGTTGTTTGGCATTATCTTTCATGTGGCTTTTCTGCTTATCAGGTATAGCTACCATTTGGAAAGAAATTTTTGTTGAGTGTTTGATCTATGAAGCCAGAAATGATGGCTTTTAGGAAAATGTGATTGAATATTAATCTAGTTCAATCTCATTCTTCAAGTTCACCATTCTGATTATATCTTGGAGGATTTTACCAATACTTTGGTTTTATGTTGCCTAATAAGACAATAAAAAGTTTTTTTTATTGGAAATTTTATTTTAATGTGTCTATTATAGGATAACAAAGAAAGAACAATTCTGGTATACAGGAATCTGATGATGAGTATTTTTTTATTTATGTCAGTTACTTTCGTTGTTTTGTATTTTCTGTTTTAAACTTCCTGCTGATATTCAGAATTTATTTTTTCTGTGTTGACATCAGTATGTTCACTACTTTTCCATACTATTTTCTTCATATTTTGTGGTATTTATTTTAGGGACATGGGCATTGGGTTAATTCTTTAGCATTGAGCACTGAATATGTTCTTCGCACTGGAGCTTTTGATCATACTGGAAAACAATATTCATCTTCAGAGGAAATGAAGAAGGTAACTGTTAGTTTGTTTAATAGTAATGTTAGCCCTTTGAACCATAGTTACTAAACCTGGCCAGCCCTGGCTGGTCAGATGGTAACCCATTCCCAGACTGGGAAGTTTATAGTATTGGACCGTAATTCATGTGATCAAGTCAAAACCAGCAGTCTTTTTTTATTTTATTTTATATGTGTGTGAACCGAATGTCTCGGGTGAGTTGCATTGAATCGGGAGGGCAGCATTTGTTCTAAAATGCATGTTTTTTTTCTCTGAAAAAAACATAGCTAAGGATCTAACCCTGTTCTTCATAATGGAAGGCAGGCTGTAATGCAAACAGCGAATTTGCTCCTTGCAAGATATTATATTTACTTTATACTTAACAAAAATACATATTTTTTTTTAAAATAAAAGAAATTTAAATATATTTTACTGGCTTACATTTAACAAAGATGCATCATTAAAACAATTAACAATAGAAGTTTTAAAATTCTAATATTTTACCAAATTATCAAATATTATTTTAAATTTTAAAACTTTCACTTATTCCCTGAAGAAAGTAGATTATTCCTTTTTTTGTGGAGGCTTTTTAATTATTACAAAATATAAGAGTTCGAATGAAAAATCTAAAATAAAAGATATTTAGATTGGTGTTCTGTATTAAATCAGTAAAAATTAATAATTAATATATTTATATTTTGGCTTATCCTGAAACAAAGTATTTTGATAGAGCCCAAATGATGTTGTTTGATTCATGTACGTGACTTCACATAGTGGGATAAGGGCCATAAGGCTTAGTTGTTGTTGTTGTGAAAATATTACTAGAAGTTACTTCAAAATTATTCTTAAGAATTAAGATGTTTTTTTAATGACTAATTTAATATTTTTTATAAATTTATTTTAATTATTTCATATATATATATATATATTATAACATTTATTCTTATAAATTGTATTTTATTTTAAATCTGCAGTCCAACCTATGAGCAAGTGGTTGAAATAGTGAAATAGTGATCCCTGACCCACTCGTTGTCTGATTTGGATTTAATATCCATGCTTTGAAGTTTGAACATTTGTTCTGCTTGATGCCTTCCATATGATAGTGAGACTTGCATGGTTCACAGCTCAGAAGGATGTTTTCTGTCAGACCTTGCTTCTTGTAGATTATGTTTTTCTTATGTCTGATATTTTCTATTTTGGTCCTTTAGGGTAAGTAAGTTTGATCTCTCTTGTCTCTTTTCTCCTTTTAGTTCTCTATTTTGTATTCATGGCTATTTTTTTAGTAGTTTTCACTTTCAATGCCTTGAATATTTTATTTTTTCTTTTTTTTTTGTCCATTTCCCAGTTTTAAATTTTTACAAGTTCCTTTTCTCTATGAACTTTTCCTTCTATCTCTGTTTTACTAATACCTCCCTATGCTACTGATGAATATAGATTGCTCTTGAAAGGTACAACACAATGAGGGGCAATGCCCCTGAAAGACTGGTTTCTGGATCTGATGATTTTACCATGTTCCTTTGGGAACCCTTAATCAGCAAGCACCCCAAAACTCGCATGACAGGTCATCAGCAGGTGCAATTTTTTTCCTTTTTTTTGATACAACTTAAAATATATCATTAAGAATCAGCCAAAACGATATTTTCTTCAAATTGCAGTGTGACTTCAGTTTGTATCAGTGTTATTGAGTAGCAAAATAGGTTTTGAAAGAGTTCTTCTCTCTGATGTAGTATGGTTTCTTGGTACTCAAATAAAGGCAGAATAAGAAGTTTTACTAAACTTATCATGATCCTGTTCTTAGGCAGCCTTGGAGGTCCCAACTCCTGGAGGCACTTAAGGTTGTGCCACAGCATGTTTTGCAGTCGTCTATCTCCTATTATTTGTTAGTTAGCTGAAATTGGTTTTATTTATACAGATTTAATCACAAAATTAATTAAGTTACAATTTTGTTTATATGCACATTCAATCTCAAGCTTAATAAGTTAAATTTGTTTGCTGGCAGCTTGTGAACCATGTCTATTTTTCACCTGATGGGCAATGGGTGGCAAGTGCCTCTTTTGATAAATCTGTGAAGTTATGGAATGGCACTACAGGGAAATTTGTCGCTGCATTTCGCGGTCATGTTGGGCCTGTTTACCAGATCAGGTACAACTCAAGTGATTCCATCTTATTTCGAACTGGAAACAAAAAGATATTTCATTGAGATCTGTAATTCAGTATACTGGGTTTTACTGTACAGCTGGTCTGCAGACAGTAGGCTTCTGTTGAGTGGCAGCAAAGATTCTACACTGAAGGTATGCGTAATTTTCCTTTTCTTTCGGTGAAGGATATGAGTAAATATCAATGAACATTTTTAGTTTGGTTTATACATTAGAATACATAAAAAGCTTTGACCTTTTACTTTGTTTGGTTATCAAGGTTTGGGATATTCGGACTCGTAAGTTGAAGCAAGATCTTCCAGGCCATGCCGATGAAGTATGTCTGTTTACATACCAAAACTTGAGTAATCTTTTAAAAATATTTTTCCATTCTTGTGACTAATAATCTGGGTCTATTTTCCTGTGGTAAAGGTTTTTTCTGTTGATTGGAGTACAGACGGAGAGAAAGTAGCCTCTGGTGGTAAGGATAAAGTACTGAAGTTGTGGATGGGCTAGGCTAGTTTTTGGATGAGAATACTGGGGATGATACAGTTGGTGTGTCTCCATGGTGTTGCTATTTGATGGATTTCATGAAAATCAATACCTGGATATCATGCGGACCATCGTCTTTAAATTATATGGACAACCTATATGATATGAAAGTGTATCAGAAATACTCCACGTAGGCATTGAGAATAGGCAGTGGAAGAAAAGTTGCTCAGGATTGAGTGTCAGAACACTGGTAAAGAAGCTGATTGAACTGTTTGGGGCCTATTCTTGCAAGAATGTACTGTTTTGTTTTCTTTGTTTTGAAGTCTTTTTTGGTCTTCCCTCCCATTATGGCTATAGATCGGATGCAATGCAGTTGGCGTCGTTATTCTTTATTCTCAATGAAAAATATAAACCTCCATGTTTTGTTATTGATTTTGAATGAACAATTAAAGTTTATGGAATTGCATGAAGGCATAGCAGAAGGTATATGGATTGTCAGTTGTTACTATATGAAAAATTCTAGAGATGGCAAAAATTCCCATTGTGGAATTGCTTCTCCTCCCTATGTGGACCAGTCAAATTTCTGTGCCTAGAGATGGCAAAAATTCCCATTTAAGCTGATATCTGTGGGAATGTTTTTCATGACGGGATGGATATGGGGGTTTCTTCATCTCGTGGGGACGGGGAAAATTTTGTTCTCGCCAAGTAAAAATACAAAAATACCCTTAGTTTTAAAATACAAAATGTATATAAGATGTTGTAATATATATATATATATATATATACACACACACAAAATGTGTTATATTTTACTTGTGTTTAAAAACGCTACATATATTTAGTATTAATTGAATATTTCGATTTGAATTTATTAAACAATTAGTATTATTTAATTTTAGAATGTTATTGCTTGATGGACAAGTTGTGTAATTTCGAATTTTCATAGTGTGCAAGTGTTAAGTTGGGTTGCTGGTAATTTCCATCAAATAATTATCTGACTTCCAGTTACTTTTTCTTCTTGTGCATAGAGAATCACATATTGATAACCTTATTAACCAACCATCCCATATTGTCCCACATTTGGTAAGACTTTCAGAGTTCACAGTCATAGAAGTTAGGTTCTTTCTCCTTGGAACTATTGCAGTCAGGATAAAATTCTTATTTTAGTCCCTCAATAATTTTTTCATTCACAGGTTCATTTTCACTAAGCTTGTTTGGGGGTCAAATTGAGCTTGCAATTGAGCCTTAAAACTAGAATTGAATCTTCTAACTTTAATTATCTTATTTGTTGTGTATATTAGAATTAGAATTTTAATTCTGAGTCTAATTTTATAAAATTAAAAAATAACTAGTTTATACTACTCTTAATTTTTATTTTAAAGCTTAAAAATTCCAATTCCAAGTACCAAGATTTTTTATTTTTTTAATATGAAAATATAAAAGTTAAAAATTATCCAACAATCATTTCTGCTCGCAACACTGACATAGTCTTGCAAAGTTGCCGTCGGCGTGCTTTGCCAATGTCGTCATTGGTGTGTTTCGGCCACGTTATCTCCTACGTGCTAATCGTCGACGGCCTCCAATCACTGTTGTTGTTGCGTGTGCAATGACCAAATTATCGTGCTTCTTCTGATTACTAGCATCGGCATCCTACAATCACCTTCGTCATCGTCAATGGCATATTTTAGTTTGACATCCATTACGACTGTTGTAATCTAAGAATGCAAGTTTTATTATTTTTTTTAAATTTTAAATTATTATTTATTAATTTAAATTTATTTATTATATTTTTATAAATTCTTGATAAATTATTCAAATAATAAAATTTCAGTTCAGCTCAAAATTACAATTCTTAAGTCTTAATTCTTTAATTATCCTAAACATAAAAATTAAGATTCTTGTTCTTGTCAATTCTAATTCTAACAAAAATGAAATTAAAATTAGAATTCTAAACTATAATTCTAATTCCGTAATCCAAATGGACCCTAATTGAAATTTAAATCAATTAAATTCCTATAAAACAAATTTTGATTACAAAATAACTAAATTGAGATAAATTTTGATCAATAAAAAATTTCATTATAGAAATTTATCTATGTGGGACTAAACTGAAAATAACTACATTAATGAGGGATAAAAATAAGCCTTTTTTTTTTGCCAATTTGCGTTGATCCGAGTGGAAGAGGTTTGGTCACCTTAAGTATCTTGTCCCGAGTTCGATCCTTGGGGCGGTGTGTATGGAGAAAACACAATTGGAAGGGATCCATGCTTCACGCACCTGACCGTACCCCGTTGGATTAGTCTCTTGCCGTCCGGACGAGGGGATACCCTAGTTTACACAAAAAATAAGCCTTTTCTTTTTCTTTCAATTTTTTTCAATGCGTCCCAGAAATGTTGGCTATTAATTAATGCTATCATGCTTCATTAAAATTTACATTGAAGCAGAGGGAAATATGTAATTTAATGAGAAATCAAACTCTTAATGCTATTACATTCTAATCTTAAAAATTATAAAATGGTGTTAATTGAGTTATAAATTCATTACATGTTAAACTATTTTTTGTGTGTAATTTTATAAACAATAATATACTAAATCATCTTCTACTTAGTACTTAAATTATCACCTATAAATATATTGTCATTAAAACATGTAGATGTTATTTTAAAATTTTAATTTTGATAAATTGATAGTTTACAATTTTTTACACTGTCATAGTTGTTGGAGCTAAAGACATATTTAAGTATATTAATTGTTCAATAAAATTAAATCTCTCAAAGTTTTGAAGATAACAACAATATTAAATTAAGATAAAACAAATAAGCTTTGAAAATAGCTTATACTTTTGAAGTTGTTTGTTTTGGACGAAAGAACAACTATGTTTTAAAGTTAAACTATGCATCTGATACATTATATTATATTTTATTTTGGATCGTCCAAAGCCTAGAATTCAAATATAAGGACTGTTAATCATTAAATGCTGAAGAGACCTCTGATAAAATGCACGGCAAAAAGAAGTCAACAAAGTACAATGTACGTTGACACACCTAACATCTATACAAGTTCAGCAAATGAGATCTCTCTGCTAACTTAGAAGATTCAATACAAGACTTTGATATTTTGAGCAAATATGATAACCAAGCTCACGTTTCAAGAGAAGACAAACTCATTATCAGTGTTACGCATTTAATGCAGCTCAGAACGAAAATATTTATTACCGTTGGATGAATAGCTTTTGAAGACAAATTCTAAGCTCTGAAATATATAAATACAAGGTGTTTTCAAAGATTTGAAAAAAAGAGCATATACGAACATATTCAAGCCTTTGACAATTCATTCTTACACTTTCATATTCTTTGTGTAAAGTTATTCAAAATAAACTGAGCTTCATTGTTTTTATTCTCACATATCGTGAGTTATTTGTTGAGTGTTTTCAAACACTACTTTTTTACTCTGTGTAAAGCCTGAAGAGGCTAGTGTTAAAGAATACTTGTAACCTATAGAGGTTGAATAATACTTGTTACCTGAAGAGGTTGAATAATACTTGTTACCTGAAGAGGTTGAAGAATACTTGTAATATTGAAAAGATTAGTGGAAAATCCTTCTCGTCGAAGGGACTTGACGTAACTCTTGGGTTTTAAGAGTGAACCAATATAAATTGGCTGTGTGATTCTCTCTTCCCTATTATCTTGCTTTATTCTTTTCTGTGCTGACGTTTGGGGATTGCTATTGTTGTTTCTTACACTTTCTTACCTTTGGTTTTAAAGAACTTTCCTTGCGTCCAAAGATTTTATTTAAAAAGGATTTATGTGTCCAAAGCTCTATTCAAACTGTTTTGCGTCCAAAGCTTTATTCAAACTGTTTTGCGTCCAACTCTTATTTGAGAAACTGTTTTCATGAAAAGTTTTTCAAGTATTAAAAACACAATTCAACCTCCCTTATTGTGTTATTTTTATTCATTTCAATTAGTATCAGAGCTCAGCCTCTTGGATTGAGCATCTAACAGTGCAGAGGGAAAACGATCTAGAAAAGCTGTGATAGAAAACGAAAGACAAATAGTGAAAGGCCACATCTCTACAACGGCAGTGATTATAATTACTGGAAGAAAATGATGATAGCATTCTTTGATGCACAAAACGTGGACATATGTGAATTAGTTCAAAATAGGTATCAAACACCCATAAATGTTAAAGGAGCAGAAGTGCCCAGAGCTCAATGAACAGATACACAATGAACGAATCACCAACTGAACTCAAAAGCAAAACACTACTTAATGTGTGCTATTTCAAGGTCCGAGCATGATAAAGTCTATAGCTGTGTCACAGCTAAGGAAATATGGGACACTCTTGTTGTCAAACCTGTTATAATAAATTAGGCTTAACTTTCACTCCAGAAATTCAAATGTCATGATTCCGGTGGCTATGGAAAGCTAAGAGAAATATCTACAAATCTTATGTTGACCACTTTCATTGATTCTTCTAGATTTGATGAGATATGTCCAGACCAAGTTAATGCCTTTTATGAAGAAAGGTGACAGCAACATTCAATTGCTTTAGGATTTTCTAAATCTTATAAAAAGACTTATTCTGTCCTAGAAGAGGAAGAGAGGGCTTTGGGAGTTGCAAAATTCAGCGGGGGAGAGGGCTTCCAGCCCTAGGAGAGCCAAGGAGATCATCAAGGAGCAAGGATTTAAGATCTTCATATTTTTGTTATCTTGGATTCAATGGAGTTTGCAATTTTCTATTTTTTGTGCTCCTATTTCTTGATGTTTTTCTAAACTCTTCCTAGCTAGAGTGATGATGTAACTTGAATGGATGATTTGTTTGTATTTATAGCTCTTAATCTAAGTTTCCTTTAATGATTGAGTATTCATATCTATTCTTAATGCTTTTATGACTATATCAACCATAAATTGAATTGATGGTCATGCATAATATTGAGAAATTCATGTGTGATATTGCTTCTTGAGATAAACACCATGATTAAGCAATAAACTAGGAATAGATATTGTTTGTTCTGTGGTATTACTTGGAATTTTGTTCATTCATGCATTGTTCTATTTGGAATTAGACTAAGGAATTAGTTAATTCTAGATAGTTGAAGAGAATTGATTTACCAAGGAATTGTGTATTAATTAAATTAGATCTCCTACCATCAATTCTTATCTTGAAATTTAATTAAGAAAGAATCCAAATAATTAGAAAATCAAGAGAAATTGTATCTCTAGCATCTCATTCTTTGTCTGCTCAACCCCATTTAACATAGTTACAATTTTAGTTTTATTTTTAAATTCTCTTGATTAATTTACACCGTTTAAATAGTTTCTAAATTAGTAATTTGATACTTGACAACACAATTCCCTCATGAGACGATAATTTACTCATCACTTTATTACTTGAGCGATTTGGTACATTTGCCAAATAGCATATCATTATATACTTGTGAAACCTATCATATTTTATTATTGGTATATTAACTACAATGTGACAAAATTTCATTTCATTCAAAAATCATTTGACTCACCTGCAAGCACAATTTTCCAAACTACCCATTAAGCATAATTATTTTCTAATTATGAACACCTCATTTTGACTGGGTCTTGTTAGAAAACCTTAACAAAAATTTGAAAAAAAATTATATAGAGAAAATCAATACAAAAATAAAAATAAAAAAATCAAAAAAGAAGTTTTAAGCCCAATTTCACCCACTAAAGCCCGAAGGTGGCTCGGCCCAAAATCCACCCCAACCCACTTACTTGCGGATCCCCAGCCTTGTTTTTTCCCCTCTGCATGTGAGCTTCCCAAAATGGTAGGATGTTGAGTGTGGCAAAGGAGGATCGAGGTGAGAGAGGCACAATTGTAGCCGAAGAAGAGGAAACATGGGATGTGTTGTCTGATCAATCCAACCACCCATATTTTAAATTGGATCACATACAAAGGGGATATAAGGCCAAAGGAGAGAAAGGAAAATAGACTTTTTTGGACTCTTTGGCTGGGAAGGAGAAGGGAGAACCGAGAGAAAGAAGGAGTTGGTGTTTTGAAGAATAGGTTTGATATCCATCATTTGCTCTCCTTTACCTTGGTCCAAGTGGTAGACTCTTTAATTTCCTATGTCTTTTGTCTTTGATATCCATTGATTCATTGCTTTCAAGTGTTCATTCTTATGTGTGATTTTGCTTGAATGTTGGCTGTAATATTAATCTCATGGGTTTTGAGTGAAGTTCTTTTTTGTTTTGACCATCACTTTTCTTTCCATCATCAACCAAGACCACCCAAACTCAACCATCCCACCATACTTTCCATGACTTTCTCATTCAACAAAACCTAAATAGCCACTCTCACGTCCAAAACAGAACCTTTCCAAGCTATACGTAAAACCTCACCCAAGGATACTCATTAACAACCAAAGCCCCCACAAAAATTCATTACTTTGCCTCTAAATGTAGCACCAAAACCAACCCCAAAATCCATCAAACCATGTCCTAAATCTGCAACAAACCAGAAAACAGAGTCTGCACCCGTGGTCGACCGACCTTCACTCATTAGGCCACTTGGCCGTCCAACCACCATTTTCCAGACCAGTGTTCTAACCGATCACCCACTCCTCGCCCCTTAGCCGACTGACCCGAGCTCCTTAAACACATTTCCTCGTCCTTTAGTCGACTGAGACGACCTAGTCCAAACATCTCCCATCAGATCACTGATCCGAGTCGCCGAGCTAGATCAAATAACGAAAATCGGTTCACAGGTTAAATTTACAGTATAATGGATGAACCAAATCGTTTCTTTTAAGGGTCAACTTAGTAACACAACCAATTAGGCAAGGCAAACAATTAAAACTAAAAAAGGGGGTTTGTTGAATCAATTAAAACATAATGCAATTAAAACTGAAAACAATATTATAAAAACTACTAATAATAGGGAATTAACTAATCCTGATTTTAATTCATCCTTGATTTTCAAATATTCAATCAATCGTTAATTAAATCCTTGATCTTAGGTCGTATTAAGACGCCCCAACACGATCCCTGAATTATCTACTAGATAAGCATCTATAATTCAAATAATCTAGGTGAGACGAATTTAGCACCCTTCTAGTCGAGATTAACCTAAAATCGGAATTCAATTAAGTCAAACAATACATCAAAAAGCTTTAGTGCATTGTTTAGTCTCTGAGATTGATGTGTGTGAAACAACATCATGTTTTTGTTCTTGTTTTGCATGCATTTTTAGGCATTTTAGTTTCCTTTTTATCTGTTTTTCTTTTAGTTCGGATAATTGCGGTGTTTGTGGTATTGTTGTGCAGGATTGGTGCTAAATTGGCTTTAAAAAGAATGGAAAGCTTGCATGAATGAAGTTGGAGCTTTAATGATAGCAAATTGGGACAAAAAGTTCATTCCAAAGAGATCCACCACCTAGCCATGGAATTTCCCACGACCGTAGAATTCAAGAACACTTCAAATCCTCATGTAAGAGGATTCCATGGCCTGCCCGCAGAATTTCCTACGGCCATATTGCAGCCTGACTCAGTTTTTAGATTTTGTTTTCCTTTCTTTTTATGGGCTTGGACTAGCTTAGCCCCTGAGGGTTTTTATAGTTGTTCTATATACTTTATTAGGGTTCACATTCTATTTTGTTGGAGGTACCTTTGGAGGCTAGGGATCTTGATCTTCTTCCCCTATTCTCTTATGGATACTGGTTTGGATGTTCTTTATTTTATTTTCTGGTTTCTTCTTCTCCATGTCTGAGTAGTTCCCTTTCATTCTAGGATTGAGCAATGTCCTTTGGTACATTGATGATGATTAATTGATTTGATTTATCATTTTTATTAATTTTAAGAGCCCGTTTGTTACAGATTAAAAAAAATTGATTTTGATCTTCAATAATTTAGAGATTTTTAAGAAAAATATAGCTCTTTTGTGTTTGTTTACAATCATAAAAATCATTTTTTTGAATGAGAGTAGCTTCTCTCTCTTCTATCGCGAGAGATTTTTTTCAAAAGCTAATGAGAATAGCTTTTCATTTTAACCATAAAAATGATTTTTTTAAACAAATAATTTTTTTAATAAGCTTAAACAAACACAATCAATATCATTAAAAATGATTTTTTACTTTAAAAAAGTGATTTTTTCATCAAATAATCTGTAACAAACGGGCTCTAAATGTCCTATGATTTAATTGTTAGCGCGCTTATTCATATGAATTTGCTGGCCGCATATTTGCATCTCATATACATTTAGGGACGTACTGAGAGATGAACCTAATTAATGGAACCATAAAAATTGAACTTAAGGTTTAAATCATGAGAGTAGGTTTAGCCTTTCAAGGACTAAATGAATTACCACAAAGCGTACGGGGTTCAATTTGAATTCAATTACCACGAGAGTAGGAATTGATTTGATTGGGCACGGTTTTTGTCTCTTGAGAAAGAACATTAACTAATTTAGAGTAATTCACCTTCATTTGGATTTCAATTTTAATAAAAGGGATTGTCAATTAGGATTTGTCTTGTATCAATATGGTTAACCCCAATCTTGGAAGTTTTCTTGATATTTGAAAAACCCTTCTAAAACAACTTGCTAATTTGTTCTGAATTTTTGCACTTTATATTTCTTAATTCAATCGCTTGGTTACTACGTTCCCTTCACTTCACAAATTTACTCCCTTTGTTTAATTAAATTAATTAATTAATTGGTATTCATAGACATAGTCCCTGTTGATTCAATTTTTTTATTACTTGATGACGAAACCGTACACTTGCAGATTTCACGCATTAGCGATCTCTTCAAAATTAAGCAATCAACACACGAACTCCCAAATTAAATTACACAATTCAATTCAGGATTAAACAAAGAGAGGAAGAGAAATTTGATGAACAATTGAATTCGAAATAACTAAAACATAATCTTAAGATTAAGGTATCAGGACTGGCAATCCCTAGGATTGATTACAAGGTTCTAGCCTTCCATGGATAGATGCTCATCCATACAGAAAAATAAAGAAAAACCTATGAAGAGAACTAGAGAAAAGAAAGAAAAACTCAAAGTGTAAAATGTAAATTGTCTGTTCGTTTTCCCTGCTGCCTCCCTATATAACTAACCCTTGTTAGAAACTCATTGGACACAAGGCTAGGTTAATTAGGAATCCCTGGGCCCAAGTTTCATGCTAATTGGAGGCCTAGATCCCAAGTTATGCCTAGTTAAGTATAACTAGGAAAAAGGTGCATGATCCTGCGAATTACTTCTGAATAAATTAAATTATGAATAAATTAAGAAATAATATTTAAGAACCATAGCATTTCGTGATTCATTGGTAAATCCACTTTGATTCTCTATCAACCATAATTTTGGACTATTACCATGGTTAAAGCTAAGCAGTTTGAAGTCTAGACGCAGTGTAGTACTCTTTCTACCACTATGTTAATACAGAAATAGTTCTGACTTCCAACTTAATTTGTATGCCCAAAACGACAGAGTTTGGCTTGGAGGTCTTCATAAGAATTGTAGATTTAAGTATCACCTTTCATTTGGCCTTGATTTGACATCTATTGGACTCCTACAACTCGAGATATGGACTATCGACTGCGTAGAGGTCAAATTGCAAGGATCAGCTCTCTGGCTCCAACTTCAACTTCAATTTAAATTGTCTTAACGTGCAATTCAACTCTCGAGGTCTTCATAAGAATTGTAGACCTTTGTCTTAGATTTTCACAGACACCAATATCACCTCAATTGGATTACAAAAGCCCAAGTTATTGCCTGATCAAGGAGGAAAGGTTAAAATGCATTAAAATCCGAAAATTAATCACAATTTGCATTAAAGCCCAATGATGCCAACAACATAAAACTCAGTTAACATACTAATATTGAGCACAATAAGCATCCAATGAAACCAAGTACAAAGCTATAATAAGTGTCTCAAATTGATTAATCAACTGCCAACAACGGAAGCTTATGGGACATTCTCCATTTCTCTTTTTTCTTTATCATTCTGAGGACACTGGGTATTAGAGTCTCTCACCCTTTTGAATGGGTCCAGCACAAGAATTACAAGATTTCATGTTGAACCTGCTCAGAACTCTTTCAATATAGTTTTTCTGGAATAAGCCAAGAACCCAACAAGATCTGTCACAAAGAATCTCAATGCCCAAAACAAAAGAAGCATAACCAAGATCTTTCATATCAAAATGGGCAGTCAACAACTCCTTAGTCTCAAACAGAAAATTCAAATCATTACTAGCTAGGAGAAAATCATCAACATACAAGACAAGCATTATGAATCTACTCCCACTACTCTTTAGATAAATGCATTAATCAATTGTATTTTCTTTGAAGCCAAGAGAGCAGATAATCTCATCAAACTTCAAGTACCATTGCCTAGAGGCCTATTTTAATCCATAAATTGACCTTTTCAACTTACATACAAGATGCTCTTTGCCCTCTTGCTTGAAACCATCAGGTTGATCCATGAACACATCTTCATGTAAGTCACCATTGAGGAAGACAATTTTAACATCCATCTGATGTAGCTCTAAGTCAAAATGAGCCACCAAAGCCATCATAACTCGAAAAGAGTCTTTAGTGGAGACTGGGGAAAATGTCTCTTTGAAATCAATGCCTTCTCTCTGGTTGTAACCTTTAGCAACAAGTCTGACTTTATACCTTTCTATTTCACCTCTGGCATCGCTCTTGGTCTTAAAGACCCATTTACATCTAATAGTCTTACTTGCAACAGGTAACTCCACCAACTCCCAAACATTATTCTTCCTTATAGAAGATAGTTCATCCTCCATGGCTATTAACCATTGCGAACCATGAGAGCCAGAAATAACCTTTTGAAAATCAATAGGATTAGAGTCCCCACCTGAATTAAATTCATGCTCCTGCAGGTAAACAAAATAATCTTTAAATTTAGTGGGCCCAGTAGGATTGGGAAGCCTATCTGATCTTCTAGGTGGAGCCAAGTCTACAACTTGGTTTTGTTCATCATCATCAACCTGTTGTTGAGGAATACCAACATCATTGACTAGATCAACAATGTCATTGTGGGTCATCACTGATGTCTCTACCTCTGAAAAGGGAACAACAGGTGTAGGGACAATAATACTCTAATCTCTAAAATTAACAGTGCAAGGCTCCAAACTCCCACTATGCTCCATTTTATTCTCAAAATAAACAGCTTGATCAGATTCAATGACTTAAGTGGTAAATGAAGGACAATAGAACTTGGATCCCCTAGAACCAGTTCAATATCCAATGAAGAATCCACTAATGATTTTGGGATCAAGTTTCTTCAGTTGTGGATTGTAAGGTCTCACTTCTGCTTTACAACCCCAAACACGAAAATGTTTCAAGCTGGGTTTTCTACTTGACTTCAGCTCAAAAGGAGTCTTAGGAACAGATTTGCTAGGAATATGGTTCAAAATGTATATAGCTGTTTTTAAAGCATCACCCCATAAGAGCTTTAGAAGAGTCGAATGGCTCAACATGCATCTCACCATTTCTATAAGGGTGCGGTTTCTCCTTTTAGCAACCTCATTTTGTTGAGGAGTGCCAGACATAGTATATTATACCTCTATACCACTATCTTGTAAAAGCCTAGCAAAAAGTCCAAGATTTCTATCATCATATCTACTATAGTAGTCTCCACCCTTATCAAATATAACACATTTAATTCTCTTGCCAAGTTTCAATTCAACAGCAGCCTTGAGCGCCTTAAAGGCATCCAAAGATTCAGATTTCTCACGAAGCAAGTTAATCCAACCATGCCTAGAGAAATCATCAATAAAGGTAATGAAATATCTAAAACCACCCATAGCAGCAAGAGTAACGGGTCCATATATATCTGTGTGAATCAATTGCAGAACTTCTTCATTCTGGGCAACCCTACTCTTTCTAGTTCTAGCAGTGAGTTTCCCTTTTACACAATCAATACAAGTATCGAAATCTGAAAAATCAAGATTGTGTAGAATATTCTTTCTAATCAATCTGCCATGCTTATTTCCAACAATAGTGTTGACAACTGAATGTTGTTGGTCAACAAGAAAAGAACTAGTATCCGACAAATATAAACCATCACATAAATTTTCAGAACCAACAATAATAGAATCATAGGACTAAGAAATCTTTTTATTACTGAAGTAAAAAGAGTAGCCACAACCATCTAAAACAGAAACAAAAATCAAATTCCTTCTCATGGAAGGCACAAAAATAGTGTCTTTCAAAGCTAAAACATGTCCATTAGACAACTCTAAGGAAACAACTCCTATGGGCTCCACTTTCACACTAGCTTCATTCCCAACAGTGATCATCAACTCCCTTTCATTTGGCCTCCTTCTGCTTCTGAACTTTTGCAAAGAGTTTGTAACATGAATAGTTGCACCAATATCTAACCACAATGTATGGGAAGGAACATCAAGGTTTGATTCAAAACACACTATAGCTAGGGTGTTACCTTTCTTCTTCTCAAGCCAGTTCTTAAACTTCCAACAATCCGCTTGCTTGTACCCAATCATGTCACAAAATTTACACTTTCCATTCAACTGAAATTTGTGCTTACCAGAATTCTCCCCAGAGTGTTGCCCAGGATTGTCATTCCTCTTCTTCTTAAACTGAAACTTTCTGTTTTTGTTCTTATGGAACTTTTTCTTGTCTTTACCCTTGTGAGAGGCGAATTGCACACTGTGAAACTTGCATTTCTTCATTGTCTCCTCCTCCTGAGTGAGGATGGAAATCAGTTCATTAACACTCTATTTATTTTGTTAGACATTATAAGAGGTTCTCAGCACATCAAATTGAGAAGGGAGAGACTCAAACACTTGTCAAATCAGAAAGCTCTCTCCCAACTCCACCTTCATGGACCAGTTCACAATCTTCATAACATGTTCACAGACACCTCCTACACCATCATATTTAGTTTTTCCTAACAAGGAAAGGTAATGGGCCTTCTCAACCTTGTCAAACTTCTTGAACTTCTCACCAACAACCTTGAAAAATTCCTTGGCATTTTCAATGTCATGAATATTATCCTTGATTGTCTTGTCCATGGTGTACTTCATTGTCATCAAACACACTTTGTTGGAGTGTGCCCATTTTTCATATCTAGACATATCAGCAGCAGAAGAGGCATTTGTGGGCTTAGCAGGCTCATCTTCAGTGAGAGTCAAGTCAACATTAGACACGGCTAAAAACAGTTTCAGAGACTCAACCCAGTCCTCATGATTGGTCACATTCAACCTTGTCAAGGCATTCATTTGCATAGGCAATGCTAGATTAGAGACACCAAAAGAAACATTTCATCAAGCATATCAATATATATATAACAAATTGAATAGAATCAATTGAGCACTCGTGTAATTATAATCTCGCCTAAGGGTCCCGAATTATAATACATAAGTAAACTCCCACAAACATCAAGATTATGTCCCTAAAGCTAATAACGATAGGATATTGAAAACTCTAAGGCTAGAATATTTAACATATTTCACTAAACACAAGGAATCATATCAACAAAGACAAATCGATAAGGTATGTGCATCATTAACATAATTCCTAATGCAAAACAATAGCCTAGTATCAAGATAACACTTTGTCATAATTGGTCCCGCGATAGGCGAGTTCACAATCACACAAAATGTCCAAAACAATTCTGGCAACATAAAAAAAAATTTCCCAGATTTTATTTTGCACAAACTTACAAAACATAACAATTCTCAAGTGTTACACAATATTATAATTACACAATGATACTCGAAAAATTTACAGTACTCATACGTGTCACACCTGAGAGTATGAAAAATATAGTATGCCTAATAATGACACAATTATACACAAAATTTCAGAGGCAAATTCGGAGAGTATCATATATTTTTCATACATTAAAATTGGGTAAAAATTAAAATAAATATTTAATGGAAAATAAAAAATTCCAAAAAATACCCAAAAATATTTTCTGGGAGAGTGAATCATAAGTGTGGAAAAAAAATTAAAAAAAACATAAAGGCTCACGCACCTGAAAAACCTCTACCATGAAATTTATTTCCCATTCATTCATGTTCCAATGTTGTTTTAGAAATCATG
Organism: Styphnolobium japonicum; assembly: GCA_023212625.1. NCBI lineage: Eukaryota > Viridiplantae > Streptophyta > Magnoliopsida > Fabales > Fabaceae > Styphnolobium > Styphnolobium japonicum. The sequence continues at coordinate 30,497,931 of JALBWW010000005.1, read as the reverse complement.
GAGAAACGAAATCAATTTTTTTAAAATTATTAATGGGATTTTATGAATAAAAAAAATGAAATTGTGTATCATAAACCTTATATATCAAGGTTCTAATATCATGCAATTAACAAGTAAGTGAAGCCATGGTTAAGGTTAATTGGTTCTAATACCAATTGAAGAATTATTATTCACAAAATAGAAGCCAAATAAATAAAATTAGAATAATATGATATCAAGTAACCCTAAAATCATAGCATACACTATTGTGTATGATCATGTAGATTAGATTTAAAGAATTACTTGGATAAGAGGATGATGCACAATCCATTGTTATTTGTGATCAGAAAATAAAACCAAAGCAGTAATCCTTCTCGGTCGTGTGTGTGGGTGAGGAGAGAAACTACTCCTATCCTAGGGTGTTGAATTCTGTGTGCAGTCTCAATGGGGCAACCACACTGCAACCCTATAAAGAAATAGGGCCCTCTCCCTGTGCACTGAAACATGGGTCTGCTTGCCCATCATAGCAAGCCCAATACACAGTCTACCACATCAACCCGCATAACATAAAATCCTCAATAGTAACAAGCCCAACAACCATTAATGATCACATGATTGTGCTAACAATAATAACAACAATATACTCCAATATTTTAACATCTAATTAATCTGAGTTTTAATAAAATAACATTGATTTATGCAAGTCCAAATTAAAATAATCCAACAATACTAACAAAAAATATCAATAAAATCTTTTATAATTTGAATTCATATTAATAAGATATCTTCATCATTCGTGCACCTCAATTCTATAACAATTTAATTATAATACTTTCAAAGTATGTAAACTAGAACTACAATAAAAAGCAATATTGGAATAAAGCCGTTTTTTTTTACACCCAACTAGACTTCTTATACTACGAAAAGAAATCCAACTCATTAGAAAATCCAATTAGATTCTCCTATTTAGTAAGGGCAATACAAGAAACTAATTTTCATCCTTCCCTTAGAAGCATCTATAATAGTTTAAGCTTAATTATCATATGAAATAGGATTCAAAGGTTGTAGAGAAATTGAGGGACCTTATGTTGACTACTTGATGGCCAGTTTGGGAAGCCTGTTTTGCTTTCAAGACCTGCGGCTGTCATACCAGAGCCACCCACCTATGCTTTAGCGGAAAAATGGGTTGCATGGCTTGTAAGATTCAAGGTTGGTACGGTAATTTCCTATGCATATTACAGAAATATCAATTTCAAGGAAAAAATTCAAGGTCGGCACAGTATATTTTAGGGGCTCCATTCAACATTTGATATATGTAAAAAGAGTTTAATTTTGATTTAATGTTAGTATAAATTTTTTTTATATTATTATCTAATCATATATTATTAAATTATTAAAATAGTTTGATTATCACAATAATTATTTTGACACTTTTAATGATATGTTACTACATGATTGGATGATAGTGTGAAAAAACTTTAAACTAACAATGAATTAAAATTAAATCTGTATAAAAATACTATTTAAAGATAAGTACATTTATAATATAACACATATAACTTATATATGTTTAATATTAAATGGAGTGCCTAAAGTAAACTTTTCCCACCTCAAAATTTCCCCAATTCCAAGAATGGTTACTAGGTCTTGAGCTAACAGGCATGCCATTTTCGACAGCACTTAAACAGCCTATTGGGGTTGAGTCAATTGAAGTAGCTCTGCCATAAAAGAAAGGGTTCAAGGAAAAAGGATTGCTCATGGTGGATGAAAATTAGAAAGAATTGGTCAATATCAAAGTTGAATATTTTTTTAACAGCTCTAATGTCTTCCGTTAAAAAAAAAAGATGAAAAATATTATAAGGTGGTTATGTAATAATAGAGCAGACCACATAAAAATAAAATGATTTTGACACAAATCATAGAGAAATAAACTGTAATTTACCTTATTTTCATACATTGCCCTTCTTTTCAATCAAACAAATAATAACATAAAATGGAATATAATCACGATAAAAAAAATTAAATTAAATTATTAAGTTTTGGACTTCTGAATCATTATATATGTATAACTAGCCTATATGAATATTGGTGTCCTCTTTACTGCTCTCTATGTTACCTTAATTAAATCTGTAAATAGTCATGTCGGTGATAACTTGGGGCAGTGAAGCCCATGCCATCGGCCAATCCTAATCCTACCAAAGAGCTTTGGGATCTTCATCTCCTTATCATATGTGCTCTTGTTTTAGGACTTCAGATTGTGGATGTGAAAGATCGGCTCAGCTGAAACAACAAAATTAGGCTAGGCGTATAGTCTATGGCCCAAGAAAATTAGATCGTAAGTGTGGCCTCTCTTGTTTATCATAGTTAACTTGATAGATTTCCAAAATCAACACCCTACACCTATTATTAGCTGAGCTTAAAAGTTAAAATTGTTTAGGGAAAATAATCTAAATATTCAGCTTGATGAAAATAATGACTATTTGGTTCGTTTTGAAAATTAACTAAGTATTCAACTACATTAATCAATAATTTACATACGGTTAATTAATAATTTATCTTCATTTTGATACTTGATACGTAATTAACCATATGTAAATTATTGGTTAATGTAGTTGAATACTTCGTTAATTTTTAAAACGAACTAAATGGTCTTTACTTTCATCAAGCTGACCATTTGGGTCATTTTCCCAAATGTTTATGGGTTAACTCTTGAGAGAATGACCCTTACATTCAGTTTGGGAAAAATAATTCCTCATTTGTTCGTTTTGAAAAATTAACTAAGTATTCAACTAATTAACCGATAATTTATATATGGTTAACCAACAATTTATCTTCATTTTGATACTTAATACGTGATTAACTATATATAAATTATTAATTAATGTAGTTGAATATTTGATTAATTTTTTAAAATAAATTAATAAAAAATTATTTTTCCTAAACTAAATGTGAGAATGGTTGTTTTGAAAGCATTAATTACTCCCTTTTGATTATATGATTGGAGGATAGTGCAAACTCTTCATTCTGTATATATCCGGGCAATAAATTCATTCACTTTATAGTGACAACGTAATATATACTAGGTGACAATTGTATTATTCATATTGTCACCCACACTGTTATTTGTTGAAAAATTGTATGATATTCTTAATTTGTTGTGGAATCCGTACCCTTTGTAATTAATTTATTGATTGTAAGATTGTTTTTGAATGAAATTTTGATACAAATCTAAGAATCTATGTTAGAGGAGGTACGTATACCGTAAAAAAAATTATACGAGAGAAAACATGCATATTTAATGCAGTATTATAGTGAAGCTTGCAACGGAATACCAAAAACACAGATCAAGATCCTCTCCTGTTACTTACTAACATAAGAAAAAGACACAAAAACAAAATTAACAAACTCCATATAAATATTTGTGAATCTTATCATAATAAAATTTGTATTTCTCATTCATAACATAATTTTCTCATGTTAGTAAAGTTAATGAATAACATGAGAGGATCCAAATCTCCAAAAGTACATGAAGAAATATTCCACGAAACAAATTTACAAGTTGATATTGTTATCATATCTATAAAAAAAATTCACTTTTAATTTCCATGAATACTTTTTTGTTTTATTAATTTCCAGGAATGTTCTTTAGTTTTATCTATGAGACTATGACTTCTTTAGGTTTTATTCTTTGTTTTACTCATAAATTAATCCGAGAAGTGTTGCTTTGGAGGTTAATTTACTCTGACTTGTTTGGGTCTACCTTCTTTTATTCTTTCTGATTGTTATTAGTTATGAGCTATATTCTGTCTTTATTGTTTTTTAATTAACTTACATTTTGGAGATAACCTCACGTCATTCTTCAATAAAATGGACATCATCCACATGATTCGAAATTCTAATCTATTTAATATATAAATAAAATTACCTTGAGATGTCATTAATGATACTATTAATTTTTTATAAATAATAATACTATTAACTATTAAATATAATATTATCTTGAGAAAGAATTAATTATATTATTAACGATTAATTTTATGGGTAAATAGTAATTTTAAAAAATATATATATATTTGAATTAATTATTAATAAGTTTTTTTTAAAAAATATAAATAAATTTAAAATAAAAAGTGTTAAAAATGATATAAAGTTTTTATGCATAAAAAAGTAAATTAAGATGTTAATATTATACGTACCGATCAGTCTTTAAAGTTTACGTCCATTAATTTAATTTGTTTAGCCTTGTCTATGACTTCTTCAGAATTATTTTTGCCACCCAATCAAACTTCTATTTTCTTTTGATATCCCACTCGCTTTATTTCTTATGAAAAGTTATTCTCTGCCTCATTTAATTTGCAATTACCAAATTATCTTCACAAATTCAAATTATAATATTCATAGCTATCTTTTCTCTTGATTTTTTTCTTAAAATGGCAATTACCTTTTATATATATGACTAATAATTATTTCGGTTACCCAATTTGTTTTATTGTTTTTCTTTTGATTTGATTTATATTCTTAAAATGCGAATTACCTGAATCTTCTCATGGCAAGGGTTGACCAAGTTCCCATACATTGACTCCCCTGTAATCTTTTAAGTTTTGAGACGAATAAGGAAATTTAAATAATAAATTTCTTACCTACAAAGCTTAACATTTCCAATTAGAAGGACGCAAATAAGGCTTATAATTAAGAGCATGTCAATTTAGTGCCGCAGGCAATTGTGAAGGCTCTAGACTCACAATCTAATTGGTTGTTAGCATTGAGGCCCATCGTGGTGCGCAGTACATTAAAAATGGTTACATGCATGCATCAATACTAGTCATTGAAGTTGAAGAGACCGGAATCCGTTAAATTTTTGCCTAGAATTATCTCTACATTTGGTATTTTAATAAAAAAAATTAGCAATCTTATTTTGGGACCAGGACTCATCTTTTTATTTATTATGAGCCCCTCTTCAAATTTTTCATATTTATAAAGGATCTATTTGTTATTCAAATTATTTTCATTCTTAACCTTTACTTGCTTTTCTTTTGTTTCAAAGGATCTATGTACTTTAAACAGTTCTCAATTCATTTTCAAATTATAACATAGCGTTAATGCTTTGTCTTTTTGGTTCAATTGCTTATGTTTGATTTCCATTGATTGTATATCAAATATTTTTCTCAAATTTAATTTTAACAATTTCGTTAAGTCCTTATTTTTTTTTTTAAAATATGTAAACAACTAGGATATATAAAGGATTTGTACACTAATTAATGTGTCATCAGTTTAATTTTTTGATAATTTTTACATTAAATTTTTTTAAAGACCAATTTGATGTAAAATATGATATTGAAAGATTAATTTGATGTCAAACAATAATATTAAAAGACCAATTTGTTATTAAATATTGACATTAAATAATTATTTTGATGTATTTATCATTGAAGGACCTAAATGATGACACTCGTATATTTAACAATATATATATATATATATATTATGATAAAATGACATATTTCTCGTCGTATAGATAAGCTCCACTAGCATATATAACTGCAGTCTCATCTTGCACTCTGAAGCCTCAACCATGGAGACTCAGCCTGAGCAAAGCAGTGGACAAGGCAAGAGGAAGAGTGAAACTGAAACAATCTCCGCAATGACAATGGAGACCGTAACCAAAATCTCAAAACGCTCTCGAACCCGCTTGACTGAAACCAAGTGCACTATCCATGACAAGACATCCCCTGGCTATGGGTGGCTTCTCCCGGGTTGGGTGGCAGAAGAACGCCATATGGAGTCTGGCAGGGTCTACAGGGTAACCCTCACACTATACAAATCACCATATTTTCTAATTTATATTCATTTGTGGGAAATGCTTTCAATTCATCTTCTTTGATACTTTATCTATCTTGGGCTAAAATCTAGCCAACACTTCAGATTGAAAGTCTTTTCGCATCTTGTTGGATTTTTTCTTTTGGAAAAAAAAAAAGAAATCTTTTCTTTCTTATCCCCCACCCCCCTAAAAAAATGAATCATGTGGTTTTGATCGATTTCAATGCATCATTTTAGATATGTTTGGTAATTATCCTTAAATATTATAAAACTATAAAATTGAAGAAACAATTGAGGCTGAAAATTTACAAATATACTAAGAAGTGAGATTAGCGTACAAAAAGAAGGCCCAAGAAAATTTACTTTTGTGAAAATATAAGATAAAACCATTCAGACACCGGCTGTATGTTGGCTATTTCGTTATTAATACTGTTTCCAGCATGTTAAAATTATATATGATAATATCTAATGCCCACCGTTTTACCTAATGTCTTCATTTTGGCTTTGTAGCTTACCTTGGTACGTACTTTGTTCCTTTTTCTTTATCCTTTTGAAGCTAAGTACAATAGTACCTAAAATGAGTAGATCTGAGGATCTGTGATGACTACTTCCTTTGCTTTCACTTTTACCTAACACAAATTTGTTGGGTTTAATTATTTCTATTAGAGGATGCAATATACTAGGGCATGAAGGATGCGATAATGATATATAAAGTACAACCTAATTTAATTTGAATACCTAAACTAATTTGTCCGAGAAATTCATGTTATCCATAAATATGTTATTAAACACTCTAGTCATACTGGATTGCTTTTGCACTTCCCACCAGTTATCCTCCTTTAGATTCTTTTTTTTTTTTTGTACCAAAAAATATGAAACGAAGACTGTTTTTTTTTTTTTTTGGGGGGGGGGGGGGGTATATCAAGGAGGCTAATACTGATTTCTCATTTCTTCCGTGGTCATTATTTATAAATTAGCATAATGTATACTGACAGTTGTAGCTAGCTGACATTATATAGATAACGTATAGTTTTCATCTGTAAAAACATTAATTAATACATAACGCTATCGACATTCTCGTGCAGTACTACTATGACCCAGAAGGACATCTCTATAAAAGTCAGAGCGAAGTTATAGCTACCTGGGAGAAATCCGGGATGGTTGTCATCGACAAGTAACTAAAAGGTTATATAACTGGTTAGTTTTATAATCTGCATGTAACATATGTTTATGGGGGCATCCTTTGCTGCTTTCTAATAAGTCTTCTTTTGTGCTCTGCTTACTACAGGTGTACTCTTTATGCTAAGCTTATCTCAGAGAATTTGAGCTTATGAAAGAAAAGCAACGAAGCTTCCTTTCAAATTCAAGTGGCGTTAAATGTTTTCTTTGTAAGTTTGTAGTTCTTTTGAGATTAAAGCTTAAGGAATGGAACTATATATTTACTCTATCTATCTGTTGGACTTTCGTTATAGATGCGTGCGTTACGCATCTTATGTTTCATTACCCGTTTGCTTTAATAATTCAGGGTAACAATCGATATGAATATTTGACTTTCATGAACTGAATGTTGTGTTTTAAATAAAAGTTTATCATTTTCACCAGAAAAAGTAATTGATAATTACATTGTTTATTCCAAATGCTTCTAAGATTTATGAGATAGGAGATTTGAATCCCACTAGGATATCATTAAAACACAACAGACGTGTATGATATATTGTACTGAAAATATATTCATAGAAGAATATTTATTTATCTACAAAAACTGATTAGATAAAATACTAAACTCAATTGTATCTTAAGATTCTACCTAAACTTATCCAACAAATAGTCGGGTTGGCTCTCTAATATTCTACCTAAACTAAGCCAACAAATAGTCGGGTTGGCTCTCTGGTTAAAGTTCTTAAGTTTTGTAAAACTTACTACATTACAGTAAAATATTATTTCTTTATCCAAAACAAATAATTAACCCATTACCAAAACAACATTCATAATCAACTTGAGAATAATTTCAAACCTTATAAAATATTAATCTTTGATACTTGTTGGTGTAGCCTTTTTTGGTGCAAATCTGAAGTTCGAAATTTAAAATTTAATATACAAGGATTGTAATTTTTCTTATCTTCAATAAAAAAAATAAATTATATTGAAACTATTTTTAAGACTTATTATAGTATTAATCAGGGTTGAAACTACTAATCCTTAACCTAATTACTAATTTAATTCATAACTACTTATGTTTTACATCTTCAACTAGTAATGTGTTTGGTAATATATTTATAATTTTCAATTCTAATTATTAATGTAGTCTGTAATTATCTATAATTCTTTTTAATTACTAATTTAAATGTTAACAAAGTTCACCATCTTCTTGAAGCGCCAAAAAAAAAGTTCACCATCTTGTCGTCCAACTTTTGGCATAGCAACTTCCTCCATCTAAATGGATTGCTTGCTCTAGTAGTCCATATAATTACTTGTAGGAAGTAGCCATAACCATATATTTGGATGGAGAAGTTTGAAGTATAAGGAAAGAGAGGATAAATTTTTCATTTTCAGTAAACATTCCCTTTTATTTGAATTATTTTTTTTTAAATAAGAGCAATAGAAATGAATAATTATCCTTCCCCTTCGGACTCCTTCATCAAAACATACATTACACTATCACACTTCAGCATTTACATAAAAACAAAACCAAATCCAAGTATAAAGCTGTGAGTAAATTGTGCTTAACAGAGATGACGAAATGTAGATAACACACAGATCTTGTCAAATGGTAACCTAAGAAATTTCCTTCTGATTGATTTTGAGGTGAGCAATCCAACATAGCCTTTCTTAACAACCACATAACAGCAATGGGTTCCTGTCAAAACTTGCCACACTCAAAGAGCTATCACTTGTGCATTTATTGTTGCCTTTGACTTTGCCATTGCCAGCACCGATTGATGACAGCCGTAATTGGAGTAGGCTGACTCCATCTTGATAATGATCTCTTCAATGTTAGATAAACCCCCTCGAATCACTCTCTCCCTCTAATTTAGTTATGCTTTGGTGTTTGGGGATTTTGGGATTGCAATTGCATTTCATCCCTTCCAGGAGATTTTAACAACATCGATCGTTTTAGGGCAATTTAGCCTTCTATAATTCAATGTATATTTGGACATTTAACAATCCACCTCATGGTCATAACACGCCAGCAAGGATGGTTAACGTGCCACATATAGAAGACTAAATTGTTGATTGAGGACTCGATCGGTCTAATCATTAGACTCTAAAGTAAGAAATTAATAAGGAAGTAAATTAACGCTGAACATATTGTTTGGAGACTAATTAAATTGTCCAATTGCTTTAAAAGCAACGTTGTCATAACCAAACTAGACTGGATGGATAATTGACCGGTCTAACTATGAATTGAACACTTAAATAATTATGATTTAGTTTTATAGTCAAATTCACGATGAGATCACTTTGGATATGTCAAAATTAGTCAAAATCCAATTAAACTGCTTGACTTGTCTAATAATTAAATCAATCGATCAATAATTTTTTTAAAAAAAAAAATCAATATTTTTCACATTTTATAAATGTCTTTATATATTTTATATTATTGTGTGTAAACTATTTTTATGACATTATACGATTTTACCAGCTTATTTTCAACGATTAAACTTGAATAGAGAGTCTCATCAATTCTATATCCAATATGGTTTTAAGAACAGTTTTAAAATCTTTTGTAATGATATAGAAGCACTTAAAATAGAATTTTAACTCTATCATAAAGTGTTAGCTCCAAATTTACTCGGGTTTATGAAGAAAAATAAAGAACTGAGGAAATTGGTTATCAATATTCTTCAAGCATCAGCTCTATCAACTCCATTAAAAAATAAGAAAAAACTTAGATAAAATTCCATATGTGCTTGTGGTATTGTTCTCTAATTAAAATATAACATATGTATTTTTTTTAACTTTGTCACATCATCCTCATTTTTAGTATTAATATATAAAAAATAATACATATATTATATTTTAATTTGAAAACACTACCACAAATATCTAAATTTTATCTAAGTTTTTGTCCTAAAAAAATATACGGTCATTTCACGAGTGGCGTGTGCCTCCTGGTTCATCATATGGAAATCGCGTATACTATGTCTATGAGAAGAAGGTTCAACGTCCGAAGAAATTGTGATCAAAATCGATACATCACTCCAAGAGTTCAGAGCAGCCATTGATCGATGTTCCAACTTCCAACCAGTCAGTCAGTCAGTCACCACCTAGCTCCTAGAATGCCGCATCTTCCTATTGGATTGATTATACCATGGCCTCATGGAACTCCATGTCTCCATCAAGATCAATGTGATGCTTCTTTCAAGTTTCAAGGAAAGACCACTTTTAGCAGCCAGCCTCGGCAATAATTGCTAGAAAGCTAACTTTCGTCTTGCCACCAAACTCACTGGCTCGCCAAAGCTTCTCGAAAATGGAGTGGGTCTTTTGCTTCTCAACTGCTTGGGTGTCTGATTAACCATATTGTGAAATTAATAGAAGTGCTATGATACCCTGGTGACTTTGGTATCCAGGGTGAGTTTATTGACTGTTGATTTCATAATAAATGTTAAAAAGTTTATTAAATATAAATAACAACTAATGAATGTTAGACATCTCACCCTGGATACCGGTACCCTAAAAAAAATATGAGTACTGGAGTAATGCCCAATAGAAATTAATTCTTAGGTAAAAGATTCTTTTTTAATTTTTTGAGATATTCAATGAAAATATAAGTGATATTGCGAGCCGTAAAGCCACTTGTGTGGCATTTGAAAAAAAAAAGTCAAATAAAGACAAATTATGGTTAGATGTTGAGGAGGTGATATAAATGAAGAAGATAAAAATTCTCTTTTTTCTTCCGCTGGAGTAGCTCAAGAGGAGGTTTTCTTTTATAAATAGAGGTTTCTTCTGTCAGTAAAATCATCTCATTTCGGAGAAAAATATATAATATTTTTTAGTATTTTCTCTTATTTATTTAGAGAAAATTATAATCTCTTAATTTTAGAGAGAGTGTCATTGTTCTTTTATTATTTTTAAAGAAATAGTTATAACATCTTTCTTATAATAAAAATATTATACTCTTGCATATAATGCGTTTTTTCACGTTAAATTTGTGTGCTTAGTTCTTATTTTCTCAACTCTATTTTAGTTGTGTGATCCTGTTTCCATAACTTTCGCACCTAACATGTATTATATAATAACATAGGTAAAATTATTATTAAAAAAAGCAAAAACAAAAATAGTCTGTCTTCTATACTAAATCCAAAGAAAAATAAAGAATTTAGACATTACTTTTAATCTTTTTAAAAAAAAAACAAACGAAATTCTGGAAAGAATCAAATATTTAGGTATCAGGTTTGGCCTATAACATAAAAGGGAAAAAAATTAAAATAAAACTAACACTAGTCTATAACGCACGTTAAAAGGTTTGGCATCAAATGGAAGCCTCGAAAATCTGCAACAGACACAAACCATTTGACAAAGCAACTAAGCAAATTAAAGCCTTCCCACTCTACCGGTCAAGTCCAAAACAATCAGCAGCAGCAGCTACGTACATAATACCATCACATAATTTGAAAGACTACTTCTGTCTGCCAATCAACATAAATCATGGAATATATTAAAAGTATGAAGAGCACATATACTACCAAAATTTCCTAGACCGAAAAAAGAGGCAAGGAATATTAATAGGATATAGCAGGATCCCAATTACAATCTATAGGGGCGGTGCACCCATTACTGTGTGCTTCAGTTACAGTTCAAAACCCCAATACCGTGGCCTGTGACACCTGTCATTGGGCACGTTGACTCTGCAAGTGACACCCCAAAGTAAGACGAGAAAATAAAGAACTGCTACACTATAACATGAACCTGTCGTTTGTGGATAACACTTATTAGGTATCCAGGGAAAAAAAATCATGAGAAAAAAAGCCGCAAAATTCTTTTTCTTTCTGACTCAGTCTCTTAAGAACTTCAAAGCAAAAATCTGTACATGTCAAAGAGGCCTAAACAAGGAGCGCCTCAATCTGTCAGGCTTCATCCTCCGGTTATTTTCATTGTTTCTAGGCTTCAACATTCGCTCTGCTTCCATTCCTGACTGAAGACAAGACTGCAGCCTCTTCAAATGTCCATTGCACTGCTTGTGGTCGAAGCAATTGCTGCTGTTAATATTATAGCCTTCTAAATGTATATCTCTTTGGTAGGGTGATTGCCACTTAGCTTGCAAATATGCTAAAGATCTCCATGGAGGAAGAGGCATAGAATTCTGTTTTAAAGAAGATCTAGCAGCTTCCACCATTATTCCAAGAAGTTGTTTTAGCCTGGTAAATGAACCCACGTAAACAACCGGAAGTGAATTCAGTATCCTATCATATGAATCAACAGCTCTAGCTATTTCAAAGTGGCTTTGGAAATCAATATCAATAATCAAACGCTCAGAGCTTCCACAATTGTAGTTGACCACATCAATATATTCATGATCACCTGTGCCACAAGTTGAAAAGAGTAAACGTCAGTAGGAAATATAATCAAAAGAGTAGCGCTACATGGCCAGAAAAAAATTTAGCCAGAATTTTGACAGAATTCAGCTAGATTCAAGAGTGGTTGTTCAATAAGATAAAGTGGTAGGGATCATTCTCTAAAAAATTCTGGCTATGTAGCATTTTCCTAAACAAAAAAATTGTCCGATTGATCCAATGAAAACATGGAAGATGGAGCATTGGAACAAACAAGTCCATAACTACAAGTATGTCATTCCACTCTTACTTGACAGTCATAATATTACTTAAAATGGTTAAAACCACTTCACGTGGAGAACATCAAATTCCATATTTAGCACTGTAATCAATGTCGGCAGCATCATGATAGATGCGCGCCCCAATAAGAAAAAGTAGAATCATAATTTTGATAAAATCAGCAAAAGTATTCAATGGCATACCTCCAGGGACCTTACCACTAGCCTGCCACTTAGATGCACAAACACCAGCATCATAGCCAGAAAGTCTCATCAGCTTCACCAGATAAAATCTGATACAGCTGGCATAACACGGACCAGAATTCATAATTTGAAGGTCAGTCTCATTCATTGACTGTATGAGAGAATGAATTACTGATAGCAAGTCACTCTCATATGAAGCCACCGAGAGCTTGCTGATCTGCACCATGAGTAAGGACAGATTTTAAAAAAGTGTCAATCTTCTGTAAATAACTAGTAGAAAATCATTTAATCCTACTACAAAAGCAATTCTCCTTCTTTGGTGTCTATTTTCCGTTTTTTCCACCTATAAAAACCCAATCTCCTGTATTTCTAATAATTGAGAAAGGGGGAGAAAGCTGCTTGAACCCATAAATCAGAGATTACATGTCCGAGTTTCTCAGTCACATCCGAAATTCAAATGAAAACAAGGACAGGGAAATGGCATGCATGTGTCAAGGCCCTAGTGGCTTAGAAGACACTTAATATGCAGCTAAAAACTTTAGGTACTTGAACCTCCACACAACTAGTCCTAAAAACCATGTAAATGAAATCCTACGTATTTGATACCACAAGTTTCAGTAAAAGGGCAAAAATAAATTCATAGAGAATCGATTGTCAAGGAATCAAGAACAGGCTGGAACTTGGAAATTGGAATAGCAAATAATGAGGGTTAACTGTTAACATATAGCATACAGGTAACCACTACTTTAATATTTGCGAGGCTAGGAACCACTTACGCTTTTATACAAGCTAATACAACATCTATGCTGTTTTATCGAACTCAGGCGGCTGGATTCCCTAAATTAGGTTACCCCACAGCCCATAGCTACATGTCTCTCTCCTCACCATAATTTCCAGCAGTTACCTTAGTGCAATTTTAACAACCTAACAATTATTTAAAATAGACAAATAACACAGCAGAAAAGGATCAGTCAGTTTAAAGAGAGAAGTTAGAAGACAATGAAAGCTCTGACAGATAAAATCTACGAAGACCATTACTTTATCTATCTTTTATTGAACCCTTCTTATTAGGTGGGATCTACACAACGTGTTTCAGACAACACACAGAGCATATCCATGCACTACATTGAAATTGACGATATATTAGATATCTTCAATGTGCAGTAAACAAAAACATCTGATAAATAATAACCAAAGTTGAGACAGAAAGAGAGACTAAGAAACAGATAATGCATGTAAATTAAGAAACAAAATCTTAAATTTAACCAACATTGTTTGGCATTTATGGATGCTAAGTAGGTTAGATCTTTGATAGCGAAGAAAGCATACATACAGTTTGAAACATGGTAAATTGGATGAGATTATACTTCCAAATTAATCTGTAATAGGCGGTGAGGAACTATAAACTAAATGAAAGGAAATTATTACAAAGGTGTAAATAAGAGTGTCTAAGCAGCTTTGCGTTGCGTGCCACCTATAGCAACTTCTCTAAGATCAACTCAAGTTTCAATTCAAACCCATTCATTTAAAGGGAATAATGAAACTCTTTTCGACTGTCACCATTACCAACACGAATAATAATAAGATAATTAAATAAAGAAATCTAAAATTTAATTACCTGAATCTTTTCTGCAAGGTGAGCAAAATCAGAGAGACCAGAATCGCTGTCACTGCTACACCAAGACTCAGCGCCACTACTACCATTTTCTAAGAAATCGCTGACCATAAGGGCCAAATCGTGTTCGCTCTCATGGCTGAACCCGCCACCACCTCCGACACTGACCCACAAATCCCCTGTGACTCTGGCTCTGGCTCTGGGTACACACACCATCCCTCCACCACCTGCCAACGGCGTCGTTTCGACCACCCCAAGTCCCCACTTTAGTTTCTCTTTCTCTTCGCCACCACAATTCACACCCATGGCACGTGACAAAAAGACGCCATCATCACCCTCATCAAATTCTCGGAAACCCAAGATTCATCCAACTCAAATTCAATGACCCAATCGACGGAATGATCCAATTCGCTTCAAATTTCGAATCTTTTTCAGTTTTTCACAACTTCAATAGGAAACAAAAATTGTCTTTTCTGAATTGATTGTTTTTCACCAAAAGAATATATATATATAAGAATTACAGAGAAGAGAAGGTGATAATATGGGTATGGGGTTTGGAATGAATGAAGAGTAGAGGGAAGGAGAGAAGAAGATGGAATAATGGAAAAGAGCGGAAAAAGGAAGAGAATATAAATATAAAATGTGTAAATGTGAAATGAAATGACGAATTTAGGCTGCAGAAATTTCTTCGGCGGCTTAACCAAAATGACAATGCCACCTATTCCCGTTGAACCAAGACGGGAAACAATGGTGTATTCTACTATTCTATTCTATAATTGTTAATTTATGCTGCTTTGGTGTTTCTTTTCTATAATTATTTTATTACTACTTTCCTTTTGTTTCCATTCATTTACTTTTTATAGGTTAAAGTTAATCCGATCATGACTCGTGAATGAATTTGTTGCTAAATGCTTTAATAAAGAATTAAATTCCTAATAGCTACCATGATTTGGATTCAATTCATTGCCTTAAAAACAACAAAAATATCAAAGGCATGTTACATGGTGGATCTAAATATCTCGCAGGGGCGAAGAGTGCGCTATCATTTATTAACTAGTGTGTTACTCTGCAATGCACACTTACATTTATATAATATATACTAATTTTTTTTTAAAAAATTATGTTTAACCAAATTAAAATAGGAATATAGTTATAGAATTATTATTTTTCGAACTTAGAATATATTAGAATAAATATATAGATATATAAATTATTAAAATTAATTTTTGATTAACAAATAAAACCTAACTAAAATACATTAAACATAAGGATTAAAATTGTTTAGTTCTAATCTACTACTCACAATGTAAGATGTTATGATTCACTTTTCTCACTATATACATTCCTTATCTATCTAAGCATTTTAGATTTGTATGGACCTAGCAAGTTACATTATTGTATAATTTGTTTAGCAAATCTTAAAACTGATCTAAAATAGTTCAAGGTATTAACTAAATTTATAAATATACTAAAAAAAATTAATTATTTTTAAGTGGAATTAGTTTGTTTTAAAATTGCTTTTATTAAACCAATTTGTTTTCGAGATGGCAGCACATGATTTTTTACCTATTTTCTAAATATTTTTTCACGGGGACCAAGTGACTTTATTAATCAATTAAAATTCGAAGCTAGGAAATGGAAAGTGTGGAAACAAACTGAAAATGAGAGAAAGCAAACTGAAAACTGAAACATCCAAAACACCTCACATCGTGAATTACACGGAGACCCCACTTCTACGTCATATATTTATTGTCCAATAATTGGATTTAATTTAGATCCCTCATTCACAAATTTCAAATCATTGCAATCATCCCTCATTAATTATTCCTTCATTTTATCACTCATCACTCTAAATTACTAATCATAAACCATTTAAGTTTATTTAACCAAACAGGCAAAATATATAAATCTATATTCTTTATGTAGTGGTTTTATTAATGAAATTCGCTACTTTCCTTTTTATCTTTCGCTTTAAAAGAAATTTTAATTTATGTATCGTTTTACAAGATTATGAAAGTATTAATTATTTTTTTAATTTTATCCTTATCTCTATATATTATTATATATAAGTAAAATTACATTTTAAAGCAATTATTAGTATCATTAAATATAATTATATAATTAAATACATGGTAACATTAAAAAAACAAAATAATAAAATTAAAAAAGACAATTATATTAAGAGATAAAGTGTTGTCAAAGTATATAATTAAAATTTAAAAAAATTTAATAATAAAATTTAAAAAAGACAATCTCTCTAACATAAAAAATTAATTTATAATGTTTCCTTTATTTATTTTTCTGAATTTTTATTAAAAAATACTTTGCAAATTTAATATCTCTAAAATCATAATTATATATGAAAAATTTATTTTAAAAAATAATAAAAAATATAAATATAAATTAATATGTGCAAAAAACGAGTAAAATAAAATGAAAATTTTTTCTCTGGCATAAAAAAGTAATTTTAAATATTTTTTCATCTATTTATAAGAAATTTCATAGAAAACACTTTATAAATTGAATATATTTAAAAATATATAATTTTAAATAAAAGATTAAAATATAAACTATAAATAATTTGTACATAACACGGATAAGATAACTAATTTTTTAGTATTTTCACTAAATGAAATTATAAAACATTAATGGAGTGATAATTTTTAAAATATTTTAATAAACAGTAATTTAGGCTTATATGTCCCTATAATTTAAGCTATTTAATATCTTCCTTAATTTTTGTACAATTATGTTAAACGAAAAATAAAAATGAATCGAGGAAGTACTATGCTAGTGGGAGAAAGGAAAAAAAAAAAAACCAAACTCTAATGAGGTGTTTAGTTGGTGAATTATTTTTTCATTCTTAGGAATCTTTACATGAGAATATTGAATTATCATATTTGGTACTTAAAAAAACATTCACATCCAAAAATAATTTTTGGCAATGATTTTTGCTCAACATTTTCATACTTTCATTCCCATGAAAGGAGGTGAATTTATAACATTCTCATGACGTGAAAATATTTGTATCATATGAAATGTCCAAAATATATACTCTTCTATAGTCATGTAAACAGTCAATAACTGTCATGTCATTGTCAGCGATTATCATCAACCACTACTTACCACCATCCGCGGCGGCCAACCACCCGAACCCATCCACCCAAGTCGCTCCCGCCTGTTGATGGTGGCTAGTGACTTCAGTCACAGTGTAGGCCACAGAAATCAAGTCACTTCTACCGTCGTCAACAATTGAGAATGGTCGACAACTTTAACCGCTACTTTAGTCACCAGAATCAAGCCATTGGTTGCGGCCGGCGACGATGACAATGGCCAATGATTTCGGTTACTGCACAGGTCACCAGAATCCAACGACTTGGGCCAACACTCTGGACATTGGAATCCGCCCACTCTTGTTGTTGACTCTTGTCGCTGCTGGAGGTTGACTATGGTTGGTGACTTCAGCTACTATTGCTGGCAATTGACAGTCACCAACTTAGGTCACCATTGGCCCGTTGGCAGTTGGACTTTAGAGTCATTGTTGGGAATATTTTTAGTCAACAAAATGTAATAATCATCATTATTGGGAATATCATTTCTAGGCATACTATTTTTATGAATGTTTTTTCAAAGCTTAAACCAAATACCCCTAAAAGTTTTCACATTATAGATTGTAATTTTATAAGAGGAAAAGGAGAGTAGGTTAATATAAAGATAAAGTAAATTGGTTAGAATTTTATCCCCAAATCAAAGAGTCCCAAAAGAACTTAGTATGTTTTTATATTAGATTTTGTAAACTTGTTTTTGGATAAACTTAATTTTACAAACTTGATTTTAATCTGAAGTAGGTTTGAGTGAAATGATTTATGTTTAAAAACTTTTATCTAAAAAATGATTTTGACAAAATGAATCTTGTTTTGATAGTGTTGATAAAAATTAATTTTAAATGTCTAATTACTAAAAAGAGTATGATTTATCTCTTAAGTTAGATTGAAAATAAATTAATGTTAAAAAATAAATTGTAAAAAAATTTATGGTAAAAGAATTTTTATTTAAATTTATATAAGTTTTTCTGAGTATTATAAAATAAAATCACTTTTGATATATAATTATAATTTTTTTAAATTATTGAGTTTTACTTATTTAAATATTATTAAAATGATGGTATAATATTAAATTATAAAGATATTTTTATTAATATACATACAAATGAATTTTTTTTCATCACATAAATAATAAAATATTACTTCTCAAATTAGGGCCTTAAAATCACATATGAGTCCAAGTGTGATTCTATTCCCATGATACCAAACATGTTAGCACCAATGTTTAAAGCATGATTAGGAAGAGAAACAAGATTTTGACATATCTCACCATCAAACCAAATACGCTATTACATTTCAATTGCAACTTAAAACCCCATGCACTTGCTTTGCAGTGCAATTTGCATTTCGGGTAGAAGCACGAGGGGGATGCTAGACGCGTCTGGCGTTGGCGATGGCATTGGCAACTCTCGGTAGTTGAGCAACAAGTTGCACTTCCATTTTAATAGAGGATTACTTTAGTATTTATTTATTTATTTTTTGTATTGATATTTAAGTGAGTTGTTAAATATTTATTAATTAATATTTATATTTAATAAATTTTTAAACATTTATTATAAAATCAACAATTAATAAATAATTGACAACTTATATTGAATATTAAACCTATCATTATATCATAACAATTCTCTTTTAATTAGTTTTTTGGTCAACTTCTCATTCTACATGGTTCTTGTTGCAACCATTTTACAAGGGGTACTTGGGACGAGTGGGCAATTGAATTTAAAATAGAAAAAATTAGAGGGATTGTCATTAATTTTATTTGATTAAAAAAAGTAAAAAAAATCTTTTTTAAAAAAATATTTAAAAAGTAGTATGTGCAACAAAAAATCAATTTAGGAGTTGATTTATGTATAAGAAATGATATAAACTTAATTAAATAATATGCTTAATACATTTGTCTTATGATGATTACTTTGAAATTAATTATACGAATTGTAATAATCTTAACATATTTAATTTACTTGCATAAACAAATAAACAATGATAAGAATAAATAAACAAGTAAATTAATAATAAAAAATTAAATTACAATATTTGCAAGCAAAAAAATAAAGACTACATTAAAATATTTGCAAGTAACATAGAAAATAAAGACAAAAATAATTTAAAAAATTACAAATTAGAAGGCAATAAAAAGTAAAGACTAAAAATTAAATTATAAAATTTACAAGTTTACTTGTTATAAATGCCTACCTATCCCCTGTGTGTAATAGGAATTTAAAGTCACATAATTCTTTTAAAATGATTATTAATTGATTGACTTAATTTTTTTTATTAAAGTCTTTAAAGGGTTTTAAAATTCATTAAAAAAAGATTAATTGATGTTTTATTTTGGATTATTAAAATAAATCTACTCTAATGCGGAATCCAAGAAGGTACATGGCTGCACAATAAATTCAAATGGAGTCAAATGATATTGAAGGTGACAAAATGTCATACAATTGACATCATTGATCATTACGTGAAAAATTATGTGAAACCTATTTTTGCACAAGATTTAAGATGACTTGAGGTCGTAAAATAAATTTTTGTGGACTCAAACATTATTAAAGATAGCACAAGGTCATATAATTAACATTATTGACCACTACATAAATAATTTTTTAAATTACATTTTTTTAAAAAAGAGTTTATTATATTTTTAAGCAAGTTTGAAACATGATTGGACATGATATGAGGTCATGTAACAATCCTTAAAATGACAAGGGAATATTTGACACCTCATAACCACTATCATATCAAAATATTGGACCATTAATTTAATTAAATTTACTTAGAATTTATTAACATATAAATTAAGTATAAGAAATAATTAGACAAAAGCAAAATTAAATATTAAAAGTGTTTGCAATTACATTAACGCGATGAAAAAAGTGAAACAATGAATCAACAATAATAAATAAAAATAGATGAAAATAGTAATAGTAATAGGAAAAAAAAAAGTTAGAGCGCAATTTACAATTAAAGATAAGAAAACAGCACTGAAAGAAATAAAGGAAAACAAATAATTACAGTATAAATGAGCTACCACTTCATGAAACCATACTTGGTCAAAGCTCAAAGCTATTGTTGGTCAGAAAAATTCTTGAAGTTCAAGAGGATGTTCTACTCTTACTTTAAAAATTATAACTGTTAGTGGGGACATGAATTAATTAATTTATTTATTATGGTAGTTCAAAGTCTAATATGTGTTATATAAGTAGACTTAAAAGAGGTTTTTAGTGCATATGTTGCACATCGACAAGATGGGTTACCAAGTACCAATATATGTCCATACGATTTCGTAAAATAATTGTTAAATTCTAATAAAACCAACACAAAATAGAAAATAACAATCATGCTAATGATTCTTCAAAAAAAGAATATGCAGGCCCAGTGAAGCTAAAGAATGAAAAATAAAATATGATGCATATAAAAGTATAAAATAAAAAGAAACCGAGGTCATGTAACCTAAGTGAAATAACTTGAAATAAACATTTATCAAATGTTTCTAACTTCAAAACTCTTCGTCAATAGTGACACAATTACGTCTAAAAATAGAAGTGGATATTCTACCCCAGTACTTGAATACTTCTGATGTGAACGCTACTTTCACATAAAACCGTAATTACTCATCATGATTTAACATTTCAAAGTCTTAAGAAATTAAAGTTATATAAATAATGTAAATAAGTGGAAAAAATCCGAAAAAATGATGTTTCCAAGATTTTAATACTAAAGGTATATCATTTCAAAAAATAATAAAACTGAAGAAGAAATACGAGAAGATTATTTTAAAGCGGCATCTAATCATTGTCTAGAAAGTAAATCTTGTACATGGAAACAGGGAATATTCTAACGAAGAAATTCATTTTTAGAAGTCAACATTATGAGCAGAATATGCGTAGTATAGAGCTGTCATGCAAGAATATCACTAATCCTAAAATCATTAGATGATTATTAGTTGGGCTGTCATTAATGAGTATTTCCTATCAAAGTCAAAAAAATAAATATTTAATTTTTTTAAAACAGTGTGTGAATATATGTATGAATGAAAGTAACATTGCTAATATACCTTATCCAAATTCTCACATAAATTGGGGGAAAGACATGTATTTACCAAAATTTTATGAGCCTAAAATAAAACACAATCTATTGACAACTTAATTGTTTATGCAAGTCTCATACTATGAGCCAGAGTAATAAACGTGCACCGTGACGATGTCACCATTTTGCTTGTGGTACTTTAGTGGTTGAGGTATGATAGATGTGGCCATGAATCAAAATAGAAAAGAAAAAAATACCAAAAAATAATTCCCATAAAAATATGCACAACAAAGGAAAATATGTGATACTTCTGTATAAAAATATATTATTTTTTATAACAAAAACTTTATCAGAAGTTTATTTTAGTAGTTTAAAAAAAAACAGAAATAAAAATTGGTTCAAGTTCTCAAGCCCGAGTATAAATGTTCTCCGAGTGGAATAACAAGTCATAGTTTGTTGAACATAATTTTTTTTTCAAGTGAGTTGTTATGGTTTTTTTTTATGGGTATAATATTTAGGGTGATATATTAAATATTTATTTATTATTAGTTTTAAAATAAATATTTTAAAATTTATTAAATATAAAATATTTGTTAACGAGTATCCTTAAGATAATAATTAAAGAATTAAAATAAAAAATAAATTAAAAGTAAAAATATTTAATATATTAAAATTTTAAAAAATTATTTAATACTTTTTAAGTAATTATTAATTATATAATATATATAATTAATAAAAAATATTAAATGTTCCTTAAAAAGTGTCTTAAAATTACTTGTTAGTAAGAAGGTAATTAAAAATTAATAAATGCTTAACAATTATGTTATAGAAATTCTTTTAAGTATTTTAAAAGTATTATATTATTCCATTAAAATTATAACAGGTAATATTGTCTTACGGTTAAAAAAACTAATAAGAGTTATAAGATATGAGAGACGGACCCACTACAGTCTTCATCACAATATCATTTAATGGCAAAAAAGAAAGAAAGAAACTGCCCTATCATTTTTGGATGGGGATTCGGGACACAGGGCATCTTCTTTTGAATCTTAACTGGCTCTTTTAGGAAATTTATTAGACAGCTATCTGCCTTTATAAACATGACATATTCTTTTAATATGGGTGATTTCTCGAGCACATGGTGGACATTTGCCAGGGAATTATATAAGAAGCAAAGGAGAGAGAATAAGGTCTGAACCACTTCTTCCTCTAAAGATTCCAACTTTCAAAAGTCTCCAGGCAAACCTAATTAAGATGTTAACATCCCACTTGGCCTCAATAACTAGTTTTTAGAAAAAGACTAGGCATTATAAGGATCAGCCAAGAGTATACCAGCTGATCATAATACACTCCCATGAAACAATTATCACATACAACTCGGCATACAGTGCACTATTATCATATTTGAAGGTTGCGTTTGATGTATTGTGTAAGAAGGATTTAATAGTATAAATATATATTATCAAGTCTTAGTATGCATTTGATACATTTAACTAATAGTGTAGTCAAATACGGTCAAACTTTTTTGTCATATTATAATCGTATAACAATATTCTCTCTCTTATCCTCTGATATGACCTGATAGGATATTCATTCTACTTTTACCTTTTATTTCATCTCTCTATATCCTAGTGGCATGACCACCACTCTCTCACTAATACTATTGTTGTCGGCCACCGCTCTCTGACCGTTATCATTATTGATGTCCATTGCTCTCCAATTGCCACTTCTGTTGCTAGTCATTGTTCTCCAACTATTATCATTTTTGTCAGTGACTTGCTATCCTAGTTGCAGATAGCTCGTCACAAGGCGACAATAACTAAAAAGTGAGTTGAAGAAAACTTTGAGTGAAGAAAAATGTGAAAAAATTGGGATTAATATATACAAATTTTTTTTTATTGATTTTGCCTTAATGTTTGTAAGCTGCTAGTTTTCTTAAAGGATGACTTCGGCATCTTCTATAGAAAAAGACTATTTTTTATTTTAATTTTTTTAAAATATTATAAAAAAGGATAGTTTTTTCATAATAAATATGTATGTATACAATCAGTTTGTGATACTGTAATGATCAAATATTTGATAGTATAAGAACTTATCAACTCTATTATACTATTAGATCTTGTCATACTATTTTATTCTATCAAGTATTATACTATCATGTACACCAAACGATGCCTAAAGGATTACCTTGCCTTCGGTTTGAAGTTTTGTTGACTGCGCCGTTAATCTTTCACTAGCGAAAGATACTAAAGATAAGCCCCACAGAAGGCAAGGTGATCTCTTTTCTGTAGCTATTGTGAGTATTTCCTATGGATTCAATCTACGAATTTTGTAAAAGCTTCTGAAAAGAACAGTGGAGGGTCAGCTGAAGCAATTTCAAAATTTATACCAACAACGAAGAAACATTAGTTTGAACAGAAAACTTCCAGAAAAGGTTGAGTTAGAAAGAGGAAAAGGAAAGGGCCGAAAGGCTAATGGCTGGGTTAGAAAGAGGAAAGGCTTTTCGTGAAGGAACTACTTTTTTAAAGTTATTTCACCAGGCAATATTACATATTTACATCGAAGTGACAAAGACAAAGTGGT
This sequence comes from Styphnolobium japonicum, assembly GCA_023212625.1. Classification (NCBI taxonomy): domain Eukaryota; kingdom Viridiplantae; phylum Streptophyta; class Magnoliopsida; order Fabales; family Fabaceae; genus Styphnolobium; species Styphnolobium japonicum. The sequence continues at coordinate 30,473,828 of JALBWW010000005.1, read as the reverse complement.
TAATAATAAAAGAGAAGCAAAGAGGAAATCTACTTTTTCTGTATACTGCCTTGACTTATAATAAAATTTAGATTTGTCTAAGTTTCTCTGACTGTCGGCTAAATGATACACTTGGTTCTAAAAAAAAAAGTCTAGGTTTGCGGCATGATTTTCTTTTCCTGCTGTTCTTTCACAAGGACTTGAGAGTGCATATGAAATACATGAACAAAATAGCAATCTCCAGTTAGGTGTAGAATTATTAGAGTAAACTTGATAGCATAAATCTAAAATGTGGGGCTCTTTCTCCAATAGGAACCCGGCCCCCGCCTCTGGTACAGGAGGATGTGATCCAAATCGGATGCCAGTGTATATCTTCACAACCACTTATTATCAATGATACCCATTACAATTTATAATGTGTGACAAACTAAAGCTACTTGTTTAATGAAACAGTCTCCTGATCAATCCAATTTTACCTTTAACTGGATAAGGGTTTAGAGAAAATGATAACACACAGGCTCAATGAGCTGTCTGTGGACAAAAACACAAATTACTTAACAGTTAACACCAATCTATTATCAAAATCATAATTGTTGCCCTGATGCAGTGTGCACTTCGCAGATGAAAATATGAACTATCAAAGATAACGACGACTAGAAAGTTTTAGTTAAGGAAATCAAAGAGCTGGGGAAGAAGACTTTGACAAGCTGCTTAAGGAAGTTAGGAAGATGATAGATACAAAGGACACTAGGAGGATGGTACAGGACTAAGGCAGTGGCAATGAGAAAATAACAAACGGAAACAGTTTGCTTCACCTGACAGAACCCCCATGAGGATTGAATATGCTTGAGCAAGATTGGTGGGACATGGCTGACCAAGCTCTTTTAACCTACTTATGGGGAACAAGAGCAACTTAAAATGAAGCTCTTGAAAAGAGTTATTCGACATGGGTTTGGGACTAGAAAATTTTAAAGGATTGATCTGCCATGGAAGCCATCCCATTAAGGAGAATCATGAAGCCTGAGCATAGACAGAACGTAGGAACTCTATTGGATTTCATTGATTTGGAGGACGCTTGCAGTAAGTATTATGCAGATATTATTTTACCAGTTTCCACAGCTATAATATCTGTCTGACTAAATTATCCCAAAAGTTCCAACGCTACATAATTCCATTCGAGTTCAAATTTGGTGAAACAATATCTCAAAAAAGAAATATCAAAACAGTTTACATGACAAATAGTTCAACAAGAGATTATCTATCGGGAAAGTAAACAAATATGTAGAATTAAAAAAAAAATTAAAGCATAAAATGAAGAGTTCTAGCCACCCACACCTGGTAAGAATATCAGTCATCAACTCCAGCTCAAAGTCAGCAATGGCAGCATGGTAAACTCAAAGTCAGCAATGGTAGAATGGTAGGTAGGAGCTCAAAGTCAGTAAAAAATAAACAACCACCAAAGTTTGGTTGTCAAACTTTGTCCATTTGTACCAGCCCCTATCTTATAAATAGACATCCTTCCTCTCTTGTAAATGCATATAGTAGAAGTGTGAGTATCCAGAGTGAGTGAGAAAAGCCAGAGAGCTTGAGAGTTTTTATATAGAGAAAGAGTTTTTTTTCTCAATTTTTATTTATTTTTTGTGTTTAAATGAGTTTTGAATACTCAATATAAAAAACTACAAATTAAAATTGATGAGGATAGGCCTCGAGTTCATAACTGAGCAATTCTTCTTTATTTTTATTTGTTTGTCCTTAATAACATTAAGTTGTTGAAACCAAGTCTTGTTCTGTGAAACAAAAACAAATCTTCCTTCCCCACTCACTCACACCGCACGTACACACATTTGAATCGAGGACATTTTGAGTCTATTTTTAGTTGAGTAAATGAAAGTGAGAAGGTGTAAACATAATATTAATAATATGTGGCGCGGTAGCGGAAAAGCTTACAAGTTGCTGACGCCGAGAAATTTGCTTAGGCGGGAAAACTTATTGTTAGATTTCAATTCCACCTTGCAGTAAATTGGTCTGACCGATTCGAGGGAATTAACCAATTGGAAAATGATAGTATTTACATCTTCACAAGTTTGTCATCATAAAGTCTGTTCAAATATCATTACTTCAACCAATTTGATGAGATGCCTATACAAGGCTTCCCTCACAATTTCTCTCACTTTACGCATTACTTTCTTTCTCAACCTCTATAAGGTGGGCCTTTAATTTTTGGTGATTTTTGCTTGAATTCATTACATTTAGCTTCTCTAACGCAAAATTTGTGTTTTGGACTGTATAGGATGAGGAATGTCATTAGGTCCAGGGTTTATCTGTGTACCCCAAAAACAAATCCGTGTAGGATAGCAGCAACCTTAATTTATATATTAAGGTGAATTTTATAAATGCATCCCGTAAATCCAAGAAAGAACATAAAGTTGACATATAATGTAAAAGACATTCTATATTTCTTGATACGTAATAAGTAAATTATACTATCATCTAATGATGTGCTGGCACATTACTAAAAGAGTTAGACTTCTTAAATATTTATTGTGATAATTAACTCTTTCAATAATTTGACAATACATGATTGTATAACAGTGTAAAAAAGTTTTATATTGAAGGTAAATTAAAATTAAATCTATAAATAAATTAAATAATGTAGCATATATAAATCTTAAAAAAATTAAGAATTGTAGTTTAAAAGTCACCTCTATATCAATCAAAGCACAAAATGTTGTTGAGAATGTCTTAAAAGTTCGCTACCTCCTTAGCAGAAGCTTCTTTTACAAAAAAAATGGCTCTGGTCATTTTAAACTTAAAGGGCGCTGCTCCTTATGATCATTCATTCCCTACCTTTTGGCATTAGTTATCATTATCAATAAAATAATTAAGCATGATTACCCTCTTTATTATTATGCAATTATGCAATTATGCACTTGCAAGACATAGAGCAAATATAGTCAAAAGGGACACCCATTAACTGGGAATATATATTTATGGTCGTGCTCAGCGGCGTTAGTTGATTGTTGATTGTGCAAAGGCTATATAAAATGGTGGAATATATTTGCTTACTGTCAACAAATCAATAAATAACGGTTTCTTTGTCGTTGTCTTTTGTAAATGGTAGGATCAGATAAGATTACAATTATCTCATCAGAGATTGAAATACACTAGTCTTGTTTATAATAGCAGTAAAAGCCAAATTTTAGGGATGTGTTTTGTTGGCTACGTCATTCCAATAGCAGCAAAGCCAGATTATAGGGATGTGTGTGTTATAAAATTATTTTCGTGGAAGATTGTTTAGGGTATGTTTGGATGGAGGAGTTTGGAAGGGAAGGGAGGAGAAGAGTACTTTTTATTTTAAGTAAACATTCTTCTTATCTGAGAATTTTTAAAATTAAAAGAACAAAATGAGAAGTTATTATGTAACTTTTTAATTATCATTTGTTCATTTTTATAAACATTTTATATTTCTTTTAACTTAGAAATAAAAAATTACTTATCCATTCCCTTCTCCTATAAACTCCTCCCATCCAAACATATCCTTTGGGGCATGCAGGCCGTGAATAATTAGTTTTGTTGGTCATGAGAACTTGGCAATGATCAGTGTAAAGTTTTTTTACATTATTACTTAATCATGTATTGTCAACTTATTAAAAAAATTTGACCATTATAACAACTACATTAAAAGTTTAACACTTTTAATGATGTATCAGTATATGATTAGATGACAGTATAAAAAAACTTTACACTGACAATGAATTAAAATTAAATTATTTTCAATTTTAACAAAGGTACAATAATCCACTACACTTCTACGTTTCTCTAAAAAAACCATGGTTGAAACTAGAGTCTATGACAAGACTACTTTCATGAACTCTTTTAATATCACACTTGATGTTAGGTATCATAATGATAAAATAGTATCTCACAATTAAAATAAAATATGAGAAAAGAGAAATTGAACACACAATATTTAACGTGAAAATCCTTTAACGAACAAGGGGAAAAATCACAAATATGAGAAAAGAGGAATTGAACATATAATATTTAACGTGAAAATCCTTCAACGAACAAGAAGAAAAATCACATGACAAGACTAGAAAAATTTTACTATAAGAAGAAAATTACAATATCTCTCTCTAAATACTAAGAGAGAACAACCTCACAAAAATTATAAGAAAATATTTAAAAGAAGAAGAGAAAACTTCTAAAAATTTTAAACGTTTTCTCTTAAACCTCTTTATATAAGATACAAGAGAAGCAATGAAATGTATGCCCACCAACGTCGACGTGGACTTACATATGACACAAATGTAATATTGTCAAGTGAAAAGAAAAAGAAGCTTGACTTTCAACAGGAGTGGTGTTCCTTACATGATGGAACATGCATTTACGTTGTCGTCACTGAAAAGGGACACGAATTTCTCTTCTGGCGCATTGGATGAGGAAGGAAATGCTTGCACAACGTTTCGAACATAGCCAGAGGGTGCCCTTCTGTCATAGGCTCCGGAGGCATAAGGATAGTACACCAGATGCTGCTCAACATAAGGCCAAAATTCAGCTCTTGTCTTGCCAGTACTCCTTACCCTCTTCAAGACCTTGTTTGGATCAACATAACCACTGACTGTCACCCGGCTTTTCTTTCGTTTCACCTCCACAGATTTTACTCCTTCAGAAAAGGCATCACTATTAACTGTGGATCAAATTTGTGGCTTAAATATACCTATATATAGTAAGAAAATTTTTATACTTAGCAAAACGCACATTTATGAATTGAAGATAAGTGGTTTTGGTAGGCTATTTTCATGTCCTTTAGTTGTTTTCTTTCCTTCGTTAGATTTTCTTATAAGCTGATGTTATATCAGAAGCATTACATATTAAGTGGATATATAATGTATCTTTGTTCTAATACAGGATCTGAATATTGAAGTCGAAGTGGAATTAAATAAAATAATAGACAAAAATACAGGAATGTTAACTGATCAACATCCTCATACAAAAGATAGAGGGGGAAAAAAAAACACGCACAATAATGTTGTGAACTTGAAGTTTACTTTAACTTAATTTAATCTTCAGTTTTCCACAACGGTCACAATTTGCTATGAAAGCAATTAAGATTCTTTTTCTTAATTCATTCCCTTTTGTTTTTCATTTTTCCTTATCTCGTAACTCAATAATGTCCTTTTCCCTTTGGATAGAAATTAATCTATGGTGTGTGATTAAGGCCTTTGGCGCAATGCTTACCACGTCCTTACCAGGAAGTGTCATGTATTTTTTTTCCCTCTCATGTAGAGATCTTTATTCCTCTTTTACCCTTTCTAGGTCGAAAATTTTAACCTCCTTTCGTAACCAAAAGAAAGAATAAAATGCTCTACGGCTTATCATACAACAAGTTCCAACAGAATAAGTTAGGCGTTGGTGAAGAAAACAAGCTACGCGGGGGACACACAAAAAAGAAAAAGAAAAAGAAAAAAAGAGAGAGAGTCGGAGCTAGCTCTTGAGCTCCAGAAATGGAACCTTTTAATGAAGTCACTGCATTTCTGACTCTTCTTTCACAGCCATCGCAGTCCATTTTGACTTTTATATCAACTGTCTGAAATATTTAAGAGCAACGCATGAGAGGAATGAATGATATATCTAGAGGAATGAAAATAAAACAATAAAATTATATTAGGAAGGTAACAAAGTGTGAAAAAAAGTGAAGGAAAGAAGGAAGTACAAAGGAAAAGTGTTTGTTGGCTGTGTTAATGAGTACCTACCTGCATTGGTTTGCGCTTGGTCTTTGTGCTAGTTACAGTGCAAAAGTTGGAGAGGTAATCAAGTGCACCCATTTTGCTTCTCTTTTCCAGAAAGCAAATTAAGGCAGGGACAGGGAGAGAGTGAGAGAGAAGCGTGGTGTTTATATAGGAGGCTCAAAAAGATTGAGAGAGGACTAAGATGCAAAAGCAGTGTCTAGAAAATTATATTATAAACAGAAATAATTAATGGGGACATATAATATGCTCGTAAAGCAAGGTAAGTGGTTCCAGATAGGGAGAGAAGGGTAACACTGCTTTAGACATGGGTCTATTTGTGCCATGTTTTATTGAATTTTTTTAAAAAAAGTCTATATATAAAATTTTGAAAAGTGATTTTATGTAATGAGTATGTCTTGCTTTTCAACAATTCATTAATAAAATACTCCTATAATGGCTTTCATTATCTGATTCTATCCACTGTTTGAAATATTAGAATGAATGGTACAATATCTCCCTTGAAACAATTTTTTAAAAAGGAAAACGAAAGAGCTATAATTTTTAGTTTTAGTTTTTGTTTTGGTAATTTATAATTTTTAGTTTTGCTGTTAGCTGATGTGCGAACTAGTTTCCTACGTACGGTGTAGCTAATCTACCTTTCTATTCTGATTAGAAGCAGATCATTCCGTGATTAAAGAATTTATGTGAAAAATTCCATCTAACACAGTTTCAGAATATTCACCTTAATTTTGATAGGATTTGAACAACCTTAGGTTGAAAAATAATTATAATAAAGAAAAGTTTAATTATAAGAAGACATTTATAGTTCTATAATCTATTAAAGAATATTTACTTGCAATACCCTGATTGGTTGTTTCTATTCTAGTAAAGTATCGATGATTTTACGTCATGAAGAACTATGCATTATAAATATGTCATTTTCTTAAACTTCGACACGGAAAAGAATCTTCTCTGGAAATAATTAGTTTAAAACACAGAAATTTTTTTTAACTAGGATTGCAAATAGATGGATGCACTGAGTGATAGATATTAATATTTGAGGTTTTCATATAAATTAGTTACATATACAAAACTTGAAAATATGCAATTTTCAAACTTGAAAAACTTCAAAATTTTGTTAAACGTAAAAATGTTCACAAATTAATCTCTCAAAAACTTATACGACTTCCAACTTCTTGTTCCGCCATGGTCTTAGCATTCTACGTTCAAGTGTAATATAATATTAATTTCACAACTTATGTTTAAAAGGAAATACTCAAAGGGAGTCGCATAAACTTAAATAAAACTACTTGTAAACTACTAGATCCCAATAGGGGTCTCCTACATCACAAAAAAAAAAAAGGTTATTTACTTGTGTGAGCAACTGCACAAATAAAACCATTTAAATTCAGGTAACTATACTTGAACTTTTCTCGATTAAACTAAATAGGGTCACTTGTGGATATAATTAGATCTGAACTTAAGTGCTAATGAACTTATAGTTCACGTAACACTGATTATGATTTTTATGATTGTCTACTTAATGTCATGAGTTTGATTCATATTCTGTTTCTTTTTCCTTCCCCCTTTATTGGGTTTGCAAAAATAAATTATTAAAAAAAATCTGAATTTAAGTTATTCTACTTAGCCAAATATGAGCATTATTCTATTCCGAAAGAGAAAAGATATGATTTAGATGTATTAACTAGAAAGAAAAATAAGAGCGGCGCCACGGCGGGGGAGAACAAGCTGTTGAAGCAACTACGAATATGATTTAATACTTTCCGTAAGCATAATATGATTATTGATCCAATCCCAATCCCAATCCCAATCCCCATCCGAGAGCAGAATAATTGACCCAATTTGTTATGCTCTGTTACCTGCTTAAAGTGTAAAGTCCCTCTCTCTTTTGAGCCATCAAAAAGATGGAAAAAAGATTAGCGAATTATGCAACTCCACTCCTCTCCTCCCCGCTCAGAATTCTTTGTTGACTTGTTTGGTCATTATTGATTTTTCTTCTTTGGCACTTCGGCAGGTAGATATTCATTCCTTCCAAAATTTTGTATATTTGATCACTCATTTTCCCTACCAAACTTGGTTGAGTTGCTGATATATCCAAACAAGTACACATTTTCTCTTTTATAGCTTTTCTAACGTTCGTAGTTTTTGAAGGAGCATGCTCCATTCATGATTCACCCAACACAGAAATAGTCCATGTAAGAGGTACCTAAGTTCAACCCCATCAAATATGTCTAGGGATTGGGACGACTCATACCCATATTTAAGCATCCACTAGGCCACAACTCATTAATCTCATGTAATTTGATGGGATGGTTTATTGATTAACTAATTTATTGTTTTTCAAGTAAAGAAAACTGTGCATGTAGGTATTTATTTTTGAACTCATGTAAATCATTCCCTAAAATCTATTTAGACAACTTTATCATTAATTGCTTTTAATTATTAGACATGAAAAATAGTTTGGTAGAAAAACATTAATTATGTTCTTTGAAGATTGATGTCGGAGAAGATATTTGTGTCCTATCCATTGATCGTCATGCACTTGGTATGTGTGAAAGTGGAAGGAACAGATGAATGACGAGTAACAATTGACAAATATATAGGCATTGAGCCTTATAATTTCAGTGAGAAAACTTCAGTAACTTCCATTCACTAGAGCAAGTGAATATCATGGGAATCACTTACATGGTGTAAAGTGTAAACGATACCAAAAATAAAATAAAAGTAAGCTAGTTCGAGAAGCCCTTTTCCTAAAGAGAATTACAAAAGTTGATTGCAATTATAACGATTAGTTAGTTATACATAAATCATACAAATTGAGGAAGAAAACAAAAACTTGAATCAATTAAAACTAAGAGACTCGATTGCCTAAACAGCCGAAACATAATGTAAAATATCGCTTTCTGTCTGATAAACCACCTCTTATAATTTCTTTAGCTTCTGCCCCCGCAACCCATTCCAGAAAGCAGATGCGCTTACTACCTTTTTTCCTGGAAGCTGAACTTCCAATACCTGACAGTGTTACAACATCACTGAATTTAGATGGCATATTGATTTGCAAGAATATTGGCCTCACAACCTATGCTAGATTTGTGTAAAAAGTGCCCTTCTTCAAATAAAAAATAACAGTGCTTCCTCAATGCTTTGTTACTCGTGAAATAAACAAAAAACATATTAACAGAACATGTTTGAAAGAGTAATTTTCATATAATTACAAACTTGGAGAGAGATTCTGCATTTTCAAAGTGCAAAGTGCACTTTAAATGCAGTGTGCATACATAATTTGGATCCCCAAAGACATTAACTCTTCATTCAACACCATTTGTTATATATATATATATATATATATATATATATATAAGTTTCAAGATGCAAAGTAATCATAGTACAGATTGTAGATATGACTTAGATATAGAATTTCATCAAAAAGCACTTGGACAAAAGGGAGAAAAACAAGGGGCATGGGAATTTGCCATTTCTTTAATGGAAGCACATGCATGAACTACATTAATTAGTGATTTTCAGTTAAAAAAGACATTGGTTAAGTAAGCTAGCTTCAGTTAAGGGAACGTATTACAGTAATGAATTTCAAACTGCAACTTTTCAAACAAGCTTTATGTTTTGGGTTTTAAATTCTTGTACCTATAATTTTTTAAGGAGTAATGCTACACAGCCAGAAAAATTTGACAGATTTCAGCCAGAATTTGTCAAGATTCAAGGGTGGTTATTGGATAAGTCAAAGTGATGGGGACCACTCATCCATCTAAGAATCAATAAAAATGGCAACTCATTTTGGCAAAAAAGTTATCTAGTATTTTCCTTTTCTAAATGCAAAAGAACAACTTCTAATCTATAGTCAAAGTAGTTCCTTGGATACAAAACTATTTTCGGAGAATCCATTTGTCTCCAATTTCCATTTCTAACTTAGGAGGAAAAATATTGAATAACCAAAGCCATGGACATGTTTTTTCTGTTCGAGTTTTTCTTCTACAAAACTGTTTTCAAAAAAGTTTTGGAAACAAATCCAGAAAACAAAAACTAAAAATCTGCTTGATAAATTTATTCTTAGAACATGTTTTAGAATGAGAAAACAAAAAATTAGTTTGGGGGAAAAATGAGAAAATCACAGCTTAGCAACAAGATCTCTGCACTGGAAGTGTCACCTACCCAATATATTGGGATTAACTGAAATTGGAGAAATCAAACCTATATCAGATTAAGCATGAGCTGCCCACAGTGACAAACTGAAAAATAAAACCAAATTTGGTAGTGTATAAACCCAATTTTGGGAGTTGTTCTCTGTTGGGTTTCTTAATATACATTGATTTGGATATTTCTAATTTTGCTTCTGGTTTCTTCGTGTCATAAACTTGCTCTTCATTCATCTACAATGATCCACACCTGGAAGCACAAAGGAATGTGCTGGACTCAAGATGAACTGTGAGTTTCCTGGATTTTCATTGTGACATGGTAGTCTTTCTTTCTTTTGGATAGAAATTGGCTGGGTAGTCATATTACAACTTGAACCTATGACCTCTACCCAAACTCACACCCCCACCCAAAATCACCTACCCAGGTAGTGCAAACATGATTTGGCTCCTAGCAAACGACAATGTATTAAATGGATACACTGTAAGAGAGATGAAGTAGAAACTTCAAGATTGATTGTAAAAACTAGACTACATACCTCAAGTGTGGTGTCCCTTCCACACGGAAACACCAATGCACCCTCGGAAAATCTAATATCATCTGCTTCATTGGACAGTAAACTTTTGTGATTGCGAACTCGTGTGGTTATAATTTTAATCTCCAATGTATTCTGCTGACCATTTGTCTCAACTACTAAAACTTTTGCTCGTGTTCCTGGCCACCCTGAAAAAGCACGAACCTAGAATTGTTTTATGTCAAGACTGCACAGTTTAGATTAGATAACATGAAGTTTACCTTATTATGGAGAACTAATGCTTCTTGATCAAACAATAGCCATGATTCCTCTGGACTTATCTGCATAAAGTAGCAAAACCAAAATATGAGCAACTCCTTGTAAGGAAGATATTTCACCAACTGTATATACTGGAAGTCTTTTCCTTTTTCCTTTTGTGGATATATACTGGAGTCAACAGAAAGAAAGAGACATAAGGAAGTTTCTTCCCAATTTAATCTTTGACACTTTCAAGTTTTTATTGAATTGCAGCTAACTGCTGAATGAAATTATGTAATAATAAATAACAAGTATGAAACCCTATTACTTCCATGGTCTTGCATGAATTGCAGTGAATTTTCTTTTTCTTTTGATTCTGATAGCTTTCTACGTCTGAAGCTCTTGTTGTACAAGTTTATTTCTCAGGGGAACATGCTTCTTTTAGACAACTGGTTTCTTTGGGCTTAGGTGAAGGCTCACGTATCATGTTTTGAGAGGAAACTTGGGTGGGGAATATTCCTTTTAGAGGCTGATGCACACCTCTATCGCCTATTTTCTAAGCATAATTCACCCACCAAAAAGTTTTTACTCCATTCAGGGTCCCATCTTCTGGAATTTTCGTATTCGCACAAACCTGAGAGGTAGAGAACTAGTTAATGTCTCTCTTCTACTCTTCTCTCCTCCAAACCAGATCAGAGAATTTGGACTTTTGATTCTTCTGGTTTGTTTTCTTGTCTCTTTTTCAATTTCTAACTCATTCTCTTAATCATCAAAGAAATCCAAAACTCCCTGTAAGGTCAAGTTTTTCATTTGGACAGTGGTACTCAATAGGATCAAATGATCAATGCAATAATTTGTTTGGGATTCTTGGTGAACACTAGATGTGTCCCTTCCACCTTGAAGACTTTTCTCATGATAAATTTTAAAGGTTTTGTCAGGAATATGGATGCTAAAGTTATGGAAATGTGTAGTTTGTGCAATTCTATGGTGTATGGAGGAATGCCCATTTCTTCAAGGGTGTCTCTTTGCCCTTACATTTGTTATAGGATAGAATTGTGTTTATGGCCTCTCATTGATGCTATGTTGATAATTATTTCAAGGGAATTTATATTACTAATATGCAAAGACATTGAACAGATTTTTTGCATTTTTGAGCTAATTTGACTAGCTGTTTTCTTTTCATTTTTCTATTTAGGAGGGTTTCCTATCCCCTCACCAGATGGATTCTGTCTCCTTTCGATTAATATATTATTCTTTGACAAAATACAAAATAAACGAAAAAGAATACATTGGGCAGATCTTGATAGGGCAAACAATCCTCCTGATCTTCCTTAAAGATATGGAAGGTATCTTTCAGGTGGCAGGCTCAAAATAATAAAAAAGATCAACAAGTGAATAGTTAATGAATGTGCTCACACATACCATAGTCTTCTTTATTGTTGGTGTACCAAAAGCATACATCCAAAACAAAATTCAATGTAGTTTCATCTGATTCTATGCTATACAGGACAAGGAATGAATATGTCCATGTCCATGAAATTATGAAAATAACTTTATATAGGCCTTTTCCAGGACTATTAATGAACAACCTCTTACAATTTTCCATCAATTATTAATTTATTTTCGTGCCAGAAATACCATACATTGCTAAAAGTATAAATGCAATATAAACTTTAACCAGTCTGACAAGTAACATGGTAAAACAAAGGGATCAAGTATATATAAAGGGGATCTAGTATATCTATACATATATATAGAACTAATACCAAATTACCAATAGGAAGACTCGTTTCTATTTAGGCTTCCAATTAACATAATCAAAACTAACACTACCTTTGGAGCCAATGTAGCCATAGAGTGATCTTGAGGTTGTGCCTTCACCCTCGCTGATCCATCAAATATAGAAGGAAGTTTGCCAATCAGAAGTTTAGATCCTGCCTTGTCAAATAAGGATCGGAACTCATTAAGTAAAAGAAACAATATATAGGCAATGAGACTACATATGACAAAAACTTGGTATTAAAATGTCTAAATAAGAATAGCTTAGTACACTATCAGGAGAAAAGAAAGAGGAATAAAAAAATGAAGTAAAATTTATGAAGAGAAGAACAATACCTTTAGAAAACAGGAGCTCAAGCAAATCTGGTGCCTACATAGATATCTAAAGATTTGTCAGAAGCAGGAAGAAAAAGCAGTAACTGCCTTGTAAGTTTCACTGAACAAGTTCACACAGAGAGAGAGAGAGAGAGAGAGATTTATGGTAAGCGCAAGTCCCACAATGACTGAGCAGAGCGTGCCAGCTACAATTGGAAAAAAATGCAATTATTGCAGCATATGCTTGATTTCTTTTGCTTTTTTATTTTGGCCTTGCATATGTTTGGTTTCAAAAGGCATCAATAGCAGAGCATAGATGTCCTTCTCAGGGGGAAAAAACAAAGTCACACATAGAAAATGCATAGGAAGTAATTAAAATTTACTAAATCATTTGATTATGAATCTAAGAAATTATTAATACAATCAAAGAGCGCATTGCCCTTGATATAATCTGCATCAGTATTATTCATTCAAACTAACTGTTGAAATTAGGTTTACAACAGGGGCTGAAGACAAATATATGAGCATTAATATTTTTATAAATAAAGCAAAAAGCTCATGCAATCATATTCACACCTTTTATAGCACACAGAGACAACAGAAAACCATACCTTAATTTGATCATCAACTTCAATTGTTTCACTAGCAATGATAGGTCCAGCATCCAGTGCACGAACAGTGAATGCTAATGATACTCCAGTTTCTTTAACTCCATCCTAGTATAGAAAACAATATATACCGCCAAAAACTTTATGAAATAAAAGCTGTATAAGAATTCAGAATTTGATGATTGAAAAGAATTAACACCAAGAAAAAGGGGAAAAACAAAACCTGCAATGCTCTTTGAACAGGAGCAGCACCACGATACATTGGCAAAAGGCTAGGGTGAATATTGACTGTTCCTGGGAAATTTGCATGTGGAATTTAGAAAATTTGGTGTTAGAGCTATAGGTTTTACTATTATATCAGACTTTTAAATTTTCAATGTGAAGTAACTCTTGAATTAAAGTTTCATGTCCTGTCCAATAACTAATGACAGAGGAGAAATAAGAAAATGTAAAATACCAATATTCTTTACACACAATAAGGTATAAGACCATTGTATTAATAATATAAGATGAACATACAGATGCCAAGATCCGCAGGAAATTGGCAGTAATATGATAACAAGGGCCTAGAACCTTTTAAGTATTAATTAGCACATATTACCAGTGTCCAACAACAACAACAAAGCCTTTTCCCACTAGGTGGGGTCGGCTACATGGATCAAACAACACCATTGTGCTCTATAAAAAACCAAGTGTTCGGAGAGACCATTTAGGTCAAGATCTTTTTGGATGTTTCGCTTAAAGTTTTCCTCAGTCTTCCTCTACCTCTATTGATTGGTATATCCTTCATTTGCTCAACTTTTCTCAGTGGAGCCTCTGGTGGTCTTCTACTCACATGCCCAAACCACCTTAGAGGAGGTAAATTACTTAATTGGTATGGATCTACTGCATGCAGAGGCAAGTTTTACAAAGGTTACAGGGTACGTATTTAACTATATTTCTTTTTCTTCAGCAGTACATTGGTTAGTCAAAGAGGTATTATTCAGTTTCATCATTTTATATGATATATCATCTAATTACACAGAACATGCGAGTATAACGACATTCCTCAGACACTTCTAAAAAGGATTTGATGTTAGTCCTTTACAACCTCTAATTTGGGAGCTTTATGCATTTCATTATTTGGGTTAGACCATTGCATTGATAGTGATACATGAAATTGCAATTACTACTGCTTCATAATTCAAGAGGCATTTTATGAAGACTCATACCCAATATGATTTAGCTTGGTGATTCAAATTGTTAAAACTTAAAACAATATTGCCCCATCATAATTGGCCCCATAGAATATTAAAAACCTTTGCTGTTCAAACTGTTCCCCCCTTGGTTGTTTTCTTGTTCTGTTACTTTGCATTTTCATAAGTTAAGCACTTGTAATGATTCATTTTATCTGGATAAGACTACTTTACTCTAGCTCTTCCTATAAAAAAATGATGCCTGATGCCCAAGATGTCATTAGAAGCCATTAACTTACACATAATAATGAATAAATACAATAAAGAATGTAGATGACTTGTTTAGAATGTCACTATTCATCAATCAAGAGTAATACAAATGTAATATTCCCTGTCTGATAGAAAATGGCACAAGATAGCTACAGGAGCTGAGTTGAGAATTGCAAATTACAATTTATGAATTGATTTCAACGGAATTTTTTTTGAGAAGAACCATATTTTGGAGTTCATTTTGAAGGATTATGAGCCAAAGTAAAACGTATGCAGAGGTTTGTGACCTATTGATTAGTGGTTTATATTTGTATTATGAACAGCTGCTCTTAAACATAAAGGGAGGCATATAGGAATCCAAATACGTCTATGGCTAAACAACTAAATTCAATTTGATTTGAATAATATTGAACAGACCCATTGTGCATTAACTCATAGATATGAAAGAAAGATAATGCGACTACGAAAAGGTCAATTTTGCTATACCAAGGGAAAAATGACTAACCCAACGAGGGAATATCTAGAAACTTGCTAGGTAATATATTCCCATATGCTGCTGTAATGCATAGCTCCGGTTGCAAAGCTTTTAAAGTTGACAAGAAAGTATCCTGCATGAAGAGAATACAGAAACTTCCATTTTAATTAAATTTCCATATATACTATTGAATTTACATAATTTTGATTATGGTGCATGCCTCCTCATACAGAAAGCTAATACAGACCTCTCCAGGACGTTGGGGTGTGAAAATAAGATCAGAGGAGAAGCCCCTATGAAGAGCATAGTTGGCCAAGGGGGAGGGCATCACCTTTTTCCCCCTATCCCTTCTAGCAGGTGGCTGAGTAACAATAGCTGCAACCTAAAAGTAATCCTACCAAATCAGTGAATATAGCTTGTGTTGTAGTCTGGTGTCTATCCATGTATGTCCATTTGAACCAAATCAGTAGAAAATGAATGATTTTGAGGGATATACCTCAAATAAAGAATCTGGAGCAGTAGAAGCATTGAGAAGAGCATCAAGGACTATTGTTGAGACCTGCAAATTGGACATTTGATTATAGCTACCAACCAAAAAAGACACAAACAAATACAATTGAATTGATGAACGACACAAGACAAGACACGAGAGAGAGAGAGAGAGAGAGAACCTGAGGTGAGCCCAAGAAGACAAGGGGCTTCTTGTTGGAAGACAATGCGATAGAGTTAGCGCTGTGCAAACAGCAAAACCTACGAACCATGGACATGGACGAGGTACAGCAATGCATTCCCTTCCCTTAACCCTTTAATTCAAAGTCTACACTTTGCTATGCTCTTACCTCTCTTCTCTAGTAACCTACCTGCTTTATCGCCATCGTGTAGAAACCAGCTAAGGTTTGAACCATGAAGAGAAGAGGCATCCACGGTGTAGAAAGAAACAAAGTTTTTGTTTTGGTAGGACGAGTTGGTACACATGGGTTTGGTAGAAGGTGAATTGTAAATTATTTATTAACTGTTAGTTTCATAATAAATATTAAAAATTTATTAAATATAAATAATAATTAATGAATGTTAAACAACTTAAAATATCGATATTTTAAAAAATAAATAAATACCGGAATAATGTCTTTGGTAGGTTAAACCATGAAGTATATGTACGGATTCCGTTCGTTTGAACCGCCCGTTTAACTAGTTTCTTACTGGGAGCAAAACGGCATGACTCTTCTCATGAAAAGCTGACTTCAGGAATCGAATACAATTCTCATGCTTGGAAATGCAACTTTTAGATTTTATTTAAACCATGATTACTCAATTTTATTTCACAATTGACAATTAAAAAATTAAATATAACTTAATTTTAAATTATAATATAAAAAATAATATAATTTAAATTTCATAAGAATAATTTTATAAAAATATTTTAAATAAAAAATAATGATTTTTTATTTGATTTGTAATGATTGCTTCTTAATTATTAAAATATAACATTGGGATTTAAAAAAAAAACAGCAAGTGGGAATTTTGTGTATAGTATATAAATGAAACTGTCAACATGGCTAGGAAGACAATTGTCCAAGAATAATATTTTAGTTTATTCCTGAATCAAGATAATAATACAAAGGAAACATCAAATGATTGATAAAGTAATTTTTTTGTTGTTACAAGGCATTAACAAAAAATATTTTCCGGTGAATAACTATACGTGACACTGTGACAGGTTGAAGTCTGAGTTTCAAAATCATATAAATTAATTTAATTGATGATTGAAACTTCAGTTAATAATACAACTATGTGTTGTACCATTCATACTCCTCCGCTTTTTCGTTATAATTGTTTGTTTTTCTTTAACTTGTTATCAAAAGTGACACATGGGAATGAGATGTACAGGTATATTGTTTTTTTTGGGATAATTCGCGTCACTTATAGGAATTTCAAAGGTTTGGAATACAACATCCCGGCTTGGCTATCCGATGTTGCCCCTGATCAATTTCCCACGCACATGCGATTATTAGATTACTTGCTCAAGCAATTTAAACATGTTAAATAGTGCATTATATACTCTTAAAGAAAATTAATATATTCAATGGGAGTTATAAAGATATTCAAATTCATAACACTCAAAATTAAATTTGAGAAAGCATATTTTTATTAAAATATCTAACATCACAATATAATACTTCTCCTTATTGTTGTTACCTGCTACATTATGAGTTTTTAGATTCCCTTATTTTCCCTCTAGATTCTCCCACCTTTCTTTTTCTCTCTCCCCCAAATCTCTCTCTTGCCTGTTCTGTTCTGTTCATCCTACATCAGTAGCAAACCACACAAGGAGTTACATTCCTTGAAGGAAAGACAACGTGTTCTCCCTATCCTTATATTTGAGGTATGAGTCCTCCACCAAGACGTGCCCTGCCAGATCGGCTGGAGGCAAGGATGCAAATGTTGTCAGGCAAAGAATTAAAAATTAGAAGAACGTGACAGGAGGCTCTTCGTATACATTGACGAACTGTCAAGTTATAATGTTATATTAAGATAATGAGTAGAAATTCAATTAGTGCTTGTTGTATAGAACTTGTAAATAGAGCATTTAGATGCAATGGCTATTTATCTGCTCTTAAGAAAGTTAATCTTATTATCAATAATAAAATATTTAAAAGCATAAACCATGAGATGCATAGTTGTCTTGTATGCATGCATGTTTATTAAGCTTTTCTTGGTTCATGGTATATCTGTAATAGTAATTTGATTTAGAATTTAGATTATGAATTTTGGAGGTTTTTCGCTTTAATATTCATGTTTGCCTAGCTTTGCTTTGAGGTTGCTTTAGGATTCATGTGTTATTGAGTCTCTTTTTCTGTTTGTTTTTCGTCTTGAAATTCTAGGTGCAATTAATTCACAATTTCACCAACAGCCACTGCTACAGGATTGCATTAGGCAAACGTTCTCTTACCGATGATAAAATTAACGAGTTGCATGTAGGTATTAAATATAATTAGAAATTTCAGTGCAATTATAACCAATCTTGGTTTTATGTTGTCAATTTTTTTTTTTTGAAAGCTATTAACAGTCTTTGTTTCTTGTCAATGCATTGCAAGATGAGAGAACAGGTGCCGAAACCAATTGAATGTTTTCACAATATGAGCTTTAATGTGGATCTTACATGGCATATGACCACTACAAAAAAAAATAGTGAAATCCCTTTTATCTTCTTGTGGACTGGGGGTGACGAATGTTCCTTCGACTTTCCATAAATCCCATACCCCGAGTTTTTGGTGGTGGTGATGAATCTGCAATTTTACTTGGCCTTTGGTTTCTGAAAAATTATCATTTTTAGTAGAAGTTACTTTTTTAAACCAATTATATCAATTTTGATTCTTTCTATTGCATGTACCATAAAGAAAGGCATGCCAATCTAATATTTTAATTATTCAAGAACAAAGAAGTTTCATCATTCTCACTTTCTTGCAAAAATTATCTAAAAATCCAAGCAACATGTTACATGCAAAATGGTACAAGAGCTTCGATATGATATGCTAAGCTTTTGAAGCTATCTTTAGAACCTAACATCAAACCCCTAAAGGAGATCAATGCTTATAGCCTTGACCTATAAAGCAAAGATATGGACATGGGACACGAGACATGATACGACATGGACACCTTGTCATGGAAAAGTCCAATAACACATGGACCTGATATGGCATAGATATATACAATAAAACCTATATAATAAGTAAGCATTGATATAGTGTAAATCAAAACCATTCTTACACTAATGAATCACTTTTTCTAGGATGAGTGTTTTACAAAACTCACTATTGGATTGAAAGTATACGCATACAATGCTCATAAATTTCTCATCAATCCAAGATAGTTTTAGAGAACTAATCCAAGATTGAATAACTTTTTATCTTTGCATTGTAAGGTGGTTACTTCCTTTGGGACAATCTTTACAGGGTTATGGGGGAGCATTGGACGTGTCCTTCCCTAGAGCAGTTTTTGATAATTCGTTATAATTAAAGGTTTTGGTAAAAAAATGATACTAAAATTTTATGCCATTGTACAGTTTTTGCAATCCTTTGGTGTGTGTGGATTGGAGCGGAATGCTCGTTTCTCTAAGTAGGGGTATTCATGGGTTGGGTTGGTTCAAATTTTGAAAAAAAAATTCAAATTAATCAATTTTGATAGGGGTGGTTTGGTTCGGTTTTTGAAAAAAAAAATTTGAGCAACCCAAACCAAACCAACTCGATTAATGTTGGGTTGAGTTAATTCAAGTTATTGGGTTGTTCGATCGTTTTTTTTCTCATAGCAAAATAGTAAATTCACTATTGCTAAATACTTCAAACTCAATTACACAACCTTGCAGTACAATACAATACAAGTATTAAGATAAAAGTAAAATCATGTTTGAGAAGAAACTTTTTAACGTCTCAAAATATCATAAGATTCATTTGTAATATAAAATATATGACATTAAATGTATCTTGCATCATAGAGAAGGTTATATATATATATATATTACTTCACAAAGAAGGCTTTAAGTTGTAGAGTTTTATAACACAGATGAGTAAGTTAATTATTGAAACGTTACTATCTTAATATGCAACTAAAACAAAATAAAAATAATTCAATGATTGAGACTAGAAAATGGAAATTAAAGATATATCATTATATCTTAGCTTTTTAAATAAATGAAAAGCCAAATAACAATAAGATAATGTCTAAAATTTTATTACTCTTCAGGTTATTTCACTGGATCATCGAGTTATAAAATACAAAATCCATGAATCAAACTAATTATGGTCGATTTTTATCGAATTGGACCCGATTAGACCTGATGACCCAACTTAATACGGGACAAAGTTATGTTTATAGCTTCTCTTTGGCATTTGTTTCAGGGTTGTTTCAGTGGAGTTGCAATCTCAAATATGCTGAGTTTAGGCAGCCTTGCAACATTCTTAGTTTTTCCCTGTTCTCCTTCTTTGTATATGACATTCTTGTTTTGGAGGATCTCTCTTCCCATCCTTCTAGTTGTACTTCCCCTCTTTTCTTTCTAAGAAAATGACTTTTTCATCCCCCAAAAAAAAAAATTAAGGTTTTTAGGCCAACAAAATATTTGTCCATATATATATATATATATATATATATATATATATATATATCATATAAAACAAGTACAGTTCTGCTTCAAACTCTAATATCAAATGTTTGCTGGAGCTCCCAATGTGAATCAATAAACAAGAGGATAATAATTTTGACACTTGACTCTTCTATCTTTAAAGGAGTATGAATTGGGAAATCAAACATATACAGTATGAACAAACAATAAGAAAGGATTGGGATTAAGGATTGGAATTGTGTTCACAAGGTTAGATTCCCAATGACAAAGCAAGCTAGTTATTCACATTACATGAAAATGAAAACTAATAATCAATAAATACTTGAAATCTAAAATTAGCTTAAACTTCAATTTTCATATGAATGCAAACAAATAAAACCACGACAACTTTAGTCTTATTTTTAATTTACAATAATCGAAGTTAGAGTATATAAAGGGACAAGACAATCTTACTTTTCCACCAGCAGTTCCAAGCGGTTGATGGATGAATCATAACTCTTGCATTTGGCATACAAAACCTATTCCCTTTTGTACCAGAAGCATGGATAAATGCACCCATGGATGCAACAAGCCCTAGGCAAACGGTTGAAACATCTGTGTTGCATAACTTCAAGGCATCATAAATTCTCATTCCTACAAGCAATAAAAATAAAGTAAGATCAAACTGAATAGTGTCCCACACTTCATAGAGTTCTTGTAATGTGTTAGGATGCTACCTATTACTATGGTGCATAAAAGAAAAATAAGGGATAATATAGGGGATTATTGTTGGCCGGAAGAGATGAAAGGTGTGAGGGGTTAACTAGAAGAAAGAAAAATATTGAGAGCAATTACCTAATAGCTGGTAGCTCATGATTAGGGAATAATATTCTAGGAGGAGCATGAGATAAACGAGAGGGAATGATCATGGGAGGGGCATCCAGAAATTAAGTGAGGATTTGGGACCATTTATCAAGGAGAAGCAGACCCTCCAAGTTCTGCAGGAGTGTTCTTTTATGTTATGTTTTGTAATTATAGAGGTCTACCTCTGCTTATAAGGAGCTAGCTTCTATATTTTTTTATTAATAAAACTAGGTTCCTAACATAATGTGACCATAATTTGTTGACTTACCTCTTACCATTTCAGGATCAGTAAATTTTACTTTGTACTAATACATAGTAGATCAATATTTCACAATCTTTTATACCAGGACTTCTTGGAGGTTATTTGCTAGCATTTTCTATCTTACAAAACCCTCCTCCCATAAGGATAAGAACTGATTTTCAATTCAAGCTTTTTATTTTTATTTTTTTTACACAGAGAAATTGTAAAATGGAATAATGTTTCCATTACAGCACAATGAACTTGTCTGGCTTATATCCCAATAATATCTGTTCAAGAAGAATTGAGAGATATTGAATCATGAATCACCATGCTGAGACTTCATTTATGTTTGCTCAAGACAAATGTAAGCCTAAGAGCAATGTTGGACTCACTTCTCCAATACCTAAGGCTTGGTTGTTTCATTCTCAATCTGATGTACAGAATTGTAAGATTCTATGAGAAACATAAATTGTCTAAATCGGGAATGAAATTATTGAAATGAAGGATGAGTGATCTAAAAGGTCTTAATCTTGATCTGGGGTTGCATTTGGCCCCACCATTCCTTAAGTTGGCTAATGAGAAGCAAATGAGCAAGAGCAGAGAGTAAAACAATGTTGACATACCAGCAGTAACAGAGCCACCTCACCTGATGAATGTATAAATAAGTTGATGTATATCTTTTGGCCTTGATTTGAGCATCCAAATGCAAAAGTTGGCTAATGATAAAATCCGTTATAACGTCACCTGCTCAAATAAAACAACAAATATAAATATAAATATACATTTTCTCCCAATTCCAATATTGAAAAAGATAATTCTTTTGAGGGAGAAGAGAAGCATCTTAGTAGTATCGAGCTCCTCGAATGTTGGAAGCCATGGTGCCACTTCCGTGGTTTCAGCAGCTGAAATATTTTTGCAAACACCCCGACCCAATTGCTTGACAAAGTGTATCTGGTAGTAGCGATAGTGGAGAAAAAAGTGATGTTTTTAGTTGTGATGTGAGAGTGCAAAACGCACGATCATGGACATGGATGGGCCGGGGGATTGTGGTGAAAAATCAAGTTTATATGACATTGTAAAATTTTTACAATGTAAATTTTTTAACTCCCAAATTAAAGTAAATTTTTTTACTCCCAAACCAGGGGCTTGGTTTCAAAGTCGTAGAATAAGGAGTTAAATATTTGGGGAAATTACCATGACAAAACCGAAGCTCATCTTCTTATCTATCTGTCTATCTAAAGTTAAGTTGTAGCAAGCGAGCTGCGTCAGTCCGTGTGCTTCATCTCATCTCATCTCATCTCGTCCCGTCCCGTCCCATGGCTGCTGCTCTTTCTTTCACTCAATCTCAATCTCAATCTCAATCCCCTCTCTCTTTCCTTCATCTTCCTCTTCATGGGAACCTTAACCGACCTTTTCCGACCCAATTCCAACCCATACCCATACCCATACCCGCCTCCAAGAAGTTCCCTTCCATTCGATTTCGATGTTCCTCAACTTTCAACGACAAAACCCTCATTACCCTCAAAACTCGCAATACCAACAACGACCCTCCCCTCAATAACCCTCTTGCTTGTCGCGCCAAGTTTGGAGGTACCCCTTTTCTTTATTTCTCTCTACTTTTTTTTAAATTTTGTTATTGCTCTCTGTAATTCTCTTTTCCCTGTGTTTTTTGCGTCATAACATATGCAAAAATCTGTGCTTTTTCTGGTCTCTATTTGCCGTTGATTTGGTTTGAAAATGAGAAGCCAAAGCAAGCCATTTATAAGAAAGAAAATCTTACCCATCTTGAGTACCAGAATGTTCAAATTCAACAATATAAAACTGGGTTTGGATACCTTAAATTGCCTATTTATATATGTTGTTCGGCAGGCATCAGGATATTTGTGTTTCTTCTTATGACAAGTTAATCAAGATCTATTCATCCATTCAGAAGCTCACATTTCATATGATATGATATAATATGAATCCCTTTAAAAGCTTTCAATGTCTTCATTAAACCTGATAAAAATATTGCCACACAATTATTGAACCCAATTACTCAAAGATAAACTTACTTATTTGACTTTGTTAAGCTGCTGGTGTACCCGAACACAGCAAACAGTTTTCCAATTCTCTGTCTATGGAAGCTTAAAAAATGTCCTTGAATGTGGTCAGAACTTTGAATCTTTAATCGTTTCATTTGTTATGGCTTCACTAATCATGAACTTGAGGGAAATGCTGACTTTTGCCATTGTACTAAATAGAACATTAACTACTCTTTACCAAAAAAATTATGACGTTAACTGTTGAACTTATTACATCAAAAGAAACAGAGAAGGAAAGAGTAGTAGTGTTTTTTAAGCCTTCGTTGTAATGTTCCTATTAAGCGACAAGTGACTTGTATAAAAATTTTCTTGGCTTTCCTTCTTGTGAACATGTCCTGCATTTAGAATAGTGTTGACTGTTGACTGATGAGAGAATTGGTTCTTGTTAGTTGTTAATTAGTAATGGCATCTTGTCCATTCCTATCTATTTCAATATAGTTTTAAATAGATTTCCGGTCAGTCCATTGTAGATTTATGTTCCTAAATTAAGATATTTAATCTCTCCCTAATCTAAAGGAACATGATGGAACTCGTACAAGTTATAGTACCTCACAAGACTTTGAGCTATCTAGGATTGTCCCATCAAATTTATCGCTATATGAATTATGTATTTTTGGGAGGCATGAAGAGAATATCTGTTCCTCCTCCTGAGAAGTTAAATCTATTTATTAATTCAGAAGCTCACATTTTATATGAAATAAGACTTCTTCCAGGCTGACAAAATTATGGGTAAACTTGGGAATATGGTTATCCTTACTTTCAAACCTAACTTCAAGGACATCTACTAAGCGGTTGATAAAGCCAATGTGAATGTGTTTCACAAGGCATGACAATTTTACTGTTATATTCAGGATTATACTGTGAATACCCAATTCCTTTCAATAACTAAAGCTTTGAGTGAGTGATAGTTGACAGTTTTAGAAGGGCTTCTGCCAAGTGCATTGGTTATTCATGGGGCATGTTAGCCACCTTTCTCTTCTAATGGTTTTTAAAGCTGGCACAATGTTTTTTCTTGTTCACTTGCTTCTTGGAGATTAGGTTGTTAATTACTTTCTATTACTTGGAACTGGAAACTGCTTTTCTGTACTAATAGAAACTTAGTGGCAATGTCTTTAATCCTTAATAGGATAAGGAAAACTACTGTATAAATAAGATTAAATTCATTGGCTGGGGCATATAGCATACCCCTGTAAATACATGTTCATTTCCTTCATTTACATGTCGGGAGTTCCTATTTGTTTGTGAAATGGAATATAGATATGAGGTCTTTCTGACTCTGACCCTCCCACTCACAAGCCATACCACGAGAAATTTTGGACAATTACAATTTGTAGCTTTTCAGCATGCAGGTCTAGATGTTACTTTAAATGTTGCAAAATGTATTGGATGTAAATCTAGTCAGTGATCTGCTTAGAATGAAATGGGAAAACATATTACATATGTAAATTTAATGCTGCAGGGCAGGAGAGCAACAAATCATATGTAGAAGCGTATGCTGTAGGGCGACATATTCGTTTGTCTGCTGACAAAGCTCGAAGAGTAGTTGATCAGATTCGTGGACGTCCATATGAGGAAACAGTTATGATATTAGAACTCATGCCTTATCGAGCATGTGAAGACATCCTTCCAATAGTGTTTTCTGCTGCAGCAAATGCGAGCAACAACTTGGGTTTAGACAAAGGAAGTTTAATTATAAGTAAAGTTGAGGTTAATGAAGGATCCACAATGAAAAGGATGAGACCCCGAGCTCAGGGGCGGGCTTATCAAATTAAAAAGCGCACTTGTCATATAACCATCGTAGTAAAAGGTTTAGCTAGTGAGTCTGTAGTAGAAGCAAATCCTGCTTAATCCTATTTGGTACAAAATGTATGCCTCTCCGCCAACCATTACATTGATGAAAACCTGTGCATTTTGATATTATGTTGTTCATTTTATTCAGTGACAGAGAGAGGAGTATCGAGTATTTGATAAGTGTAGGTCTGTGCAAGAACTGTTTGAAAATTCAATTTAGTGCTGAAAACAACAAGTTTAGCATTGAAAATAATTTTGTGGCATTTATTTATGCTTACCAAAAACAAGATTAAGTAAAAACAATTTTTTTAAAGCATTTAGCATATAAAATGCTACCTAATATATTACACTGCAAACATTCCTTTATGTGAGTTACTAAACATTAATGCTTTCTTTTAGTATTATATTATTTATTTTACTAAATACAAATTACTTGTTATTATACATTTCAAAAACTTTTTTTTTTAAAAAAATACAGCTACTTAATTTTTTCACTAAAAATTTAAACCTTAAAATTTCAATACCAAAATTTTTTTATGTACTCGTATTATAACATTGTCCGATCACCATCAATGATATATTTGAAACGAGGGAATTAAAGAGGATAAGAGAGAAGGAATAATTTTTTATTTTAAATCAATAATATCTTTATCTGAATTTTTTTAAAATGAGAGATTATCATATAATCTTCAAATCATTCCTTATTTATTTTTATAAATTTTTTAATTTAAAAATAAAAAATTACTCCACCCTTTCCTTTCCCTTCTAACTTATCCATCCTAAAGATACCCTAAATTACAGGATAATATATTGCCACAAGGAGCGAGAAAGTATGGTGGTAGGGGTGGCGGAGATTCTCCTCTTTCCTATGTCGTCCTGTTTTTCTTTCACACACAAAACACAGCACACAAAGATCAGATAAATAAAAAAGGGCAGGGTATATCTGATACGCACTTGTGCTTGTGCGTGCTTTGTTTTTGAAGTTTCATGCATGATGCATTGGTTCTTGTAACATTGGTTTTATGCTGTGTTTATGATAACGAGGACACTCAATCTCTAGCTTCTTTTTGAGGACCAGCTGAAGAAGTAAAAAATTGCTGCTTTCTTCTCTGCGAGAAGATCCCATTTCCATTTCTCCTAGTCTCTCTCAAGTCTCAACTATTTGTTAAACATATTTTGTTTTGGATCATAGCCCTTCGGATCTTCAGGGTTTTCACTTTTCTCAATGTATTGTAAAAATCACATAATAGACTTCTTTTGCATGGATAAGTGGAGTTAAACAGCATCCATAACCATAAGCAACCAAAATAAAATATAATGATACTACGGAGGAATCTGACTCCTAATTTTACCCAAGTCCAGACAGACATGCACACGTAACAAAGCTCAACAACACGAGACAAGGGACCAGCTAGACCCTTTATTCTAAATAAAAGACACAAGCAAATAAACAGAAACAGCGGACAATTCGAGTACATTATTCTTCTTCTGATTCTGATTCCGCATTCTGAAGCCAATCAATGAAAGGTTCGGTATTCTTCCATATCTGAGAGTCCTTATTATCTCTCTTCAGCCCTTCTTGATACCATTGCACTATGTATTCTTCCTCCAACACATCAGCATCATAGAGTGCCTTCAAAACCAAGGCAACCTCCTTCAAAGCATTGGAAGTGGACTTAAGACAAAAGGCCTCAATTGCACGAAGCAATAGTAACTGCGATCCATCCTCCATAGAAACTGCAGCAGCAAGGTAGGTCTTCTTCTTGATCACTTCTTCAGCAAACCCTTTCCCAATGCCCTCAAATAAGGCCTCAAACAGAACACTGATCTTTTCTTGAGCAGGTACAGAAAGTGCTGCCAGATGGGATTGCAGTTCGTTTGCTGCAACACCTTTCTTCAACTTTACTTTCACTTCCTTGATCAGTGTCCTGTAGTGCATAGAATTACCATTTTCAGAACTATCACTTACCTTACTTGCGGCTTTTACCTTCTTCTGAGGCTCGTTTGTGGAGAGCATGACCATATCAGCTGTCACAGCACTTAACTGTTCTTGGATACGTTGGCGAGCAGCATCCAGTGATGTATCTGTTAGCCATTGTACTTCATCATCATCTTCATCATGAGCCTCTTCTTTCTCATCAACTTGACTATGAGTAGGAGATGTATGGTCTTCATCAGAGCCATTTGCTTTCTTCTTCGTAGAGCCTGATTTTGTAGTCCCATCCTTGGAAGTGGAGGAACCTTTCTTCTTAACCTCTTTCTTCAGTTTTTTCAGTTCCTCGTCAGCTACTTCACCTTCCTTCAGTCTCTCCTTCTCAGCTCTCCTCATGGCCTTCTTGTCTTTGGATCCTTTCTTTGTTTCAGGAGGGTTCTTAATAATAAAGGTAGTCAGCTTGTCTCTCACATCCACATCTGACACAAAACCACAAGCAGCACATTTCAGCTGTATCATTTGGTTCTTAGTAATCAATATGTCGGTTTCAGGGTTTCCACAACCATAACATTGGACGTATTTCTTGATGAAGTTCTCAAGAAGGCCAGCAAGTTTTGCAGTATCATGAGCCCCATTAACATGAGAAGTCCCGGCTTTCTCATCAAATTTAGATTGGGCTCCAAGTTCACAACCAAAGTATTTCGTTGTGTAAGAGGCCGGCCTTGCCAATGCCTTTGCAATATCCACCATATTGACAATATTTGTTTTGATGCCGTTACCTCTGCCCTCAATTTTGGTAATCATTTTAGGCATCTTATACCTATAGAAGGCATCATCACTATTTCCAGCACCAATGTTCTGTAAGGCCATGATGACTAAAAGCAATCAAAGTTCCAAAGACAAACACACGAGATGTCAAGGGCAGCAAATGCTGAAATTCAGAGTATATGCAGCTGCTTGTAATCAGAAAGACCCTGCTTCTGCAATGATGGTAGGCTGCCAACAACAATGAAAAAGCTCAGGGTGTTCCTGGTATGGCTCACGATGCATACAGCCAAGTCTTCTTGGCAAGGGCCTGTTTTTTTTTCTAGAAGAAGAAAAACACTCTCCAAGCAACTCAATTGCTCCCAAATGGGTAATAGCCTGTTCAAACATGAAAGAAACTTCAACGTGACACCTTCACCTCGGAATCTGCTACAGAAGAACTTGCAGGAATCCTGAGTCATCAACAACAACGTTAATTTAATACTCACGACAACAAATCATAAAAATAGATAAATAAAAAAGAGAAATGGCAAAATAAGGAATAATTACGATGCATGTTTGTTGAAGATGAAAGCAAAGTAGACAGACATCATGTTGATGGTTGAAACAGATTAATTGAAAAAATACAAAAGCATATAAGAAACACATTAAATAGGGTTGATTTGTGGGAAGATTTACAACCCAAAAAAGGGCCAGAAAATGGGACTTGTTTATTGCTACTTGGTTGAGTTTTATTGGATTTTGTTCGAGTTTAAAGGAAAAGCGGTCGAATCTTAATCAGAATAGAATGGGTGAAACATAAATAAATCTAAGAAATATAAAACAGATACAAACAGAGATTGAATATATGATCCAATCAAAGCAACAAGTCCTCCAGAATAAGAAATTAACAAAGAAAAAAAAACATATAAGAGATAGAAAAAGGGTTTGTGTATCGTACCTCACCTGCAGGCGATTGACAAGAGATTAGGATTAGAAGAGAGGAGAAGAGGAAAGGCTTCAAGTTCAGATGAGATGCTGCGGCTGAAATGAATGAATGAATGAAAGGTGGATTGTTATTGCCTTCCTTATATATTCCTCTCCTAGCTAAGGTAAGGTATTTCAGTTTTTTTTTTTTTTCCCTTTCTTTTTCACTCCATCTAAATAAAGTTTTTCAAGATCACGCAACTCATGGGCTTTGGTTAGGTCTTTTAACGTTTTGCATTACTGGGGGTTTGAGTTTCATGTTTATGTTGCTACATTCAACATTCTATGTTTTTTTTAAAGACAATACGATTTTATTGTTTTTATTATTTTCATTATGATATAAATGAACGTATTTTTGTTAACATTATGACATTGATTCTATTGATAACTGAAGGACCTATTGATCTAGTTTCATAATTGTAGCTTAGAGATATTTATTAGATCTAAAAAACAATCTTGGGCGCATGCTTAGACTATTTAGTTGATATTTGCAAGTTTATCACATTTCATGTCATGGATTTTCCTATTCCACACTCTACATTGAATTAGTTATGAGGTGTGATTATTTTAACATGTATGATATCGGTATCTTTATTAGGAATAAGGTTCTTGTCACCTGTTACTTATAATATGTTATTACCTGTAAGCGAACAACTTAACCTGTAACGCTCGATTTATATAGTGCAAGGGCAGGGTGTAGTAAACTTCATACTCAAAGGATATAGACATGACGCACGATACCCATTCCAATAGAACAACCATAATAAACATACAAGTTAGAAGTAGCTATGAGTCATAAGTCAAGCTCCCATATACATATGCCAAATTGCTAGGCATCATCATGACGGCAATCACCTCCGACTACAAATGGCGGAGAGAGACCTAAATTGGAGAGTAAATTAGATCTAACTTTATAGTTTATATATACAGCTCCCAGTTATTGCAAAAGAAAAGGGTGAGGCAATTTGATCTGTAGGAAGATAATGTGTAATAATGTTTAACTGCCTACAATCAGGATATCCAATTGGTAATCATAATAGTATGAAAGGGCTTATAACCATGCAATTGTCAGCAACATCCTATATCAAAAGATTCAAAACCACCCCCAACAAGAAGACTAAAATAGAAGAACAAAGGAGGTAAAGATTGATTTATTTAATGACCTACAGCTACAAGACACAACATTAAAAAATGCAACGCTTAAACAAGATATAAAATGAAATCATAATATGAGGGGGCGTGTTGTTAAAAAGCAATCATACGCAAAGAAAATACATTATAGATGTGCTAAGGAAAACTCACTGACGCGTAAAACGGTACCTAGTCCAGACATTCATGCACCCTATCACAACTACGAAGTTTATAGAGTAGTAACTCAACAACACAAGGGGCTTTTATTCAAAATAAAGGACACAAGAAAAGAAACAGAAGCAACGGATAAATTGAAAACATTATTCTTCCTCCAAATTCTCTTAATTGAGCACATTATTCTTCCTCTGATTCTGACTCCGCATTCTGAAGCCAATCAATAAAGGGTTGAACATTCCTCCAAATCTTAGAGTCCCTGTTATCGCCCTTCAGCCCTTTTTCATACCACTGAACCATGTACTCTTCCTCCAATAAATCAGCATCATATAGTGCCTTCAAAAGCAGGGCAACCTCCTTCAAAGCATTGGAAGTGGACTTACGACAAAATTCCTCAATTGCATGAAGCAATAACAACTGCGATCCCTCTTCCTCAGCAACTGCAGCAGAAAGGTAACTCTTCTTCTTAATCACTTGTTTTTCAAACCCTTTCTCGATGCCCTCAAATAAGGCGTCAAACAGAGCACTCATCTTTTCTTGAGCAGATACAGGAAGTGCTGCCAGATGGGATTGCAGTTCATTTGCCACAACTCCTTTCTTCAAATTTTCTTTCACTTCTCCAACCAGTGTCCTGTAGTGCATTGAGTTACCGTTTTCAGAACCATCACTTACCTTACTTGCTGCTTTTTCCTTCTTATCAGGCTCATTTGTGGAGAGCATGACCATATCAGCTGTCACAGCACTTAACTGTTCTTGGATACGTTGGCGAGCAGCCTCCAGTGACGTATCAGTTTGCCATTGTACTTCATCACCATCATCTTCATCATGGGCCTCCTCTTTCTCATCAATTTGACTGTGAGTTGGAGAAGTACGGTCTTCATCAGAGCCACTTGCTTTCTTCTTTGAAGAGCTAGATTTTGTGGTCCCATCCTTGGAAGAGGAAGAGCCTTTCTTCTTAACCTCTTTCTTCAGTTTTTTCTGTTCCTGGTCAGCTACTTCACCTTCCTTCTGTCTCTCCTTCTCAGCTCTCCTCATGGCCTTCTTGTCTTTGGATCCTTTCTTTGTTTCAGGAGGGTTCTTAATAATAAAGGTAGTCAGCTTGTCTCTCATATCCACATCTGACACAAAACCACAAGCAGCACATTTCAGCTGGATCATTTGATTCTTAGTAATCAATATCTCTGTTTCAGGATTTCCACAACCGTAACATTGGACATATTTCTTGATGAAGTTCTCAAGAAGGCCAGCAAGTTTTGCAGTATCATGTGCTCCATTAACATGAGAAGTCCCGGTTTTCTCATCAAATTTAGATTGGGCTCCAAGTTCACAACCAAAATACTTTGTTGTGTAAGAGGCTGGTCGTGCCAATGCCTTTGCAATATCAACCATATTGACAACATTTGTTTTGATGCCATTACCTCTTCCTTCAATTTTGGTCATCATTTTAGGCATCTTATACCTATAGAAGGCATCATCACTATTTCCAGCACCAATGTTCTGTAAGGCCATGATGACTTGCAACACTAAAAGTCTCAAAGATGTTCACAGGCAGCAAATGCTGGAATTCAAGGTACATTCATTCAACAGCAAGGCTGGCCTCTATGGCTGCTCGTACCCACAAAGACTCTCCTTCTGCAATCAGGGAAGGTTTCCAACAGCAACCAGAAAACTCGGGGATTTTCTGGTATGTCTCCCGATGCATACAGCTAAATCTTGTTGGAAAAGGTCTGTAATTTTTTCTAGAAGAAGAAAAATACTCTCCAAGCAACTCAAAGGCTCCCAAATGGATAGTAGCCTGTTCAAACATGAAAAAAACTTGAACGTGACTGACGCCTTCACCTTGGAATCTGCTACAGCAGAACTTGCGGGAATACCGAGTCAACAACTGTAAGCTTTAGTATTTAGATGGCAGGAAGGCTGAAGTCTCTGGTTTTAACACTTGCACAAGGCTACAATTCTGAAGTGAGAAAACGTAATTAAGCCCACAATATTGAAACTGAAGGCAAATCATCAAAACAAATAAATAATTATTAATAATGAAATAGAGCAAGGCAGGACAGGAATAACTATGGAGCATATATCATGGAGATCGAAGTTTCAAAAAGCAAGTCGCAGGCAAAGTAGCTAAAATCATGAAACGGATTCAGTGAAAACCTAAAGCATATTATATCAATCAAACACATCAAATAGGCTTCTTCACTTTTGTCAATTTCAGATAACAAACATAAAGGCAGATAGATCATAAAGAAAGCAAATGGAAAAAATAATCTGAATAGATCTGTTGCACCTCTTGCTCTTGTATGAAAGCCATAATAACATAACGGTAACAGACATAGCCAGAATACAATACATTACATGACAACTAGAATTTGAGAACAAATGGCCGAGAAACAAATTAACAAAAACTATAAATGGTTCGTAAGAGTGGTACCTGAAGACGATCGGATCGGCGTGGAGGCAAGGGAAGAGGGATGGAGCGGCTGAACTAAAGAAAGCTAGATAGATCGATAGAAGAACTATAGGGATTGAGATTAGAGAGAGAGAGAGAGAGAGTTATATATATAAATGGCTTTAGGAATAGGGGTAATTCAGATATTTGTGGTACGTCCTCAGCTTAACGTACAAATACAATACCAATCCCTACCTACTTCACCTCAATCACAGCCGTTCGTTATGTCAGCCTTCGATAGATTTTTCAAAGCCCTAATTATGCCCCTTTATGATAATTTATCTCACAGTCATACTGTCCACAGTACAGCCATCCAATTTTCTGAAATACCCTTTCGTTACATCCTTTCAATTTTATTTTTATTTTTTGTTTTATATTTTAATTAAAATTGACTTAAAAACTACTATTTATGAAGAAAATAATCTTAAGAAATTACTTTTAAGTTAAGATAACAGTGTTTGATTTTTTTAGGTGTCTGGCACTCTTGCTAAAATATAAAGAAAAAAGATAAACAAAAATTGTTAATGAATTTACTAACTGAGCGAGCATTGTCAAAATTTAAAGTTACGAGTATTACTTTCAATTTTGTATCATTCCCTCATTGAACTCAACATTGTTAAAATGGGCCAACTAGACTGGACCAATGGCAGGCCCAGTAACAATAGGATGGGACAAGTTAAAAACGAGGCTTGAATGTGGGATGATGATGATGATGAATCCAAGTTAAGCCCGGTCCATGGAAAGCCTTGTCCTGGGTCGGACCCTTCTGTTCGGTGTCATTTCGGATCTTGTTCTTGTTCTTGTTCTTCTCCCCCCACATGCACAGCCCTCGCCTACTCCATTCAACTTCAACACTAAACTAATTTACAAGTTCATTTTCCTTCTTTCTTTCTCTAAAACTCTGTTTCAATTAAGGTCTAAATTCTTTTGTTTTTCTTCCCAGAAAATATGGAAATACTATAGTGAATTAGCTTCTAATAATCTCTTTATTGCTTCTACAGGTTATGGCTTTTTGTGGAGGCGCCAAACGTCTTTCTATAAAGCTTTCGCTGCTTAGTGGGCGTCCCTATTCTACTTCGCCTTCTTTTTCTCGATGCAGAGAAGCCCCAACACCCTCCTTTCTTTCTGGTGTCCCATTTTTTCTGAGAAGATACAGCGTCGGTGCCTCAGACCAAATCAATCTGATCAAGCAATTGAGAGAAACAACAAGCGCTCCTATTAAAGACGTTAAAACGGCTCTTATTGATTCCAATTGGGACCTTGGTACACTTTTTCTTTTTTTTTTAATTTACATTTATGAGGTTTGCTTGGTGCTGGTTTTCGTTCTTTAGTTTGTGGCTTGTTAATTGGAATACTGATAGCTTAAAAATGCAGAGGTAGCTCAGAAGGAACTGAGGAAGAGGGGAAAGGTTTTGGCTTCCAAAAAATCGTCTCGAACTGCTGCAGAAGGTTTGCTTGCCCTCGCCCAAAACGAGAGCAAAGCTGCTGTTATTGAACTCAACTGCGAGACTGATTTTGTTTCAAGGAACGACATTTTTCAACACTTGGTTGGTTTCTCTATCTCTTATTTCCTTTATCTTCCATTCCATTCATAATGAACACACTCACCATTACCTCTTCCTTCCCTGTCTTTATTTTCTTTCTATTCCTCACTATACGGATTGAACTGAAAATAGGAAATTGAAAATTTTGGAATGATATTACTATGTTGTTAAAATTGCTTCTTATTGCTTTATCATCGTTACCTTTCTTGTAGGCATTGTCCTTGGCAAAGCAAGCTTTGTTGGTTGAAAACACTTCTCAGCAGGTTTCTGGTGCCTTTCATGTTGCACCTGAATCTTTGGAGGTAAGAAAACTTCCCTCTGCAGTCTGCCCCCACTAACGGTAATTTTGTTATTTATATTTGTAAACGACTATTTACTAGGATTTTTTTTGGGTACGGATTCTTCCTAGATTTGTGTCTTCTGTCTAGTTGTCATGCCATGCTTCTCTTATGTTGAGAATTTGTCTCAGGGACCTTATTTAGTAACTTTCCATGTCTCCATAACTAGTTTGATGTTACCAATAATGCACTTCTGGATGGATTTACCTCAATATATTGAACATATCTTTATTAGTTTGGTGCATAAACATAATTTTGAAAGTGCATATAATTAATGAAATGGAATTTCTCTGATATTTTGACTATTTGAAGCTACTCCTTTTCTAATAAAAACTGTAATTATTTTATTCTATGATGACCGTTTGTAATCTTTCTTGATCTGCTCTTGAAATGAAAGTTGTTGGAATATGCATTTAAATCACTTAGTTTCACCAGGAGATGACATTGAATCTTGAACATCCAAAGATCAATGGAGAAACTACTGTTCACAATGCAATCACTGAAGTGGCTGCAATGATGGGGGAGAATGTAAGACTTAGAAGAGGTTATGTGATGTCTACATCATCCCAGGGTGTTATATCTACATATCTTCATACCAGTCCCCAACGAGGTAAATGGAATTGAATTGATCTAATTTATGCACTAATGAGGATTCTTCCTTCCACTCTTGCATGTGCATGCTGGCACACATACAGAGACAACATGCACGCATGCACACACAAAGGTCATGAAAATTTGAAATGAAGTCATTATCATTTTCTTTGATAATATCTTGTGCTAAGTACCAAATTCTTTGCAAGACCTAGAAACTTGACCCAACAAGGATCCTAACTTCCTCCTATTTAATCAGGTTTGGGTCGCATTGCTGGAATTTTGTCTCTTGAAGTAGATGATGGTAAAACACAAGTGGATTCTCTTCAACGTGTTGGATCAGAATTGGCCATGCACGTAGTGGCAGCAAAACCATTATTCTTAACAAGGGAACTTGTGTCTTCGGATGCGTTAGAAAATGAGCGTGAAATTCTTAAATCTCAGGTATTTTGTGATTTCTTTTGGAGTTAAGTATAGGTCCACACTCAGTATATGATCATAATTGTTATAGACATAAGTAAGCGTATGCTTCTGTAAGTTCTGATCTTTAAGAATTATTTGAAAATTCATTATTTATGCAATTTAAAATATTTAGATGAATGAGCTTTTCTCAATTATTGGTATGAAGTTGCAATGCTTGCATAGATGCAACTGAACTTCTGGCAACTGCCCTAAGTTTCCTTCATAGGGTTGTGCTGGGATGGTCAATCCACAAACCATTCCAAACCGAATCAAATGACAGGGTTTTGGTTGGTTCAACTTAAAGCTGGCTTGGAGTTAAGTTTGGGTTTAGTATACCTCAACTAACAAGGTTTGGTTCAGTTTGCAAAACTGACATTTGAACCAGTCTCTCTATAGCCAGGTACATGGTACAGCCACACAAGAATGATAAGCCCCTTGTACACAATTGTAGATTTTTTTCTTTCTGACCTTTCCTTTCTGCTATATATACACATGCCTTGTTGAATAACAGCATTTAATTAGTGGCTCTAGCAACTTGTGTGAGGATTTAGGATCATCCTAGTTAGACTAATTTAACTTTTTTTATATACCAATTTTGACTAGCACTTAAAAACTCAGAATTCAAGAAAATATTGTTCAGCAAATGCAATCTTCTTAATATTTGTCTCATAACTTAATTCTTATAGTTCCTGTGCTGAAGTGTTAATTTCTTGTAGTAACTGAATAAAAAGCTTTTAATTTAAGACTAGGTTGGTGTTTTAATATTTCAGGCAGAAGCCTCTGGTAAGTCTCAGATGGCCATAGACAAAATGGTAGAAGGACGTCTACGCAAATACTTTGAGGAAGTTGTGCTTGTGGAGCAAAAGTTTATTATGAATGATACTATGAATGTAAAGGTATGTGAGGTTTCTCTGAATTGAATTGGATTCATACTGACAAAGTTGAAATTATGATGACTATATTTATTGGTCAATATCATGATTTTGATTCGTGAATGGTGAAAGAAACAAAAGTTCTACCCATATATATGTTTGGTCAGAATCCATCACCCTCTTCCTTTATTTTCTTTTTTTCTTTTTTAATTTGACCCTCTTCATTTATTTTTAAAGATGGAAAAGATGCCATTAGACGTTTAGACGTTGGTAACTACATTTTCATTTCAACAATTAATATGAGCTCATATAATACTCACTGATAGCATAGTAAGAGATCTTTGGGGATTAACTTGACTCATTACATTCTTGCCTCCTGTACTTATACAATAAAAGAAAAGCCATTTACTCAGTTTTAAAGTAGAATAAGTAAAGCTTAGCAAAAGGAAAAAAAACACTGGAAATATAAAAAAAAATTGTGTACTTCCTAGGTTAAAAAATGAAGAGATACTCATCATATATCCATGTGTTATAAATGTATATAAGGCAGGATTTGGGGTTGAAACAATTATATTCCAAGGTGATTTCAAGTGTTCAACAAATATAATCCAATTGTAGGCTGTATCAAATGGCTGCATTAAGTGTTAAGAGAAAATGTAGGTCTTGCTTCAAAGTTCTGTTTTTGCCCAATTTCAAACTGCACAATTGGATTTTAGTGGCTGAATTAAATCCATATGGAGAATTTTAAATAATTTTGTTCATCCGTGATTTATAGGCCTAAGCCTCATATTCAGGATTAAAGGGGGCTTGTTGTTGAGTCAAAGGTTGCAATATGCCTAGTTATTTTACACAAGAGTAATGGGTCCTTATTTGACTGTCACAATTATCTAAAAGAATTATCAAATACCTGACTTTGCCTTTTTGACAGTTGGTATAATTATAAATTATCATAAAAAGCCATTGAGAAGTATCTGGAGTTCTGGACTAATGTTAACTTATCAGTTATCAGTATTAGGATTTTGTAGTTTCTGTGGTATTTAAAATTCTTCTTTATGTTACACTGGCATCAAAGCTATTTATACCTAATTTTTTCAGTATTATAGTTGATGTATGGCAGATTCAGAAATCTGCATACAGCTCCTACATCAAGTGGTAGGTAACCATAATTAAGAATTTGGGATAAGGTGTCAATTAGGATGTGTTCACAGTTGAAAAAGGCGAAAGAGAGGATGGACTTGGGGAATAAGTTTGGTTCTCTTTCTTTGAAACCCCATATGCCACTTGTTCCACTCACATCATTGGCGTCCTAAATCCTTTTTCTTTTTCATGGATTATGGACAAAGCCTAATATTTTTAAGTGAGAAATGCTAAATCCTCACCTAACAAATCTTCGTAACATCCTCCTAATTACTTAAAACACAAAGTATTAAATGAAAAAAAGTGAAGCATTTAATATCTTGGGAACCCAAAAAACATTTAATACTTTCATCTTTAGGTAATTAGGAGGATTATTAGACTGATTCATTATGAGGATATAGAATTTTTCTTTTTAATTTGAACTCACCAATACCCCACATGACCTGAATCCCAGCCATCTAAAAATGATAATGTCTCCTTCACTCCCGACTATAGGAATAAGAATTGAGAACAAACCTGTATTTGCTGCTGGGAATCTAGAACTTGCTGCTGTTAGAATTTGCAATAGAGAACTGTGGGCAACCATTAGCCTTCAAAGCCATTTTAACATAGGAAGGCCTTAAGGTGTCTTCTGGTCAAGGACCAGCAAATGAAGGTGATCTATTGTGTGCCAGTGAGCATGTTTCTTGATTCCAGGACCACCACTCATGTAAAATTTGATGATAAGGCTTCCAAGTCTGGCGCTTTAAATTAGCATTAAAACTATACTTAGTGAATAAAGTGCATATATTTTAGATATTTGCATTTTCTTTTTGTAATATTTTTGTTTATATTTTCTGTCTATTAAGAATGATTCATCTAAGGAGCCAAATTGTTTATTTGATCACTCATTACCTAGTATCTATTATGCCACTCTGCAGGCAGTGCTGGATAATCTATCCAAGGAATTGGGCTCATCTGTGAGGGTTGTGAGCTTTTTCAGAATGGAAGTTGGTGAAGGAATTGCGAGGTGAAACCTCTTCTTTTTTTGACACTTTTCTTTTCCTTTCTTGTTTTAGAGTCTAGTTGTGTGCTATTAAAAAAAGTCAATGCAATTGGTCTACAATTTAATGGTTTAATCTGATTGTATCAAATTTTGTGGTTTAGTTAGTGCTGTATTACTGTACAATTTATGTTTTGGGTGTATTCATCGTGCAGTTTTTCTGATAAGTGGGTCCGACAAGTTTATTACCATTAATTTTCTTTTTCCTCATCCCTGGCCAAATTCTCTGTGGTAAAGATTTTGGGTTGAGTCATGCTGAATCTGAATAAAAAATAAATCAGGCTTTGCTTTGGAGTAGGGGTGTTCAAAAGACAACTAAATTGGGTAAACAGTTGTGCGCTTTGGTTGGTTCAGTTTACTTCAATCTCCAAATACAGTTACACTCCTTCCCCTTAAAACCTCTTCCGTTGGGTTGGCTGATAAGTTGTCATGAGGATGTACTTCAAACTCAGATTACTTCGATGTGTTTCTTGCAATGTGGCAGTTGATATGGATGGCAGGTGGTTAGTGTTAAATTTCTCCACTTACATGATAAAAAATTATGTAATGTGTATAGCCTAAAGTATTTCTTGCCTATGTAAAAGTATATCATGTCTTTTTTTGGCTTTCTGCATCCTATTGCATGACTGACCCCCTCCTAATAACAAATGAATGAATAAAATTGTGGAATTTCTCATTATGTTTTTCATACCAGGGATCTTGGTTGATTTTACTGTTAATTGATTTTAACAATTTTACTGACCATCCACAATTTGCAGGCAAGAAGCAGATGCATCTGAGCCTGTTGCTCAGGCTGCCTAATTTAAGGTGATGCTGTCTTCATGGAGGAAACTTCTGAGAGCTCAGGTTTGTTTTGAAGGCTTTTTCTCTCTAGCTGATAATCTTTTGTGCGCCCTTATTTAAACGGGTTTGCTCCATTTATTGATCCAGGGAAGTTCTGAGGTACAGGATTCTGTTGAAAATTTTGCTGCATAGTGGAAGACTTGAGTGCTTTCAGTTAAGCTTGTATTAGTGTGTTGTCGTGCACTCTCCTCATCTATTTCTGCAAAGCCCAAGTAAGAAAGCGATAGTTGAACCACATTGGCGTTGCTTTCAAATACCTAAATTTTGTTTTTATATGTTGGTGAGTTCACGGAGTTTCTCAATTTTAATATGACAAACTGACTAATAAATTGATATGTTCAGCTACTCTTTAGAATGAACTAAACGGTTGTCTAAAAGCAGACGTAGCTAGCTGGGTTTATCTTTTCTTTCTTTTTTTTTTTTGAAGGAATATATTAGTTTTCAACTTTAACCTCATTCTTCATTTCTTATTTTAAAGCGATTCAAGTCATCCACGATTTGCCTTAAATCTGCAAAGCAAGGCTAGCAAATGAACATGCAGCACTTTTTCCACTCCATTCTATACTTCCCATTGATTATACTCTTTCCTTAGACTTATTTATTATCTCCAAGCGTAATGCTTGAATTACGAGGTCAAACATATGAATGAATAATAGGTTTGAAATATCTCTTATCCTATTATCCAAGAGAATAATTACGAAGTTTCCCGTCGGTTATATTTAACAAGTAAATTGCAAATTTTTGTTTTTTGTTTGTACGAATAATATATCTTATTTTTTACGGAAAGTACGTAATTTTGTTTTTCTTTATTAAAAATATTTATAATTTTATATGTAAGTTATAAAATTTTATATTAATTAGAAATAGTTAAATAACATACTTTTAAAAATTTATATCAAAACATCAAAATTTTATAATTGTATAGTATTATAGTAAGATATGCAGAAAGATCTTTGGATGGGAGATATTTCTCAATTAGGAAGTTCAACGAAGTAAAAAAATAAAAAATAAAAGAAAATACGTAAATGTCATTAGTGGATTTCATGTGTTAAATATGTAATTTAACTTGAAATTCTTATGTGATGTGTGTTACGTGTTCAAATAGGAAATTACTAAACAAAGACAACCGATTGATTAGTCTGATGCGCGGACAGATTGTGTATGCCGTAATCTTAATTTATTTTCCGTGCTAGGAGATGAGTATATGGTTGTGAATTTTTATCAATGTTTTAAAAGTCGATTGAATTGAAAAATTGGAAAGGAGAATAGTTCATAATCTAATTGGTTTAGCTAAATTAATCGATGGTCGAATCAATATATATATATATATATATATATATAGTGAGAGTACTATTTTATTATGAAAGATGAGATGAGCAAATCTTAATCATTTGATCATTTATGGTCAAGATTAGAAGTTACTTAAAAGTCACATGACCACTTAAAAGTCATATGACTTAAAACATAAAGTCATGTGACTTTTTTAAGTGGTCATGTGACTTTTAAGTAACTTCTAATCTTGACCATACATAGATGATCCAATGATTAAGATTTGTTCCTCTTACTCTCATAATAAACCACTCCTCTCATTAGATATATATATATATTAAATGAAGCAAAAAGAGGGTACAAGTTTGGTACAAACAAGCCCATCATTAGCTAGAGATGTTTGAACCGCTCTAGTGGTTATTTAATTGAACCAAAATCAATGAGGCTTCTAGTCCACAATCTAACCGGTTCGGTTGGACCTGTTTTTAAAACACTAATTTCTACCCTTACGTGAGGATTCTGGATTGCTTCATTCAGGGGCCCACACGTAGGGAATTTTTTCCTGCAAGGACGGGAGACAAAATTTCCCCGCAGGTGCAGGGACTGAGATCATATCCCTCGCCCTGTGGTCCTCGCTCCAAGTAAATTACATATATACCTCTTATTATGTGTATTATATATCATAAATATTAATAACATTTTGGTCTTTTCATATTTTTTATTTAATTTGAATATTGTGATTATACTACTTAAGTTTGAACTTGTTATGATTTAACTTTAAATTTCATAATTTAATTTTATATAATTTTTATAAATTTTATTAGATTTTAATTTATAATTTTATATTTTTTTATTAATTTTTTGGGTTCTCGTGAGGATCTAGGGAGACGATAATGAGAAAGGAAAGCTCTGCACGGCTAGAGATGGCAATGGGACTAGGTAAGTTGTAGCCCCGTCCCTTGTCTCATACTTACGCTTATCTGCTTTTGATTTTCTTGCAAGCAGGTTTGTTACTCGATCACGTTCACTTATAAGCAAAATAAATTGATCGAAGCAACATGAAATTTCCCATCAGACAGAACTCACGCAAAAGAATAATAATGCAATACCTGCAAAAAGAATCTAGGTAGTCTAAAATAATTGATCACCGCAATAGTGTACGGAACATATCGCTGATCATGAATATCTATCCTCCCTGCCATTGCCAGGGAGGCCTTCCACAGAGAATGAAATGTCATCCAATAAACCAGTGGTGTATATGAGATGGAAAAACATCTCCTACCATTAAAATAATTAAGAAGAAAGCATCCTATTCATTGCAGTCATGTTATATATATATATATATATTGTGGAACCTACCATCCCGTGACGCAGCAGTGGTGACAATGATGAGCCGCTACTACTAATAAACACAAGCTAACCGACACCGCACCGCCTTTTATAGTTATTTTCAGTGGAGAGAACCAAATAGAATAATGCCACAAAGCTTAGTAGTGTTCTATAAAAGGTCAATTCTGTGAGTTCACATGCATTCCAAACTTATGCGTCAAAAAATAGAATAAATGAAGTTCCTTCCTTATTTCGTGGTGAAGCCACTAAAGGTAATGGGACCTGTGGTCAAGGTATAAACCACCTGTGAGCACAATGCTAGGTGCAACCAAGCACTCTCTGTGAAGCAACTCTCCTAAGAAAATTGCATCAAGTTTGGGTTCCACGCGTACATTGACACAATAGTTAGCAACAGATCATAAGCTTGCTTGTCTGACTATATAAAATTTACAAATAGCCTATCACAAACAAGAAAATGGCAATGAAGCTTCCCATTGGGTATCTTGATCTTATTGGCTTCTTTTTCATTAATTTTTTTTTTCTGTGGTGCTTTTTCAATCCCAACGCGGACTCTTATCACAATGTCAACCTTATACGTACAACTGGCCACCGTTGAATCTTCCAATCTGAAATTTATTATTTTACTTCTTCACATTCCCCTTATATAAGTACACCATTCATTGAAACTCGAAAGCCTCAAAAACACTTCTCTAAGTTTTATAGTTGGCCCTCGCTACTCTCAAGACCAAGTCCTATACTTGCAAACGTCTCCATCTCTTGTATAAGAGACCCTCCTCTCA
Source organism: Styphnolobium japonicum (assembly GCA_023212625.1). Taxonomy (NCBI): domain Eukaryota; kingdom Viridiplantae; phylum Streptophyta; class Magnoliopsida; order Fabales; family Fabaceae; genus Styphnolobium; species Styphnolobium japonicum. The sequence goes on along the minus strand of JALBWW010000005.1, from coordinate 30,430,833 downwards.
CCTCTAGCTTCAATTCCTCTACATTAATACATTACAGCAAATAACATTCAATCTTCATTTGTGTGAGTGAAATATGGGGAACTACATTTCTTGCACTCTATCAACACCGGGAAGCAAGCACTCGAGAGCCATAAAGGTGATCTTCCCAAGTGGCGAGATCCAGCAGTTCAAAGAACCCATTAAAGCAGCGGAGCTTATGCTTGAGATGCCAAGCTTCTTTGTGGTAAACACTCGGTCTCTACAGATTGGACGAAGGTTTTCTGCTCTCAACGCAGATGAAGAACTCGAGTTTGGCAACGTTTATGTGATGTTTCCCATGAAGAAGCTTAACTCTGCGGTAACAGTAGCTGACATGGGTGCCTTGTTACTCACTGCCAACGCCGCAGCCAAAAGGGTCTCCGGTGGTGGAAAGGTGAGAATTCTTCCGGAGTCTAATGTGGAAGAGAAAGAAAATATGGTGATGGAATCGCAGCCCAAGTTGAATTTGGATGACATTGAAGAGTTCTCAAGCCCGGAGTTCATGCACAGGTTGTCCATGTGCAGGTCAAGGAAGCCCTTGCTGGAGACCATAGCAGAAGAGCCTGTGTGTTGTAGATGAAAGGGCTCTATCTAACTCTTTTTTCTTTTGAGCTAGCAGAGGGATTTTTAAAGAAACTGTCCCAATTGGTGGAGGAAAATTACATATGGGAAACAGGTGAATCCGTTGGAGCTGTTAAAGAAATTGAAAGAAAATGGTAATAACCATGAATAGATCGCTTCAATGGAGGGCTCAAGCAGTTAACCATGACCAAGTTCATTTTGTGGTTTTCTTGTCTTTCTTGTCATTGTGGGTCATGTTCCATGTTACAAGTCACACTATATTTTTAGAAAATTTTCTTAATTATGTTAGCTGGGTGTATCTATGATTGGAATTGTATGTATTACTTTTTTTGGTAAACAAATTGCATGTATTACTAAAACTAATTTAAAACAGCTGAAAACTATACTAGGCCATTCTTTTATTTAATTTTTAAATTTGATTGCGTACAACTTCAGTTTCTTGTAGGTTGAGTTTGAATTCAGAGCGAAACTATAATGCCCATTTGGTACTGGTGTCCAATTTTTTCAATTTTTAGATTTATATATTTTACCTGAATCATATGATTGATAATTTATGATAACTTGGTTCCTGTTTACCAGATTAAAAGAAAAATTAAATTTCAAGTCCATTTGACAAAAGTAAATAAATAAATAAATAATAAAAGAAAAAAGAAAATGGTGAGTTTAATACATAGATTGCCATCTAGGTCTACGACAACCCAAAATTCTAGTTCAACTAAAGAGGTGTCTAATATACTTTGGAATCATTGCATGCAAATTATACAAATTGTAATACGAGAGATAATATAGTTAAAAATGATTTATTAAATTAACGATAAGATATCATATGCACAAGTGACCTTATGAAAACTTTGGAAGAAATCCACGGCTGAATGTTGGAGTGCTGGTATATTTGACTGCACCTCTTACCAAAAATTAGAAATGGTAATACATTCAAGCATATATACCAAACTCGTCTTCTTGTTTGATTAATGCGGACTTCTATCCACTTCGCTCCCCAACATGAAATTCTTATTGGAATGGTACCACTTCTCCCCCTACATCTATAAATACCACTTCTCCCGATCGACACAATTCTAACACTCAAAACTCTTCGAGATTCATTCAAAACCACCTATGCTCTGCCCATCTTGATTTCTAAGCCTCCCAAGGCTAGATTATATGTCTACACTACCACCAAGATCCTCTACCAAACCCTCTCCACACTTTCAATCTTTCATTTTTGGAGATGAATTTCCCATGGAATAGAAGATAAACAAGTTCTTGAGGTTTTGAGGCAAGGACTTCCATGGTTCCTAAGTTGATTTAGCTTCTTTCATATAATGAGTTTTCATAATCATCAAAGAAACTAAGTGATAGTTACTATTAACACTTCAAACAATATGCTAGAAGGTAGAAAGGAGGAGACCAAAAGTTGATGTTAAGGATCTTGCGAGCCACCTAAGATTGCGGTGCGGGTGTTACCTTAAGCTCATTGGGTCTTCCCTTGTTGGTCCCTACAACGTGAGTTATGCTTTTTTTTTTCTTATTTTAATTCATGACCACAACAAAAATTCTAATTTTAATTTAAAAGACATTTCATTATTATAATTTATAATGAGAAGTAACTTGAATTTGAAAAAGATGATCACAAGCAAAAGTATTGCAATATAGTGCTATTTGTACATTTAAATTTATTTTATTTTCTTAAATAAAATTTTAATATATTTTTTAAAAAAATCATTAATTTACATTTTAATTTAGTGGAATTTTAAAAAAAATTATCTTTAGAACAATCATTTTAACAATAAAATAGCCACAATTTACTGTTATTCAATTATGATTTGTTACTTAAAGAATGATTTAAAAATAATAATTCGTCAAATTATGCACCAAAAAATCATAACTAAATTAATACTAAAGACTTTTTTTTGGTACAAAAACGAAACCAAAGGCTACAAACAAGCCTGCTTAGTTTGCTTTTTATTTTTTATTTTCAGGTAGATATATTTTTATTATAGTTACAAAAAATGTCACATTGTTTTTACTTTATTTCCTATTTTCAAAATTTTGTAAAAACAATGGTGAAAACAACATTTTGTTGTTTTTAGTTGTTTTCACAATTTTCTTCACAAAATTTTAAAAATAAAAAATAAAATGAAAATAATGTAACATTTTTATAATTATAATAAAAACATATGTAACTAAAAGTAAAAATAAAAAACAAACCAAACAGGCTCTAATATACTTCAAGGAACCAAAAAGTATTATCACTCGTGGCCATGATCTTCAGCTATAAATTGTCTATCGAAAATAGCTTCTAAAACTCCAAATTAGCTAAGGAGAATGTTGATGAGTTGACGTTGTGTACTAAAGGGCATTCAAGCTAATTGAGGGTGTTCAATAAATTCATGCGAGTTGATGACCATCCTCTGATGAGCATAAGGTATGTGGTAGGTAGTTAATTGATCAAACAATATGATAAGCATAAGGTATGTGGTAGGTAGTTAATTGATCAAACAATATGTACCTTTATCGGGTTGCCTTCATGCCTGCAATCTCACACGAATTAACTAAGATGTTTTTGTTTTACGAAGGGGAAAAAAAAATTGCCCCCAAAATTCCTCCCACATGACTAATGATGAAATCTATTAATGCTTTAGCGACACATGATGACAATATCTAATGTAATATTTTTCATAAAATTTGAGGGTTTAATTGACAGATTTAAAAGTTTATAGTAAGCTAAATTTAATTGCCCAAAACCCAAGGAATATATATGAATTGTTTTTTCAAAAATTTACAGTGCTATGTACAGAAGTGGTAGCAAGTAGCAAATCAAGTGCCATTTTTCCTCCAGAAAAAGAATATTAGCATCCCTAACCGCACCGAAAAAGTCTTACCATTCACCATGCTCCCAAGTTTTGGCCAGTTAAAATCTACTTTCACTTATCATTTCAGCTACCTCACCCATGACGCTTGTCCCTCTAATTTCTAATAGGTGCAGAGCCAAGTCTTCTTCATTCAACTGTCTTAATCCCTTGCTCACCCTCTTCAACATACCCACATCAATTTCCTCGACCCACAGTGGTGTGCAAGTCACCATCAAGCTCACAAACCCGGTCACATATGCACGCCACGTTGCACAATCACAGCGAAGTGATATTTTCCCATCTAGGGCATTTGAAAGAAATTCTAAATGAGACCCAAGAACCTTTGGTCGTCGTTTTGATGCTGGTGATGAGGAGTCGATGCCCCAAGCAAATGTCCCACTAAGCACAGCAAAACATGCCAATGTATAACCTCTCAGCATAGCAATCACAACTCCAGATTCTCCCCCTTCCTGCTCCAACCCTTGGGCTGATAAAAACCAGGAAGGTAGAGTTTCTGTTATCAAAGATTGAACCAAACTTGAGCCACCAGATATCCAAAGAAATGTAGCCCCGAGAAGAGCAGCATGCTTGACACGTGTCATTGATGCAGCAAGAGAAACGCGTCCATATCTCATTCCATACTTAGTCTTCTTTAGCTTCTCCACTTCACCCTTGGGTAACCCACCACTTGCTATATCTCTAACTGAAGACATTAAAAGAGATACAATTTCCTCTGTCAAGAACATGACATCTCTAATAGACCTGTAAACTCTTAAGTAGAGAATCCCAGGAGCAACTGGAGAGATCCCACCGCTGAAGTGGGACCCAAAGCCATGACCAAGGAGGGCGCCAACACCACCATTGTTATAAATACTGGCAGAACCAAGCCCAAGGGTGGAGGTGAAGCAACTCTTTAGAAGCTGAACTACAGCATCCCTACTGTGGTGGAAGACAGTTCCAGAAGCAGAGAAGACGAAAAAGTCACTCCAACGCTTCACCTTCTGAGCCCACAAAGAACCTACAATGGGCATGCATGGCCAGGGGCAACCAGAAGAAAGGGCAATCAAAGATGGGCCAACCATGACAAGGAAGCGCTCAGAAGATTTGTCCAGTTTATATGTTATTGTGAGACTTAGAAACGCCGCCAAAGGCAAAGGAAGTGTAGCTGGAGCGTTTCCATCTGCTTGCATCAGTTCAAAACGTAGTGTCAACAGATTGGTTTAATAAACATTATGTCCATATAAATCGAAACTTGACAAGAAACTTAATCCACCACAAATTCGAAAGACAGTGAATGGACAATGCTAAGTCAATCATACAGCTGTTTGCTAATTGAGAATTTATTCATCGGCAACAAATTACTTCTGAAAAGAATTATGACAGAATATGCAAAACATGACAAGTTTGTTGGCCTAGAGAGTGAAAATGACATGAATGCTGCAAGAGTCACCCAGGAAAGGATAATTTGATCTTGTAAAAAAGGTAAGGATTTCCTGTTCAACTAATATTTCCACAGAACCAAAAAAGAAAAAGTAAATAAACTTACAAACCTATAGCAAGGCTTGGGACATCAACACCTGTTGCTGCTAGAATTTTCTTGATTTGTTGATCGACAACGGATAAATTTGCAGCAGGGCTAGGCCAATCAGTTCCATTCATAAAAGCTGGCTTCCATATGCCGCGTGTTACTTCTGCTGATAAGTAGCTTACAATGGTAGCCAAAGATGCCGGAAGAAAATCAGCAAGGTCTTTGAGGCCTGAGATAAAAAGCACATAGAACTTCCTAAGCAAACAACCTAAAAAAAGCTTAAAGGAATAAAGCATTGGCAAGCCAGTTTATTGCTTTCCCAAACTTACAATGTCAATATTAACATATATTTAATCAAATAAGTTATTCTATGCCAACTTAAAGAAGCATGGGCTTATTAAAGAATGCAAATTCTCAAAGAAAAAGGTCTTGGACCATGTGTCCTTGGTTATGGCCAAAAAATTATTAAAACAAAAAAGCGGTGTCCAGTCCAACCAAACAAGAGAGGAGCTTTTGGTCTCACCTGTTACACCACAACCTAAAATCATAGGCAATTTTGAGGCTTGAAACAGAATTATAAACCATACAATTGTTTCCTGCCCATCTGAGGCCTAAGTTCTACAGTTTTCCTGTAATTTTGTATCTACACATGCATGGAGGGGGAAGAATATTAGTATGGCTGAATAGGAGACGAGCTGATAACCACACCCATCAGAACACACTCCAAAAGCCTAAACAACTTTTGGAGCTTGGAATTGAGTTACAAACCACAGAACAACCCTCACGTTTCTTTTCCTTCTCCTAGTAACTGTAAATGATACTGCATAAATAACAAGAAGATACACTACAAAAGATTGTGCTGCATGTCTAATACAAAAACTTGTATGCTCCCTCTAGAAAAAATACTAAATTAGTAAATTGCAATACTAGACACTTCTGAGGCATCACTTTTATACTTCCAGTCATTTTTGGCCACACATCAAATGCACCTCAGTAATATACTCAAGCATCATCATCATCATAATTATTATTATTATCAACATCATCTTTAGGATTCTGCTGTATAGTTTAGTTCATGTTGTTCTGTACCTCATGTCTTGTGTCTGTTTCACGGATTCCCACACCTTTATCCTATATTATGAAAACCTAAAGCTCAACAAGAACGTTTCCTACATTTAATTGAGAAATCTTTTAACAATACTGTATTTGTTTCACTGATAGATGGACAAGAATCAAGTAAATGAGTAGACAGTTACTGTGAGATCATGGTAATATTTTTTGATGAAAAAATTTTGGTAGTATAATTATGATGATGTAGCAACTGGGGAATTTATGAACTGGATGGAACATAATATATTCAGGTAATAACGCCTTTGTTTACAGTGTAGCAGAAGTAAAACTAGACATAATACAAGAATAGAAGAAGAAACAAAAACAAAGTTTCCCTCTTTATATTTAAGTAAAAGTCTACATTTATATTCACTCTTTTCCCTTGACAAGTTACTCCAAGAATCACATGTCATGTTCACTCTTCTTTCATGCTTTCACAGGGCATTATCACTCCACAGTTCATGACATTCTCACGTTTTAAAGCATGAAAGCCTCACTATAATCCTGAAATAGCTCTCAATATGATACACAATGATAAAAGCAAATTAAAAAGGTATGAATACATCCACAAAGGAACTGGGCAAACCTGTAGCCAATTCACGGGGGGAGAGTCTTCCATGTGCACAAGCTGTAAGAGCAGCATCAAGAACAAATGGAGCTGCTTCGAGGATATCCCATGCAGGCACTTTGAGTTTCATCAAAGCATCATCCAATGCAGAACTAGAAGAATTGCTGCTTCCTGAAGTTGTTGGCGTCAAGGGCTGAGCACCTCTATTTATTTTCCTGAACATCATGCTTAGTAGTGCATCACCAATCTGATGAGCAGGCCCTCCAGGTGCTAGAGCAGAGCGGGTTGAAGCAATACATTCTTGATGTTGCCGATACCAAATGTTTAATTTTGGAAAGGAATCCATAAATAGAGGTTCTACAGAGAAACTTACCATTTTTGAACATCTTCTGCTTTTCATTCGATCTTTTGGTGATTTTCCAAAGGATGCTAACATACAGTTCCGAATCAATAAAAGGTACTCAGGACCTAGCTGTGATCCTAATGCTGGAGTTGTTGCACCCCCCATCACATGTTCAAGAGCTGGATGATCAAACCGCCATAACCTCAGCAGGAGAATAAATGCATTAGAGAACACAGAATGACAAGAGAGTTTTTCTCCAGTTGCAACAGTCCATGAGACATTTGGAACACATGATCCAAAAGCCTCACATATTGGCATTAGCGCAGCTGCAAGTAGTGGAACCTGAAAGCAGATGGAAAAATTACTGCATAGAATCAGGAAACAAGCTAAATGCAGCAATACTTATCTACTACCCCCCCCCCCCTCTCTCAATTTATTGATCATAACTCAATTAAATTGAAGATAGAAACTTTCCTAATTTTTTTTTTTGTAAAAGAGGGGGGGGGGACTTCTTAAAAAACACTTGTCCTTTTGATTTTTCTTTTCCTTTTTGTATGAGTCAGAATACTAAGATTATTAAATCTGAACATACCGCACCATGCAGGGAGAATATCTGAACACAGTCTACGGGTGAAATTCCAACAAGAAGGACATTAAGAAATGGAGCATAGCTAATCAAATGGCTTTCAGTGCCAGAGTATTTTGGAGGAACTGGAAGCGAGAGCAAATTTATGATGAAAAAAATGATGTGTTCCTGCAAACAAAGATGATCATTGTACTCATGAAAGAAAAGAACAGATGAGGGAAAAACAAGGGGAAGGGAGCAAAATGAACCAGATAAAGCACTAAGCAAATAGAAAGTAGTCTAGTAAAAGACTTTCTGAGAAAGCCAAAGGACATTAGTGTCAGGATTACCTGCACATTCCAACCACGTACTAGAGATGCCCCACAAAGAATGGTAGCAGCGGATATCTTTTCTTCATCCGAGCCATTGATTGCAAATTCAAATATTTTCTCAACCTCTGCTAAGCTTCCATTAAATCCATGAGATTAAATTCAGTTTCCTTACCACAGTTAAATTTACAAAATAGAGCATCTGATATACCTAACTTCAGGAAATAGAAGGGTGTAACTGAAGCCCAGGTATTAGGCAATACTAAAGTCAATTAAATAGCTAACACTTTCAAACACACACATCTCCATGAGTGCGTGCATACTTTATGTGTCTGTGTCTATTTAATATCTATCTATCAATCTACACTTTGCCTCAGAAACAAGTTTTTTTTTCCAGATGAAATAAGTCCCTTTATCCAAGATTCGTGGGAGCAATAAAGGCCATAGACTAAGTACTACGCTGGCCAGGCTGAATTAAGAAAAGGTCCCTTTAACAAATTTTTATATTAGATCTGGTATATTTATGTTATTTTCATATTAGTTCTATATTATGTATTTTACATTTTCTAATAAAAGAATTTATTGGAGAGAAGAGAAATACAGAGCAGGAGGATCAGGAATCCTCCTAAAAGTAACTAAAAAAAGAAACAAGAATAAGTATAAGCATCAGCTCAAAAGAGCTCTCCAATCCCTCTGAATGTGCACCAAAGAAACCTGTTTTTAAAAAAACCATGCTCATGTGCATAAACCCACAAGGAAGCAAGGAAAAGAATCCTACCCGAAATAAGATTTACATTAAATATAGAAAAATACATTTATACACTTGTTTATATATGCTTGAATTTAAGAGTGAGATCGAAAGGGAGGGAGGGGAAGCAAGAGTGGTGTGAGCACGAATAGATTTCTTTTTTCTTTTTCTTTTTTTTGTAAATCAAGGAGTCATTACCACGACTTGAATAAATTTCAAGCTAAAGCAATTTTTTGTAAGAATTATAAAAAGTTATAGGGGAAAAAAATAACAATGCTGAACCGCACAAAAGGATAACCACAACCATGGACATTAGACAAGAAACATCAAAGCTTTCCCTTAAGTACAACACTGCATGGAGTTGGCTCAGACAAATTGATGCTAATATATTCTTTAGAAGAAATTATCCTATTCCCAGAGATCACTATAGATTAATTGGGTGAGCAACAGAGAAATAAAACACAACAAAAAGTAGGCTGATCTTCAGGTCTGTATGACCAAGGAAATATAAGAAACTAATTCCCAAAGAATTGAATCTGAACTACCAGTTACAGCCTTAAAATATTTCCTTCATATAGAATAGAAATTCTAAGAAAATAAGTTAAATATCAAATCCTAAATCCTCCAAAACAAAATTTTATATTGACCATTGATAGAATAACTGAAGGAAAAGGGCATATGAATCTACAATAAAAATGCATAAAATACTCGCACTACTGATGCACACAGAGTGCTCTGTTAGACCACCCATTACTAGGGTTTATTTTAGAAGAAATAAACCAAGTCACAGGGGATATAACCCCTGTGTGCACACAGTTAGTGAGCAAGGCAGCATGAGTCAGCAGGGGGAGGGAAATCATGAATCACACATGTGGCAGGGGAAGAGTCAGCAAGAGACCAATTCTGTAACAAAAGGAGAAAGAGAGGAAATGGGGAGGGCATTCAGTTAGTAAGGACTCAGTGGAAGGGAGGCAGCAGGTCCCTCCAAGCACCTGCACTATCTTTCTTTCCTTTTTTTCCTTTTTCTGAGTGTGAGAAGATAGGAATACTGTAATTCCTATCTCAGCTGATCTGATATCTTCTTAATATCAGCTCCAGTAGAGATTAGTGAATAGAAACCAATAAAATATCACTCTGTTTTCCAGTTTCCTATCATGCTCTTCGTCAGTAGAGTGAATGGCAGCAACCAAGGGTATTCATATGGTTGCTAATGAAATTTATAATACAATTCAATGGATTCAAAGGCATAAAGTAGCTTTAAAGAGAAGTACCAAACTACCAATTAAAAAATCCAAGGTGAGAAAACAACCAAGGGGCAGGAGCTGTAGTCAGAAGGAAACAAAAAGGGAAATAGAAAAACTACACAAGCTAATATTTCATGAGTCTTCCTAAATTATCCTATCCTACGTCATTGCTGCTTTGCCATGTTGGAAAAAGCAACTCTCGCAAAGAGCGCAGGTGCTCAGGAAAAGCAACAACTCTTGTTTATATTAAGAAACACGACCATCTGAGTCGGTTGCTTGAACCAATCAACTTGCCCAACTCTTGCCCTGTTAGCTGTTCCATTTTGGGGAGGAGGGGGAAGGGGGAGTACAGAAATGATATATGAGGCAGCAGCATACCTGGAAGCTGGAGTTGCAACTAAGACATTAACCATCGAAGGAGTTAGTGGTGATCCCTTAATCAATGATGACCAGGTAGGCACATGGCTAGGAATGCTATGAGGTATTTGATTGCAAGGTGCAGTCACATAACCCGGCCAATAATAAGCTGAAGTATCAAGCAGATTTCTTGCAATACAAGCCTCAACAATCAGATGCCACAAGTTACCAGCTGCAAGAAAACACAAAATATGACAAAGAGTCGCTCACACGCCAAAAAGTTAAAAATAGGGGCCCAAAACAAACATGAAAAGGATTTTGTGAGACTACCACATCTGAAAGCAAATAAACAAAAGGAAACAGAAAACATGAGCATTGACAACAAAAATAAGATTAAATCCCATAGATCCAAGCTAAAGTGCAAACAACAAACTATTGATGACTAAAACTACGATGACCGAGAGAGAGAGAGAGAGAAGGGTCAGGTCATATGCCCCAGGAAATTGATTAAGGAACAATTAACAGGATTAAATGAAAGCATGCATATGCTAGGGACCATGTTGATTGCTTGCACTCAGTAATAGACCTACAATCATTGTCCCTTTTTTTTTTGTTATGAAGTTTCCCTAAGATTTTAGTGATAATACAATTTTCCCAAATTTTTATTTTTAATTATTCTTAAAACCCTCCAATTATTTTTATTTTAGGCCCTCCAACAGCTTAATCCTAGCACTGCCTGTCTGTACAAACCACAAGAAAAAGGATACATATCAAAGTGCAAATATTGACATGAATTCCTTCTGTAACCAACACTTTTTACAGATTTCTATTTACTAAAAGCGGTTACTTACAACAGTTTGTGGGCAAGTCATTCACATTCATACATTCCAAGTATCCATTCCCAACAGCATGTCCTGATACGAACATAATAGCCTTGGCAGCAGCCTGATTGGCTACCCAAATAACAGATTGAGGTGGATTCAGTAAACCGTCATAATCACCCAATAGCTGTAAGCTGGTAACCAATTCCCCACGCCGCTCTCCCAAAGCCTGTTTGTCCTTCCTTTGATTCGTAGGGCTACGTTCAACTTCTTCAATCAGTTCACCTTCCTCTTCTTCGATAATATTAGCGACCACAAGGGTTGTAATGCACAATAACATACACAAGCAGGTATCAAGGCGAGGTACAGGACCCTCACTTGGATCCCTCTCCTAAAAGAACAGGGGAAAATGGAAGTCTTAAAACAAGTGAATAGAGTCCAATTGCATGCAAATTTACAGTGTCAATGGAATTTAATCAAGAACCAGTTAATCAGTTAAAGGCAAATCTGCCAACAAAGACAAAGTAGAATGTAAATGACATGCTGCATCATCTTTCCATTTTGATGACTGAATTTATCATACGACCACATCTTACAAATGGATAAGTTCATCAGCAGTTTCTCACACAAACCCCCATCCTCTTCCCCCCCCACACACACACAAAAAGGAAAAAAACGAAATTCTTTGGTCATCCCCACCCAAAATTATAAAATCACTAGTCTGCATTGCCTTTCAGAAATTTCCTTTCACCTCAAGAATAGAAATCAGTGACTATCAACAAATTTTAGTTAATCAACTTTCCTTGGATCAGTTCTTACCCTTTGAACTAGCCGTAGTGCCGCAACCCATAAACCTAGAAACGCATTGTGCCATGCAGTACCATTAACTGCTTGTAAAGCCTTCACCAACCCTGCGATAATAACTTCAATTAAATAATAATACTTCAAAAAATAAAATGTCTTATCTGTGCCAGCTACACTAAAGTCCAGAAGAGTTATGATATTCAAATTTACACATACCAGTAAGAACTTCAACAGCACTAGTTTCTGCTACATGATCTCCATCCATTGCATCTTCCAGGATAAGATCAATAGGAAGCCAAAGTGAAGACCAACTATCATGATGAGATTGAACAGAAGAAGATATCTGAGACCCAGCTGCCATGACCGCACTAACTTCCAGCTTTCGTGTTGTTTTCCATTCACAAGAAAAAACCTTAAGCCCATTGGACTTCAAAAGCAAAAGGGACTCCGGAGTGATATGTTTCAAGTTCCTTAAAACTAAGGAGTTCGCTGCAAGCCGCTGTAGTTGGTGAATGAAAGGTCCCCAATGTGATGGCCTACAAAGATCCACGATTTTACATGTAAAGTACCTTTCCTTCACTGACCATCCCAAAATCTTAATTGAGATTCACTCAAATGCATGTTTAGACTGTTCACCTTGTATATACAACATAGTCACATAGGCACAATAATTGAACAAGTAAATCAAAATTAAAAATTCTTACATGTTTCGATGAACCAAGGAAAGGATCCTTGAAGTTACTTTGTTTTGCAGAAATTCTGCAATGATCTCAATAGCCATTGCTGTATTTTCCCTCTGCAAACCCTCTTTCTGTTCAGTTTTCGTTTCACCGAAGTAATTAGGGCCATCAATATTTACATCAGGTAACCTGGTTAGCCATCTAGACTTCTTTTCTTGGCCATGTTCAAGTAATCCTTCATCATCTAATGATGCTTCAAGTAACTGCCATACAATTGTAAAAACAAACTCAACAAGAACAACTCCAGGTTCACACACATCAAAGCCATATACTTGGGAAAGCTGAAGGGCATCATCAATTGATTTCATGATCCTGTGATGTGATATGATCAATACAAAATGTCATTACTAGTCATATAATATACACAAGAAACCTCCCCCCCCCCCCCCCATCACGTGGCAAAAAATACAAGAAGAGAGAAACCACTTAATAGCAAGGACTCTTGTAGTGCAGATTTATGTTCTCTGTATGCTAAAATGTTCCCCTTAAATTTACACTCTCGTTAGGATGCTTAAGGCATGGGATTTGGTTACTAGCACCAAACAATGTAATTGTCAACAAGTTTGCAGAAGAAGCCAATGAGAGGTCTGCCAATGAGAGGGGGGGGGAGTTCTCACAGAAAATGCTGAAGTGTAGGCTAAACAGTATTCGCCTCCAATGTATTCAATGTGATTGCTTAATTCTTTAACATGTCTCCCTAACATAAATACAAGATATTCATAGGAGGCAAACTTTTTCTTTTAATTTATTACATGTTCTACAAAAACTTGGCCTTTGTAGACTTGCAAATAGCTGGGGCCTAAACACAGTGATTAAGTATAAATAATTTAATAAAAAATAGCAAAGTGGATAGTGGATGCTCTCATCTGGTTATGCCAACAAACATTATCTAAGAATCTTTGAATGCAATGACCTGATTGTATTCAATAGGAAGGCAATTTCCAATTATTCGACCCAATTGATTCCTCTACATACAGTTTCAAATAATTCTGTGCTCTTTTGAAAGCTAAACTTTGTCGTCCATAATGAATTTTTTAATGATAAGATAGGCAGTAATATTAGATAGACGAAACTTGGAAAACAAGATGAACATTTTTACAAGTGCAGGATTAGAAAGTGATGAAATAAAAAATAGTTTGTGGATGGAGTAGAAGCTGACTTATGATAATCTGGAGAATTGATATGAGATGAAAGTGAAAAGGCATGTCGGTTGAGAAGCTCCATATAAAGTCTGTAAGCGGCAGGGTGGAGGTGTCTGTTCGGAACAACCCTGCAGTCATAAAAAGCACTTGATCTATTACTCAACTGTACAAGTACAAGTAGATTCGATTCTTGTTTGTGTTTGTGTTTGTGTTTGTGACCTCACTCGATCACTAACTCACTCACTCACCCACCTGGTAGAGAGAAGTGCGAGGACAAGCAAGGGAGGGACAATCTTCACACCCAAGGCTTTCTCCAGGAACTTCCACGTGATGGGCACGTGATTGTCCCAACATATGTGAGAGACGAGGCGGTGGGCGAGCTCAACGGAAGGCAAGGAAACGGCGGCGGAGTTGAGGGTTGAGGTGACCTGAATGGACCATAGCAGAGCCTCTGTCTTCTTCTCCTGACACCACTTCGTTACCTCCATCACGTTCTCCCATACACTCCCCGCCATCCCAATGAGATCCAAACACAATTACAGAAACAAACACACACTACTCTCGCTTCTTCTTCTTCTTCTTCTTCTTCTTCAATAATCTCTCTCTCTCTCTCTCTCTCACCTTTGACTCCAACTCAAATTTTGAAAAGTCCGCTTCGGAGGCGTGTACGAATAAGATTTGGACCAACCGACCGACCCCTCTCTCTCTGCCTTTTCTTTCTCTTTCATCACTTTCACTTCTATATAAATATATATTCTGCAACTTTCAAATTTCATATAATAATAATAGGTAGCTATTTCAATTATCTTTTTTATTTTTTATTTTATTTATTTATTTTTAGAATGCTGCTTTAGTTATGGATTCATTAATTAAGTTATGTACCAATAAGAAAGTAATAAGATTGGATTTAAAAAATTTAGAAATTACTAAGAAAGCTAAGTGATGTGTTCTAATATTTCTAATTCGGTCTACGTATGTGGTGCATGGGCTCGGATCATTTAATGCAAATCTTGTTTTAAAGAGTAATAGAATCATAATTTTAATTTCTTTTCATTTTGTTGGAAAAAAACACGATTTTTATCATTTTCATTTTGCAGTTGTGAGCGCATTTCTTCTAGTGATGATGGCTTTATGTCTTAATCAGTGTCACGTCCTTCACAATACTAAAGTGGCTAACATTGGTAACGGAGGGGAAAAAAATTATCAAATATGCCGACGAACCTTGGGGCCATTAGAATTTGACTTCGGGCCCGTTACACATCAACTAGTTAATATGTCTCCGAGAAAACAAAACAAAACAAATGCTCTCAATAATTGTAGGAAGCGGATTACAACATTGAACAATCCAAGACCAAAACTGGGATAGGAAAAATAGAAATAAAAATATTGGACAAAGGGTGTAGGGGTGGGAATGGGGTTCAAAAGTACCATTAGCAGAACACATGTCAATCAAAATATGCAGAACTCACACACGAAGGCAAATGTTAATAGCCCGAAAATTTGCTCCACACAAGTAGGGACGGCAATGGAGTAGGGTGGGACGGGGCGGGGTGGAAGACGAGAGGTATTTATGCATGTACTCGCTTTTGATTTCTCTGTAGATAGATAAGTACTTATGGATATTTGTAAATATTCATAAAATTATTAAAATTAAAAAAAAAATAAATAAATTTTAATATCATAATTTATTCATTATTAACTAATTTAATTTAACAACTTTAAATACTTAAAATCAAAATAACAATAGAATTTTCTTGAAGAACATATATATACATAATAATAATATAATTTTAAATACTTAAAATTATATATCGAGTACTCACGGGTACGGAGAAAACAACCTTTCCCCCCATTCTGTTTAATAAATGGGTGTTAAACCCTCGCCTCCCAACGGGTATTACCTGTGGGTATCCATAGGGATAGGGGAAATTGTCATCTCTATACACAATGTGAATACAACACATCTCAGTTCTCATTTTTTCTCCTTCTCTTGGTCAACCCTTTTGTTGAGAGCATTTTTCTTTGTGTGTATATCGTCTCTTTTTTGCCATTCAAAATATTTTCATAAACTTTATAATATCAATTTGAACTCTGTCCGATAGTTGAAATATTAGTGTTCTTTACTTTCTTTCACTAAGTGGTTTTTCAGATCGAGCATGTCTTTATAGTAATAAGAAACTAGTTGTTAAATTACCAATGAGATGCTTTCCATGATGATGAGTAAAAGTTGATAGTTGTCCACTCCAAGTTGATCAACTAGATTGACAAGAGCAAAATGATAGGCCAGTTCGATCTCCTTGCTTGGACTTGTGAGTACGACCTCTATCCTATAGGCCCTTCAAAACTTGTGAGTGGTGCAAAGATTTTCTTTCTTATTTTATCATAAATAATTGACGAAAGTTATAATTAATCTAATTATCTCCAATGGGTTATTCAATTATACAATAAAGGACCAAAAAAAAAGACTTAAGGTTTAAGGATGACAACAGTTAATATCTTAAAAGATTCACCGAGTCGCACTACCAACCATCAAATTAAGAGTGATTTCAAGTCACATATCAATCCACAAAGGAGATGAGGAAACCAATTAGCAAAGAGTAGATACGGGGATCAATCAACAAGAATAAAAGAAAGGGTCAATCAGATCAATAAAGAGAAAGGATCTTTTTTTTTGTAGCCTAGGTTTTTTTATGGGTTACGCAAGCTTGCATCGGCTTAGAGGTGAAAATTGGGAATCAAACCATACCACAAGTTGCATAGTATAGATATCTTGGATCTATCATACAAAACAATGGAAAGATTACGAGAGTTGTAATTCATAGGATTTAAGCTATGTGGACAAAATAGATAAATGTTTCAGGTGTTATTTGTGATCGCAAGGTGCATCTCAAGTTTAAAGGAAAATTCTATCAAATAGCTACAAGATTATAGATGTTTTATGGTACCGAATATTGAGCAATAAAGTGCCAACAAAAGCATAAGTTAAGGGTTATAGAGATGAGAATGTTACGACGGATGAGTGGACATACAAGAAAAGATAAGATCAAGAATAAACATATTCGAGAAAAAGTTGGAATAACACCTATTGATGAAAAGATGACAGAATCTCGCTTAAAATGTTTTGGTCATATGAGGAGAAAACTAATAGAAGCCCCACTAAGAAGAGTTGATCATATAGAGGATAGTTTGGTAAACAAAGATAAAGGATGACAAAGGAAAAGTCTAAAAGAAGCCATTAAAAAACACCTTGAACTAAATGGCCTTTTTGAAAATCTAGTTTTTGATTTAACACAATGGCTTCATTTGATCCATTTAGCCGACTTCACTTAGTGAAAAAAAGCTTTTATTATTGTTGTTGTTGTTGTAGATCTCAAAACCTAACTCATAATACCATGTAAAAGATTAGAGAAAGAGAAAGAGAGAATAGCATGTGGAATGCACTAAATTGTTTCTAGTTAGGCTCTCTTTGTATGTATTATACTTGAAAATTAGATCAAGTGTTGTACTACTCTGAAACATTGTTGATGGAATTAGATACGAGAAATATCATCAATTAAATACAAAATTTGTGTCAAAGGATAAGAATTCACGTAAAGCAGACAGTGCAAACAAAACTTACTTGATGAATTGACATCAACATCGATCAATTGCAAAACTATCCTCACTTTTGTATCCTAAATTGTGTGCCAAAAAAATAGATTTAAACGTGAAAAGATATAAACAAGTGGGCAATAATACACCATGATCTATAGCATTTATTGTTCTTATTAAAAATAATAATAGTACAAAAGGACTCCCATGTAAGACGCAAATAAAATAAGTTATAGAAACAAAGACCAAAAAGTGGTAAAAGTAATGCACTAACAAAATTCAATATTTATGAAATGCCTCATCTACTAAGAATAGTTGAGAATATTTTCTTAGGGAGAAAAAGAATTAACAAAATAACAATGAACTAACCAGAAGAGGTGGAAGCAGCTTCATCATCCTATTTTAGTTCTGGTACTGCATCATCCTCTGATTTTTCTGTGGCTTCAGCTTCTAGCTCATAGTCAAAGGATGTTGAAGATGGATTTGAGGCATCCCGATCACCATGATCAAGTGTGTAGAATCACCTCTTTATCATTTAATCTTGAGGGTTAACTGTGACAACAAATATACATGATTCTATACGGAAAACTTGAAACCCATTCAGGTCATACGTTGATTACATTCTAAAGAATATCAGTCGGAAGTGGGGCAACACAAAAAGAATGATGGTCTATGAGTTTACCAATAATCTTATTGTATAATTAACATCAAGGGGATTATATAAGTAGTTAATATTAACACACATGTTTAGTAGTTAGTAATTAGTTAATTGGGTGTGATTAGTTACATAATTAGTTATACATTTAGGGTTATATAAGCAACTCTTGTAAACATTTTCTCATTTTAGTAAATTTTATTTTCATCTTCTTCTAATTTCCTTTCATCTAAGATCATGTTTCTCAACATGGTATTAGAACTTCCATAATACCCACCTTGAGGAAAAAAATTCATCCGCTGCACTGAGTTCTCTCATACAACTCTTAATCTTTTCTCTCACCATAATTCGATTTTCTCTCAGCTTTATTTTCATGTAATTTGCGTTGATTTTCAGTTTCCAATTTCTTTTAGTTATTTTTTCTTTCCAAAATTTTCCCAAATTACTTATCACTCACATCTTTTTTCAATCCAAATCTATTAGAATATATTTTTTTGCAAGAAAGTTTCTTCGCTTCGCTAATGGCGATTTTTGAAAGTGTTGAAGCCACCACCAGAATTATGTGTCTCGTTCTCATTTAACAATTTCACACGTTCCACGGATCTGCTCCTTTTTCCTTTTATTCCCTTCATCTCATTCAAATTTGCATTATGTGATTGTTCTTGGTCTTGTCAACCATCCATGTATTTTCAGTCATTTGAAGTGGTCGTGATGGATTTGTGGAGAAAACCAATGGACGATTCACTTGCATTGGATCTTTCAATGGCTTGGATCCACCAGATACTAGAACAAATCTAAAAATGTGTTGTGCTTCTATTACCACATATGGCTAAATTTAGTTTGGAATGTAATGTTGACCTTGTTGAAAGTTCCATTTCAATCCCAATCAATGCTCTTGGAAGGTCACAGCCTTTCGACTGCGATCTCCACTTAGAGTAGTTTATATCCAATCTTCCATTTCCCTCACACGTGTACAAAGGATAGCTTTCACCAAACCCAATTTCTTTATTAAATCACATCATTTTGGTGTCTTCTGCTCAAAGACATCTCTGTCGTAGAACCACTTAGGAGTTATGGAGGCCGAGTTTTGCTTTGGTGGCTGTAGGTTGAAACTCGCACAAACAAATAGTTTTTTTTTCCTTTGTTAATTTTATTTTAGCCTTAATTTGACTTTGATTTTAGCTCTGCCTTTTTATGATGATTAAATTTTGTTTTCTTTATTTTACTCCGGTTGGTGAGCATTGTTCCCATATTTGAAATTGTTAAGCATCATATTGTGATGTCATTTTGTGGCCTAAATAGCCCAAATTTACTTAGAACGAGTGCTGTGGAGAGATTATAAGATCAATGAGCCCTAAGAAAATGTTAAAGACTTCTAAGAACTATGCACTTCGGCCATTGTCAATTATCATTCGTCACTCCTTTTCAAATTTTCTTGTTGGCATATGTGATTATGACATTACTTGTATTTTACATTTTTTGTTTTGAAATAAATTGTATTGTTCATCCCAAGTTAGAAATGTTAAGTACGCATCTTTCAACTTGCAAGGGGCTATTACCACACATGGTTAGATGATTAATAATTAGTTAGTGATTAGTTAGTTGGGTATGATTAGTTACATAATTAGTTATACCTTTAGGACTATATAATTCACTCTTGTAAACACTTTCTCATTTTAGTAAATTTTACTTTCATCTTCTTTTAATTTTCTCTCCTTTAAGTCCATGTTTCTCAACAATTAATAAATCTAGTATTGTATCAATGCCTTCATTATTATGTGCCTAAAGCTTAGTGTGTCTAAGTTGGGGCAGAAGAAGCATACTATTCCAAATCTTCAAACGCAGGTGGGTAAGCATTTCCAAACTTGTTCTAGTATAGTAGCATTTACCTCAAACACGCGGAACATAGTGTTAATAATTGAACATTAGAAAAACAGAATGAATTTACTTGCTAATTAACTTTCCTTTTTGGCTAAGATCACGAGACAAGGGGAGGTGTATTACTAATACTAGCTACCCAGCAGACCTGTTCACGATAATCAAGCCGCACTAATTCTAAAAAGTAAGATCAGAGGCTTTTAACATCCTCCAACATTATGTTGGTGTATCCATTCACCAACATTGTAATCGGTTATTTTTAGGGATGACACTTGCGCGGGATGGGGACTAATAGCCCTACTCCTCGTCCCCATTCCCGATCCCCACCACAGGAGAATTTTTTTCCTATCTTCTTCCTCGTATCCCAGCAGGTCCTTGTGGGGAACTTGAAACGTAAAAAAAAAAAAAGCAAGTAAAATTCATTTAAAAAAGTGTGAAAGTATAAAGAGGGTAGAGAGAGCAGCTTAAGCTTTAGAGTTTATTTTGGTTTTTTATGTTAAATTAATATAAATACTAATGAAAGTAAAATGACTAAAAGGACAAATTTATTAATATATATATATATAAATTAAATAAGAATAATTTTGTAATTAGGTAAGGATGGGTTCCTGCAACATGGGTAATATTATACCCGTCCCTATCCCCGAATTGATCTTAGGGGAATTTTTCCCTCATCCCTATCCCCGTGAGTGAAAATTCTTTGAATTAAGGTCCCCGAATGGGACAGTCCCGTAAGAATCCCTATATTTAGGGATTTTTTTGCCATCCCTAATTATTTTAAATATATTGTTAAATTATATTTTAATTAGTACACCCATTCGCAAATATCTTGATTTTCTATATTTTTGTATTTTTATATTTTATACATAACATTTTTTTATTTATTTAAAATTTTCAAAAATAATGTAAAATAAATATTCTCTGTTTTAGATTATTTTAATGTCTTTTAAAACTTTATTTTAGCATAGATCATTATTTAGAGTAACAGTAAAAAATGTAAAACTAAATTACCCTATCTCTCTCCCACACATAAACATTTTAACAAAAGAGCTTATATCTCAATTCCCCAAATCTACTTATAAATTCCAAAAAATAATCTATATCTCAATTACCCAAATATTCATATGGATTTAAGAAATAATCAATCCATTTTAAATCAACAAATTATACATTAACTTTTAAAACGTTTATAGGTTATGCAAAGACGTGCTATACGATAAGCGATAGTGATTGAAAATTAAAATATAAAAATCAAAGCAGTTAAATTTATTGATGTGAGAAATTTTTTTAAATCCAAAATTAAAATAAAAAAGATATTCAAAGAGACTTAGTAGATTATTTAAAAAACAAAAAAAAATACAAATACAAAATGTGAAATAATGACTTGGTTAAAATAATAAAAACTGATATTACAATAAACCAACAAATTTTATAAAAAAAATACCTTGGAAAATTTGATCAAAAGAAAAAAACCAAAATAGAAGAATAAAAAAGTAAACATAAAAACTTAAAATATATAATTGAATATAAAATATGTGGGCTTCATAAAAAAAGCAAAAAAATTAATACTTGAATAAAGAGTGATGGATGGATCAAAAAGGCCAATGACTCAAGAAACTAAACTAGACCCAAACACCATCCTTCTTTCTACAAATCCTGAGGTAAGACATGTTCATCCAAATACGGGCCTGTTTATATTTGGCGTTCGCAGCTTGTCAACGAACATTTCAAAGAAAGAAAAAAACAATTCATTCTATAAAACACTTGGATAATGTGCCCAATCACGTTTGCGATGAGATGAATCTCAACCAAACATGCTTTCGAATGTCCCGAAGGTACTTTTAGTGGTTTCTAAAGCTAACTCTCCAATCCATTTGGAGAATAAACTAGTGTTTCTTTTCTTTTTAATTATTTTTTGCTTGGGGAGTCACTTTGGGCCAGAAATCAACCTTGGATTTGGGCAATGCTCAAACTGATAGTATTGTGTTCTTTTGCCCAAAAGAAAAGCCCATGTTGGTTAACAAAGTTCCGTTCCTCCCTTGCTTTCCAAACAAAAATGACATATTCATTATTGAAAAGGAAAAAAAATAGATAAATGTTGATTGGTCTGCATACAATCCATACCTTTAAAACATTATATAAAGGAATTATTTTTAATATAAATAAGTTAAAAATTCAAGATGACGTAAAGGAGATATAATAAAAAAAAGTTTCATAATATAAAACAAATAAGTATCCGTGTTTCCTAAAAAAGAGTTAAAAAATTCATTATAATATGGATACTCTTTCAACTAGACCATTTTAGATCAAAACGAATTTCAAAAGGAATTAATTGATACAATAGGGGAGAGTAATTGATACCCATATGAAAATAAGTTGTTTAAATACATAATTAATTTTATTCTCCATTAAGAGATTTTATGATACTCTAACAAAAATATTGATTAAAAAAATTAGAAAAAGCTGCTTTTATTTTGCAATAAATTTAATTATGAATAATTTGAAATGTAATAATAATGATGATGATAATGAAAATAAAAGGAAATAACTTAAAAATTAATATCAAAATTTATGCAATATAATACTAATGGGTATTTTAAATGAAAATAAAATGAAATAATTTAAAATTTTGATAGTGAATTTATCAATGCAATAATGATAGAAAGATGGGAATAGCAATATATAAGATTGCTTTTAAAATTGACTAATTTATGACTAATATCTGCATAATTAATTTATGCCAATTAGAGACCGTAAAAAATTTACTGCCAACTTAAATCAATAATATCTATATTGATTTTTCATAAATTAAAGCACTATATTGTTTTGCCAATTTTTTCTTTTAATTTTATTTACTTGTAGTAATTGTTACCAAATTTTAAGTTGCAACATTAGCTCCAATACCTTTCAAATTGATATCCTAACATTCAAACATTCAAAATAAATGAGAAAAAAAGTCAATTTTTTTTATTTTAATATTTTGTAATAAATATTGTGATTAAATACAAATTTGTATAATTATTATTAACTAATTTTATTACCCATTTAATGCATGGATTTGTTAAATAAGTAATGTACATGTTTGTTAAATAATTATAATAAATTATTTTAAAAGCATATATAAAATAAAACGGTTTTATAGTAAATTTATTTAATTTTACTAAAACAACTATTTAAATGTATTAAAATTAAGACGATTAAAAAAAATTCTTTCTTCACATAATTAATACAGTCACCATTGGTTCTAAATATAAAAACAAAAAGCTCTCCAATTGATCATATTCTAACGTATTAGAACGTGACTTTTGCTCAGCTAGTACTACGGAAAGTCATTTTTTGGAAGGGCAAACCAACAAAAAAAAATTAAAATAAAAAAAGTTTCTCATAAAAGAACATTAAGCACTTAAGGAAATTAAAATTTTAAATGGTGAATTTACAAAAGACAATGCTTCAAACCTTTAAATTTTGGTAATAAAGACACATAACCATGAAACTTGCTAACAACAACCTCATGATTATTTGTACCTGTACATTAAAGCATTGATATATAAAAGGAAATTGTAATATGACATTTATTGTGATTGTAAGTTTACCTGATGTATCATGATGATAAGATATAATCTTTATTTTTATTTTATATTAACACATATTATATTTAAAAGAATGAAATAAATAACAACATAATTTCCTAGTTTTCATTATGTCTATTTTTGCATACTGTTGCTAAAATAAAATATGTAAATATTCAAATCGAGAAACATACATACTTTAAAAAATTATTAGTTTAAGATAAATTGCTAAACACTTTCTTATAGACCATATTAATTGTATAATATGAATTATTGTTATTATTATTATTATTATTATAATTGATACAAATTACTATCATAATTAATTTTAATTTATGATATCTGATTTCTAATAAAAGATTATTTGAATTTATTACAAATTAATTTCAATTTATGATATTTGATTTTTGATAAAAGATTATTTGAATTTTGTAATTAATATGTAACATTCGATTTTTATAAAAAATAACTTATATTGTTACATATTATTATTAATATTACAAATTGATATCGTAATTAATTTTAATTTATGGTATCTAATTTTTAATTTAATTTTATTTAATTAATTTCAATTTATATATAAAACTATTTTTTAAAAAATATAATGTATGAATCACACGTATATATTATTAAAGTAAAGATGTATTATTTTTATAATATTATATAAATTTAGCATTTAAATTAAATTTTTATTGTGTCTGGTGATTTTTTTATTTTTAATTTACATAAAAAGTTTAAAATTTTGAAAGAAAAAAGTTGATGCCTGAATGAGACGTTATATTCGTAGAACCTAAATCAACTCACTTTTATAATACTAGATAGATTAAACAAGTGAGCCAGCCCCAGATGACAGAACAGACGCAATGAGCTACCCCTGGGGGCGGATGGATTGGAGACACGTAAATGAATTGAACTGTATTGTATTTGTGTAAGTGGATAGACAGATAATAAAGAACAATTTTGCTTGTGCTTTTGGAAGGGGCCAATATGTCATTCCAAATCCAAGTAGAAAGCTATCCAATGCGAATATAAATCAATTCAGAGAGCACAAACTCATTCACTCATTCACCCATTCACCCATTGGCTCACTCACGCCACCAGACGGTAGACAGTAGTCACCAAAGAAAAGAGTCAGAGATTCGAATTTGAATGGGGGACGCCGACGCCGACACCAACGCGAAGAATATGATCGACGGCAACGTGCTTGCCGCAAAGTCGCTGGCGAAACTGGGCGTGGAACACATGTTCGGCGTGGTGGGTATCCCAGTTACCTCTCTTGCCAACCGCGCCGTCTCTCTGGGCATCCGATTTATAGGGTTTCACAATGAGCAATCAGCTGGCTACGCCGCCTCTGCCTACGGCTACCTCACCGGTCGACCCGGTGTCCTTCTCACCGTCTCTGGTCCTGGCTGCGTTCACGGTCTCGCTGGCCTCTCCAACGCCATGGTCAATACCTGGCCCATGATCATGATCTCTGGCTCATGCGACCAAACCGATTTCGGTCGTGGCGACTTCCAAGAGCTTCATCAGATTCAAGCCGTTAAACCCTTCTCCAAGTTCTCCGTCAAGGCCAAGGATATCACTGAAATCCCCAATTGCGTTGCTCAAGTTCTTCATTGGGCCATCTCGGGTCGACCCGGTGGATGCTATTTGGATCTTCCCTCCGACGTCTTGCGCCAGAAGGTATCCGAATCTGAAGCTGAGAATCTCTTGAACTTGATTGAGAATTGCAGCACCAAAAACACGCAAGAAGAAATTGAACAAATTTCTACAAACAAGATTGAGGAAGCGGCTTCGCTTCTTAGACGTGCCGAGAGGCCTTTGATTGTGTTCGGGAAAGGAGCAGCGTATGCTCGAGCTGAAGCTGCTCTCCAGAAACTGGTAGAAACCACTGGAATCCCATTTCTTCCTACTCCCATGGGGAAAGGGTTGTTGCCTGATACGCATGAGCTTGCAGCCACTGCGGCTAGGTCCCTTGCTATTGGCAAATGTGATGTTGCACTTGTTGTTGGGGCCAGGCTCAATTGGTTGTTGCATTTCGGGGACCCACCCAAGTGGTCCAAGGATGTCAAGTTTATCTTGGTGGATGTGAGTAAGGAAGAAATTGAGCTCAGAAAACCGTATCTGGGTTTGGTTGGAGATGCGAAACAGATTCTGGAAATCATAAATAAAGAGATTAAGGATGACCCCTTTTGTTTGGGGAAGACTCATCCTTGGGTGGAAGCTATATCCAATAAGGCTAAGGACAATGTCTCCAGGATGGAGGCTCAGTTGGCAAGGGACGTTGTGCCCTTTAATTTTTTGACCCCAATGAGAATTATTAGAGATGCCATTGTAGCATTGGGTAGCCCTGCTCCTATATTGGTTTCAGAAGGTGCAAACACCATGGATGTGGGTCGGTCTGTGTTGATTCAGACGGAGCCTAGGACTAGGTTAGATGCAGGGACGTGGGGGACAATGGGGGTTGGTCTTGGTTATTGCATTGCGGCAGCAGTGGCTTCTCCTGGTCGGCTTGTAGTTGCCGTTGAAGGGGATTCTGGATTTGGATTTAGTGCTATTGAAGTTGAGGTATTATATGCTAAACTCATGCCTATGCTTATCTACTTACCTGCACTTGTGCTAGCTATACATTCTATATATACTCTCTCAGAGGAGGTGTGTTTTACTTTCTTAATTTCGGGGCTGTCTTTTAAGGTCTAAAATATAGTTAGCTTCTTCCTGAGGATGCAGGTTCATCACTAGTATATGACCTAAATGTTCATTTTGGAAAATCAATCCCTGGTCTTCAGCTCAAACGACACAGGACAATTGGTTTGAGCCTTTGAGGCTCATCAAATAAGCTAGACTAACTGATGGTTTTTTTCTTTTCCTATATCTTTAATTATATGCTCATGAATTACTGTAGCTAGCATAATAGGATAGTTCTTCTTATAAATCGTGTAAATGTCCTCTTAAATCGTCCCATTACAGAACCCTGTTGATGTGGACCTTTAGAGAAAGAGATAAGATAGAGGAGGGAAGGGGGATGAGGGAGGTAGACAGAACATTGAAAAGGAATATGTAAATTCTCATTTAATGGTAAGAAGTAAGAACAGATGTGTGACCAAAAATAGTCTTCTATTCCTTAATGATCTAAAATATTGTAGGAAATTACATTACCATTGTTTTAGAATTTTGTGATAATCTCCACTAGGCTTAGACATTGTACTATGTTCTCCTGTGATAGATGACTTAAGCTGTAGTACATTACCACAGGGCAACCCAGAAACTGAGTCCCATTTAGATCACCAATGTGGTGAGGGTTTCTGTTGGAATAGATTTTCTGGCTGGTGTTCCTGACAGTATAGAGATTTGTTACTTGTGGCGAATATAAATGCCTTCTTGTCCTTGACATTGGAAAAAGTGGTTCAGCATGCATAGGACTGGACAGGAGTATCTTAGTGGCCATTTTCTGTGGGAGGTCTGAAGAATGTAGATGTTACAGCCGTCAACCTAGCTTCCTTTCCTTTGTTTTCGTTCCAAGAGGACTCTTATTCTTTTGTACTATGGGTAGTGAGAAAACAGGGGGAAATAAGCGGCCCCCCCCCCCCCCGAAGGAGGGAGGGAGAGAGAGAGAGAGAAGATAAAAACCCAATTGTATGAGAAACATAAGTTACCGATATGTAGCTTTTGCCCAAATTTTTCTGAACATGGGATTTCCTCTTTTAACTACATAGAAAGGACATTCTTTAAGATTTGTTGTATAATGTTTGAATGTATAATTTGTTGGGATTGGTTGTAAGCGTTGCTTTTTGTGAAAACTTTTGAACAAGTTGGAGACTGTTTATGCTGTTGACATGGTTTGCTCCAGCAATTCCCCCAGGACCAGAGAAGACGGTCTATGTTAGGCTGGACTGAAGGGGGGGTTTTATGTGAAATATTTTCTTCCCTATCTACAGTTCTAGAAGGTCTTTTTTATGCTGGAGTTTTGCCTTTTTAGGTCTTATCTTTTCCCAAGACTTGAGAAGCTTATATCTCTTGCTCTAGCCTAAAATTAGGGAAAATAAATGTCTTCAAGTTTGAAATGGACTCGCTTGTGGGTTTTAGTGATCCAAATGGATTCATTGTTTTAAGAACTTTGTGGAATTCAATTTGTGACGGCCATTTATTTTCGAGTTCAACTTAATAAATGATTATTATTACTATATGCAAATTCAAGATTGATATGATCATATGGTTGCATATGTCTTTGCTCTTTTTTTGTTATTTATCATGTAAATACATTTTTGCACTCTTGCAATTTATTTTCTGAATACTAGCATGTCATGTGATGTTTTATCTTTTATCCAGACATTGGTTCGGTACCAGCTGCCTGTGGTTGTGATTGTTTTCAACAATGGCGGTGTATATGGTGGCGACCGTAGAAGCCCTGAAGAGATAAGTGGACCTTACAAAGATGATCCTGCCCCCACTTCTTTTGTCCCAAATGCAGGGTACCATGCTTTGATAGAAGCTTTTGGTGGAAAAGGTTATCTTGTTGGGACACCTGACGAACTCAAGTCTGCTCTTTCAGAAACCTTCTCTGCACGGAAACCAGCCGTAATAAATGTTGTCGTTGATCCCTATGCTGGTGCAGAGAGTGGGAGGCTGCAACACAAGAATTAATTTATCTCGAGTGCCAAATGCTCTATAGCATGCTTCCACTTCATATGCTATGCTTTACTTTTTAGTTTCTAATAACACACAAAAGTTATACTCCTGTGGTAATTCCTGCCTGAATTATCTGGTGTACCATATCCATCAATTATATTCCGGAGTCCACACGAATTTTAAACTTTTCAATGTTTCTTCGAAGTAAATGTGATGCGATAATAACAAATGTGAAGCGTTAGCGTTGCAGGATGCAACTGAACCTCAATATTCTAGCAGGTTTGTTTGTATGTACAATTTTTTTTTTTTAATTACCAGCAAACCTGATTGAGATCTGTTTGGAGTTTCCAGTATGACTGATTCATTACCGATGTTTGCTGCATACAATGGTTGAATGATGTCTGCATAGTAATTTTCATGAACTAGTGAATCATTCTGTGTCAAAGCACATGTAATTTGATTCTTATTCTGGAATGTAACTTCTACAGTTATTATTGCAATCGGATATTAGTTGCGATCCTTAAATTGCTATTTCAGCAAGCTTATGGTTAATGAATATCTGAGTTTGGATCTATAAAAAGAATTGTTACATATTATGGAATAAGTAATGTTATGTTTATACAATAAATACCTAATTTTGGAATAAATTTTTAAATTTTTAAATTAAAAATAATTTTAATAATACAATGATGACTTATATTAGACTTGTGTATTGACTGTTTAAGTAAAATTTGGATATCTCCTGTTGTATTGTTCAATTGTGATACATTTAACTTAAGATAGTAAAATGTTCATTATTATTTTTAATTAGGATAATTCTATGGAGAGGAAAATTTTGTAAAAAAAATTGAGGAGTTGTTGGTAGAATTGTTTCAATTGACTTCAATGGGTGAATTGTTAGTTAAAAAAATTTACGGTTCGAATCTTAATATACCTCTTATGGTGGAAAAATAAATATAGAGATATTCATATCTATGAAATTATCCTTTCAATTATTAAAGAAAGTGATGTGAAATTATTCTTTTTTAAATAAGCAATTAGGGCCTGGGCTTGTTGGTCTGGCTTTGGGTTCTGTCTTTTAGGATTTGGGCTTCAAGACAGGCTCAGCCTATGTTCTACTCCAATCCAGTCTCTAAGCTGACATGGGCTTCGACCTAGAGAAAGCCCAAAAGTAGGTGTAGACTACTTCAAGGCTGAAGACTTGTTGGTCAAAAATAAAATGACTAGAAGGAAACACAAGAGACTGGGGTTAATGATTTGTTGTTATGATCACCCAATAGGTCAATCTATTATAAATGCGGCATTGCAATGTAACATTACAAGATTGAAGGTTCCTTTGTTTAAGCTTCTCTCTATTTGAGGTTGGCTAGTAGAGGTGTTTATGGCTGATTTAATTTGGTTTGTTCAAGCTTCATGAATCATCCAAGCCAAACAGTTTGGTTCAGTTCTAACCTTTGATTTATTGCTCTGTTAGTCTATATATGAATGAATAACACCCAAAAAGATCATAGCAATTCCTTCCCACATGCAGATTTGGCAACAGTAATTAAAAATCGAATGCATTATCTTTAAACAATTTGAAATAAGCAATGCAAGTTCCCAAGGGTATTGCTCTTTTATATATTTCCAACACAAGTTGTAGTTCGTATGATTCTGCATATATGAACAAGGATTTAATTTCTATCTACTGTCAGTGTAAAGTTTCTTTATAATATCATTCAATTATGTGTTGACACATCATTAAAATAGATAGATTTTCTAGGTAGTAGTTGTGATAGTCAAACTCTTTTAATGATTTGGCAACACATAATTGGATAACAGTGTAAAAAAACTTTACACTGACAGTAGATAGAAATTAAACTCTATGAACAAACTATTAAAAATAAGCATGCAATATTCAAAATATTATATTAATATGTATATGAGAATTATTATGATATCTTAAGTTTTTGTTTTAGAATATGGATATCTTAAATGAGTTACCACACATTTATTTATTACTATTTTTCAAATGAATGTTTATAAATGCAACCGGTTGCAGTTTCCCACAATAAAAAAATTGGGACCGGATTGTGCATATAGAATGTTCCTATATATATATATATATATCTAATGAGGAATGGATGATGGTTGACGACTGACACTCAAGTGCTACAGCGCAGAGAGAAAATGGTGGGGTGGGGTGGGTTGATACGACTCAAGCAAGTGCTACAGCCCAGAGAGAGAAAATGGTGGGGTGGGGTGGGTTGATACGACTCAAGCAAGTGCTACAGCGCAGAGAGAAAATGGTGGGGTGGGTTGATACGACTCAAGCATACAGGGCAGAGAGAGAGACCGATCCGAGAAAAGCAGAAAGAAAATGGTGGGGTGGGTGTTGAAATAAAATAATAATAATTTGAAGTTAATGTAATTTTTAATGGTTATGTGACTTTTTACAAACTTGATTTTACATAAATTTAATTATATAAACTTAATTTTTTGCAATGAAGTAATTTATATTATTAAAAATTGCTCTTAAATATGTAATTTTTTATTTAAAAAAGGCGTTTAGTTGTGTGTCTTTGTGTGTTTAGTTTAAATTATAAAAAAAATAAAGAGTCTTTATAAAATACATACCCAAACAAATTTTTTTCATAAAGCAACACAATGTTGCTTCTTAATTTTAGACTCAAATTCTTTTCTTTCTAATCGTTGGTGAACTATAATGGGTTGCACCACTGAAGCATTCATGACAGACGAGGTTAAGGAGAGAAGACGTGTGGTGATATATATGATTTCTTCATTTCTTGAGTTTGCCATCTTTGGGCGTGATGTCAATTTTGAAATGATCAATTTGTTGAACAAGTCAAAACTGCATAAAGCTAGATTGATTTTTTTTTTTAAGATCGTAAAGCAAGATTGAATTGAATGTACTATTCTGTATAATTGTGACTGTAAAGCTATCTAATATAATTACCCTTATCTACATTCTAAATGAGTATGGCTACTTAGACAAACTTATATATACGTAATAGCGTAAAACTTCCAAATAGTTGAATAATAACAACTAATAATCACTTGTAATAGCTATAGAGGCCAGATTGAAACCTAGAATCATAGTTATAAAAATCAGATTGGTAGTCGATTCGGTTAGGATACTGAATCAATAGACACTGGTTCAATTAGTGAATTATTGGTCGAATCACATAAAATTAAATAAATATTTAAATACATATATATATAAATACACATTACATATGATGATATTTATCATTATAAATAACTAAAATATATTTATTTTGAAAAAAAAATATGACTTATAAAAAATAAAAAGAGTTTAACCCTTAATTCATAAAAAAATATTTTAATATTTTCATTAAAATGCTCATAACTTAAAAAATAAGTTTTTTTTAAAAAAATTAAGACTATTATGGCGTATATCTCGAAAAGTTATATGAAATGAACATATAATTAGTCTAAATCGGACAAACAAGTTAAAAGTTATAATTTTTAAAATTTTTAAAATTTTTTTTTAATTTAGTAACCCGGCCAGTTCTAGTTTAACTAACCGGGTCACCGATTTTCATCTAAAATTGGTCGGGTCAGACCGGGTCATACTGATTCTGAGACATACCCAATTTAACTAGCCACCTAAATTAATTACTTAACCAATTAATCAATACACCGATGAAACCAATCAATCCGACCCAATTTTTATAACATGGCCTAGAATAGTTAACAACTCCTGCCTAATACTTTGCATTATCGATTGTCGTCAAGTGCCGCTGACGAATCATGAAACAGAAACAAAACAGTGGATTTTTATATTGTATGATCATCGATCAACGTCTATTATTCATATCATATTTGAAAAGGAAAGAAAGGGCTTTTTTACCCTTAGGTGTAAGTGAAAAACTTATTTTTCACTTTAGTGTAACTTTGGAATTATTTTTCATTTTAATGTATAATTTACAATAAAATTATAACTGTGAATCATGACTTAGTGTTAAATTTTTATTTTATTTTTTTATATAAAATTTGTGACTATGATCCACAACTCAGGATTATTTTTTTATATAGAAGTCGTGGATATAAATCATATATATCTTTAAATTAAAAAAATGTTTTACGTAGAAGTCATCGAATACGACTTAAGTTAAAGTTTTATTTTTAAAATTATATATATTTCACATTATTATTATTTTTTTTTAATGTAACTCGCCACCTGTGCTCACGACTTGAATTAAAAAATGAGTGGCTTGTAGGACTTCCAGTTCAATTTTTCTAGGACTTCGTGGGTGAATTCAGTGGTTTGTGCTAGATGTTTGTGGTTTCCAAAAAATTAGTACCATTTATTGTTTATTGTGTAATTCATTTTGTAGCAATATAATTTGTAAATATCGATCATGAATAGTTTTTATTTGCATCAGAGATCACAGTTTAAAAATGGCGCGTTGCTCTAATTTTTTTTTTGGGTACATAGCTCTAAATTTTTTATTTGCTATGATAATAATATAACAATTAAATAAATACCGCTCATGCACTACAGCGGTAAAGCCTATGCAGTAGGCTAGTAGCCATCAAGAGACACTACCCGATGCACTTTGCTTCTGAGTTTATCTTTTTCTTCTACCAATGAAAAGTAAAATGTACAAAGAAATTTATCAAAGGACTGACTAGAAAATTAGGTATTACTTCATTATAACTATAATAATATTTTAATTACTGTTCTCCACGAGTAAACTAATTTATTGCTTGCTTAGCATATCTTGGATACAAATCAATAAATAAGTTAAACTGCATCTGATATAAAGATTTTTCTTACGTTAAAAGCTCGTGCGTGCATTGGTATCTCCCTGAAAGATCGATTTCAGATGAGTTTATAACTTGTCTTTAATTTGTTATTTGAATATGCTTGTGACCTAAACAAATATTTTAGATATTAAATATCTATTATGTCTGACGTTGATTAATCAGGAAGATTTAATATAATACATAAATCATAAGTTCTCTTTTCTAATAAGTTAGCCTTTTATAATATTTCTTCTCATAACTTAAGTCGTAACCTTTGAAAAAGGGTCAAGAGTAAAACCCACCTAAAAAGGACAACCGCACGGACGCTGTCTTTGAAGAAATTCTTCTAATAAGTTTAGGTTTATAGAATGAATTCTTATCATGATTTGAATCGTAACACATATGCTACGAGTAAAGACATTAAAAACAAGTTTAATTAATTGCATCATTATTTTTTTTAGCTTAAAATTTTTAGTACTGTTAACATTTTAAATTTTTTGTGATAATCTGTTTTTTTTTAAAAAAATTGAAATAAAATCTTTTTAGACCCTTATGAGTTTGGAAAGATTTATACTTAAATGTCATGAATCTAGCAAGCTTTTTCTTATTTGAAAAAAAAAATTAAACATTCTATTAATAAAAGGCCGACATTTATACACATTATAAACATTTTAAGTTTATAGCTAGAAAGTGAATTTTCTTTTTGGTAACAGAAAGTTTAGGGGGAGGGGTTGCATCAATCCTAAGTCAGGAATGCGCTATCAATGAAGAACTATTAGCAATAATCGAACCGAAAACTTTGAAGTTGACACAGTTCAATTCTCCCAACTGTTAAGCCAACCCTTGGCAATTACAAAGTGAATTTTTCTCCTCTTTTCTCTAAACTAGTTTTTCAGAAGATAATTCTATTCCCCGCCCAATCATAAACATTATCGTAGACTACTTGATAACTAAACAAAAAAGTCTTTACATCTTTCCTATAAAGACCATCACCAGCGATATGTGCTGATCCAAAACAGCCTTAACTAATTAAATCATAATTATGCATTATAATATTTCTATTTTATTTTACTTGATTATTATCTAGAATTTAACTTAACCATAATCAACCCTAATCGCATCACATGATCCTATTTAATTACTATCCAAAACTTTAATCAAATCATGATAAAATAAATAAATTTGTGATACTGAAGTATATTAAGCACTTATTCTAATATATACCAAGGATTAATTTGTTGCCTCAATTAATACAATATTATGCATGGAAGTAATTATAGAAGTTCCATATCTCTAATTTTAATCTTCTTTTTCTATTAATAACGTATTTGGTAGTCTCCTATATGGTATAAGTCTCAAACTTGTATTAATGGCTTTCATTTCACATTTTAGATTGGATATGTATTGAATGAATTGCATATTTGATTTACTTAATTAATTTTATACAACCTTAGTTTTGTTTTACTTCATATTTTATATTATTTTGTACGTTAACAAATATGAAAATAAAACATAAAAAAGAAGTAAATCTTGGAAAATGGCCAAATTGGATGAAAAATTGTAACGTCGTGAACACTAAATTGTAAGAAAAAAAAAATTCAAAAGATGAAAATAATTGCACCAAACAAATTAAAAAAATAGATGGGAAGGGGGAGTCGGCGCGCTGGGAGATGTTAAAATCACATTTGTGATTTGCCTCCTCAAACGTGCTTTGAACGCCGTGGGTGGATCATATGCATTGAATGCCGTACTGGAACACACATTTAGCTCGCATGTTTCACCAAATTCAAATTCCAATTGCATTTCTTGTTCCCATTCCCCCTTTATTTTTTTATTTTTTCTTTCCACCTCTCTCTCTCTCCTCAATTTATCTCATTTTTTAAAATATAAAATAGGGAATTTCTATTAATTGAACAAACGAGACAAACGAGTTGACGCAACTTTTTAGATCGCGTAATGCTACGATTATTACTTCTTACAAATAATTTGATATTTTTTAAAATAAGGATAATAATATAGAATTCTTTTTGGTGTATATAAAATGTAATTTTTATTTCCATTTTATGTCGAGATGAGATGAGTTTAGTATATACAAACCTTATATACAAAATTATATGAAAAATTCATTTTTAGATTTAATATTTTAATTTAAAAAATTTAATTTCAATCTATTATCAGTGTAAAAAAAATTTTTACATTGTCATTCAATCATGTGCTAACACATCATTAAAAGAGTTAAACTTTCTAGGTGGTTATTGTAATAGTCAAACCCTTTTAATGATTTGGCAACACATAATTAAATGACAGTGTAAAATTTCTTTACACTGATAGTGAATCAAAATTAAACTCTAATTTAAAACTACAAAATTAACTTCTATAAAAAATAAGAAAAATATGAATGGAATGCAGACCGCTTCTCGTGCCACGTGCACGTAAACAATCATCAGTCTACAAATTTCTTCATATATTTGTTAAAATTAGTATTATTTTAAAATTATTTTTAAAAATAATTTAACTATCGCTAGCTGATGTGTTTCTTTTTGGTAAACATTAAGTTTTTGGTAAAATTTGTAATACGTCAATCTTAAATTGAGGTAGTCTTTCTTTCCCCATTAACTTTTGTTTACTAAATAAAAATCATATTAGAATTTCTTAAGAAAAGTTTTATCGTTATAATTTTGATTTGTTATTAGTATGAATTTTTTATATATTATAATTTAATCATTTTATGTTATATTATTAAAAAATTTTGATTATGATAATAATTATTTAATTTTTTAAAAAAATATAATTAAATAATAATATAAAAAGTTTTACACTCTCTAAATCAAAATTAAACTTAAACTTTATAACCAGTCATTTTATTTTTTGAATTTTGCTAGTAGATTAAATTGTGGCATTTCCAAAATTCTATGATCCTTTATTTCAGGTGGTTTGATTCAATTTGATAAATAAAAATTAATAGGATCACTTAAACTTAAATATAAAATTAATTTATATAATTATCTACATAAGGTTTGAATTACTTCACAAAAGTTTTCAATTTAATTGTTAAATTGATCAAATGTAAAAAGTTATTAAATAAAATAAGTATGTTAATATTTTTTTTTAAATTATACACATATATATATATATATGTGGAAATGAAAAGTTAAACGATTAAAGTCAAGAGAATGAGCATCAGAGACTCATTGTATATTTTTTTCTTTAATTTTTAGTTTTTCGATTATAATTTTAGACAAATTTAAGTCATAAAACTTAAAATTATTATAAATTATAAAATTTAACAACTTAATCAATATTTGAGTTAATTAAACTTAAATTTTACTTTTACAAACAACCGGCTACTTACAACAGTGCTGGATTTCACCCGACTTTAAACACTTATATAAATTATAATATAATATTTGAATAGTTTATTGCTTTTTATTTACTTAATAAAACTTTATTATACACGCGACGGGGCGTTTATGGCATCTTTCTGTGAACGACCCTTATCTTACCAAAAAAAGTGTTCGTAATTATAGTGCGACAAGATATATGTTCAAGAATTCCACGTTGAAAAAGAATCAAATAGGCGAGAAATATATATAAGTGGAAGCTTACTTTTTTAATTTTAGGATAGGATGTGATCTAAAGTTGACCCAATTTTTTTGTTTTTGTTCAACATTTGTTATTTATTAGGATTTTCATCTCACGTAAATCTTATAATACATTTAATATAAAAAATAATTTTTATAATGACATAATAAAAAATTAAAAAATATAATTTAAATAGATCTCACTATTTCTTGTCGCGCGTGAGATACCTGAGAGAAAAAAAAAGAGTATTAACTTATTAAACCACTTCTTTTTCAATTCTCGTTCATGTACCATATGCGATTTGTTTATTTGCAGTTTGCAGTGGCAGAGCTTAGTTGACCATAAAAAAAGAACTACTTCTGGTCCACTGGTTCTATATATTTCTCTCATTCGCATCTGTTGGATGAACACTAACAGTGCTCAGCATAGAGAGCTCTAGTCTAGAGAGATATGGGTAAGGAGGAGGCAGCGCCACTGCTAACCAAGAGTGAAGAGAATAATGGTGTGGCTTCATCAGAGAGTGCATTTTGCCAAGAGCTAAAGAAGGTAAGCTCCACGGCAGCTCCAATGGTGGCTGTCACGGTGTCTCAGTACCTTCTGCAAGTGGTGTCCCTGATGATGGTGGGACATTTTGGGACACTAGTCTCCTTCTCTGGGGTTGCAATTGCCACCTCTTTTGCTGAAGTTACCGGCTTCAGTGTCCTTGTAAAGTCTTCTTTCTTCTTCTCTTTTTTTGATTCAAAGCACCCATTTTTGCTTTATCAACTCTTCACATTTTTTAAATTTAATAAAGTGACAATTAGCTTTTATGCTAAATAGTGTATGTGTGGATTTAAGTGTGACTCCGATTAAGCATCTATTGCCTGGAATTTTTTATTTTTATTTTTTATTTGTTGGTCTTTCAATTAGGAAAGCCATTTCTGATTCTTGGGGAGAGGGCACTTGATCCAGTTAGTTAGTACTAACACACTGTTAGCCTAATCACATGTGAAAAGTATAACAGGCGATCATTTAGTTTGGTGCTTAATTTATTTACTTTGTTTCATAGCTAATTATATGTTAGATGGTAGGAATCCATAAGCAGAATAAAGGAAAAATATATATAGATCTTCGTAGTTAGCATGTGCAGGTGATCATGAGACTACCGCAAATGATCTTGGAGACTGTTTTCCTTTTTCGAAGATAGCATCCTATTGGCTATTTCTGTTTTCTTTTTGGTAATATCTATTTCTGTTTTCTAAGTGCAGAGTAGTTCGCTCTGGTTGATAACTCTTCTTTTCAATATGATATATCAAACTTCTGAAGCAAACAATTGAAAGTTGAGAGGTTGAAAATCTCCCTTCATTCAACTTTCAAGTTTAGCCTTAAATTACGATGACATTTGCGTTTCTATTGATTACACATTTACACCGGTCCTTTTCAAATAGTTCCTGCGAAGTTCTATAGTATTTTCAGAGTGTTCACAGATTTTGCTTCTAAATTAATCTCGCTCT
Source organism: Styphnolobium japonicum (assembly GCA_023212625.1). NCBI lineage: Eukaryota > Viridiplantae > Streptophyta > Magnoliopsida > Fabales > Fabaceae > Styphnolobium > Styphnolobium japonicum. Next base: position 30,392,912 of record JALBWW010000005.1, on the reverse strand, counting down.
ATGTTCTTGTCTGACTAGATTTTGAAATGCCTTGTAGTTGGGAATGGCGGGTGCATTGGAAACTTTATGTGGCCAAACCTATGGTGCAGAGGATTTTAGAAAGCTGGGAAACTACATTTGCTGTGCAATTATCACTCTGATTTTGGTTTGTCTCCCGATATCTCTGCTGTGGACATTCACGGATAAAATACTCTTGTTGTTTGGTCAACACCCTGAAATTTCTCATGCAGCTCGTGAATACTGCATATACCTGATTCCTGCGCTATTTGGCTATGCTGTTCTTCAATCTCTGGTTCGCTACTTCCAGACTCAGAGTATGATCTTTCCCATGGTTTTGAGCTCAATTGCCGTTCTGTGTTTGCATGTACCTATTTGTTGGGGTCTGGTATTTAAATTGGGACTGGGACATGTTGGAGCAGCATTAGCTATTGGAATTTCATATTGGTTGAATGTCATTGGGCTTGGAATTTATATGAAGTATTCTTCAGCATGTCAGAAAACCAAGATTGTGTTTTCTAGTAATGCTTTACTTAGCATTGCAGAGTTCTTCCAATATGCTATCCCTTCTGGACTGATGTTTTGGTAATATATATAATATAACTTTGCTTCTCTTGGAATAGAATGGTGCTTCAATTTGAATTTTCTTCTCCTAATTTATTTTCATATTTCAATGTCTATAGTTTTGAATGGTGGTCGTTTGAGCTGCTTACATTACTTGCCGGGCTTTTACCTAATCCGCAACTGGAAACCTCAGTTCTTTCGGTCTGGTGGGTGGAATCAATTTCTCATCCATTATTGAAATAATTCATGATGGGTTCTTCTAACTTATCTCAAACTCTTGCAGCCTTAACACTACTACATTGCACTACTTCATTCCTTACGCTGTTGGAGCTTCTGCAAGGTTTGGTCCAAATCTGTTCTTTTTTATAATCATTTACATTGATATTGCACTATCATCTGCTTACAAAGCACGACACCGTGATCTTTGTCTTGCAGTACTCGGGTTTCAAATGAATTAGGAGCAGGGAATCCAAAGACAGCTCAAGGTGCGGTTCGCGTGGTTGTGATAATTGGAATTGCAGAGGCAGTTATTGTCAGCACTTTTTTCGTTTGTTGCCGTCATATATTAGGATATGCTTATAGCAATGAGAAGGAAGTTGTGGATTACGTTTCAGACATGGTTCCCCTTCTTTGTGTGTCTGTTAGTGCGGATAGTCTAATTGGAGCACTTTCCGGTGAGTTTCTATTTGCTGAAACAATGTTGTTCTTCAAAAATAAAAAACTGGATTTGTGTCAGCAGCCATAACTTTGTTGCTTATATCTGCAGGGATTGCTAGAGGCGGAGGATTTCAGCAAATAGGGGCTTATGTCAACCTTGGAGCCTATTATCTTGTGGGAATTCCTATAGCTTTGTTTTTGGGTTTTGGTCTAAAACTAGGAGCGAAGGGGCTCTGGATGGGAACTCTAACAGGGTCTGTTCTACAAGTAATTATACTTGCTGTTGTAACAGCATTAACAGATTGGCAGAAAGAGGTTCGCTTGACTTTTCTTATATAATTTTCTGATTGCTCATAATTGCTTGTGTCATTTTTCCTTTCCAACTATTTTACAGCCCTTTTTGATTCCTTTGCTTGTAGAATGAACGGGACGATAGTTAGACATAATTAAGTTGCTCTAAAAGATTGTGGTTTGTGGTTATTGCAGGCAACAAAAGCAAGGGAGAGAAGAGTTGAGAAGTCAATTAAAACTCATAATGGGTTCGTATGAAGTTTGACACAACTCGAAGAATAAAAGAGTGGAAAAAATATGAAAGTACTGACAATATGCTGTCCTTTATTTTCTTGTTTTTTTGGTTTCTTCACTGACTGTCATCCGATCCGGCAGTGGAAAGATAGTGAAAAGAGAGAGATAGAGGGTAGTGCGCCAGGTTTCTTTGTGGGTGTTTTGTTTTTTTCTCTTTTGCTACTATTTCTCTTTGGGTGAGTTTGTTTTTATGTTGAGTGGAGAGCTCTAATTATGTTAACAGATACAACTTTGTTTGTATATATGTGATTTTTGTACTGGCTTTGCATGTGCCTATGGCGAATGAGTGTAAATCAGATCCCATAAATTTTAATAACATGTTTCAGTTACATGGATGTGGATCCGCTCTTTCAATTTCCTATACCATTATGTGTTTCCACCAATAATATAATATTGTTCGTGATTGGTAAGGTTTTTATATTGTACATGATAAGCTTGAGAGAACAGCTGCCCCTCACATGATGAAAGGCAGCCTGGAACAATATCAAGAATACCAAAAATTACTTCTTTTGATTTTTATTTTTTTTGGGCTTTAGGCTACTCCATTAGATTCGAGTATGATGGTTTTGTCTCTTGAATTATGTCGATTACCATTAACAAAACTCACTAAAGGAATTGATTCATACCTCCTATATTGATTGATTTTCAATATTTTAATCCTTTTACCGAATTGGTTTTTCGCTTCATCCTTTATTTTCAAAATTTTTTACGACACAAAAATAAATTTTAGCATGCACAAATTAATGTCTTTTCATTCATGTCATTGTTTGTCATACGCATAATTTATTTAATTTTATCAAACGCATTATTTGACTATGCCTTCTGCGAAATAAAGTTGGTGAAATTTCTGATACTTAAGTTAATGTCCAATATCTCAAAGAGTAGTGTTACGCATATAAAATAAGTTAGACAAAATTTAACCAGAATTTATCCAAATTTAATGGTGGTTATTGAATAAAATAAAACAGTATGGATAACTCATCAATTCAAGAATTAAAAATAGTTCATATTCTGTCAAATTAGTTTTGACTATCTAGCATTTTTCTATCTCAAATTTCCGATTTGAAGATAGTAAAGCATTTATGGGAAAGCATAAAAGCATCATATAATGTTTGTAGGTAAAAACATCTAAAAGAAAATGAGATACAGTCAAAATTAGCTGAGACTAATAAATTCTGATTAAGCTCTTTTCTTATATATAATAACAAAAGTAACGTTCATTAAGGGGTTTCTCTAAGGATATCAGCCAATTAAAACTGAGTTTTCACAAATTGTAGTTTTTTGTTTCCATTTTGAACATGATACCTTATAAAAATTGTTTAAAGTCAATGTAATTTGTTCTTGAGTGTAAGATCATGAGGCTCTTGGTCAGTTTGATAGCCGTTCTTCGATTATAGGTTAATGTTTTGTGATTGGGTTGTTCCGTTCATTTTTTTTTAACTAGATTAGAAAATTGTAACCACAATGGTAAAGAGGAATTATAATTACTCCGATCGAGGGAGGTCAAGAATCTACAATACAAAATACTTAATAGCAAAACTAGCCAACAAAGCAACCATTCATCAGTAACAAGGTTATTGGGTTTAGGGTTAGGTTATTCCCTTATTTTCTAACCAGTAATCCCATTTATAACCAACCACAATGGAAAAGGGATTTAAGTATTTAACAGACATTTGTAGTTTTGCACTTAATCCAAAGATCTAGGAGGTGAGAAATACTCATAAATAACCAACTAGGACACAAAATAATTAAACTGTCCAAAAGAGAAGCCATTCTTCAATGAGATTATTAATGTTAAAGACCATTAACAATACATATTTAAAGAAAACGATCAATAACCATTTGAAATAATTTTAAGTCATCAATTAATTATTCAACTTAAAATTTTGTTATTAACGGTCTTTGAAATTAATAATTTATTCTTCAATGATAAGCTTAAGGTATTGATCTTAGGTTGTTCCTTCTGTTTGATACCATAAGCCTATTTATAACCAATGGTAGCAAGGACTTATAATTACTCATAAATCTATATCTATATATATTCACGTACAGATATGCAACTATGTCCACCACCCATCCATGAAGGATATGAGGGGAGTGAGTCTCCCTAGGTTTGTTGCTGTTTATTTCCTAGGCCTTTGCCCCTTTATTCCACACAAAAAAAATGACAACTTAAACCAATCTAAAGCATAAAACCATATACGTGATTATTATACAATAATTTAACAGTAAGTCCGCAACTAAGAATAAAAAAAATTAATATTTAATTATTTTTATATCATTTCGTGCTAGTTCGTAAATAATATCTTACTAAGTATAAAAAATAATATTATCATTAGCAACTTAAAGCAGTTTTAACCATAAAATCAAATATCACTGGGTCATTTCACAATAATCCAGTTAAGCACGAGAAAACTGATATATTATAAGTCAAAACATCGATATATTATTATTGTTCATTATTCTACTATGATTAAATATAACTTAGTTATAATTAATTATTGCTCATTAATAATACGTTACTTTTTTAGGAGAATATAGAATTATTCATATAAATTAAGTCTATAAAACAATTAAATTTTTTTTAAAATTAATAATTTCTTCTTTAAATAATTTAAAAAATTATTAGGCTGATTTTTTTTTAATAAACACTCATTTAATCTTTAAAAAATATTTTTGACATTACATTGGTAATTCATTTATTCAACGACCTGACAGCATCTAGTGAGTCAGATTCACATACCACCCTGGGAAACCCAGTGGTCCGGGCAAGTCGAATCCCCTTGAGGATGGCCAACAAATCCGCATGGAGATTATTTGAGATCCCAATGTAGCCAGAAAACCGAGCAATCCAACAGCCACCTGCACCCGAAGCATCCAGCCAAAGCCAGCTTTCCCCACAAACACAATGTCCACCAACCTTTGGACCATTCATGGCCTTGCAAAAACAAAAGTGACAATAAGTTGATGTTAACCTATATGAAGAAAGAAAAATTGTTAGGTAGATATTATCTATCATAAGTACTCAATTAAACAGTAAATATATATATAATTATGTAGGTCATATTATAAATATATTTATATTTAAAGAAGAGTTTAATTTCTATCTATTGTCAGTGTAAAGTTTTTTTACACTGTCATTCAATCATGTGTTACTAAATCAGTAAAAAAGTTGACTATCACAACAACTACCTAGAAAGTCTAATTATTTTAATGATTTGGCAACACATGATTAGATGACAGTGTAAAAAACTTTACACTGACAGTGAATAAAAATTAAATCTAAATATTTTTATTCATATTAACTGTTGAATAAAGTATTTAAAGACGTTGTGCCTATTTAAAATTTTCTCCTTAAAGAAATGCACAAGTGCCAACAGACGAGTCGACAAACACATTACTGTCTCATCGAATCAAGATCTTCTACAATTAATAAATTGCAGGTGCAGATAGAAATATAGAGAAAAAGCACGTGACTCCCACAATTTTATATAAAACTCACTTCTCACTTCTTGTATATCTTTTTTTAATTGCACATACAGTTCATCGATATATAATCTTAATTCCTGTCTCATATGGCTCATTGACAAAGGTGCAATTTTCACGTAAATGTAGGGGTGGGAAAAAAAACTAAACCAAATCCAACCGCCCAATCAAAAACGAAAACTAAATCTTTAAAATTGATTTTATTCTAATTCAATTTTTTAGCTCAAAGAAAAATTTAGTTAGTGACTTATTAGATACAGGCTTAAACAGTAAACACCCACAATCCATTGAAATCACAAGTCTAAAATTTTTTTTATCTCCAAGTTTAATAATCTTTATAATATATTATAGTGTCATTTGTTAAAATTTTACTCTCCAAGTTTAATAATCTTTATAATATATCAGAGTGTTATTGTTTTAAATTTTAATTACTCTGCATGTATGATAGTTGTGAACACCTAAATTTGTTCGGGTCCTTTTTTTTTTTCTCTTATAGCTAAAATAAATAAATAAATAAAAATAAAAATTATTTTAGTTAATGACCAAAAATAAAAAAAAAGAAGCAAAAAAATGAAAAAATTGAAAAAAAAAAGAGAAATCCCTTTTAGCCAAAAAAAAGAAAGAAAAGAAAAAGCTTTAATCTAATTTATTGCAAAAATCAAAAAATTAAAAATTAAAAAAAAAGGATAAAAAAAGAAAAATCATTCAAGTTTTTATCTTATCCATCTTCCTTAACCCAAGCCCAAAGCCAATTTCCCTAACCCAACACTACCCGGTCCAACCCAAACCCCAACCCGACCCGGTTCTTCAACCCGACCCAACTCCTTTTTTTTTTTCTCTCTCCTTCTCTTCTCTTCCTGCTCCTTCCCCCTTTCTCTTCCTCTTTCTTCTTTCTCCCCCATCATTCCTCTACCCCACACCCCACACCTTTCCCCTTTCCCCCTTTCTTTTTTTTTTTCTTCTCTTCTTTTTCTTTTCTCTCCATCTCTTCTCTTCCCGTTCCTTTCCCCTTTCTTCTTTCTCCCCCATCATTCCTCTACCCCATCATTTCTCTATCTCACCCCCCATCATTCCTCTACCCCCTTCCCCTTTTTTTTTTCTTCTTTTCTTTTTCTTTTCTCTCATTCTCTTCTCTTCCCGCTCCTTCCCCCCTTTCTCTTCCCCTTTCTTCTTTCTCCCCCATCATTCCTCTACCACACACCCACCCCCCATCATTCCTCTACCCCCTTCCCCCTTCTTTTTTTTTCTTCTCTTCCCGTTCCTTTCTCCTTTCCTTCCCCCTTTCTTTTCCCCTTTCTTCTTTCCCCCCATCATTCCTCTACCCCACCCCCCATCATTCCTTTCCCCCTTCCCCCTTCTTTTTTTTTCTCTCTTCTTTTCTTTTTCTTTTATCTCCTTCCCTTCATCCTCTCTTCCCCGAGACCTTTCCCCCTTCCCCCTTCCTTCTTTTCTCTCTTCTTTTCTTTTTCTTTCCTCTCCTTCCCCTCTCAGCCAGACCCATTTTTTTTTCACTTGTGCTGCTCCCACCTGCACAGAGCCAGGATCAAGACCTGCAGCTCCCTGCAGGATCGTGCACAAAGAATAGACGACCAAGAAAGAAAGAGGTTCTCCACAAGGGTGCGCGTCTGTGGGTAACTCCCATTCCGTTTTTATTTTATTTTATTTTATGTGTATTAAATTGGCTAAAATGTTTAAGATATCAGTATTTTGATTGATTGTTGTTGTGTGTCGATTGCCCTACTGGAATGTATAAGAAATCCTGTTGCGTTTGGTGTTCAAATTTGTTTGAACTTGTGTTCTGTTGGATGGCATTAACTAGGTCCTGATGGTGTTAATTTCGTTTGTTACTGTGTGTGGTGCGTTGCTGTTTGCATGATAACTAAGTGCTTATTATTACATAGATTACTTGCATTCTGTGTTTATAGGCTTTGATTGAATCCGATGTTTCATTCATTTTTGCCTTTGGGTTGACTGAATATTCTGGGAGAGGAATCAAAAAATTAATTAAGATTATAAAAAAAAAGAAAAGAAAAAGATGTTGTTTACGTAGGAATTGGTAAGGGAGGGGAAAGTAGAGAAAAAGTTTAAAAAAATATATAAATAAAAAAATAAAAAAAGAAACAAAATAAATAAATAAAAAATAAAAAATATATACTGTTTAGTTTACGTAGGAATTGGTAGGAAAAATAATAATAATAATAATAATAAATAAATAAATATATATATATATGCTGTTTAGTTTACGTAGGAATTAGAGGGTAAAAGAGAGAGAAGAAAAAGAAGGAAAGAGAAAGGTAGAAAAAAAGGAAGAAAGAGAAAAAGAAGAGAGATAAGTGAGAAAAGAAAAAAAAAGAAATGAATAAAAAAATAAAATTTGAAAAAGATGAAGTAAAAAAAATAATAAATTAATTTTTGCTTCTCTTTAATTTTGGTTGGTACAAGTTTTATTATTATTATTATTATTTTTACCTTATTATTATTATTTTATTCACTCTTCTTTACTTTGTTTATTCTGCTTTGTTTACTTTACTTGTTCATTTTATTTGATTTTACTGTGTTTAAATATTTTTATTTTTATTTTTGATTTAAACATTTGATATCAATTATTTGTACTTGTATTATGCTAAAAAAAAGAATAATAATAAAATATATGGTCTAATGTCATAATATTTGCGTTTGGTTGTCTTCAGGGGTCAGGTACCCACTAGGCAATATTTTGGGGTGAATCAGTGAGCTTAGTATCACCTTTCACCCCCACTTACAGCAAACCAATAAATTATTTTTTCTCTAAGTGGTCCAATGCCGCTAATAACGTTAGCTGTCTTCAGGGATCAAGTATCCACTAGACAAATATTTTAGGGTGAATCATTGAGCTTAGTATCACTTTTCACCCTACTTAGTACAAACTAATATAAGGTTTTTTTTTTAAGTGGTCCAACACCATAACAATTTGCGATAGTCGTCTTCAGGGGTCAAGTACCCACTAGTCGTTTGCTTAGGGTGGATCAGTCAGTTTAATACCACTTTTCATCCCATTTAGGACTCGTTAATAAAATTTTATTTCTCTAATCAAATCCTTTTATCCAATCAATTCTTTTTCTTTTAATCAACTAAAGCAATACTTTTCACAATTAAAATTAATCAATTCTTTCATTTCTATTTGTAAATATTTTGTTTATTTTTTTTTTTCTCATCTTACTTTAATGAGGGGTAAAATAGACATCGTTTAGGGTATTAAAATTCGCACAATTAGCTTAAGGTAACCGTCTTAGGACGGATGTATCAGGGGTGCAGTGGGATTAAGTTTCCACCCTTCCCTGTACATAATCGACTCCCGAATCCTACCTGGTTTTCGCAGACCTTTTCTTTTTCTTTTATTTTAAATCTATTTTTTAAGGGTTTTACCAGTCATTTTTCCTACCCAATAAAAAATTGGTGACGGCTCCACATATTTATTTAAATTTTTCTCCCACCATCCTGTCGCGATTATTTTCCGGTCGTGACAATAGTTGTGCCTCAGATTTTGGTCTAGTGAAAATTTGGCTCATACAGTCGTTAATTGAATTGAAAGAATCAATTTATTTTGATTTGTTTTTTTCTTTTTTTGAGTACGGTTTGGACTTATATGAACTGAACCGAATTGAACCTGATTTTTAGTTCATTCTGGTTCATTTGCCGAGCCCATCACCCGTACACAGGGTTATGGCCTGCAATTATGTATATATTTCAATGACATGTGCAGCAGTTGGTAAGGCAAATGAATTAGTAAATTACACATTGCCAAATGAGTGAAGTATGTAATGCAAGTTTTTAAGTAGAAAGTTGAGGGGAAGAAAACTTCACAAGGACATTAAGGCTATATTTGAATTGGTGGTAAATGATGAAATGGAATGGAATAGGATGAGATGGTAAGAGATACCATTGTTTGGATATTTTAAAAGAGGATGGAAAGGAATGACATCAGAGAGTTTCCATTCTATTTCATACTACCATATTCTCCTATTTTTCTTCCCTCCCAAATTGAGGGGAATGAGATAGAATTAATTAGTGTTTATAAAATATAATATTGAAATTACAAATTTATCCTAACTTAAAATAAATTTAAAAAACTCTTTCACATTTCTCATTTCACATTTCTATAAAAGTTTATGGAAAGGTACATGAAAATAAAATGTTGTTCAAAAAATTAAATTTTATAAAATAAATAATTAAGATTAATATGTACGAAGTAAGGGTAATATGGTAACTCCAAATTTATAATTCTTATCATTCTATTTTATTCCATTAGAACTTTCAAACAATGGAATGGAAGCTTTCTTCCATTCCTTCACTAAACATCCAAACAATAGTGTGAGAACTTTATTCCACTCTATCTCATTCCATTCAATTCCATTTCATCTCATTCCATTCCATCTTTCATAAAACATCCAAACATAGCCTAAAGCCTTGCAATGTGTACTTTTAATGGGGTGATCGCAATGGGGCGAAGCGAGGACGAGTTGTAGCCTCCTGTCACTCGTCCCGTACTTGTGCGGATATTTGTTTTTGATTTTCTTGCGAGTAAACGGGTACTTACTGTGAATACTCATAAAATCATTAAAATTGAAAAAAAAAAGAAAAATTGAAATAAAATAAAATAAAATAAATAAATTTTAATATCATAATTTTTCATAATTTATCCACTATAAACTAATTTAGTTCAACAATTTTAAATACTTAAAATCAAAATAATAATATAATTTTCTTGAAGAACATATATATACATAACAATAATACACCTTTAAATACTTAAAATTATATATCAAATACTCATGGATATGGGAGAAACAACGCCCTTCCCCATCCCGTTTAATAAGCTAGTATTAAACTTTTGCCTCCCAACAAATATTACACACAGGTACTTATAGGGCAAAGAGAAAATTGTCATCCTTCTGTCCACTTTCTAAGGCACAATACACGTTGGCACACAAAATGTTAAAAAGATCCAGGTGACAATATTATTATATATTTGATAAATAGTTCTAAAAAGTATTATATTTTAATAAGTAATTTATAAAAATGTGCTATTTGAATAAAAATCCCTCAACTTCAACATATATATATATATATATATATATATATATATATGGTACCAAGGAGTTGCCCGTCTTGGAGATTGGTGCCACATATTGTAAGTGTGCAATGCATTAATTGACCACGTGCATCATTTTGATCTTCTCATGTCCATACACTCTTCCTTTTACTTCTTCACTTGTTTTATTGTGAAAGCAATTTCGATAAGAAAGAGATAAATAGATTAGTAGGAAATTGAACCTCCAGAAATCACTCTTTCAGGCTTAAGATTTAAGTTATATGTCATATGTGCTGTTAATTAAGTGACTGACTCTTTCTTTATTTTATTTTGGTTTTTATATTTTAGTTTTGCTTTCAACTCTGATCAAATCTTCTTGTTTATTTCTTTTAAAACGCAATCCATGACCCAAACCGCATACACATGCAGCTGTCTTCTCAGTACCACCAGCTCTAGCTTAAATCTTTGTCTTCACCTGCTCGTATCCTTAATTACGCTTGGCGAACTCCGAGGGAACTAAGGAATGGAGGAGACCTTGTTGCGGACAACGAGCACTGAAAATAAGGGGCTGAACTTGTAACACCTGTAACCTGGGATTAATTTTAATTAGACTAAGTTAATCTAAGGTCAAACGTATATGTTAAAAGTATTAGAAGATTACTCTTGCAAAGTTTAATAGAGTAAGATATGTGGAATTGGTAAGGATTATTTTCATACTTATCTTTTTTGTTAAGGTACTGATATTTAAGGTGAGTTGTCAAACATTAATTAGTTGTTATTTATATTTAATAGAATTTGAAACATTTATTGTAAAACCAACAGTCAATAGATAATTGACAACTCATGCTGGGTACCAAATCCATCAGTGTACTATAGTAACTCCCGAAATTGGTTTCTAAATGATCAGCTTAGGGAATAAATAAATCTGAAATAATTTGTCAACATTTTTTTTAACAAAAATATCTTTTTTAAAGAATATTAAATAATTCTCTACTCTAAATTTCAATAAGATACTTATCCCTCATTTACCTCAAAATAATATAGATAATCCTAACGTAAAATTTTAGTAGTTAGATATTTTACTATAAATAGATATACATAGCTTATATATTTTATTTATGTATGGTATGATAGATTAAAACTATACAAACTTAAAATTCTCTAATTTCATATTTAATTTAATTGCTACTAATTTCTTAAATATAAATTCTTACTCTCGGAAAATAATAACTAAGAGATAATTAGAAATATTTCTCTTAGTTATTAGGATAATTATATCTTTATCCATTTAGATTATTGATTTATAGAATAACTCTTATCTTAAGATCTATTTAATTAATTATAAGATAAAAGAAATATCTACTTGTTATTGAATAATAATCTTCCTGATACTACTTACCTGTTTCTAGCCACGACCTTAAAAGAGAAATTTAAAATATTTATATATCTTAAGTAGATGCATACTTTAAACAATCCATTTACAGATTTCAAAAGAAGGGTTTATATATATATATATATACACACACACAGAGTGGGGATCCACTTATTCCGAGAGTAAGTTTTGACACACTTACTCCATTGAATAACTTTTTACAAACTGAATTTCATCAATCTAACCAGTGGATTGAAAGTTCTCATTAAGTAGATCAAACCTATAAAGTTTTAGAGAATTTTAAAATTAGTTGATACTTCACTTAACTACTTTATTTTAACGTATAATATATTTTTCAAAATATAAATAAATGTCGGTTATAAGATTAGAAATTTATACATGTCCAATTTATCTTAAATTTGGCATGCATGATCTTCATGATAATGTTATATGATTCAACGGTTAGATTGGAAAAATAATAATTATATGAAAAGTTATTCAACGGTGTAAGTTTACAAGACTTCCTCTTAGAGTAAGTGGATCCCCACCCATATATATATATATAAACACAAAAAAAACCCTTCATTAGCTATCTATTTTTCATATATCCTACATCTACTCAGATAACAAGAGGGTCAGCAAAGTCAGGGTCCACCGTGACCCAGATGACAATCACTATCTTGACTAAACCTCTGTGAATAGGTGAGCCCATTCAAACATAGTCAATCTCAATCATAATTATCATGCGAATCATCTAAAACATCAAGCAATGGTGGCGAGAATTTAAAATTCCCAATAGAGAAGCAAAACAATATTTTTAAAAGTTAATTTGATGTTTTAGTTGTAAAATATATAGAAAAATATACCTCAGATCTCAAACTAAGACAAGAATTTAAATCATAAAATATATGCTCAATGCAATGCATTTTAAATTATTAAATTTCATTAATTAATGTCATTGAGGTCCAAATGGTTACATATTAATCTCATAAGTCTCTTGGTCTAAATTGAAGTCCTTTTTTATAGGTTCACATCTCTTCGTCCTTCTAATTTCAACCACTTGTAGGGACTTTATGAGTGTCAATTCATAGCAAGGGTTCCTTTAGGGAGTGACCTTTGATTCCTAATATCTATGGATCATCGCTACCTTAATTTCTCAAGTCATAAGTTTTACATAGGTCCAAGCCATGAGTCAGATGGTTGGGTCCTCAAGGTTTTAGTCCCTTTAATCAATTCTCAAATGGTTCCATTCTTTAATAACCTTTTAATTATAATTTAATATCCAGTAATGCAATATCTATAGGGTATACATGGAATCAAAAACTCACTAATATAAACTATCATCAAAATAATTACATTATATATGTCTAAATTGAAAACTGATTACTTAATACAATGATTATTTAGATAATTATTAACCATAAAATGGAATTTAAATACCCATTGACACATAACTCATCAACATATCAATGTAGCTATCAAAATAGAGTGTTCATGAACCTATTTAAAGTTGGTGTAACTATCAATCTTAACCATAAAATTTTCTTAACCATCAGCCCGCACCATGGGTGAACAATGAAGCTACCTAGTTGATATTCTTATTCAAACATATCCACGGACCACTCATGGATATTAAATCAAATTTAAAACTTGACTCTCAGGGTTTAAAACTGAACGGTGAGTCAACTTTAATAATAATTTTAAAACTAAAACCCATAAATCAATAAATAAATAATTAAATAAAAACACAACAAGCCAATGCACAAACCAGCCATAATTGTGAAGGAGAAAATATTTAGAGACCCATGTGCAAAATTAGTAGCCTAACCAATATAACACTATCAGCAACAATGAAAAAAATACGCCACAAGCATGAACATTTCTGCCCAGGTCGTACACAAATAAGAGAAGTAAGAGGTGATATTCACACTTAAACTTTATTTCAACCGAGATTGATAACAATTTCACTAAAGAAAAAGTAGAAGAAAATAGTGATAGAAGAATTAACAACATGCAAAGCTAAAGAGATGGAAAGAGAAGAACTTGGCTTCGAATAGATGAAAAACAATACCAACCATTGATTTGAGCTTTTAAAGTTTTGATTTTCTACCTTAATTTCTAGGCAAAAATGATGATGGTGACTGTTGGGTGTGATTTTTCACTTGTCGACTCCTTCTTCCCTCACGACACTCCTTCTTCCTTAGCTAAGATATTCTCTTGGTCTCTTCACTTTCGTTGGCTTTTTGAATAACATAAGAGGTACGACCACCATTGTTATAGAGGGAAGGGGTAAGGGTAACCGGTAGGGCATGTTGGTTATTTTCTTAGTTATTATTATTATTTGTTTCTATTCTTTTATTGTTTTTAATTTAGAGTTAATAGTTTAACTAAGGTTTATTAGTAAAATAATCTTTTACTCATCAAAAACTTATGTCATCTTCCACTCTTACCATTCTATCCAATAATATTGAAAGTGTAAGATTTCATGCAATCATTGCCTATAGAGTCTAACAATTGTAAGTTGCATATGCATGGAGTCTTATTAGTTGTATAAAATTTTCTAAAATTCACCAACCTCCTAAGATTTAAACTCATTTTTATTATATCTAAGCTCTTCATATTCTATTTATTTATTTATTTTAAGAGAAAACTATGTTTTACTATTATTCATTTTTTTTAACAAGCACTTTAAATTCACAAAATAATTTAATTCTTTATATCATTCTACACGTAAAAATAATTATAAAATAATAATAAGTAATATATTTGATGATAGGGATATGACAGACATCGTAGACTAGTTCCTTTCTCCAACAGCTAAAGAAGTTGATCTTCAAGGCAGAACCACAGTGACAGTGTCCCAGTTCTTCTTGCAAGTTGTGTCATTGATGATGGTGGGGGGGGGGGGGGCATCTTGGTGAACGCTCCCATTCAAGGATTAAGCGATGCATGTGTCAAGCGCATATTGATCCAAAAAAAATCCTTCTACGACATTTTGTATCCTCACTACAAACAATTATACTTGCTTTCATGACAGCATTAACAAATTGGGAAGAACAGGTTATTACTTCTTACTTCAACACTTATCTCTTGCATTATGCTTTGCTCCCCTCAAAATCAGTAAATAATAATCAAGACAGAAGAATAATATCTTAAAAGTACCTGACTTAGGTTTTGATCATAGTTGCAATTTCCTTAAATCTTATGATACTAGTAGATTTACAAGATTTGCTATAGTTTTTAACCTTTGCAGCCATCCGTGGCAATGGAGAGACTATCAGAGCCTCAGGGTGCACTTCAAGGTCATTACGGTTTAGTTTGATGTTTGAAGGTGAAAGGAAAATAGAAATAATAGAATAGGTCATAACTGTATTAACTCTCTTCTAGGACTAGATATTTGAAGCATGAAATTTATAAGACTAGACATCTAAAACATAAAATTTACAGGACTAGACATCTGAAGGTGGTCTAACAAATCTCAAATAGGCTCTGATACCATATTAAAATTTGGATTTGAACATAACTCAATCTAAAAAGTTAACTCATGGAGTAAACATTGTCTCACACTTATAACTACTATTCAAGTCATATCACTAACTAATGTAGGACTCTCAACAAGAAATACATTTTCTACACTATATACTGTTTGTACTAACTATTAATTCCGTATATTATCCTAGTGTTAAAGTAATTTTGCCCTTAATGATAGATATTAAAAAGCGAGTGAGAGTTTTGATGTTGAATGGAGAGTGAGTGTTGCAATAAAACCTTGTTTATTATTAACATTTCATTTTGCATATGAAAAGTGAACAAGTTGCAACATTAGTGTTGTAACACCTGCTTTCATCCCATGCTCGAAATCAATTATTTGTAAATCAGAAATGATATTCTAAGGTGGCTGGATAAAGTTTTTTAAAAAATATTTGTCGAGTAACATGTTCCAGAATAGTATATGATATTATTAAAAATAATAGTTTCCACATTTAATTGTCTAAAAACATTCACGAAAATGATTCTCGTCATTGTCAACTGCACGCCAATGACCAGCCGAGAGTGACAGGCAGTAGTGGCTAAAATTGTCTATAACAGCAAAGGGTGGCCGGATTCGGCACTAATCACCGTCCATGTATTGTTGACTTGTGGTAGAAGTTGGTTTATGATGTGGTCATATAACTATTTTAAACATTTTAAATGATAAAAATATTCTCAGGTAACAAATCCACCTCATGAAAATAAATGTATGAGAGTGTTAACTAAAAATTATTCTCCAGAACCAAATATGAAAATCTAACATTTTCATATAAAAAAAATCCCTGAATTAAAAAAAAATCTGGGAAGCAAAGTGCCGTAAAAGAAAAGGACTTCTATCAAAAGGGATAAGTAAGGGAATCGTCCATCGTAATTTGTAAATCAGAAATGATATTTGTACATTATTTCTATTTCCCATACTATTTTAGAAACAAAAAACATTGCATAAAGACGTTATTCAAAATCTTTGGAAGATGAATAATACAATTTATACACATATTTCTTGAGGCCTCGACTGGATTTTAATTATAACTCCTTTATTTGTTCATCAATTGACTGTGGATATTATATTTTTATCTTTTGAGCTCCCAATAAAACAAATCAATTTCAAAGCATTTAGTCTGAAGCTCAATCAAAGTGTTTCCGAATGTTTTTAACATAAACAAATTGCAAACAATACCCAATTTACCCGTTCTTAGAGGTAGGCTGTGTTTCCACCAACAGACACATAATAATGGATGGTTTATAACCCTATGCCATAATCATTAACATGAAACCTCAGGAAAAATAAAACAAGCACACTAATAGGAATTAAAACATCTGAAAATATTTTGAGTTCAGCTATAACATTTTTTTTTAAATAATACAAATTTTACACATATTTCATACTACAAATCATTACACATATATAATGTAACAAATGAAACTAATATATTTTTAATTACATAATAAGGACAACCATCACTTTAATAAACCAGTTCAATCTTTTTGGTTATACGGTAAATAGAATTAGAACTCAGTAACCCAAGTAATATGCGATGAACAACTTACAAGTAACAACAAATTCGATCCAGCACTAGATTTTGACTGATGTTGCTATAGACCATAGAGAGTCACAGATAAGCAGGACAGACACGAAAAGCTCCATCGACTGTAGGGCTAACTACAATTAATAATAAGGTGGCGATGGAGGACCAGGAGGTCCACGCCGCGGTGGATGATGCACAACTGGTGGCGGTGGAGGACCAGGAGGAGGTGGATGATGCATAACTGGAGGCGGTGGTGGATGATGCACAACTGGAGGCGGTGGTGGATGATGCACAACTGGAGGCGGTGGTGGGCCACTTGGACCATGGTTTGGCCGATGATGATGCAGAACAGGTGGTTGTGGGGGAGCAAAAGGAGCTGGAGGCGGTGGTGGATGGTGGTGGACAGATGGTGGCCCCGGGGGAGGAGGGGCAAAAGGATCGGGGCGTCGTGGCGGCGGACCTGGGGGTCCCGGTGGCGGAGTATGCCTGTGGTAACTCATGCTCTCCAGATGAAAATACAAAAACTTTTGGATCGATCGGACGGTGGAGTTTGAGAATGGAGAGAGATGTTTGGTGAATTTATAATTGAGTTAACACATCAAAATATCTTGATTATAAGAGTACCTAACTTATCGATGTTTTAGAATACCAAAATATATATTTACTCTTAATAATATAATAGTGAAATGGAAGCTTGTAGAGATAGCCAGATAGGTGTGACTGTGAGATAGGGAGGGACTTATGGTTGAGATTAATTTGACCGGCTGTGAATAAATAATAAATAGCCACAAACTTAGACAGTAAGTCTGTGACGTGATGGGGACCATATAATAATAATGAAATGGGCCAAGTTAGCTCTTTTGAAAATATGGAAAAATAGGCTATAGAAGTAGAAGTTTGGGCATTGTGCTCAACAAGCTGCTTTAGTGGACTTTTTATTCTCTAATATGGCTTCTCAGCCCAATTCTCTCACCTGCAATTGTATACTATCCACCGCCACTCAACTTTGATTTCCAGAACAAATTAGAGACATTTGTCATTTTGTCCTGTACTTTTTTCCCCAAACCAATATAGAGGATACTCGGATTTCATGTATATTATTTGCTTTCTTCATTGGCGGAGGACTGAAAAAAATTCCCAAAAATATTCTAATCTCAGTAATAGAAACAGAAATGGTAACTCTTATGGTTTTTTGGTGCTATTCAAATGATGTATCTCGTTTTCTACGTATGGTTCATGGAGAATTAAAGAGAAAAATTCATTTACCAAAATAAATATTAAAAAAAGAGAAAATTTCAAATTTTAGTTGCAGTCCTGAACCCAGTATGTCAGCAGAGAGACCTCCTTACTCATATTTACAATCTGGATGCTTAAGTTGAGCAACTAGATATTAAAAAAAAAAAAAGAAAAAAAAACTTGAGCGACTTGTGAACAAACTAGAAGCTCTTCAACGTGATAGTCCGTGATAAGTTGAACAGATGAAATAGTTAATGGCCCTTTTCCCTTATTTGCCTCCTCTCTTTTTTACACACAACTACATCTTGAATTTCTGTGATGAAATAGCTGCTACTCTGTTTCTCTGTTAGTCTAGCTAGCTACCATCGGTTCAAGATTTTCTTTTAATTTTTTTGTTATTATCTTACAAAGGTTTCGTTTTAGAACGATATAGTGATGATGAATGTATTGCTGCAATTAGGTTTAAGGTTGCTATCATGTAGGCCTATTATTGTTACGGTCTGGTCGATTGTGAGTTTATAATTGATGTGACTGAATGGAGGTGTGAGCTGTGATTGTGCTCGTGAATATTGGGGGAGGACAGCAATTATATTCATTTTTCTGCAGTTTTATAAATAGACAATTAAACGGAAATCATGCATAATGTGACTTGTAAGTGTTTATTAATATATGATAATTTTCAATTTATTCATATAATATTTTTTTTAAATCAAATATTTTTTCCTTTTAATTTATTTTTTTTCAAATTATTTGACAATTTTCTATGTTTAGACATAGAAATTAAATAAAAAGTAGAACAAATTTAAACTTTTTTAGAATATAATATAAACCAATTAAATATTTTCATGTGTATTAATTAATACAAGTATGAATAGTTTTGACTTAATTAGTAGATGGAATAGTCAATTTGTAAGATTTGAAAAGTTTAAGGATCTCTCACCCAAATATAAAAGTTTATTTAACTGCAAAACAAAGTAAAATTCGGAGGATGTTTATACATTTTTTCCTATTTTAAATACTATACTAGAAACTGAAAATGCCAACAATTACGACCAACTATATTCATCCAAGAGCTGAAAGGCTAGTGATAACATGAAACTGTTGATTATATATATGGAAGAGTTCATATCAGTACATGTGTGTAAGATTCACATCAGTACCTGAGTGATTCACATCTGAATTGTTTATTGAAGTTTATGTCAAGCACCTAAAAATACCTAGAATGATATGCAGACAGGAGTCTACTTTAATTAAATGCATATATATGTGCAGTTATTATATTCAAATAAAGGTTATGAAAATGTCATGGAACAATTGGTAGAGACCATGGTGAAATTGCAAAATTTATTTTGAGCATATCAAAATCAATATATCTGAGTTTGCATAATGTTCAATGATAAAGAACTGAGGATAGAAATAAGAAGAACTGACATATATACGTGACAAGAGGTTGTCGAGACCCGTCAAATAAATAAAATTTACCGGTTCGCAAACTAATTTGTAGTATAGAGAATGAACCGAATTGTCTCTCAAGGATCCAAAAAGAACAAAGATTTAATCAGATCAAGATAATTAAAAGGGGGTTTTGATGAATTGAAAAGAAAATATACGTATTGAATTAAAGAAATGCAATTAACAAATTAACCAATCCAAGGAAATTTTACCGATCTTGAGTTTAATCCATCATTGATCACAAGGAATTCACTTAATTGCTAACCATGTTCTTGGCCTTAGATCAAATCAAGACGCCTCAACATGATCCAAGAATCCTCTACTAGATAAGCATCTAGGATTTAATTAACCAATGTTAGATAAAGTAAGCACCATCCAAACATAGATTAACTTAAGATCCAGAATTTAACCAAGCTAAACAATCCATCAAAAAGCTTTAATAAATTGTTTATTCTATGTGATCCTTTTTGAATACATGATAATAAAGCTATTACCACATCAACATCTACATCAAATTAAGCAATTCAATCTAGATAAAAATCAAAAGAGGAAGAAGAGAAACTTGAATAACAATTAAGCAATATGAATAAGCGAAACAAGATCTCCAAATTAAACATCAAGATGGCTAATCCCTTGGATTGATTATGAGAGCCTAGCCTTCCATGGATGGGAAGGAAGAACTCAGAAATAAAATAACAAAAACGAAATTGTAAAGAGAATGGAGAATAAGAGAAAGAAAACTCTCACACATACTCAAACTTTCTTCAAACTTACTTAAAATTGAATCCTCCTAATACAAAGAGATTGTCTCTATTTATACTAATCCTAGAAGCCAATTTGTGCATGTACATAATCTGAATACAAGCTGTAAAAATATGAAAATTATCAAATATGGAAGCTTGATGCATGGTTGGTGGGTTGGTGGGTTGGTGCATGATAGGTGGGTTGGTGTATGGTTGGTGGCTTTTAGTCAACAACTCTTATCCGACTTCTGGTTTGATTTTCATGACCTAGACGGTGCATTTTGGCTTGGAGGTCTTCATGAAAGTTGTAGCCAGTTGTCTCCTTGAAATTTTGCAATTGGAATCATGCCATTTGGACTTTTAGAACTTTAGATATGCTAAAAACATTGCACATACCTCAAGTTAAGTTGGCAGAACGTGTTTCCAAATTCAAACCAACTTATAGCTTCATAATCATGCATGAAAAGACATCTATTGACTAAATGGTCTTCAGTGAAGTTGGCGATATGGGTCTTATCTTTCCAATGGCCAAGTTTCAGCTCAAGAGGAGGCCTATTGCTCACTATGTAGTCCAATATGTGCACACTGCCCAGATTTCTGTGACAGCAAACCAACTCTGTATTGCAGGGATATTTTAGACCCCTAGAAACCTGATCCAGCTCTTGAGTTCTTCATGAAAGTTGTAGAGCCTTGTCTTAGCTTTCCAAAGACATCAAGATCACCTCAAATGGATCACTGAGTCCCAAGTTATGGTCTAACCAAGGAAGAAATGTCAAAATGCATCAAAATCCGAAAATTATTCAATATTTGCATTAAAGCCCAATGAAGCCAACAACATTAAACTCATCTAAAATACTAATATTGGGCACAATAAACATCTAATAAAGCCTAATACAAAGCTAACATGAGTATCTCAAATTGATTGATCAATACGCGTCTTAATAACAAAGGACAACAAGTTAAATGATTATTTCTTCAATGTGGAACCATAGCTAGGAACAGAAATTGTGCACCAAATATTCGATTGAAGAGAACAATCGATTTTCTGTTTATGTACTTAAATGTTTAGGGAGAATGGATTAGACTATGTTATACTAGCTATTTGAACATGCTTTATAATTGTCATTTATAAATTTGCATCTTTAAATTTGAAATATGAAGATTGTTATTTTTTAAGCTTGGTTCTGTGTCTGATGAACTAAAAAAATGTGTTGAATGATGTTTATTATGTGTACTATTTTTGTTTTGAAGTTTAAAGACCAGTGAATAGATTTTGAAAGAATTACAAGCGAACTCGTAACAAATGATATGTTGTAAAAAATACCTCAACTAAAATTGTCAAACAATATCTAAGAGTCTTAGTTTAAGTGGTATCATATTTCTTTCTAAATTATTTGTTCTCAAAACTAAATTTTATGAAAAGTCGCTTTTTCTTCACTTTTAGCTTAGTCTTCACCTCCTTATAACAAGTCTTACACTTGCTTTGTAACAACCCAAAAAAATAATCGTCAAACGAGTATTAGGACAAGTGCTTTCCGTTCACATGACGTAGAGCCTTACTATGAATATATGCAGTTTACCAAAAGGAAAAGTTGGACAATACATAACACCCTTTTTTCTTTGCATTCATTAATATCAACTGAATGAAACTTTTGGCGGTCCATACGGTAGGTATAATTCAGAAGAAAAGATAGCTGCCCTTATTTTCATAATTGAAGAACAAAAAGGAAGCATCTTCTAGATATTCGTCTCTTTTGAAACGGAGGATTGATCCATTCATGAAGATCTGTTTAATTCTTTCCTAAGATCACACATTTTTACCAAAAAAAGATCACACATATTTTACTCATCCAAATGTCACATCACCTGTAAATTGGGTGCTCTATGCATTTACCTTTGCACTATGTTGCTTCTGGACTTAAATAGATTGAGATTCAATCTACTTAAATTAATAGATTTAACTATTCAAATTTACTTTATGCAAGATTTAACTGTGCAAAATAAATTAAAATTATTGATGAACCTATGTGTTTTTTTTGTTCAGATATTTTTATATTTTTTGAATATGAAACTAATTATTCATTTTGAGTTTTGAGATTGTCCATCCTCAGAAATGCATTCTTGAGAGATTAAACTCTCGACATTACAAATTTCATCAACCTATATTATACAAACTAACAAATCTACCTAAAATTTCACCAGCCCCTCCCCTTACCCAGTTACCGTAGTAGAAAAAGATAAAAAAATCTTTTTGAACAGTGAAAGAAATTAAAGGAGAGTGGGTTGAGGACTCCTCGTAACAAGGTCAGCTAGTTTTACTGACTAATTAGATTGAGAATAATTCATATTTGTTTTTGGACAATGGAGATTTGAGTACATAATATGACTGCACAAAGCTATCCTGGTGCGCGTGCATGTGTGTTAAAGAGGTACTGCACAAAAATAAAAACTTAAAATATTTTAGTTTATTACGTATAAAATCAAGACTCAAGCTGTTTATAGCAAGGTTGTGAAAATTGAATCGGTGATTGAATCAGTCAAAGGATTGATTCAAGGTTCAATGGTTCAACTGTAGTTAAATCATGTCGAACCGGAGTATAATTAAATAATTTAAATATATATATGTATATTATATACTAATTAAACAAATTAAAAATTATAAAAAATAATACAAATGATAAAAAATAGTTTATAGTTTATTTATTGAAAGTCCAAAGCATTTTGTAACAGTATTATAGCCTATTTTTGTTTTAAAAAATTTCAGTTTCAGTTCAAAGAGATATATAATCAATTATACATTCATTTTCTAAGCTTCTATACAATCTAAGTTTAAGTATTTTATATAAAATTCTTTTTAGATTGGCTTACATTCAATTTTTAGTTCAAAATGACATTATTTAAATTAGCAAAAAAATTTTTAAAAAAAAGAGGAAACCTAATTGGATTGGTCCGGGTCGACCGGTTTATCGGTTTTTGACTGGTTCACCGGTTCTTGACCGGTTGTCAGCTTGACTGGTTTTTTGGAGTGGATCAGACCGGTGGGGTGACCGGTTCTCGGTCCGACCAGCCGGTCTGGTCCGATTTTCAGAACCTGGGTTTATACACATGCATGGAAGTAATCTCTGTTTAACTATAGCATTTTAGCATAACTTAATACAATTTATTTTCCAAAGAATTCATTGGTAAAAAATAAATGTTAAAAAAAATTAATTATTCACCATTAGTAATTTTGAAACTGAACATCTTTTTTCTGCGTACATATTCGGCCAGTTTTCCAGTCTCCATTATCAATCAAGTGGGAATTGCATATATGCGCACCAAATTTCTTTATTTCATTGCAAAAGTAGTTATTCAAATTTAGTTTTTGATATAACTTAATGAGATTGTTTTATTCATATAGTGGATTTCTCCTAATAAGATAAGAATTGGTTGTTATTATTGTATTTAAAAAATAACTAATTTTTTTACTGAATTTCCGAAAGGATGCAATGTGTTAGCACAATATTTCACAATTAACTCATGAGGTTTCGATAAGAGGCTGAATTTTGTTTATGGATTTAATTTTAATTTAATGTCAGTGTAAAAATTTTTTACATTGTCATTCAATCATGTATTGATACATTATTAAAAAGGTTAGACTTTTGAGGTAATTGTTATAATAGTCAAACTTTTTTAATGAGTTAGCATTACATGATTGGGTGAAAGTGTAGATCAAAATTAAACTCTTTGTTTATTTATTTATTTTTACAATAATGATATAGAAGTTAGGATTTATGACCTCTTACAAACTATCTAAATCCCATCACTATCAAACACGTGATGGCTTCTAAGTGGTTGAACTCTAATGTAATTATGATAGAGATATGAGATATCTAATAGACAATCAAGGTTCTACACATATAGCAGAAATGGAAAGAGGTATGTCATAGATCATGGGTTTTTTTTTAATATAGTAACTTCAATTGGAACTGGGCTGTGGGTTTTACTTTTTGTCTCCGGTAAAGGAGTACTTTACAAGTTACATACTCCATCATATAGATCTGAAAACCTTGAGAGGAAGAATGCATCACAACTGACTGCTATTGATTTCATTACACAAATTACAGAAAACCATCTTGTCGGTGTTTTAAATAGTAGATCACATCACGTGATGTGGCCACTACATCTGCGACACTTCGTAATTGCAGATCGCATCAGCCCACATCAGTTCGCATTAGTTGCAACACGATTACAATTGCAACTGACACAACTGCTATTTAAAACCTTGCATCATATTGATCATGAACCATGTGATTCTTAAAGCTGAGGCCTAACTTCATCGAGGCTTGAAAGGACTTGTTTAACTAAGAACTCCTTATCCCACAAAATCGAGGAGTTAAATGATTGCCACAGCTTTCAACCTGTAGGCGTAATCATGGACCCATTGGAAGGAACATGTAGATTGTCATAATGATAAAACAAACATTATCAGAATTTCTATTCATTAGCAATAACAAAATCTTTACTTAATGGAAAGTGGATTATCACCAGATATAGAGAAAAGATGAAATCAGTTTTCATTCTTCTGCCACAAAGGATTCTCAACATGGACATTTAAAGAAGCTTGCTAACATTTCTCTACTTTCCTGGCATCATTGTTTGCATTATTGAGTGGGTTCAAGAAGTAAACTATGCGGTTATCTCATTAGAAATGACACTAGTGGGTACATGACAGTCACATCTATCTTAAGCAGCATCTGGTACTGAATGTAAATCTCTTTGCATGCTGGTTTCTGGCTTATAATTCAAATAAAAGAGCAATAACTACACCACCACGACCACACCAAAATCAACAACGATGAATTAAAACTAGGGTAAAGAGAGACAAGCACACAGAAAATGACTACCTCAATCCACATATCTTTGATCATAAAGAGCATATATCTGGTAACAAATTATGATCATTTTAATTTTGGATCTTGCAACAATTGAAATCCATTATGTAATTTTAACTACAATTATTAATGGAAAAATATATTCAATTAAATCTTTCGTGGGTAAGCTTGATCATCTTGAAATGCTTTATCTCTTTGCACATTAATCGAACGTGCCTAGAAGATTTAAGAATAAATAAAATATGTTGGTCGCAAATCCACAATTACTAATGTAAAGGTACAAATATAAATAAGGAAATAATAAGATTTCTAATTAAGTAATCAAAGTGAAGCAACGATAACAATAAAAGAAAGAGAAGTCGCGTCAATTAATGGCCATCGACTATACTAGATACAGAATCATGCAATATTGTACAGAGATTGTGTGTGCATGGCAGTGGATAATACAACATGCGAGTGGAGGCTGAAGGGTGATGACAGAAGACAGAGAGCACAAAGGAGTGAGATGCCATTCCCTTGATGCATTTCATCATCTGTGCCCTCTATCTTCTGTCAACAACTTCACCAACGCCTCCTCCTCGTGAGAAATTGATGTAAGATGAATAAGTGAGAACAACAAATTAAAGATGATAAATGCTTCAAATCTCCTCACCGAATTCCCAAACTTCGGCAAGTACCAAATTGGATTGTTATGAAACTTTCAGGGGAGGGAAGAATCAGAAGATAGAAATCAATGGTGAAAAGGGAAAAGGGGTGGGTAAACCCTTTCTTGCTGTTCGGCCAACAGGCAGAAGAGACCTTTGAGCTATTGATAAGGGAAGATGTCCCTAATGACTCTATTTATAGGGAAAACTAATGCCCAGCGCCTTCCCTTATAACCGTTTCCCCACAAGATTTATATGAAAAAGCCGTTGCCACCTTCACTTTCTTGCATTCACACTTCCAGTTACCTTATTACTACCTGCATGTTCATCAACCTATGTCATGCCAGTTTGGCCGATAAGTGATTTCAATATGGTAGCTGACCCTTAAGCCCCGATGTAAAACTTCAAAAAGATTAATGTTCGATTAGAAAAAGTTATCTTTTCGAATGTACAAAAAAATTTATAGGCTAGTTTTCTGATAAAAACAAATATGGTATATAAGTATATTAGTCAAACGAGAGGTGACCCTCCATGGGTAAAATTTGCAGGTTGCTAACTGAGCCACGTCTCGTAGTTGTGTTTGTTTATTTTGTTAAGAAATAACTTTGTAAAGCATTTTAGCCACAAATAATTCTTAAAATAATATAGGAAATATAGAAAATATTCATAAAAAAACTCAATGGTCAATCTATGTGGTATCTTGCGCATTTCAAAATGTTACTGCGCTTGAGAAATTATGTTCAACAGTATTATCCAATAAACGCTTCTGGTGCCATTGCAAAGCTACGTGGAAGTCAGGACTGTGCATGATGTAACATGGAGAATCTATTTCTTCACTCTCCTTGCCATTAGTGGTATAAGCATAAAAGCAGAATATTTTCCACACACTTTAGTTTCATCATTTGAAAAATTCTCAACGACAGGAAAAATAATACTTAGAAGAATGACGAATCCTTTTGGTCTTTGGTTCTGTCAGACTGTCACTCAATTCTTTTGATCAAAGTAAGTTGCGGTTACAGTGGAGTAATTATTATAATAATTAAAAATGCCAGATTTTTTTTAATAGTATTCTTAGCCCTCTGATACGGTCAGGCAGAACTTTGAGGGATTCTTACTGGAATGAATGGAGCTGCCCTGCAAGAAAGGCTACAGTTATTTGATTGTGGAAAGTAACTCCAATACTATTATTTCTCAGCTCTAGTAAGCCTAGCAAATATATGTGATAATTAACACAAATTCGATAAAGAGATGGATCGAGGGAGAAAGAGAGAGTAGCTAGTTGATAGCGTCAGGGATTAGGCATGTATGCAAGTTGAAAGATCTAACCACAAAAAATACACATGGGGCGGTGCCTGGTGACTGCTAAGTTCTGATCTTCCTTCCATATGTCACCACCCCATTGCTTTTGCTTTCGTCTTATTCCTACCTTCCCTTTGCATATATTCATTTTTCACCCTTGAGCCACCACAAGATTTTCCTTTATGTTTAATTGTCAAGTTGTTTAAATGCTTCCCTTTCTTTGATACCATAGCAAGTGTTTATAATGTTTCATTCATGTATGCAGCGTATGTTAGTAACCTATTGGCATATTTGGTTTACCGTTTAAAAAACGTAAATGTGCGTTCCACGATTTTTTAAGTATGTTTATAAAAAAGAGATAATAATCTTTCTTCTCTTTAACGCAGGCCCGTTGGCATTGAGAAGAATTTTAAACAAATGGTTCATATACCGTTTGCTTAGCCTTTTTTTTTTGTTGGTACAAATTTACTTTTCTTCTCTTAACTTTATTTTAAATTTCCTTTTTATTTCATAATTATATTATTTTATTTTTGTCATTATTTTTTTAAGTTAATTAAATTCATTTTAACCTCTAATTCTATTTAAAAATTGAACCAAATTTGCTAAAACATCTTATGAGAATACAAGTGCACAATAACACTGTATCCAACTAGAAATTATTATTATTATTTTTTGAATTACTAGTTGAAGTAATTTTGACGAGTTTTTTTAAAGATTTGAGGCACAAGAGAAACAAAATCCTATATAATACAGTATCAATTGTGAACTTGTATCTATATAGAATGTTATGTTAGTAAGTTTTGTTGTGTATTTCTAACGGAATTAGTGATTAGAACAATTTTGATAAATTTTAAAAAGATTTTAAAATAAAAATGAAACTTATGATAAAGTTAAAATGAAACTTACATTTTTGCTTGTTTTATTTCTCCATGTTTCATACCCATGAATTAAATAAAATCCTGTCTTCTCTCTCCGTCTATAATCAATGTTTCCAAATAAAATATTGTTAATTAATAAAAAAAATATTAGCCACTAAAAAATATATTTCAATTTTTCTATTAGTTATCAATATTTTATTAAGAAACAAAATTAAGGACATAATAAAGCTACAAAAGATTTGAATCCAATCATGAGTTTCTATCACCATTCCTATGCGCGTTCTCATTTATAAATAAATTTTAATATGGTTATAAATAAATTTAATAATAAAGAAATGAGAATTCTTGTATTGATTCTATAGGAAGATGCGAAGTGGGAAATCCTACAGCTGGTCATAATTGGTAAGTGCATCGTTATGGCAGGCAATACCTAGACTTATCCCATTTTGGAGAACAGCTTTTGCGCAGAGAAGATTGTGCATTCCCCATTTGGGAAAGGAATCCGGGACACTTTAATACAGTAATACTCTTCAACCAGCGCGTGCATTGCCTCACACCTTGGGTATGTGCATCCATCATCTTCAAAGAGGATAATAAAAGAATTTATAATTTGAACCATGGATTTGGATTAATTGATCAAACCTGATGATGCCTTGTTGACTAAGTAAAGGGAGAGCCTTAGAGGAAGAAAACAACCAAAAAAGAAAAACTTCACATAAGAATAAAGAGATAAAAAAAAGTTAATAAGTTAACACAAAGCCTCTTACATAATAATCATGGTTTTATTCTGTATCTTTAATTTTTGTTTTAAATTTACAACGCCTCTTACATCATTCAGAGTACCCAAAAATAAATAAATCTGTATACTATATACCAAAACAAAACAAGAAGCGCGTGTGATGAGTTGAAGCTAGAACTTGGGACTGATTAGGGAATCGAAATTGGAAAGACTAGAGAATTTTCTAAGATGGGTTTTGGAAGCATCACTTTGGTGTTGATATGGGTTAGCTTTACTCCACTCACTTTTGTCTATCTGGTTGTGCATTGGCTTACTTTACTTTTAAGCTACATCTCTGATCACATCCTCGCTTTCGACTTGTTTCTAAACACATTCTTCAAGTATCTTTATTAGATAAGTTTTATAATCCTTAAAATTAGGATTTTTGTAATACAAAATTAATCCTTGAACTGTTCATTTCCAATTTTAATGATCGAGATCAAGCTTATTCTAGTACTGTTTTTGGACAATGATAATAGAATAAAATAAGTTAAATTGCAGTTTACACTCTTTAACTTTGTTTTATGTGTAGATTAAAAAAAATTTGTGCCAGAAAAAAACCGTCTATTAATAAACTTTTAAGAGAAATTTTATCCTTCTCCCTATATGTATCCTTAACTCCAAGTAATTTTATATTAATAAAATATTATTTATTTTTAATGTTATTTATATTATTATTTTAATATAAAAATATTTTTTAGCTAAGGATAACAAAACCCTTAAGGATAGGGAAGTGCGACCCAACTTTTAATTATTGACTGATTTATCACGTGGCATTAAAAAAAAGTAATAACTAAGAAATTAAAAAGTCTCTAATTAATAAATGTGGTTTATTTCATTTGGAAGAACACCATAACCTACTGATCGAAAAAAACAACATAACCTGAAACTCAAAGTCCCCTCCCCTAAAACTCAATCTACAACTGCTATGTATTAACCCCATCTCCAAGAGTAAATAAATATCATGTCTTTAAATATTAGCATTACCTATGATTTTGTCCTTCATTTTCTGGCAGAGTGGCTGCTAAGAATGTGTTTGGATTAGCAATGAAAAAAGATTATGTATATAATTGATTTTAAAAAAATTAATTATAAAAAAATTAATTTATGTTTGATTATGTTAGTTCATAATTAATTTTAAGATAAAAAATTTTGTTTGAATTGTATAAAAAGAATCACTTATATGTATTAAATTATTAAAAGAGATATGAAATGATTAAAAAAATTATTTAATTGAGGACAAAAAGATATTTATCTACCAAATATTTTAAAATTAATAATCTATAATCACATAATCAAAACACTCAAAATAAAACTTTTCAACAAAAGTAATTTTTAGTTTATAAAAAAATAATTTTTACTTATAATCAATTTACACACTTTAACCAAATATGATAAATTTTACACAATACAAATTTTATAAAAAAAAAATTATTATTTTAAAAAATTAGTCTTCCCAAAATATGCACTGTTAAATGGTGTACTCCATAATCAATCCTTTTTAAAAGTCTTCTCATAATGCTCTACTCTATGAGTTCAGACCTTCCCTTTCGAAGTTCAAAATTGCACAGAGAGACAAAAATCCAAGCTTCCGTATTCTGCAACGCATCATGGCCCATATTCCACAATGCATCCAAGCTTCCCAATAGTTCCCATATTCCCTTCCCCCATTCAAAGTTCACTAAGTTGTAGGAAGGCTTTACCTTACCATTTTTTCTCGACACAGTGAAGGTTAAAGGAAAGAAAAAAAAAAGTAAAACAAGAGAGGGAATTGAAATAATAGAAAGGTGAATCAGAGTGGGTGAGCTTTTGGTAGCATATAAATACGAGAAAAGACTGAAAGGGAAGGTGTTCAACTGAGTATTTGGTGTCATGTACTGAGAGTGTTCTTCTATATGGAGTTCCACTATTTCACGTGGTCTGTTCTTGGTCATGGTGTCATGCGCTGAAGGTGTTCTTCCATGGTGTCCTTCCAAAGGAAAGAAGACCCAATTTCCTGCTTTTTTTTTTCCATTTATTTTTGTGATGCCACGTACAAGTCATGTGATATATCTCTCAATAATTTACAGTTTCACTAGCAGAAGGTGTTTAAAGTGCAAAGTCCACAACAGGTCATTTGCACCTTTGTAAACTTTTAAGGTTTAATCCGCAAATTATCCAAAGTTGAAAGATGTGAACTGCAATTTATCTAAGATGCATACTCTTTTCTCCATTTTGCCAAGAAAGAACAGTGCCATGACAGAATTGTTTTTCATCCAAATAATATGCATCTAGAATATTGATTTGTATATATATTAATCGCACTTTAGCACAATCAAATCATTGTTAATTACGTGTTTTATCTGTTCATAACTTAATAATATAATCAATCATTTGATATATTACTTTTACTTTAGTTGGAATGGTTGTTTTAAAAACAAAATTAAAAAATCCTAATTCTTAAAGGTTCATCCTTTTATCAATTTCATCTTTATATTCTGGAGTCAATCCATTGGATCTCTAAAGTTTCATTTTACTCTTAATTTTGTCATTAAACGAGACGAAATATTGATATATGTAATTTGTTTTTAATGATGTATGTATTCCTATACTAGTTCTTGTTCAATTGCATTACATCAGACGTTAAATATTCCACTTTTGAGGATTACACTAATTAGCTCGTCTATATAAAATATCATTTTTTTTTTATAAAATGTGTTGAGTGCAGTGTTCATTGATACTAAATGAAAGCTAGCAAAGTAGGAAGAATAGCATTGTACAATGTAGAAAATTTAGACTTGGAAAGATATGTTTTTCATTAACATCAAAATGCATGTAGGATCTTTACTGGTTGTTACCAACATGATAATTAATATTGACTTTGAAAATAAAAAATTTAATACAAGATGCTTTCATCCCCTCAATCTATAATGGGTACGGGAGCAAGTTCAAATAGATTTGAAAGCATCGTAACTTGAAAGTAGGAAGACTTTCGGTGAATAATTAAGTCAGCAAATTGATCATTAGCTGAGATATGTCGAACCTGAACCAATCCTTGAGTCACTTGATCAAGAACAAAATGTAAATAAATTTTAATGTGCTTGGATCGTGAGTGCTAAGTTAAATTTCTAGAGAAGTAGAAAGGTGGCATTTATATTAGTGCATGAGTAGACTGCAGAGCCATTAAGATTCAAGTATTGCAAAAAGCCAGAAAGTTGAACCGCTGTGTTTCTGTTTCGCACTTGAACGAGAAACCATGTTTAGCTTCTTGCAGGCATTCTATGAAAAAAATTATGGCAGACGCAAAAACAGTATGCACTACAACTGCTCAAGTTTTATAGGATAAAATTGCAAACCGAAATTGATTGTACGCTCCTATGGACAATTGAATTCACTTGGCATTGACAGTCTGAAGAGGCGCGTCTCCTGGATTAGGAGGGAAACATGATTTGTTACAAAGAAAAAATCAGGTCTGGTGAAGCTATGCTATGGTACTAGATCGAGTACCCACCAACTAGTGACATCTGCATGAACAGATGTCTAATCAAAGAGCTGCGGCTTGCGCAGGACAGTGGTGTTTGTGACTCTGTAGCCTTTAAAATTTGTAAACTGCTTCTGTATCTTGTAGATCTGTGATTGGTCTGCTGGAGTAAGCAGTAGACCTTCTTTCTGTGACGATTAATTTGAATTTAACGAAATAATTTAAGGATCAAAGACTCTTTCTTAGCAAATTCCCAATTTAGATTGTAAATGATATTTCTGTGGAAAAATAAGAAGTTGTAAGTAATATGTTATCCATCTATAAAACTAAGACGTCAATGCGATAATGAGTATGCAGGACAATTAGCATCGAGCAATCCAATTTATACTAGAATGAAAAACCTTCTTGGAGGTTGGGTGTCAAAATTCGTTGAAAGTGAATTTGGTTTATCAAATTTTAACTTTTTTGTTTGGCATCTCTTTGAAAATTCGGATTTTAATTCTTTATAACAATTTCAAGAAAATACAAAACAACTAAAAAAGAACTTTAGGAGTGACTTTACAAAATAATGTTGGGTAACTACATAGAAAATTTTGTTTTTTTACTTCTCATAACATGACACTTAATATTTCTAAAGAAAATGAGAGAATCCAAAAATTTCCTAATAACTTGAGTAAACAACAATTTTAATCATCTAAAAATACAAATGTTATCAGTTTAGTCATCTAATAATTTTTGACATCAAATTGGTCCTTTCAGATAACCAATTTAATGTAAAATATATCATTAGAGGACCAATTTGATGTCAAAAAATAACATTAAATGAATAATTTGATGTCAAAAATTGACATTAAATGACCATTTTGATATACTTATCATTAAAGAACCTAACTGGTGACACTTGTATCTTTATAAAATAGATGTTTACTTTAATAACTTTTAGATATCAAAATTTCAAATGTCTCTAATTAGAAAATAAAAATTTATCTCGAAATCAAATTTTGCTTCTTAAAAAGATAAAAAATAACAGTCCCTTCACTTTTAGGGGACAAAACTTGTGAGGGATTGCAGAACAAGAAACACATGACTAGAGTGGACAAAAAGAGGGAGCATTCTAACGTACACCTAAAGAAGAGTGATGTCTTGATAAAAATATATATATATCTTGATAAAAAAATAAAAAATAAAAAGAGGAGAGTGATGTATCCATGCACCTTAAAATTTCCCTACTATAATAGGTTTTATGATATTTCAAAAGGGCGTCTGTTTATTTGTTGTTCAAGGTATATACTCTCGTTTTTGACATTTTAGTCCATCATGATTGGATTCTTGGAAAGGATGCTAGGTTTCACTCCCCCTCTTAATACCATCAAACATCCACAGAGAGAGACCGCAATAAGGGCGAGCTAGAGAGAGAGACACCATTGTTGCAGTGAGGGGCGAGAGAGAGACGTATAGTGCTTGGACTTACAAAATCACTATCAAAAAGCTTGAAGCAGAGGTTGATGTTAAGGGATCTGACATTCCATCCCTCAAGCAACAACTAGATGAGTGGCATTCCCTTCAACAAATCACTTGAAAAGAAGCTACACTCAAGCCGGTCTTTGTCCCACAGCATACTTGAAGTGTTTGCTGAAAGCCTCCACAAATTTATGAGCAAAATTAAGACATGGTTATCACAAATTTATCAACCAGATGTGTTTTGTCCCAAATAAATTGAGGCAACAGAACACTATGATTTTATATATATTCCACAAACCATTGAAATGGAAAAAGAAGAAAAAAGATAATTCAGTGAACTCTTACTATATTTGGCTGGACTTAGAATCATATCCATAATGGCCGTGTAGATATCGAAATAGCCAACTTTGGCACCCTTGAGTATGGTTTGCAGTGAATGAATAGGGAACTGAAGCTTGGTGTTGTAGGCTTGAGAATATATGTACTGTTGGATGCTACACACGATAGAGTCAATGTTGGCTAGGTAAGATACTATTTATCGTCACTTGTCGTGGCAAGCAACCAATAGGGGGGAAGACCTGCCACCAGAATCTGGCGAGCTCCTACTCTGTAGAGTTTCTGATGAATTTAGCAATTTAATTTTTTAATATTATTTTCATAACCAGATTAGTAATGTCGTCATGCATTTTTTTTTATTCGCCATGAACATATGATGAACAGTTCAGCACTTCCCAAAAAGGCTGTGGTCTTCGATGAACTGGGCGTTGAGAATGACATGACCTGGTCCATTGCTGATTAAACGATTAACTTGAGTTTTCAATAATGACAGTGCCACAAATATTTTTGGCACACAAATATATAAATATATATATATATATATATGAAAGTGTGTCCTTTTATCATAATTAAATTATCATCTCATAAGTTATCTCCTTTTCTCCACTTCCTTCCTTTACTTTGTGTAATTGAAGCATAAATTGATTAATATTGTCATTCTCTAGAAAAAAAAAAAAAAAACTTCAGCATTTTTTTGACAAATTGAAATTTTTTATTAATCTAGTTTTTTTATTTATTAATATTGAAAAATTATAAAGTATAATGTGTATTTAATAGTAAAACTTTTAAGTCATTAAGCATGACAAATTGGACTAGGAATAAAGGATTTAAATAATTTTCAAGAAATCATTAATTTAGATGTTCATGCTATCATTAACATTTATCTAAATTTAAATAGCTGCTATGTAAGTCCTTCAAGAATTTTTTTTTTCTCATGACTGGATTAGTGGAAAAAGTAGTAAAATGAGAAAGAGAGAGAGAGAGAGAGAGAGAATAAGAGGGTAAAGAATGAGAATAACAATGGAGGATTTTTTTTTTGCAAACCGTAATTAACCTCTTTAACCGGTTCCCTCTTCATTTATCAACCGTTGGATTAATTAATGAGTTTTATTATTGTTAATTGATAGTTGATATTGAATGGTGTATTTGATGGACTAATTCTTTTAAGGAGTATTTTAGAAGTTGCCACCAGAAAGAGTGAACACAGAGCATTGGTGAGGTAGAAGGTCTTGAAATTTGTTGAAACCCACAACCATGAGTTACCCTAACAGAGTATATATGCTCACCTCATTCCATCCTATCTACATTGAGCAACACAGAAAAAACTCAAGTGGATAGATTGCATTCATATGGCGTGAAAACTTCTTACATAATGGGTTTCACGACTGGTCAAGCTGGGGGTCATGCTGGTGTTGGACTTTGTAAGAATGACCTATACAAACCCCCTTGATAGACAAAGACGAGCAAAGTTTTCCGATGGGGATGCATTTGCTGCTTTTAGTTACATGCAAGTGAAGGCAAATAATGATCCTGGGATGTTTGTGAAGTATACAATCGATGATGAAGGCCGTTTGAAGAACTTATTCTGGGATGAGGCGAGTTGAGTATGAAAATTTTGGCCGTGTGTTGGCTTTAATTTGACACAACATACAAAAAGAAAAATGTACAACAAACCTCCGGTTAATTTTTAGATGAATCAAAGTGAAACCACCATGGACCATGGTGATTGGTGAGTGGTGTTGGGGAACCCAACAATTGGCATTTTGCGTGTGCTTTGCTGGTTGATGAGCAAGTTGCAAACTTTGATGCTCAAAGCTCTTATGGAGGCAATGCGCACAACCAACAACATGGCAGTGGTGACAGACGATAATAAGACTATGAGGAAGGCAATTAATTCAAAAGTGAGTTTTCAAAAGGATATCACTACTTATATTGATGGCATCTAAAAAATAATTCAAAAACCAACATTAAGATCAAGAGTTTTTCAGAAGGATCCATAAATTTATCTCTTGCCTACAGTTACAGTTGATTCTATTCGCAGGTAAAAATTTCTAAACTGTAGCTGACTTCAAGGTCTATTTCGCTTAATTAGAATGTCTGTTATTTTAGGGTGTGGGATTTGAATTTGGATTTGCTGAAAGTAGAAGGTTGAAACCTCTTGAATTTGTACCATGTGTGCATGGTGCTTTAACCAGTAATAGGCCAGGGGATAGAATTTGTCAAGGGTTTATAACGGTATGCGACTTAAGCTTTGTAAGAAATAACTTGATAACAGTTACATTGCCTAGTTCGCATAAAATTTTCATTTGTCTTTTGCTATTTAAGTTTATAAAAATATAATATAGAAAAATCTATCTCGCTCTTACTCAACCACAAGTTAATCAACATTAAGTCAAATTAATTGGTTGATTATTACTTAATTTTATATTTTTCATAGAGTACTGATTATGAATATATTTTATTTATTTTATCAATATAGATAATTATCGTAAAAGATAAATAAATGAAAGAACCATCAACTTATGACAAAATTAAGAAGAAAGTGATAAACTTAAGCATATGCGGGGTATCTTTCGGCCCGCATGAATAGGAGAGACTCCCTCTTTTTGCAAAATAGTTGCTGTTTAAAGTTTTTATCAAGATTAACTCCCCCTTTCTCTCTCTCTCTTAAACTTACACATTTTTTTAGTTAATTTGTTAGATAAATTTGAAAAAAAAAATTACACATTTTAACAGTTTAAATGAAAAAAAATCCACAAAAAAGTAGTAACTCTCTTAGTTGGGCGAAGGCTACTACTCCATATGAAGTCATTCCTTTACAAGTAATTAGTTAAAGGTTGAGTGAGAAATTCCAAATAAATGATTAAGTCTTTGGGTATTTTTTCATTTTCTTTTGATAAGACTATGATTTGTCACACTCTTTAATGTTTGATTAACCCTTGTTAAAGGTTGATTTGACTTTGTCCATAAAATACTTTTAGTAAATTTTAAATTCATACACTATAAATAAAGTCTATCACATAAAACTTAATTTTTTAACAGAACCAATATTATGGCTACTATTTTTTCTTTTATAATCTTAGGTTGTTAAGGGCGTAGAGTATGGTACTCGGTCTGAAAAGCTGACCAATTCTGAAAATGGAAGAATTTGCCGTC
The DNA here is from genome assembly GCA_023212625.1 of Styphnolobium japonicum. Taxonomy (NCBI): domain Eukaryota; kingdom Viridiplantae; phylum Streptophyta; class Magnoliopsida; order Fabales; family Fabaceae; genus Styphnolobium; species Styphnolobium japonicum. The sequence continues at coordinate 30,355,806 of JALBWW010000005.1, read as the reverse complement.
AAGTTGATGCAATTGTATTTTGGTTTCGAACTATTTCTTAGCAACTTTATTGCATATTCACTAAATACCTATAGTTACCACTTTACCCTTAACCATCCATTAGCATCTACCAAACTACTATGGGATTTGGGTCGTTTGAGTTTTTTTACATAACAAAATCATGTGAGTTTCTTATATGACGCAGTTATATAAAAATAGAGACACAAAAAATTTATATAGGAAAAAATTGTGAAATCTTGTAGGGGTCTTTGTGAGCCCATTTGAATAAGTTTATGAAAAAAAAATATACTTTTTAGTATAGATTTTTTTAATGGAATTTTTATGAAAAGAAAATTTTATTTTTCATTTAAATGTAAATAATTGAAAAGTATTTTTCTAATCTTACAAACTGTTTCAATGTAAAATGAAAAAAAAAACATTTTTTATTTGCAGAGTTAATGAAAAATATATGCTAAAAAATTTTTAAAAAAATTATATATTTCATATTTATTATGTTTTAAATAAGAAAATTAAAATAAAATATTTTTTAAGAAAAATTTATATTAATTTCTTATTTTATAAAAACTTATTGTAAAAATCATATAAAAGTTCGGCTAAATCTATCTATCTATAATATATATATATATAGAGAGAGTAAAAGTTCTTTCGATTAAGTTGCCACATGTCAACAACAAATTTAACAATGATTTTTAATATTTTTAATGAATTTTCTAATATTATTTCAACTACAATTAATTAACTATATGGTTGGATGCCTTTAATCTTCCTTAGTTCATACTCTTCTCTAACTTTTTATTTTTCACCACTATCTTTTTCTCATAAAACACGTGTCCCCCTCAAAAAAGTTCCATCCGCGTAGAAAACAATAGATATAGTGATTATGTGTCAACCTTTTAGTGACAGATTTTTCAATAACTCTTGTAATTAACGTCTCTTATTACAAATAGATAATATATAACCGTCATTAGATATTCTAACATCTCCCATAACAAAGAGATAATATATAACCATTATTAGATATTCCCAGGGCTGGATTTATTTTTTCATTCCTGATGCAAATGGGGTAAAGAACATAGGTTATATGATATTTCTTTGTTAGACCCTTTACTGGATGATTTTAAATCTTTTTGTTATCCCAATACCATGTGCTTGTATGAATCGAAATGTATAAAGTTACTGTAGTATAAATATGATTTCTTTCCCTTTCTCCTTATCTTTTCACTTTCCCATTACGATTCCTCAATATTAAATGTAATAAATATCAAGATTTATGTTTGGTCGATCAATTTTTACTATTTTTTTTTTCTGTTTGGAATTGATAATCTTGTTCTTATTGATATGTGTTGTTAACATATAAATTTTGTATGTGCTAAGATATTGTTAATCACGTTATTGTCTTTTTTTTTTTTTAACTCATTCATGTTATTTTGTCTCAACTAATTCGGTTGATTACACAATTCAGTATATGTGTTTTAAGTAGTTGTTTGAAAGTAAATGATAAAACTTGAATTGTTGGATCTAATATTTCCTGTGTGGATAGCACATTTGTTTGTTCTTTTTATTATCTTTTGATTTAGTGTGAAGGCAAAGAATCTGCTAAATAGGACATTTAGCATAATTAACCTCCTCTATGGATGAACTTGAGTGTTATGAGAGTATTAACCATATGATAATTGAAGATATATACATATATAAATGTATTCTTTGTAGCCTATGATACTGATTGTGACAGTGTTCTAAATAGAAAAGGATGAAGCCTCCTTGGATTGCCAACTTTTTTGTTGCTGGTGGTGGGCTTCTTGGAATTTTTGGCTTATCATATAAGTTAATCCTTAATTAATATATGTCTTGTTGGTGGGAGTATAGTCACTTGAGTACTTGAAATTTTCAACAAAAAAGTTTTATTTCAATTTCTTTTCCCTTTTCTCTATGTAAGATTAGTTGCAAAGTTTATTTTTCTTTTCTAATCTGTTGAAAATTAATGAATTTTGATTGCTTTTTCTAGAAAACAAATGATAAAAAAAAACTATGATTCATATATTTAATTATATTTTATAATTATTTTGTTATTTATGCATGTATTTTATGGTTAGAACTTAAATAATAAAAACATGTCTAAGAGAGATTAGTCATCCTTATTTTTTTTTGGTAATTAATTCAAAGAAAGTAAATTTTATTCATATCGTATTTTCATCCATCAAAAGTATTTACATTTTTAAGGCTTGGATTTTAATTTTTATTAATTTCAAATTATTAATCAAAATATTACATGTACGATTTAATTTTTTTAAAAGAAAAACTTGCATCTTTACTACATTTTAGGTATTTATACATCCAAATAAAAAATTATCATTTAATTTATATTTATTATATCGCAATTATTTATTCATTAACTACTGAATGCATGCATAGATTAAATATTTTTCATTAATATATATATATATATATATGTACGCGCGCGTGTTTTAATTTGCTGAATTGAGCTTCATTAATGTAAATGTTGAGTTTGATTCTACTTTTTGGTAAAAAAAATATTTTTAATAAATTATTTAATACAAAAATATGACTTTGGCAATTAATGTATTATTATGTTATTATAATACTGATTAAATATACTAAACTAAAACATTAAGGACAATTTATTTTAACGAACAAAATAATTAAATTAAAATATTTTATAAAAATAATAATAATGTAGTATCATATTAAACGTGCAAGCACTCACGCAAAGCGTGGGTTACACCGAGTAGTAATTGGTGATAACCACTACAAATTGAAAGGTTGCTTCTCCAACCGGTTCAAGAATCAGCCTTTCATTTCAACATTCTTAAGTTCAACATCACTTGGTTTTTCAAAGGGTTTAGGTCACTCGGAACAATCAAAAGCACATTCTAGTAGTCTAGTAGATAATCCCAGAAGAAGATGGAGTTCCAAGCCTTAATTAGGTCCATCCTCATAAATATTTTACCAAGTACTTTTTTTATAAAATGTTATTTTTTCTAATCCAGCTCTAAACAGTACATCTGTCAGTTCACGTGATTCAGGTGAAAAACTCAGCGTGGATCCAAATCGAGCTATTCCATGGACATGAGTGGCTAAACGAGGACGGAGACTATTACTAGGCCAAGAGCCACCAGATCCGCCATATCCATCACCAGATACCATAAACAGAGTACAGAATCAATGAACAAAAATAAGCTACCCATTCAATAAATATCAAATACAGTGTAATCACGGATCTGATATCAGTAGACCACACCGAAAATCAACAAACTTCATGAGAAAAGAATTGGGTATTACCGGTGGAATGAAGCAGATCCATGCGTACGTTGATCATAATATATAGAAAGCAAAGGGAAAGGGAGGATCCACCAGAAATCATGGGAATGGGCGGCTTTGGGAAGAAAACGCAAGAAAAATATTCATTTCATCCCAAACCGCCCATTCCCACAACTTCTGATAGCTCCAATCTCCCATTCCCCGCTCCTTGTAATGTTCGTCCACTCACACTGACAACTAGTTGGGGACTCTTAGCTACTCTTTTATAGCCCAATCACTCATGCCCTCCAGATAGTGTATGTTGTAATTTTGAAGCCTAAGAAGGGTAAGAAGTTGAGGAAATGACTAAGGAACAGATGCTTGTGTTGCGTGTGCAAAACGAGGGAGGAACCCCGAACCCGAATCAACAAAAGACTCTTTTAGTGGGAGTGGGACGAATCATTGGATACCTACGTTTGCAAAACACTTTTATAATCGAACAAAATTTATATAAAGTTATGTAGATTTGCAAAACACTTTTATAATCGGACAAAATTTATATAAATTTATATAGTTGCTTGTCATGTTGTTTTTTAATTAAAATATAATATTAGTATTATTTTTATATATTAACTTTAAAAATGAAGATGATATGACATTAAAATTAAAAAATAATATATATATTATATTTTAATTAAAAAATAATATCACAACTTATGAAATTTTATCTCGGTTTTCTCCTTTCTAATTGCTCTCCAATCTATCCACTTTACAAACAGGGAGATTCTTTAATTTGGTGTTTTCTATAGATTTTTTAACATCAATTTTCTTTCTTTTTCCTTAAATAAAAGATATTTTATTATAGGTGTGACAAGTTCATTGCCCCGGAATAATATCTTCAACTTATTATGTATATTTCTACCGACAAAAGAAATTAAAATAAGGAATTTTTAAGAGGATTATTGTTTCCTGTAAGTAATGATAAATGCTAATTGCGTGAGTTGGAAGGTAGAACATCTTTTTTCTTTGAGTTTAATTTTTATGAACTGTTAGTGTAAAAAAAATTTACACTGTCATCTAATTATGTATTGTCAAATTAGTAAAAGAGTTGACTATCACAACATCTACTTAAAAAGTCTAACTATTTTAATAATTTGATAACATATGATTAGATAATAGTGTAAAAAAATTTTATAGTGACAGTGAATAAAAATTAAATCCTTTTGCTTTTCATGGAGTTGTCCCATATCAAAAGTTATTTTTTTGGCTTACAACAGTGTGCGAAGTTCAAGGTTTTCCAATGAATAAGTGAACCTCGTAAACGTATCCTTGACGGTCTCATATGTATACCTTGAATACCTAATATTGATGAACTACTATACCGATTCATGCCTTTTTCACTTGACTAGTACTTTCCTATACTCTTTCTAATTTATCCCAAATCTCTTTTGCAAACATGCAGGTTTTTATTCTTTCATATTTTGCTTGATTAATTAAGAACATGTTACTCCAAGGGTTTCCTTGTTAGCATGATTATAAACATTACTTTATCATTAAAAATGATAACTTACACTTGAGAAGTCTTTATTGAAAACATGAGAAGTCTTAAGTAAGTCAATTATTATGAAAACATGAGAAGTCTCAAGCTTACATAAATTAGTTACTGTAAATATATGAGAAGTCTACTGTCCCAGTAAACAAAATTGAAGATATTTAAAGAAACTGAACACGAATTATCTCTTTGAAGAATATCAGAAGATTCATATTGAAGACCCAAGTCAGATCTAAAGAACTACATAAAAGACCAAGATAAGCATACTTATGATAGAGATAAGTCTGCTCATATCAGTAAACAATTTTTAAAGAATACACTGATGAGTTGTCTCATGAATGAAAGATGAGTCGTCTCATGTCAAGAACCAAGAACTCTTTGTTTCTCGATTCAAATTCCAAAATGGCTTGATGATTCCAAAATGATGATAACAATTAGAATATCCTTTGTATTGGTCAAAATAGAACTGACATGCATGGAAGACTAGTTGATCATTTTGAAAAAGTGAATAAAGGGACATTCACATGCATCTAAATCATGCCAAAAAATCTTTATGCAAGAGCAAGATAATACTGCAACGTTCAAAATTTCCTTTTCCCTACTTACACACATCACTCCTAGAGGATTCAACAGACGCAAAAAGAAGAATCATTTGTGCCCTTTCATTGAGAATCATCTTATTTTTCTATGCTAAGCTTACTTTGGTATATTCACTCCTTTGTGTGAATTTTTTCAATTTTCTATTATAAAGCCCTGCATATGGATGTGAGTTTTTTTTAGCTTGGTGAGCTAACCTATGAGCAAGGTTGAGTGAGCAACTTGTTATTTCTAACTTGAAGGGGCTGGTTGTGTTGATAAAAAATACTTGGTTAATAGTGAAAAATCTTAGCTTAGCTAGGAATTGGATGTAAGTTTCACATTAGGTCGAATCAATATGAACTCCTTTGTACAAACTCTTCTTTATCTTTATTTTTACATTATCTTACTTGATTGTATGCTTATTTTCACTATGTGTTTGATTTTAGTTGTCTACACAACATACTCTGTTTCTAGTGTTTGAATTTGTATTACGATAAGCTTGCTTATCATTTTTACAAGACATCTCATCTTTGTACCAATTTTGTGTTTGAGTTCATTTTATAGAAACTTTCATTTTAGTTGAACTTGATACAACCCTTTCTCAAGTCCTCTCTTAGCATTAGAACACGGGTGAGAGCATAATTTGCAATGGAGATCAACTGCTCCTTATTGTTTTCTGCCTTATTATATTCTTCTATGGGTTTATTTATGGTTTGCCAATTTACAATTTGGTTGGAATGAATGGTTCATCCTCGATGAACGTTCCATTTCAAATTTGGGAGATTAGATAAAAATTCTCATATGTTCCTGGAATCATTGAATGTTGAAGGTCTATTCATTACCAGTACTATTTGTTTGAATTGGTTCAATTTTTTTTATAAAAAGTATTTAAATTGAATTAATTAATTTTTTTTATGTTAAGAATCGATTGCTTTAATTCTAATAGAAGAACTCAACCAACTAAATTAGTCTCAATCATTTTGGTTTTGTTCAGTTTAATTAATTTTTGGTCAACTACTTTTTTATATAAAATTTATAAATTCAAACTCAAATTCACTTTTTTTTTCATGACCCGATTTTTTTTAAAATCTTTTCTTGACCCAATTAACAATAAATTGAACTAAAAATCATAATAAAAAATCATCAAATATATAAATAGAAAATTAGCGTAAAACCTTTCATAAGAACATAAACAAATTAAAATATAATCATTATAAGTATTTTATAATGTAAATTATATAAAAAAAAAGGGATAAACTTACACTACTAGTCCTTGATTTCATTTTAATAAAATCATTCAAGATCTCCAAATTTATTCAAGAAAGAAAAGAATGGAATCTAACTTAAACGAAAAGAGAGGATAATAAAGTCTGTATTTAATGAAGATAGATAATTTGACTTTATTCATTAAATTTATTTTTTTAATAAAATGAAAAAAATTATATTTTTTTGTAAAAATTAAATAAATAATATTTTCATAAAATATTTATAATTATTAATTTAGTGATTCAATGTTCAGATTTGAATAATATAAAACTAAAACAAACAAATAAATTGCTTTTCGTATTGAAGGGTTTTCACTATTTTACTATTTTTATTTACATTTTTAAATTGAGCGAGAGAATTTCACTATTTTTATTTATTAAATTATTAATATTTTATGAAAAATTATATAAATTATTTATTAAAAACATGTAATTTCTATTATTTTATAAAAAAATAATGAGTAAAATAAAATTCTGTATCTTCATTGAATACCTATTTCATTATTTTCTATTTATTTAAGTTTGGTTCTTTTATTCTCTTTTTTCATTAAATTTGATGATTTTGAACCATTAGATTAAATTTAAAATAAAATCAAGGGTCAAAGATTGATATAAGAGTAAATGTGTAAGTTGATCCTTCCCATATTAAAAATATATAATTAAATGAATTTGATTTAATTTGGTTCAATTTCATAAGTCAAAATCAAAATTGAAACTAAATTGATCACTTTTCATAAATAAAAAAAGTCAAATAAAATTATCATTAATCGATTTTGTTGTTTTGGTTTTTTAAATTCAATTTCTTCAATTTAAATCGATTTTGTTTAGTTATGATCACTCCTAATTCACATATTGCACTTCAACTATAACCATGCTTCTCGTGGAATATTCTATTTGTCTATCTATAAGACTTTGAAATATTTCCATTCGATCTAATAAATGTGAAATTAACACAAGAAAGCTTGTTGAATTGTGTTTAGGAAAAGTTCTCATCCACTTGAAAATCAAAAGCTCAGCTCACAAATTTGATACAGCAAGGGAGTAACTGGTGAGAAACGAAGATTATGCAAAATTGATAGTTAGAAAACAAAGTTCCCTCCTTTGGTTCAACCCAAAACGGATTTTCAAAAATTACGATTCTATCACACAAATGCACACAAAAATCGCTAAAAGCTTGAAGCTTCAAACAAACTGAGATATACCAAGTAAAATCGACTTCAAAAGTAAACGTTGTACCCAAGAAAAAAAAAAGTAAACATGAGCAACATAATGCAGCACAACAACTTGAGCAAAAAGCACGCATAACATAACTAAAAAACAGAGCATTATAGAGCAACTAGGTTTTGCTTGAGAAAATTAACTAAATTTGTAAAATCTGCACAAATGATGTGTGTGTGTGTGTGTGTGTGTGTGTGTGTGTGTGTGTGTGTGTGTGTGTCTATATTATATATATATATATATATATATATGAAAGAAAGTAAAGAGAATAAGAATAGAAGAACTTGAACATATGTTTTATATTGGTTTGGCCAAAACAGAGTACATCCATCCACAAGCGAAAATCTGAGATTTTGTGATAATTGAGTAGTATTTCCTCGACTCTAACCCCACCGAGTTATATTACAAGTAGTATCTATTTGTTCTAAGATTTCATTTTGCAACTTCAGATTTTAATGATAAGAATTAGAAAGCATGTCATTTACTACTTTTACTTGGTAAGTTGGTATTATCCCAAATGATGCAATCACTTAGTTTTAGCTAGAACATATCTAGGAAGATATTTCTTGTAAAAAAGAATGAGAAGGTTTATTTTTCAAGTTGCCATTGTCAGTTGCTCGGTAGTATAGCGTGCTTCACAAGCACCTCGAAGGACCATAAAACAAGGCCTTCAGAAAATAATCAATAAAGCAGCACACTTGAGTCTACTCGCAACCAATAACGGAGAGCAAGCTCCACAGACAAATCAGTACATGGAGCTATGCCAAAAAGATACTATTGTACCACACATAAAGACACTCCAATGTCTCTTTTGGACATTGGAGTGGGAATTAGTTGTAAGCTCTATAAAATTAAAGGACACCGACACTCATTGTTTCATATGAATCAATTCAGATCATTTGATATTGATTCTTAAGGAATACTCCCTCTCATTATTATGTTTTGTGAGTTTGAAAGGGAAAAAGCATTGTTTCATACTTCCATTAATAAAAGATAGAGAGAACTTGAGACGGAGAAGAGTCAATATCGTAACTCTAAAGTAAGAGGGGAGTAACTGAAAAGGAGTAAGCAAATAGGCTTATCAATAAGCAAAAGTCCCTCTTTGACTAGGGGTCTCATCTCATGTCTTCAAAGACGAATACAAATTACTAGAGCAGGGCTACCCTAATAGCTCTTATTGGTATGGTATGACAAGACCTGGACTTAGCCGTGATACTCATATATTCAACCCGACTTGACATCCTCAGCTCGAATGTAATCCCAACGGCTCGTACGTAGTCATACTCTAGTCAAAGCTTGCGTTGAGACTTCTTCACTCGCTCGGGCTTCAAAGTCAGTCAGGGACTCTGGGTTGAACTTGAAACTATTGAATTGAACCTTTTCCACTCAGGAAAGCTGCAGTCCTTTCTTTACCTTTCATGGGATGAGAATGAGACTTCCCCATTCTCTTTATTGTTGTCTGGCTTTGTTGAAATCTACGAATTCATTCATTCAGTAAGTGAATTATGTTTTCTATGAAATGCTTTGTTGAACTTCAATTTATGTGCCTTGCAGACAAAGCCTAAAATTCCAACAACTGCAACCTAAGCCTGTTTACATTCCTTGTCTAATTTTATGGAAGATTATGACTACTAAAATGCATCATGATGACATGATTTATGCCAATGTTATAAATTATAAATGATCTTGTAATTTAGCATTAGATATAACCATTCAAAAGGGGCATTGTTCGGCGCCACTGTTTATTTAGAAAGTTTAAACATAAAGATGCCCTATTATGTTACTGCGCCATGCTGAACTTGAAAGGAAGAAAAATATTTTGAAGGAAAGGTAATATGGTTGCTCCGGTGCTGCAAGAGAAAAGGTAGCTTCCACGTACGACACTGTGACCTGGTTCACCCACAGTAAATGCGTCTCTGGGTTCACTGCAATGAAAAATAAGGGATCTTAGTAAAATTGAGAGGAAAATATGAACGAAGGGAAAATAAGGTTATTTTGCATTCGTACGTGTATCAGAAATAGTAGCTCCATGATTTAGTTATTTTACTAACAATGTTCCTCTCACCTTGGGATGAAAATTGTAAGGAAATGGAGCAGAAGGCATATACGGTGGCTGCATCATGTGAGGTTGAGGAAATTGTTGGTTTCTTGCCACCATTTCCTGTAAAGTAAATAAAAGGATAACCATTAATTCAACCAAATTAGTTAAGACATTATGGGAAAGAATACCATAATTATCTCATATTGGTTTAAACTTAGCAGAAGGCAGATGAGTTACACTGTATAGATATAAAATCCAATTTACTTCATACTCACATTGCCCATATTCATCATAGGATTTTCCATAAAACCAGCAGTATGAAGTAGGGTAGCTTGGTTTCCTTCTTTTTCAGCATCCTTTTCCTGGTTTTAGTAAGTATACCATAACTGCTATTTAATATGTTACATATATTCTGAATCTAAATAAAACAATGAACCCAATACATTAATAAGCATAAAGAATCAGCTTAATGAGCACACACGTATATAGATAATTCAACAAAGTAGTTTTAGTGTATTACCATATAGGGAAAATTCTAGTGTCGAAGGTCTTAAATTTTAGTACAAACTAATGTTTATCATTATTACCAACAACCAATATTTCCTAAACGTCTGATTTGATAGTTCGGACGAAAGAACAACATATATATTAGTTAAAAGAATAATTAAACCCGAATCTTTGGATCAATCTGCAGATTAGACAGTCACTGAATGCAAGTATATATAAATGGAAGGTATAACTGCAAATGAAGGAAGATGAAAAAAGAACAGACCTTATTATCAAGAACATAGTAATGTTCATGGTCACAATGAACAACATCAGCCAGGAAATCAAGGACATCATCTCTCTTAATGGCCTTGGCTATGTCGCAGCGCTGCACGGTGCGCCTCATGTTCTCTTCAGTACGCATCCAGGCGCGAAGGGTGAGCTCCTGAATGAAAATCTCACATGCTTTTGCCAACAGTAATGGAGCTTCTGCACTGATCATCTGCTTACGAGACATTTCATCAAGCACAATTAAGAAGTATTATCCACAATCCACATGCATGCTTTCACAGGCATATATTATATTTACAAAAAAAAAAAAAAACAAATAGAAGGTGCATGGGGTAGCTAGTTTCAATAGGTAACCAAAAGGAGAACAGATTAATTAAGCTCTCCAACTTTATTGATGTATATCTTTGTATGTGTGATAATATAAATAAATATATATATATATTGGTGAAAAACCAAGAGTATTTTCCAGTTAACAGTTAAAGATTAATTCCTTTTAAAGTAGAGAGATTATCAAATAGGTACAGTCTCTTCCAACAAAAAAAATTTCATACACATGACTTGATTCAAACTCAAAATAATATGATTAAAAAATTCAATTATTTATTAACTGTGTTAGAACTTATAAGTATATATATATATATATATATGTATATGAAAATTACAATTTACTGTTGTTAGACAAAGTAAAGATATCAATCTTAAGCCTATTATATTCAAAGAAGACTAGGGTGTGATGTTAAAATTTCGACCCTCCATTAGGCGTAACAAACTTACAAAAGTAAAGTTGATGTTAAATTTGAATAGAGTTTTGCTACGAAACTCATGATGTATATGTCCAAACTATAATAGATCTCCTAATTGGAGCATATACAGTGGTAGGGCCACTAAGTGTAAATTTACATAAAGAGTTTTACTACAAAACTCATGAAGTATATGTTCGAATAATAACTCTTTATATAAATTTTTATAAAAAATTTGATATTTAAGATGAGTTGTTAATTATTTATTAATTGTTAATTTTATAATAAATATTAAAAATTTTATTAAATATAAATAATAACTAATGAATAATAGATAACTCATTTTAAATTTTAATATTTTAAAAAAAATATAAGTACTGCAATAATTCTCAAACCACACAGTACGTAATAGGACGCACCACGTGTGTTTACCCGAAATACATCCGGACATATGCATCCTTGAACGGAAAGTATTTTCCTTAAATAAAATGGAAACAATCTCTCATATTACACTAGTGGAAACAAAATTGCAGCTAATGATTATAGCTCAGTTGGCACTGGCACAACTTTTTAAGTTTAGGTGTGATCTCATAATTGAAGTCTATACAATGGTACGACTCACCACATGTAAATTTACATAAAGCGTTTTGCTACAAAACTCATGATGTATCGGTATCGGTCCGGACAACAATAGATCTCTCGTCAATAATAGGGAAGGTACAACTAAAATACAAAGGTGTATGTATATCTATATATGCAAGGTATGAGAATAGAAAGCAAAATTGCAAAATTGCTACAAATGATTTGTAGCCCAATTGATACCAGTTTAAGTCTTAAGATTTAGATGTGATTTTGATGTCGATGGTTCGAACCTTCACTAAGTTATTTTTTTTTCTTATTTAAGTGCTTGTACTTCTTATTAAAAATAAATTAAAAAAAAATTGCAAACCTTGACATCCTTATCAGCTTTCATTATCCTTTTGATCCGAGCCAGAGGCAATTGTTGCTGGCTCTTAAACGCTGCCATTTACGTCATAGGGAAAATAAATGGTTAATTGAATTTCACCTAAATACGAAAGGGATATCAAAAAGAAAAATATAAATCTATTGTGCTTTGTTGAAGATAGAGAACCTTCGGTGTTTTGAATATCAAATAACTGCTGCTGCCAAAACTGCTTCAGTGCCTGCTTCTGCACATGCATGAAAACACCAAATTATTGATCAAACTTAAACGTCTTTTTATTTTTGTAGAAAAATTAGCATAGAAAAAGAAAATAAAAGATTTGGCAGATATAGGGTCAAATGAGAGTCCAAGATTTTTTTTCTATTGCTATATGGGAAAATGGTTTGGTAAAAACCTAGTAAAAATAAACAAATTACAGATTATTTGTGCTAGAGGAAAAAAAAAGTACTAGGTGGTGAAATTTTGAAATTGGAGTTTTAAATAAATAATAATAAATTGACGATTTTATGATGAATCATTTCACCTCTTTGTCTTCTTGATGGTACTGAGGGAGTAGGTAAGGGGGCATCGACATGAAATTAGGGAGCTGATTTAGTGAAACTGAACTACTATTGAAATCCATTGCCTGATTGAAATTGCTTCACTGCCTTGACTTGCCAAGGGGAAGCTCTTTAAATAACCAGGCCTTGACCTACTTTTCATGGCTTTGCTTTTCCTTTTTTGGAATATTTTTTTATTCAATAAATTTAAGAAGGGGGTATTAACTATAGTGTGGAAAAAATGAGATAGCAATAATTCCCAGGGTGCGAAAAAGGCAATGAGCATTAAATATAGGGAAATCATACTGACAAACTATGTGAAGTATGTATAATTATATACAATCTGAAACATTTATAAAAATAAAAAATAAAAAGTTATAGTGGAATCAAGAAGTTATATAATGACTTATATGGAAATATGTGAGGAGAAGGATTAATCTGTTATACAATAGCTTACATAAGAATATGTAAAGAGTTGGAAGTGTAAGTTTATGTAAATATCATTATTATTAAATATAAAGTGATACCCTAATATTAGGTGGATTTTATCATTTATTTTTGTCATATTATAGCCAAATATGCCTAATATTTTTAATGTTAAAATCTAATGAAAATTAGGATGATGTGAAATGAAAGGTATAAAATTAAAAATAAGAATTTAATTTTGATTTAGTATAAAATTATTTTATATTATTATTAAATTTTGTGTTGCCATGCTATTTAATGAGTTTGATCTTTCAAGTATTAGTTGTTATAGTCAAATTATTTAAATATGTGTTAACACATCATTACATAATGATATAAATTTCTTCTACATTGATGATGTTGACATATTATTAGATAATAACTTAAAAAAATTTTAACATTAACAGTTAATTAAAATTAAATTTAAAAATAATAGTACTAATATCATTTTTATATTTACAATTGTAAGCAATTAATTCTCAAACACTTAGAGTAATTAATTTTGTTAAATGCACCGAGCTAATATAAAAGGTGCATCCTTAACACCATTTGAGAAGAAATTTAGTGTTAATTGACACGAATGTTATATTGCACAACTAAAAAAAATGTGTCTTTCTAATTAAATAGAATCGCTTGCATAATTATATATAATTGTGAATGTTAGAGCAATATATTATCCTACAATAAGTTGCAATATGGGTGGACCAGATTTGTGGGAATTGTAATGTTAAAAATTGAAATTTAAAAAATTTCAATTTTTAGCAACGTTTGAGATGTGCGTGATCACACATTCACACAAGTACGTACTACGAAAGAAAAACCTCAACAACAAAAAAAAAAAAAAGGAGTCGATTTTGGATTGTCAATACTGTGGTATTCTTGTTCGAAGAGAAATTAACATGAGTGATGTATTTATTTTTTTGGTGGATAATGAATAATGCATTTATTTAAACTAATTTGTTTGTTAAATACAATATTTACATTACATTTAATTATATAAAATTAATTACAAATCTCGTTCAAAACATTTATTATAAAGTACAATCTATTTATTTATATTCTATACATGAGTAATATTATATCTCTTAATAAATCTTCCTAATTACTTATAACACTATTAAATGAAAAAGTAGAATAATTATATATTCTCCTAATAAATCTTTTTAATAATTATTTTAATTACTTAAAAATGAAAGTATTAAATATATTTTGGATTCTTAATGTATTAAATTCTTTTAAAGAATATAAACAAATAGATTCTACTTTATAATAAATGTTTTGAACAAGATTTGTAATTAATTTATATAATTAAATGTAATGTAAATATTATATACAACAAACAAATTAATTAATTTAAATAAATACATTACTCACGTTAATTTCTCTTCGAGCAAGAATACCACAGTACTGACAATCCAAAATCGAGTCCTTTTTTCTTGTCGAAGTTTTTTCTTTCGTAGTACTCTTGTGATCACGCATATCTCAAACGCTGTTGAAAATTGAAGTTTTAAATTTGAATTTTTAACATAACAATTTCCACAAAATCTCTCTCCCTCTCCCTCTCACTCTCTCTCTCTCTCTATATATATATATATATATATATATATATATATATCAAATGAGAGCATTATCTTATTACAAGTTAATCTTGACCATTAAATCTTATATGGATGGTCAAGATTAAATGTTATTTAAAAGTCACATGACCACTTAAAAAATTCACATGACTTTATGTTTTAAATTTGACCGTACATGAATGATCCAATGGTTAAGATTTGTTCCTCTCACTCTCACAATAAATCACTCATCTCACTAGATATGCCCTATATATATGTGTGTATATATATAGGGGGCATATCAAGTGAGAGCATTATCTTATAATGAGAGATGAGAGAAGCTAATCTCAACCATTCAATCTTGTATGAATAGTCAAAATTAAAAGTTATTTAAATGTCACATGACCACTTAAAAAAGTCACATGACTTTATGTTTTAATCTTGACCAACTGTCAAGATCTATTCCTCTCACTCTCATAATTACTAAATATGACTCCTATATATATATATAGTAAAATTGACTTGTGTTTAATAAATTTCATTAATAACCCTCTAAATAGCCCAAAATTCAAATTAGTATTAAGAATCAGGCACTATTTAAGAAGCATTAATGAAAAAGTATTAATTGCTACCTTTGGTTTATTTTAAGTGTCATTTTGAAAAAAAAAATTAGTCAATTATAAGTGACGCTCTCATATACCAATAGAGCATTAATTGTTATTTTTTCATGTATGCCCTTATGAATTAATGAAATAAGTAGGAGATTAATTGTGTGACATGGTACAAATGAGTAATTAGTTGTTGGAAATTGAATAAGGATAGTTTAGTTAAAAATTCTCATAATTAAAGCTTGATTTTGTATTTCTTAATTTTTGTGTCTGCACCAAAACGACACTTAAAATGAACTAGAGAGAATAATATTTTTTGAGTTTCTATGATATAAATACTCTACTTTTGTATTTAATACTTTTTATTTTAATTTTTTAATCAATGCAATGATGGTACTCATTAGCAAATGTCGTATTATCATCATTTCATAATATTAAGATGAATAATATTATATTCTTCTAACATCCTCCAAATCACTTAAAATATAAAATATTAAATGAAAATGTAGAAGCATATAATATCTTGAGAATTTTAAAAATATTTAATATTTTGGAATTAAAAAAACATTTAATATTTTATTTTTTAAATAATTAGGATGATTATTAAGTTGATTCTGTAAGAGGATATATAATTATTCTTTTAAGATATGTACTCTTAACACTAATTTAGATGAAACTTTGAGTTTAATAAATATCATTAATGATCCTTAAATACTGAACACTCTCACAATCCAAATGAAACTACCATTCTCATAACTCAATTCAAGTGAAAAGATAGCTAAGTGCACCAAACACTAACTCAAAATATCCATATGAAACTACTATTTTTGCAACACTATTTTTCTTAAATAATTAATAAATATTTTATATGCTCTTAAAAAATATTAGCACAACTATCATGCCATAACATTTTTTAGTAAAACAAATTTTAGCACTCTTATGTATTTCTTAAGAAAATTTTAGTTCTCTATTTTTTATTACGTATAATGATCTAAATAATATCATACAATATAATACATTTTTTTGTAAACTTTAAATGACTAATATCACAAGAATAAAATATTTATTTATAATATATAAAGTTTGGCACAAAACCTGTGAAATTGCCACATCAGTTATGTTGGTTTATGTCAAATTACCACCTCATGACATGTTTCAAATTGGCATACATGTGTATATGTACTTACATAATCAATTAACATTACATGATATATTGGGTTTGGGAGTTGCGTGCGTAGAAAAAGGAAGAAAGATGCAGCTAGGGTGTCATTAGGTCTGGGAAGATTGAAGAATGGGAAGGGAATTTGGATAAATAGGTAAAGATTTAAGCTGGGGAATTAGGGAAGAACGAAGTTGTACATGGGCCATAACGTCATAATACCAATAGCACGACGTCACCAAAAATTGCAAGTTTATACTTTTAAGGAATTGTCTTGAAGACAAGAAACAAAGTGAAAAAAAACTCAACTTTATGCAAAATATAGAACAATAAAAAAACTTCACTTAATAAGAGTTTTATTCCCTTGCATCCATTGGCTTTTCCTGCAGAACTACTAGTAATGTAATTAGCTTAATGGGTGAATCAAATTGCAAACTGTTAGAATAAGCTCAAAGAAATATTATAGAACACCATAGTCTAATGAAGATTGGACCAATGAGCACTATGACTAAGGAAGGGAAAGAAAAATCATGTTACGAAGGTATTAGGAAGGAGTTAAATGACATAGTTTCATTCCAATGCTCTGTCATTTCATCCCAAATACCTAGAGAATTTTCAATTGACCAAAATGTAAAGAAAATACGGTCATGCTCAATAACAACTTAGAAGTAGAAGACATATTAAGCACAACAAAGTATAATTTTTTTATAACAACATTGCTCTCAGTAAGCTTCTAGAAATGACAAGTTCAACCATGTTAGATGAAGCTAACAATGAAAGAAGCAAAGCAACTGAGAACTTAAAAGATGCATATGGTCAATCTATAGGCATAAAGCATGGCAACCTAACAAAAAAAACTGGAAAAATCAAATGTTATTCAAAACTCCTTAGAAGCATTTATCATCCCATCCCATGAATATACTTTGAAACTAACTCCCAACTCAGAAGTACTTGAAGTTCACTACTTTGATCCTTTCAAAACAGAAGCCTCAATTTCCCTTTAATACTGGTCCATCATCATTTTATTTGATGAGGTTGCAATGGAAGGAAAAAACATTCCTATGTAACTACTATTTAATCATATAAATATATTATTGAAATTCAAATGGATTTTTTTTTTCAAATTAACTAAATTTTATTTCTTGATCATTTTATGTTAGTTTTGTGATCTATGATTATGTGATGCAAAGCCATGCATTCTTTTAATAGTTTATTTTACAATTTCTAGCATTCATTTTTTTTTTGCAATTATATATTTTGATTACATAAAATTTTGTGAATCCTAACTGCAGACATTGACAACTTTCATGCTACCACCACCAGCTGCTACATTTCTTGCATTTCATCCTCAAGACAACAATATTATTGCTATTGGCATGGATGACTCTCCTATACAAGTTTATAAATGTTTGAGTGGATGAGGTCTTACTCTATGCAAGACCTAAAGAAGTCAGTTGAGTTTCATAAATTGTTGATTTTTTTAAAAAAAATTTGACTTGGCCTCTTCTTTTTATTTTCTCCCATGCCTAAAGATGTCTGTTTAGTATCATATATTGTTGGTTTTATTGAATTTTTTGACATTGGCCTTTTCTTTTTATTTTTTCCCACCAAGGTCAAAACCAAGCTAAAAGGTCATTAGAAGAGAATACTGGTCTTGTTTTTTCTCACGTTCTAAATGTGCTTGTATCGTCTGGACCTGACTCTCAAGTAAGGAATTTTGACTTGTAACTCTCACTATAAGTGGTGCACCACCAAAAGATAAAAGTCTCCTTTAAAAAAGAATGTAGGTTTTTGTTGCTGTGACAATTCAGAGATGTCTAACGCTAAAATAGATTGTGTTTACCTTAGCTTTCGTTTAGTTTGTCTATATGTGTGTGTATATCTGTGTTTTTTTTTAATAATGGCCTTTCTTTTCCGTTTCACTATAGTCATCTGCAATATTTTTTTTAAAAAAATTGGATTAGGATTGTAAAGGCATCACTAGGTGGAGAATGATTTCTCATAATGACTACTTTTGAAAGCATAATGTTGAAAATCACTATAGGTTACTGACCATGTATTACGTGGAAATGAAGAATGCATTCATTAATTTTCTTTATGTCCAACAATTGTGTGTTTGGAGCACAGATGGATGGAAAAGCAAGCAAGTAAATTCCTGCAAATGCCCAGTGGACGAGCACTAGCACCTCTTGCAGATACTTGTGTCCAATTTCATCTAGATCAGACACATGAATGCCTAAAGCAGGTGTGCCAGTTGTATACACAAGTATGAATTTATGCATTTGTTTGCTTTGATATGATGGAGCGCATTGTTTATTTAATTGCTACCTCCATTTGGCTTTTGCATTTCAATGATAGATATTTTAGTTAGTAAAATTGTGAATAAAAAGGAAGACATATGGTATTATGCATATATAGCAGTTATTCCAAATGACTCATAAGATATATAAATGTTTTTTGGCATATGTTCTTTCAGATTACACGTGTGGATGAGAAATTTGGGTGGTTTCTATTTGACTTCCTAAATGAACTTATGCCATTTGGACTAATAATGTAATGTTAAAATGAATTTTGTTCATATGTGAGGAAGTCAGCTTTTACATGTGAAATAGTTTTTTATTCGTTCTATTATAAATTTGAAAATTATTTCAATTTTTGATAAATCACAATTAAAATATAGTTAAAAGTAATTATTTTATTAATTATAATATATTAATAAAAACTTGTGATATTATCCATATAAATAATAATAATTAATTACATATCTTACAGTGAGTCAACGAAAATATTTATTATATTATTTTTTTGAGTAATATATAGTGTAGTCTTTGATTAAAAAATCTTAAAATAAATTTGTTTATATGGTTGAGCATGGGGTAGGTCCACATCTAATTTAATATTGAAGCTCTATTTAATTTCTTTTATTTTATCTTATTCACAATAAGAATTCTCAAATAAATAAAGAATTTAATTTTGATTAATTGTATAAAAAAACTTAACATTATCATCTAATCATGTGATAATAAATTATTAAATGTGTTTAATTATCACAATAATTACTTAAAAATTTTAACTTTTTTAATGATTTATCAATACATAATTAAATAATAATATAACATTTAATTACAATAGAACAAAATTAAACTCATAAATAAATTCATGGAGTCTATCCAAATGATGTTTGGGCCAAATCAGACCGCCTGGTCCGACCACCCAAACTGTGAACCGGCACTCAAAACTGTTATGATTCACTACTTACATGAAACTTGTGATTAGATCAAATTAAACTGACCAAAAACTATATCGGACCGGATAAACCGGCCGGTTATCACCAAATTGTCCGATCCTTACTTTTTTTATTAAAAAAAAAAAAAGAAACTTTGCTTTTAATTTTTATTTCTTTTCTTTTTTTTTTTTACAGTGAAATCCCTAAGAAGGGACTTGATGTCTGCCTCCTTATCAGTCTGCGCCTCTCCCATTGAAGAAGAAGGGGAGTCCAGAGTGAAGCTCGCCGTTGCGACCGCACATCCACCCCAAGGGAGTGAAGTTCATCCGCCGCTGAAGCATGGTTCACTACCACTGAAGCTTGGTTTATCGCTGCGACGCCACTGAAGTCTCGCCACTGATGCCGCTGAAGCTTGGATCTTCGTCTTGCCGCTGATTGTGCGTTACCCGTCGTTATTCTTGGGTGGCCCGCCACCGTTCGTGGGTCATCTGAGATGACTCATCTCCCTCCGTTCGTGAGTTGTCTGCTACTGAAGATATGAGGCCATTTTGCCTTCAAGTTCGTTCCCAAACTTATCCTATATGCTTGGATACTCCTTTGCTATACTGTTTTAGTTCTTTTATTTGAACTTTGAATAACTTGTAGAGTGTAGACAATAAATCAGGCTATCATGTTGTATGATGCTATGATTTGTTCATAATCACATCTTTGTAGGTCGAGGTTATAGGTAACGCATACTGACTATTGAGCATATCTTAAGGTCTTAAAGGATTTGTTTTGTGTTTTAATATTTGATATGTTGGTGTTTTCTTGGTTTGATTTGGTTGGCCGACTTAACCCATTATACCAGTCAGACTTAAACAAAAAAAATTTTCGATTTCCGATTTTATTACAATCTAATACATACAATCCACCATTCGCAATGGACGATCTTGCTTTAAAGAATCACAAGTTTTCCTTTTTTTCCCCGCTTTAAGATTCATGGTTATCTCTTTCCCACTAGTTGTCAACTTGTCATTTAAAAAATAAATAAATTAGTAAATTGTGTAACGTCAAATTTAAATAACTATTATTTAACGACTTGCATACTTTTCAAAAAATAATTATATATATATATATATATACACACACATTTAAAGCTATTTATTACTCAATTTTTTTTAAAAAAAAAGAAGTTGTGCAAAAAAATAATAAAATTATTATCCATGCGAAATAAAAACATATCCCATGCAACATGTCCGAGACATACACTTTCCAACCTTATTCTGCCACACTTTCTTTCGTTAACACTCTCTCTCTTACTAAAAAAAAAAAAAGAAAACCAAACCTTAATGGAGCCAGCACCGCCTTCCACTGCCAAACTCCGTCTGTTGTGCAGCTATGGCGGTCACATAGTCCCTCGTCCCCGCACCAACTCTCTCTGCTACGCCGGTGGTAACACCCGCATCGTTGCAATTGACCGCCACGCCATCACCTCCCTTCCCTCCTTGGTTGCCCACCTTTCCTCTACTCTCTCTCTCAACTTCCCCTTCACTCTCAAGTATCAGCTTCCCCATCTCCACCTTGATTCCCTCATTTCCCTCACTTCCGATGATGATTTCCATATCCTCATCGACGAGCACAACCGCCTCTCCTTTTCTTCTCCTTCTCCTGCACCCTCCCGCATCAGAGTATTTATCTTCCCCATCACCATGAAGCCGGATTCCGTCATTCGCCACCCGAAAACCGAGGCTTGGTTCTTCGATGCGCTGAAGAGCGCTAAGATTATGCAAAAGGGGCGCCATTGCTTCATGATGGGTGTGGAGGGTGAGCCTCAGGACTATTGTTCCGCTGAATCTACTCGTTCCTTTCTGTCTTCTGGCCCTGAGTCTATGGTTTTGGAGACAAGTTCGTCTTTTGGGTCAACTTCGTCTTCCGCTTCTTTGACCAATTTGCCTCCCATTATCAGGGCTCAGGGTGAGGATAACGAGGCTATTTTGAAGGATAGTAAAGTAAAGTTGACATCTTCAGATACAATTCCAAGGTACTCTCCCCGTTTACTTGTATCTAATTTTTTGTTAAGAGTCATTGATAAGGAAAAGATTGCTGGTTTGGACTTGAGAAATGGAGTGAATAAACTCATTTATGTGCCATTAGTAATCTTAGTCAACTTGCTTAGATGTAGCTTCTTTCTAGTTGCTAGGCATGTTTTAGATTGTCTCAGAAATCTAGGACTAGGAGGATTACCACTTTATTGCCAATTTCTCAAAAGGCTTTAGTGAAAAATTGAAGATCACTAGAGTGGCCAATTACTGTACTCTAGTAGCTGAATTGATAATGCCTTTATTTATAGCGGTTTTTGGTAACTGGTTGTGTTTTATTTTGTTTCAGTGATAATACTGTTTCAAGTATTATGCCCCACCAGCAGAATATATCTTACCAAGACCCTGTGATTCATGCTTCGGAGGCTAGAGTTAATGCTGAATCCATTGAAGCAGAAAGTAAAATCCCTCACATTTCCTCTGGGGTCATAGCGAATAACATGAATATGGATCCGGGGTATACTTCATTTCCACAATTTAATCAAATGGAGAGGCCACATTTGCAGTTTGTACAAGCTGCTACACACTTTTTACCACTTCACCCAAGTGGCCTATTGCCAGTACCATCTTGCCAGCACATTTACCAGCATCCACGGCCATTGCAGCATCTGGTTTATTATCCTAATCAACCATACCCTGTATACCTTGTGCCTATTGGAAACGTGCCTCCCAATAGTTTGCCTACAACTGCTTCTAGCCAAGCTTCATTGAATCTAAATGCTTCCTTCGTGAATTGTCACATAGCTCACAACTCTGAGGGGGGAGCCAGGTTTCCTTTTACTCATGATTTTGCCTCACAAAATTACATAACAGACAATGCAACTACATCTTTTGTTGATGTACCTTACAATGGAAGTCAGCAACGAGAAATGGATATTTATCCAATGCATCATCAATCACAGACTATTTCTATCACTTCTAGGGAATCTCCCAAGTATGGAGATGAACTTGATGATGACCTTGCTCATGTCCAGATATACAAATCTCAGCCCCCACCTCCGACATTGCCTTCTAAATACCAAACCATGTCAAAAGCTACAACAGACCTGTTATCGGAGGCTTTTGCTGAATTGCGTGTGGATAACCTCAAACAGCAGACAGAAACATCACAGCCACGGTGATTTTATTATCTGGAAGATACAGTTTTGGTAGAAGTTCTATGATGACTTTTAACGTTTCTTTTTTGTTTCTCATATCGGTACTAGCATGTCTTGTTTGTCTACACCTTCTGATTGTTTAATACCTTGAATCTTCTTCCTATTACATCTTTTCCCATTTTCACTTCTTTTTTTCTTCATATTTTTATGTTGCTAATCCTCTTGTTTGATATGTGTAACCCTATATGATGCACGAATACGGGTACGAGTACAGGTATCGGATAAGACAGCAGTATAACACGGGGGTACGTCATTTCTTAAAAAATTAGGATACAGGTACGGTAGGATACGACATAGCATCTATATAAAAAATTATAAGTATCATCTTATAAAACATAAAAAAAAATATAAAATCATCACATCATAAATAAAAAAAATAATAGTTGGGTCATTCCATGATTAAGGAAGAAAAGTAAAGAAAATAGTCTTTATTTTCAATATTAGTCACTACAAACACAATAAAAGACTATAATTTATCAAATTCTTATAATATCCCATCCATATTGGCACAAAAATTCAAAAATAAAAATAAAAATTATAGGATATAGACTCCGGTAGTGTATTTGGAGTATTTGGTATCCGATATGAGTACGTATCTGACACGGGTATGACAGATATTTTGAAATATCGTTGCTTCCTAGGTAACCCTCCATAATGTCAAATTTTATAGAAGAGTGAGTTTCATATAAAAGAAGACATTTAATTTTATTTATCTCCAGTAGTTTTGGGTTGTCATCATAATTTGGTTGTTAGGTCCAGGCTACATGAATCCTGATATGTTAATCTTTGTCCTTGTTGGGTATGCCTATGCCCCCAATTGCTTCTCTCTTACTATCATTGAAATTTATCAGCATTAAAAATAGTGATGACAAAAACAGTGATCTATTATATATATATATATATATATATATATTGTCATGTAAAAAATTGTCTGATAATTGCAATTTCAAATGCTTGCTTGTGAGTATCTTAAAGGCAAAGGTATAGCCTTCAAATTCCCCAAATTTTCCTGTCAAACTTTGTGCTATTTCATTAATACACTGTAAAATTATCAAAATTTAGTTGTCATGGTGCTTGTCGTGATTTTGGTTGGGCTGGCCTGTGAGAGTAATAAGTACAATGACCATCGATGGCAAAAATGTTGTTTGTGGGTAAGGCACTTTTAGGAGTCTGACTGGGGACTTCAATATGCTTCCATCTGCCTTCTACGCACTGGCATTCTATGTAATGCAGTTCTCTCCTATCTCTTTCTTTAATAATATCGTTAGTTGATTTTGATACTTGATGTTTCAACATTCAACTCCTCTATAAAATCGCTCTTATAAAGTTAACATCCAAACTGGTAGTATTACAGATAAATTCTCTTATGTTGGGCTCTGTTATGTTTTCAATTTTATAGGTTCCATCGTCATAGGCTTCAAGCATATATGTAGTTGTTTATGTACGTTCTATGTTACTTTGACAGCCAGCCCCTAAATGCACCAGGTCAAAGTGGAGCGCCTTTAAGATCGGTTGCGGAGAGATTTATAGTCTCCATTGACACGAAAGTTGATCCGAAGATACAATTATCATATTAAAATCTTGTGATTGCAATTTGCAGGTTAGTAGCCAAATGATAAAACTTAATGCTAGTATGTTAACAGCTAGAGAAAGATTGAAAATGAGACAAATGACAAGATCACAAGGACTAGGAGTTTCTTTTTTCTTTTTTCTTTTTTCTTTCTTTTGGTACTAAAATGTTTAGGGGGGAGAGAAGGTTGTCGCATTCCAAAGTCAATACCACAAGCATCAACAAGGGCCTACAGTGATACTTACATATGACTTACAAATGAAAGATCACTAGTAAGAATCGAACTTAAGACCTGTGGTTTCAAATTCAATCTTACCAACTGAGCCAATTTTCGTTAGACAAGTACTAAGAGTTTCAACGCATGAACTAGTTAGTTTAATTCCACCCCACTAAATGACTGCATATTCTTCTTTTTTTTTTATATAGCTTTTAGCCTTTTATTACTATTTTTGTTTGGCTTTGTGTATTTTTCCATACCTCTGGTTACTAGAATATTGTAGTTATTTTTCACTTTCAAACACAAATTAAAAGCGCTTTTTATATCATTGATCTGATTTTGTGGATTTGATCTCCTGTCATTTTCCTTTCCCTTGACTCTATCACCAATGGAACCTCATTGTGCTGAATAATTTTCTTGTAAAATATGGCAGCGACTTTCAACTATCACCCGTGATTAATATTTTCTTTTTTGAGTTAATATATATCATTGATCTGATTTTGTGGATTTGATCTCCTATCATTTTCCTTTCCCTTGACTCCATCGCCATTGGGACCTCATTGTGCTGAATAATTTTCTTGTAAAATATGGCAGCGACTTTCAACTATCACCCGTGATAAATATTTTCTTTTTAGAGTTAATATAAAATAATAATGATCTCTAATTCTCTGTGCTCAAAGACTTGCATTCTAAATGGCATCACACATGCATCGACCTTCTTTTGTACATTTCCCAAAAAAAAAAGAGCATGTTTTTAGTAGTACAAGTCCTTTATCCTTGTCTAGCATCACGGCAAATATTATTCGTAGTGTAGTACTGAAGTGCAATAAACCAGGTTTTAAATTAAAAGAAAATTATAAACTGTCATGGGCATAACAAAGATGAAAGACACATGACTGACATGAGGCATCAGGGAATGGAACAAAATTAGAAAGGAAGGGGAGAGCATGAGTTCTGTAATGTTAGTTATATGGCAGTCACTAAGACATATTTGCCTCACTCTTCGCTGCTACTAAATTACAGCAGTGTTACTGTTATGAAGTTCTATTGTTTCTCTTTTTCTATTTTGATTTCATTATAGAGTCCTAGTGTTTCTCTTGTCTCTGAAATACTTTGTCAAATTTGGGATTACCTTCTTTTTCCTCTTAATAGTGAAAGGACTGACATGCCGAGCTGCTGGTGAAGCAGACTTCTGAAACTTAGCTCCCCTGGCAGGAGTCATACTGCCATTGGACTTGATGCTCTTTCGAGACATGGTTCGCTGCATGTTCTTGGATGAATTCTTGTCACGTTTTCTTGGCCAATTCTCAAACTCTCCCCTGCTAACTCTCTTTGAAAGCAACTTTTCTTTGGTATAGACCTCCAGCTCTTCCTCCAATTTCGTCTCCTTGATTTCTCTTTGAGCTATTTTAGTCTGCATCAGTATTTCCTTCTCACTAGCCTTGAGAGCTTCAATCCATGCCTGAGCTGCTGCAACTTTTTTATCAGCAATTTCTTTTGCCTCAGCTGCATGATTAGTTAAATATTCATATTCAAACTTTGAGATAGTAATCAAGGAACTACTCTGTGCTGCTAAACCTCTGACTCTCATGGTACTCTCCGTAAGGGTTTTCAGCTTCTCTAAGGCTAAATCCTCCGATGATTTAATTGCTTCTAGCTCTTGCAAGGCACTTTGCAATCTTTCCTCAGTCATATCTATCTCAAACTCAGTTTTTTGAATCTCTGCATTAGTGGTTGTAACCTCTTGATTTATAAGCTCCTTTTCTTTTTTTGCTTCTTCTGTTTCTGTCTTCAGCTTACGAAGACGATGTGATAAACTAATGACTATTGATTTGGCCTTTTCCTCTCCAGCAGATACAGCTTATAATTTTGATTTTGCTCTCAAAAGCTTGGAACTGAGATTTTGAACTTTTGAATCAACTTTCGATTCCTCCTTCTTCAAGCGAACTGTCTCAGCAGTTTCATGCTTCAGCTCATTTCTTATAACATCCATAGAGGCCATAAACTGAAAACCTTCCTCTCTAATTAAAGCTAATTCTTTCTTTGCTGCCTCCATTTCTTCTTTTATAGTCTGTAACAAAGGAGAGTCTCCTGATTCCTCCCCTTAACCCAACCTTCCTTCCATAAGCTCCATCCTCTGATCTCTTTGAACCCTTTTCTCCATTTCTCTAACTAACTTCAATTCATTCTGCAAGACATCAACATCAGACATTGTCATAGCTAATTTCATTTCAAGCTCTTTTGACTCATCTATCTCTTCAATTGCCTCCTTCAACTTTTCCCTCCTGCTTTGCAATTCAAAAGAAAATTCATTTGCTTCCTTCTCTCTCTGAGCTTCAATATCTCCCAATTCTTTCAAAGCCTCGATCCTGGCCAATTCAGCAAGCACTTGTTCTTCATTGGCTTCCTCAATCTGTTTACTAAGTACTTCTGCAGTTCTTGAGCAGGACAGAATCTTCGAGCTTGATGCTTCAATTTCCTTCTCTGCCCGCGATTTCTCTTCCAAAACAGAAGCCACATCGAGCTTAAGCTTGAACAATTCCTGTTTAACATGTTCCAATTCTCTCATCACTTGTACAAACTCAAAATTCTCATTCCTCCTTACAACCAATGCCCGCTCTACATGCTTTCCCAACTTCTGTAGTGACTCTATATCTCGCATTTCGGCCCTTGCCTCGTAGCTTGATTCCTCAATCGTAGAAGAAAGAACTCTCACTGTCTTGTTTGCATTAGAAAGCTCAGATTCTGCTTGAGCTTTTGCAGATTCTGCGGCCCATCTGCTTTCTTTGTACCGGCCAATATCCCTTCTTGCTCTGTGGAGTTCTCTTGCTCTTGAAGATGGCTTCTGAGGAATATGTGAGAAAATTGCACAAAAAGATTAAATAAAAGAAATAATGGTGCACAAATAGCAAATAGATGAAGATTGAAGAGAGGGGGTTCTTCTGTGCTCTGAACAGACCGATGAGAAATCCATCTGGGTTTTCTTCACGAAGGACTATTAATATCAATATCTACATTCCTATCACCATAGAAGTTAACAACGGCTTTTACTGATCCAACTCTTGTTCTGTTACCAAGCTCTGAGCCATCCATATCTATGTATCCTGCTCACAACCGCTGCAAATTTATGAGCTTTTGCTCTGGTGTTGTGTTGCCAAAACTGAAGGTTTAGTTCAGATAATCAGAATTTTTCGCTTTTATTTATCGTACAATAGCATCATCACTCTGAATTAGCAGTTCCAACAGGGTAAAACAAATTAGACGTAGTACCTTAACTAGCCACTACGAGACATCTAAGCAGTGATATATAGGAAAACAGCATAAAAGCAGCAAATGTCATACCTGAGACCGTTGTTGGAGGATGGTTTGCTCAAAATGTTGGATGAAAGTTTGTGGTTGAGAATTCTCATAAGCTCAAATGGCCAAAGAAGTGGTGGAGCAGGAAGAGGGAGGGAGTTCCGATGACTGGCTGGTGTTGGACACATCGCTGTCTATCTCATAATTATTCTTTTTAGATTTTTCATGCAGTTTTTTTTTTCATTACAAGTTTCAAAATTTTATTCTCAAATTTTTTTCCTGGTAACAGCCAATTTTCATTTTCCTCGTTTGTCTTTTTTCGTTTCTTTATCGTAAAAATTGGAAAGCCAACTAATATTTTTCTAATAAAATGTAATTTTGTTATTATTTAAAATAATTTAGAGAACCACCGAGGCTGTGGTGCAATGGTCTAAAGCTTACTCAGAGTTCAATGAGATGCGAGTTTGAGCGTGCCTTCGAATACTTTGTGGATAGGCTTAGACGGGGTCTACAGTGAAGTTAAATTTAGGGAGAATGGTACTTAGCGTCAGTTCCTAAAAAATAATTACACATTTATTTTGAAATTTAATTAAATATTTAACTATATTAATTAATAATTTATATACAATTAATTACGTATTAAATAACAAAATAAAAATAAATAAATTATAATTAATTATATATAAATTATTAATTAATATAATTAAATATTTAATTAATTTTTAAAATCAATCAATAAGTAATTATCTTGAAGGAGCTTACCTGAGCCCCATTCTCCCTTAAATTTATGAGAAATTGATTTAATAGTGCAATTTGTGAGAGATAATTATTCTTTGGTTCGGTTTGAAAAATTAATCAAGTATTTAACTACATTAACCAATAATTTACATACTGTTAACCACGTATCAAGTATCAAAATGAAGATAATTTATTGGTTAACTGTATGTAAATTATTGATTAATGTAGTTGAATACTTGGTTAATTTTCAAAACGAACCAAACTGGTATTATATTTCACAAGAAGAACTAAATAGTCATTCTCCTTAAATTTATGGGAAAATGACTTAATAGTGCAGCTTGTAAGAGATAATTATTCTTTGGCTCGGCTTAAAAAATTAACCAAGTATTCAACTACATTAACCAATAATTTACATACTGTTAACCATGTATCAAGTATCAAAATGAAGATAATTTATTGGTTAACTGTATATAAATTATTGGTTAATGTAGTTGAATACTTTGTTAATTTTCAAAACGAACCAAACTGGTATTATCTTTTACAAGAAGAACTAAAGAGTCATTCTCCCAAACTTAGACACTAGCGGCCCTCTAGCCTGTGACAAAGCTTCTGACAGGTAGATGTAGGCACAAGTCCCATTGTTCATGCGATCATTCTAAAATCTCATTTTTATGTGCCGAAGAAAAAATAGAGAAAGTTTCAGTTTGTCCTTCTACAAAATAAACAAATATAATCAACTACTCTTAGCCTAATGGTGAACCATTATGATATTTGGGGTCAACTTGTTAGTAGTAGGATCAGTTTCACTTGAGTGTAAATTATGACTTGGCCAATCCAAGTCATTATAGACAAGTATAGATTAATCCTTCGTTAAAAGCGTTTGGATACTGCGTGCATAGCTAGCGATAGTCCTCAAATAAAAAAAAAAGCAAATCTAATATCTTTATGACATTCTCAATTTAAAAAAAAAATTATAATACTGTAAAATATAGTAATTAATAATTAAAACGTTAAAACGAAATAATTTCATCAAATTATTCCACATAAGTTTATAATTCATCTTGCTTAGAAGTTTATATATATAAGTAATGATGATTTGGTCCGTAAAAAATATAATATGTTCAATTTAATTTATAAAAACCTTTTACATCAACTGGTAACCTTAATAATTAATTTTGAGTCAATCAAGTTCTTCTTTCATTTCAAATGTTAATAATAAATAATTTGTCATGTGTATCACAATTAACATGTTAATTAGGGGTGCGCATGAGCGGGTTAGGTTAAATTGAACTTGACCCCGATTTAGACCCAAAGTTTTAATCTGGTTAACTTTCATGGTCGAGACTTGATTATATTGAAATTTGGATTGGGCCGGATCGTGACTAGGTCAATTTGATTTAAATACATAAAGTATTTTTTTATATAATGTTTTGATTATTTTTTCTGTACTTGTATAAATTTGTTTGTTTTACTACTTTTTGCTCATGCCAAAATCTAATCTAATTGACAATTACATAATAAGTAAATGACATAATAATTAAAATTATGAAGAGTTACAATAATTGATCAAAGTCTAACATTTAAAAAAACGCAAAAACAATATATAGGAAAATTTTGAAAAAACAATAATTTATGTAATGCCGAGCTAGACTAGGGTGGCTTGGAAGGTGACTCAATCCCAGCTTAAAAATATATCAGATCTAAAAAACAGATTCGATTCTGGCTAAAACATATAAAGTCAAGGCCAAAATTTTGGTGACGAGCATAGAATTGAATGGATAAGTGTGTGATACAATAGATAATAATTTTAAAAAAATTTGTACCGCAAAATGAGATTTAAAATATTAATCAAAATATTTGTTTTTATTTTTTCTTCATCTAAACATAAACTCTAATTCATTACTTTTCTTCTTATTTTCTCTACTCTTCATTTTCTTTATTTCCATTTAATGTAGTTATCATTTCAACACTACGTCCTTCATGAGAAGAAGAGATTTTTTTGCATAATTTATATAAAAAAATCTCATGAAAATGAAAATATAACAAAATAATAAAATTTTTTGAACTAAATCAATTTTTGAGTTTGCTTAATTTTAAAAAGTTTAAATTTGGTTAATTGCTAATATAAAAACTTTTACACTATATGTAAATACGAAAGTATGGTATCATCATATTATCTAAAAATTTTAATATTTTTTAATTAGGTGCCATTATATAATTAACTCAAAGTTAGTAAATCGAAATTAAATTTAAAAGACCAAAACGACCTTGTTTTGCATTCATTCATCCAAGTCCAACGGCGGAAAGCGCGCAATTCGAACGAAAAAGGGAAAAAAAGAAATTTGAAATTGCATGGTGATAGGTGGGGGAGAGAGAGAGAGATCTGACACAGCTTCTTCTTCTTCTTCCTCTTGAATCTGAATGGCCTCCTCATATCAGAGAGAGAGATACAATTACGATTAGGGTTTTGATCTGAGGATTTGTAAGAGAGAGAGAGAGAGAAATAGAGAAATGGAGGTGGAGAGGTCATCGCTGTGCAATTGCGTGGTTAACTTTCTGTTGGAGGAGAACTACTTTCTGACTGCGTTTGAGCTTCTTCACGAGCTTCTCGACGATGGGCGTGACGATCATGCCATTCGTCTCAAACAATACTTCTCCGATGCCTCCCGCTTCCCACCTCATCAAATCTCTCGCTTCAACTCTCTCCGTCTCCGTCTCCGAGGTCACCTCCTCACCTTCCGCATTTCATTTCCTTTCCTTCCACTCACTCTCTCTCTTTCTAATACCAATACATTATTTGGCAGATCCTCAAACTTTGCTGCAAGAGAAAGAAGCAGCGGAAGAAAAGTTGGCCATTACTGATTATGGACTACGTTTAGCACAAGAAGACATCTTAAAACTCAAAAGTCAAATGCAGAAGAAAACAGAATACCTTAATGAACTAAATGGTATTTTCTTCTTTTTCAACGCATCTTACCTTTTTATCTTTACACTTTACGTAATATCCATTTGGCATTCAATATCACAGCTTTTACGTAATTATGTTGAAGGCCTTTACTTTTGGATAACATGTTTAGTTTTGCACTTGTTTAAAGACAGATGTCCACTGGTCAATTACTTGCATGAATGGAGAGGCTGTTTCCGTTGACTACAACCTGTGAACCTCAACCTTAATGATAAATAATGAAGGAGAGACAATAATAGAGAATAGTCTCAAGCATATAATGATAAATAATGAATAAAACTGAAATCAAATAATTTTTTTAAATAATATATATATATATATATTATTTTTTATTTAATTTGTACCTGAATGAAATGTCAAACTTTTTGTTTCACTTTGTGCTTAAATTAATTAAAGAAAAGGCGAAGAAAGTTTTGAGCCATGTAATAGATTAGGACAGGAGATGAAGCTCAATCAATTAAAAGGAAATGATAGCAATGGAAATTATTTTCAAAAAATTGTCTTCAAATCGTGTGGGAATAGTAGTCAAATTAAAAACTTTTTTATTTAAAAGGTTGCTGCAAAAGTTGACAGGTGTAACATTGGGCTGGTACAAGTTTTGGTGGAATAAATGAATGGGATATGCTACCATGTTGCTAGGTGAGAGTGGCAGCTCCTTTATATGTATAGATGTTGCAAAAGATATTTGCATTTATGACATACTTCTACAATGCTGATTATGAGTTCCTATTTAGTGTTGCTAAATTGTCTTGCTTAATATGTTCTTCTTTTATATATGAAAAAAATAAAAATCTTTTGCAGAATCAAACTCTTTTATGATTTGTTGACAACCATTATCTATGGCAAATAATGCAATTTGGCTTTTTAGGAGGATGTCTTATATACTCTGCTCTTGTACTTCTTTCTCTCGCTTCTGCAATAAATTTTCTTCTTTTATTAAAAAAAAATATATATGCAATTTGGAATATTTAAGATTTACTCCGGGTGTAACTGCTCTATCTGCATATGATACTATACTTTTGTAATTCTTGCATACTTCTATTCTGGATGCAGCTGCACAGTCAAGTAGGGATATTTCAGTGAATGATGGTCTACAAATTCAACAACAAAAAAGGAATAGTTCCTTCACTGATTTGGGCCCATTAAAGGATACTGAACGTCGAGATCTTAATTGTGCTGTGAAGGAATATTTGCTTATAGCTGGCTACCGTCTTACTGCAATGACATTTTATGAGGAGGTAGGAACTGCTGTATTGGCTTTTTTCTCTTTCTGTGACTTTTCAATTTTATTTTTCTTTCCCTATGTTTTCCTTCTTTCCTGTGATTTATTTATTTTTTTAGAAAGTAGCGTCTCCTTTCTTCTTTGAGATGCACTTTTGTTTCGTAATTCTGTCAGTTTTGGATTTTTTTTTCCCTTTATCTGATTTAGTTAGCATTTGGGAAATATACTAGTTACACTGGTAGTGGCTGTAGTAGCTTCATGTATGGAACATGAACCAATCCAATATAAAGAAGTCATATATGGAATGTAATCATGTATAGAGGAAGTTATGCTCTTTTACTTGTTTATTTTGGGAGTGGTATGATGGCTCTTGGATGTGAAATGCAAATGGAAGTAAGTTCCCCTCCATAATAGGCATAGATCCGTTATGGTTGGATTTTTTAATTTACTTCTCAGGATTGTTTAGATTGAAGTAGTTCAGAAGTCCAGGAACCTAGCTGAGTGAATTCTTAAATGGATAAAGACCTTGTATTTGACGTTAAAAGTTTTTGGGTTTACATGAGTGCCAGAATTTTTTTAAGTAACTTTTGTCTCCACATTTGTTGTGGGACAGAATTCTTCACTTGGCTCTTTCCTTCTTCTTTTTTTTTGTGAACTACTCATACAGATTGTCAGATGGATAGGAAGCCACAATTTCATTGATGTTAGTGGGGGCTGTATTGTATTTCTTTGGTTCTTGCTATTTTCTTTTTCTTTTGCTCTTAGATGAAATCTTTTCCTCTTTCATGTAATCTCTTCTTTTCTTCCTAATAAATCTCCTCTGTTACCTGCGCTCCTCTCCTCAATAAACAAAAAAGAAAATAAAAAAGAGATTTCTATATATGGTACCTTCCTGCATTATTGACCATTGGATTTTTCTTCAAGATTTGTTCAACAACCATCCAACAGTCAATAATACTGCCAACTAGGAAGGGAGTATCACAACAAAAGGTACCACATAATTCTCCAAATAAAAAACTAGATGTATGTTTCATATGGAGTTCTGATGCAATATAACAGATCTGTAAGTTTCTGTGTTGTAATCATGGTAGTTCTTGTGTATGTGAAACATCAAACATCAGAAATGCTCTCAAGATATTGTATCTGGTGGAAATGTTTATGTATTATATATCACATTACGTTGTGCTCGCCATTATTGGTGCTTAATGTTATGCAATGTTTAATCTGCAATATCTGTTCCTGTAGGTTAGAGACCTGAACTTGGACACTTTGCAGAATACACATGCATTCATGCCAGATGCCTTGCGTCATTATTATTATCAGTATCTTTCATCAACTTCAGAGACTGCTGAGGTGATTCTTTAAGTCATGGTGTAGGCAAGTTTCTCATTGCATACTACCTAAAGGAATGCTGATAAATGGTCCAACTGCTTGTTTATTATTTGATGTCTTTGCACCATTTGGCTACTGCATCTTACCGTTTTGTGGGTTTTGTATGTCTTGTATTATGCAATATGCATACATATGTTTTATATATGCTTTTTTCTTCTGCAATTGTTATGTTTTTCTCATAAGTTTTTCATTAATGATTGATCTAGAATATACACAAATTTAAATCTTTTTTTTTTATTTTTTATAAAAGAAGAATTCATTAGTAGATAGAAGAGCAGTACATAAAAGGTGGATAAGAAATCCTCCTAGAGCAACCAAAAAGGTAAAACAAAACAAAACAAACAAAAAATAAGTACATTTGCTCAAAGATTTCTCCAATCCTTCTGTAAATCCATAATAGAATAATAAACCATGTGCTGACTCTTTTATAGAAGCCAACAAAAAAAAAACCATAAAAACATGGGAAGGGAGAAACTTTTCAGTGAAAACTCTCACACTACGCTTAATCCGTAAACACAAACCTGCAAATAGAAAATATCCTTAATGCAGTGAAATCTAAATTTTCTTCTTGGAGGAGAAATCATCTTTCAGCAGGAGTAAAAGCACTGTACTAAGCTCTCTGTCCACTTTAAACAATATACTACTTCCCACCAATTGTTAATCAGCCTCTTTAGTTCAATAACCATATTGTATTGGCGAGTTTGTTATGCTTGTAGAAGATAAGGACATGCTTTTCACATTTTTGGGTATTTGATACAATGATTAATAGAAAATATCCTTAATGGAGTGAAAAGAAAATTTTCTTCTTGGAAGAGAAGTCGTCTTTTAGAAGGAGTAAAGCATTGCACTAATGTCCACTGTCCACTTTAAACAAGATACTACATCCCACCAATTGTTGATCAGCCTCTTTAGTTCAATAACCATATTGTGTTGGTGAGTTTGTTATGCTTCTGGAAATAAGGACATGCTTTTCACATTTTTGGGTATCTGATACATTGCTTAATAGAAAGTATCCTTAATAGAGTGAAAACAAAATATTCTTCTTGGAAGAGAAGTCGTCTTTAAGAAGGAGTAAAGCATTGCACTAATGCCCACTGTCCACTTTAAACAATATACAACTTCCTGCGAAATGTTAATAGACCTCTTTAGTTCAATAATCATTTTGTGTTGGTGAGTTTGTTATGCTTCTAGAAGATAGTTTTTGTTTGGTCTGCGGTGGTATATGATGGGATTAATATGATAGAGTCCCACATTGGCTAAATACCAATGTGTGGAGTGATATTTAAGTCCTTGGGCCCTCCCACCTTAATAGCTAGCTTTTGGAGTGTGGTTCTCCCTTGGACTTAAGTATTCTATCATAATAGAAGTGACCTGGTACTGGTGTTTTTAGAATCGAACTAATCATTGAAGCAGTGAGGGGAGAGGTTCATGGGTTAGTGGTTTGGCTAGGGTTAAATTGGGGTTTTATATATACACATACACATATGTTTGCACTCATTTTAACAGCATATGAAGTTGACTAGTGCTTTAACATCCACAGTGCTCTATTAATTCCATGGCATCTTTTTATGCAAATGGATGAGGTTCAACATCAGATTTACACTGATGATGTGGGCTTGCACGTTGTTAAAATTGGACTGGTCCTACCTGTTAGAGATATAAAACTAATCTTGGGCTTTTACCTAACAGCTTAAACTTTTGAGAAAGTTGGTCCTTGACATGGTATCAGAGTTTATATCCTTGCTGCCCCTATGCTTCTAAAAGCACAAGGTAAAGTGGGACTGTGCATTGTCTACACCTCGAGCCCAAAGAGCTCCTACATGAAGAGGCGTGTTAGAGATATAAAACTAAACGTGGGCCTTCATTTAAAAGCTTAAGCTTTCGGGGAGAATTGATTCTTGACACTACCACCAAACCAGTGGCCAGGTCAATGATTTAGTGGTGAATTGGCCAGTTCAAGGTTGGTTTTCTTTAATCTATAATTGGACTGGACAACTACCCAGTTCACCAGTTTTCGAGTTGTATTGACTGGTATGTTCCTTTTTTTAAAATTTTGCCTTGTACAAACGAGAAGATCTTGTAACTTGCAAGACTTTATCTTCAAATCTTTTTATGATGTGTTATTATAATTCTGAGACTCAACTATTTATTCTTGCATTGGCTAGTGCTTTCCATGAGCTTCTCTTGTAATTTATCAGTTTCTGTTTTTCTTTTAATTTTTGAGGATTTCTCGTCCTCATTCAGTATCTCCTCTTCTCTCTTAGGCTATGTTTGGATGTTTTATGGTGGGTGTAATGGAATGGAGTCCAATGGAAGCGGATGGTAATGAATAAAGTTTCCATACCATTGTTTGAATGTTTAATGGTGGAGTGGAAGAAAGTTTTAGTGGAAGTGAATGGAATAGCAAGAATTATATATTTATTGTTCCCATATTGCCGTTATCTCAAACACAAAAATATAAGTATTAAAGATAAAAATGTAATTTCATAACTTATTTCATCCCTTACCCCCAATTTGGAGGGGGAGAAAAATGGGAAAATGGAGTGGTATAGAGGGTGATGGAGTCCCCTCAATTCCATTCCTTTCTATCTCCTTTTCAAACATCCAAATAATGGTATCCTTTACCAGTCCATCTCTTACCACCAATCCAAATATTCCCTTAAACTTTTTCTATTAAAAAAAATTAGTTTCATCTAAATTATTTCCATTGCAATAAAACTCAGTTTAAAAGTTTCCTTTCTGCTTAATAAATGAATTTTTTTTTTATATTATGGAGGAATTGGATATTTTGAATTGATTTTTAATAGGTTTTTGAAGATGTAGGTAAATATGCTAACCAAATTAATCCTGTAATATTGATTTCAAATTACCGTTTATGCTGAATTGCACATGAATGAATATGTAGGAAAAAATTGCTCTACTTCGAGAAAACGAAACATTGCTGAAAGCAAATCAGAGGCTGTATCAAGAAAAGGAGAGCTTGTTGAAGAACAAAGATTTGTTAGATGGTCAAATAGGAGCATTAACTAAATCCTTGGAGGCACTGCTGAAAGATCTTAAAGACAAAGAGAACCTGGTAGTTCCTATTTACTTCTAAACGATGCGGTCAAACAATACTCATATTTTCAAAGTTATGAATACTAATTTTAACTTTCAGGTGCAAGTTTTAAAGCAGTCCTTGGAGAATCAAAGAAAGGAGCTCAATGCTTGCAGAGCTGAGATTACTAACCTGAAAATGTGTATTGAAGGGTCTCGTTCTGGAAAGAATCTGATTGTTAGTGATGTTAATAATTTTCAGTCTGAATCTTTGGAGAAGTACAAGGAAGAAATTATGAAATTGCAGATGGAAGTTGAATTGTTGAAGGGAAAGAATATAAGAGCTTCTGAACCTGGAAATTTTGTTGGTTCTGAAAATGAAATTATGCAGACAGAAGACAAAGTGATTGAGATTCATGAGGACCAAGGACCAATCTCTTACCCTGTTGATGCGCATTGGGTGTCGTACACAATGAAGATGCTCAATCACCGCCTGCTCAAACTCTTATTGAGTACGCTGATAAACATGAAGATGAACTGCATGAGTTATTTAATCCTGCAAATGCAAATAGTGATTTTGAAAATGTCTCTGAACAAAATATTGGAAAGCAAGAAAAGGATAGTAGGTTACTTGTACAATCAGACAGTGTAAATGATGAAGCAATATCTGAGAACACGGCGAGTCCATTCTACTCGTGCTTGAGGAAATCCTCAAACATCATTTCTTTTTGGTTTCTAGTTTCCTAACTTTTTTTAATGGATTTAATTTTGATCTATTGTGTGTAATTTTTTTTACAATATTATCATCGCATGTGTTGTCACATCATTAGAAGAGTTCGACTATGATAACAACTGCCTGAGAAGTCAAACTCTTTTAATGACGTGGCAACACATGTTTAATTGTTTAGATGCTAGTGTAAAACTTCACATTGATACTTGATAGTGGATCAAAATTAAACTCTTTCTGAATTTGGTGAAAATGGTCAGGATTGGTTTTGGTCAGGGCTTGTTCTTGTGTTAAAAATGGTGAACTAGTGGTATTTGCGCTGGTCTTCATTGCCAGTAATGTAGTGCTTATGTAACTACAAAGAGCAGAAATCTCCCGCTCCCCCCTAAAGGAATAATTAAAAATCAGAATGACAAGCTTTTAAACGAAAGAGATTTTTCTTTTGTACATCATAATGCAATTATGTTTTTTGTTCATGTTTATACTTTGACAGGGATTGGGAACCATTCAAATACTTGCAGACACTTTGCCTAAAATTGTTCCTTATGTCTTGATCAACCATTGTGATGTGTGCAATTGAGCGCCACCCAGATAGCAGAACTCGGGATTCTTTGACCCACACATTGTTTAATTTAATCAAGCGTCCTGATGAACAACAGAGACGAATAATAATGGATGTAAGTTATTGTTAAAGTCAGTGACATAACTTGCTGTCATTACCTTCTTGTGTGCTATTTTGGATTTGCTAATATTTAAATGATGATATTTTGTAAACTCACTACTCTAGAAAAATGTATGGTTATGCTTATTTCTTGGACTGATGTAAACAGAGTAGTTAGGAAAGTTGTTAATCTCTAAAAACCAAGCTGACTTTTGTGTAAGATATAAGTCTGCAGAAGATGAACAAAATGTGCTTCTTCTTACTTCCCATTTTGTTGTTCCTTTCAAGCTAACAATTATATTGGTTTCTTAACTTTGTTTAAAGACTGGTTTAGAAAGCAACTTTGAATTTCTTGTCATCATTTCAGGCATGTGTCAACCTTGCAAAGAATGTTGGAGAGATGAGAACAGAAACAGAATTGCTACCTCAATGTTGGGAACAAGTTTATTCTGGCCTCAATTTTCAACCTACTCTTTGCCATTCTGACTTAGGAACCAGGTTTTCAGTTTTTTGGTGTTATGGATTTTAGATAAATCACATGTACGAAGAGCGTAGGCTGCTTGTTGCTCAATCATGTGGAGAGCTTGCAGAATTTGTGCGGCCTGAGATTCGCGATTCTCTTATTTTATCTGTTATTCAGCAACTAATAGAAGATTCTGCCACTGTCATTCGAGAGGCTGCGGCTCATAATATGGCTATGCTGCTTCCACTTTTCCTAAACATGGAGAAATATTTCAAGGTCAGCCTCACTATACATGTTTCAAGGCAATCATGGAGAAGATTTCTGACTTGAGAGAATTGGCTGCAATGTAAGCTCTGGAACAGGTTGACGAGACGGTCTAGGGAATGGAGCCTTTTACCCTTACCATTATATGACAACTTTTAAATAAATAAATAAAGAGTTGCTCCAATTATTTGATTTATTTGTTGATAGGTGGAGGAGTTGATGTTCCAATTGGTATGTGATCCCTCAGGAGTGGTGGTGGAAACTACTCTCAAGGAATTGTTTCCTGCAGTTATAAAGTGGGGAAACAAATTAGACCATGTTTTGAGAGTTTTACTCTCTCACATTTTAAGCTCTGCTCAGGTATTTGTTTTCCTTTTTCCTGTCAGTTCTCCCTTGTGACTGAGAACTTAATCCTTGTTGGCAATTATTTGAGAGGAATTTCGTCCCCCAAATTGCAGCATTGCCCACCTCTTTCTGAAGTTGAAGGGTGTATAGAGTCACAGCTACATGTCTTGGGTGAAAGAGAGCGCTGGAATATAGATGTTCTATTGAGAATGCTGATGGAATTGCTTTCTTTGATGCACCAGAAAGCAATTGAGACATGCCCCTTTTCGTCCACCACAGAAACTACGCAAGTTGTGTTATCTACCACATTGCTTGAATTGTATGCAAGGTAACCATGGCATGAAGTGTTGACTTTGAAATAATACCATTAGGACATTTGAAAGAATTGATGCAACTGAACTTGGGTCTTGAATGTCACATCCTTCCACCTGTGAATGTCTGTTTGGAAGATGGGGGAAAGAGGGGAAAGGGAATGGACGAAAAGGTGGCAGGTCTGGTCTTGTGTCCAGAACCCACTAGCTTTGTGTGCTTGACGCTTGTAGTAATGTATATGCATTGCAGACTTGCATACACAGAAAGACAGACTGTGCGTGACCACCCTGTCAAAGCTGCTACTGATCTTTGAACGGTTTCCACTTTTTCTAGGGGACATGTTGAATGGGATGCATTCGAATGGATGCATGTTGAGTGCTTTCCTAAATTGATACAGCTGGCTTGCTTGTTACCACAGAAAGAAGATAATTTACGGACCCGAATTTCAAAGCTCACTTGTGTACCTTTTGGGGTTCTTTTAATTTGTTTTGTATGTTCAGGAGCACAACCATCTGAGTAACTTCTAATCGAAGTTATGTAATTGCAGTTTCTTTTATCTGTTTCTGAAAGGTTTGGGGATTCCTATATGACATGCATAATGCTACCTGTATTTTTAATAGCAGTTGGGGATGATGCCGATTTTACATTTTTTCCTAGGGCCATTCATTCGAGAATTAAAGGTAATGCCTCTTCAATTGTTTTGTGAAAGTTTTACATTGTTGTTTTATATTTGACTGTTCGCACGTAGGTTTGAGACCAAGGTCTGCTGTTGCTGAGAGGCTCTCTACAATGTGTCCTACCGCTTCTGCTGGCTGGTGTTTTGGGTGCTCCTGGAAAACGCAAACAATTAGCAGAGTACTTGAGGAAGTTGCTACTAGAAGACAATTCCAAGGAGAAAACGGCATCCAAGCACACTCCTGAGATTATTAATGATGTCCGCTTCATTTGGTTTGTATATCGTCACATATATTCTATTCTTAAAATTGATAGTATTTTTGTCCAAATGAATCATGAGTTTTCTTTATAATGAAGCACATATGAAGAAAACCATGGTATGATATTTAATATACTATGGGAAATGGTTGTCAGCTCTAACATGGACTTGAAAATAAGTGCTGCAAAGCCTCTGAAAGTTATTGTAAGCTTACGGTTTTCTTAGTTTCTTGTTGGACCTCATATAAATGCAAAACTCACAGAGTTGTTCATTAATAGGTGCCATATATTGATGCAAAGGTTGCTTCAACTCATGCTTTGCCTGCACTAGTTACTCTTGGATCTGACCAAATCCTCAAAGTGAAGTGTGCCAGCATAGATGCATTTGGTGCTGTGGCTCAACACTTAAAAAATGAGATGGTATCTGTTGCTAGTATTTCTCCTAGGTTTCTGTTGAAATTATTATGTTAATGCAGCTCCACATTTCAAATTCCTGATCAAAAAGATATATTGCAGATAGTTGACAAGATACGTGTTCAAATGGGTGCTTTTCTTGAAGATGGATCCCATGAAGCTACTATTGCTGTTATTCATGCGCTGGTGGTTGCGGTACCGCATACAACAGAAAGGCTTAGAGATTATATCCTTAACCTTGTTTGTGGACAAGAAAATGTTTACAAAAATGGTTAATGTCCTGACGTTATGTCTCATTTTCTTAGTCATTTGCATTTTCTGTTGGCTTTCAAGGTCTCTTAAATTGTGCCGTTTGTTTCTTTAACTTGATGTACATCTTTTGTCCAAGATTTCTCAACTTACAGCTGTGCCAACTGCTGCTTCAAGTGATTTGTTGCGTCGGCAAGAGAGGGCCAATGCATTTTGTGAGGCAATCCGTGCTCTGGATGCTACAGGTTTGCTCAATTAAAAATTATATTAATCTTGCCTCCCCACACCCTCTCAAGTTATTTTTCTGATGTTCAAGTTAAGTTGTAATAATAGTATAATGTTTCTTTGAAACCTGTCTTTGACTATCCACTTTATTCTTTATCTTGGCTATTCGGGTAATGCTTCAGAGTTCAGCCTTAAATATCAACAATATGGCATCATTGATTCATCAGCGATACTAGTAACAAATACCATGAAGGTCCTGTGTGCTATTGTCGTAGGATCCAAAGTTTTGATTAATGTTATTGTGTATTTACATCGGGAGCAGCCAGATTGGTAGCTTTCCCTATACCTGTCCATTGCCAATTATTAGCTGTTATGTATAAATTTGGTTAGCAGAATGAACTTGGGTTCAATTGAATAATCACCACATTTTTAAGAATACAATCCTAACTCTTGTTAAATCAAGTGGCTATCCGGTACTCTAAATAAAGTCTAGAATTTCAACATTACGCATAAAAATTGTAGTTTACAAGTTTTAATTTCCCATGGAGACTTTATTTTACTGATTTTTTAACATTTCTTTCTTACATCAAGTATTGTTAATTCTCAGTTTCTCTTCTATAGATCTTCCTGCAAATACTGTTCGGGGCTTCCTCCTGCCTGCAATACAGAACCTTTTAAAAGACTTGGATGCACTGGATCCTGCGCACAAAGAAGCCCTTGAAATCATTATGAAGGAACGATGAGGGGGAAGTTTTGAGAGTATAAGTAAGGTGATGGGTACTCATCTTGGGCTTGCATCAGTAGTCAGCAGCTTCTTTGGTGAGGGTGGCTTGCGTGGAAAGAGAGAGAGCACAGAATCACCATCAGAGGCAGTTGTGTCCTCGAAGGCTGTTACACCACCACCAGCAGAGGACACTAGATTCAGGCGCATCATGCTGGGAAATTTCAGCGAGATACTTCGGGGCAAGGCAAAAGCTCAAGAGGAAACTCAGAACCAATAAGCATTTCTGACTGTTAATTTTTTGCTCATTCTAATACATCAGCCACAGGGCCGGTCCTGAGATTTTGGGTGCCCTATGCGAAAATGATGCCCTCATAATCATTTGAATATTGTTCTCCTTGCATTTTTTGCTGCAAAATCATTAATAATCCGTTCAGAATCAAGGTTCTTTAAAAAGTCATTTTCGATAGAAATCAAAGCAAGACTATTTAATCTACCTTGTGACATAGTAGATCGCAAATAAGATTTTAACAATTTCAATTTAGAAAAACTTCTCTCAGCTGATGCAACAGTAACAGGGATAGTTAATATTATTCTATAAGCTTTGCATGCATTAGGAAAACAATTAAATGTCTTCAAAGAACTCAATATCATAAAGCTTGATTTTGATTCAACTGTTAAAACCTCTCTAATGACTTTTAATTCTTCAAATAGAATTTCACCATCAAGATCATAAGAATTATCATGTTTTAGGTGAGTTTCAAGATGTTTGCAACATAATTTCAAGTTCTTATCGGATAATGACCTAAGCCTTTCAATACTAAACAAAAAATCAAAAATCTTCTCATATGTGCTATACTGCTCAAATCTTCTATTAAGTGAGCCAATTGCTTGATCTACAATGTATAAAAAATAATGGATCCTAAAAGACTCCTCAGCAGACTCAAGGTTTAGTTGTGTGCATTTAGAGGGGTTTTCATCATAGTGTTTTTTTCTACGAATTTGACGTTTTTGAACAAACACACATTCAATCTCCATTTCATTCGCAATTTTTTCAGCACTAATAATAGCATTTGCAAATCCAGATTCTCTATATTTTTCCATGTACTTAATCAAACATTTTACTAGTTCTATAGCTACATCAATACGCATGTCTTTTTTTTGCAAACTTTTGCTAATTTCATTAACAGCAGATAACAGCTCAAACCAAATAACCATAGCTAATAAAAACTCAAAGTTTCCAATTCTATGACTTGCTAAAGATTCAGCTTCACTCTTAATTTTTGGATCATTATCTTGTTCAACTAGGTGAAGTAAAGCTTCTCGTATGTCTGAAGCTTGAGTTTTAATTGCATATACACTATTCACATGACTTTCCCAACGTGTTTGTGACAATTGTTTAATAGTTAAACCTTTCACA
Source organism: Styphnolobium japonicum (assembly GCA_023212625.1). Lineage (NCBI taxonomy): Eukaryota > Viridiplantae > Streptophyta > Magnoliopsida > Fabales > Fabaceae > Styphnolobium > Styphnolobium japonicum. The sequence continues at coordinate 30,311,450 of JALBWW010000005.1, read as the reverse complement.
TTATCTCTTAAAATTTTCCAACGCTTTGTGGAATGAGAAAATACAGTGTAAATACGTTGTAACACTCCAAAAAAGTATTTTGCTTTAGTACAAGAATTTGCAATGTCACAAAGTGTCAAGTTAAGGCTATGACAACCACATGGTGTGTATAATGCTCTAGGATTTATATCTAATAATTTTCTTTGCACACCTTGATGTTTACCTTTCATGTTTGATCCATTATCATATCTTTGCCCTCTCACATTATTAATATCAAGACCAAGAGTTTCTAAAACATTTTGTAATTCTTCAAACAATCATTGACCTGTTGTATCATAAACTTTCAAAAATTCTATAAAAAATTCTTCTATTTTTATTGGACTTGTAGAAACATCCACACAACATAGTATGAGAGTCATTTGTTCTTGGTGACTTACATCAGGAGTACAATCAAGAATCACAGAAAAATATTTTGCTTCTTTAATTTTTTGGACTATTGCACTTTTAACTTCATTACCTAACATATTAATCAATTCGTTTTGGATCTTATGCCTAAGATAATGATAATGAATTTCATTATGCTTGATGCAATCAAAATGCTTTTGCATGACAGGATCCCATTCAGCTATCATCTCAACAAGAGAAAAAAAGTTCCCATTGTTTTCTACATTAATCCTCTCCTTTTTTCCACGAAAAGCTAAATTTTGTTCAGCAAGATATCTAACAACAGAAATTATCCTAACTAAAACATCCCTCCAATGTTCTTTTTCTTTTCTTATAAGCCTTGCAGATGTTTATCAATTGTTATATTTTTCTGAAATCTTATTTGTAAGTCAATCCATTTACTCATGAAAGTCATGTGTGCACCACTTGATTCATGTTCTTTGAGCCTTTCAGAAATATGTTTCCAATCATTAAAACCTTCATTTGCTAAGTGATTTGTTTTATGACTTGTACCAAATAACTTACAGCAAAAACAAAAAACTCTATCTAATTCTTTTGAATAAACAAACCAACTCCTACCTTGCTCTTCTCCATTAGAACAAGAATCAGATGTAATATGATGATGAGAAGTGCCTACCAAAAGTATCATTAGGACCATTCACAATTGACATATCTCTTTTAGGACCATTTTTTAGTAATTCACCTCGTAAGTCACTTCTAAGGTTATTCCATGTTCTTGGATCATAAATGTCTAATGGAATAGACTGACTAGGTTGTTCATCAACAAAAGCAGGGATAAGTTCATTTTCATTACGACCTATATCATCAAAATATTCAATTTCATCATGATAATCACCTTCATTTTCATTATTTCCAACCAAAGTATCTTGCTCTTCATTATTCATAATTAGTTGTTCATTCTCTAAATTTCTAACTTTAGAGTCTAAATTATCTGGATTTGCATCATTCTGAATAGGAATTGTAGGATGTTTGACAAAAAATTTATCAAGTGCACCCTTTTGAGATTCAATATCAATTTCAATTTGTTTTTTTCTTTTTCGTTTTAGATGACCAGAAAGTTGTTTTCTAGGTAACATGTTCAAACAATTAGACAACAACTATAGACAAAAGTACAAAATTACAATCTATAAATGATAAATCAAACAAAGAGTCACTAATGAGTAAATAACAATGAGATGAAACAATAGTACCTGGGTGTGACTCCTTTCCTTGCCACCGACCTACCACACCGCACGTCTTCTCTATTTCTCTTGAATCTTGATGATTGTAGATCTTTTCTTTGTGCTCTAAAGTCTACACGGTGGGACCTAACATGAAATAGAAATCGTGAAACAGAGGATATCCTCCTTTTCTTGATGCTCTTGGTTGGACTCTTGGTGATTGGAGGAGATTGTTTCTTTTGAACTGAGAAAGACGAAGAGTCGGAGAAGGAGAAAGAGAAAGAAAATTAGAGGAACAGGGAAAAGGAAAAGTCTAAATAAAATAAGAGTGTAACAAATTTTAAAGTATATTAAATTAAAAAGATATTTTAATATATACAAATGAGATATATTTGTCATATTATCTTCTATTAATTTATTATTAATTTTTTGAAACAATTATTTTTTATTGATAAAAAATTAATTATATAAAATATTTATTTAATATTTATATATACTAAGTAAAATTTTACTCATAATCTGATACTCCTAAAAAAATAAGACCCTGGGCGGTCGCCCACCCCATCCATGCTCAGGGCCACCACTGATCAGCCATTAGGGAACAACACAGTTGGCTGATATGTTAGCAGTGGGTGACACCTATATTGGCTTTCTATAAAGATTTCTTGAGTGTTGTACCTAACAATTAAGAATACCGATATCCTGAAGGAATCTCTTTTATATATATTTGGAGTAACGGACTTCACTTCGGATCCCAAAATAAGTGTAAAAAAGCAACTAAAACGATTGGGGAGTTATGGAACCGCTGACTAGTTTAGATTTTAACCGTTTGATTGGTTTCGGTATTAGTGTTATTATTCAGGTATAAGTAATGCATTTTCGTCTTATTAGAACGTCATTATTGTGTGATGTACGGTAGAAATTTATAAAAATTATTTTAATTATAAATTACCAAAAAGATTTTCAGTTTCATCGTGTAAGAATAGACTTATAAATGTAATAATATTTTTGTTAGAAACTGACTTAAATAGAATGGATATTAAATAATATATTTGGATATAATGAAGGAATAGAATATTATAATTGTGTAATAAAATGCAGCGATAATGTGAAAATTGTAACTAGTTTTTTATGGTGGATTCGAGACTCAATTGACGATTCCAATTTTATTTATTTTTTGGTAAATTCCAAATTCCCAGTCGCCCAGGTGAAATATTTTCAAACCTGTGTCTGCATATGCATGCATATATGATATATCTGATACTTGATTTCTCTATTGAATTATCGCTGAATAACTTACAAGTAATAGGTACTTGATTGAATTTAATTTCAATCCATTGTAGTACAAAGTTTCTTTACACTGTCATCCAATCATGTGCTGACACATTATTAAAAGAGTTAGACTTTCTATGTGATTATTCTGATAGTCAAAATCTTTTAATGATTTGACAACACATAATTGAATGACAGTATAAAAAAACTTTACACTGACAGTGGATCAAAATTAAACTCTATTTGATTTACTAATAATATAACATTACAACTTTATTAAGAATAGCAACATAACAAACATATATACAAGGAACTAAAACGGACTTGTTGGCAGCTAAAACGACAGGAAAGTACAACTTTGAATCGAGGGCTATGATTCATATGACTACTAGTACTGCACTAGTGCAACATTTTACATGTGATTTATATTTATTATTTAGATATTGCATGCTTTATCAGCACGTGGAACTTGAAGCAACCAATATAGATTAAGATATTCAGGTACTATTTTTTCTGGTCATTCATTTGGGTTATGGGGGTGGAGGACATAGATTATCATGCTACCTCTTTGGTTACTTGTGGATTGGCACTTGCCCTGACTCAATACGCTTAATGTCCTCCACAAGTAGCTCATAGTGCCTCTTCACTTCTTCTGGAGTTTTTCCACCAACAGCCCTTGCAACATTGTACCAACGATCAGAGGTGTCCTTGTCATAAACAGCTAGAGCCCTTTCAAAGGCTTTATTGTCCTCAGCAGTCCATGAACCAGAAGAAGACATTGAACTGAGATGGTGGAGGACGGGTATGTCAAGGCAAGCAAAATAAAGGAACAGTAGCACCAGGTCGAGGTTTGATAGAGAATCACTTTAGGTAATGGTATAAGGAGAAAAGCCAGAGAAAATTAACTGAAATGCTTAAGAACAAAAAGCACGGTGAGCAAATTCAAGAGTGTATTGAATATATAAGACTTCAAGAAAGAGCTTATGCACGCAGAGTGGTGGCAAAGCCTGCTCCTTTTATAAGCAGAAGGCGAGGGTAGTACCAGTTATCATGAAGACCTTGCTAAAAGGAAGTAAAATTCTAATGATTTGTCTCCTTAGGAACCATACGAATTGAATAGAGGAGGACCAACGAGAAGAATAGCCAGATTGGAGAATCAGTATCTTCAAGAGTAACACGAGTGACTTCGCGAGAATAGGAGTTATGAAAGTTTTCCCTTCTTTACTTGAAAGGATAGTAGTATCAAATTGAAAATTCTTTTTTAAGATAAAATCTTGTGTATTTAAGCAATAAAAAAATTCATTATACTATTTTTAACAGATAAACTTGCAAACCCTGTCAATCACTTCCTTAGTTTGAGATATATGAATAGAAAAAAAATATAGAAATTGCCAGCCATAGGTTAGCCAATGCTTCTTTACATTATTCTTCCACTTGCATGGTCTTCAGTGGGTCCAAGCTAGCTCATACCCGCTGAATCTAAGTGCAAGTACTAAAGTTCTCAAGTGTGCATCACAAATCCTTAGTCTCTTGTTCAGATGTGTTTGCTTGCAAAGAAGCCCTTTGTGTGATCTTGTGAGTGTACTATATATATATGTCCTGAACAACATTCCGACAATCTAGATGGCCTGATATGTCCATACAATGGTTATTATTATATGAAGTTTTTACGCCTATAGTTTGCATTTCTTGTTACAGCATTATGGTCAATATTAATTCTGTTTTCTTTCTTTTGAATTGAGCAAAGTAATTGCATATCATTACTTGTTATTGTTGTAATTGCTTATTTTTCAATACTTCATCTTTCTTTATTTCTTAATATTTATTATTTTAGACCACAAGCTGTTGCATGTCGTACATATAGTGGGCGTGACTAGTAATTAACAACTAGTTTCTACTGGATTTATGCTTTTAACAAAAAAGAATAACTAATATTCTTTTGGATTTTAGTTAAGAAAAGGACTGTTTACAAATAGTTTCTAAATATATATGTTTGGAATGAGGCCAAATCTTATAAAATTAAGCATCATATTTCAGATCGAGGGCGGTGGGGTGGTGTGATACCATGGCTTTATGGTAGCAACTTGTAAAAATTGTCCCGCCCTATGGACCTGTCTTTGCTAATATCTGGCAAGTAGGCTTCAGTATAGTTTATTATTCAAAATAGGTAAAACCAATGCTCAATATTGAGAGGTCCGGCCTTACCTCATTTAATGGCTGCTGAAATTTTGAACTTAAAGTCTAATAATTTTCTTAAATCTTTATGATATTGTTGTGATGATAAGGGTACTTAATTACTCTTTTATAATGTGAATATATTCATAATTCCAAGTCCTTTAATTAGATGCAACTATATATAGCACCAAGTGTGATATTTCATAATTAAGCCAACTAGATGTAAGGGCTAAATCTGAATTTTCGCGATGAAGTTTGGTCTCGGTTTATGCTTAATTCTATATTTCATTGCTATGTAAACATATTGATGTCTGTCTGTCAACCTTTTTATGTTGAAATTCTACAGCAGATAAAAAATATATAATGGAAACCTTTTAGTGATTGTTATTAGAGTGTTCTAGCAGGTTTAAAACATTTTTTGAATGAATTTTATTTTTGGTAAAATTATGAGATGTTTTTATATTTTTTGAATGTAAGACTAATTTAAATTTGAGCATCAACTTTACTCTAATCACAAAATATTTTTAATAAAATTCAAACTTTTATATACAAATAAAATCTACTCGTATGAAACTCAATTTAACAATTAATGAACATTTCGTGATTATCTTTTTAATAAATCTAGTCTCAATGTAAGTTGCAGCTACCGTGACCTTTGTCAGTACAATGTATACGGACTCTTCCATCCTACTTGAAAAATTCTTTGGGAAAATAACTTATTTGTCAGTATAGGTAAAAGATGTTTCATTTTGATTTGGTCATTAAATTAATTAAATATTAAATTAATTTAATTAATAATTTATATATAATTAATTAATAATTTATACTTAATATATAATTCATTGTAAGTAAATTATTAATTAAATTAATTTAATACTTGATTAATTTAATTTACAAACTAAAATAAAAATTCTTTTTATAAGTCACACTAAATTATCATTTTCTCAATATAGAAAGAAAAGGCTTAATCTTGATTAAAAATGCGTAAAGTACAAGTTTATAGTATCAACAAAATAAATCAACTAATTAAGTAATTCTTTTAAGTACAATTACTCTTTAACAAACTGGTGTCCAACGTAAGCCAGCTTCGCAACGGGTAGGACAATGAAAAGAATTTAGGAGAATGATAATTTAGTGTGATTTGTAAAAAAATAAATTTATTTTGGTTAATGAATTAAATTAATTTAATCAATAATTTATTATAATTAATCACATATCAAGTATTAAAATAAAAATAAATTATTAATTAATTATATATAAATTATTAATTAAATTAATTTTTATTTTGATTAATTTAATGGCCAAACCAAAATAGAATAAATTTTACCCAAATTAAACTAATGAGTAATTTGCCCTTCCCTTCTACATATTGTTACGGAGGATGGAACCAGGAATCGGCAACTTTATGGGACAAGGAGAAGAATCCACCAACCACCATCTAAAGCATAAAGAGATAGTCTTTGAAGGAATATTTGTTGTTTGAGCGAACCTGTTGAATTCAAAATGGTAGCTGGTGGGTTTCTCTTAAAGGCTTACGGAAGCTTGTTAGGGAATATGTGCATAGGAAATGATACTTTTATGACTAAAAAACCATTTATCAAGAGACCGTTCAAAGTTTACTTGGAAATTAATCTGATAGCATAGATTTAATTTTTATACCACATATGATGTTTTAATTTGTTATGCGTAATACTCTTGAAGTATGCATAATTTTTTTTAACCTGATTACTTGGGGGCATTGTTTTAAAAATGCTTATCAAATCGATAAGGCTAAGGCTCTTAATTTATGGTATGACAGATTCAACCAATTTAACAAAGTATCAAATAGGACCGCATAAGAAAGGGAGAGTTTTACTATGCACATGTAGTTACAAGAGTATTCATGCTTGATCAAAATTATTTATGATAACCGGTTTTTTCTTATTTTTTGTTTAAGACTTAACTTTTCATTTTTGCAATATAACCCATATTATTTTTATTCTTTTTTTTTTTTGCATGACTTTAAAATAATACTGTCATAATATTTTATTATGACTAATCATAATATTTTATTTTATATTTAATGTATTTCATAAAAATAAAAATTAATATATATATATAGAAATTTTTTTAATTTATATATATTTTCATCAATTATAAATTTAATATTTTCTGAAAACATTTTTTTAGTATTGTTTTGAAAACATTTGTTTTTAATATTGTTTTGAAAATGTTTACTTGTAATCCCGCCATGCTATTATTAATTTTTTTAAGAATGACATTTTTAATTTTATCTAATTGTTCTTCTTCTTCATTTCCTATCGTTTCAGCTTTAACCAAAAGGTGAATTTTTTTATTTTTCATATTTTTTTATGACACATGAAATTTTAATTTTATTTTAGTTTTATTTATTTCATGAAAAGTAAATTTATTTTGTTTTTATAAAAAAAATATTTCAACAATTCTTTTTATAAATTCTCATATATATTTTTTTCACAAGATTTTTTTTCTTCATAGGGAATAAGATGGCGAGACTGTTAGTCCCGCCATGACTATTTGTTTAAATATTAAAAATTATTTATATTTTATTTGAAAAATAAGAGATTTTCATGCAAAAAATATTATATAAATTTTTTTAACCTCATTGGGCCATGTAATTATTTTAATTTAAAAGTAATATTAGCTTATTAAAATATTTATATTTTATTTGAGGAATAGGATGGTGGGACTACTAGTCCCGCCATGTAATTATTTTTATTTAAAATTATATGTAATTATTTTTATTATTTTTATTATCCAGAATATTATTCTTATATGCAATTAATAATATTTCAAATTTTGTCAATATTTTTATTTAAAATATTTTAATAATATTTACAATAATTTTAGTAAAATAATTTTTTTAATTTTATGAACATTTTATTTAAGAAGCAATTAAAGAAAATATATATATATATACATATATATAAACTAGATTTTTACTAAGAAAAAAATATAAAAACAAAAACATAAAAAAAATATAAAAACATATTCATTGGCGGGACTGTCAGTCCCGCCATGCCTTAATTATATATATATAGTTTTAAACATATATATTAATACACAAAAAATTTCCTTAAGTTATTTTATGAAAAAAATTTAATATTTTTTTAAAATTATAGCATGACAATTAGTAATATGTTATGTAATTTCTTTTTTTAAATATATTTTTTAATATTTTACTTTAAGATTGTCATTGAATTATTTTTAAAATTATTTTGATATGCTATCATAAATTTTAATTTTTTTTATTTACTTTCATGTTTATTTTATTTTTTTAAAAAAAAATTCATAAACTAATTTTTTAATTAGACTTAAGCCATGATGAATTTCATTTTATTTTTACATTTTAATTATTTATTAAATAAAAATATATTTTATTTTATTAAACACAACACGTCTTAATTTTTTAGTTTTTTATTAAAAAATTTATATTATTGTTTAAACTTAATTCAAAGTTGTCATTCTCATCATAGAACATAACTAAAATGAAAAAAAAAGTTTGAGAATAAATGAAAATCTTAAAAGTTTTTTTGTAAAGTGTATTTTAACCTTATTTTAACCTTTTCAACCGGTTCCATATAATTTTCAACCTTTAGATTTTTTTCATAATTTAATTATTATTAATCAATGATAGATATTAAATGATGTATCAATACTCCCATTATTTTAAGGTGTATGTTAGATGTCACCATAAAAAAGGGAGTGCATATACAAGTTATACAACATTGTTACAATAATAACATATATCACACAATATTTCAATATATATTATATATAAAAAAAACTATTAAGTATAAGCTATTACAAGATACACATTGAATTTTATAATGTTTAAAATATTAATTATATGACATAAAGTTTTTAAATATGCCATAGAATGAGACACAACTTATGAAAAAAAATTTATAGGGTGTAACTATGTTTACTTAAAACAAACTCAAAAGCCTTTTAAAATTAAAAAGAAAAAAGAAAAAAAGTTATCTTTTTTTTTGTATTAAGTATGATATCTCATCACTTGGAAGGTAAGAGACTACTGTTAGGTACGTGAAGCAGGGATCCCTCCCAATTATGTTTTCTCCATCCGCACTACCTAAAAAATCAAATTCATAGAAATATTTAAGATAACTGAATCCTTTATACTTGAACTAACGCAAATTGATAATATTATAAAATAAAATAAAAAGCTATCTAGGTAGATGGGGGAACAAGTCCCACTCATGGCATCATTCTTGGGGGACGCACTTCTCACCACTTAAATGTATAATAATGTAATACACCACTTGAGAAACATTCACAATAGGGAAATATCGTTATAAAGATATGTTAAAGGATTTAATTTTAATTCATTGTGAGTGTAAAGTTTTTTTTATATTATTATTTAATCATGTACTGACACATTATTAAAAGTGTTAGACTTTGACGTAATTGTTATAATACTCAAACTCTTTTAATGAATTGACAATACACAATTGGATGGTAAAAAAACTTTACATTAAAATTAAACTCTATGTTAAACTTCTCAAATCAAATTAAAAGCAGCAAAGTATCAAAACAAAATGAGCTTAAACAAAAGAAGCCATATTTCATTTTAAAACGGGCAAATTATTGGTACTTTTGCGAGTGATGATTTTTAATCAAATCAAATTGATAGAAGTGTATTCCAATTCAAAGCGGTTTGGGTATGTTGAGCCCAACGCAACAAGCACTACCCAAAGTACCACACATTTGGAATTTTTCGCTATATAGTTGATGTTTACAAGCTTCTCCAAGTTGGCCATAGAAACTCTCTCACAAGAAATCAACAAAGCCTTCTTCTATTCTATACTCAATGAAAATTTCTAATATATCCTTGAATTCCTTTTATTTGAACTATAACTTTCGTAATGAAAATAAAAAAAAGTAAAATATTAGGAGGCATGTGAATCACGATTGGAATAACAAAGCAAGAAAGTGGAAGAAGGGTGGGGATAGTACGACTACGATAGAAAGGACCGGACATGTAAAACTTATATAGTAGTTGTCTTACAATTAATTGCACTAAACATGGCCGTGTTTAATTATTTATAGGGAAAATTAAATTCACTTTTTTTATGTTAGTGTTTCTTATACATGACATTTCTCTTATTTAAAATGTGACATTGACCTCTATCAATACCACAAGTTAAGAATCTTTAAAAAATTTATGAAATATCATGTTTGCTTTCAACAAAAAAAAAAATCTTCACTTCTTTTTTCTTTCATTTCTAAACTCTTTTTCAAATCCTAGAGTAAAAATTCTATTTTTTTGAAATTTATTTTACCCCAAACAACTTTATCTTATGTTTCTTATAAGAAATCAAGCACGCACCTTAAGTTTCCTTGCCAGTCTCATCTCAAACCTTACATAAAAAAAAGATTGGAGAGTTAGCTTATGTGTGAGACTAATCATCAGCAGTTAGCATAGCCTTAACTACAAAGTACTTTTAATGAGTTTTGAACCCTTATAATACAAATAAAGTTCGTCCATATGGAATGGAAATCATTTTGCCAACTATATTTAATATTTATTGAGACATTGTTGTTCTTAATCAAAAAAATTTAAATTTAAATTTTGAAAAACTCCGGACATTGCTGTTCAACAAAATTTTATTAATTTTAATTTTAAAAAATTTATTTTTGCTGTAAAGTGATAAAAAATAGAGATTTATTAGTACTTAATAAGTGAAAGGATATGTTGACCTTTTATTAATTATCTTCACTTTTGTATATTTTTAATATAAATTTTAGAAATAAGAGAAATAATTTTAAGAATTAATAAAAATATGAGAAGTGAGAAAAAATAGAGATTTACTGAGCACTTAATTAGCGAAGAGATAATCTATAAAAAAATTATTAATTATCTTGATTTTTATATTGTTAATAAATTTAATTAATATATTACTATAAAATTATGAGACCTATGGAATAATAAAAACCTAAAGTGGAGAAATTGATAGCTCGTAAGAAAAATAATGAGAAGTCTTATATCAACCAAGAAGCGTGTTGTGTAGTGTCGTGTCGTGTGTAATACACACTAACCTCAAGGGAGATGAGTGTAATTTTATTTACTATTTTAATAATAGGGGGAAATGTTATAATGTATAAGAACATATGTGTTAACCATTTATTTTTAAAGGGATGTTAGTTACAGAGAAAGCTAATGTAACAATAACACATAAATTAAGAGAGATCAATGTCATTTTCCAAACAAAAAAAGGTATTATGTGTAATAAGTGTCAGGAAAGGTGAATATTATTTTTCTAAGTATTTATAGCTCCAGGATGTTCCCTCTTTATAGTCAAAATATAGTGTCATGGTTCCTTTGGCTACAAGAAATGCCAGTTAAGCTAACCTTAAAGTTTACAACAGCAACAAAAGTCTTTTCGTGGGGTCGACTATATGGATCAAACGACATCATTGTACTATGTCAAAAATCATACTTTTAGATAAACCATTGATTTTAAGATCTTTTTTAATAATATCACTTAGTAGTTTTAGTGGTCTACCTCTACGTTTATTTAAAGAACTATCCTACATCTGATCAATTTTTCTTACTAAGTCTTCTATTCGTCTTCTCCTCACGTGATCAAATCATCTTAGGCGAGACTCTGTTATCTTTTCATCAATGGGTGCTACTCCAACTTTCTCTCGAATGCACTCATTCCTAATTTTATCTTTTCTTGTATGTCCACTTATCCAACATAATATTCTTATCTCTACAACTCTTAACTTATGCTCATGTTAACATTTTACCGTCTAATATTCGGTATTATAAAGCATTGCTGGTCTTATAACTGTTTTATAAAAAAAAATTCTTTAGCTTAAGATATATCTTATAATCACAAATAACACTCAAAACATTTCTCTATTTTATTTACCCGTCTATCCAAACCACAAATGGATTAGCCTTTATCCCAGCGCTTCAGGCCATATACTCAGTATGTTTATCGTTTTGGGCCTATTGTTGCGGTCCAATTTCACAGACCATGTTGACTAGTTAGAGCCATCTTGGATTTGTTGGAGCCTGTATGCATCACGAACCCAATTTGACAAGGGGAGTGAATGGGTCATAGCCATCTTGGATTTGTTGGAGCCTGTATGCATCACGAACCCAATTTGACAAGAGGAGATAATGTGGCATCATATCAAAAAGTTGATGTTTACGAGTTACAACATAAAATTTAGCCGTGAATGTCATAAGGATGTGAGCTACACGCAAGTGGCCGTGTTTCAGTGGTATTTTATCCCCTAATTCTCCGAAATTGGCGTCATAACAAAAGTGTGTGTTTTTGAATTTATATAACTAGCTAAGTTGAATTTTTAAATATTTTACTTTGTTAAGTCTCTTTCCAACCCGTTCATTAGTCAAGTCATCTTAATCATTTAAGATCAATTTAATTTGGGTCTAAGCTGCTTTTCCAACTTTATACCAACTCATATTTCATATTTTTTTTCCAACTTTTTATAATAATTTGTTTTCATTTCAAGAATTATCGGTTCTTTGACAGAATAACTTCTGAATTCTAATAATAGAGGCTACGTTAGAAAGTTTTCCCAACCCTACAAATTCTTGTCAACTACAAAAGTTGTCATTCTAACATGTTCGTCCTTCTTTCACGGGTTCTTTAACAATTGAGAATGACTTCTAACAAGATACAGGTGCAGGGGTCCACAATTTCTAAATTGTGAAATTGATTGATGGTGCACTTGGCATTCTCACGAAAAGGGGTGGAAAAATTTTAACCTTAGCCTATTATTTATTTTAGGTTTTTCATTTTAATTTGATTTGATTTTTTTATATATCTTAAGTAGGTTTGGAAAAATATTAACCTTAGCCTATTATTTATTTTAGATTTTTTTATAATTTGATTTGATCTTTAAATAAAAATTTAAAAATTTGACTTAGTCTGAAAATATATTTAAAGGTTTATATTACATAAAGACTTTTAAAATAAGTCAATAAATTTAAATTTTATAAATTTTAAATATACCTAACATTTAACAAAATTATTATATTGTGTATAAAATAAATAAATTATATTAATATATAACTATTAAATTATATAAGTATTATAAAATTTTAATTATATGTTATTATAATAAATAAATAAATCGACTTGTTTGGTTTAATAGACTTTTTTAAAGGCCTAAACTTATTTAACTTAATAGACATTTAAAAAAACTTAAGTCTAACTTATTTGATAAATAGGTTAAGCCAAAAGTAGATTAGGCCGTAGAGAGAGCACTTAACTTATTTCTACTCCTACCCACGTTATTGCAGTGCACATGTGTCAATGCTAAATAATTGCAGTTTAACAGTGGGGACCTTGGAGCTTTACTCTCCGGTCTACCCATAGACCTCGTTAGTCAAAGACTAATTTTTAATTAAGTACAATGTATTATAAGTACTTTATTTAATAATTGATATATGTAAAGTTATTTTTGTAGAGATAAGTATATTTATAAAATAATTCACAAAATCTTACACATATTTAATATTAAATAAAATACCTATAATAAAATGTACTTACCAAACATATTTAATATTGAATGAAATACCTATAATAAAATATACCTACCTAAAATATATGTAAAATTATTTTTTTAAAGATAATTATATTTATAACATAATTCACAAATTTTTACATATATTTAATATTAAATGAAATAACTATAATAGAACTTCCCTACCTAAAAATTTTTATTAGCCGACAAACCAAACCCACTAAACTCTCCAATATCCTCTTATATATAGTGCTGCAGAAGTTTAGTTTGAATGCATCCGTAGCCAATCCAACTCAGTAGCGAATTAACAAACACTGTGTCTGTGTGGTGTGGAGTGACAACAGCTAAGAAAGAGAGGATGATGAAGAAGGTCTCTGCCTCTGGTGTGACTGTGTGTGCAGTAGTAGTGCTGGTGGCACTGCTTTTGGTGGAGGTGGCGCCCATGGCTGAAGCTGTGACTTGCAACCCCTCGGAGTTGAGCCCTTGCCTGGGGGCAATCACTTCCTCGTCTCCGCCATCGAGTACCTGTTGCCAGAAGGTGAGGGAGCAGAAGCCATGCCTTTGTGGTTACCTCAAGAACCCATCCCTCAGGCAGTATATTAACTCTCCTGGTGGCAGAAAGGTCGCTAGCTCTTGCGGGGTTCCCTTCCCAACTTGCTAGTCAGCGTAATTGTACTTCTTATTATATATATATATATATATATATATATATATATATATATATAATAAGTAAAATCACCTGCAGCCTGCAAATTAGAAATATTTTTGTTTTTTTTGTGTGAATTAAGAGTATCAAATCATCGAAGTATAAATTTTCACAACAAAGTCTTAAGCTCAATTATTTAACAACTGGATCAGACTTTGTTGAGTTTTAGAAGCATGTTATATGTAAGAACGATATCAATATCCAATAAGAGAATAATGATGTTCAAGAGTGATGTATATTAGCTTGAACAAGTATGAACTGAATAAATGAATTAATTAGCAGGTTTTGCAGTATTTTAGTTCTTGATCTCGCTTTAAATTTAAGTATATAATTTTCCTGGTCCCTTAATTTTAATGTCACTAGTTATCTTACCGTGCCTTTGTTTTAAATTTTTATTTATAATTATGAATTAGTTTGTTTTGCTTTTAAAAGTAATTATAATTAAAATATTTAAAGATTGTCTTTGATTGAAATTGTTAAGTGTAAAATAAATTAAATCATATTTTTAAAGTAAAATAGAAAAATTTAGATCTAAAATTTATTTATAGATTCGATTTTGTTTTATTTTATTAATAATAAATTTGAATTATTGTTGAAAATATTTATTTATAAAATTAATGGTTAATAATATATTTAATTACTTTTTAAGAGAATATTACATAGTATCATTAATGACTTGTAAAGGTAATTTTATTAGAGTTTAATTTCTATTCACTGTTAGTGTAAAAAAATTTTACATTGTTATTCAATTATATGTTACCAAATCATTAAAAGTGTTGACTATCACAATCACTACTTAGAAAGTCTAATTATTTTAATAATGTGTCAACACATAATTAAATGACAATGTAAAATTTTTTTACATTAATAGTAGATAAAAATTAAATTTAATTTTATTAATATATATAGATAACTACTACAATTTCATTTTTTGTCTTAATTGCGCGGTCGTGATTCATGAGTCAAGTCAGGGTCGCGATTTATGAGTCAAATCATTAGGTCATGATCTATGGGTCAACACGTATAACAAAAAATTTTTTGTCCAACATCGTGTCGACAAGGTTTAGATATGTTAGGGCTATATGGCCGAGCTAGCCTATGAGCATAAGTGACTATTGACGAGTTATTAAGTTTTTGGTTTTTTCACATTTTATTTTATTAATATTAATTATTTTTAAAAAATAGTGAATAATTTAAATATAAAATGGAAATTTTATTTTATTTTGTAATATTTTAGTACGCTGATCTTACTTTATGCAGATTTGAGTTAGGTTGATAAATTAGCAATTCATATAATAAGTGAATTTTTTTTTCGGGTTGTGCCGTACCAGTCTTCTATATGTGATCCACGTCAGTCAGTATTTATTCTTTTCTCCATTATTTTTCGGCAAAACAAAAGGTCAGAAAAATAAGATAAAAATCTGATTATTTATATAAATAGACTGTTCATATATATATATATATATTAATTTTTTATTAATTTCATAATTTTTTAATTTACATATATCTATATTTTTACGTAAATAAAAATAAACAATACATCACACTTGTCCTACTCGACAAATGGCAAATGCTTCAAAACATCATGATGTAAATAGCAATTAATATTCACACAAATGTTGGCTGCATAGCACCATCATCATATACAGCAAATTTTGGTTTCTGTCGTTAATAACGCTCAGTTATCCAGTCAGGTGGCGGAGCTAGACAATTTTGTCTAGGGTCCAAAGAAAAAATTACCATTAATTGAGGAGCCAAATTAAAACATTTGATATTTTTCTAAAAAATTACATAGAAAATCAAATGTTTAAAAAAAAATTCGGGAGACCAAGGCCTCCTCAAGCCTAATGACGCTCCACCCCTGGTTATCCTGTTATAATTTATCAGAGCTTGTGAGTTGTTTAACTTGCTATTTTGGAGTGAATATTTGTCAAGATATTCAAACTTTTGATATCTAAATTCTAGAGCGATTATTCTATAAACTAAATTAATTCAATTTTGTCATATCAAATATAATGATAAATTTATAACCATAAGATCACTTAATTAATTAGGTCAAGTATCTAGATTTAAATTTCTTACACACATAAAATTTAATATTTTTAAATTGTAAAGTCATTAGGTCCTTTCCCACTAAACAATTTGTTTCTTTTGGTGAAATTCACATTAAATAATTAGCTCAATAAGAATGCGGTTAAAATAATAAATACATCCTTTCCAAAACAAATAGCTAAACAACTACTAATTTGTGTATCTATCGACTAATTCCAAAAAAAAAAAAAGCATCTCTCAACTAATTGTGTAGTCCATTTTTAAAAAGTTTCATTATAAAAATGGTATTTTTACAATCACTTTGAAAATATATAAGTAAAATTGGTGAATAAATGAAATAATTAATCAATAAAAAGTATTTCTTCATTGTTCTTTAAGCATGGGAACCAAATTAAGTCAGCGATCTATAGTGGACTAGTAGTTAAGTAAAAATGGCGTAATATTTATAAGACCTATTAAGAAGGCAATATTGATTTATAAGTAACAATAATTCAATTTCTGAAAGAAAAAAAAATACATTATGGAATAAATCATTAATGGTTTAGGGGGAGTGGAAGAAAATTTAAATTGTAGTGGTATCAACTTAATAGTATATATCATATTCAAAGATAATTTCAAAATTTTCAGTGTGGCAACAGTCGTATATATGTCGAAGTAAACTAAAATGTGTTTCTTTTATTTGTATTTTATGATTAGTTTGACATGCTTTTCTTTTTAATTAAATTCAAATATAGTGTATATGATGTGATAATTTATAATTAATAAAGTCTATAAATAATTCAACATTAAATACTACTATAGCGATTACTTTTAAAGAAAAGGAAGATGTGTCATTGTGTCTTACTTATCAACAAAAGCTGCAATATCTAAATCGGAGCTAATTTTTCACGAGAAAAACAACCATTAATAGTGTTTTTTCTTGAGTTTCTTACTACTATCAATTTTTGAATTGCATATTGATCTATGTGACTTGGTTTTCTCCTTACTGCTCATAATTCCACTAAATTCATGGATACCTTTTCACTTCTATTGTGTGAGAGATGTGTTGGATATTCCAAACTACAGTTTAGTTGAACGGGTGAATCATAATGACGTCTAAAAATGATGTTGGTTCGAAAAGAAAATGTGAATGTGATAAAGCCACTTAATGAACTTTTGAAAATATCAAAACGGTGCAATAAAAGAAGGCTGAAGCATGTAGATGGACAGCATGTCAGAAAAGAGAAAAAAATTCTTCCCCCTTTTCGATATAGTAGCAACGTTTACGAAAAATAGAAGAAATTATCCTTTATAAATAAAGACTTTCTCCATCAAATTTTATCATCTTATTTCATAGCGATAAACATATAGTTTCTCATTAGAGTTTTTCTTTTAGATTATTTATTTATTTATTTAAAAAGAATTATAGTTTCTTAGTTTTAAAAAGAGTGTCATTGTTCTCTTCTTATATTCATAAAGATAATTATAACATCTTCCTCATAGTAAAAATATTTTATTTTTGCCCATGTTTTTTTCTATGATTTATTTAAAGATTTTTCACGTTAAATTCGTGTGTCTAATTCCTATTTTCTCAACTCTATTTTAACTACGTGATATTATTTTCATAACTCTGATATTTAACAGAAAACATTACCTAATTTTCTCAAATGCATGTCTTATAAAATTGTTTCATTTTGGTCACATCTATGGGTGATGGAACACTCAACCATATAGAGTAGTGGTAGGTTAAGATTAAAGTTGAGAGAGACAACTTAAGAACGAGTAGTTAAGTCATGATGATATACACTATTAGGACAAGCATTTGTCACTAGATCAAAAATTATAATTATCAATCAGAGCGTAACTTTATTTTGTTATTGTAGCAACACATAACCCCTATTCTATACGTGTTGTGGGTGAGCTTGAGGGGCTTCACAGTACAATCATGACACACCAACAGGATGGGCTGTCAAGCCTAATGCTTGCTCATATGTGCAACGAGTCCATAGAGTGATCGATGGCTTCCCATAAGACTAACAACCTCCTCCTAGTGACACCTTGCAACCTCGCTCAGATACAATTTGTTAGGATCAAACGCTTACTAGGAGACAAAAAGTTATAGCTATTAGTCAAGATATAACTTTATTTCCTTTTGTGACAACGCATAGCCTCGCGTTTATATGTATTGTGAATCGGCCTGAGGAATTTCACAGTGCACTCATGGAATACAAACAGGATGGGCTGTCAAGCCTGATATGTGCCTATACACGTAGCGGGTGCATAGGGTGATCGATAGGGTGATCAATGACCTTCCATAAGACCAAAAGACACATATGGAGAAACAAAAGTGAAAAATGTAAAAATGGAAGAAACATAATAGAAATTATAAAGGACTTACGCCACTACCACTGACAACAATAATGTTATAAATAGCATTATTTTTTTCTCATGAATGAGTAGTTGAATCTTGAAATGAACTAATAGCTCTTGGTTCTTGAATAATGTTACTTTGATAATTTTGTATTTATAGTAACACTTATGCAAACCTAATTTAACCTAAGAGTTTACAATTGTTATTTAAATAGCTATTGACCCACAAAATTCTACTTCAAACAGCGTCAACCTTGTCAATGTTTGCAGAAATCAGCAGAGCAATTGATTAAGAAGAACAATATTAAGTAACTAGCTGAGACTTAGAATTGAATTAAGATACTTTCCACTGGTAGGAAGGAGACCTATAAGTGCTTTCGATATAAGAAGGTCCCCATATAGGTTATTTATTACGAGTTCGTTTTTATTAGTCTTTCTCACCTCAAAGATAATTTTTACTATTCATTTGTTTCGCACTTTTTCACCACACTTTTTTTTTCTCTTACAGATTTTTTTGTTATTCTTTCTAGATACAAGATCTTTCTTAAGATATTTTTACATGACACATTAGATAATTTCAAAGCTACTAGATATTTCTCTATTAAAATCATTTTAGAATATGACCATTACTCCTTCGTAGGCCCAATAACTATCTTGACCTCTTCTTTAATTTGTAGCCCAATTCTAATTGGGTTTTGGATCATGTTTAATTTTCAACATCTGTCTTTAAACATGATTAAATTACTAAAAGAAGCCTTCTTAACTTCGCAAAGTCTTCAATCTTGAGAGGTTTGGTAAGAATGTCCTAACTTGATCTTGTGTCTTTATGTAGACCATTTAAACTTTTTGGTTTGCTATCTAATCCTTGATAAAGTGATAGCGCATATTAATGTATTTACTTTTCTCATGAAAGACATTTAAGTAATTTTCGAGAGTAATGAATTGGTGTCATCTTCAGTTATGATATGTTTGATTAACGACATGATGTCAAGTATCGAAAATTTGATTTGGAGGCATTCTAGTTGATTTTTTAAGTTGTCAATTTCCTCTAACTTATTTGAAATAGGTTTGTAGATTTTAAGCAACTTCTTATGCTTTTAAAGCATATCATGAAGTCAAATTACAGGATGGAAAATGAAAATAACATAGCTATAATTAGATCACTATTTTGTTACACTATCACACCAATGGCTATTTTCGATCGAGTCATCAATAGCATCATAAATTGATCCTTTTTTTGTTGTTGAAAGAATCATAAATTGATCTTATGTAAATAAAGGGCACAATATTGCCATAATTCAATATCACTTGATCTTATAGCACTGACTCATAGCTAGGGCGTTACTACTTAGATTATACAATTTAAAATTATGGTCATATTATAAAATTAGTTTTCAACTCTAGAGTTTGCTTCAAAACAATGACACAATTAAAGTTGTCCAAGTAGGAGGATATTTGGATTTTTTCTTTTTCATTTGTAGGTTGCAATTGATTGTGGGTTTTTGATGTGTCAAAACAAGTTGATGATATGATCTTTTTTGTTTTTGGAGATGCTCAATAGTAGAAGTGTCAATTCGGGTCAAGCTGGCCAATTCGGGTAGGCTAGCCCACTTAGGGCCAAACTTATTTTAAGTCGGGTTGGGCCGGCTCATAGTGAGTACGGGCCAGTAAATAGTCAGCCTAACCTATACAGATTACAGGCCGATGAGGCCGGGCCAGCTCATGGGCTCAATTTTTTCTTTTTTCTTTTTTTCATATTTATAATAAGTTATTAATAAATTAAACCTCTACGACAATCAAAGCGCACAAAAGTCATATACGTAAACTAAATATAAATATAAAAGATTATATTAAGTGTCATTAACATAAACAGATTTACTATATTGTTTTTGACATAAACGATTTACGACATATTCATAAAGCATCATTTGAATCATAAATTAATCAATTCAAGAAACTAACACAAGTTAATATCATATTTCAAGTGGAGAAAAAAAAGGCTTAAATGTACTCACTAAATTTGATTCTTTTTTTTAAAAATCCAAATAAAGCTAGTCAAGTAAAAATATAAATAAAAAATAACAAAATTACATATATAACAAAAAAATGACATTTCACATAGTCTGACCAGCGAGCCGAGCTAACTCATTTCAGGCCGACTCACATCGGGCCAGCCTATTTTCAGGCTGGGTTAGGCCGACTTATAATTAGTTTGGGCTGAAATTTTCTCAACTCAACTCATATTTTTTATCGGACTATTCGTGAACTCGGCCCATTTTGACACCTCTGTTTAAGATTCTACTGATGTTATGAGTAAATCTTGTAATGGACTCCCAAGTACCAACATGTTATGAATTGGTGTAGTTGAACGGTAAAATGTAGGCATTGAGTCGGCAATAGCTAGCTACTCTTTCTGCCCCTCCAATCTTAAAAACTACGTTATCTCGCTCCATTGAATGATTACATATGTAAGAAATGCCAAAGGGAATAACCAATATTATCATTATACATTTAAGCCGTCAATTTAATCAACTAAATTAATAATAAAAAGAAACACTTGACTAATTGAGGGCTTCCACTTACATGTGTTTTATATTATTTGACATGTAGCACGATCATTACTAGGTTTCGATAACAACCCAAGACATGCAAGACTACGGGTCGATTGAATTGGGTTGAATTTGGAGCAATTTTGAATCCAACTCGCTTATAAAAGTAGTAGGTCGGATTAGATTGTGTTTGAAGATTTTTTTTCCTCTAACCTGAACTAACCCAACCTATTTATATGTGGGTTGGGTTGGGTTCAACTTGCAGGTTGAATTGGAACAAAAAAAAATTAGCATGTTAAAATATAAATTAAAATTTATTATGAATAACATAACATAAGTTCAAAATGACATAACATAAAACATAAATTTCAAAGTACATATAACTCTAGGATTACAATTACAATCAACACAAACAAACAACAAAGATACATGTAACACAATTAACCAATGACACTATAATCAACGCCTCATCTCCTCTTTGATTTCTTGCAAGTCAATAACACCATAACATTAACCACAATTAACACAATTGTCAAAATAAAGAAAAATTGAAACCAACAATAAAATAATAAGTAAAAAAAATTAGAATCATAACCAGTTAAATGAAAAACATGTAAAAATGATCAATTATTATAATCCACAATTTCATCTCTAGCAACAGACATATCTAACACATAAAGGAATCATGAAGCATTAGCAAGCATTAATGATTAAACTATTAGTAATTGATTAAACAAATTAAGCAAATTCTATGTAGTATACTATATGCTTCAATATTTTCAATTTCATTTATTTGAGCCTGTAAATTAATGTGTTTATCAAGAGTTCTTAATTAGTTATGAACACAAATCAATACCTCAACAGTAATGACTTGTGAGTTACAAAGAACTACGGAAATGATCAAGAACTCGTCTTCCAATACTAAATGTAGTGTAATTTTAATTAAAAAATTCTCAAGAAATTGATTATCTAAAAAAAAATTATAAACTTATATAAGATTCTTGAAGCCTTAATAAAAAGTGATTACACATCATAAAATATTATTATAAAAAAAACTTCAGTGGGTTGGATTAGGTTTTGCGAGTCGGGAGAGTCTCAACTTGTTACCCGACCCATACCTTGTGGTTTTGACTATTTTAAACTCAACTCAACCTACAGACCCAAACTAACCTGTCAACTATGGGTTGAGTTGGGTAAAAATGTATAGGTTTGTGGGTCTACTCAACTCGCTGTCCACCCCTATATAGGCTTATAGGTAGCAGTTGTTGTGATTGACCAAATGTATTATAGAGTTGTTATGGTATTTTAATATATATAATATTTAGGGTGAGTTGTCAATTATTTATTGACTATTAATTTTACAATAAATATTTAATAATCTATTAAATATAAACAACAACTAATAAATGTTTGACAGCTCACCTAGATATCGATATCTTAAAAAAAGATAAGTATAAGAATAATGTCTAATTTCTTAAAATGTTTAAGTTATGTTAAAATATATAAATAATTTTATATATTTAATATTTTCTCTCGTGCAAGAGTTATTGATCTTAAAACATAAATAATGAGGTAGGTAAAAATTAAACTCCGCATTACTTGATCATAACAATTTTGATATATGTTGAAGTACTAATACCCCTAAAAACTTAAAAAGATGTTAATTAAAAATTATTTTTATATTTATATCATTTACTACTTTCACAATGGCAGTTCCCAATAGTAACTGTAACTTATGCTGATGCTGTCAACTGGAGTCAAAGCTGAAAGTTGAAACCTCCCCTGAGTAACTCCATCCCAAAGAATGCCTTTCTCAACCCATTTCCCCTTCTCTATTCTAGCTAGGCCTAGGATTGCATGTTGCGTTAGCTACTTTTCACTTAATTTTTTTTTTCCGTAATCTAATAATCACGGGCAGTTTCTGCATTGTTTTCAGTACTACTCCATGCCCACTGCCACCTCTGCCTTCAACCTTCCTCGAGTAGCGCCGTCCTAAATGAACCTTTCTGCAGGCCAGTACTTTATTTGGGAGTTCTGTTACACATTTGCTTTTTTATCATTTTTATTTTAGGTTGATTTTGTATTTTTTAAATTGGAGTAAAATATTTAAGTACTTGAATTTTATCAAAACCATAATTAACATTTTCAATTGATGGTCGGTAGTACTATCACATGACATCATTAGAGACCAGGTTGTTTTCACAGAAGATAAAGCTTTATCAGTGTATTGTAATCCTTCTATGAAAGTGAGATAAATTGTAACTTCTATTGTTAATAACAGAAAATCTACCATGTAAGTAGGATAAATTGATTCAAATATAAGTAAAGTGCCTGCAAAATATCAAACTTAATGATATGGGTAGTGATCATTCAACCAAGATCACAAGATTATAATGGTTAATGATGCGGGCCCAAGTCATAGAATAAGACATGGCCCAAAACAAAATATGCTTAATCTGATTTAAAGATATTAAAATAAAGCCCGATTTGTCATGAACATTACGAAAAAAATTTAAATATGCCCCTTAGTAGTTATTAGAAAGATCTAAATGTCTATTTTCAGAAGAATTAAGTTTCTCTTAGTTTTAAATTTTATAAAATTATTTATGATATTTTACACAAAAAAATGTTGAGTTTGTAATCAAAGTTAGCATTTAATATTCACTAAAATAACTCTTAAAAGCATAGTAATACACACTAAAGTAGTACGTACATATTACTATGCTTTTATATCGGAGAACAGCCTCTCCTTCCTTCCGTTTTGCCGGTATCAGTAAATTGGCATTCCATCCATCAAGAAAAAGGTGGTGGATCCCTCCATCACTTTTTATACATCATTGATCTTGTTTAAAAATTAATTAATAGTTAAATTTTTTTAATTGATACTTATATTACAGGTTAAAAATTAGACCAAATAAAAAATTACTTTTTTTATGAAATGTATTATTTTTATTTGTTATTTTAAATATTTATTGGAATCATTTTATTTTCAGATTTTATATTCAATTAT
Source organism: Styphnolobium japonicum (assembly GCA_023212625.1). Taxonomy (NCBI): domain Eukaryota; kingdom Viridiplantae; phylum Streptophyta; class Magnoliopsida; order Fabales; family Fabaceae; genus Styphnolobium; species Styphnolobium japonicum. The sequence continues at coordinate 30,287,189 of JALBWW010000005.1, read as the reverse complement.
ATATTTTAAATTTTTATGTTTACTTTTTTATTCTTCTATTTTGATTATTTTTATATTTTCTTTTAAATAATTCATTATATAAAAAATTATTTGACAAAAACTATATATTACTTTTAAATAAATTCAAGATACTTTTATAAAGTTAAACTTTTATCTTTTAATCTGTAATACAAATATCACTTAAAAAAATCTAACCATTAATTAAATTTTAAATAAGATCAATAACATACAAAGAGTAATAGATAAATCCACCACCGCCATCTTGGTGGATGGAAAACGTTGTCTAATGGCATGTTGATGATAGCTCATAGCTCATAGATGTGTGTGTCTTCATAGTTCAGAGTTCAGACTTGAGAGCATAACACATGTTGGGAGCGTCATACTCATGCTGGTGTTACCTACTTGGCTACTTCCCAAGCTGAAAAGAAAAAACAGAGTTCATAGTCATGCCTCCCCTAGATGCTGCCCTTCGAATAATTAAGACCCTACTGGAAATGTTTCCTGCTGCACTAGACTTCCTTTGGATCTCACTAGTTGCTGTCTCCCTAAAATACAACATGTGAACCCAAGTCAATAACTTTTTTAATTAAGTCATCTCTTTTTCTTTTATCTGAAAAATTAAAAATTCCAACTTTTTGTTTACATTCGCTATGAAACAATGTACCAATTTTTTTTTAATGAAACAGAAACCAAGTGCTCAGAAATATTTTTAACTTGTAGACAATTAGATGACCGATTAATTCACCCAGAAAAAATAAATAAATTAGATGACCGATTAAATTATTGTTCGTTGTGTATAATTTTCTTCAACCATGTAAATGGCTTTCATTTTTCTAATTAATCTTCACCAGTTTTGTCCAATGCTTGAGGATTAGCCGAAAGTTACCATAATTTGCCACATGACATTAGCAGTGCTTTTTAAAAGAAAATTCTTTAAAATTTGAAAAAAAAAATATGTCATTTTAAAATAATAAAGTAATCATTACCATCTCATAATACTCATTAAAATATATTCAGCGACTCAATAATATTATATATGAAAATAAATACTATTTATGATATTAACTTATAATTTATTTTATTTTTTTGGGTAAATTGTTTGCTTTTTTATATTAAAAAAATAGTTTGCTTTAATTCTTACAATCAATTTATGACATTGAACAAATTATTGTGAAAATATATGTGGTAAGGCATATTAATTAATCCCCCTAAATAGAGGTACTCCTTAATCCCTGGCCAGCTCCTTTGTTTTGATAAAAACATGTTATAAGAAGATGGGATATGGTCAAATAAAAAAATGACACAGATAATATAAACAAATATTTACTTAGACAAAACTATCCTTCTTCCTTAATTGAAATGTAGATGGGATAGTTGTACCTTATGGACCTGGCAGCCGACGTGAACAATAGTAAAATTGGCAATGGCGGTATTTTAGTTTGTTTTTGTTTCCTAAATTTGATTCAACTAATTTTTTGTCTCTCTATATTTTTATTTTATTAAGAATTTAATTTTGATATATTATGTTGTATTTCACAATGAGTAAACTTTAAGGTTCAATCCGATCCTTAAGTTATAAAACTCTTTTTCCTAATAAATTAATCTTTTATGATAGAGTCTCTTCATTAACTTTTAATATAAAAAAAATTTACATTATTCTCTATTCATATATATATATATATATTCAAGTGAGGTTCTTGCAATTGAATGATAATATAAAAAATTATATTTTAAAAATCAATCAAATTTTAAGTTCATTTATTAAATGATGATGAAGTTTCAAATAAATATTAATATGGTAGATTTAAATAATAAAATTTGATATATGACACGTCAACATTGATATTTCTTATGATGTGGCTCAATTGATAGCGTCCCTTGCAACCCGAGTTTTAGTTTTTGTGGCCCCAATTTACTCCACATCAATGAAAGGAATAATTTTATTTTTTTTGGGTAATAATGAAAGAAATAAATTTTATCACTTGATTTTGGATAATCATACATTCATTTTCCGAAAATAGATATCATTAAATATAAATTACTTAGTGATTGGATCAAGTGATTGCGTAGACAGTGACATGGCAAGAGGTGTATTTCAAATTGCATTGCTACTTTGGCAATGGATGGTCATCCTGGTTGGGTTGTTGGGACAACATTAATTGTTAAGTCCCAATAATCAAGCGTTAAAAAAGAGTATATATATATCTCTCTCTCTCTCTAGCAAAATAGATTGGATAAGCGCTCCACCAAATGAAACCGGCATTTCCTCCACATTCTATGCGAATTCCAATCTCCAGCTTTGACCCGTCTTCCACGTACCTACCTGCGTTACATGCTAATCACAAACCACGTGTCATGCATGCCACTTCTACTCATCCACTCAATTACCTCACAATTTACAGTGCCACACATCAATTTATTACTTGTTCTCAATTAAAATAAGTAAGAGTTAATTTTGATTTATTATTAATATAAAAAAATTTATATTATCATTTAATTATATATTATTAAATTATTAAAAGAGTTTGACTATCATAATAATTATTTAAAGAGTCTAACTCTTTTAATAATGTATCAGCACATAATTAGATGACAATATAAATTTTTTTACACTGACAGTATATTAAAATTAAATCCAATAAATAAAGAGTTTAATTTCTATCTACTGTCAGTGTAAAGTTTCTTTATACTATTATCCAATCATGTGTTACCAAATCAGTAAAAGAGTTGACTATCACAACAACTACCTAAAAAGTCTAACTATTTTAATGATTTGACAACACATGATTGAATAACAGTGTAAAAAAACTTTACACTGACAGTAAATAAAAATTAAATCTATAAATAAATAAATACTTGTTAATTAATTAACTCATAAATTTGTACCATCATGAGCTACTACTCCCTCCAAAATAAATGTCACTTTTAAGAATTTTTCAATTAATTTATGATTATCAATCAATAATTACTTAATTACTGCAATCAATACTTATGTATTCTAAAAACATTATATTATTTTATTAAAAAATAACACATAATACCGCATAATTGTATATGTAATAAATTTAATTTAAAATATTATTTTATGAAATTTAAATCAAAATTGACAAATAAAAAACTATTGAGAGTAAGAGTATTTAAGAATTTCTCCAAATTTACATAGTACAAACATGTGAAACTCGTCAATTATGACTAAATTAATTTAAGCTCATGATACACATTGAATCCATGGAGTGCAAGGATTCCCACTTAAGTGATTAAGTCCTAGACGAGACTCCTAGACTCTCATTCATAAAATAAAATAATTTAAAACAATTCATTCATACTTTAGTAAACAGTGGAAAGTCTGGAACATACGCTACGCGGCGCTTCGGCACTGCTCCCTTCCCTTGTGTTGTTTCTAACTATCCCTCTCTGCGTGCGATTCCCAGCGTCTCTCTCTTTCAATATCCTATTTACTAGTTACTAACAAAACCGTATTTGTCGTCCCTATGTTCTCTAGCTCTCCTATAAATATTAGCCAAGGAAGCCATTGGAATGTAAGCTTACTTTTGCTTAGTTCTTAAAGCCCAAATAGCTTTCAATTCGTCACGAGAGAGCTTGCACAATCACCAACTCACTCATAATGTCTTCCGATCTCTCTGTCATTCTCCCTCGTGTTCTAATCGTTTCTAGACGAACCGTTCGCAAGAACAAGTTCGTTGATTTCGTGGGTATGCTTCCCTCTATCATATAATGGTTAATTTTTCTATCTATACGTAGGATTCCTGATTTGCAATCATGTCATGATTCGGTGTGAATCAATTAACCCTTTTGATCAAACTTGTTATTATGTGCTTTTCAGGGGAATATCACCTAGATCTTATAGTAAGCTATGGTGCAGTACCCGTCATCGTTCCTCGTGTTTCTGGGGTCCATATGTTGTTAAACAGCTTCGAGCCAATCCATGGCGTGCTTCTCTGTGAAGGAGAAGACATCGACCCTTCTTGGTACGAACAAGATACCGCAGGTCTTTCCCAGGAAGAGTTGGAAGAAATCAGGAGGCTTCATGCCAGTGATACAGCCATTGATAAAGAGAAAGATTCAATTGAGTTGAGCCTCGCGAAGCTTTGCCTCGAAAGGAACATTCCCTATATGGGAATATGCAGGGGTTCACAGGTTCTAAATGTTGCATGTGGGGGTACTCTTTACCAGGATATAGGGAAAGAGCTTTCAAAGAAGTGCCTAGAAAGCCAAAGAGTGATGCACATAAATTATGATGATTATGATGGCCACAGGCATGCTGTGAAGGTTGTTGAAAACACCCCTTTGCATCATTGGTTTAAGGATTCCTTGGAAGAAGGGAAAATGGAGATTTCGGTTAACAGCTATCACCATCAAGGGGTCAAGAGATTGGCACAACGTTTTGTCCCTATGGCGTTTGCCTCTGATGGTTTGACTGAAGGGTTTTATGACCCAGATGCTTATAATCCCGAAGAGGGTAAGTTTATTATGGGATTGCAGTTTCACCCAGAGCGTATGAGGAAGCCAGATTCAGAAGAATTTGATTACCCAGGATGCCCATTTGCTTATAAGGTTTAAAAATGGTTGCTTTTAAGCAAAATTTAATGATATTACTTATGACATTGACAGATTGAGTTAACATTTTAAATTTCATTTCATTGAAACTCTGCAGGAATTTGTAAAGGCAGTGATCGCTTATCAGAAGAAGCTGAATAGTTTAACATCTGTCCAAAAGCCTCTGAAGCTTAACAAGGAAATGGAGAACCAAAGGAAAATTATAGTGCGTAGTTTCTCACTTGCGAAAAACCTCTACACCACGGGCCGTGGGATGAATTCCTCCAAAGAGCCTGAACTTGAAGCTGGAGCAGAATTTCTTGAGGTATGAGACACACAATGAATGATTATTTAATTTTTCAGTATAAAAATATTGTGACAAACATTTTCCACCATCAATTTTTCCTTTTTTTTTAATCTAATCATATAAATATGGTGTCTTTTTTCTTCTTCTTTGTATTGATGTATGTTTCCATTTGCAGTCAAACACAGCTTTGAGTGTCCAGCAAGAGAATAGGTTGAAGCAAATGGGTGCGACAGTTAGGAATGCAGGGTCATATGTAGAGAGACTGAAGCTGAACGAGGAAAGAGAAAAAATGGCAAGAAATGTAATGGGGAAAATGTCAGTGGAGCAGTTGTCTGATCTCTTGTCTTTCTACCACACCATGGGGCAGATCTGTTCGGAAGTATTGGAAAAAAAGCTACATGGCCTTGTCAATGACTTTAGTTCATGATTTTGTTTTTTCCGGCCTTTCGGTGGCCATGCAATATTTGTTGTTAGGTGTGTTTTGTTGTGGGACTCACATGAATCTTGGGTGACTCCTGTGTACATGTTTAACTTTCTTCTCCACTTGTACTTTTGCCCTTCCTGATATTGAAAGTGATGTTAATCTCTGTCTCTCCATGAAATACGGATGAAAATTTGTGGGTATGCAATTCGTCCCAACTTACATGGGTGAGTTTAAAATTCCTCCTACAGGGGCACAGGGAGGCGGGTTTAAAATGTATAATGAGGTGAGGTGAGTTTAGGTTTAAGGTTTATCTGTCTTTATTTTATTTATTTTCACAAAAAATATATTTTATATTTGATGTTGCTTAAAATTTTTTATGTAAAGAATAATTTTTTAGTAATTTATATTATATTATATATTATATAGTATGTGCAAGTACAATGCTGGTAGAATTTAGATTCTATTATTTCTTAACAGGTAGAATGTAAGATTTCATTTACAAAACCTGCGGAGCGGGTAAAAATAAGTTAAAAATCCTGGTAAGAAATACCAGATGGGTAAAAATCTACCCTACTCGCGCCTATTGCCAAGCCTACCATAAAAAATGAAAACATAGATCATAAATGTCTTATTTTCCATTCATATATATTTCATATATGCTTAACAACAATCTTATTTACATACTAAAATTTTATATTATTTTTATACTTAATTAATAATGAGTAAAGTATTATTCAATATATGATTTAATTAATGAACTTTAATAATTAAAAATTTATTTATCGTTATATCTATAAATAATTAATTATTAAAATTCATTTATTAAACAATACATTATATTAATAAAATTATTTACTCATTATTAAATATAAAAATAATGTCAAAAAAATATACAAGTATTTGCATTCAATTTATCCGGAAACTTCAGACATGACAAATGTAGACTAACTCTGCCTTTTGGGCTAAAAGGACTGGACAATTGATTCTTATCCAAGAAAAAATTAAAAAATTATTGAAAGGAAAGAAAGTTTTGTATTATAAAATGACATCTGTACCCTCCATACATAGTTTACATGATTTGAAAAAAATTAATTCACTTTTTACAAAAATTATATAAAATAGTGATTTAGACGACTATATTTATTAAAATTGAAATATCAATGCAAAGATATTTTACTTTTACATCTTCTTTATTTGATATAAAACTATTTTTATTATAATGATTACCTATTTTCATTTCAATGTTTGATATATCTCCAATGTGCTTATTCATCTTCTAAAAGACCATCTTATTTTCACTATTAATTATAGTCTATTCTATTTATTAAATGCCACTTATGCTTAATTTTTTTTTTGGATGTTTTCCTCTTATTGTACAATTAAAATTAATTGCAATAGAAAAATCAAGCTAGTTTAAGCTCTGCCACTGATTTAATTTGTTAATTATAAAACAATCTGAATAGTATGATCAATAACATTTAACTTCACCCTATATTTTTTTTCAGCATAGTTGTTGGCTTCGTTTAGTTAGAGTCTCCTTTAAGATTTGTGGACTTAATATTCTGGTTCATGATATCTGTAATAGATGTAATCTCTTAATGTTTAATGCAGTTCTAAGAAATTATGAAAAAATAATGTTATACCCTTATCATTAAGTATAACTTTTAACTTAATAATAAGCGTTTGATTCAACCATAGTATCTTCTACCTATTCTTAATTTCTTTTGTAAGAAAACCTTTCTTAATTTTGAGAGCACAACACATGGCTTCTCATTCTTTTGAAGTGGAAACCTTTCTACATGCCTCTGAGTAAAACCAGTTTGCTTTTTCTTCATGGCACGGTAGCAGCGTTCAAGTTGGCAAAGTTGTGAGGATGCTCTTTGCAGCCATGTAGCCATTAAAGTAAGTTTGAGCATATACTTATGCAATATTGCAGCTACAATTGTTGTGTGCATAAGTTTGAGCATATATTTATACCTGTACAATTTTACAGCCTACAATTGACTTGATGGAAGGAATTTTGCAAATCTATCATGCAAAGTGGTTATGTTTTCCCCATGTTCCAAAAGTATTTTTAAGGACAATTCACGAATAAGCATGTCAAGCGAGTGAGACATAGGGTGGGTTAGTATTTTTTCTCTTTATGGAACGGGTTAGGTGCAAGTTTACGATCAATTCGCTCTGACCCTCCCTATACCCATATGTAGAAATTTTTAAATTAATTTTATCATTTATTACTTATGTTTTTAGCTTTTTAAATGTTTTTATTTACTTGAATAAATTCTAAATAAGCGGAATGAAAGTATTCTTATATCTTTTAATTATTATATGAAATGATTGTTGATTTTTAAGATTATAATTAATTATGTTATTGATAGAAATTCTTATTAAAAATTTCATAAGAATGAGGCTAATAAAGTGCGGATTTTAAATATTTTCATAGGAACTTGTTCAGATTTTCATCTCCAATGCCCGCGGTATGAGTAAGAGCAAGTATGATATTAATTTAGAAAGTGAGTCTGGATGGATTCTAAATAAGCGGAATAAAAGTATTCTTATGTCTTTTAATTATTATATGAAATGATTGTTGATTTTTAAGATTATAATTAATTATGCTATTGATAGAAATTTTTATTAAAAATTTCATAAGAATGAGGCTAATAAAGTGCGAATTTTAAATATTTTCATAAGAACTTGTTCGAATTTTAGTCTCCAATGCCCGCACTGTGAGTAAGAGCAAGTATGGAATTCAACAAAAACCCAACCCAACCTTGCACACAAAATACCTTTGACATCCAACATGCAATGAGGGCCCAAGCTATCTATGATACTATACCCCAATAGGTGGCAGGACCAGAACCCAAACCATGTTATCTAAAAAAAAAAATTCAACAATTGCAAAATCGCACCTCAATCCAAATAGAAATAAATATCCCAGCTCATTCACTTCCGGATAACCCATATCTAAATGAAGATACATGTAGGGTGGGGGTTTATGTTCAGAAACTTTCAGGCTCAATGACCATAGTAATGATGAGAAACTAAAGCTAAAAAATGAATTATTATTTCTTTCACTTAAGTTGAAATTGAAAGAATCAGGTTCACCAGAGTAATTATAATGTATTATAATTTCTTTCAAGCACGATAACTAATGTAATTATGAGAAACAAACTCAATTATTTACTCTTGAGATTCAAGCAAAGCCTCCTTACTTGGAATTAATGCTCAAAATAAATTACTGCCTAAAGTCAGTACCCATAGACATTAGGAATAAGAGCATAAGACCATTCCTCCGCCTAGCGAGGCCCAGTCCTATAGTGGGCTAAGAGGAGAGTCCATTAAACAAGTTGTTGAAGTTTTTTCGAAACGGTATTAGATTTAGAACTTAGAAGAACTGCGTGAGCTTTATGAGAATACGATAGAAATATTTATTTTTACATTCCTTGAGCTACATTTTCCTAAGGGAATGTCAGGTAACAGCAGACAACGTAGCTCCAACAAGCTCTTAGCATACTGAATGGGGTGGCCCTCTCAGAGTCTCTGCAAAATTGAAAAAGATGTCTGTAGAGTTCAGCTAATTTTCGTTTTATCTTGTGAGCCCATTGTAGACTTTTAGTAACGCTCCTGTACCACCCCCCTCTTTTTGCCAAAGGAACTTGATAAAACCACCTCACGCGGCTGGTAATCAAAGTTTCTGAATGCTTACTTAAATATACGCACTCAATTCTCCGGAGTCCCTTTATTCTCGTTTCTTCTGTTATTTTAATTTTGTTAGGTTTGACTTAAATTCCTAATTTGGAGAATATTAGTTGAAGATGTAATTTGGATTAAGGTGAAGATAATTAAATTTAACTCAAATTCTTAATTTGATAATTATGGATTGTTTCTTATGTTATTAACAATTTCCTATTATGACTTGAAATTAATAAAGATATACGAGATATTTATTTTTAATGAAAATTATGAAATTCATTATTTAATAGGGAATTTAGATATCCTAAAGTGAATGGTGCATTTTATATTGTAACGTGCAAAATTGTAACAACTAATTATTGAAAATAAAAAAATTAGAGGTTTAAAATTTTATAAAACAAAAGCACCTTAATAACATATCATGAATATGTGAAAATCTATTGTTTTGATTTTTTTAACAATAGTTACAATTTTGCACTTTACTCTATAAAATTTATACTTCACTTTAGAGGATCCAAATCTTTAATAAGGAGTGTGTGGGGGTGGTTGCTTATCAAATAAATTCTTGTAGGTTATAAATACTTATATTGAGGGATGTGCTAAGTTATGAGAATAAGAGAAAATAAATTGTTAATAATATTGGAAGAGGGATTGCAACTTTGCTTATTCAAAGTAGTAATAGTAGTGAGAGAGGATTGAGAGGGGGTTTATAAATTTGTTCGTAAAAGTTGTAATAGTAGTGTTGTATAGTAGTAGTAGTGGATGAGGGGTTGCAGCTTCTCTGTTTAAAAATTATATTGTAATATTGTTTATAATGAATTTGATTTCTTCTCATTTGTGAATATATGCATGTTGAGCCAAACTAGGGGTGGTAATGAGCCGAGTTTGGCTTGGCCCGAGATTTTGAACAGACTAATTTTTTAGGTTGGAACCCAACCCTAAACCTGAGCAGATCCGGTCATGGTCGAGTCTGTAATTGATTGGGTTGGGACTGGGGCAAGACTTGATCGGCCTAAAATTTGTTAAAATCTAGACTATAATGTAGTTATATGTATGATATGTAATATTATGAATGTATTTGAAGGCTTACGTTGTATGTTAATATTTTTATAACTAGCAAGCTCTTAATAAATATAGATAATTAAATATGTACATTTAAAATTAATGTTTAATTTAAATTACTGGAATTCTCTATGTTAAGAAATATAAGTATTTATATATCTCAGGTTAGGCCAGGTGGACTAAGGGGTGACATGGACCCGACTCAAAAAGTACATGGACTAAAGTCATTTGGTCCAGCCGTGGCCCAATTATTCCATTATAATTGGGTCTAACCAGGCTAGGTAACTTGGACCGAATCAGACCAGGTCTTGAGCACTCCTAAGACAAATCACCTTAAATTATTTTATTTTTAAATGATTTTCCTAAATACCAATTTTGTTTTTTAAAATAATGTTTGTAATTATATATATATATTGAAGCACGGGAAGAAATGAAAGTAGTAATCTCCATCAATTTTGACCAACAAACAAAATCTTCTTGTATAAAATTTAATATAAAAATATGTAAATTTTGACATATATATATATATATATATATTATCACATTACCTTAAAAAAAAGATATTAATAAAATTAGGCTTGTGTAATTTCCTCTAACATAGTAACATTGTTTTTATCATAGTTATAAAAACCAGACCGGTAGTCGACTCGGTCAGGGTACTTGGTCAATAGGTCACTGGTCGAACCGCATAACATTAAATAAATATTTAAATACATATATATATATATAAATACACACTGCATATGATGATATTTATCATTATAAATAACTAAAATATATTTATTTTGAGAAAAAATATGACCTATAAGAAAAAAAAAGTTTAACCCTTAATTCATAAAAAAAAGCCTAAATATTTTCATTAAAATGCTCATAACTTAGAAAATAAATTTTTTTTCTTCGAAATATTAGGACTACCATGGCGTAGATCTCGAAAAGTTATATAAAATGAACATATAATTAGCCTAAATCGAACAAACAAGTCAAAAATTATGATTTTTCAAAGTTTAAAAGTTTTTTTTTAATTTAGTGACCCAGCCGGTTCCAGTTCAACCAACCAGGTCATCGATTTTCATCAAAAACTGGCTGGGTCAAACCAATTCTAAAACATACCTGTTTTAACTAGCCACTCAAACCAATTACTTAACTAATTCATCGATCTGTCGAACCCGATTCAATTTTTATAACATGAGTTCTCATGTAACCTTCCGAAAAGTCGAAGTCAATCCGTACTCATAGCAGATAGGAAAAGGATATCAGGGAAGAACTTCAACACGCTTATCTTCCATGTACACATTCGGAGCCATACTTTTCAAGTCTCAAATTGAATTTTGTTGAAGTTTGCCTCCAAATTGGATTATAAATTTATAATATGCATAAAATGCATTACATCTAGATTACAATTAAATATAAATTATTGAATTAATTTTTAAAAATAACAAAAACGGTTGGATGTAATATATTCTAAAAATATAAATTTATCTTTATATCACCTTTTTATATTAAATTTTTTTCCTAAAAATTTATTTTTAAACACCCTAAACAATTGTGAATTTGTAATATAAAATCAAATTTAAAATACTATTAAAAAAAATAGTGTGCTAGCTAAAAAATAAGTATCCTTGTTCACTCACCACTCATTCAATTCATATCATCTACGAAGTCAGAAGAAAAACTTCAGTCTCCATGCAATACTAAGCAACAGAGGCAGCCTTCTACCGAGTACCTTTTTACCTTTCTGTTTCCATAGCAAAATAAATGTACTCTTTCGTTGAACCTCTCAAGATACACTGTTTTGATATTTATCATTAATTTTTAATAAAGACACATCTACTATTAAGATTACTTTAGCGTATAATCACAAGGTGTGGCGTGATGGTAGTTCATCTCCTTATTTAATTATGTGTGTGAGGGTTTGATCTTTAACCATGAGAATATAAAGATATTTTGTGGCCAATATTTAACCCCTTAAGCGGAAGTTCCTATTGCGAAGGGATTAGTCACTATTTCTTATGGTGGATATCTTGAGCCACTCAAAAAAAAAGATTACTTTCTCATATTAAATTGAAAATATTTATATTTTTATCTCTTTATTTTATTTAATTATATTAAATTCCATTATTTAAAATAATAATAAAATATACGTTTTTTTTTTACAGAATAATAAAATATACGTTACTAAGTGGTAGTAACGATTATCAATGAAAAAAATTTCTTCTCAAATACCATGATTTCCTCCCCACTGCAATAAAATCAGCAATTACAAACTAACATGCAATAAAATGAGTATCAAAACTTATCTCCGATTATCAGATTTGCAATGAATTTCAAATGTGAATAGAATAGATAAAACACTCAAAATTACTTTGATCATCAATACCGAAAGTGCCCCGTTCCCCGATCAAACGGTCACCAATTTGTTCGTGAGCTAAGCCATGTAGGCACCGCTGCACAACATTTATTCCCTGAATTACTTTTTCCATATTCATTTCATCTCTCTCTCAAACCCCAACCTACCATCACCATCCTTGTTCAAAGATCTGCCTCCATCACATGAATGGTAATTTAATCAAAATTTACTGTACAAGTTAAAGATTTTATGTTCTGGGTTCATGCATTTTGATATGTGATTTTAAACCACCTAATAATTTGTAGAAATATAGAATAATTGTTTATTGGATTTCACTTGTCATGGTTTTTTTTAAGCACGAATTTAACTAACTGCAACAGATGAGAACAAAAATGATGATCGAAGGGGAAAAAGTTACAGTTCAATTTGAATAGATAACTGTTATTGAGTAGTGAGAGAATTTAATTTTAATTTATTATTATTTTAAAGACTGAATATAATTTATAAAAAAAAGGGATAAAAACATAACAAAAATAATTTAATATACTTAAATAATTTTGGCTGTACACATGTCCATTTTAAAAGTCAATTATAAATATCAAATAGTATATTCATAGACCATATTCTTATAGTGTATTATAGAATTGACCTCCAAATATATACTCAATATATTTTCTCTCTCTTGCCCTTGCATTATCAAATTTCCTTGTGTTTCTTATGTTTTCCATTTTTTTTTGTGATTCCCTAAATGTGTACTCTATGGGCTTTTTTTGGTTATAGCTAGGCGTATTCTATTCATTATTTCTTACAAATTTTATCTTATCCATTTTTATTAATAATTACAATTTTTAAAATAAAACATCTAATACTTGATAGTAGGGTTGGAACTATAATTTTTTATTAAACTAAAATTTTTTAAATAAGAGCTACACAAATAAAATTTTAGAAAATTGAGCAGAGTTAATATTTATGAGAGGTCTACCCCCAACAATCACATATACTGCATAAGAAGGAATTTTGGGGTTTGAGTGGCCACCATCCCCATCCCCATCCCCATCCCTATATCCCACAAGGTTGGTTCGCCACTTCGCCCCTTCTTGATAATCAACACGTGTATCTGTTGCCGAAAACAACTCAAATGGCTAATACTAGTATTTTAAAAACTGGCTCAATCGCACAGTCCAACTAGTTAGACCTTGAACCGGAAGCTCCACTGGTTCTGATTTAATCAAAGAATTGCTTGAGCAATTAAATCATAAAAAAAATTTTAAAAAAAAGATTGAACCAGTGAAAATCAGAGATAAAATTCAGTCGGTTTATTCATCAACTTTTAAATTGAATTTTTATTGAAAAAGAAAGAAGAAAAAAGTTTTTTTTTAAAAAAAAAAAAACTTAGGATTTAGCTATTTGGGAGTTGAGTTTGGGGAGACTGAGTCCCTTCTTCACGATGCTCTACGGTTCTAGTCATTCTTCTTTACCAAACAGGTGGCGACATGATAAAGTAGTTTATGATTTTTGTGGCGACATGATAAAGTAGTTTATGATTTTTGTGATCTGTTATATATATATATATATATATATATATATATATATATATATAAGTTTAACCACCGGTTCAACCTTAAACCACTCTCCTATCCGATTATTTGATTTAACCGATTTTTAAAATATTGACTAATACCCAACCAATAGTGTAAACTTATCAATTTTTTGGGAAATTATTTTAAGTGTTAGTTGATAGCTAGGTAGGTAGTTAGTCTTTCAAGGTGATTTTTTTAATAATTTATAATAGAATAACATTTTTTAAAATATGATTATTATGCTGCAAAAAATAATTATTAAGTTGATGTTTCTTTTATCTTAATAACATAAATTTTCAAAATACAGATACTTTTTTAGCGTGGTAATTTTTCATATAGTGTAGCTATTGAAAAAATATATATAAATAAATAAAATGTACTAGGTAAAAATACAAATGGCAACCTTGCATAATAATTTCCCCGAGTTCTTAAGTTGGAAGAATATGTACTTTCTTAGACAAGCCAAGGTGAGATTATTTTTCTTTTGCAAGTTCTAGTAAAGGTACTAACTAACTGATGGAAATTGGAGAACAATAAAATTATAAGTAGCTCAGGATTTCGGTGGACCTGGACAAATTTGGTTTTTGCAGACTAGTAGTATGTGTAATAAATTTTGTGTTGCAGTGAAAGGCCAACTTTGCTCTTAATAAGTCAACTAAACCAACAAAAAATTTCTCAAGTCGACATTCCTATCACTTTCTTTCAAAGCATTTTCTATCTTACAAATTATGTCACTCATTTCTCTTTCTTGTACTCTGTTTCTCTCTTTTAAGCATTTGCAAAGGCGAATTGTTCTCTTACAGGAATTTTTCCTTGCAGACATTTTCTTTGCTCTTTCTGAATGGCTTCCCTGCCTTTGTTCTTCCCCCCAATTCTTCTTCAATGCATAATCCTCTTGATACTGATTCAGATGCCTCCAAATTTAAGCTCCTATGATTATTATTCAAGTTGTACTAATCTGTACGGTTGTGGGAACTTAAGGAACATTAGTTTTCCATTCTGGGGAGACGATCGTCCAAATGGGTGTGGCCACCCTCTGTTACGTCTCAATTGCAAAAATGACCTAACCTACATAACCATCAAGGACATCACATACCAGGTTTTGGAGGCCAACCCAGATGAGCATATTTTGAGAATCGCCAGAGTGGACTACATGCAAGGCCTATGCCCATCAAAATTTCTCAACACCAGCCTTGACCCTGATTTGTTTGTTTATGGGCCTGGCTATCAGAATCTTACCTTCTTCTATGGTTGTCATGTAGCTAATTTTTCAAATGCTTTCCCTTTCAGTATTGGACCTCCTTGTCCCACGAATGGGGTTGTCTACGAAAATGTCTATGCTCAGTTTGGGGCTCTAGGTCCTCCCATGCCTTGCAATACAAGCGTGGTTGTTCCAGTTCCTGCATTATTGCTTTATAATTCGGATTTGACCAAAATACAAGGGGCACTAAGAGATGGTTTTGTAGTGAGATGGATAGCAGGTATTAAAGAATGTGAGGAGTGTAAGAAATCAGGGGGAGTCTGCGGTTATGATTGGAATTCAAATCAAGCAATCTGCTACTGCAAATCTTCAGATTCAGGGTCAAAAACTTGTTCTCTCGTACCAGCTGCCAAAGCACCTCAGGCTCAGGGTCCTCTAGTTCCAGGTATGTCTAAGATGCATTGCCAACAGTATTTTTCTTTCTTTCTTGGGAAAATTAGAGTTGAAGACCAACTTGTGTAAGGTAATCTATCCATTAGGACCAAACAACCATTAATGTAAATATTATGTTCAATTATTGACACTAATTATGTAGTCCTTACTAATAAATAACCGTTTATCTATTCCTTCACTCTAATTCTTCCCTCTATCCTTGTTTTCCTTCTTTGGACTGACTAAACCACTTGTTTTGTTAATTGAATTTGATTGTAATCCCAACCCAACTATTGTTCTTTATCATGTGGCTAATTCAAAGTTTACCTCCATATTGTTGGTTATCTTTTGGCCTTGGCAGCTTTGAAGCAAAATAAACATTATCTGTCCTTGTAGGAACACTAATAGTTCCCACACCACATCAGGAGGTCATTACTGTGGAGAGCCAAATACTTAGTCCATTTTACTAGATAAAACCTAATAAACCAGGCCACCCGGAAGAAATATATATATATATATATATATATATATATATATATATATAAGAGAACTACGTGTAGGATTTGGAGAATATTTTAGTGGTAGTCTAACTACTTTATTTTAGTGGATCAATTTTATATTACCTAGATTTTATTACCTAATCCTCTCTGAGAAAAAATATATATTTCTACTTTTTCAATCACTAAATCGCATACATCTACGTGAAAACAATCACTTATCATAATAGTCCTGACATATGTGTGGAATAACCCAATTTGTAATATATGTAAGACTCTAACCTGCCGTCTCAGCATTGTGCGGTTGTGATTGATTAATGCATCTTGGAGATTCTTCTCAGGGGGATAGCTTGTTCCTTTCAGGCATTTTTTAAACCCTTTTCTCCTCTTTTTTCTTTTCTAACCTAACATTTCTCAAGATTGAAAGTGTCATGAGCTATAATGATAAAATTGATCAACCTTTTTTTACTATCATTTGTTAAAGATATATAGTCGTCTTGCTTGAAGTGCCACATTGAGAGTATGAATTGACAACTTAAACAATTAGACTTTCTTTTTATTCTTATTTCTTTTCTTTTCGAAGAGGAGGATTAAAATTAAGATTTCCATTCTAATTAATATCCCATCTCTTGTTTACTTCTTGATTTACATCTAAGTAGCTTAGACTTCAGTTAATAGCTGTACTCAATATGATTGTATACTTTTTTGTCATTTTATTATATATTAGAAAGTCATTGTCTAAAAAATTGGAAGTTAAAATTTTTATCCATATCTCTATATGTCCCAACCGCGTGAATTGTCTAGTTTCATATTTTGTTTTTTGTCAATATTTTTTCTTTTAATATTGCGATAAGATGATGTGTAGAAACCTGCAACTCAATTAATCTCTCCCCTGTCTGATCGCCCCAAGAATTGTCAATATTTTTTCTTTGGGAAAAAAAGAAAAAAAACTAGTCATGCTTGAATCGGATCAGATCATTCGTTCATTCTGGTTGTTTGCATTTCTTCTATTTATCTGTCCTTGTAGGCCCCCTTTTATTATATTTTTCTCAAGTTTTACCCTTAGAATCGTCAGCATGTAGAATAAAAATAGCATTAGTATTTACAAAGCTATCAACGAATCAGTCCTCCACGCTATCTTGCAATGCAAGCAAAATTTTTTTGTCATACTTGCCTAGCTCACATTTCGTCCTTAATTTATTATATCCTTTAAGTTTCATTTACAAAGTCTGAACAGTTCCGGAAAGTCACTAATCTATTGAACGTGTCTAGCTTCTCGAACCTTTTTTATTTGTTTATTTTCCACTTGGTCAGAGCCTCCCTTCTTGAAGCATATTTTTGGTACTTTGAAATTAGACAAATTAGAAATCCAGAATTCTAGGGTGCAACATGAATCACATGATGCAATATATAAACTAAAGTAACCAACTTGTGAGTAGGAGAGGCTCGTTTACTTTAAACTAACATCTTATCTTAAGTTTGATCCTCGAAGCGATATGTTTTTTAGAAAATACAGTTGGGATAAGTCTTCGTTTTACGCGTCTAACCGTACTTCGTGGGATTAGTTTCTCACCTTTCGGGTGAGAGAATACATTGGTTTAATATATATATATATATATATAGACACACACACACACTAAAGTCACTAAACTAAGTGCATGTTTAGATTAACTGTAAAAAAAAGATTATGTGAAAAATCGATTATGTGTATAATTAATTTTCAAGAAAATCGATTATAAAAAAATAATTTATGTTTTGATATGTTAATTCATAATCGATTTTATGATAAAGAGTTTTGTTTGAATTGTATAAAAAAATTACTTTTATGTATTAAATTACCAAAAGATGTATGAAATGATTGAAAAAGTTATTGATTGAGTGCAAATAGATATTTCTTTTTCAAAACTTTTGAAATAATTTAAAATTAAATAATTAAAAGCTTAAAATAACAACTTTTAAAAAAAAACTGTTTTTAGTTATAGAAAAATAATCTTAATTTATATTCAATTTTACATACTTTAAATAAAAAATATATATTTTAGATAAAATAACTTTTTATTTAAAAAAAATCCATTATTCTAAAAATTTAACAAACCTAAACATGCTCTAAGTTCATGCCAATGCCATCAATTCAATAGTGCCCGTTTGGCTTAGATTTCCAAGAAACATCAAACCGTGGAAGTTTCGAGGGGCCTTTTCCAAACCTCACCATGACTTCATTGAAGATGAAAGGTGAAATGATAACTCGTTTGCGCATATAAACATGTACATGCAGTTTCACCAGTCTGATCTTCCTTTAACTTTGTTCCGTCCCCCATTCTCCTTACTGCTCCTAGATTTTTTTCCCCCAAGAATGAAACCTCCGCTTCACCCATCTTCCATTTTCTGTTTTTTGGTCACTTAGATCATCTCAAATTCTCAATCAATATTCCAACATCTCTTTGTGCGGATGATAGCCAGTATCTGAATTGCAGTAACTCTTTTAGCTGCGGAAGCATCTCAAACCTCAAGTACCCA
Organism: Styphnolobium japonicum; assembly: GCA_023212625.1. NCBI lineage: Eukaryota > Viridiplantae > Streptophyta > Magnoliopsida > Fabales > Fabaceae > Styphnolobium > Styphnolobium japonicum. The sequence goes on along the minus strand of JALBWW010000005.1, from coordinate 30,268,572 downwards.
TTCTGGTGAGGACACAGAGTAGACTATTGTGGTCAGCCTAACTTCCAGCTCGAACGGGAAGGCAATGTCCCAAAGATCATCATCGATTCTATCACATACCGGATTCTTGATTTGAACCCGACTGCACAGAATCTCACACTCTCCAGGGACGATTATTGGGACAGTATCTGCCCAAGTGATTACAGAAACAAACTTTGATCCTAATGTGTTTAAATATATTTATGGACTTATTAACGGGACGCTAGTTTAAACAGACATATTCTTTAGTTGCTCCAATTCCCGTGGATCCCATTCTTAGCTTTGTTGAATGCTATACTCGAGTAGAGGTGCCAGTTCTTGAAGATGAGGCCACTGGGATCATAAGCAACCACTCATTGCTTAGGGAGGTTTTGAATTTGATGCAGGGTTTTAATGTGGGATGCTTTATGATGGAGCTAGTCTCAATGATTGCTTTCCTGCGTATACCTTCGTTGTTTAATGTTCCAATATGCAACATAACATGATGTCTTTTGTTCGACGACAACTTTATTTGAGAAATTTGTTTGAGCATTAAATTAATCAGCTTATCTAAATTGCATTGCATCATAGAAATTATTGATCTATTGATTCTATTCTGATCCTTGTTCTCAATTTTCATGTACAAATAGTAATTTGCTTCTGAATCTCCTTACTGCCAAGTTCATTTATTGGCTGACACCTTTACATGCTATGGGGATAGAAAGACAAAGTGAAACTTGCCAAACTTTAGACAGCTTAACTACTGCAATATATATAAATTTAGATATTATCATGCTAAATCGAGTCAGAGGATTCTTGTTTCTTTCATGTGATTATCCTTCCTTCTAGATTTCTTTTAAAGCAGGTAGGCAGTGGACTCATAATATAGTATCTTATTTCTTTTTACAAGCTAAGAAGTCAATATTTTCTTTAGCAGAGCATTCTATGAAAAGGCTTGTTACAATATTAAGTTTAGTTCTGAAGTTTGGTTGAACAATTATAATTTTTCTAGCCACCCTCGCTTTAGGCATATGTATAATTCTATTTTTGCTCCACTGTTTTTGGAGAAAATATGTCGCACGGATACAAGTTTCCACATCAGTTATGGTCCATAGATTTGCATCTTCCTTATTTGAATGCAATGTTTTCAATCCAACCTGCAGCACCTTGACAGCATTTTTTTTTTTCCAGGGAAAACAGATATTTGTCAAGTTGGCAGCTGATAATGAACTATTAGATGGTCCATTTTTTGGTGTATATTTTAAGGAGAATCATTAGTTATCACTATCTCTTGTAACTTTATTTGCAGTTTCGTTAAATTTACAAGTTGACCTATTCAGTTAAGAAAGAAAATGGTGTTCATATCCGGAACCGAGACTTGCTGACTACCTTTTTCTTCTTCCCTTTTCCTGTCCTTATGTAATTCCTTGTTTGACATATTCGTTTGTTTTATGAATGTTACAGGTAAAAAGTCTAAAACAGTAGCTGTTGGAGTAGGTAATTCCATTTTGTTAATATTGAGTTTTAATAAAGATGAGTTTAGAAATGAAATTTTACTAATTTCTAGCTTTATCCTCAGGCATTGCTGTAGGTGTTGCAGCCCTTGTTGGCATTCTTCTTGGATGTTGGGTGTACTTGCAACGAAGGAAAAGAATTGCTGAACAATCGAAAAGCAAGGACCTATTCATGCCTCCTTCAAGCAAGGGCGCTTTTGCCTCTACAACTAACATGTCTCAAAGTTTCTTTTCCTATCCCTTCTCCAAGTCCGACCCTGTGCAGAGGAGTTTCTACTTTGGTGTCCAGGTGTTTAGCTATGCTGAACTAGAGGAAGGTACCAAAAATTTTGACCCTTCAAGGGAACTTGGTGATGGAGGTTTTGGCACTGTTTACTATGGTAACAAGATAATTTCACGTGTATCTCTGTCAATTTCTCATACAATTCACTATTCAATATTTGGTCATCTTGTTTCCTTAAACTATCTTCTGATTTTTGGTCAGGCAATCTCAAAGATGGACGTGTGGTTGCAGTGAAACGCCTTTATGAAAACAATTTGAGAAGTGTTGATCAGTTCATGAATGAAGTTAAGATTCTAGCTCGCTTACGGCATAAGAACCTGGTGACACTCTACGGATGCACATCTAGACATAGTCGAGAACTTCTTCTTGTTTACGAATACATACCTAATGGAACAGTGGCTGACCATCTTCATGGAAAAGGAGCAAAGTCTAATTTACTCCCTTGGCCTGTACGATTGAACATTGCTGTAGAAACAGCTGAGGCACTATCCTACCTCCACGTATCAGATGTCATACACCGTGATATTAAATCCAACAATATTCTCCTAGACGATAAATTTCGTGTGAAGGTTGCTGATTTTGGTCTCTCACGGTTGTTCCCAAATAATGTTACTCATGTGTCAACTGCTCCACAAGGAACCCCTGGTTATGTGGACCCTGAATATTACCAGTGCTACCAACTCACTGATAAAAGTGATGTTTATAGCTTTGGTGTCGTTTTAGTTGAGCTTATATCATCATTACAAGCTGTGGACATCAGCAGACATCGCCATGATGTAAATTTAGCTAATATGGCTATCAGTAAAATTCTAAACCATGCTTTGAATGAGTTGGTTGATCCATATCTTGGATTTGAAAGAGACTATGCTATAAGGCAGATGACAACAGCAGTAGCAGAATTGGCCTTTAGGTGTCTGCAGGAGAGAGACATGAGACCCTCCATGGAAGAGGTGCTGGAGGCGTTGAGAGCAATCCAGAATGAAGGGTATGATGCACTTGAAGCAGAAGTTGTCGATATTAGGGCAGACGAAATTGTGCTTTTGAAAAAAATTCCTTCCCCGCTTTCACCAGATTCGGTTGCTGATAAATGGGTTAGCAGCTCCACTTCGTCTAATTCCTTATAGCTCCTAAGATTTCCTTTTCTTCTGCTTAAAACCTAAATTATATATATATATATATATATATATATATATATATAGTGAAAATAAATTTAGGAGAGGGGAGGTTGCCCCATTATACAGTAATTACTTACAGCTGACATAATAATGAAAAATTACTGGCACTGATGGAATCAAATACCTTTGAATTAATGTAATTTGATTTTACCAGTTAAGCCAACTTTCACTAGCTAAAACCTAGATTTCATACTGTTGGGTCTTATGTTTTGGTGATGAAACCTTGAATTTAGACTTGATCATGTTTGAATTATACAATTGAGTTGTAATTAGCATGTACATAATTGTTGAAATTCAAATTATTTGATGAGCTAAATTAACATGTGACTACTTATTCAAATTCCTTGATTATAGACATAGTTAATTCTAATTGTAACCGATTGGTGGATTGATTAGATTTAAGTTTCCCTTATTATTTGTGATGCTTGTTTGAGGAAATTATTCAAATTAATATGTGTTGAAGTTTCCTTTATTAAATTGATTGGTTTTGTTTTGATTGATTTTGATAATTAAGCTAATTATTTTACCTGATTATCTGGCTCCTAGTTTTAATGAGAACAAATTTGAATTTCAAATTGATAAAGATGTTGAATTTTTCTTGTAGAAAGTCCATATAAGAAAATTAACTATTAGAGCAACTACTGTTTACTGGGATCATTTTAGAGCAAATGAGTAATTAAATGAACGATTATTGGACTAAAGGAACAACTATTTATATTTGCACGTGACTCACATCTCCTAGCTTCAATCACTCTATCAACTAGAAAAAAATTATAATAAAAAAAGTTTGCTAGAAACAGACATAGCTGTTAAATTGTTTATTGACATAAATTATACATGCTGAGTTGACTCTTAAATGACCCGTTTAAATTTTAAAAAAATTAGTCTAATCTTTTTAGTCCACAGGTTTTACGAGCTGGCCGTTAACCCGTGTAACGTTTTCTATAGGCAATAATTAGTCTAATCTCAATAATGTAAGCTCTCCTCCTTTCTTCAACACACCATTTAGTGGTTTAGTTAGTTTACATTTTACAAAACAATTAAACAAATCAAACACTAGGCTTCTGCAATGGTCATTTCACTAACTTCTTCGAAGGAGAGATAACTCCAAAGGGCCACCGCTGTGCTTGCACCTTGCTGGTTACTTCTTGGCTCAATTAGTCAATTGGCTGTTGGCTGGAGGAGTGCTTGGTTGTTGGCTGCTTGCTTCCTTGCGCTGCCACTGCTACCTGCCACCGATAAAAGTGTCCAACACCGCAATGCTCATTGCCCAACAACCCAAACCCCCATTGTTCTTGTTGTTGGTTGATTAAAAATTTGTTACTCTGTTGTCATGTTGATACTTACCTTAGTGGAGAGTGTAATTGCAATTATTGACCATATTCTGAGAAGACACGTGAAGATTGTTGTTTATTTAAAATTTTAAACAGATTTTTATATATATATATAAAAAGTGATTAGGCCATTTAGGTTCGCTAACATTCTGAATAAGTCCGACGTGTTATGGGTCAGGCCTAAAAGAATTGGCCAGTCCGTTTAACAGGTCCACAAAAAAAGAAGAAGACATCTTTCAAGAATCAAGGAAGCAAATATTGAACGAATAAAAAGAACTACATCATCTTTGCAATTTCTTGTTCTTCATATTGTATTGTGTCTTAAACTTACTTATACACTTTAGTAAGAGTTTTGTGAATAAATGTAACTTATATATAAAAGCATTTGAATATAAAGAATTGAACTTTTTTTTTAACCACAAATATTCAATGCTTGTTCAAACCCTAACCTTCATTTTCTTTGTTCACTCTTTGCCTTTTCTATCTAACAACCCTCTTCCTATTCTCTCTTGCAAGCTTGAAATCATGCATATTGTCTTGCATATTTGCGACTGTATAACACTCACTCTTAACATTGTCTCCTTAATAAAAGGAAGCTATAAACTGAATGCTACTACCAAAGCATTTTGAATCTTTATAAAGTGAGGTTGCTGATCAATCAATTTGAGACACTTATGTTAACTTTGTATTAGGCTTTATTAGATGTTTATTGTGTCCAATATTAGTATTTTAGATGAGTTTAATGTTGTTGGGCTTCATTGGGCTTTAATGCAAATATTGAATAATTTTTGGATTTTGATGCATTTTGACCTTTCTTCCTTGGTTAGGCCATAACTTGGGACTCAGTGATCTATTTGAGGTGATCTTAGTGTCTTTGGAAAGCTAAGACAAGTCTCTACAAGTTTCATGAAGAACTCAAGAGCTGGATCGGACTTCTAAGGGTCCAAAATATCCCTGCAATGCAGAGTGGGTTTGCTGTCACGAAAATTTAGGCAGTGTGCACATATTGGACTACATAGTGAGCTATAAGCCTTCTCTTGGGCTGAAACTTGGCCTTTCGAAAGATAAGACCCATATCTCCAACTTCACTGAAGACCATTTAGTCAATAGATGTCATTTTAGGCATGATTATGAAGCTACAAGTTGGTTTGAATTTGGAAACATGTTATGACAACCTAACTTGAGGTAGATGCAGTGTTTTTGGCATATCTGGAGTTCTAAAAGTCCAAATGGCATAATTCTAATTGCAAAATTTCAAGGAGACAACTTGCTACAACTTTCATGAAGACCTCCAAGCCAAAATACACTGTCTAGGTCATGAAAATTAAGTTAGAAGTCGGATAAGAGTTGTTGACTAAAAGCCACCAACCATACATCAATCCACCTACCATGCACCAACCCACCAACCATGCATCAAGCTTCTATATTTGATAATTTTCATGTTTTTACAGCTTGTATTTAGATTATGTACATGTACAAATTGGCTTCTAGGATTAGTATAAATAGAGTCAACCTCTTTGTATTATAAGGATTCAATTTTAAGTATGTTTGAAGAAAGTTTGAGTATTTGTGAGAGTTTTCTTTCTCTTCTTCTCCATTCTCTTTACAATTTCGTTTTTGTTATTTTATTTCTGAGTTCTTCCTTCCCATCCATGGAAGGCTAGGCTCTCATAATCAATCCAAGGGATTAGCCATCTTGATGTTTAATTTGGAGATCTTGTTTTGCTTGTTCATATTGCTTAATTGTTATTCAAGTTTCTCTTCTTCCTCTTTTGATTTTTATCTAGATTGAATTGCTTAATTTGATGTAGATGTTGATGTGGTAATAGCTTTATTATCATGTATTCAAAGAGGATCACATAGAATAAATAATTTATTAAAGCTTTTTGACGGATTGTTTAGCTTGGTTAAATTTTAGATCTTAAGTTAATCTATGTTTGGATGGTACTTACTTTATCTAACCTTGGTTAATTAAATCCTAGATGCTTATCTAGTAGAGAATTCTTGGATCATGTTGAGGCGTCTTGATATGATCTAAGGCCAAGAACATGGTTAGCAATTAAGTGAATTCCTTGTGATCAATGATGGATTAAACTCAAGATCGGTAAAATTTCCTTGGATTGGTTAATTTGTTAATTACTTTCCTTTAATTCAATTAGTGTATTATCTTTTCAAATCATCAAAACCCCCTTTTAATTATCTTGATCTGATTAAATCTTTCTTCTTTTTGGATCCTTGAGAGACGATTCGGTTCATGCTCTATACTACAAATTAGTTTGCAAACCGGTAAATTTTATTTATTTGACGGGTCTCGACAACCTCTTGTCAATTGCCTTCATATATATACATATATACATAACAATGGTGGGAAATTTTTTCTTCTTCAGATTATAGGCAAGTAGATAGCAAACTACTACCATCAATTATTCCCACAAAACCTCTGCTAGTTGTAAGCCTATCATCTTAGGTGTGTAGGATAAACATCTACTACTTCTAAATTTAATTATCTATTTATAACAAATATTTCTAACTAAAATAACTTATAACAAAGGCTAGTATTTTAACATCTATAATTCATTAACAAAATGTCCTAGTTACTACAACAATTAAATTACTCTCATATTTCAATAATACATCTCCACATAAATAATTATTTGCTACTTGAATTCAAACTTACAAATTAACCAAATATATAATAAGTAAATATAAATAATGGATATAGTAATGGTGACTAATAATATTTATGTGCATTACAATTTACAAAATTTATTACACATTATACTTATGAAAAGAATATTCAATCCAAAACTCAGAGCTTACAAAATCTTTAGATCGGCACAAATTATAAAAATATATTACAACAAAATCCGTTTCAAGGGCAATTATGCCTTACATATTTACCTACCAGAGTACACGCCAAAACCCAATGAAAATGATTACAACATCAAACCATTACAACTTAAGTTTGTAAACTCCAGTCACGAATCCAAAAAATAAAAAGTCTCATATAAAGTTTATACAAAGTCCCATACAGTCCACTAAACCCAAAGGTCAACAACAGAATCTATCTCGAAAAATAAAAAACATTTCAATTTTACACCACTTAATATGGCACTAAAAGTTAAATTGACGAATCCAAAACATACAAAGTCACATACATTAACAACATTACAGCACAATTAACAAGACATCTAAAACAACAATTAACAACTAGATCACTTTTTCTCTATCTTTACCTACTTTAGTTTAGTGGAGGACATTTCAGCGTTTACAATAGAAGAACCATCATCATAAGTTCTCTTGGCAGGAGTCAAGTTCACAACACTACACTCAAGTTGAGAATCCAAATATTGTCATAAAATTAGGACATCAAATCCTACATCAAAATTAATAAACCTATTAATATTAAATATATCCTTTACAATAACCAAACAAATAGTTAAAAATATATTAAAAACCGTAATTATTCCAGAATTAACATCTCACAACCGACATTTAGTTCAGAAACAGAGAATCCACCAGCTAAAACAGCCTACACAAATAAACATAAATTATTATCCAAAGTAAAACAAAAAAATATATTTAAAACACTGATAAGAGGTTGTCGAGACCCGTCAAATAAATGAAATTTACTGGTTCGCAAACTAATTTGTAGTATAGAGCAAGAACCGAATCGTCTCTCAAGGATCCAAAAAGAATAAAGATTTAATCATATCAAGATAATTAAAAGGGGGTTTTGATGATTTGAAAAGATAATACACTAATTAAATTAAAGGAAAGTAATTAACAAATTAACCAATCCAAGGAATTTTTACCGATCTTGAGTTTAATCCATCATTGATCACAAGGAATTCACTTAATTGCTAATCATGTTCTTGGCCTTAGATCATATCAAGACGCCTCAACATGATCCAAGAATCCTATACTAGATAAGCATCTAAGATTCAATTAACCAAGAGGTTGTTGAGACTCGTCAAATAAATAAAATTTACCGGTTCGCAAACTAATTTGTAGTATAGAGCATGAACCGAATCGTCTCTCAAGGATCCAAAAAGAATAAAGATTTAATCAGATCAAGATAATTAAAAGGGGGTTTTGATGATTTGAAAAGATAATACACTAATTGAATTAAAGGAAAGTAATTAACAAATTAACCAATCCAAGGAAATTTTACCGATCTTGAGTTTAATCTATCATTGATCAGAAGGAATTCACTTAATTGCTAACCATGTTCTTGGCCTTAGATCATATCAAGACGCATCAACATGATCCATGAATCTTCTACTAGATAAGCATCTAGGATTTAATTAACCAAGGTTAGATAAAGTAACAACCATCCAAACATAGATTAACTTAAGATCCAGAATTTAACCAAGCTAAACAATCCGTCAAAAAGCTTTAATAAATTGTTTATTCTATGTGATCATCTTTGAATACATGATAATAAAGCTATTAACACATCAACATCTAAATCAAATTAAGTAATTCAATCAAGATTAAAATCAAAGAAGAGGAAGAGAAACTTGAATAACAATTAAGCAATATGAACAAGCGAAACAAGATCTCCAAATTAAACATCAAGATGGCTAATCCCTTGGATTGATTATGAGAGCCTAGCCTTCCATGGATGGGAAGGAAGAACTCAAAAATAAAAGAACAAAAATGAAATTGTAAAGAGAATGGAGAAGAAGAGAAAGAAAAACTCTTACAAATACTCAAACTTTCTTCAAACTTACTTAAAATTGAATCATGATAATACAAAGAGATTGACTCTATTTATACTAATCCTAGAAGCCAATTTGTATATGTACATAATCTGAATACAAGCTGTAAAAACATGAAAATTGTCAAATATGGAAGCTTGATGCATGGTTGATGGGTTTGTGCATGGTAGGTGGGTTGGTGTATGGTTGGTGGCTTTTAGTAAACAACTCTTATTCGATTTATGGCTTGTTTTTCATGACATAGAAGTTGTATTTTGGCTTAGAAGTCTCATGAAAGTTGTAGCCAGTTGTCTCATTGAAATTCTGCAATTGGAATCATGTCATTTGGACTTTTAGAACTCCAGATATGTCAAAAACACTACACCTATCTCAAGTTAGGTTGGCAGAACGTGTTTCCAAATTCAAACCAACTTGTAGCTTCATAATCATACCTAAAATGACATCTATTAACTAAATGGTCTTCAGTGAAGTTGGAGATATGGGTCTTATCTTTCCAATGGCCAAGTTTCAACCCAAGAGGAGGCCTATAGCTCACTATGTAGTCCAATATGTGTACACTGCCTAGATTTCTGTGACAGCAAACTCACTCTACATTGCAGGGATATTTTGGACCCTTAGAAGTCTGATTCAGCTCTTGAGTTCTTCATAAAACTTGTAGACCCTTGTCTTAGCTTTCTAAAGACACCAAGATCACCTCAAATGGATCACCGAGTCCCAAGTTATGGCCTATCCAAGGAAGAAAGGTCAAAATACATCAAAATCCGAAAATTATTTACAATTTGCATTAAAGTCCAATGAAGCCCAACAATATTAAACTCATCTAAAATACTAATATTGGGCACAATAAAAATTTAATAAATCTTAATACAAAGCTAACATAAGTGTCTCAAATTGATTGATCAAACACCAATACAAAAAAGGGAAACAACCTCCTTTGGAGTGACAGCAGGTCCATCAATTTGGAATTGAGTTATAATAGAATGATCATCAAAGACATGTCTCACACGAAATGAAGGCTCAACATGAGAAGGCAAACTACACTTAGTCTCAACCTTAAAAAGATAAGTCTTTTAAACCCATACATCAAAATCAGGTGGAAAATCTGAATCTCCTCCAATCTGATTATGATAATTGAGTTAGGACTATGATTAAAAATACAAAAATGACTATTGACATTAAAATCCCAAGCTTACTTCCTTTTGCATAAGTTCAATCTTTTCAGAGCAAGGTTTTTTCAATAGATAATAAGCATCACGGTCAAACAGAACAAATGTTGCACTAACAGTTTCATCAATTATCCTCACTTTAATCCTATACCTAACAATACAAAGTAGAATGAAATCATAATTAAAATCATATTAAAGACATCTAATGTGTATTCAAATAACATTTAACCATGACAAATCTATAAACAATAACTGACCTTGGAAAGACATTAATAACATGTTGATAGCAACCATCACAATAGTACATCCCATAATTAGGGGTCACTGTTCTATTGCACTTATAGGCAATGTACCACCAATCAGCACCCTTCATAATATGCTTCACATTGGCTAAGATAATACATAACTTATCCTAGTGATATAAAAATTGACATATTTAATATCTTAAAAGGAAAAACACATTAAGCATAAACAAATAATAAAACCAAACATTATTTAAATTTTGATAATGAATACAACAACCTCTTTGCAATCATTCAACTGCTCAATTGACTTTCTAAGAGTTAAACTTAAAAAATCTTCCTCTAGAGAGTATTGGGGGGCATTAGAAAAATGTGATAACCCTTAAGAATTCTCTTCATTAATTTGAGGCAACCTACATACATATGATTTCTCAAATAAAAAGATTGAAATTTTTTTAAGGCGAATTGACAGCATATTATCACATAAACTCTTACTTTTTCTTGAACTCAATAACTTCATGGATATCAAGGTTGAACAGAATCCTAGTTGCATGCATAACATTCTGAAGAACTGTCTTACTTATTAATTAATCAAAACACTATTACAAATAGAAAATATAATAAAAACCTTAATATATATATATAGTTCTAATCAATATAATGGGATTTTGTATTTCACCCTTGAAGCTATTCACTCTAGCAAACTAATCAATCACTATAGGTCAGCAGATATCACCTGAAGCAATAAATGAGGTTAACTCATTAGCATAAATTCTAAACAAAGCACACTTAATTTTGACACTAATCAATAAAACAATATATAGTCAGTACTAATAAAACATAATGCATTCCTTAATCGATATCAATAACACTGACTTATATCAAGAATTAACAAACTACCTTTCCAAATCAAGCTTAATAATTATCATCTTAGTCTTTTTACCATCATTTTTATATTCTATTTCAGTACCAACAACAGTTAGTAATCACATGACATCTCAAAAAATCATAATAAGAATAAGTAGTTAAAAGACAAAAATTATTCAAAAACATTATTCAAAGAACACAACAATAACTACCAACTAAAAATGAAAAATCTCCATATGACTACAAGATATCCTCAAACGAAATTAGAGACAATCCAAAGACAAATTAAGAAATTGATGTTGGAACCAAAGTAGTTCAAGTAATTGAACCCCTCAAGGTTCTGAAAATAACAAAGATATTAAATTGGAATGAACATGTAAGTTTTAATCGAACTTGTTATATATCGTTGAAAAGAAAATGAAAGTCCAGTATTGATCTCGCTTTTAAGTCTTTTATAAATGTTTTGGACTCAGACAAGTTTTTATAAAGACAACTTAACATATTATCACTTGCGTCCAATATGAATTGAGCTAACTTTATTATATTCATATAATTGGATTGTCCAAAGATATCTCAGTGTTTCTATTCAAACGCATTCGTCTAAAGCATAATTCAAATTTAAGAATTGTACAATGCATTAAATGTTGAAAATACCTCTAACAAAGTATGCGGTAAAGAAAGTCAACAATGTACGCCAATGCTGACATACCTAATCTCTATAAGGACCAGCAAATGAGATCCTTTTGTTCACTCAGAAGGATCAGTACAAGACTTCAATGATTTTTAGCAACGTTGATAACCAAAATTACTTTTCAAAATAGGATGAACACGCTATCAACGTCAAGCATTTAATACACATCAGAATGGTAACATTTATTACCGTTGGACGAAGAATTGCATGAATACAAGTTAAAGCTCTGAAGTCTATAAATACACGAAGTCTTCAAAGGAACAAAAAATGAACAACAAGAATACAAGCATCACAAGATCTGAGAATTTCTTATTGTACTTACACTTTCATTTACTCTTTGTATAGAGTTTTTCAAAATACTCTGAGCTCACTTGTTATACTCTCACATATTATGAGTTAAGCTTAAGTTTTTTCAAACACTATTTTTGTTACTCTATATCAAGCCTGAAGAGGCTTATAGGAAAGAATACTTGGTGTTAGAATCTAAAGAGGTTGAGAATATTTGATTGTAACTTGAAAAAGCGTTGAGAAGAAAACTTGTAATCTGTGAAAGATTAGTGGAAAGTCCTTCAAGTATAAGGGATTAGATGTAGCTCTTGAGTTATAAGAGTGAATCAGTATAAATCTTTAGTGTGATTCTCTCATCCATTTATCTTGCTTTATTTTATTTTTGCTAATGATTAATGATTGCTATTGTTGTTTCTAACATTTCTCTTCATTTTGACTTATAGTTTTCTACTTACGTCGAAAGATTTACTTAAAACAATTTCTGCATCCAACGTTTTGCCCAAATTGTTTTTAGCGTTCATTATGTATTTGTGAATCAATAATGTTTTGTTTTGTGAACTGCGTTGTAAAAAGTTATTCAAAAAGTGAAGAAACATAATTCAATCCGCCTTCTTATATTTCATTTGGTTATTTTAAAAGATGATTTCAAAAGAAAATAATTCTGTCATTTCATAACTAAGGCAAAATGGGCAAAAAATCAATGCATAGAAATTAGACACGTGGCATCCTTAGTAAATGGGCGGGAAATCTATGTAGTCGATGTTTACAAGCTTCTCTAAGTTGGCCATAGAAACTTTCTCACAAGAAATAAAAAAACCCATCTTCTATTCTTTACTCAATGAAATTTGCTAATATATCCTTGAATTCCTTTTAGAATTTGAACTGTAACGCTCGTAATGAAAATAAAGAAAAAAGTAAAATATTAGGAGGCATGTGAATCACAATTGGAATAACAAAGCAAGAAAGTGTAAGGGTGGGGGTAGTGACAAGAGGATGTCGAGACCTATCAAATAAAATAACCGGTTCACAAACTAATTTGTAGTATAGAGAATGAACCGAATCGTCTCTCAAGGATCCAAAAACAACAAATATTTAATCAGATCAAGATAATTAGAAAAGGGGGTTTTGTTGTTGAGTAATAAGATTGAAAAGAAGAACAAGACTTAATGTTGTAAACAAATATAAAGAAACAACCAATCCAAGGAAATTTACCGATCTTAAGTTTAATCCATCATTGATCACAAGGAATTCACTTAATCGCTAACCATGTTCTTGGCCTTAGATCACATCAAGAAGCCTCAACATAATCCAAGAATCCTCTACTAGATAAGCATCTAGAATTTAATTAACCAAGGTTAGATAAAGTAAGCACCATCCATACATAGATTAATTTAAGATCCAGAATTTAACCAAGCTAAACAATCCATCAAAAAGCTTTAATAAATTGTTTATTCTTTGTGATCCTCTTTGAATACATGACAATAAAGCTATTACCACATCAACATCTAAATCAAATTAAGCAATTCAATCTAGATAAAAATCAAAGGAGGAAGAAGAGAAACTTGAATAACAATTAAGCAATATGAACAAGCGAAACAAGATCTCCAAATTAAACATCAAGATGGCTAATCCCTTGGATTGATTATGAGAGCCTAGCCTTCCATGGATGGGAAGGAAGAACTCAAAAATAAAATAACAAAAATGAAATTCTAAAGAAAATAAAGAATAAGAGAAAGAAAACTCTAACAAATACTCAAACTTTCTTGAAACTTACTTCCAAATTGAATGTCTCTAATACAAAGAGGTTTGGTCTATTTATACTAATCCTAGAAGCCAATTTGTACATGTACATAATCTGAATACAAGCTATAAGAATCTGAAATTTGTCAAAAATGGAAGCTTGATGCATGGTTGGTGGGTTGGTGCATGGTAGGTGGGTTGGTGTATGGTTGGTGGCTTTTAGTCAACAACTCTTATCCGACTTCTGGCTTCAAATTCATCACCTAGACGGTGTATTTTGGCTTGGATGTCTTCATCAAAGTTGTAGCCAGTTGTCTCCTTGAAAATCTCCAATTTGAATCATGTCATTTGGACTTTTAGAACTCCAGAAATGCCAAAAACACTTCACCTACCTCAAGTTAGGTTGGAAGAACGTGTTTCCAAATTCAGACCAACTTGTAGCTTCTGAAGCATGCCTAAAACGACATCTATTGACAAAATGGTCTTCATTGAAGTTGGAGATATGGGTCTTATCTTTCAAGTGACCAAGTTTCAGCCCAAGAGGAGGCCTATAACCCACTATATAGTCCAATATGTACATACTGCCCAGATGGTTCCGTGACAGCAAACCCACTCTGCATTGCAGGGAAATTTTGGACCCTTAGCATTCCGATCCAGCTCTTGAGTTCTTCATGAAACTTGTAGAGCATTGTCTTAGCTTTCCAAAGACACCAAGATCACCTCAATTGGATCACCGAGTCCCAAGTTATGACCTAACCAAGGAAGAAAGGTCAAAATGCATCAAAATCCGAAAATTATTCAATATTTGCATTAAAGCCCAATGAAGCCCAACAACATTAAACTCATCTAAAGTACTAATATTGGGCACAATAAACATCTAATAATGCCTAATACAAAGCTAACATAAGTGTCTCAAATTGATTGATCAGGTAGTACGACTACTAGGATAGAAAGGAGAGGACAAGGAAAACTTATAAAGTAGTTGTCTTACAATTAAATGGACTAAACATGGCCATGTTCAATTATCTATAGTAAAAATTATACCCACCTTTTTTTAAGGTTAATGTTTATTATATATGATATTTTTCTTATTTGTGATGTGATATCAGTCTCCATTAATATAACAAGTTAACAATATTTAAAAAATTTATAAAATATCATATTTATCCTTAATAAAAAAAAATTATCTTCTCCTCTTTTTTCTTTCATTTCTAGATCCTCTTTTAAACATTGTCGTAAAAATTTATTTATTTTTGAAATATTTTTAATCTCGAACAACTTTCTGTTATGTTTCTTATAAGAAATTAAACACCTACATCCTTAAGCTTCATTGTCAACAATTCTTATATCAAACCTTACAATAAAAAAAAATTAAGAAATTAGCTTAGGTGTGAGACTAATCCTTGGGAGTCAGCTAGACCTCAACTACAAAATACTTTTAATGAGTTTTAAACTCTTGCAATACAAGTAAAGTCCGTATCATATGAAATGGAACTAAATTTGCCAACTATATTTAATCTTTGTTGAGACATTGTTGTTCTGAATCAAAAATTTATAAATTTTAATTTTAAAAAATTAATTTTGTTGTAGAGTGATAAAAAAACAGAGATTTACTAACACTTAATAAGTGAAATGATATGTTGACCTTTTATTAATTATGTTCACTTTTGTATATTTTTAATATAAATTTTAGAAATAAGAGAAATAATGTTAAGAATTAATAGAAATGTAGTAAGTGAGAGAAAATAGAAATTTGCTAAGCACTTAATTAACGAAGAGAGAAGTTGTAATTTTTTTTATTAATTATCATGATTTTTATATTTTTAATAAATTTAATTAATATATTATTATAAAATTATGAGACCTATGAAATAATGAGAACCTAAAGTAGAGAAATTGATGACTCCTTATCAAGAAAAATAATGAAAAGCTATATCTCAACCAAGAGGAGTGTGGTGTGTAATACACATTAATCTTAAGAAATGTCAGTGTAATTTTATTTACTATTTTAATAATAGGAAAAAAAATTTATTATGTATAAGAATATATGTATTAACCGTTTATTTTTAAACGGACGTTAACTATAAAGAAAGTTAGTGTAACAACAATACATAAATTAAGAAAAGTCAATATTATTTTTTAAATAAGAGAAATATCATATGTAATAAGAACTAACACAAAGAAAAACAAGTATAATTTTTCTAATTATTTATAGATCGAGGATGCATCCCCTTTTTAGTCAAAGTATAGTGTCATGGTTCCTTTGTCTACAAGAAATGCCAGCTGCGCTAACCTTGGAAGTTTGAAAAAAAAAAAAAAAACTTTGTCCACTATGTTCCAAACCACAAATGGATTAGCCTTTATCCCATCGTTTCAGGCCATATTCTCAGTATGCTTATCGGTTTGGGCCTATTGTTGCGGTCCAATTTCACAGACCATGTTGGCTAGTTAGAGCCTTTTTGAATGGGTCATAGCCATCTTGGATTTGTTGGAGCCTGTATCCATCAGGAACCCAATTTGACTAAGAGGAGATAATGTGGTATCATATCAAAAAGTTGATGTTTACAAGTTACAACATAAATTTAGCCGTGAATGTCATATGAATGTGAGCTACACGAGAGTGGTTGTGTTTCATTGGCATTTTATCCCCAAATTCTCCTAAATTGACGTCATAACAAAAGTTTGTGTTTTTGAATTTATATAACTAGCTAAGTTGATTTTTAAATATTTTAACTTGTTAAGTCTCTTTCCAACCCGTTCATTAGTCAAGTCGTCTTAATCATTTCACCAACCCGTTCATTAGTCAAGTCGTCTTAGTCATTCCAGATCAATTTAATTTGGGTCTAAGCTGCTTTTCCAACTTTATACGAATTCAGATTTCATTTAACAACTCTGTATATAATAATTTATTATCATTTCAAGAATTATCGGTTCTTTGACAAGAAAGAATAACATCTGAATTCTAATAATAGAGGCTAGGTTAGAAAGTTTTCCCAACCCTACAAATTCATGTAAACTCCAAAAACTATCATTCTAACATTTCCGTCCTTCTTTCACGGGTTCTTTGACAATTGAGGATGACTTCGAACAATATATAGGAGCAGAGGGTCCCCAATTTCTACTTTGTGGAATTCATTGATGGCGCACTTGCCATTCCCACGGTATTGCAGTGTACAGGTTTCAATGCTAAATAATTGCAGTGTAACACAGGTGTCAATGTTAAATAATTGCAGTTTAATACTAAATTAAGGATGATAATTTTAACTTATTCGGAAGTTTCCTAATATGCCTCAACCTGTATGGAAAACCCGTCTAGTAACAGGGTGGAGCGGGGTGAGTTTAAATTATGTTGTGGAATAGAATGAATTTGAGTTTAAGGTTTATTTACTCATATTCTACTTATACTTTAATTATTTTATAAAAAATATATTTTATATTTGATGTAATTTAAAATTTTTGATGTAACGAGTAATTTTTTTAATAATTTATATTATATTGTGTATTATATAATGTATGCGGGTAAGATGTGGGTAAAGTTCAAATTCTATTATATTTTATGCCGTTAAAATGTAAGTTTTTATTTATAAAACTCGCGAGATAAATATAAATAAATTAAAGATTACTTTAAAAAGTATATAATGGGTTAAGGAGGGGTAAAAACCCACCCTTATCCTCCCCATTGCCAAGTTTACACCCACTGAAAGTGGAATCTCATAAGAGAAATTTTTAGATAAGTATATTTTATAGATATTTTATTTGATATTAAATATGTGTAAAATTTAATAAATCATATTATAAATATATTTATATTTAAAAAATAATTTTGCATGTGTTAAATAAAATACGTATAATAAATCGTGATCACTTAAAAATTAGGTCTACCCTTACTTTCCAGTCCACCTATAGACCTCGTCAGCCACCAAACCAAACCCACTAAGCTCTTCAATATCCTCTTATATAAAGTGCTGCAGAAGCCCGTAGCCAATCCAACTCAGTAGCGAATTAACAAACACTGTGTCTGTGTGGTGTGGAGCGACAACAGCTAAGAAAGAGAGGATGATGAAGAAGGTCTCTGCCTCTGGTGTGGCTGTGTGTGCAGTAGTAGTGCTGGTGGCACTGCTTTTGGTGGAGGTGGCGCCCATGGCTGAAGCTGTGACTTGCAGCCCCGTGGAGTTGAGCCCTTGCCTGGGGGCAATCACTTCCTCGTCTCCACCATCGAGCACCTGTTGCCAGAAGGTGAGGGAGCAGAGGCCATGCCTTTGTGGTTACCTCAAGAACCCAAGCCTCAGGCAGTATGTTAACTCTCCTGGTGCCAGAAGGGTCGCTAGCTCTTGTGGGATTCCCTTACCAACTTGCTAGTCAGCTTAATTGTACTTCTTATTTTGTAATTTTTTTTTATCAGTACTTCTTATTATATATATCATCTGCAGCCTGCAAATTAGAAGTATGTTTTTTTTTTCTTTTATGAATCAAGGAGTTTTTCAGTTAACAGTAGAGACTAATCTAGAGAAATCAACGAAGTGAATATAATTTTTCTTAATAAAGTTTTTTTCTATACACATAATCTGATTCGAACATGTTTAATATACCTAATTATTTACAAACTGTATCTGATGTTGGTTTTAGAGCTATGTTATATATAAGAACGATATCAATACCAGAGAATAATGCTGTTCAAGAGTGATATATATTAGCTTGAACAAGTATGAACTGAATAAATGAATTAATTAGCAGGTTTTGCAGTTTTTTAGTTCTTGATCTGGCTTTAAATTGAATTACATAATTGTTCCTGGCCCCTTAATTTTAATGTCACTAGTTATCTTACCGTGCCTTTGTTTTAAATTTTAATTTATAATTATGAATTAGTTTGTTTTGTTTTTAAAAGTGCTTATAATTAAAAAAAAATTAAATATTTTTTTATTGAAATTTTTAATTGTAAAATAAATTAACTCAAATATATTTTTAAAGTAAAATAGAGAAATTTATATCTAAAATTTATTTATGTAGATTTGATTTTGTTTTATTTTATTAATAATAATTTTGAATTGTTGTTAAAAATATTTATTTATAAAATTAATGGTTAATAATATAATTAATTACCTTCTAAGAGAATATTACATAGTGTCATTAATGACTTGTAAATGTAATTTTATTAATATATATAGATAACTACTACAATTTCATTTTTTTTTTTTTGGTTTTAATTGCGTGGGTCGTGATTCATGAGTCAAGTCATTGGGTCGTAGTCAATCTGATCCAACGTGTGGACAAGGCTTAGACATGTTACGGCTATATGACCGAGCTAGCTAACGAGGATAGTTGACTATTGACGATGAGTTATTAAGTTTTTTTTAACATTTTATTTTATTAATATCAATTATTTTTAATAAAAATAGTGGATAATTTAAATATAAAATAGAAAATTTATTTTATTTTGTAATATTTTAGTAGGCTGATCTTACTTTATGCAGAGTTGAGTTAGGTTGATAAATTAGCAATTCGGGTTGGGTCCTACCAGTCTTTAGGTGTGATCCACGTCGTGATCCACATCAATCAGTATTTCTTCTTTTCTCCTTTATTTTTCGGTAATATAAATATTATGACTATTCTTGGTTCAAGAAAAAAGGAAAAATTAACATTTGTTTCATATTATGCAATGCATAGCTACGCTGACCAGGCAAAAAGAGAAGGGGCAGAAAAATAAGATAAGAAAACTATTATTTATATAAATAGACTGTTCATATATAATTTTTTTATCATTAATTTCATAATTTTTAAATTTACATAAATATATATTTTATGTAAATAAAAAAAAAATAAACAATACATCCTGCAAATGGCAAATGCTTCAAAACATCATGATGTAGATAGCAATTAATATTCACACAAACATTAGCACCATCATATTCGGAATTACAACCTGTTATATACAGCAAATTTTGGTTTCTATCCTTAATAACGCTCAGTTTGGCCATTGTTTAAAAGTTGTAGTTATCCAGTCAGGGGGCGGAGCTATGTCTAGGGGTCCAAGAAAAAATTACCATTAATTGAGGAGCCAAATTAAAATATTTGATATTTTGCTAAGAAATTACATAGAAAATCAAAGGTTTTTTTTTAAAAAAAAAAAATGGGGAGACCAAGGCCTCCTCAAGCCTAATGACACTTCACCCCTGGTTATCCTGTTATAATTTATCAGATCCATATTTATAAAATTTAGATCGGATCGGACGGTTTGGTTAGTAGATCGATGAATCAGCCAAATAATCAGTCTAGATGACTAATTAGATCAGGTATGTCTCAGACTCAGTCTGACTTGGTCGATTTTGGATGAAAATCGATGACCCAGTTAGTTGAACCTGAACTGGTCAGGTTACTAAATTATAAAAAAAAAAATTAAACTTTGAAAAATCATAACTGTTGACTCGTTTATCCGATTTAAACTAATTATATGTCTATTTCATATAACTTTTCAAGATCTACGCTACGGTAGTCTTAATTTTTTTAAAAAAACTTATTTTTAGAGTTATGAGCATTTTAATGAAAATATTATAGCTTTTTTTTTATGAGTTAAGGGTTAAACTCTTTTTTTCTTTATAAGTCATTTTTCTCAAAATAAATATATTTTAGTTATTTATAATGATAAATATCATCATATGTAGTGTGTTTAAATATTTATTTAATTTTATGCAGTTTAACCAGTAACTCACTGGTTGAACCAATGATCCACTAACTCAGTACCCTAACCGAGTCGACTACCGGTCCAGTTTTTATAACTATCATCAAAACTTGTGGTTGTTTAACTTGATATTTTGGAATGAATATTTGTTAAGATAATCAAACTTTTAATATCTAAGACCTAGAGTGATTCTTCTATAAACTAAATTAATTAGAATTTGTCATATCAAATATAATGATAAATTTATAGCCCTGAGATCACTTAATTAGGTCAAATATCTAGATTTAAATTTCTTACACACATATATATAATATACACACATGAAATACCAATTTGCATTGGTCTGAGTGAAAGGGACTTGGTCAACTTAAGCATATTGTTCTGGGTTCGATAATTAGAGCGTGTGTATAGAGAAAAACACAGTTAGAGGCTTCACGCGTCTGATCGTATTCGATGGGATTAGTCTCTTACTTTTCGAACGAGAAAATATCCTAATTTACACACATAAAATTTAATATTTTTAAATTGTAAAGTCATTAGGTCCTTTCCCACTAAACAATTTGTTTCTTTTGGTGAAACTCACATTAAATAATTAGCTCAATCAGAATGCGGTTAAAATAATAAATACATCCTTTCCAAAACAAACAGCTAAGCAACTACTAATCTGTGTATCTGTCGACTAATTCCCAGAAAAAAAAAAAGCATCTCTCGACTAATTGTGTAGTCCATTTTTAAAAAGTTTCATTATAAAAATGGTATTTTTACAATCACTTTGAAAATATATAAGTAAAATTGGTGAATAAATGAAATAATTAATCAATAAAAAGTTGTTCTTTATTGTTCTTTAAGCATGGGAACCAAATTAAGCCAGCGGTCTATAGTGGATAAGTAGTTAAGTAAAAAGGGGTGTAATATTTATAAGACCTATAAAGAAGGCCGTATTGATTTATAAGTAACAATAATCCAATTTCTGAAAAAAAAAATTCATTATGGAATAAATCATTAATGGTTGAGGGGGGTGGAAGAAAATTTAAATTGTTGTGGTATCAACTTAATCGCATATATCATATTCAAAGAGAATTTCAAATTTTACAGTGTGGCAACAGTCGTATATATGTCGAAGTAAAGTAAAATATGTTTATTTTATGGATTTAATTTCTATCCACTGTCAGTGTAAAGTTTCTTTACACTATCATCTAATCATGTGTTGTCAAATCATTAAAATAGTTAGATTTTTTAAGTAGTTGCTGTGATAGTCAACTTTTTTTACTAATTTGGCAACACATGATTAGATGACAGTGTAAAGAAACTTTACACTGACAGTGGATAGAAATTAAACTCTTATTTTATTTGTATTTAAATATGATTAGTTTGGCATTCATTTTTTTTATTAAATTCAAATATAGTATATATGATGTGATAATTATAATTAATTAAGTCTATAAATAATTCAACATTAAATAATACTGTAGCAATTACTTTTAAAGGAAAGGAAGATGTGTCATTGTGTCTTATTAGCTCATCAGTTGGTATACTTATCAACAAAAGCTGTCAATAACTAAATCGGAGCGAATTTTTCACGAGAAAACAACTAGTACTAGTGTTTTTTCTTTGAGTTTCTTACTACCATCAATTTGCATATTGATCTATTTGGCTTGGTTTTCTCCTTACTGCTCATAATTCCGCTAAATTCATGGATAAGTTTTCATTTCTATTACGTGAGAGATGTGTTGGAAATTCCAAACTTCAGTTTAGTTGAACGAGAGAATCATAATGACGTCTAATAATGGTGTTCCTTCGAAAAGAAAACATTACCTAATTTTCTCAAATGCATGTCTTGTCATCTATGGGTGATGGAACACTGAACCATATAGAGTAGTTGTAGGTTAAGATTAAAGTTGAGAGACATATTAAGAATGAGCAGTTAAGTCACAATGATATACACTATTAGGATAATAGTTTACCACTAGATAAAAAAGTATAATTATTAATCAGGATGTAACTTTATTTTTTTATTGTAACAACACATAACTCCTCTTTTATATATGTTGTGAATGAACTTGATGGGTTTTGCAGTGCATTCATGACACCCCAGCAGGATGGGCAATCAAGTTACATGCTTGCTCATACATGCAACAAGTTTATAGCGTAACTGCTAGCCTCCCATAAGGCTAACAATCTCCTCCCAACGACACTCTACAACCTCGCTTTGATATCACTTATTAAGATCAAACGCTTATCATTAAACTAAAAGCTATAACTATTAGTTAGGATTTAACTTTATTTTCTTTTTTTAGTAACACATAGCCTCGCGTCTATACGTATTGCAAGTCGGCCTGAAGGGCTTCGCAGTATACTTATAGAACGCCAGCAAGATGGACTGTCAAGCTCGATACGTGCATATACAAGCAGCAAGTTTATAGGATAATCACTGACTTCCCGACTAAAAGACATATATATGGACAAATGAGTGAAAAAAGTGAAAATGGAAAAAACATAAGAATAGAAATTATAAAAGACTTACGCCACTAGCGCTGACAACAATAATGTTATAAGTAGCATTATTTTTTCTCATGAATGAGTAGTTGAATCTTGAAATGAACTAATAGCTCTTGGTTCTTGAATACTGTTACTTTGATAATTTTGTATTTATAGTAACACTCATGCAAACCTAATTTAACATAAGAGTTTACAATTTATTTAAATAGCCATTGACCCACAAAATTCTACTTCAAACACGCGTCAACCTTGTCAATGTTTGCAGAAATCAGCAAAGCAATTGATTAAGTAGAAAAGTATCAAATAACTCGCTTGGACTTGGAATTGAATTAAGGTACTTTCCATAAGGAAGGTGACCCTATAAGAATATAAGAAGGTGTCCATGTAGGTTATTTATCACAAGTTGGTTTTTATTATACTTGCTCACCTCGAGATAATTTTTACTATTAATTTGTTTCACACTTTTTCACCACACATTTAGACTTTTTTCCTTAAGATATTTTTTGCTATTCTTTCTAGATACAAGATCTTTCTTAAGATATTTTTACACCACACATTAGATATTTTCAAAGCTACAAGTTATTTCTCTATTAAAATCGTTGTAGAATATGACCATTACTCCTTAGTAGGCCCAATAACTATCTTGGTCTCTTCTTTAATTTGTAGCCCAATTCTAATTGAGTTTTGGATCATGTTTAACTTTCAACATCTTTATTTAAACTTGATTAAATTTCTATAAGAAGCCTTCTTAACTTCGCAAAGTCTTCAAGCTTGAGAGGTTTGGTAAGTCATAACTTGATCTTTAGTCTTTATGTAGACCGTTTAAACTTTTTTGTTTGCAACGTAATCCTTGATAAAGTGATAGCGCATGTCAATGTATTTACTTTTCTCATGAAAGACATTTAAGTAATTTTCAAGAGTAATGAATTGGTGTCATCTTCAATTATAATATGTTTGATTAAGGACATCATGTGAAGTATCGAAATTTTGATTTGGAGGCATTTTAGTTTATTTTTAAGCTGTCAATTTTCTCTAACTTATTTGAAACAGGTTTGTAGATTTTAAGCAACTTCTTATGCTTTTAAAGCATATCATGAAGTCAAATTACAAGGATCGAAAATGAAAATAACAGAGCTATAATTAGATCACTATTTTGTTACGCTATCACACCAATGGTTATTTTCGACTGGGTCATCAATAGCATCATAAATTTATTTTGTGTAAATAAAGGGCACAATATTGCCATAATTCAATATCACTTGATCTTATAGCACAGATTCATAGCTTGGATGTTACTTCTTAGATCATACAATTTAAAATTTTGGCCATATTTATAAAATTAGTTTTCAGGTCGAGAGTTGATTTCAAAACAATGACACAATTAAAGTTGTCTAAGTAGGAGGATATTTGGATTTTTTTTTTTTCATTTGTTGGTTGCAATTGATTGTGGGCTTTCGATTTTTCATAACAAGTTGATGATATGATATATTTTTTTTGGAGATGCTTAAGAGACTGCAGTTATGAGTGAGTCTTGAAATGGACTCCCAACTACCAAATGAATTGGTGTAGTTGAACGATAAAATGTAGACATTGACTCGGCAATATAAAGTGTATATTTCATTTTCTTGGTAAACATTCAACTATCAAGTCATCAATTGTTTATTTGCATAACAATCATAATTAATATCTAATAATCTATCTATATATTATATAAGTTAAATTTCCTCGACAAGTAATTAATAAAATCATTAAATATAATAATATAATTAAATATATATTTTTTGACTAAATAATTTAATATATGTTAACTTTGAAAAAAATGAATTAATGAAATAGAAAAAGAAAATAATATTAAGGGGTAAGTGTAGTCAAAGCAAATAATTAAAATTCAAAGAATTAAATAGTGAAATTAAAAAATACAATTTCTCTAACATAATAAAATAATTTATAACATTTCCTAAAGAATTTTTATTAAAAATTATTTTGTAAATTTAACATCTCTAAATAATAATGATACATAAAAATATTATTTTAAAAAATAATAATAAATAATAAATATAAATTAATATGTGCAAAGTACGAGTAAAATAAAATGAAAAAGACATTCTCTCTAATAAAAAAATTAATTATAAACATTCTTCTTATATATTTATAAGAATTTTTGTAAAAAAAAATACCTCAAACATATTTAAAATAATAATGTATTAAAAAATTATTTTAAATAAGAAATTATAATATAAAATATGCACGGCTTAGATAATTAGTTATAGCCAACATTTATATATTCTTTATGAATTTAAAGCACGAGAAAATCATAATTAAACTTATCTAAAAGTTTATTTTATACTATTCAATTAAAAAAAAACAGTAACCGAATTGGGTAAATAATTCAACACAGCTCATCTTTCATCATTCCTCATTATAAAAGTTTAGCTAAATATAATGAGTTTATGAATAAAATAAAATTTCTCACTATTGCTGCCTCGTTAGAATGGTTCTTCCCTTTGTACAGACTACAGAGTTTCAGTTTTGCTTCTTGTTTTCCGGCTCTCCAGCGCTGAAGCTGCCCTCAATTTCCTAATTTTTTAAATCCTCTCTGTAAGTGAACACTTGTTAGGTTATTTATACTCTGATGCATAGCAGCCCAAGTGAGTTAATTTGCTTCTGACTTGCTATTTTATAAAAATTATAAGCTTCGTTGCTTTTAAAATTCAAGTTCTCTATTTTTAAAATCTGAACTTTCCACTAACTTTACTTTTCATAGAATAGAACTCTCAAAAGAAAGATTTTTTCTCATGTATTTGACCTCGTATATTTATTTATTTTATTTTGTCAAATAAGAGTAATATATCTCCTTCCCATAAATGAATAAATGAATCTTTACGTTTTTATCGTGCCCTTCTTTATGAATTTATTCATCGTCTAAGTAACCAAATGTCCAGAACCATTCATAATTGTCGCTTTTCAAAGAATGAATATCATCATATAAATAATGAATTTTACAGAACATTTTTCTCAATTTTATATACCCTATAAGTCAGAAATAAAATCTGAAAACTGAAAAAATAAAATATCTCATTCTAGAAAGGCCACATGCTTGAAAATCGGTTTATAAACCACTCTGCATGTCATCATAGGAGGGAGGAGTAGCAGAGCAGTTAGAGATAACTTTTGGTAATAGCCTCTTCCAGCTCTGGAAAGTCCCATGCATCATCCGCTGAATATTGCCCTGAAGAGGACCATGCTGGATTTAATTACAGTTTACACTTTACACACGAGACAATCACTTCTGAAGGTCAAAGGCCAAGGGCACTTACCAATTGAATCTCTTCGGAGAGCAATTAAATGAGCGCAACTGCAAAATTAGAGCAAATAATCAACAATAGCAACACAAACTTTTATGAAATCATAGACTAACTATAGGTAACAAGCAGATTAAATCAACAGAGAAATGAGGGGGGGAAATAATGTGAGAATGACAACAATGTTTCTCCATTTTATGGTTTTCGTTTATAACCTATTTATATCTATATTATTGAATACTTTAAATGGAACATACAAGAAAAATCAACACCTATATATTAAAAATAAAAAATAAATAAAATGTTGATATGAGGAGGAAAAATGTTAAACGAGGAACAATAAACTGATACCTGCCAAGAGCCTTCCCAAAATCTGCACACAGTGACCGTATGTATGTCCCTTTAGAACATGTCACTCTAAAAATCAAATTTTGTCTGTAAAAATATAACACAATTATATCAGGGTAAAAAAAATTTAAATTAACCACAATTCTAAAGAGATAATTCCCAGGATACATTTTTATAAGAGGAAAGCTCCCTCTAAGGTAAAAGCTTTTATTTGGACTGTATGCCTAATATGATTAAAACAAATAATCCGTTATAGGTGCAAAAGGCCACATAAGGCTTTATCTCCTAACATTTGTGTTTTATGTTTGGAGCTCAAAGATTAGCAATCATTCCATTGGCAGGTATTGAAAACTTTTTCCTACATTTTAGGAACTGTGTATGCCCTGCTACTTTGAGGAGTTTCTACCATTTGGAGCTTTTTTTGTGGCAGGCAAACAGGTGCTTGGTGCTGCCCTTGTGGCCAATGAAGTTATTGAGGGCACTAGAAGGTGAAAGGGTTGAGGTTTGGTACTCAAATTGGATTTCAAAAATGCTCACGATAATGTCAGTTCAGGTTTCTTGGTTTTAATTATTACTAGCAAGAGATTTGGTGATCAATGAAGTGCATTGACGGTGGCCTTTCACCAGTGGTGATTTCAACTGTTATCAATGGTCAACCTAAATCTTGGATCAAGGGAAACAAGGGTTTAGACAAGGGGTTTCTTATCTGATGTATTTAATCTCTTTCGATTTAGGAGGATTTCTTATCTCCCCACCCCCCCCCCCCCCCCCGAGTTGTACTTCACCTCTTTTCTCCCTAATGAATTTTTTCTTCTATCAAGAGTGTTGGGACGGGGGGGTTCCCCTTTCTTGTTCACCTTGGATGTTGACATTTTGAGTAAGAGGCTCTTGCGAGAGACAGAGGGGCTTGGTGAAGGGTTTGATGGCCAGTATAGAGGCAGTAAAGATTTTACATTCACAGTTTGCAAATGATAGCATTCTTTTTCTCCCAGAGGATAGGAATACCTCCCCTAATGTGCCTTCCTTGCTTCAAAATTTTCAGACTATTCCTGGTCTATGCAATAACTTGAGTGAGTTATTTGTCTGTCAATGTTTAAGACTAGGTTCTCAGTAACTTGGTGAATCTAGCAGGATGTGCAGTTTTGCAGTGGCTTCTCACCTATTTAGGGTATTATTCGGGAAGAAATCCACAGTATGTTGCCTTTTGGGTCTGGTGGTTTAGAAGATTTCCGAGAGATAAGACAGCTGGAAGGGACCTTCCTTTACTTTAGAAGGTTGGGTAACTCTCATTCAGACATGTCCCTCAAGTATCCCACAGTATAACCTTTCCTTGTTTTAGAACTCAAGTGAGCGTAAAAGAAATTAAAAGGATTATGAGATACTTTTTGTAGACTGGGATGGATGGCTCCAAAATAGATCATTAGGTTAGTTGGCAGGTTTCTTGTAAGCCTAGGAAGGAAGGGGACCTTGGGTGATAGGAATCTGGTTTCTAAGAACATTGCTTTAGAGGCTAGACGGGTGCAGCATTTTCCCTTCAAACGTCATTCTCTTTGGCACAGAGTGATTAAGAGAGTAGAATAGTTCGCATGCAAAGGATGGGACAACTGTCACTCATATGATCCCTTAGACATTTATTGCTCGGATATGCAACTCTTTTCACTCCTTGATTAGTTTTCGTGTGGGTAATGGCTCTTATTTCCACTTCAGGGAAAATAATCAGTTAGGCAAGTCACCATTTTCAGATCTTTTTTCACACCTTTACCGTCTTTCTTCCATTCATCACACTGCTCCAGCAAGCTTCCCACCTCTCTTGGAATTTAACTTTTTCAGGAATCTAAATGATAGGGAGGCTTCAGGCAGTTACCTGTCATCCAAGCTACGCTCTATGTCAAACTGGAAAATTGAAATTCGTCTAGGCGAAAGCTCAATGCTTTCTCCTCTCCTTGCTTTCTCATACATCTTTTCACCTCCAACCTATCATGAAGTGGTGATAAAGAACTGAACAAGTTGCCACAAAATAATTAACATAAAAGACTCGTGTTTTGAAAGGAGAAACAGGATAAAATTTCATGATGTTGAACTGTTTCAGAAACAAAGCACAATGTTGATTATATTGATGCATAAAAGCTGAACTAAGATGAAAACTTGTTATAAATAATAGCTAAAGTTACAATTTTAATGCCTTAAATATTTAAATAAATAAAGTCTCAATTCACATCAGGATTCACATAAAGTTACAAATTTAATATGTTAAATATTTAGATCATTGATAAGGCAAAACATACTTCTGCCCTTCATCCAACCTCAAAACATAAAGAAATTAAGAAAATCGAAAGTGTCAAGAATGGAAAAAGTTCTTACTTTAATAGCAGAGAACATAGGAGGAACTTGCCAAATCTCCCCACAAAAGGACAAAGCATTTCTCTTGATGTCCTCATCTTTGATGTGCTCCCATGGCTCACGCTGAATGACCTACATATCAAGCTGGCCTATGAGTGAAAAAATTGCACATAGTTAAAATCTAAATATAAATGTATTACAATATTAATTGCAATTTTGAGTTCTGCTTATCATGAGTCAAAATTGACTTTCATGCATCAACCCAAGCATGAATTAATATTCTTCATTGCCATTAATACTTGTATAATGATCTAAAATACTTTTACTATACCACTTTCACTATGTTGAACATTGTTCGAGACCCAAATATGATTACAGTATGCACTGTTCAAAGTTGTGGTTTTAGACATGGATAAAGACAAACATATTTTGACCCTCATCATAATTCAGACTTTTATTATGAAGTGTGAAAGCCTCCTTAATGACAGTATTTTAGAGTTGAATCCTTGCTATCTCCATTCTTATAGACTTCAGCACAAGTTGATGGTAGGCCTGTACTTTGTCCAAGCTTTCAATCTTTCATGTTAGAGAGCGTCTTAAAGATATAAAAGCTATTATTTATCCCTGACCCTCACCTAACAGCTAAACCTTTTAAGTTGAGTGGTTCTTTGAGGTTTCAAGGTTGAGTGGTTCTTTGAGGTTTCAAGGTTGAGTGGTTCTTTGAGGTTTCAAGGTTGAGCGGTTCTTTAATGTTTACGGTATTACAACAATTTTCACAAAATGGCCCAAAGATCAATCGTTACTGCTCCCAATCTTGCCATTAAATTAGATTTTAGACAAGGTGATAGTAGATGGGCTTTAAAAAAAAGGAAAGATTATGGTAGATTTGTGCTTAGCACACACTTCAAGCCCAACAGGTTTTCATGTGCAGGAGTACTTCATAGATATCTAAATGCCATTCTTCTTCTTTTTTGGTGTGTGTGTGGGAGCGTGAGAGAAAGGGGGTGCTTATTAAACTATCTAAGCTCAGGTCAATTAGTTCTCTGACAAAAATCTTGAACTGATTTGTCTGTATAAGCTGCAACAAATGAGTCAATGTTTCATAGTATTCAGACAATTGCACAGAATTCAGCATTATATTCCCATAATCAGTGTAATATCAATTTTTTTCTGTCTTCCTATTTAAAGGTCATACTTAGAGAAAAGAGTATTGTTAGGCATCTCTAGAGTTTAGACTCATCGGGTTTGTGGTTCAGTCACAGGAATGCTTCTGGACAGCATTACATATTCCCATAATCAGTGAAGTATCAATTATTTTTGGTCTCTGATAGAGACTGAAATACTAAGATGTTTTATTGAATATAATACTCAAACAGAGAGGAAACTCCCTCTGACTTACAGGATAAACACTTGATAAGGATTGAAATAAAGTGCAGAAAGATAATAACTAGAAGGCCCCTAGACACCAGGGGATCCTCTTCCCAAACCTATATTATTCACTCAAAATATGCCTGCCCTCATAGCCCCCCTGCAGTCCTTTTCTATTCTTATTTCTGGTGCATATTCCCAATGCTAATTATTCTATTATGTCTCTGCCTCTCCTATCTCTCCCTCTACTGTTTCTGGAATAAACACCTCTCCATTCTCAGGCCAATAGAACTAGCCCTATTCTCAGGCCCAACAGAACCCAGCCTAGGCTTCCTCCTCCTCCTCTACACTTGGGCTAAAGGCGTATCAGTCTCTTAGTTGAGGGTCTTACTAAGAGAAAAGTGCCTCATTTACCATCTCTGAGAATTTAAACTGAATGGACTAGTAGTTCAGTCACAAGAACTATTCCGAGAACTGTGTATCCCTTCCCAAAAAATAAATTGGATGTTCTCTTAACTATCTAATTATTCAAAAAAATATCAATTTCATTTGGGGAATTACTCTTTAACAAACTCATTGATTTATTATATATATGTATAACATCAGACAGAAATCCACTAACGTGCTATAATGCAGCCTTGAACTTGAAATTGAATTGGTGAATTAAGTTATTCAACTCATGAAGAACAAGTACTAAATTTGTTGCCTTAAAGGTTAACAACTGAAGATGAATAGAGTCTCGTGCTTACTTATATGTGAATTTGTGATCGGCCAATTGATGCCAAGAGTACATTTATTTTGTGGTTCATAAACTTAACATGAGAAAAACAGATTAACTCACTGGTGAATCAGCATCCCATGTTGAAGTAGCCTCCCCTAGGCGGAAAACCCCACTATAACCCTTAACCATCCCTTGATATCTGAAACAGAAAAGTCCAAGTATTCAGAAAATTACTCAGATCAAATCTTTCAACAAAAAAAATAGAAAGTAATATTGTGAAACAGGCACCAATACTTGGTAATCAAATGGAAATAAATCTCTATTTTTTGATCACCTCTCTACCAGTTTTGTTGCTTTACCAACACAAACAATCAATAAACCAGTAGCCATTGGGTCAAGAGTTCCAGCATGTCCAACCTGTAAATTAAAATTCCCAACACCCCCCAACCAAGAAAAAAAAAACAATAAAGAAAAAAGATCATGTAAGTCTACATGAGAGAAGTAAATTTAAATAGACATGCGCTGTGGAAAAAAACCTTTTTCACTTTGACTAGGCGACGCAGCTTTCCACAAACTGTGAATGAAGTCCAACCTGCCATAAGTTTACATGTCAATATTCTTTTCATTGACAAATAAAATCCTTGACACTTTCAAGCATTTCAGATAAATAAAGATTTCAATCGAACCAATATTCTATGACATAAAAAAGATGAGACCAGAAATAACAATCAATATTAGACAACATGAACCATGTTAGTCCTGCAGTATGTGCATATGGCAATGTCTTTTCATTCTAAGAAGTAGCAATAAATTATGCCTAATTAAATGACATCAGTGGCATGAAGATTAAACAAACAGGAGGTTACATAGTCATGACTCATGAGTAGTAACAATAGTTTTTCTCAAACTTGCATTTAAGAACCATTTGCTCTTCTACTTGCACATTAGCAGAGTAGTTCTTCTTTAAACATGGTCATAAGTCATAACAGTAAATTCGATTCAAGCTATTTTATACCCCATCCTCATTCTTCCTCAAAATCACATTTGAATACATGATGATAAACAGATCTTCCAAAGGATGCAACCTGTTATTTCTCCTTCATGGAATTATAACCAGTCTATCAACAAATTGACAACAGCTAGCTTGCAAATGCTACTAAAGCAAATCAAGAAAAATCTGGGAAAATTAAATTTAAGGAATCTAAATGGGCAGTAAGCCATGCTCTTTCATTTAAGTTCAATTTATATCCACTAAGATTATAGACATTGTAAGGTAAAGATTGCATACAAAATAACCTTTAAAATCAATCACTTCTTATGGTGAATCATTCTAAGAACTTCACCTAAATCACTCCCAATTGTAAACTATATTAAGAACTGCAGCATTAAAACCAATCACTTCTTATGGTGAATCACTTTCAGAACTGCACCTAAATCACTCCCAATTGTAAAGTATATTAAGAACTGAAGCATCTCATTCGCTAGTTATGAATCACCATGTCTTTGACCTATATGTCTTCCACTTGGTTCAAATTTGCAGCCAAAGATTGAAAGAATAACAATGAAAATATCAAAAGAATTTTATTTTATTTTTTGCTCTGCATCTGTTAATTATTTTTGCAAAATACTAAGGCCAATCTATCATAAATTACCACCTAAAAAACAAAACCATATTGTGAAAATGTGAAGCGACACTT
Source organism: Styphnolobium japonicum (assembly GCA_023212625.1). NCBI lineage: Eukaryota > Viridiplantae > Streptophyta > Magnoliopsida > Fabales > Fabaceae > Styphnolobium > Styphnolobium japonicum. Next base: position 30,235,600 of record JALBWW010000005.1, on the reverse strand, counting down.
TCAGTTAAAAGACCAGTTTAGCACAATAGTTACAAAAAAAAAAAAAAAAAATAGGCTATTTGTTCTTCAACTGTAATTAATGCGTCAAACTGGTTTCCCCAAATGTAAATCCAATTTTATTGCCAATCACTGGGAGGGAACCCACAATGTGGTTTGAGAACTGGACACTTACTTGATTGTCCTGTCATCCTGAAAAGAGAAATGAAGCTAAATGCCAACTCAAACTAACCTTTGGGTTTGTTGACCAAAACCACAGTGCCATGTGGACCATCCCATATGGGAGGAAGCCCAGTCCTCCTTGAGGCAAGATATGGCTCAAGACTACCAACTTCAGCATCCTTATTGGGTACTTTCTTCAAACACTTAAAGAACTCCTCAACTTTCTTTTCCGTAAGATCTTTACCTGCACCCTTAACCAATTCTTTTTCTTTTTCATCCTCATTCTTATCGAAAAACACCAACTTGTTATCATCCTTCTTCTTTGCCTTCCCCTTGCTCTTCACATCCGCATTTGCATTTGATTGCCCCGGTTCGAGAAACGCTTTATCAAGGCACTGATCAGGAAAATACTTCTTCTCTAACTGATAAACCATCTTATAATGCTTCTCCTTCTCCCACGGGTACGCAAAGGTATCATAAAAATACAACTCCTCCTCTCTCTTGTGCAACGTAGGAAGCTCCACCACCTCAGGCTTCAATTCCACGAACTTATCTTCGGATTGTCGGTTTTCTTCGTCCGAGTCCGACCCATACATCCTCTTCCTACGTTTATTGTAATACTTTCTCTTAGCCTTGTCAAGTTCCAATTTTGGGGAACTGGGTTGGTCTGTTTCGGTCTCCGAAGCCAATTTCCGATCGACCCAGCTATCTAATCCCAATTCCGAAGTGGGTTCTTGCGGCGAATCCGATTCAGGGAAGGTCTCTGAGTGGGAGTCATTACGTCGAACAGGTCGACGGCGAGTTTGGGGAAGGTCGGAGTTAGCTGGACGGTTGATAATCATGTCGTATTGAAGTGGGTATGGGGTGGATGTGGTGGAGAGAGTTGGGAAGCAGGGGGAGAGAGGGAAGGTTGGGGATTTTAAAGGGGGTAGCAATTGCAATTGATAATGATAGGGCAATCTTGCAAAGGGCATCATGATTCGGGAACGAGATAAGAGGAAGGAGACGTGGGTTAGAGATAATGATTTGGCCATGGAAGACGCAGTATGCTACCACTGAACTCAATGAAATGAAGCAGAGGTTGTAATGCGAAGTTGAAAGGATGGCCTTCCACTGTTCAACAATGATCTTGGACCAGTTTCGTTATTTGTAATTAATTCTCTAAGATGATCATAATGTACACTGATGTCATGTAGGCTACCTTTGGCAGATTGGTAAATATTTTTAGATTGATTGTATTTAAGAGCATCAAACTTTTGGCTGGAGTCATGCAACTGGAATGACCATCTCATGAATGAAGAGATAGAGAACCGTGGATTCGTCGAATGGGTGGGAAGGCAGTCTCTCCAAAGTCTTCAAGACTTCAATGCACAAAGATTGAATTCCCAAGTATTCTATATTATCGAAGCGTATTATTACAGTACTTATTTTTCTTTTAGGATATTAATATTAAGGGTAAGTTATTTAATATTTATTAATTATTATTTATATTTAATAAATTTTTTAATATTTATTATAAAATTAACAATTCATTTTAGATATCAAATTCATCAAATTATCATATCAACTAATATATAATTCATTAACTTTTAGAATCTAATGCCATGATGTGATTTCTTGCCACACCCATTCTCTCTCTCTCTCTCTCTTTTTTTTACCATTATATGATATTTTAAATTTAATTAATTAAAATGTATAATTATAGGGTATTACATATGATGTCTTTTGTATAATGGAATAGTATTTTTAGAGTACATAAGATTTTTTTCTGTTCTTTTTTCTGTTTTAAAAAGTATATATTTCTCTTAATTGAGAATAATCTTTGTTTTTAGTTGTCACAAGAATAATTCTATATTTTCTTAATAATTTTTTAAAATGCTCAAAGAATAAAGTATGAATAAATATTAATTTTTGTTATCTAAATATATAAAAGACATTATATTGATCAATTTATTTATAAAATATATTAAATTAATTCTTTAAAAATATATACAACAACAAATTAATTATTAAATATCACATTTTTACAACTTAGTCTTTATATTAACATTAAATTAGTATCAGAATGAAAAAAATTAATGACATTATTTATTATTGAATAAACAATTTGATATCAATGATAAATGAATGATTAATGTGATATTGCATATATTTTTTGAATAATTAAAATAAATATTTACTCAATAAAATATTAAATAATTTTATATCTTCTTAATTATTCATTAAAGAAAGTATTAAATATTTTTCATTTAATACACGAGTGTTCGAAGTTCGAACCAAAACAGTTCTATGAGGTGAGGTACTGTTCGAACAATAACAGTAAAGGTCACGCAACAGTAAAGAGGCAACGAATGGGGGCTAGTGTGCTACTCCAACTTGCAAATTATGGATGAGGACTGCTTCATAGTTGGGCAAATATCTACTTCGTCATTTAGCTGTTCCCCATTTTCTATCTTTCCGAAGGTAGCTCATTGTGATACAAAAATTTCATTAGCTGTTTATTTAACAATGTGGCAATTAAATTACCTATGAGATGGATTTTAAATTTTCTCATCTATTAATTATGACACTAATTAGTGTTTGAGGGCTCGGATTGTTGAAAAACTGAGTTATATTATGACAAATGCTCCATTTCTTGACTTGACTTGGGAAGATCTTTCTCTTAAGCAATACTTCGTACAACCTTGGTACGTTTGGGAAGACGATAGCAGCAAGGGCTAGCATTCATTGTTACTGGGATCTAAGAAGCTAAATTGGGTTATAAACTCCCCTAATAAGGACTAACCTGGAGAGTTGAATTAATATTGAAGTCCCACACTGAGGAATGAGGTAGAAAGATGCTTGCGGAGAGTTGAGTTAGCATCGAAGTCCCACATGGGAGAAATATGAGGTTTGGAAAGGTAGCATCGCATATAAAATAGATGGTAGGTCAACAAGTAGAACATACTTACCTGGGCGGGGTCAATGGGTGATCATGAAGGCCCATGGCCTAGACTCGTGACTTCCATTGCACTTAGGAAGGGTGCCAGTCTAAGGTCTACCCAAGTGGTGGAGCCTACGTCATAATTTGTGGCAGTGAGGGCCTGCGTTCGCGCGGCCCTTACCCAACTTAAGTCTGAAGTATTCTGCTGTCACGAGTTAGGGCCTGAATGCCTGGAAGTAAGAGAGGTACTTTATGTTATCAGACTCCTGCCTGACAAGAAGTCTGTAGTTTTTTATTGTTCTTATGGGTTTAGGCCTGCTGAAATATAAACACAAGTTGTTTAAAGCCCCCTTCATGTCAGGATTTAATTTTTCATTTACAAGTTTGCTTTTGTAAGTATGAAAACATGAATTTGAAATGTTTAATGTACTATCTTAGTCTTAAAAGCTATGCTTTAATCTACACAACTTATATAAAGTTTATACAAGAATTTCTCCACAAGACCATAATGTCGAATTTAAATAAGGTTTAAGATTCAATTATTTGATCTGAACTCAAACACACGTCTCTGTAACTTTGGCTTTTCCACCGGATGTTGGAACAGGAATCCTTTATCCTTAGTTAGCAAATAAACTTAGACTCGAGCTGGATTAGTGGATAAAATTAGGATTTAAGTAATACTTTCATACACTATTATTAAATCTTATATACTTACATCATTAAATAAGTTTGATTATAACAATAATTACTTAAAAAATTAAACTTTTTAAATGCCACCCCAAAATCACATTTAGAGACAAATTTTACTTTGAACGTTATGCCAACATGTTTAATAACCTTCAAAGCAAATGTGATTTTAGTACCTTAAACCTAAAAGTAACATTTCGTTACTTTTATAGTGAAAAAAAATTTGTTAGTGTATATATTGACAAAAATATCCTTATAATTTAATATTATATCACTATTTTAATAATATTTAAATAAATATAACCTAATAAAATTTTAAAATATTATTATAATTATACTCAAAGTAATTATATTTTACAATACCTTAAATAAACTTAATTTTTTATAAAAAAAATTTTACAATCAATTTATTTATAATTAATGTTTTTAATATCAATTTATTAACAATCTAATTTAAAATAACTCATACATTTTTTGATAATTAAACATCTAAAAGTAACTTTTATTAACATTATCCAAACAAAATTATTTTTCAAATAAAAGGTTTTTAAACATAAATAAATTCACTCAAACTCACTTATAACTAAAATCAAGTTTATAAAATTTAATATAAATACATATTAAATAATGTGTCAACTTATAATTTGGTGACAGTTGTAGTGAGCTTGAACCATTCTGACCATCACTTAAAAACAACAAAAATCTAAATTTAAAAAAATTGATAGGACCCGCGTATATTTAATTGATAAATAAGTCAGAGCAGTGTTTTAAAAATCGGTCTAACCGGACTGGTTCAACCGGTTGGACTGTGAACCGGAAACTCCACCGGTTCTGATTCAACCAAAGAACCGCCCGAACGGTTAAACTACAAAAATCATTAAAAAAAACTAGTAAAAACCGAAAATAAAAAATCAGTTGGACCGTTCATCAACTTTTAAATTGAATTTTTATTAAAAAAAAGAAGAAAATGGTTCTTTAAAAAAAAAAATTTAGGATTTAGCTCTTTTAGGAGTTGGGTTGTGGGTTTCCACAATTCTAATCATTCTCTTTCACAAAATAGGTGGCAACACTACAAGCGATTTATGATTTTTATGATCAGTTATATATATATATATATATATAATATATAGTATATCGGTTCAACCGATCAAACCTTGAACCACTCTTTTCTTCGATTATCCAATTCAACCGATTTTTAAAACATTGAATCAAAGTACACACGTTGGTTGAACCTTTTTTGTAGCAAAAGTTTAAAAAAATTTAAATTTATTAAATTAAATTCTTAATTTAATAGTTTCTTTTATTACCTTAATTAGATATTTGAGCAGAATGGTGTCTATTTTTACAGATTAGGCTCTTTTAATAATTTAAAACACAAAAATTTTTCTACCTTTTAATTAAAATGATTCCTACTAATATTTAAACTTATTTCTTATCCTATAAAAAGTGAATTTACATATTAATTCGAAAAATTATCAATTGATAATTTAACATTTACCTTTGAATCAAACATATTGACTTGCCTTGACTTTCCAATAATTTTCTATCGAGGAAAAAAAACATTTCAATAATTGTCCTTCCTTTTCGAGTTGTGATTTCCTAAATTAATGTACTTGAGGGAATAGGGCGTTCGTTGCAGTAATGATGAAATTAACTAACAGAAGGAAATGCCTACCAAAAAAAACTAACAAAAGGAAAAAGGTGTAGAAACCAGAAAGGCACAAAGGGAAATGGTACCCAAGTGTACCTAACCTACATAAGAAGTGAAGAAGCCAAATAAAAGAATAAAGTGAGAAAATGGAAAGAGAGGGTGAAAACTGAAAAGAAAAGTGAAGTCAGAAACCCGCGCACTCACACTCCCAATTTTTGAATAGCATATACACTCTCCCGCCTCTCGAATTTTGGATATTGTGTGTTGTGGCAGTGCCATAGCCATGGAAGATGAGGAGGTGGAATGGGAGCTCTGCATCGACGATGGCTTCGTCTACAAGCGCAAGAAGCGCCGTCTCCACCCTCACCTCTCACTCTCATCTACTACGGACGCCGATCTGGAGAAGCTGCGGAGAGAGCGCAAGAAGCAGACCCTATTGAAGCTCAAAGCTAAGTACGAGAGTGAGATCCATCATTGGGACTCCTTGTCGAACACCTTGCGCTCAATGCAAAACACACCACTTCCTCACCTTCAACAACAACAAACCCCATCCTCCCTTGCTTCCCCTTCCCCTTCATCCATAACCAAGGGGACGGATTCCGTTGGTGGGTCCCTCTTCGATGACCTTCTTTTGCAGGTAATTCGAATCTCTCTTCGCTCTCTGCGTCTGCTTCCTTCTAATCTTACTGGGATATTCGAAAATGTCAAAAACAAGCAGAATTGGAAACTGGATCTGAATCATATCTTTCAACATTAGTTTCTTATATATATCTCGAGAATGCTTCAATTAGTTCTCTTCTCTGTTTTTCTATTGTACTCCAAAGATGCTGTTCCTCCCTCCCTCTGATTACAAGGCTTTGTCAGATGTCTTATTTGATAGTTTTCTTTAGTCATTTAGTCTTGGAACAATCTTTGGGTATTTCTAGGCTTCTTAATTGCAGATCTAGTGATAGGGCTAGTGATGAGCTTAGTCCATCTAATTTAGAACTCTCAACCATACAGGTGGAAGCCCAGGAAGCAGTAATTCATGATATTTCAAATTTATGCGACGTAGCAGAAGCCATGTGCTATAAACAAGAACAACAATTCAAGCAATCGTTGTTTGATCTTCCAATCTGGGCTTCACCACTTGAGCTCATGCAAGTGCTATGCGATGATTGAACGAGTTTATTCTGAGCATTATTCTCTTGGTAATGAATGGGAAGCTGAAAGGATGGCCTTCCACTGTTCAACAATGATCTTGGACCAGTTTCATTATTTGTAATTCTCTAAGATGATCATGATGTACACTGATGTCATGTAGGCTACCTTTGGCAGATTGGTAAATATTTTTAGATTGATTGTATTTAAGAGCATCAAACTTTTGGCTGGAGTCATGCAACTGGAATGACCATCTCATGAATGAAAAGATAGAGAACAGTGGATTCGTCAAATGGGTGGGAAGGCAGTCTCTCCAAAGTCTTCAATGAAGCACAAAGATTGAATTCTGTAGTATTGTATAATAGTATATAGTTCTTTAACTTTTAGAGTCTAATGGCATGATGTGATTTCTTGTTTTTTTTTTTTTCCTTTTGGTTATAGGGAGGCTTTATTGGACCTAAAGGGAAATGAAAAATGAAAATGCAAAGGATCAAATTCTTATCACATAACTACAACCCTCTAATAAAAATCACGAGAGATGCTGGTTGAGTTACGCTTAGTTGGTTGTATTTTTTCACTCTTTCTAGTGGATGACTTTTCCTTGCGATGCTTGTAGATATGATGCCATGAATTCATTGTAGGAGACCCTTAAAAATAGTATCTTGGTAATTCTATAGTTTATTCTTACTGCGGCTTAGTGATTAGAGTAATGAAAGAGTTATTATATACCATTTTAGAGTAATAAACGTTAAAGACAGACAATAGCAAATGAGTAATTAAGGATAATTTAAGAGATATATACCAGAATTATATTAATTAAGCATAATTTACGAAAGTAATATAACAAGAAATTAGATAATATTGCAATTAAAACAAATAAAAAAAGAGTGTCAATAACCCTGTGAGATTATGTGTAGTGTAGGGTATTCCCTGGGCAAGCTTGGCCTCTTGGTTGTCTTGCCACACCCATTCTCTTCTACATAAGCCTGGTTGCAAACAACTGCAAACTTCAATCCTTTTTATTCTTAGCGTGGCAACTGGCAAGCCATGAGCTAAATTCGTTTTAATCCATTCCTGTCGCCAGCTATGGCGATCAACTTGAACTCCAACCCAACCAGCCAAGGGTGGACGGGAAGCGTTACCATTGTGGTTCCCTTATTAGTATAAATAACTGCCCAACTGACCCTAATTCTGCAACCCAATCATTGGCTGTGCTGGCAAATTGACGAACATTCATCACTGTTCATAATAATATAAAATATGAAGTAATTCATTTATAAGAAACATATCAACCACAGTTTGAAATTTCTAACTCGTCTTCAATGAAATAGAAAGGTTTTTTTAAGAACAACTAATTTTTAAACCCTCAAATTAGATTTCTTCATTTGCAAGGTTTTCAAATCTATTTCATTTAGACGAGAAGGACCAAGTTCAACAGGTTGTATCACAAATCCTGCTCGGCGACATTCATCCTCTAGAAGCTTTACTTGAGAAGCCCCCTCTGGGCAAAATGCCACAACAGCTCCTCCGCTACCTGTAAATTTTGACGCAGCTCCAACCTTTCTAGCAACCTCTACCATTTTTATGTTCAAATCACCAAGGGCCTCATCTCCAAACATTGACCTGTACAATATCCCAACAAGAAAGTTTAATAAGAAACTCCACATTTTCAATTTTCCTAAGCTTTTCATTTGTTAGGGTGAGCAAAATTCATGATTTGAAATTTTCTAATAATACAAGATACACTACTTGAATCTTATATGTCACTAGCGTACTAATCCAAGTACAGAAGTAATTGATATGTCATGTGACATAACACAAAGGGATGACCTGGAAAATGTTTAAATAAAATGCTTGTCAAATGTCAAAGGAACCAATGGCTTCCTATCAATAATTAAATTGCTGCTTGAAACCAGCATATAAGTTTCAAAACTGTATTGTTGTAATTGTTATCAGTTATATATACAAAATGCACCTATATATAATGAGAGACAGAAAAATGTGAATTACCTTCGCAGGTCAAAATTTCGATTCATGAGGGATGCAAGTTTGGAATAGTCCTTTTTTTCTAATGCTGTCCTTCCTTCTTTTGCTATATTTGCAACTTCTAGCATTGATGACACAATGAACTCATCACCATCAAGCCACCTCTGCCGTACTTTACTATGAACCTACATGTTACTGTTCATTAAAATTTATAGGAACAACAAATATTGAGGGAAGCTTCTAATATGAAAAACCATTCCTATTGGTAGTGTTACCCCGGGATGTCACTAAATCATGCTACCTCCAACATACTTTTCATTGTAGTATATGGTTTACCGTTTACCAACCCAATGCCAAAAATTTAGTAGTCAACTTAAACAGATAAAAGGACGATTCTTAGCCAGAGAGCAGACATTACCGCAGATCAAGTTATCACCACCAAGACATCTCTTATTTTGGGGTGGGGGAGAGGATTTGAAAATTTATTAAAGCCAATAATACAATATATCAAGAAAAACCATATTTGCGGGAAACAACACAATGAGATCAGATGTGATGACATTACTGTACAGCCAGAGAGAGGGAGCATATAATAATAACAAGGATGAAGCCATTCCATGTCGCTAACCTTCCCAGAATCACTAGGATTCTCAGCATAGATGAGATATAGAGGCGGGAGGAGACTTAAATCCATGGGTATATAAATTCCGTGCCCCAGCTTATCCATGTTTTCCTTGCTGAAGTCCTATAAAAGCAGAAAAGGTCACATTTTTTATTGGTATTCATTACGCACATTTCAAATGAATGCTTTTATCGAAATTAAACAATGTACCATGTAAACTAGGCCACCATAAACTTGTGCCACCCGATCTTGAAGACCAGCAACTATTCCAAGTTCTTTCTCTGCAGCGAGGACAAGGTTAGGCCTCACCTCCACCTTGATTAGATGCCTGACTTTGAAGAAATCAAGAAAGCAGTTTAAGGCAGCAGATACAATGGCACTCGAACCTGAAAGTCCTGTCTGAAAAGTCAAATTTACAACTTAAGCTATACGGAGCAACATGAGAAATCGAAAGAATAAAAACGAACTTGTGCAATAATTAACAAGGATAAGGATAAGATAGTGGATAATATTGTCAATTATGATAAGAAACATTTTTTAATTTCAACTTCTTCCCTCGAGTATCACAATGTAATATCAAGCGGTTGAAGTTGTACCTGGCGAGGGATATTCGTGTCATAGGAGAGAGTGAAATTTCCGCCATGAAGATGGATGTTGTTATCTTTACAATAATTGTAAAAAACTTTAGAAATTGCCATAAGCAATCGCACGCCTCCATAATAACCCTCCGTGCTTAACCTGTTGACCTGCGTGTAAAAGATGATGGATGGAAAAGGAAAGAGTAAATATTGAGTGGATTTGGAAAGGAAGAGAAGAGAAAAAGAGAAAGATAGAAGCATGAACCATGTGATGGAGAGATGTGAAGTGGAGGAGATCGTGGGTGGGGTGAGGCTGGATGATGAGGTCATGGGAAGGGCGGAGCTTGACGGTGGCGGAGAAGTTGGCGAGGCTGATGGAGATGGTGTTGCCGTAGTACACGTCGCTTGGGTTTCCCAGCAAACCCACTCTTGCATACGCCTTGTGCTCCACCTCCATCTCCATCCCCATCCCCATCGCATCACATTTTGGATCCATTGATTTCTCTTCTTTCTCCTCTGACCTGAGTCGGTGAGTCCTCTCTCTCTCTCTCTCTAATACATATCTTCTTTCCATTCCATTAATAAATTATTATTATTTTAATATAAAAATATTTTTTAGTTCAGAGTGAGGAAACCTATGTAGGTAGGATAGAATAACCTTCTTCTATATATAACAAGTTACATATTAGGTATCAATTAATATTTCTTCATTTCATTTACGTATATTAAAGATATTTATTTGTAATCATAGAATGTGACTCAATTGTTAAATTGAATTTTATGTTGATAAATTTTATCTATAAAATTTTAAATTTCAATAAAAACTTCTTATAATTAGGCAAAGTTGAAATCCAAATAAGGATTCTCACACTTCAGGAGTGTGAAAATGAATCCTAATCCTACTAAAAAGGTATTTATTTACACCAAATAAAACATGATGATATTGAATATATACTTTTCCAAAAAAAAAAAGCAAGAGGCAACTGGAATATAAAATTGTTGGATTATATGTACATTTGTGTAAAATTATTTTAATATGCTCATATATAAAATTGAAAATAAATTATTAGTTACATTTTGTTGAGGATAATAAGTTCATAGTATATTTATCATATAATTCTCAAGTTTTGAAAACATATGAACTGTTTTAAAAATTTTACTTATTATTTTTAAGGGATGCAGCCATGCATACAAAATATATCATGAGTAAAAATAAAGGCAATTTTTTGTAATGTTTAATTTATTTATATAGCATTATTAGTGTTAAGAAAATCGGATTAGACTGGCCAGTCTGATTGGTTTGATCAGAAAATCGATCACCCTACTGATTCAATTTATTCTAAAAAATTATCTAGCCTAAAAGTCGGTCAAGAACCGATGAATCGGTCGACCCGGATCGGTTTAATTAGGTTCAACCGGTTTTTTTTATTTTATTTTTTACTAATTCAAATGATGTGATTTTGATTTAAAAACTTAATATTAGCTAATGTAAACAGAATTTTATATCAAATACTTAAACTTAAATTGTATAAAAATTAAAAAATTAAATGTATAATTAATTATATATCTCTTTAAGCTAAAATTAAAATTTTTTAATAAAAATAAATTATAATATTATTACTAAATACTTTAGATTCTCAAAAAATAAATCGTAAACTATTTTTTTATAATTTATGTTATTTTTTATAATTTTTAATTTATTTAATTAATATATAATATATAAATATAAATATATTTAAATTATTTAATTATACTCAATCACGATTGAACTATTAAACTTTAAATCAATCTTATAATCAATTTAATCACTAATTCAATTTTCATAACCTTAATCATTACTCATAAAATATTATCGTTCTAGTAGAAGGCATTGAACTTGGTCAACGTTTTTAAATTTCAACTAAAATGTCAGGTCTTTCTTTTTTTTTTTCTTTTTTTCTCATTTCTCTTTTGCAAGAAAAGAGTTTGGCTTACAGTTTATTAAGAAAATTGTATTTTGTGAAAGCATGAATTTGATCTTTTCATAAAGCAATTTTTCTTTTTAATTTGAACGAATTATTTTATTATCATGAACAAAATAAAACTATTACGGATAACTTTTCCGAAAACAATAATTCAAATGATTCTCTACTAGTATTAATCTCTTTATAATCTCAATGCATCATATATATATATATATATATATATGTATGTATGTGTGTGTGTGTTTTATTAACCTTTATATATATATATATATATATATATATATATATATATATGTATGTATGTGTGTGTGTGTTTTATTAACCTTTTGTTTTCGCTAACAGAGAGAATTTTTCATTCATATATTTTGTATTCTGTTATGTTTCACATTTTAAGCTTTTCCCTCATTTTTTTTTTATAGATTTAATTTCAATTTATTATCAGTGTAAAATTTTTTTACACTGTCATTTAATTATGTGCTGACACATCATTAAAAGAGTTAGACTTTTTAAGTAATTGTTGTGATAGTCAAACTCTTTTAATGATTTAAAAATACTGATTAGATAACAGTATAAAAAAACTTTACACTAACGGTGGATCAAAATTAAACTCTTGGCATATATTTTCGCTTCTTTCATATTATCAAAACGGCAACTACTTCATAAAACAACAGCTTCCCAATTTCGTAAACTACCCCTTGATCCTGTTTTGAGCTTAAATTAATACAATTGACCACACTGTCACTTCCATAATTCAACCATCATTAGTCCAATAATGTATCTAATTTTATTTAATGGAAGCTTTTTGTCTTGTGTCTGCATCCATCTAGATTTGATTTCTCTAGTTTTCATCCAAGTTCCAACATCATGCTCTGTCTAATTTTTTTCATTTATTTTTTATTAAAAAATTATTCTAATACTCATCTTGTATCAATATTCAAAATAAATTATTAAAATTTTTTAATTATTAATTATATTTAATAAATTTTTAAATTTTTATTATACAATTAATAATAAAAAAATAATTCACAACTCAAATACCATATTGAATATCAAATCTATCATGATATAACAACAATTCCCTCTTTATCGTTATTCTTCCAAAGAAAACCAAAACCCACTAAAACAAGTCTAAGACACTGTTTTCTGACAGAGACTCCATTCCTTCCGCGGCTTTGCTTTACCAGCAGAAGGACAACACAGAGAGGGAATTCAATACGCGTAGGCGTAGCAGATTAAATTAAAGATATCTTCTTTCATCTTCCACCACCTTCTTTTCCCCATCTCTCAATCTGGGTCGTTCACTTTCTGTGCCCTCTTTCACTCTTTAACCTTCCATTCAATATTTCAACCTTTCCCTTATCTCTTCCTCTCCATTTCTCTCTGTCTGTCCCAAAAGAAAAAAAAAATATTTCTTTTGCTGACACAGCCTTTTGGATCTTTGATTTGTTTTTGTTTTTAATGCTTATTCTAAGTCTTGGGTTTGTTGGTGAGTGCCTCTAAACATGTGGAGTTTTTTATTCTTTGCCTCCTTAACAAAGGCAAATGTTGATTTTTTTTGGTTATTTTAATAATCTATGAGCGTGATTTTGGGGATAGGTCTGTGTTTGGAAAGCTGCCCTGGGGTGCAAAGTTGAGATTTTCTCTTGCCAAACCCAGAAATGATAGCCACCTTCTCTGTTGCCAACTTGCCATTTGGCTCTGATTCATTTCAGCTAAGTGTCTGTTGAGTTGTTTTGTGTGCTTCCGTGTGTGTAATGCTGAGAAGGGCATGCTCTGTTTGCTGAGTGTGAGTGTTGCTGCTACTTGCTGGATAGTTTCACATCTTATTGAGGGAAAATAAAATGGGATCTGGCAATGAGGTTCACTCGGTTGGAGAGTTCAATTTAGATGCCAAGTGGCTCATAGATCCCAAGCAACTATTTGTTGGACCGAAAATTGGGGAAGGTGCCCATGCCAAAGTATATGAAGGAAAGTAAGTCAAACTTGATTTTTTGCTTTTTTTTCTCTCTCTCTAAAATTTTTGCACTCAATTTTGGTTCTTGAATCCTTCTGTCATAAAAAAATTCCCATTTTTTAAAAAAGTTTATTGCAAAATCTGTTCTCATTTCTAAGTCAGCAGTAGCACTACTCTGCTTCTCCTTTTTCGTTTGCCATTAAGCCCATCTAGATTTATATCCAATTTCACAGTTACAGTTTGTACACTATCTTTTTGGACAGATACACATTCTGCATCCATTAGATAGGATTATTTGATGACTTTTTGCCTTATTATTGTTGGATTTTCTGATTGCAGATATAAAAATCAGATTGTTGCTGTTAAGATAATCAATAAGGGAGAAACCCCAGAAGAGATTTCAAGAAGAGAGGCTCGGTTTGCCAGAGAGGTTGCCATGTTATCGAGAGTTCAACACAAATATTTGGTTAAGGTTGTTATCCCAGAATTGAAACAGTAATTCCCCCCTCCCCTCCCCCCCAAAAAAATCTAAAGTAGATATATACTTTTAATTGGGATTGGCAATAGACTTATAAGGTTATCCGGAACTCAAATCATGTTTGTATTGATGAACTGGCAAAAATCTTGTCTCACAAAAGTTTCTATTTTTGTTTGATGCCAGTTTATTGGGGCCTGCAAAGAACCTGTTATGGTCATAGTAACTGAACTTCTATTAGGTGGAACATTGCGCAAATATCTCTTGAATATGCGGCCAAAGTGCTTGGATATGCATGTGGCTGTTGGATTTGCTCTTGATATTGCCCGAGCAATGGAATGCTTACACTCCCACGGGATCATTCACCGTGACCTTAAACCTGGTATGCCTATATGAATGTTGAACTTATTAGTCTCATTGAGTATTAGCTGGTAGCATTTAATGGAAAAGATTGAGACTTAGCTATAGTTTTGTGGTATTTTGCATCCTTCACGAGTTACATGTTTCCTTATTACATGCTAGGGGTTGCTGGTCTTGATTAGTTAGACCTTTCAACAGAAGTGAATAAATGGCATCTTTTCTTTATTGGCCACCATGAGCCCTATCCAAAAAGGAAAAGTAGGGGGAAAAAAAAGACTGTGTTATTGTTGATAGGCTTTACCATGAGCCACTATGCACATTGCACAAATATGCATTACTGGAGAAGTTTATATGTTGTAAATTTATGTAAGGTTGTCTATTTTTTTCCCTTTATATATTCCAGAGACTATGATCAAACTATAATTAGCATATGTCTGTGCTAGACATTCTAGGCCAATGAGTTTGAGATGATAGTGAATATCCAATGTAAGGAACAAAACTTTTAATTAACATACAATTGATAGTACTATCAAGCTGTATCTGTTATATATATAAAAGAAGAAGCATAATTCTGATAACTTGTTTCTTCTTTGCTTCCCAGATAACTTGATCTTGACAGCAGATCATAAAACAGTTAAACTTGCTGATTTTGGTCTAGCCAGAGAAGAGTCCTTAACAGAGATGATGACTGCTGAAACAGGGACATATCGTTGGATGGCTCCAGAAGTACTTCTTAATTGCTGAAAACTTTGAATATTTCTTAATTTTCTAGTGGGGTGGTCTATATTAGGTAATTTATCATTACTTTCCTGTTTGGTGGCAGCTTTACAGTACTGTCACACTAAGACAAGGCGAGAAGAAGCATTACAACCATAAGGTGGATGCCTACAGCTTTGCAATTGTGTTGTGGGAGCTCATCCATAATAAGTTGCCCTTTGAAGGCATGTCTAATCTACAGGCAGCATATGCAGCTGCTTTTAAGGTAGATGACATTCTGGTTCTTACTTCATGATGAATTCTGGTTAAGGTGATCATACTTGCACACTTTATGGTCACTAGCAAATGGTGTCCTTTCCAGATATATAAACATCAGTAGTTGAACAGGAACACTGTGAAGTTACAATTTGGAAGGGCTGATCATTTCTTGACACTTCTGGAAACATATTTAGCCTCTTAATTTGGATTATTACTTCTACTTTCCCCATATTATATCGATTTATCATCATCAAAAATTGACAATTGCCCTTGAAAGTTGAAATTCCGAGAATTTCCATTTAAGTATGATCACACTGCAAATATGCAATATTTTGATGACGAACTTCAGTGAAGGACCATTTCATTTTTTGCCCGAAACTGGCAATGGCTGTGGCTTTTTTTTTTGTTTTTTGGTAATTAATGGCTGTGGCTTTTACCCTACCACTACTGGGCTAATTTGATTGTTGAGAATTTTGATATTTGATATTGCATCAACAGCTGCACTTCTTATGTCATGTCATTGGGGTATTACACTTTTCTAGTTTTTATATTCTCATTTACCTCTGAATTTATCTGACTATAATCATAATCTTACTTGTGTTTATCACTGAATGTGCTGCTGTTATTCTTGGAGTTTACTAAAGATTCATGATACAAATATTTGATTCTTTCAGAATACGAGGCCCAGTGCTGAAGACCTTCCTGGGGATTTAGCTCTGATTGTAACTTCATGTTGGAAAGAGGATCCAAATGATCGACCCAATTTTAGTCAAATCATACAGATGCTCCTCCGATATCTCTCTACTATTTCACCACCAGAGCCGGTTGTTCCTTTGCGGATCACTTCATCTGAGAATGCTGTATTGCCACCAGAATCTCCTGGTACAAGTGCTTTAATGTATGGAAGAGATGACTCTGGAGAAACCCCAAAAGCCAATATGGAAGACAGGTCTAAATGGTTTTTCTTCTGCTTTAACCAGTGTTACTGATGCCTCAAAAGACATAATTTGGTCTTTGGGGCTATTCCTGATCACAGTTAGGCAAACTAAATAAAACCACATTCACAAATTGTAACAACTAGAATCTTAATAAGAAAATGTTAACTGTTATGAGATAAGTTAGTTCAGTAGCAATTAGCAACTCCGAAGTCAGGCACCTTTGTCCATGTTCTCACTTCTCAGCAAGAGTGGCATGCTCTTTTAACATTAAGTTGACTTACTTCTGACTGATATCCAAGGGCGCTCACAAAATTTTGGGATTAAGGTTGCTGAGATGTAATATTATTGTAAAATAAGGTTCATCCAAAGGCCTTCACCTCCTGTTTATATGTATGCGGTATGGATAATAAATAAAAGAGGGGGGAATATGTTTATGGTGGCATTCGTATGTTCCGTTCATGAAACTTGGTATCATTGTCAATTTGCCGTTGTCAATTTGCCGTGCATTTATTTTTGCCAATGTTGGTGCGTCTATTTGTTAAAAAAAAAAAAAAAAACTTGGTATCATAGCAGCAAAAGTGGTTCTTTTTATATTTTCAGAAAAAAAGTCGCTATTATGACTTTTACTTAAATTGTTGGTCACATAATCACTTAAGTTGGCATGGCTAACAATATTTTGGCTTGAAACTACGCATCATTTATTGTGTTCGAATTTGAAATAAACACAATGTTTTAATTTGGTATAATGTGAAGCTTTGGATGATTTAATTTGCATCTATTGTGGTATGTCAAGTTGTTAACAGTGTTTGTACAAAAATAATAAAACTGAAGCAATGTTTAAATTTTTTAAAAGGAAAAAGCATAGAAGAAGACAGAAACCAAATTTAAAAAATAGAGAAAAAGAATGATTTTATTGGTTGGGCATTATTTATCCATACAATACGTAGAAGTAAAACGACGTTGAGTTGAATATTGGACCAATAAAAAAGCGCCGTTGCCGGGGATCGAACCCGGGTCACCCGCGTGACAGGCGGGAATACTCACCTCTATACTAAAACGACCACATGAGACCTGGAATAAGCGTTATTATTAAGATTTGTTAAGTGACAGTGTTGCGTCACTTCCGGAATGGTGGAATCTTTAAGAACGTTGAGTTGGCTTGGGGAACAAGGTAACCACGAGGGTCCCCACCCCAACCAAATTTACCATGATGACACACTCTCTTCTTTCTCACTCTCTTTTCTAGTTTCCAGATAAAGACACCTACTCTTCTGTTTTGTTCAACATCCGAACCAAAGCTTCGGACTCCTTCAGTCAATAGTGGGTCCCGCAAAACCATAGGCTTCTCTCTCTCTCTCTCAGATTCATCCCTAAATCCTAACACAACACAAAGAACAGGTTCGGTTACCGAGCCTCTCAAAGAATTTCCCGCTCACTTGCACTGTCTCTTTCTCGCACTACCTTACTCACTCGCCCAAGTAATACACGATTGCTTAAACACCAGACGGTCCAGACCAGACGCGTCTCTCTCTCTCTCTCTCTCTTCCTGCCTCTTCGGTTCTCCCTCTTTCACGATTTTTGGCAACTCTTCCATAGCATGGCTAGGTGAGCTTAGGATTAGCAAAATGTCAAGTTGGTGTTCTTGAGCAACAAGTTTCATTCGTTAAG
Source organism: Styphnolobium japonicum (assembly GCA_023212625.1). Taxonomy (NCBI): domain Eukaryota; kingdom Viridiplantae; phylum Streptophyta; class Magnoliopsida; order Fabales; family Fabaceae; genus Styphnolobium; species Styphnolobium japonicum. The sequence continues at coordinate 30,217,520 of JALBWW010000005.1, read as the reverse complement.
ATTTTGCCTAGTATAGAAAGTTTTCACCTTTGGTTGTTTTCTTAATACCCCTTTTCGATTATCTCTTCTTCCTATGAATTGGGGTTCTGGGTTCGAGTCCTTTTGTTGTGTTGATGGTTAAAAATCCGATTTTTATTTTCTGGGTGGGTGTTTTTGGGGGGGTTTATTTTTGAAACTTGTGTCAGAAGAAGGTTCCCCTGCTTGGCTTTTTGTCTCTTGTTAGCTGCTTATTTTGGGAAAGTTAGTGAAAGAAATGCAGTAATATAGGTGTTACATGGTTGAGTTTTGCTTTTTGGGGTTGCTGGTGTATGATGGATGGGACGGCTTGTTTTGGCTTTTTCCATATGTGGAAAGATAGTTAGTTGGCGGGTATTGTGACATCCCCAATTGGAGAGTTTCTAATTTTTGCTGCAATGCATTGTGGGAAAGGAACATAGGGATGCGGTCATGTGAAGTAGCAGCGAAGACTGTCTTGCTGGAGTTTCGTAAATAACTCTCTGTTAATGAAAACATAGGGGTGGCCTGTGGTGGGAGTGCCGGAGTGGTGAACAAGTACCTTCACTACCTTGCCTGGAATCAGTTTACGTGAACACTGTCAGTCAGCAAATAATAATCCATAAAAGTAACATTTCATGCTGTAGTCTTAAGTGTGCCCCTTGTGCTCCTCAAAATGAGGCAGTTGGTAGAGCAAGTTTTCTCAAGAGAATTTCAAGAGTGAAAACTAACATTATCTAGGGGACAATTGACAATGCACATTCTCACTGAAGCATATTTGCACGAGTCTTTCTTAAATCTATTCGAATATTATATATACATATTCTATTTGGTGTTTACCTTTGTAAAGGAACAGGATCTCTACCTGATGATATTATAATGTATAAGCAAATGTTGTAATGGTTTTGGGCTGATTTGTTGGGAAAAACTTAATTGTCATTAATTTAACGGTTTATGTCCTCATAATTAATATGGTTTCACAACAGTCAACTTCTTTAGTCATCCTTGTAGTTTCTTCTCTTTTATTTTACTTTTTGAGCAACCAAAATTCTGTTTATTTTACTTTTTGAGCAACCAAAATTCTTTTATTTTACATTGTTGGGAAAAACAATGTTTTTTTTTTTTTTTCGAAGGAATGATGAGCTACGAGTATATTTGTTTTGCAGGAGCTGGCTTATTGACATAGGAGGATTTGCAAAGAAAGTAAAAAATACTACTCTGTCATCAGCTGATCAAATCAAGGACTGTGGGGCATACCGTGAATGCCCAAATTGTCATTATCATATTGATAACAGTGATGTATGCGCAAATTCAACCTGATATTCAATCTCAGTTCATATATTGGCCTTCAAATTCACACATGCACCAAAATAAAGAAAAGCAATAACCAATGAACTCTGCTCTTATGGTAGCGCTCTTCATGTTAAACGTGGAGTTTGTAAATGCTCCAATTCCTTTAACCTACATTTTTGTTCTTTTGGCTCATACAATTAATTCAAGTATTTAATGTTGTGCTTGTGGAAAAGTTTGCAAATTTCGCTTTCATGCCAGGATTAAATTCTGGAAACAGTTTAGCATGGGTTTGACTGATTGCAGATGTTTCATTAGGAATATTCCTTTGCCTGTGTAGGTTTCTCCTGACTGGCCTGGCTTTCCTGCTGGTGTAAGGTTTGATCCTTCTGATGTAGAACTCTTACAACATTTAGCAGCAAAATGTTGTATAGGGAACACAGAACCACACATATTTATCCATGAGTTCATCCCAACACTAGAAGGAGACCAAGGTATTTGCTACACACATCCAGAAAATCTTCCAGGTGAGGGTTCTCTGAACTTTTGCTTTCAGATATGTAAACATTTACCATTCTTTCCATAGTATTTAATTGACTAATGAACCAGTAAAATAAAGTCAATATGCTAAACCTGGCAAACATGTTGAAGAAGACTACTTAAACACTTTATTCTTACGTGTGAAAGTGACAGGTGATGGTCCCTTGCGGAATAGGTTGCGATCAAAAGCCATAAAGAACATATGAACATAAAATCAGAGTGCCTTATGCAACTTAGCAGGCATTGCTTGTTTTTTATATTGATACCCGACCAAGAAAAAGAACACAATAGAGTTCAGCATATTGTGAATTATAAAGTATAGGTCTCACCAAATCTCAATCAGCATATAACAGACATTCTTAGCCTTATGAGACCTATCATTTCCCTTCAAACCAGAACCTAATCAAGATTCAGATCATGTTAATTGATAGCTATTTTTGGATACATTGCATCGTGAATTTACTCTCCTTTCTGTTTGGGATGGGGATTGGGGGAAGGTAGGATTTTATGATTGCCAAACATAATAAAGTTAGTGGCTGCTATTATGATAATCTTATATTTCACTTTCTACATGTTCTGGGTATTAAATATGTTCAGGGACTTCCATTGGCTCGGACCATTCCAGACTAAATGCAGTTTTTGGGAGAACATTCTCTAATCAAATTATAGCTGTTCTGTTTCAGGTGCTAAGAAAGATGGGGGCAGTGTCCATTTCTTTCACAGAACAATTAATGCATATGCTACTGGGCAACGAAAGCGTAGAAAGATTCATCATCAACATGGTTTGACTGAGGAGCATGTGCGCTGGCACAAGACTGGTAAGACCAAAGCTGTATTAGAGGATGGAGTACATAAGGGCTTTAAGAAGATCATGGTTCTTTATATAAGATATAAGAAAGGGTCCAAGCCATATAAATCCAATTGGGTGATGCATCAATACCATCTAGGGAGTGAAGAAGATGAGAAGGACGGTGAATATGTGGTTTCAAAAATCTTTTATCAACAGCAGAAGCAGACTCAGAACAATGAGGAGAATCCAGTGGTTGAGGATTCTGATATGGCATCGCGAACAAGTCCAAGAACCCCAAATCCAAATCCACCCAATCGACCTCGTACAGGAAAATGTGTTGTTGACTATGATGATAATTTTGATGAAAATGTACTTCTGTCATTCACCCAGGTGAGTAGCTATTTATGATGCATATGGTTGTCTTTGATGATTAATTTTACTTTGAGGCTGATAATCTTGTAGGAAATTCAAATGAGAAAGAGAAATAAAATATAATATTCTACCTCAGAAACAAGCATAAAATTAAGAATGCATTTGTATTTCAACTTCTACTTCTGTACAACATTTGATGGAATCATCTTTAAAAATCAGTGAACTCGTCATGATTTTCTCTGAAGTTTGTTGAAGTGCTAATGAGAATAGAAGTGAAGTCATATAACACTTACTTTTTATTTTCCAAACATGTCTACATTCTTTGGTTCATTTTTTAAATATCAATTTTATGAACTAGGATGCCGAGTCTATACCTGGAGCATCACTTGCCCCACCATCTGATGTTCAGGATGAGGACAATACTGGCGACCCTACATGGTTGGCTGGTGAATCACAGGCTGTTGATAACTCTGACTTTGATGGCTTGGATGACATCTTATTATGCAAGGAGATGTTAGATTCTTCTGCTCTCTTAAATGATTCTGGATTGAACTCCACCACTTTTAATGGCTTTGCTTGCAATGCAAACGAGTTGGCTGGAAATGATAATGTACCTTCTGGAATTTCTGTCCTGGATACCCTGGAATTGGATACTCCTCCAGATTTTGATCTTTCTGTAAGCGTCCACTTACCCTTTGTCACTCCACCTTTAGAGTTTTCCACTATATTAACATGCTCTGTGATTCTCATTTTGCATGCAGAATTTGCAATTTTGTTCTCAAGACAGTATGCTTCAGTGGATGGACAGGTTATAAGGTGTTTTATGAAGCATATACGAAAGTGTTCCATTCAATAGCCTGGATAGTGCACTCTTTTATCTCTTTCATTCTTCAGTTGCAATGATCTTTTTGTTCCTGCATGCAAAGATAGTATATGAAGTTCAGGTTGTCACCATGTGATGCTCACAAGAAGAATAATACCGGGTGCCTCAGGTTCCTGGACTCTTGCAACTTCTATGTCATATCATAAAGTTAAACCATTAAGCTGAAGCTGGAGTTTAGGAATTCTTCATGTGGGGCAGTATTTGTGAGGTTGTTTTCGTCGGAGGTGTAAATGTTGCTTATATATGAAACACTACTCTTCTTTTCCCACGATCTGCTTGCTACAATACTTCACCTAGAAGTTCAAGTACTTATTGAGAACTTAAGAGGGAGTTGTTCCAGGGTGAGTTGTTAATAAATTATTGACTGTTAGTTTCGCAATAAATGTTAAAGAGTTTATTCAATATAAATAACAACTAATGAATGCTAGACAACTCACCTTGGGTACCGGTATCCTGAAAAAAAAAAAGATGGATACCGGAGTAATGCTCAACTTAAGAGCATGAAGAGTGATAAAACTATCAGAAAACAGAGCCTAGGATTCATTGCCTGGCTGTTTCCGTAGTTCATTGATATAGAGAAATTCTTAGTGTGTCAATTACTAAGCAATTAGTATTGTCTATCCCGTAAGAATTATTTTAATATTCTATAATTTAGTGTTGGAAATTATAGTCTTTATTTGATGTCACCGGTGCAGATTGAACAATTTACTATGCAACGGATAATTGAATAATGTATTTTTCAATTCAATTGGTTGTGTAAAAATTATTGTTGATTTATTAAGGCTGCGTTTGTATAAACTTTCAAAAGTGTTTTTATGATGTAACATTTTTTTAGTAAAACTTTTATGAAAAGTAGAAGTTGCTTTGTGTTTAGATATATGGAGTTGCTATGGTATCTTCGTGAGTTTGGTACCCAAGTGAATTTTTAATTATTTATTGACTATTAATTTTACAATAAATGGTCGAAAATGTATTAAATATAAATAACAATTAATGAATATTTGACAACTCACTCTGATTAATGATACCCTAAAAAAAAAGATGAATACCAGAATAATTCATTTGGTTATATAACCTGTTTGGTTGAATTTAGTGAAAGTTTTTGTTTTCGTCTTTTTGTCTAACACATGTTTGCCTTAAGGAGAATCTTATCCAAACATAGTGATAGGTAGTTATCCAAAAGTCTTTTTTTATCTTTTATCTCATCTATTGAATGGATTTTTTTTCATAAGTTTTAAAATGTAGCTTTTAAAAAAGTACAAAAACAACTTTTAAAAAAAATTACTCAAACAATCATTTATTATGTTAAAAGTATTTTTTAATTAATAAAAGCTTTTTTTATATTAAAAAACTTATCCAAACAAACTTTAAATTACTAATTCGTTCAATTATTTCTAACATCACAAGCTATTAGCTATTTATGATGCATATTTGTGTAACAATTGCTATTTACGCAAGTTCATAATCACAAACTCAACACGGATATAGTTGTATATTATATTATAAACTTAATATTTTACTTATCAAATCAACCCAAAAATTTCAATAACTAATAACTAATAGTTGTGATTGATCGTAAGTAATATACATGAATTAACCTTCAACTCCTTTAGTTACTAAATTTTTTTTCAAATCCTTTCATTTTTGCAGGAACAAATTTACAGCACTACAAATTTAATATTTATTTACATTCATTATGCCAAAAGTAGACACTAATTACTAATAGGCTAACCGCTAACAACACATAGGCACATACCATAAAATGAGGATAATTTATAAAAAATAGGTACTAGATTTCGAAGCCAAGTCTTCACAAACTTCTTAAGCCTCAAAGTGATGAATTCATATTGTTATTTGAGGATTTAGATCTTTATATTTTAGAAAATAAAGTAAAAAACTTATAATTGCTGATAACAGTTTAAATTTTTATAAAATATAAGTACTAGATAATAGATTATAGATGTGTAAGAATTTATTATCTTGATTTTTCATTAACAGTTAACAGTTGCACTTTACTCTCTCAAATTCATATTTCATTTTAGAGAATTCAAATATGTTATTTGATATCTCATATTAATTCTATGAGATAAGAAACTACTATAAAAATGAAGAATTTTCCCATTTTCTACATCATTATTTATATGACATGAAATACACATTGTGAAGGAGTGAAATGCAAAAAACCCTACAACTTTTGAGTTTGTCATGTGCTGTTGTAAAATGATCGGGCAAAATGTAAAAAAAATTCTTCAAACTTTGGTCATATATATTATCCAGTTTATCGTACAAAAGATAAATACTAGGGCGCGTTTGGCAAAATTTCCAATTCTTAAACCCAAACCCTTTGGTTTTTTTGTTTGCCCCCTGTCAAAAACCCTCATTGGCGACCAAAGGAGAGAGGCACAGCAAGCACGAGTGTGTGAGGTGAGCTGATTGATTGAGCAATGTTTGGTTCGAGGAACCTGCAGAGGCATTGCTTCAAGTCCCTCTCCTCTCTCCTTCAATCCAATCTCTACAAGTATGTGTTTTCTCTCTATCTCTCCTTCAATTACTCTCACAAACTGAAGCAAAAGCATGTGATTCATTCCACGTCTTAGTTTGTTATTCTCTTCCAAGATCGAATTTTTCTGGTACCCACTACCTATTTCTTGCCTTTGATTTAACTGGGCATCCCAGTTTTTTCTTACTCCAATCTTTTTTCAAATTTTTTTTTAGTTCCTTCTTGGGCATGGGCAGGGCTTAAGCACAGAAACAATATTATCTTTTATAATTTCTTTTGGTAAACTGATGCAATTTTATCTGCAATCACTCATTTATTTTGCATGAGATTGATTCTGATCTGTTTCTACTCAGAAATGTTGTGCCTTTAGGACATATATCTGAGCACATATCAAGCAACGTTGTTCAAGTTCAACCATACGATACAGTTACTTTGTATTCTTATGTTAAGCCATTCAATCTTTTGAATGGATCATCCCGGGCAATGTCAACATCCAAAGGAAGGAGTATGCGGAGCAAGGTGGAAAGGCGAATGCAGAAAGAGTCTGGTAAAACATTAAGGGAGATTCGGAGAGCTAAAAAATTGAAGAAGAAACTAATGACTGAGGAGGAGAGGCTCATTTACAACCTCAAAAGAGTAAATTATCTAGCCCTTCCAATTAGCTGGAATAAATTACTCTTTGGACAAATATGGCTTTTTAATCTATGTTCTTAGTTCATATATTGGTTTCTTAGTAAACCTAATTGGTTTGTGTTCATTGGTGTTGTTGTCACTTGTCACCATTTGATGGTACCATGAAGAGCTTATTTAGTCCTGCATGAGTGAAGTTAAAGAGTTTTAAGGTTATGAGGGGAAGCATTCTTCCCCTCATGAGTGCACTTCTACGGGAAAAATCACTAGGGCCAATATTTTAAACAACCAATGCATGAGGTAAGGAATAGGCTCTGGATGAAGCTTGAGATCAACATTGATTCCTTACTGAAGTCTCGTGTTGAGTAAAATCGATATAGTTTGAAGGCCCATAAGGAGTCCCATTGTCTCATGTGAGGAGCCTTTTTAAAGGGAAAAGGCCTATGGGCCAAGGAGGCTATAGCTATGGACAAGACTCTGGGCAATTGAAAGTCTCCTACTGAAAATGGGAGTACATCATATTGCATAGATCATGTCTGAGATGCGCATTCAAATTTATGGTATAGTTTGTAAGTGCTGTATGGACTGGCATCCTCATCAATCAGTTATTCTAATTCCAAATGTCTCATAATATATTAAAAAGTTTTTTTTAAAAATAAAATTATTTTTTATGCATGTATGTTACTTCTATGCTATATCAGAGATGCCTGAACTTAGATTTCTGAGCAAAATGGGGCAAACTCAAGTGTTTCCATGATTACAGCTTATAACATTTGTATGACAATTTTTTTGATTGAAAATTGAGACTCAATATACCTCAAGGAAGTAAGACTCAGGTTGATAAGAGATGAGAACTATCTTTGTGTGTGAGTGAGTGAGTGTGTAGTGCTTATGATTCTTCATGTTTCTTCATTGAAGAAATTGAATATTATGTATTAGCTTTAAGTTATTATTTTATTTTAGTTACTTCTTTGGCTTTGATTGTTTAGTTATTAGCACATACATGATAATCATCAAATGGAAAATTTCAAGTCACCTGATATATTTTTCACTTAATTTTGTTGTAGTGCTTGTTATGAGAACAATTGGTTAAATCTTATTTACCTGCCTTCCAACGATTGCAGGCCAAGAAGAAAGTGGCATTGCTACTACAAAAACTCAAGAAATATGAGCTACCAGAGCTGCCTCCCCCTCGGCATGACCCTGAGCTCTTAACACCTGAACAACTTCAGGCATATAAAAAAATTGGATTCAGGAATAAGAATTATGTTCCAGTTGGTGTTCGTGGAGTCTTTGGAGGAGTCGTGCAAAATATGCATCTCCATTGGAAGTTTCACGAGACTGTGCAAGTTTGTTGTGACAACTTCCCCAAGGAAAAAATCAAAGAAATGGCTGCTATGATTGCAAGGTTGAGTGGTGGGATTGTGATAAATGTTCATAATGTGAAAACAATCATTATGTTCCGTGGCAGAAACTATCGCCAACCCAAAAATTTGATACCTATTAACACCCTTACAAAGAGGAAGGTAGGTTTGCATTGTTATATTCCTTATTGGAAATGTACCACTTTATGCCTCTATCTAAATAGAGGTGATGCCTTGCCTGTAGTGCTTTAGGTGCCAAAGGGTTAACTTCAGAACTATGAACTGTGATTTTTAGGTGCCATTGTTCATTAGCATGGAAAAGTAATGATGTTTGCCTGTTATTATAGCTTGTATTGGTAGGATTGATTAGACACTCCCCCTCACCACCACCCCCCATCCTGGTGCTCAACCTATATTAAAGAACTCCCTAAAATAATGCAAGGGGAGAAAGAAAAATCATTTTCTAAATCATGTAAAACTTAAGCCAAATATAAGTTTGGGACAGTTTGTTAATGGCTTATCAGAAATGAAATGCTTTGATTGAAATGATTATGTTTACATGACAACCTTAATGAAAATATGGCTATGTTTAGATGTAAGCTTGACTGCTCAAGTCTACTGGCTCCTATTTTTTAAATCATCATTTTGGTCTCTAGTTATGGCATCTACTATAACTATACAAATAACTGGATGCTGGAAGATTTAATATATTTGTTCCTCTTGTTGTATGCAGGCTCTATTCAAGGCCAGATTTGAGCAAGCTCTTGAATCTCAGAAGTTAAACATAAAGAAAATAGAACAGCAGCTCCGACGAATGGGTGTAAATCCCGAGGATCCAACTGCCATGGCCAGCATCCAGAGAGTTGCCTCCACATTCTTCAATGCCATTGACAAGAAAGAAGGAAGCCCTTATGTCTTCCACGATGGCAAGCAGTCAATAATAGAACCTACTGAAGGTTTAGAACAGTCAGAGCCTTCTTTTGATAGTGATCAGGAAGAGCTAGATCGATTCATTGCTGAGATAGAGGATGCAGCAGATAAAGAATATGAAGCTGAAGAGGCAAAAGAAAAAGAAGAATTTGGCAGAATTAGATATTGGAACAGAGATGAATTTGGTGGAAGATTCAGAGGATCAGATATTTCTAGAATTGATGACTATGATGGTGAGGTTAGAGGTTCAAGGGTTAGGCAGACTACACGTCCTAAGCATCAGGCTACTGAGAGTAATGATGAAGACAATGCTCATTCTGACAATGATGATGAGGAATGGCATTCTAGTAATATTGCAGATGCTAGTGATCTTGAGAGCAATTCTGATGACTCTAATGAAGCTAGAGGCAGGTTCAAGGTAAGTAGTAGGGTGGAGAGAGAGAAGGGGAATAATATTGGTAGGGCTCGAGTTAATGAAAGTTCAAATAGGCATGCTGAAGCTAAATTTAGGAGGAATATGGCCATAGAAGATTCTGAATCAGAAGGTATGTTTAGTGATGTTGAAAATGCAATGTGGGAGTCTGATGAGGAAGAAAATGACTCTGGACCATCAAGACAGGTCAGTGATACCTACAAGAGCAGCAGCAGTGACGACGAGTATTCGTATCAAATGAAGATAGGCAAAAAGAATAGCATGAGGGGTCATGAGAGTAAGGATGATGATTCTGTCCAATATCATAATAGGTTTGATGCACCAAAGAGTGTGAGAGGGAGGCAAGAAGGAATTGGCATAGCTGATTTCAACGAACACTTAAAGAGAATTGATTCTGAATCCAAAGATATGTTTAGCGATTCAGAAAACAGGATGTGGCAATCAGACGCTGAGGAGGACTCAAGATTATCAAGAGCTGATAGACACAGTAAGAGGGACACTGGGGATGAAGGGGACTACCACACCAGTCAAAACAGTAATGTGGTTAAAAATGATATCCACAAGAGAACACCAAAAGAGGCAGATGAGGCTTGGGACAGTGACTAGCCCAGTAAATGCAAGACCATAATTCATTGTAGACTGGTTTCACAAGGAGACTTGAACAAATAATTGGCCTATACTAAGAGTAATGTTAGCCACACAACTCCTCAAGTTACAACTGTCCTACTAGTCATATGATGTATGTGGCATATTTTAAGTGGAGTGTGAGGGTATCAGACTTTGAATATCTGCTGAAGAAAATTGTTTTTATGGCAGTTTTGATAGTGAAGGAATTGAATTTGATCAATTGGAATTGAAAGAAATGTGGGATTAATTTGTAACTAGAAAGGTACGTAAGAAATGGACAATTTCTTATTCACAAACGTCAATGACAAGCTAGTCTTGCTAGCTCAGCTTGGGCGGGTCTAACACTCGGAGAAGAAATACGGATGGACGTGTTAAATTAAATTAAATGGCAGCAAACGTAATTGACGCGTCAACGAAATATTTTGGAGCATTTTTAATCATTAGAGGAAGAGCTAGTATAAGGGAATTAATCAATGAATCTAATTGGAATAAAATTACAAATTGTGGGACTAGAGAGAGTGCACTAGTGTGGGAGTAAGAGGTAAAGATGAAAACTAAAACAATTTTTTAAATATGTCGTGCAATTATTTAGGAGAAGATTTCAATAAAAAAACGTACTTGTTATATCGATGCAATGTTCATGTAGTGCGTTCTGTGCTGCAGATTTTAAATTTAACATCGAAGTTTTTTTTAAGGAGAATTAGTTACTGTCAATTTCTTATTTAAATTATGAAGTCTGACTAAAAATTTATTTCTGGTCTAGAAAAGCTTTCTGTTTAAAAAATTCTTGGCACATAATGATGTTAAGTTGTTAACAAATTAATTTTCTACCACAGAATTTGCCAGGATGAAGGAAAGAAAACTTATAATGGGACACACGTAGGATGATTGAAGGCCACTGACTGATTCATTCACTGGAATGAAATTATGCCAGGATTGGATACAGGATTGAGATAGGGGACTTGCACAAATGATAGGTCAGGTATGCTTTTCTTTCTTCTTTTGGGTCGACCATAATCAATTTGGACGGTGCAAAATATACCAGGTCAACTGCATGGCTGCCATCCCCATAGATGTTGCCAAACTAGGCTTGTCTTTTCACTGGAAATTTTCATCTATGTTTAACAAGTTTATGTGAAATCTTCCAACTTTAAGATAAAGCTATTTGTATTGTATAGTTATGTACAGTGAATGTAAAGATAATTAAGAGAAAAGGAAATAAAAGAATTATTATTATAAAATTGTGGTGGTGTTAAAATGTAAAATTGAAACTAGCACCTCTTGAACTAGTCCTTGTTTGGTGTATGTGCTTTCGTTCATTGACCATTATTGTTTTTCAATTTTTTTTAATCTTTTGTTTGTAGTGAAACACAATCATTTCCAAGCACATAGAGAATCCACACATTTGTCACAAAATAATAATAACAACTAATTAAGAAAAGGAGATGAATCATGAAGGATAGTATTTTTTTTAAAAAAAGAATAATTTTAAGAAATGGCACAACATGGACAGATTACAAAAAAATAAATCTACACATTCAAAAAAAATGACAAAATTCAGCTAAAAATTATCAAGATTTAAGTGTGATTATTGGATAAGTTAAGTGATAGAGACTACTCATGTATCTAAGAGTCAATAGCAATGTTAACCATTATGGCTAAAATTTTGGCTACTAATATTTTCCTTACAAAAAAAAAGAGGGAAAGGGGAGGGTGGGGAAGAAAACAAATTATTTATGTAAGAGGGTAAAATGATTAAACAATTAGAAAATAATCATTTTAGAATTCAATAATTAAAATATGATATTTTATCTACTGCATGGATACCTAATATATATATATATATATATATATGGCATTATTTATGTAACAGGGTAAAGTATATTGATTTCTCAATAGACAAAATTTAAGAATAATAATTTTTATAATTGAGTAATTAAATTTGAATCTGAATATTCATTCTTCTGCATGGATTGAATTTTCTTTTGATATTTTTCATAAAATAATCCGTCAGATACAGCATCTTTTTTTGTTGATTCTTCTTTTCTCAAGGGGTTTCTCAAGATGAATCCAGAATAATCAGTGAGTTCAAGTGTTCAACCACCATGTCCGTGTGTGGCTATGTCCACCGAAAAGGTGAGTTTTGTGGCTTTGAGTTTCTGCTATTACTGCACTGATTCCTCAAGGTTCCTTATGACAGTGGTGGTTGGAAGAATGAAGGTTTTAAGATGATAGGGATTGCTTATGGGGAAGGGCATCTCTGCTGGGACATCTTGTTTGTGAATTAACATATGGAATTTACCTATTAGATAAAGAAAATCAAAATGGTACATTTGTGCCAAGGCATGAGACATGCTTTGGGCATTAATAATTTAATTAAAAAAATAAAATATCATAAAATAAAATCATACCCATAATATTAAATGAAAAATATAATGTAACACATCTGATATATTAGAGTTATCTAGTCCTCAATAGCAATATCGAATGTAAGCTTCTATCTTTATATTTTTCAATAAAACCACTTTTACATATCTCATCATATAAAGTTTTGCTAACCACACATATTATTCTTCGTTGATAATTTTTTAGAGGCTACCATTATAACATAGAAAGCTTCTATCATAATTCTTTTGTTTTTGGACATTATTATGATAGTTTTAGAAGGTGCATAATTTACATTTCAAATAGGATATTAGATGCATTTTAAGTTCAAATTTTAACTTTACAAAGGGCTAGGGTAAAAAAAAAATTCTTCTTGTGAATCCTCTGGGGTTGGGCTTTTACCTTTAGCTACTTGCAGCAGTTACTACAGCTCTGAATATGTGAAACGATGTTCTGATCGCTTCATTTCATCAATTTAATTAAAAAAGAAAATATTGTGTGATGATTAATTATGGCTCAATTTTTTTGACGAAAAATCAAGTGATAGTGATAAATAGTATTTGTTTTAGATTGCAGACTGATACCCTAAATATTAAAAAATTACAAAGAGTACCTTTCACGTTCAGCCACTTTCAAATGTTTAGGAATCTCTTAGAAATTAGAAGCAATCTAAACTTGTCTGTTTTTTTTTTTTTTTCTTTTTAAACAAAAAGACCATTCTGTGTTTTTACTTCTTTCTTTAACCTTTCTCTAAAAAGTACTAACATTTGGCTTTCACTTTCCAAATTGCCCAAAATGACTCAAGATAAATTCACTCGGATAATTAGGAGGCAACTCAGAAAACGATACACAAACATTGATTCTAAATATAAAAGTATTCCAACCGTGAGAAAACAAGAACAAATTTAAACCTTTTTTTTTCTTTTGGCTAAGATAAGAGAGCCCTTTACTTGGTAAACCCAAATATACCATAAAAATCCAAGCCAGAGAGCTGTTGCTTCTAAAAATGTCTTTCTTTTCAAGATTACTTCTGCATCATCTTTTTTTCAGTCACGGCATCTGTAAATTGCCTAACATTCATTAAATTGCTATTTATATTTAATAAACTTTCTAATATTTATTGTAAAACCAACAGTCAATAAATGATTGATAACTCACCCTGGGTACCAAACCCATCAGGGTACCATAGCAATTCCTCTTTCTTTGTATTTCTAAAAAAAATCACATAAAGATTCTCACTTAGCAGACACATACATCAAACAGAATGCAATAAGGCCAAGTGTTGAATGCCCCCCAACAAGCATGATGTGCACGCTCTTAAAAATCATGTTGAGGAAAATGACTGGTTCAGCGGTATGGAACACAAGATATAGAGTCAAGCACATAATGGATTTGATCGTTGAAGAATGAGACAACTTAGTGGGAATCTAATTTTTAAGACGTGCTCTTTAGTCTTGGGTGGTGGGAACTCGGATTAATACTCAACGAAAGAGTTGCTCAAGGCACTTTCCGTGTCGCAGAAAAGCCACAACCTTTTGCTTCTTCCAAGACTTCGACAAGAACACGTCAATTTCCATGGAAAAGATCCAAGTTCCAAGTCAACACAGAGCTATTAAAAAAACAAAACCTTGGCCATAAAAAGATTCATGCAAAACTATGTACGAGGTTTGCGGGAAAACAATTTTCTATGAAGTTACAATCCAAATTGGGCATTACTCTGGTACTTATCTTTTTTTTCAGGGTATCGGTACTCAGGGTGAGTTGTCTAACATTTATTAGTTGTTATTTATATTTAATAGACTCTTAAGTATTTATTGTGAAACTAACAGTCAATAAATGATTGACAACTCACTCTGGATACCAAACCCATCAGGTACATAGCAACTCCCATCCAAATTCCATGGTTGTAACCATTCAAAAAGATCCAAATTCCAAGGTTGTAACCATTCAAAAAGAATGGAAAATTCGGTTACATTGCAAAAGTTTTTGGTACCCCTACCCATTGACCGTTGGATGAATTTGAATGCAGAATGATAAGAGTTGGATAAGACTAAATGCAAAATCTAATGGTTTGAAATTCAAGGTACCAAACCTCCATGGGTATTAAGAAACCTCCCAAAAGAGGGTCTCTTGCATTGAGCCAACCTCAAATAATAAAATCATGGCCGGTTCTAAGGTGCAACCTACCGTGCTCCGTTGACAGTTTTACCAATTGTTCAATTGAATTTAGGTGCAGACGTAAACGGTCAATAAACTCCCAACAGGGCATGGAACCACTGCATCACTTGATAACGTAGGAAATTTATAAGATCTTAAAAAAAATAATCTACCAGACAAAATAAATACACTGCAATATAGGGACAATATAAACTTCCTTATCTGCTGTCACTCGAGAAAAGGAATCAAAATTCAAGATCAAAATGGGTCTAGAAGAAACTAAAACTAGAGATGAGTCAGTAAACAACCCAAGTGGTTAGAATATATGTATAACTTAGTCCAAGAAATCCAAATTTCCATGAGAAAAGCTTGGGAAATGTCATGCTACTATTAAATAAGTTGGGGTTTATGCATACCCAAAGAGAGGGTAGGGTACAAAAAGCTTGCTAAAAGCCATAAAGACTATTTCCCTCACAACAAGCTACTCACTTGAGAATCTCTCATGCCTCCATACTGGTCAAAAACCCCAGTCTCAGAAATTGGATACACACAGATTCCTTCCAAATTCCGAAATCCCATCAGGCTCTTCCCAATAAGAATGACCTAAATTTGCTTGGTATAAAGGTGTACTTGTACATGACCACTCCACAGCTATAAATCATTCAGTAAAGCTCCTTTTGGTGTTATACACTATATCAGTCTCCAACCTTAAAGGAAACATCTCACTTCAAACTCAGCCACTTTCTCTTCTGCAGTTACCAGGCAACAAAAACTTGTATTTCTCTACATTACTCAACAAATATGATGGAAGGTGTACAGCTGAATAAGAATGAGGAATAGGTCCCATCTTCCCAATAATCTCCTTAAATGTATACTCTTCAGGAAGCATGTCAAATAGGTCATCCCCTTTGCATATCACATCCTGAATCCTGTTACGGTTCAAGTAATGAGGAAACCTCACCCGATCATAATGGCTGTAAGCTTTCATCTTGAATATGAATTCGCTGATATGGCGGAAACAGAAGCTACAATGCCAGCCAGCATCTGACAACAAGACATCAGCTTGCCTATAGTGTGCATAACTAGTCTTGCCAGTCTGGTATCTATGGACTGACGCTCTCCAACTTTTGTTGTCTAGAAAGAACTCATAAGAGTACAAGTAGTTCCTCAGTTGAAGATGAAGAACAGGAGGGATGTCATCGCACCACCTCAAGAGATTAATTGTGTGGGCACTAGGAATCTCATCAACATCAGACATTATCAACAGATCATCATCTTTTATACCTGCTATCTTCAGAAGCTGGTCCAGGGAAACTCTTTGATATGCCTCTTCAACAAAAGGATTTTCACCTTTCTTAAATCTTCCTCCAACCATCCCATATGTCAGTCGGGACTCAACAAACTTGAAATGGTCCCTATTGCTTGCAAAAAGCAATGGTTTGGCCAATCCTGTAAATGTTGAGTTTGATTCTAGGATTACATACTGTGTCACGTATGGTTGCATTTCTTTCCAACGAATAGTAAGGATGTCAACTTCATTACTAAACAAAACAGCATCAAAAACTCGTCTCGGTGACTCACGAATTCCCCATCCATGAAGTCTGCACAGAGTCTTCATTGATACATTCTCATGATAATAGTGAGGGATTTCGTGAAAGGGCTTTGGAGGAGATTCCCAGAGTGGTCTCAGAAAGTACGAGATTTTCTGCCCATGCAAATAAAGACCGAAGAAGCCTACTGGGATGACCAAAAACAACAATATGCAAGTCTTGAAGTCCAACCCTCGTAAAATACACCGGATTCTTGACATGCTCAATGCTGCACGAGTTCCCTGCTGCATAGAAAACAAAAACTCTGTAAGCTACAAGGATAATTTAATGATAAAAAACCCCACATGCTTGACTGCAAATAATGACATAAAATCGTCGACAGACACCAATTCTGCCTACATGTAAGTAACAAATAGTATTAAGCAGTAGCAGTCCAGCCCTCACAAGTATATATTTGGAAAAGATATCATACGGCAATAGTTCAAAAACCACAGAACAAGAACAAAATCTTCTCATGAAAATATGAATTGGGGGAAATCCGGAAAATTGAATTCAAAATAATAGATACACACAGAACAAGAACAAATTTTAAAATTACAATAATTCCAAAAAAACATTAAATTCTTTTTTTCCTATTTCCCGTGGAAAGGGAATCCAAATGAAGTGCCAAAATATAGAAGGTTCAGAGAGAGAGAGAGACAATGAGTGAAAAAAATCAAACATTCAAAAGTTGAAATCCATAATTCAAATGCTACATAGAAAACCTACACTTGAAACTTCAGAGGTTCAAACACTGGAAAACCACAGAGAAATTATGCATTCAAAAGAATGGCCTACCAATAAGATCATAAACCCATCAACTATAGGTTCAAGAGCGCATAAAAATAATACACAAATTAATCATATTTGACATATCTGACATACATATGGGTCGCATACTGGGGAATTAAGGGGGGAAAAGGGGAGATTCTTTACTTCTTAAATCCATCGGAAAATTCCATTACAAAACACTTTAAGAGAAGCATTGAAAAATAGTCCATACAATGAAGTTGGATTGTGAAGGACTATACTTAAGACAGACTAAATTTTTTAATAAAAAATGGGACACATACAACCCAATATAATTCAAGTTCCCATTTTGCATTGACAACATAACCCAATTACCCAAACCGAGGATACCCATTAACAAAACACCAAAAATAAATAAATAAAACCAAATTTTTTCTAGTAAGTAGAGAGAAATTAAACAGAAAGAAAAGCCCAACCAATTGGGAAATCAGAGAGGGGAAAAAAAAAAGTACCTGGCCACAAACATCCTCGCAGATGCCATCAGTCTTCTTGGAATTATAGTACCCCTCAGACATGGTGAACAACAACAACTGGGGTTGTATTTTCTTCCCTGTCCCTCTCTGCTCCTACTATGAACCACTAATCACTAAGAAGATTAATAGCAGATTAAACTCTCACAACCAAAGGGCCAAAATAGCAGTGAAAAACTGGCCAAAATGGCAAAGCTACAATCTTTGAGGCCTTAACTCTCTCTCACTCTGTGCTTCTGGGTTCCCCAACCTTTGAATTATAACGTCAATTATAGCCGTTTAGTGGGGTTTTTGCTCTTTCACCGAACATTTCTTCTAAGAATTGGAGGACGAGGATACAGTTTAAGTACACAGCAGCTATAAATAGCCATCCCCAAAATTAATTCATAAAAATAAAATCGAGAATAAAAAATTACGAAAATAAAATTTTTGGTGTGTTCCTTCTCATCTCACATGTTTGCATGTCTGACGTGGCCATCATCGATGGATTCAAAGAATCTTGAAAACGTTGCACATAGCGCAATCGAACGGCAGTGATTGGAGGGACCACGCATTTTAAGGTGGAGGAGATTGTGGGGTATGTATGTTTTTTGAAAAGTGAGTGAGAGAAGTATGTATTGTATTGTGTAACGTGCACGGGAACAGGACAGACGATACATAGGAAGAGCCGTTCCTTTTACAGTTCGTTAACCTTTTCAAATTTTCTTGAGTAAAAAATTAAAATTCTTTCTATATTCACAAAAATGAAATACCTTTTCACGGGCTGTTTTGGTTGAGAATTTTTTTATAAAAAAAATTTATATGATGTTTCAAAGATTTTTTTTTAAAAATTAAAAATTAATTTATGTTTTGATGTAATATTTAAAAATATTTTATTTTATGTTTGAATAACTTTTTTATGTTTCAAAAATATTATTTTTAGAAACACAAAAATCTAGATAAAAACATAAAATATGTTTTTTTATATAAAAATTCATCTAAACATACTAAAATTTAAGAAAGTAATTTTTAAAATCTTTTTTAACAAGAGAAGTACATCCATACGAACTATAAATCCAAAAAGATGAACCTAATATTCTAATCAAAATACAACACTTGGAAAATTTTCTCTTTTTATGTTTTTAGGAAAGAAAAAGTCCATTCTCAATTTGGATGAGTTGTGTAGAGAGGAGAGGAATATCTTACTTGTAAAAGAAAAATTTGTAACCTCTTATTTGTCAATTTTTTTTAATCTTTCATAAAATATCTTTATACTCTTTAAATATGGGATTAGTCATTGCTCAACTGTAGCTGTCTGATGACATGAACCCTAAATTTTGTGTATATACTTTAGATTCCATGTGGTTTTGTCCTGTGGCAATTCTAATAAATTTCCAAAAGTTGCGGTCTAAGTCTTCTGGTCTTTATTGTAGTTAAAAGATAGGATGAATTTTTGCACCATATATAAGTCATTTCTTTGGATATAAATAATGCAAATTAATTATTACCAATAATGTATTTGATACATGATCTCCACTGATTGTAATTGGCAATAGGAGCATAACAATGGCATTATTCAATATATCACCCCACCCAATAGTAAAGAGAGATTTTCCCCTTCATTCTTAATTACTCTCTATGACCAAATCAAAATATATCACATGGTGGCCTTCTTCCAGCCCTTTTCTTTATCCTTCTTCTTTTAGCATTAAAAAAAATGAAATTTTAAACATTTGGACAATTATCATATATGTGGGCTGCTTAAACCAGTGTTACAAATTGCACTTGTTTATTGTAGTTACACTGGCAACCTTTTGCAATTATTATGTTGGACAATGTGAGTATGGATGACCCTCCCTCCCTTTAAAAAAATTCAGATAAAATTAACCCGTGTGCTTCAGTATAAAAAATTATTTATATTTAAGTTTTTTTTTGCATGTATTTAAATATTTTAAATTTGATAAAAAAATTTAAAAATTGTAAAAAATTTAGATACAAACCAATTTTATTTAAACTGAGATATGTGATTTTAAAATTAGCATTATCAGTTCCTCACATTAATAATAAAAAAAATCATCTTCCTTCTTTCGGAAGGTATTTTCCAACAATTTATGGAACATGGATATTTGACTGACGCAAATTAAGGATATCATGAAGGTTATGTACTTCTTGCGTGGATATGGCAAAATAATTGAATCTTAAACTCTATTCATAAGTGCCGCTAAATAATACAGTCCTTTACAAAAATAATTGCCTCACATTTACTATGTAAATTCCATAAGTCAGAATTTTAGCGAGAAGTAAAATTTCAAAACACTGCTTAATTAGAAGGAGAGGGTACGTAGCAGATATATATTAGAGTAATGATATTTATATAAATTTATACTCACATTTTTTTAATATATGTTTATGTAAGTCATTGAATTTATGATAATTTTTTTAAATAATTTAAATTGTACATATATCTTACCAAAGTGTTACAAGACTATCACACAATCATTTAAAAAAGTCACGTGACTAGTTTAAAAAGTCACAGGACTATCAATACATATATATATATATTGTTACCAAATATCTTCATTAACTAACATGGTATGACACAAGTAGTAAATACTTGTGCCTCTTGAACATGTAATTAGGGGTTTGATTTCTGACCAATGTGTATGAAAAAATATCTGTTGAGAGATGTCAACTCCTTAAATATATCTCTCTACCTCAAGATATTAGTCCCCTTAGTCGCGCGCATGGAATACTTGGGAAACAAAAAAATTGTCTTTATTAACCCCAGAGAGATGTGACTTGAGTTCTCTAATAGTTTGTAAACCTTTATTTTATCTTGAAGAATGGTAGAATTTCTTATTAAATCAATTGACTTTGAAAGATAAATAGACTAAAAAGAATAAGAAACTAACCTAAGTTTTTGCAAAACAAGAATGAACAAAGATAAAAACACTAAACAAGCAAAATTAAAATATACAGCTTGAAGGTAAAATATAAAGGTATAAAAGAATGCAAATAAAATTTATATTAATTTAATCACACTAGTAATTTATATTCAGTTTTCGAGATCATCCACTTGAAATTTTTCACTATTTTTCAAATTTGAAACTTCTTGAAAAACATTTATAAAACATAGCACTCTTTATACTTTGGGAATCCTACCCTTGAACTTTCTTACACAATTTACAATGTAATTTGAAAAGTAACTCTCATAAGAATGAGTATAAGTTCAAGCACTAATAGGTGTTAGGAAATGATTTTTAATTTAAAAAAGAAATTGGACTAAAAATTTGAAAACATTCACCATATTATGTGGTCTACCCTGTTTAGACCTATAAGTTTATGCAATGCGAGTTAGACTAATATTTTACAACTCATTTAAATGTGATTCATTTTAGACAGACCTATTTAACTCATAATCTGTTGTTGACAGGATTAAATGAGTCGGACTAGCTCATTTGAGAGCCATATCCATATATAAGCATGCATATCAATACTTGCTCTTGAAATAAGTTGATTCCATTAGTATCAAGCAGCGAAAGAAATGGAATACCAGTTGGCCATTTGGTGTTTGCGGAAAAAACTGGAGCAAACTGTACAATTGTACACTCCCGAGATAGATTGACAGGAAAAAGGAATATATGGACGAGACGAGTGTAGGCAAGCCATTCCAAAAATATTCAATCGTACCATGAGTGGGGTTTGTGCGTAGCTTCCCAGAAAGTTCAGTTTGTATCATATGCCAAAGCTTCTTGTTGTTGGTATTTTCGGTTAAGACGAAACTCACAAAGCATATTCTTCATAGAAAATCGAAGCTCTTTTGGCTATTTTGTGAAGATTGGGATGGATCCCCACCCTGATTTTCTTTGTCTAGCAAGACAAATTAAGCATTAAGCTGTGTATGAGCCATTATCATCTTTGCAGCATAGTGGTTTTAGCATGGGTTTTTGCATAATTAATAGGGTGCATAATAGCAACAAAAGTTTGTAGTCATTATGAGGTTAAATTTTTTCTTTTTAAAAAATGACGTTTAATTAATGTAATCATCAATAGGGATGACAATTTTGTTGATCACAAATAATATCTCAACTTTTCATTTATCCAGTTAGGTTGTACTTAATTAGTTACAAGACGATTGGCTTAATATTTTTCTAATTTATCAGGTGCATTACAAAATCGAAAAAAAAAATAATCCTTTGGCTAGCCCTTCCTCCCGGATAACTGACTATCACATATCTGAATTATGAAAAAATGGTTGCCTTTATTCTTTTAACTTTTTCTCTTGAAATGGAAGACAAACACCACATAAATCCAGACAATGAGAGTGCTGCGTATAAGGAGGGGAGAAGGAAATTCTTGATCAATCAATTTCAGGGTCCACATTTCACATTTCTATGTATCGTTGCAAATTTTTCCGGAAAGGAACAATTTCAAGCTCCACGTAGGAACGTAAGAATAATGCTAAATCATGACAGATTATTACATTTTCTTTATTTCTTTTCTTTCGAGAAAATTTCCAAATTATTGTGGAATCTAAGATGAGTTTAAAACGAATTCTTATAACTTTTAAATTATAATTGTTTTAACATCTTCAGTAGTATTTGGAATAACTTAGCTTATGTACACTTGGATTGGTTCATGAATAAATCCTTGTGGCCTAAGTACTGATGGTAAGTTTTGAACTTAAGACAGTGTATCTAATTAAGCATAAATCATATACTTGCTTATATTGTTAGAATAATTGTTCCGGCTTCAAATGATAAAAATTTAATTATCAATTGTCTTATAATTTTGTGCATCTTAAAGGTTTAAAGATATACGCAAAGATTCAAATTCAAAACACAACAACTGAATTTATGATTTGTTAGTGGATTTATTATTTTGAGAACTTTTTTCTTTTAAGCAAGTCCTAACATTATAGTTGTGCTATGTACACTTGTGTAAATAATTTGGCATCATGAAAAATTGTAAAGTAAATACTTTTAATGAAAAAGTTGGTACAAATTTAATGCTAGTTGTCTTCTTTTTTAAAATATAATGAATTCCTAGGTAATGCAATAGAGTTAGACTTAGTTGCCTCGTTGACATAAATGATTAAGGAAATTATTTTTCCAAATTGCATGAAAAAGGTTGACCTCCAACTTAATAAATAATAACTAAATATTGATATGCTACTGTCCGCAGGCCGCAGCTACATTTCATAGACACGAGAAGATACCTAAAACCTTCATGTCCCACATCTTGTGGACTTTCTTGGTCCTACTCCAACATGTCATTTAGCTGTACCAAAAAGCATATCATATATAAGAATGGAAAAAGAAGGGCATCGCATATTTTAAATAGCAAGAGGACGGGTAAATCAAAGTTGATAGGATAGTCATGACTCAGGGCTGGATTCATAATAATGAAGAGTATTGTGTTTGGCTTGCGTAGCCTGCAGAAAACTTCAACTCTTTCTAAGTTAAAAAAATCTACTAAAAGGCACCTCAAACAAGGCGTTTTTAATCATTAAAATAATGAGTTTCACAGCTTTGATGTCACGGTTCTATGCTTAGTTCAAGAGAGCATAAAGTGACTCTAAACTAGTCGACAAGAAGAAAAAAAATTTCTTCATAGACGTAAAAGAAAAATAGTGTTCTGATCTTTATTTTTTTTTAATTATTATTCATTAGATAGATTACAGAAAGAATACCCGAAATTAGCAGCAAGAAAGTTTATATAAACAAAGCCCGTGGAAAGCAAAAGCTACACCCACGAGAAAAGTGCAAGCGTAAAGCATGGAGAAGACAACTGTTTGCACTAAAGAAACTTCACTCACAAAGTTACAAGGAATTTGAAAAGATCGTCATTACCATTTTTTCTTTGTTTATGTTTTTGGTAGCAAAGGGGTTTGCTTGGTTTTGGCAACAGTAGCCCAAAATTGACATGCCTTGTCTCTTATCACCATTTTTTATTTTCCATAATCCGATGTATTTGCCAGTTGGAGAATTTATGGCCCTCAGAGTTTAATCTAGTTGTCAAAAGAATTAGAGTAACGTTATACATAAAAATTAACAGTAAAAAAACTCACATTTCTTTTTAAACCATTTAATTTATTTACAAATTTATATAAAGTTAAATCGATATTTTTCTTAACCAAATTCCCATACAATTCAATGACTTTGTATATTAGATGTGTCATTTTATCTCTAACATTTTTTCTTTTTATATTTTAAAATAAATACTTCTAGCTTTTTATATATCTTCTATTATAACTCAAATCTTTGAAAGACTGTCAAAAATCAACTCTCTCAAAAGTTTAAATTATTAAGTGAAGATACATGAATAATTTTATATTTCTAACACGCTTCTTCATACAAAAACTTTTTGAACTTGAAGCATAAGAATGCATTAGTCCATCATGTAAAGGACAAATTTCCCCATCCTTTTACAAATTTAACAAGTTATCTTACCCGTGCTTTGCACGGGTTATTTTATACTTTAGATTTTAATTTTTTTATTTAAAATTATATTTTTGTTTATAATTATTATCAGTTTATAAAATATTTTTTTATAAAAATTCTTATAAATAGAATGTAAAAGTGTTTAAAATTAATATTTTATGTCAGAGATAATTTATTTTATTTGTGCTTTGTAGATATTAATTTATTTTTTATTTTTTTAAATAATTTTTTTATATATAATTATGATTTGAGATATGTTAAATTTATAAAGTATTTTTTAATAAAAATTCTTAAAAGTAAATGAAGGAAACATTATAAATTAATTTTTAATGTTGGAAATATTATCTTTTTTCAATTTTACTATTTAATTCTTTAAATTTTAATTATATACTTTGATAACACTTTACCTCCAAAAATAATTATCTTTTTAAATTTCATTTTTTTAATGTTATCATGTATTTAATGATACTATTAATTGCTTCAAAAGCCAATTTAACTTATATATATAGATTTTCCTTTTGCCTTTTTTTAAAGTCTGCATAAAGGAAAAAAATAATAAGAAGAAAGGCAGAATAAGAAGTGAAAATATAACAAATTTTACTTGGTATCTAGTAGAGTGTATTAAAAAAATGAAAATAAGATAAAATCTCTTTTTTCAACCATATTTCATGTTTTACTCAATCCCTTGAATTGAATTAGTCCATTTTAAATTGTTCCACTTTCAACAAGTAAACCTTTAAACTCTCCACAAGAGCATGAATTAGCATTAGACAATAGCATGAACCATCAATATCTTATATATAAGTTGTGTTTCGAATCAATTAAAAATGGATTTGATTTGATTTGATTTGAATTGATTTAAAAATCAAATTTTATATTTGGAACTCATTACAAAAAATTGGATTTGAATTGATTTGGAAATCAATTCTTATGTTTGGAACTCATTAAAAATGAAATTGATTTGATTTGATTTGATTATTTTACTTTTTTAACCTTATATAGTTGTGAATGATATTGTTAAGTTAATTAGGTAAAATTAAAAAGTTAGTAAGGGTCAAATAGTCAATTTAAATAATTAAATTTAAAATCAAATCAAATTTACTCAAATTCAACTAAATTTGATTAAATTTCTAAATACATACAACTTAAATCAAAAGGATTTTAAAATCAAATCAATTTTTATTTTTAATATTTCAAACATAAAATTTGATTTATAAATCAAATCAATTCTCATTTTTTAACATTCCAAACATCCTCAAAGGAAGAGCTCGATGATTCACTTCTTGCATCCGGTGTTGTGGTGTTCAATATAGGCAACATGAGCTACTTGGAATAGAAATTGCATAGTTGGACTTTACAAGAAGCCCCAAAACATTTTATGGGCTTAATTATGATCTCTGGTAAGGAGAATGAAGGGGCTAGAAGGAGAAAATTTGCCTAGCATTATTTTTTGAGTTTAATTTTGATTTATGTCACTTTATATTGTCATTCAATTAAATATTGTCAAATCATGAAAATAATTTGATTATTACAACAACTATTTAGAAAATTTAACTCTTTTAATTACGTATTAGCATATTATTAGATGAAAGTCTAAAAATCTTTTACACTAACAGTGAATTAAAATTAAATCATTATTTAATTTTCTATTTCAGGTCAAAGAGAAAATTGGCTAATATGTGTTTGGTCAATCGTTTGGCATAGTCAAATCAGAATATTATTTGGGCTTAAGAAAAGGATAATTTTATGAACAACCATTTGCTCAATATGCAAATCTTGGCCCATGGGCTTTTGGTGGGCTTATTGTACGACATGTAGCTGCTACCTTTTGTCTGTCTGTGGGCTTGGCAAATAATAAATTTGGAAGAACTCCAGCCCACAGTGGAGCCCATAGCATCACCATTTGGTGCATGAATGAATAAACAAATTGTCCATTGAATTGAAGGGTTGCTGAAGAGTAATTCCAATAAACAAACAAGTTGTTAAGAGTGACTTAAGAGCATTCAGATTCAGAAGCAAAGCTTTACGATCGGTAGCTTCTAGAATCGATTTCATTTTAGGGTTTTGTGATAAACCCTAAATCTCAATCCACAATGATGAAGTTATATTTCAATTTTGATCATTATGGTGAACTGAATCTGATTGCTTACGTGTTTTTTGAAGGATTCTGATTCTGGAGCATTCTCAATCCAAAATGGATTTGGTGTCTGGTTACAAGGTAATTTTGTCCCTTGTGTTGAAATTAATTTGTAAATTGCTAGTTTAAGATATTAATCTCAGTGAGCAACTTGAGGTTATGCTAATTTATTAATTCTTGTGCAGGGGGTTGTTGGGCTTGTTTTCGGCAACGAGAATTCTTCAAATGAAGATAGGTGAAGTGATTTTAATGTTCTTAAGATTTATTTGCTATGTTATACAAATGTAATTGGAGGTTTTCTACTAGTGTTATGTTCCGTTCTGTTCATTCCTTGGCTCCATTTCGCTGCAGTCAGTTTTTACCCATTTCATACCCTCTTCTGCTATAGAATAAAGGGTCCTGAACAATGTTCTTCTCTTTATAAATTTTTTTAAGGCTTCATGGATTTAGTCATTCAACTGAATTTTATGCAAGTTTTCTATTTACTAGTTTTTTAAAGTGATTAATATAAGGAATATGTACTGCTGCATAATTAATCTTCTTTAAACTATCCATCTTATTGGTTACTTTGGTGCAATACTTCCAGAACAAAAATGGATTCATTGGGTATCCCAAACTGTTTTTACTGTTTTTCTGTGCACCAAATAATGAATCTTGCGGTGTTCAAAATTTCAGTTTGCTGACATCTATAAGGTTCTATTAAAAGGTTACTCACAAGAATAATATGTGAATTTCTAATTATGACACTTCTTATTGCTTTCAAAATATTCTCCAATGTCATTGTGAAAAAGATGCCTTGATTTAACACACATTGGTCAAGACTGTAGGAGAGCTGTGTATTCTAATCTCATGGTTATGCATCAAATGTTCCTACCACTATGCTCATTGCTATGCTCTTAGTTCATGGATTATAGCAGATAAACCGTTCAATTGTTATGTAGAGTTTTTTTTTGTCTTGAAAGTAACTTCTAGTCAAAATTATTTATAGAAGAACACTTGATTAGAATAGATTTTTAGCATTTAATGTGGATATTGCTTCTCGATATTCTATATTTATGTCTTAGTTGTTCTGCTTCACAAGAATTAGGAGTGCTAATGGTCTTCTATATCTGAATTCTGAAGGGTTAAAGATGTTTTTAGAAAAAATTTCAGTTGCTCCTTGCTGATGGCTGCCTGTTGATCTATATTATTATTATTTATTGACATTAATTTCATTGCTTGTTGACTTCTACGATCTGATTGCAAATTATATATCTTTTAGTTTTTTTCAATCTTTTCTTTTGGTGCAATATATCATTGCTGACTAATTTCAATTCAAAAGTTAGTTTCCTAATTTCCTTAACTGTATATTATATTTTTCAATCATCCCAGTGTGGAATTTTTATTTCATTTCTTTTAATTGTGTTGTATCTAACTATTATATGGTGTACCTTATACTTATGCCATATTCCTGCTACATGTCTTGTCTCAATAGCTATGTTGAACGCTTGCTTGACCGTATAAGCAATGGTAAACTAGCCGAGGACAGGAGAAATGCTATTACTGAGCTTCAGGCTGTTGTCTCAGAAAGCCAAGCTTCACAGTTAGCATTTGGGGCAATGGGTACGTCCTGTCTCTCATACAAATTGTTTTAGTTTTTTTCTCTTGTATTATGTAATATGTTTAATACATCTTTGCAGGCTTTCCTGTAATGCTAAGCGTCTTAAAGGAAGAACGTGATGATGTTGAGATGGTGACAAAACTTTCTTCACTGTCATGTCTGCTGTCTAATTGTTTTTGCTGTTTTGTTTGCGTTACTCAAGGATCCAGATCATCTAGTTCATTTTTAATAAGAAGACAAAGATGGGAAGGGGGGGGGGGAACTTTGAAAGTGAAATGAGTGAGCCTATTTATCAACAGTTCAATTATTAGATTCATGATCCAGTTCACCGTGCTAAATCTAGAGTTGAATACAGTCTTAAATTTAGGACTATCTTGTTATATACCAAATTGGTATCATGGTCAAATTTTATTCATCTGTCATAAGTAAAGCAATTTCCTGACTCATATTTAGTGTCTGAATTTTCTGTATTTGGCTTGGAGCTTTTTCAGTTAACTTAATTGCTGTGTTTTTACATTCTGAAATTTATTTTAGCCAGCCATGCATGGGTTCAATTCTCTTCAGCACTGGCCTTTATTTTGCTTTGATAGGATGCTTTGTTTTTGAAGATATTTTTGATCACCAATGCAGTACTTCAATCATCAACTTATTGTGTTGGAGTATCGCGTGTTGGCTGTGTTAATCTCATTTGTTGATGGACATGTGTTTAGTTAGATTGTGAGGGTTTTTGTTTATGGCTATTGAATGAAAACAGTTCATTGTTACAGTCTTGCTGCTGTTCTTTGTTTTTTTGTCAAGCCTTATGTTTTTTTTTTTTTATGGATTTCTTCCCCTAGATTTATGCCATTTGCTTTTAATAAATCAAGCCCCAAAAATGAGTTAAACAGAAATTATATCCATGCAGGTTCGTGGTGCCCTGGAAACTCTTGTAAGTGCATTGACTCCTATTAATCATGCAAAAGGGTCAAGTAATGAAATTCAGCCAGCTTTGATGAACACTGATTTGCTTTCTAGAGAAGCGGAAAGTATTTCTCTTCTTCTAAGTTTGTTGGTAAGAATTTATTTACTAAAATCATGAAATGTATTTTCAGTTATATCACTAGAAGTTTCCTCGACTTCTAGGTTTATGCATACAAATCATAATATTTTCTTAGTAATTTTTCCTTTGTGGTACTTCAACAGGCAGAGGATGATTTCTATGTACGATATTATACTTTGCAACTATTGACTTCCCTTCTCACTAATTCTCCACTGAGGTATTAGTTTTATAGCTTCCATCTTGATTTAATTCCTGAAATTGTTAAATCATCTAGCTTTAAAAGCACCCTTGCTGAGTTCCTGTTCAGGTTACAGGAAGCTATATTGACCATCCCTCGTGGTATAACTCGGCTAATGGATATGCTTATGGATCGTGAGGTACAAGGTTTGAAAGCTCCGTAGTCCTCTCAGTTAATTATGGAATTTTTTCATATGTATACACAAAATATACCTGTTTAACCTATGCACTTATGTTGATTGATCAAACTTTAATAATTATTTGGGGGTTAATCCGATTCCTTAGATTCTTGAATATTTACCACTGTAAAACTACTGATATGTTTTTCTTTTTGATCCTCTTTTTGAGAGAAAGTCTCAAATCTGCTAATTCTGTTTGAGGATGTTGTTGCTTTGCTGTTATTGATACTGAGGTGATCAAGGTTTACCTTTCAGGTAATAAGGAATGAGGCTTTATTGCTTCTTACTCACCTGACCCGTGAAGCTGAGGTAACCTTTTTGCTCTAATAGTAATTTTCTCCCACTTCAGTTTTTATTTTTTTACTTTATTCTTTTTATTGGGTGATAAAATTTTGTCTTATCTAAATAAATCTAATGATTATAGGAGATTCAAAAGATTGTCGTCTTTGAAGGTGCATTTGAGAAGATTTTCAGTATCATAAGAGAGGAGGGAAGTTCAGATGGTGGGGTCGTTGTACAGGTGATACATGGTTACTCTATGGCAGTAGTTTATTTAACTTGCTTTACTAAGTATGCTTATGAGCTACTTGATAATTGATATAAGATATTAATCCATGATTCATTAAGCTTTTATGGTCTACATGAAGACTGCAAATTTGAAGCTAGGCAGGTTAGTCAGGGTTTACTAGTTCTGTTGGTGAGTCTCTCAGAGCGCATGCCTGCTTCAATTGCCAATTATTTATGGGCTAAATTTGGTTATGAACCAATATGCACACAAGCATGTTTATGGACATTTTATTTTTCCATTACCCAGATTTATGTAGAGTTGTATTATTTGTCATCTTTTGTTTATACTAGCTGTTGAAAATTGCATTTTTATGATTGTTGACCAAATCTTTCATCTCTAAATCTTATTTCTGTAATTATATTCTATGAGCATCATTGATCTTTATATACATTTTGGTCTAGATACTAATTCATAGGTTACTGTGCAGGACTGCCTTGAATTGTTGAACAATTTGCTTCGTAGCAATTCATCCAATCAGGTTTGTTGACTTTGTTGTGTTTATTCAGTTCTAATCCTGGTACTGATTTCAACTATGTATGGTTCAGGTACTACTAAGAGAGACTATAGGACTTGATTCATTGATATCAATTTTGAAGCTGAGAGGAAATACATACACTTTTACTCAACAAAAGGTTAGATTCTTTCATTTTTTTTTACTTTAGTTTATGCTATTACTGAACCCTTATAGCTAACTCTTATTATAAACACCATGCCAGTAGACAATCAATCTACTCAGTGCGTTAGAAACCATTAAATTGTTAATAAAGGGAGGTTCTGAGGCCGATCCTGGGAAAGATATGAATAAACAGACAAATAAGACAACTCTGGTTCAGGTTTGTCAAGAACTTAGTCTCATAATGATTGTATAAAATAGCAATCTGGTTATCTTATGCTGCTGTTTTGTGGATTTGGTTGTAGAAAAAGGTATTGGACTATTTGTTAATGTTAGGTGTTGAAAGCCAATGGGCACCTGTTGCGGTTCGCTGTGCAGTAAGATGGCTTTCCTCTCTCTCTCTCTCTCTCACCGTACTTCACATAGAAACATACACAATGTATTGATGTATTTACCAACTATAAAAAATCTGTAATGAAATTAAAATTATTTTATTTGTATAAATAAAAATAAATAGCCTTTCTTTTCTTCCTTGCATTGTTATCTTTCATTCTGTACACTACACATGACATCTAGATATGGTCATATATCACTGCTCTGTTTGATGTTATAAGTAATGAGTGAGAAAGCGCTATCCTTTTATGTGGATGACAGTAGTTGCTGTTCTAGATGCCTTTGTGTAAAACAATTTCGAAAAGAAAAAGACTTGTTGTCGATGAATTAGTTGAACTTGGACTGTAATTGAGTTACAAAATTATCAATGCAACCATTTCGCTTTTGATTCACATACAGGTCAAAAGAGAATTTTCATTTTTTAGTTATAGAAGTACTGCAATTTCCGTTTTTTGTTGTTCTATGGCATTGATTTTTTTATTTTTTTTGGTTCTGAAATGCTTAGTTTGTAAGACAATTTTCTATCCATGAGGAAGTATGAAGGTGCGCTCAGTTGTATACTGTTAAACTTAATCTTTGTTAGGCAATGCGATGTATTGGTGATCTGATTGCTGGAGATTCAAAGAATCTTGATGTTCTTGCTAGCAAAGTTCTTGGAGAGGAGACACAAGTTGAACCTGCTCTGAACTCTATACTTAGAATCATTTTGAGGACTTCTAGCATGCAAGAGTTCATTGCAGCTGATTATGTTTTCAAAAGCTTTTGTGAGGTTGGTAATGCGTACTTCTTTCTTGATTTTATTCCTTAAAAGTATTCATTGTCACCATATTTATTACATGTTTTACGAGTTAAGAAATTTTGATTAGTGCACATTGTTGCTTTTTGACAATACAGAACAATTCCGATGGTCAATCAATGCTGGCGTCTACACTAATTCCACAGCCTTATTCTATGAATCATGCACCCCTGGAGGAAGATGTTAATATGTCTTTTGGAAGGTTTGTTTTGTTGTTGGTGCTTTAATGACTGCACTTATTTGTAATATTTTGCTAATGTGAGATTTTAACTTTTTTTATTTAACAAATTCTTGTTCATGTATGTATCCGAAATTTTCACATCTTTTGTTAAGATGCTACCTTCAATCAGTTTTGAGGTTGTTAATGTTTCTCTTTCAGCATGCTATTACATGGTCTTACTTTGGGTGAAAATGATGGTGATCTTGAGGTATGTGATGCTTTCTTTATATTTATTTCAGATTTTCATTGCAAGCTAATGCCAGCAGAATTGTTGCGTGGCGTTGCAAATGAACTATGATGGCCTTTTGATCTTTGTACCTGTACAATGGAAAGTCCATTTCATTATTTTTTACTTATTTTGTGAGAACTGAGAACTATCTGGATAACATTGTGTTAAACATGTAGACTTGTTGCAGAGCCGCTAGTGTTCTATCTCATATATTGAAGGACAATCTCCATTGCAAGGAAAGGGTATGCAAATAATTTCCTCACCTCATTGTATTCTTAGCTTTATTCTACTACTAGTTTTGGTAGAGCTAGGACCCCAGAGTCTATTGGGGTAATTTTTTATGCTTAAATAATTTTTGTTTTATGACTAAATTTTTTATCATAAAAGAATCAATATTTTCATGGTATCTTAAATATAACATGATAAAACTCCAATCTATACTACTATAGAAAGGGTATTCTACCACTTGGGAATTCGGTATCCAATTTTTTTAATCCTAAAACCCAATTTATTTATTTTCTTTTTGTTTTTTACTCTAACTGAAAAGAGAGGGAAAAGTGTCATTTGGAGTAAATCACAAATGCCCACCTCTTACCTCCACTTCCTACTTGTTAAGGAACTTCTTTTTTTCATTATTTTTAAAAATTGCAGTTGTTAATTTAGTTTGCAATCAGTACTAGATTTGAAAAGAGAGAAAATTATTGTTCTATCCTATAACAAGATAGGACAACTAAATAAATAAAAAATTAATTATACAAATAAACTAAATAATTAGTATAAAAATTTGATGATATCTTTGGCCTACAATAGCTTCTTCAAAATTGATGAATTAGCTGAGTTGGTCTCTTTGTTATATCTTATCTTTTATTTATATATTTTGCCTTTTTGTCCCTCACTCTTCCTAACTTCTCTCATTAGTAGTTGGACAGAAATTTCATGACAGTATTGGGTAGTCTGTATTTCTTCAATGCTTTTAGCATTTTGTTTTTGTAAAATACACAGCCAAAGACAGCGCATTTTGTTGCCTGAGTAGTTGGGCTTTTGACTACTATATCTTGTTGGGTTATATTTTTGCTGCTGTTGCACTTCTTTCTGTGGGAGTACTAGAATTATTCTTAGTATTTGCTCTCCTATTGAGAAGTCAAACTCCAAAACTTCTTATGTCTACTGGAATTGTTGATTAATAGTTATCAGATTAAATAGGTTTAATGGGTGTGAAATACAAAAGTGGGGACATTTAAAGTAATCTTAAGAAGTTTTTATTTGATATGAGAAAAATTATAGTGTTGGCAATTGCTCAATCTGGAGCATACATGGCTCTGCTTTTTGGATACAAGTATACAACTGTTACTTGGTGAATGTGTATCTGATTTGCTTCATATGTATGAATGTTTCACAAGGCGTACTTCATACCATCATGCTTTCCCTCCTCCTTTTTTTATATTTTAAATATTTTTTAATGTTCTTATTGAGTTCAGTTCAGTTAAAGGATAATCCAAACATAGCAGATGATATTTTTTATGGTTTCTAACAAATTATTGAGAGTTTTTCTTTTGTAAGTGAACTTTATGCATACAAGATGCGCTATTCAGAATTTTGCAGCATTGCCTATAAGTTCATAATTACTGGCTACTTAGAAAGTCGTGGCGTGACATACTGCTTTTCTTTATGTTTTTTTGGTCCTTATGCTGTTATTCATACCTCATTAATGTTTGTCCATTTCATGCTTCTTTAGTACTAGATGTTGTATACAGTTCTCAAACATATAAGACAGTATGGACAGTGAGATTAAGAAAGGAAAAACAGAAATTTTGGTTGTGTTCAGAGAAGCCTTATGAGAAAAGTTGCAGGTTTTACGAATTGAAATTGAGGCACCCATGCCATCTTTAGGAGCTCCAGAACCACTAATGCATCGAATGGTGAAATATTTGGCCCTTGCTTCTTCCATTAAAGGCAAAGATGGAAAGTCTAGTACATCAGGAAACTCGTATATTCAAGCCATTATCTTGAAATTACTGGTTACCTGGCTATCAGATTGCCCAAGTGCAGTGCTCTGCTTCCTAGATGCTCGCCCCCACCTTACTTATCTTCTTGAGCTGGTATCAAATTTGTCAGCAACAGTGTGCATAAGGGGTTTCGCGGCAGTTGTCTTGGGTGAATGTGTGATCTATAATAAATCCACCGATAGCGGAAAGGATGCATTTGTCATTGTTGATACAATAAGTCAGAAAGTTGGGCTTAGTTCATACTTTTTAAAGTTTGATGAGATGCAGAAAAGTTTTGTTTTTGCCAGCGTGGAGTCATCCCTGACCCATAAATCATTCACTAGATCTTCAGCAGCTAGCATGGCAGATATTGAAGATGTAGAAGAGAATGATTTGTCTGAAAAGAAAATTCTGGATCATCCAATTCTCTCTTCAATCTTGGATTCTTACTTTGTGAATCTTGTCAAAAGACTGGAGGCAGATATTAGAGAACAGATTGTGGAGGTTTATAGTCATCCAAAAATCAAGGTGGCAGTAGTGCCGGCAGAATTAGAGCAGAATAGTGGTGAAAGTGATGGTGAGTATATAAAGCGGCTGAAAGCTTTTGTTGAGAAGCAGTGCTCTGAGATACAGGTATTATTTGTACTTATCTGTTCCTGTTAAATTATTCTTACGAGGATAAGTCATGAATCTGTTCCTTTTAGGAAGTCTACCTTACTGTAATTAGGAAGGTGCATGTTGAATGTATTAAAGTCAACCTTCAAATTTCAGAGCATTTAATTGTGTGCTTTTAACTGGCATTATCATTTACTTAAAGTGAGATTCTGGATTTGGTATTAAATCGTATATGCATGATAAAGATTACTAAGAACGTTCTTGTAAAGTGTTTGCTAGGATGTACTGCTGTCCAGTGTCCACATACATCTTTGTCAGTTTGTTCAGCAAGTCAGGCTTGTTTCTGATGGTTTCTGCAGTTAATCCATTATTGACTAATAATTCCTTATTATATTAAATAATAATTTTATTGCATGTTATACCATGAATATAATGGAGAACCCATTACAAGAATAGGAAGTATGTAGGAGCCTGTGGACTGTAACAGACATCAATGTAGAATGTATGGTTTGACTAGCCTTGACATGTATTTGATTTGGTAATTCTTTTTGATTAAATGTTAATTTTGATCCTCCAAAGACATACGCGACATTACAATGGTATTCTTTCTATTTATAAATACATCAAATTGGTCATCCACAGATATATGCGACATCAAATTAGTCCTTCAATGTCATAATTTTTTACATCAAATTGGTCTTTGAAGGATGGAACTAATGACATTAATTATCATCGAAGGACCAATTTGATGTCGCTAACAAATGGAGGACTAATGTGATGTCGTATTCGTATATATCTTTGGATGACACAAAAAATGGGTGTTTACCTATTCTTTTTTCTTTTCCTCATTTCAGGATCTCCTTTTTCAAAATGCTACTTTGGCTGAGGACCTGGCCAAGACAGGTGGAGGTAGTAATTTCCAGTCGGAGCAAAGAATGAGTGGGGGCTCAGACAGAGTCCAAATAGAGACACTCCATAGAGATCTCCAAGAAGCATCTCAAAGGTTGGAGATGCTTAAGGCAGGAAAGGCCAAAGTTGAATCTGAGGCAATAACGTATCAGCATTTAGCTGGAAA
The DNA here is from genome assembly GCA_023212625.1 of Styphnolobium japonicum. Lineage (NCBI taxonomy): Eukaryota > Viridiplantae > Streptophyta > Magnoliopsida > Fabales > Fabaceae > Styphnolobium > Styphnolobium japonicum. The sequence goes on along the minus strand of JALBWW010000005.1, from coordinate 30,181,648 downwards.
AATGGAAGCTGATCTAAGGAGTCTGTCTGATGCCTGCAATAGTCTTGAGCAGTCTAACTTCCAACTGGAGAATGAGGTGAAAGCACTGAAGAGAGAAGGGCCCTCAACATTCCCAGATGTGGAGGCAATAAAAGCTGAAGCAAGGGAAGAAGCTCAGAAGGAGAGTGAGGGTGAACTGAATGATCTGCTTGTATGCCTAGGGCAAGAACAAAGCAAGGTGGAAAGACTCAGTGCTAGATTGGTGGAGTTGGGGGAGGATGTTGACAAACTACTTGAAGGCATTGGAGATGATGTTGGGGTTGCTGAAGATGGCTAAGATGAGGAAGACACTGAATAATATACAATTATCTACCCTCTGCTGGCTCACTTTATAAATTTCATGTTGAATTGTACAGTCTAACACAATCTATGGAGTATGGGGCAGAACATATATTCTAGGGTTGGATTTTAAATTATGATTTCTTCAGCACCTGTTTCTTGCTGGTTCTATTTTGCAATATTTAGGGATGATTAAATTGTCTCTCTTCATTACATTTTTATTTTCTTTCTCCTTTTCAGTTTTAACCAATCAAATTGTAATGACTAATATTTGTATTCTGTTTATTTTTTTAGACGAGGATTCTGTTATTTGTATACAACTTCTGTTATGTTATGGTCTTTCCATTATGAACTGGTTGTCACCTTCCAATGCTAGTGATATCTACCAAATAGTAGGAAAATGCTCAAGGCCCAGGGTTACTAACACAGCTGAAGGATTACGTGGTGAATTTGAAGAGGGGATAAATAGTAGGAAAATGCATGAGAAGGATGTGCATGATTATTATGATGAGTCTGTTCTATCCCTCTTCCTTATCATCTTCCAGGGTCTGTATCTCTTCCTCAGAAATTATCTTCTGGTTACTTTTCTGTCATTGTAAGCACTCCTATCTTTTGCTCCGCCTCATTGAGCTGAGATTCCTCTACCTATTTGCTGTATTTACCCTGAGAATAATGCATGAGTGCATTCAGATTTCTGTTGTAGTTTATTGCACTGATGCCTTACATTTTATTACTCGAGCCTTCAATTTAAATTGGCGCAGAATGAAAACTTTTAATACTCTTGCTTTTTCTCTTGGGGTTCTCTTCTGTGTTAGATGATAGTGTAGTTGTTTCTATTTGATTTCATAAAAGGATATATATATATATATATATATATATATGTATATATATCATCAGGACATAAATATGTGCTTAATGCAAGCTCTATTGATTTATAATTATTTATAAGTTCATTTTATTTGCAATCAGTTTCTGCAGAAAATTACGTATTTTTAACTCTGAAATTATAGCGTAATTGATACATGACTGACAAGAAGTTGTCCTTAAAATGATAATAATTATTAATTCAATCACAAAATGAATTTTTACAATTACAAACTAAATCAAACCGAAATTTTTAAAAATTGAACTAAATCAAATTGAACCTCCTTAAAGATCGAATCAAACCAAAACAAAATTCCAATTCACGGTACAATTCGGTTTCAAATCATGGTTAACTGGTGTTTCAAGTTTGTGAACAATGTCAATGCTTAACTTAGTACATTCGACATGTATTGTCCAATAGCAACAATGAAGTAAAATTACAATAACAATAGTACATGATTACAAAATAAGGTGAAGTAATCAGTCAGTAAGATTATATGTACAATTTAAAATGTGGACCAAATCGTACAATTTTTCAAAAAATCAAACCAAATTGATTCGCAATTTAATTTAATTTAACCGTTTTACGTAATGTATATAAAGTAGTATATTTTACATTTTTATATACATTATGTATATTTGGTTTGGTTTGGTTCAAATGGTTTAGTTTGAACCCCAAACCATGAATCAAACTGTAAAAAATATTTGTTTTCAAACCAAAACAAACAAAATCATACAGTGAAAAAACTGAGCAAAATTGGTGGTTTGATTTGATTTAGTCTATTTAATCAGTTTGGTTTGGTTTCTTGAACAACCCTAATTCTGAAAGAGAAGAGGGTTACGGGAGAGCTCATTACAAAGGCACAAGGTGCATGGGATTTAAGAATATGTAAATGACCATAACTTTTAATTGCAAGTAACAATTCAACCAATCATGTATCTGCTCTAAGTCTGGGGAGTGGGGACTTTCTCATATCCTAAGTTCAAAGCCTGATATCTATTAGCTATGGCTGTGGGTCTATCATGAATTAACAATATAATATTTCTCAACTTTGATTAGAAAAAGATCATAACGTCTTAATGATGTAACCAATTTATCTCAAATACATGCAGTTTTTCTTCACAAGACAAACATATAATAATCCAAATGCAAGAGATTTTAAGTGAAATCACCCCTTAGGATATTAGGACCGGTGATTATAGTAAGTTTCTAAACCAGGTAACTCCTATGCCCATCTAAAATCAAAGAATCATGTTTGTTGTAGGCCAGCATCCTACTTTGGTAAGGCCCAGGTAAGGTCCGAGCCCAATCAAATTATGACGCTTGCTGATAGACTTAAGTAGAAGAAGTTGCACCCTTATCAACAACTATGAGTTTTGGCTTAGTGTTAAGCACTCTATTCAACAAGTATAAAAAGCGCAAGTAGGGATTGTAAATTTTTAGGTCCATGTCTAGTATCTTGGCACACAAACAAACAAACCTCGGTGGCTTTATCCACTTCAAAGTCCGAATATATGGCTATTACTTATCATATTTGCATACTTTGTATCATTACCTTTCTTCTATATCTTTTTCACATTATGACCAATAATGTGTAACTTCAATTGCTGAGATTGTTGTTTGACTGAAACAATCCTTATAACGTGTGTGATCCATAGATAATCTGTCTCAGAACTACTAGATTTTGTCACTGTAAACATGGAAATGAAGTAATAAAATACAATAATATGTTCATGATCATAGGGCCTTGAAATTTATACATTCTCCAAACAAAAGGTGATGATAGAAAGAATGAAAAAGTTCCATGTTCTTCTTCATAATTTACAAAATGTAAATAAGCTTGTATCCAATGAGTGCAGTGATGGCTGAGGTAGTCAGCAAGGTTGAGAGTGAACTTTTGTGCACCGCCTACATCCACGTGTATCTAGGAGAAGACTGTCTTGACAAGGATGCCAAAGCTCAGCTTAAGCTCTTCTGATCATTACTGGAATAGTTTCAACTTACTAGGTTTAAAGCGAATAAAGTACTAGCTTAAATGCTAGTGTCTGAGTCATTGCTCAATAAAGAGGATGCTCATAACGTAATCTGGCTTCTACTGTAGAATCGAAGCATTGCCAATTTCCATTCCCTGAAGAATTTTATTGGAACTTTACAAATACATTGCAAAAATTGCTAAGCAATTTGACACTCAACCCAACGGATAATACTGTAACTGTAATAATTTCCATGGCATCAAGCAACTGAATACAAGGAGGCATCTCTCAATTATTATATAGTGGCAACTGAATAAATGTTCATATAGCTCAGGCTTTTTTTTTATGGTCTCAGCATGATATTCATGCACAGCTAATTTAGTCTTAGGGTAATGTGAGCCTATGAAAAGGAACTATGTGGACAAGCCAGTGCATATACACTGTAAAGTGTACACCTAATTAGGAGACTGAAGTCCACATAAATCTTCATTGACTGCATTAACTAGGTCAGTGAAGGCCATAAAGAACCTTTCGAGGATCCAGTTGTCCACTGCAATAGCTTGATGAAACAGTAGAGAGCTCCTGATAGCCCTGCCACTCTTCAGTGGGCTTCAAGAGAATTGGGGTTTCCATAGCTGCAGAATCCACACATATCATGATCTTGTAATCATCACCTCCCAAATCAGGGAGAGCCTTGGCCTTCCTGTCCCAGGGATTCCATACCACTGCACTCTCATTACAAATTAATAAGTGATAGAAATACTGGCTCATTTGGATCAAATGTATCAAACTAAGTTAAAAAATTTATCCCTAATTACTAGCAAGTAACAACCTGTATCCGGCATTGCATTCTTCTGTAGTACAAAAGTTCTTTTCTTCTCATGGTCTATGATGGCAATTTTTGTGGGGCTGCGCAAGTACACCCTATCCGTCTACAAGGTAACCAAAACTGTCCTTAGAGAACACTTGAAAGAAATATGAGTTGGTATCTATCTATATTCCAAAATGAGAAAGACAGTCAGAAAAAAATATAGATGTTTCTTTAGAAACGTTGTGCTTATTATGTTAATTTTGTCAGTCTGTGAGAAACGTCCAACCAATTGAATGAAAGGAGAAGAATATGAATTTATACCTCGCCATCAAATGTGATTGCATCTGCCTGCTCTGTGAACCTTGATCTGTTCATCAGATTGTCAAAGTAATCAAGTGTCTCCAATCCCTCAATACGCACTTCACTGCAGAATTTGAACAGCATCTTCAACCTCTCTTATAGACATAAATTAAGCAAGATCTTTCAAGCTCATCTCTGAGTCATAGCGACCATAGGGTCTAAAAATGACTATTATGGCATGATGGTCTAATGATAAAAGTGAAAATATGCAAAACTAATGGAAATTAAAAACTTTGGCAATACTATTGCAAGACAACAATGATGATTAGATTGTAGGCATCATCTTAAAATAAAAATAGTGGTTAATCTACATTTAAAATGCACACCTGATATCTGATACAGATAAATAGTTGCATAGTGCAAATGTAAAAGAAAGTGCTCTATTATCAGTGTTTCTGACTCGGGGGATCAGAATGAGCTTGCCAGCACTGAGAGAGATGCGAAGCCGGAACTCAAAACTGCAGAAGCAGACAAACAAATATGTAAGGTTTAGACAATTAATGGTTCCCTTCAGCAGTATTTCATTTTTTAATCAGCGGGATGGAAATGGAAAAAAAGAGGCAAACACAGTTTTAATCCATTACCTACGGGGTGTCTTTAAGTCCACTCCTGTTGACTTCAATATCAGATCCACAGATGACTGATTGTCTGATGGAGGTAGAGGCGAAGGGTCCCTATCCAATGACCACAATCTGTTTCTTGCAAATCCATGTTGTTCTAGTGAACCTTGATCTCCAATCTGCAAAAGAAATTATTGTTGAAAATGTAGAATTTCAGTAAGGACAAAAGTCAAATATGTTTGCACCGGTGTGATGAAACTAACCCGTGGAAAGCAGACTGATATACCACCTCTGATTGCTTTAGGTTGTTTCCAGTTAGCCTGTTGAGTAGAAAATCCCCATAAATGGCATTATGTATAAATTGTTCTATTAAATTGAAAGAATTCAAACAAGGCAACTTAACAAACTGACAATTATAATTCATAACTGAGTGGGGCAAATGCATGGAAGTCACATCCTCATATTCTTATAAGAAATTCAAGGCAAAATAAACAAAGAATATAGTGAGAATTAATAAGAGAGTTGATCTCGAATCAGGATTGAACATAAAATAGAGAAAGAACATGAATTTAACTTCAACCACTACTTTTTGCTTTTCACTGTTGTGATTCGTATGAATGTTTTTATCATTCAATTCAAATAACTACTGACTTTGAAAGGACTATCAATTAACAAGAACACTTGATTTATCACCTAGTCATATTATATTATATTAAACTGATAATATTGCTGCGATGCGTTGGCTTTCAAAAGTGGAAAGCATCTTATGCACAGAAACTCCACTATGGCTAAAAAAATGTAGAAGAACAATATTTTTTACCTTACTGCTCACAAAAAGCAGTTCTTCCTTCCGTTGATTCTTCCAAGAAACAACCTGTCCTCCATATAGAAGCACCTGAAACCATATATTTCAAACAGCTGAGAACTGCACAAAGTGAAATTACCTCTTTCACATCAGATCAATATTGTTAAAGTTAAACTATGGTTAGTTTTATTTTAAAACTGGAATCATATTGGTTCAAATATTGTCGAATACAAAAAAAAAAAGTTATTCAAATGATATGGATTGCATCACTAGCCAAAACATAGATTCTGTATTCTGAGTTGTGAGCACTGACTACTTCAGACGGCCAAAGATTATTAATGAAGTCCATACTCCAGAGTAACAAAAAATTTCTCTAAAGGCTTCAATTCAGAAGGTATTATCACTTATATATATACATACATACATGGGATGAGCACGCCAACTTAGAGCTTCTATGTCCTATTTATGAATCTGATCATAAGCTACACCATCCATAATTAAACCATCAAATTCAAAGCATAATATGAGCCTAAAATATCATCCGGGAAAATCCCATTTTGCCACACAAAAAGACCCTTTAGATCATAAACACTAGAGAAATAGAAACGCTCAAACCAACCTCTGCTGATGAACCTTTTGGCTCAGTCAATACAATCCGGGGCAATCCATCTTTGTCCTGAAATATATTCAACGGCATCGGTCTTGGCTGTAACCTCGCTCTTATGCTACTCACCAATGGGTTCACTTTCACCTTGCCCCAATCCAGCTGCAACCAATCAAAACCAAAACAGATTGACATTTCAGTTTTCATTGGCTCCAGCCACCATAACAACAACGTACCATACATGAGCAAAAAAGATATATGACATAAAAGCTTGATCACCGTAAAGCCTTTTGCAACACAAAAAGACCCTTAAGAAATTGGATAAGTTTTCAAGCAGAAGAATCTTAACGAATAAGAAAGAAGCAACTTCCTATTGAATTTTGTAAAAATAAAATAAAAATGGGTTAACATACTTTTGTGGCTATCTTTTACGATAATACTATGAACTGTTTATCAGTTTGGAGTTCCAAGAGGCAGAGCCAATAACCCTGCGTTTCTTCAAGAGTCCACATTAGATTGTCTATGTTATATATAAGCCTATGAGAATACGGGGACCCTGGTTAACGTTGAAGTTGGAGAATATCCAACAGAAATCAACCATTCTTTTTTTGACATCGGATTCGCTGGTCCTTATGTTCTGTGTCCTTCATGAGTTAACCATCCAAAACGTTGGACTCTGACTGGTCCAGCTCGTACGTACATGAGCAATGTTTCTTCCACTTCTCTTCCATGTCACTTATACAACTCTTAGTATATATAAAGAGTTTAATTTTCATCTATAGTTAAAGTTCTTTTATATTGTCATTCAATCATGTATTGTCAAATTATTAAAAGAAATTGAGTATCATAACAATTACCTAAAAATTCTAACTCTTTTAATGATGTGTCAACATATAATTAGATGACAGTATAAAAAAACTTTACACTAATAATGTATTAAAATTAAATCTACATATAGAATATTAAAGTTTAATTTTGATATAAGAAGGATATTGTAAAAATGTTTTACATAAAGTTGATCAAAATTATATCGTTAACATTATTGTGAAATTGAGACAGTGACATTAACGGTGCTGATATATTATGTGCAGTGGGTTTAACTGTTTTGCAGATTTTCTAACCATCCTATCTGCTGAGTGTTCGATATTTTCAAAGCGCATTCAAACCGGGAGTTGATATTTGTTGATGTGGATACAGAGGTAAAGTTGAAAATTTCATGCAACAAGATAAAATCACAGAAGTACAACGAAGAATTTCTTCTTCATATAGTAATTCTCTCTTGTGCATATAGGTGTGAAACTTCCAAGTATCACAATTACTTGTTCTTGCAGGCTAGAGGAGCCGTTTCGCTTCCTTCTTCATGTGCTTTTTCTAAAAGAAAGACCAGAATTCAAAGTACCTTAAACAGTAGGGTTATAGAATTCATTTCTAGTAGGTTGAAGGGAATTAAAAACCAAGACTTCTACGCCAACCCCGCACCCTTTTCACCTCATCCTCAAGTGGCACCTACCTACTAAATGACCAAATTGAATTGAAGCATTAAGATTGATTTATTTTTATTGATTGATATCTGATCCTTTAACATCTTAATTTTGGCATGCCTTGTTTATTTATACTCATTGACTTAATTAGAAGATTCTTTGATGATACCTTCGGCATTTAGTAGTGATTGTTTATATTGTTGTTCTCTCTTTCTAATTTTATATCATTTGCATTATCTTTAATTCATTATCTCTTATTAGTTGATCTTACCAATGCCGGTATAGTCTGGTTTTACAGATTTAATATGCTCGATTCAATTTGAAAATTTTATGAACTGGTTTTGTAATGTTGATTCCTTTCATGTTTGAGCGCTCGCTAATATATATATATATACATACATACATATCAGATGATATACTAATTTTGTCATTTTTAATATATATTTTCATTACAAACGTGCTTTTATCTTTTTTAAGCACATAACGGTATAGAGGTTCATATCATATCTGCAACTTCCAGCAAAAAGTAACCTGAGTGACTTGTTGCCATTATTCTTTTGATTACCAAGTCTACCATTAGCACCAGTGTTATCCCAGTAAAAGTAATATACCCCCGCATATCAATATTTGTGAAAGATATAATTAATATTTTTGTTTGGTGTCTAAAGCTAAGCTAGAAGTTGCTTTCTATCTACGCGGATTTGAGTGGACAGAAGAAAAACTAGAAAGGAACAAACGTGGGGCCTTGAGCATCCCCATCATGAACACTCCTTTTTGCTGCATAAACCTTACATGGCAATGGAAAATGACCTACGAATGTAGAATTTTTAGACTAGAAGCCTAGAAGTCTATTCTACTTTGTTGTACTATAATATAGAAGGGCGGTGAGGTGACAAAAGCATATGGAAGCCTGTGTTCCATCCACGAGTTAGACAATTTTATGTTACAGAAAGTTTCAGAAAAAGGGAAAACTTGTGCTATAACAATTACCACCACAAGTTGGCACTTGGCAGACAAATTTAGGCGTCCTGAAGTATTAAACGGTGGACGGAGTTATTATGTAATATTTATGATGAGTTGCGTTAGTTTTATAATAAATATTTAAAATTTTATTAAATATAATTAATAAATACAAATTATTTTGATATTTTTAAAAATATTAATATTTAGAATGAGTTATTAAATATTTATTAGTTATTATTTATATTTAATAAATTTTAAATATTTATTATAAAATTAATAATCAATAAATATGAATATATATCAAACCTATGAGACAACCACAAACTCCCAATGATAAAGGTAAGTGTGAAATGAGAGGTCCATGTTAAATAAGAAACCTGAGAGACACGCGATTCTTTTTAAGTTATTTTGTCATTTCAAACCCCATCAAGTATTTCTGAAATGCTTTTCCCAACAATTCAGCCATTTTAAGTATCTCCGAAATGCTTTCCTCCTTTTATCTTCTTTTTTGGGTTAATTGGTGTTAAAATTATGGGGATGAGACGGCATGAGAATCTCTAATAGACATCATTTTTCCCAGTGATAATATTTGCTTATTTATGTGATTGTTATAGAAGGTAACAGATAGGAAAGCATCAGCAGAAAAGATATATATGAAAAAATCAATGCATAAGGACAACCAGAATTCCTAGTTAGTGAAGGATTTCAATGTCTGGCAACTGTTTAAACATGCTGGCCAGAAATTAAAGTAGTGTTGCTCATTATTCTCAAACAAGAAAAGACGGAAAGTGAGTTGAAGATGGCGATGCATCTTGTTTTGTACAAAAAGGATAACACAAAAAATCAACGACTTTATAATAAAAGCAAATATTCCAAATAAAAATGGAAGAAGGTGTACAACTGATATATAATATGAGCGACAATAATGGGGAAAACGGAAAAAGAAATTCTAGCATATTAATTTTTATAAACTTTCTTTGGTCTTGGCAAATTTTTTTAATGTTTGTTTAGATCTACTTTTTTAATAATAAAAAATTATTTTTTAGAAAATATTTTTCTTATATTTTTATATATTTAGATACGCTTTAAAAAAATTGAAGCACTTTCAAAAGTATAATTTGTACTTTTTTCTAATTTGATAATGCTATAAAAGAACTTTTTAAGACATAAAAAATTGTTTAAACATAAAAAAATTCAAATATTACATTCAAACATAAAATGTAAAAAGCTCATATAAATAGCCAATCTTCTCCGTGCCACGTATTAGGAGCTGCTGCCTTCTCTTTTCCTTATTTTATCTTTAATTAGTATAGAACCGAGTGTTGCTCGGTGCATAAAAAATATAATTTATAAATTAAAATTATATAATTATTATTAATTAATGCATGTGTAAATATAATAATTATTAAATATTATTTGTATGTATATTTTGTTAGATTATTTTAATTTGGACTTGCATAAATCAGTGTTATTTTACTAAAACTCAAATTAATTAGATGTCAAAACTATTAGAGCATATTGTTATTATTGTCGTTGGCCCAATTATGTGATCATCTGATGGTTATCGGTGGGCACATTCTTGTGAGCATTTTGTTACGTGGGTTTAATGTGGTAGGCTGCTTTTATTGGGCTGCATGATGGGCAAGCGAGCCCATTTTTCATGCACGAGGAGAGGCCCTATTCTAGCTAGAGGTTTCGATTAATGAGTTGCCATTGAGACTACACACCGTAAAAGCGGCACCCCTAGGGAAAGGAGTAGTTTCTCTCCACACACACACACCAGTGACAGCATCAAGGATTACATTGTTTCTCTTTGATGCTCTACGGAAAACCATATGGGTATTCATCATCTTCCTATCCAGGGTAATCCTTGAAATTCGTCTTCTTGGTAACCTATATGATCTGTGCATGCTACTGTTTGGGATTGAGAATCTATGTGTTTTTTTTTAATACGAGATCAGATCCATATTTATACTGTATTTATAATCCCGTTTTTTATCAATTGGTATCAGAGCCTTCTTAATCTCATCTGTGGCTGCACATATTTGTTAATTGCATAATGTTAGAACCTTGATATATAGGGTTTATGATATATAATTTCGTTTTTTTTCCTTCTTTCATACAAAGTCCCATTATTTTGTTTTATTTTGTCAAATTCTGATTTTGTTTCTCTAAGATTTGTGAAGCAACTTAAGAATATGGTTGAAGGGTACATGAATTTCACGATCCCTACCTCATTTTGGCCTCACCAAGCTCTACCCGCCGCCATTAATGGAGGTTCTTCTTGTTCCAGGTTTAGGGCTCTTAAATTTAACGTGCACGATTCATCAAATTGACAGAGGGTTATTGTAGATCATAAAATTTCGGATTCAACGACATAAAAATCCCCAATTTTGGTCCAGAATTGGTGGAGCAATTGACGAACTTGGGCTAGCTGCCACTGAGCAGTGCAGGAGGCGAGGTCTGACGCGACCGGATAGCAACAAACCGGGTAGGGCAGATGACAGCCCTACCCGTGAGTAATCCCACTCTCACTTAGAGCGCGTGTGAACTCATTTTTGAATTTGTTTTTTTTGTTTTTTTTTCTCTGTGACCCACTCGCCCAGAAAATTATTTTAGGAATTTTTGTGAATTTTTTATTTGTATTTAAATATTTATTTTATTTTTCCCCAGTTTTGTATATATGAAAAATATATGTTACTCTCCGAATTTGCCTCTGGAATTTTTTGTGTATAATTTTGACATTGTTAGGCATATTATATTTTTCATACTCTCAGATCTGGCACTGTATGAGTACTGTAAAATTTTCTGGGTAATTATTATGTAATTATAATATTGTGCAGCACTTAAGAGTTATTATATTTTATAATTTTGTGCAAGAATAAAATTTGGGAAACTATTTTATAATTTTAGAATCATTGTTTTGGACATTTTTGAATGATTGCGAGCTCGCCTATCGCGGGACCAATCATGACAAAGTGTCATTTTGATATTGTACCATATTGTTTTGCATCAGGAATTGTGTTAATAATGCGCATACCCTATCGGTTTGTCTTTGTTGATATGATTCCTGATGTTTAGTGAAGTATATTAAATATTATGGCCTTAGAGTTTTCAATATCCTATCGGTATTAGCTTTAGGGACATGATCTTGATGTATATGAGAGTCTACTTATGTATTATAATTCGGGACCCTTAAGTAGGATTATAATTGCATGAGTGCTCAATTGATTATGTTCAATTTAATATGTATATATTGATATGCGGATGATATATATAAAATCTTCTTTTGGTGCTTCCTCCTATCCAGCATTGCCTATGCAAATGAATGCCTTGACAAGGTTGAATGGGACCAATTATGAGGACTGGGTTGAGTCTCTGAGATTGTTTCTAGCTGTGTCCAATGTTGACTCTCACTCGAGGATGAGCCTCCTGGCCCTGCATGTGTCTCCTGCTGCTGATAAGTCCAAACATGAAAAATGGGCACACTCTAACAAAGTGTGTTTGATGACAATGAAGTACACCATGGACAAGACAATCAAGGATAGCATCCGTGACATTGAAAATGCCAAGGAATTTCTCCAGGCTGTTGGTGAGAAGTTCAAGAAGTTTGACAAGGCTGAGAAGGCACATTACCTTTCCTTATTGGGAAAGACTAAATATGATGGAGTGGGAGGTGTCCGTGAACATGTCATGAAGCTTGTGAACTGGTATAATAAGCTGAAGTCTATGAAGGTGGAGTTGGGAGAGAGTTTTCTGATATGGCAGGTGTTTGAGTCTCTTCCTTCTCAGTTTGATGTGCTGAGAACCTCCTATAATGCCCAGCAAAATGAATGGAGTATTGATGAATTGATATCCATCCTCACTCAAGAGGAGGAGACAATGAAGAAGGGCAAGTCTCATAGTGTGCAATTTACCTCTCACAAGGGTAAAGACAAGAAGAAGTTCCATAAGAACAAGGGCAGAAAGTTTCAGTTTAAGAAGAAGGGGAGTGGCGATTCTGGGCAACACTGTCGGCCAATCTGAGCAACATTCTGGGGAGAATTCTGCAAAGCCCAGATTTCGATTCAATGGAAGGTGCAAGTTCTGTGACATGATTGGGCACAAACAAGCAGATTGTTGGAAGTTTAAGAACTGGCTTGAGAAGAAGAAAGGTAACCCCTTGGCTCTAGTGTGTTTTGAATCAAACCTTGTTGATGTTCCTTCCCATACATGGTGGTTAGATACTGGTGCTACGATTCATGTTACAAACTCTTTGCAGGAGTTCAGAAGCAGGCGGATGCCAAATGAAGGGGAGTTAATGATCACTGTTGGGAATGGAGCTAGTGTGAAAGTGGAGCACATAGGAGTTGTTTCCTTAGAGTTGTCTACTGGACATGTTTTAAATTTGAAAGACACTGTTTTTGTACCTTCCATGAGAAGGAATTTGATTTCTGTTTCCGTTTTGGATGATTGTGGCTACTCTTTTCACTTCAGTAATAAAAGGGTTTCTTTATCCTATGATTCTGTAGTTGTTGGTTCTGGAAATTTGTGTGATGGTTTGTATTTGTTAGATACTATATCATTTCCTATTAACCAACAATATTCAGTTGTCAACACTGTTGTTGGAAAGAAACGTGGTAGAATTGCTGAAAACTCTTCCATGTTGTGGCACAAACGTCTGGGGCACATTTCCAGGGAGAGAATGGAGAGATTGATCGAGAGAGAATATTCCGCATAATCTTGATTTTTGATTTCGATACTTGTGTTGATTGTGTAAAAGGGAAACTCACTGCTGGGACTAGAAAAAGTAGGGTTGCCAGGAATGAAGAAGTTCTGCAGTTGATTCACACAGATATATGTGGACCCATTACTCCTACTGCTATGGGTGGTTTTAGATATTTCATTACCTTTATTGATGATTTCTCTAGGCATGGGTGGATTGACTTGCTTCGTGAGAAGTCTGAATCTTTAGATGCCTTTAAGGCGTTCAAGGTCATTTGTTGAATTGAAACTTGGCAAGATGATTAAATGTGTTAAGTCCGGGGTGGTGAGTACTATGGCGGATATGATGAGGCGAGTGAAATCCTGGACCTTTTGCTAGGTTTTTGCAGGATAGTGGTATAGAGGCACAATATACTATGCGGCACTCACAACAAAATGGGAGTTCTTTGAAAGGCGAAATCGCACCACTTTATGGATATGGTGAGATGTATGTAGCCATTCGACTCTTAGGAGTTCTTATGGGGTGATGCTTTAAAACAGCTACATACATCTTGAACCATGTTCCTAGCAAGTCGTTCCCAAGACTCCTTTTGAGCCAATGACGGGTAGAAAACCCGGAGTTTGAAGCATTTTAGTGTTTAGGTATGCGAAGTGAGACCTTATAATCCACAGTGAAGAAACTTGATCCCAAAACAATTAGTGGCTTCTTTATTGGGTATTACTGGATCGGGGGATCAGGTTCTATTGTCCTTCACATACCACTAGAGTTATTGAATCTGATCGAGCTGTTTATTTTGAGAATGAGATGGAGCATGGTGGGAGTCTTGAGCCTCGCATTGTTGACTTTAGAGATGAGAGTGTTGTTGTTCCTACGCCCATTATCCCCTTTTCAGAGGTAGAGACACCAGTGGTGACTCATAATGACATTGTTGATCCAGTCAATGATGTTGACGTTCCCCAACAACAGGTTGATAATGATGAACAAAACCAAGCTGTAGACTTGGCTCCACCCAGAAGATCAGAGAGGCTTCCCAAGCCTACCGGATCCACCAAATTTAGAGATTATTTTGTTTACTTGCAGGAGCATGAATTTAATTCAGGTGGGGACTCTGATCCTGTTAATTTTCAAGAGGCTATTTCTGGCTCTCATGGTTCGCAGTGGTTGATGGCCATGGAGGATGAGGCTTCTTCTATGAAGAAGAATAATGTTTGGGAGTTGGTGGAGTTACCTGCTGCGAGTAAGATCGTTGAGGTGTAAATGGGTTTTTAAGACCAAGAGAGATGCGGTGAAATAGAAAGGTATAAGGCCAGACTTGTTGCTAAAGGCTATAACCGAGGAGGAAGGCATTGATTTCAAGGAGACCTTTTCTCCAGGTCTCCACTAAAGACTCTTTTCGAGTTGTGATGGCTTTGGTGGCTCATTTTGATTTAGATACATCCGATGGATGTTAAAGCGCCTTCCTCAACGGTGACTTATATGAAGATGTGTACATGGACCACCTGATGGTTTCAAGGAAGAGGGCAAAGAGCATCTTGTATGTAAGTTGCGGAGATCCATTTATGGATTAAAAGCAGGCCTCTAGGCAATGGTATACGAAGTTTGATGAGGTTATCGCTCTCTTGGCTTCGTGAGAAAATACAGTTGATCAATGTATTTATCTGAAGAATAGTGGGAGTAGATTTATAATACTTGTCTTGTATGTTGATGATATTCTGCTGGGTAGTAATGATTTGAATTTTCTGTTTGAGACTAAGCAGTTGTTGACAGCCCATTTTGATATGAAGGATCTTGGTGATGCTTCTTTTGTTTTGGGCATTGAGATTATTCGCGACAGATCTCGTGGGGTTCTTGGCTTATCTCAGAAAAACTACATTGAAAGAGTTTTGAGCAGGTTCAACATGAAATCTTGCAATCCGTGTGCTGCACCCATTCAAAAGGGTGAGAGACTCTCGAATACCCAGTGTCCTCAGAATGATAAAGAAAGAAGTGAAATGGAGAAGGTCCCATATGCTTCCGCTGTAGGCAGTCTTATGTATGCTCAGGTTTGTACACGTCCTGATATAGCCTTTGCTATTAGTGTACTTGGGAGATACTTGAGTAAACCAGGTGTGGGTCATTGGCAAGCTGCTAAACGAGTTATGAGGTATCTGCAGGGTACCAAAGACTATTTGCTCACTTTTAAAAGGTCTGATCATCTTGAGGTGATAGGCTACTCTGACTCTGATTATGGTGGCTGCCCTGATGACCATAAATCCACATCAGGTTATGTTTTTATGTTGGCAGGAGGAGCTATTTCATGGAAAAGTGTCAAACAGACACTTACTGCCACTTCGACTATGGAGGCAGAGTATGTGGCTTGTTTTGAAGCCACTCGCCAAGCAATATGGTTGAGGAATTTTATTTCTGAGTTTGGTGTTGTGGAGAGCATCTCCAGACCTCTAACCATATATTGTGATAACTTTGCTGTAGTGAGCTTCTCTCAGAACAATAAAAATTCTAAACGTTCAAAGCATTTTGACACCAAGTATATGTTTGTTAGAGAGAAAGTTCAGGAGTTTCAGACTCGTATTGAGTATATACCTACAGAACTTATGATGGCAGATCCTCTAACCAAGGGTTTAATTGTTAAAAATTTTGTAGATCATGTAACCCATATGGGTCTTGTGAGATCTTTTGATGCCTTGGGTTAGTGGGAGTTTTATCTTGTGATTTATAGCAACATTAACTTTATTATTATTATGTTTCGAGACTCTTGAATAAATTGTTGCTATTATCATTATTATTGTTGATGATGCCATATGATATTATTATTCTGCGCAATTTTGTTTATGATTATACATGTATAATTTTGGCATATTTTGGAGACATTTTGGACCCAGTCTCATTGTGTTATGCTGAGATACTTTGTTGAATCTTAGCAAGCATCTTGGGTGGATGCTAGGGCCGTTTGTTTTGGAATTGCATGATTGATCACAATTTTGATATGCTTTTCCTTATTCCACATCCCACATTTATCGAGTCCTTTGAGATATGAGTGTTTGGTATATATGATGTCGATGCCCTATCGGGCATGATTTTCTATATTACTAAGCTACTTATAGTTTCATTTTGAATAGATGGTTGATGGTGCTCGCTCAATTTTGACATCTTATTGTGGCCACATATTTGTAAGTGTCACGGAGTATTGTTTTTCTTTATCAAAGCAAAACAACAACGACTTATCTTTGTCAAGTGGGAGATTGTTGGATTATTTTAATTTGGACTTGCATAAATCAGTGTTATTTTACTAAAACTCAGATTAATTAGATGTCAAAACTATTAGAGCATATTGTTATTATTGTCGTTGGCCCAATTATGTGATCATCTGATGGTTATTGGGCCTGTTACTATTGAGCACATTTTGTTACGTGGGTTTAATGTGGTAGGCTGTTTTATTGGGCTTTCTATGATGACAAGCTATGCCCATTTTCATGCACAGGGAGAGGCCCCTATTCCTAGCTAGGGTTTCAGTGTGGTTGCCCCATTGAGACTACACACCAGAAAACGGCACCCTAGGAAAGGAGTAGTTTCTCTCCACACACACACACCAAGGACTGACACATCAAGGATTCTGTTGTTTCTCTTTGATCTGCTACAGGAAAACCATGGACTGTTCATCATCTTCCTATCCAGGTAATCCTTGAAATTCGTCTTCTTGGTAACCTATATGATCTGTGCATGCTACTGTTTGGGATTGAGAATCTATGTGTTTTTTTTTAATACGAGATCAGATCCATATTTATACTGTATTTATAATCTCGTTTTTTATCATATTTTTTATGTATATAATTTCTCTTCTACTTTTATATATGGTAAAATGTTAAGTTGAAATAAAAAAAATATTGATTTAGAAAATGCTATATGGTCATTCACAATTATAATAAAAAGAATTTTACTTACAAAAAGAAAAAGAATAAATTTCACATGAATATGAAATTATAATAAAAAATCACATGTGTTATATTTTGAATAAGATGAGAGATTATTATACTCTAACCTATTATTCATGATGATTAACTTGTAACATATTCATGTTATTTGTCACAAATGATTTCTTACGAAACCGCTTACAAAAGCAAAATATATTTATTCCTTTTTATTATAGTCAAATGTAATAAAGTCAAATAGAAAAGCTACTTCATAAAATACAAACACACTTACTCTTTCCTGTACCATTACAGAAAAAAAAAATTCGTAGGATTTAACATTTTTCCTATTTTATAAAAACATGAGTCTATTTAAATTTTAAAAAAAATATTTAGTATTTTTTGGAGCCATTTCTAAATATTTATGCTGAAAGAATTACACCAATTGATTCTTTTTCTTTTATTTTTTTTGTTCTTCAAAGAGGAGGGGAAATTAAACTTACTTTATTAACTTTTGATGGAAGCAAGCCCACCATTATTGCTCAAGTAGCAATGAACAAATGATTTGATTCATTTATAATTTGTATAATTTTCAATTCTAAAAGTAAAAATTGTGTGTAAATATTAATCTTTAAAATTGAAATAAAATTATATGCCCTAGAAATAAAAACAAAAAATTGAGATTAGATTTGTTACTTAATATTTGATAAAGCTTATCAATCTACGTTGAATCGTATACTCGATCCTCTGTTAAGAATGTGCTACAATAATTTTTATAATCTTACGGTGAATATTCAATATAGGATTTATGTCAGTTAAGGTTATAAGCCAATTGAAAAATGTTTTGAATTCTAATGTTCTTTTCATATTCTTTAGTGCCTTCTTGAAATTAGTAGTTGAATGCTATTTATTATTTTTATTCTTGCACGTTCAAAATGAGGATGCGTGCAAATTTATTTTCAAATTTATGTGTTAGTTACGAGGCACAATGCATGTTAATAAATTTATTTTATGTTTTTTTTAAATATTTTTGTTACTAATCAATTGATTCAGCCACTAATGGAATGATTTTTTTATTATTATCAATTAATATATCTCTTTGATGCGTTAATTTTTGCATATTTAGGTGACACTTGTGAACAAATTTAGCTTATATTTAAGTAACACTTGTCAAAATTTAAGATGAAACACTTATCAAAATTTTAAATCTTTATAGGTAACATTTGTTAAGAGTTTCTTTCATGATCTTAACTTTATATATATATATATATATATATATATATATATATATCCTTTGAGGTAATTAATAAAATTATCTTTGTGATTTTTTATTATTAAAAGTATATTTCTCTTGCATTTTGTTATTCTTGGATTCATGAATGTCTATATTAGAGACCATTCATATGCTTATTTATTGAAGACTATTATTGATAGTAGTTAGAAATTAAAATTTATTCAATTAACAAGAATATTTAAAAGGTTTCATTATTGTTTAAAGTGTTTCGAAGAGACAATTCAAATAATCATTCATTATAAGTAACACTTATCAAATTTTCTATGTGACACTTGTCACATTTTCTCTCTTTTTTAAAGACACATGTTAACATTTTGTTTCATGGTGTTAACTTTTATATATATATATAGATTTTTACCTTGCATCGATTCATTATTTTATTTTATTTATTTTTGGTAAATTGAATTGTAGATTGGCAAGTTTGATATGTCCTTGTCATATTTAAATTTTTATTGATGATACGGTATAGCCTATTCTTTGGATGGTTTTGGTCAGGGATAGATATAGAAATTAATTATTGAGGGGATCAAAGAAAAATTTAAAATTGAAAAAAAAAATTATATGTAAAAGTAATATATCATGCTTTTTTGGAATGAATTATATTTTATATGGTAATAAAATGTGGAGAGATTATCTCATTACAAAGTCAGGGTATGTCACAAAGACTTAAAGTAATATTTATAGATGATCTATCAATAAAAAATTACTAGCAAAAATCAAACACAAATCCAATCCATGTTTGTCAGTAATATTTAATTTTGTTAGTTGAGTCAATCTTTATTAGCAAAAAAGAATTTTTTTTTTTGACAAAAGCAAAAAAGAATATTAGTAAGTTAGTATTGTAAAAAACATTCTTTCTAATGTAGGGAAGCCGAAACTTAAATTTTGCTGAAGCCCCCAAAACCTTTGGGTTTTGGGCTGTGAAGTATATTGGGCTTTTTAAATGACACAATCCATGAGCGTAGCATTTTAATGAGTTAAAATTAAATAATTGTGGGCTCAACTCAACTATTTAGTGTGAAAAGAGAAAGAGCCCTCTAATTTCTTTTCTTATTTACCAGCTGTGTTGGTCCCAAACTAACATAACAGGGAGACCAAACATCGTTTGAGGAAGAGTATCATATATGATATATGGCATCATTGAAATTTTAAAATGCCGTGAAGGGCCAAGGTCTGTGATAGTATGATAGCCCATGTGGATTCGTCCTGGTTTTGGCATTTTTTTTTTTTTTACCCATATTCGGTTGATTTTCAAGCAAATTACTGTTGTGCCACGGTTTTCAAACAATTTCTGTTTTTGTGACGCAATTTTTTTTTTTGCTGTCCCGTGACATTTACATGGGTCTAAGTAGCATAATAGGTTATGAGTAATGATATTTACACAAAAATATTTTTATAAAAATTTATGTAAATTATTAGATCAAGTTAAAAAAAGTTATAATAAGACTTAGATTTGATTTAATGACTTACATAAATTTTTATGAGAGTTTTATAAAGGTTTCTTTTGATGCAAGTATCATTACTCAATAGGGCATTACTTTCAAATTTATTTTATTTTTTTAGTACATTATTATTTAAAATAAGTTGACAAGTAATTGTTAGTTATTATTTATATTTAATATATTTTTAAATATTTATTATTTAATTAACAGTTAATAAATAATTAATAAACACATCTTAAATATCAAATTTATCATAGTAGCATAGTATTGTATCACTTGGATTTGTGCAAATTGTGCACGAGTGGGGAGAGAGATTAAAAAATTGATGTGATGTAAGTCAATTAAGTCATTGACAAAGTATCATTAATTAGAGGTTGAAAATTTATTTAATTATATTTATAAAGACTCAGTTAAGTGGTGGTGTTTCCATTTAATTCATGCAATTTGTATAGCATCATTAATTAATTAATTAATTGAAGGTTGAAGGTTGAAGGTTGAAGGTTGAAGGTTGGGAATTAGAAGATCATTTAATTGGATAAAGAGACACTAACCGGTGGTCTATTACATTTAATTTAAAGTTCATGTTGTGATGCACTCAAATATTAAAACATTTAGGGGTCATCATAGGTTGAGTTGGGCTGAGTTGAACATGACTCTGATCTTGGCTCAAAATTTTGATCGAGCTAATTTTTATGATATAAATTCAATCATATTGAAATCTGAGTTGAGCCAGTTGAAATCGAGTTAACCTAATTAAGATACATACAATATTTTTTTATGTAATATTTTGATTATTTTATCTCTATTTATATAAATTTATTTGTTTTTACTATTTTTTACTCATGTCAAAATTTACTAGAATTGATAGTTACATAATAAGTTAAGGACATAATAACTAAAATTATAGAAAATCACATTACTTAATCAAAGCTTAACATTTAAAAAAATATCACAATAATATATATAAAAAATTATTAAAAGATAATAACTTATTTAATACTAAGGCAGAGTTAGAGTGATTTGAAAAATTATCTAAACCCAATTTAAAAAATACATTAAATTTAAAAAAAAAATTCGAACTCAGCATAAACATTTTAAATTAAGACGGGTCATGATCACCTCTAAACACTCAAGCATCTTAAACAATACACCTTTCATGAGAAAAGTAGGAATGAAGTGCATCATCCTTGTATCATCCCACTCAATACAAGGATGCATGATATCCAAAGGTGAGGTAGTCAAGCGTTTGCTTGAGCGCTTTACGTCCATACCCTTAAGCTTTGAATTGTGTAGAGAGAGACTAAGTAGTGTCCCACATGACAAACATACACAATTCGTGCAAGTGGCTCACTCAAGTCAATTTTACCCTACCGATCGATGTGACAAGTGTCCATATGAGAACTGTCACCACAATTGTTCCAAATGGAAAGGCAGCGGTGGCATTATAAGCAATTGCAACAGTATTTAGATAGCACAAAGTGAGAAACAGAGGCCCGCAGAAAAGGCATCCAATCAATAGCAGATTCTTAACCTGTCATGACAAAAGGACAAGAACACAATGACTAATAAGTGATGACTAAAAACAAATGCAAGCTCAATGGATATTGGACTAAATTGCAGAAAAAATTCGTTAGTGCACACTCAGTTCGGCTGGATGGACAGTTCAGCCCATACCCTGCAGAGGGTTGCCTTGGGTCATCAAATAATTGATTCAAATTAATTTCAGCCTCGTTCAGCTTAACTGAAATTAAGTTAGCCTAAACACGGGCTAGTACGCCTCTATATATACCAAATATTATATATATATATATATACAAAATTATAAAACTTTATAAAAATAACGTTGGGACAGCAGGGAAGAGAAACAAGCCTTTCGCTACCATTGATAGAGAGACACCAAATGACATCGCGTAAATCTCTTTCTTATTATCTCATCTTCTACTTACAATATACTTTGTGGACTAAATCGAATGCCTAGGAAACATCACCTTTTGGGGCTAATTGTTACAATACTGATGAGTGGTGATGAGCCAACAATCGCGTAACTCACGAAAATTTTTGAAGGGGTAAAAATATTAACACATGAAGGGGGAAAAAATATTAATACATGAAAATTCATTTTTAAGTTTGGATTGAATCTTATTTTAACATAGATTTATCACACACACAAAAATTTGGAGAAACAAAATAAGTACTAAAATTAAAGAGAAAAAAAAGAACAAAAATATCGTCTGTCAAACTGAGAAGAAGATTATAGGCCATAATAAATAATTATATAATATAAGAAACATTTTAAAATTAAAAATAAAAGAGGGTTAAGCAGAAGACAATATCTCTAAAAGAAAGAAAGTACATTTTTTTGTGTCAAATTTAGGGATGATATGAAAGAAATAGAGAATAAAACTATAAAACATTAATCTTAACAATTAGTTATACTCACTCTCTTTGTAAGGACAATTAAGAGACTATCTGCCTATATAATTCTCTTTGTGATAAACATTAAATCCGTGACATGAAAATAAATCTATCTTAACGAGCGAGAGAAACTTTGGGGGCAGCTATTATCCTCCGCGACTGTGAGCAAATAAATATCAGCCAGCCTATATTGACTTGTATTGCATAGAGAACAACCACATCATTTAAAGCGATCCCAGATGTTGGTGGGAGGAGAGGTAATTTTGAATTGAGGCAATTGATTGGTATTAGGAAGAATGGCGTAGCCATAGAGGAAGGCTTATCTTTATTGATGACTTTTGCTTGACTTATTGCCACTAATTAGTTGGCTTGTTTGTCTTACGATGGTTCTTTGCTGGCTTAGTCAGTTAGCAATATATCACGTCTACTTATAGACTTGTCTCCCGTCTTATTGAATCGCGGCATTTCTTATTTCTAATGTTTCTACATTATTTGGTTCTACTAGCTTATTATAAGGTCTTCATCTTCTGCGCCTTTTATTTGCTAGAAATAACAGACTATAGTCTTGAAGCTTATTTCCAAAGGATCTAGATTTTTCCAGTTGAGATAATATTGTTCAACCGCCTTACCTCATTTGCACCGCCAAGCTTCCTTATTTGTTTCCTTGAAGCCCCAATGCCTAGAGGCTTTTAGAAAATTGGCATCACATATTAACACCTGACATATTTAGGGTGTCACAAACCTCTGTTGATTTACAATGGCCATGCTTGGCTAGGTAGCAAAAATTGCAGCACTCCTTTGCTTTATCTTTTTCATAGGAGACGATAGTGCAGAAACCCTCTCTTGACAAACTGGTCTATCCTTGGCATGTATCTAAAATTTATTTAAAATTTTTTAAATTCAATTTAAATTTAAATTATATTTTATTTAAGTGATAAATTTAATTATTCTAACTTCTCAAATTTTATATTAATTTAAATATTAATTACTTATTTACATATCAATAAGTGTGACGAATGAAAATTATATATAAGAACAAATTTAAATTATTAATATTTTTTAAATTAAATAAATATTAATTATATATTTTTTAGTTTTTATGATGAACAAATACTCTTATTAATATTCAATTTAAAATATTTTTAACTTTAATCAAATATTTTAAGTTTTTTCTTCTTATAGTTAATTTTTTATATCTTGTGTGTGATTAATGAAGATTATATATAAGAACATATTTAAATTATTAATATTTTTTAAATTAAATAAATATTAATTATGTATTTTTTAGTTTTTATGATGAACAAATACTCTTATAAATATTCAATTTAAAATATTTTTAACTTTAATCAAATATTTTAAGTTTTTTCTTCTTATAGTTAATTTTTTATATCTTGTTAGATATTAGATATATTAAACGTTCCATGATAAAGTTAATTTTTATGATTTTTTTAATTTTTTCTTTGAGTTAATTAAATTAAAAAATAAGAAATTTATTTTTTGCATAAATATAATTTAAAATATATACAATTTAATATAATAAACTTATGGATTTAATTTCTATCTACTGTCAGTGTAAAGTTTTTTTACACTATCATTCAATCATGGGTTGCCAAATCATTAAAATAGTTAGACTTTCTAGGTAGTTGTTGTGATAATCAACTCTTTTACTGATTTAGTAATACATGATTGGACGATAGTGTAAAAACACTTTACATTGACAATGAATAAAAATTAAACTGTAAACTTATACATGACGCTAATAATAAAATTAATTTACAAAATATGAAAGTTGTCAGAGCTTGGAAGAGAAATGCTCGAAACGAGCATTTCGCGCCCGTAGACCATGAGATTCCAAATGACATGACAATATCACATGATTTCTTTTTCTTCAACTTGCAATATACTTTATGGACCAAATCGAATTCCTAGTAAACATCACCTTTTGGGGCCAACTTTGTTTTTTTTTTTTTTAATTATGAGATTAATCTCATTCAGATTTAAATTGTGATTATTATAAATCTTTTTAATAATGACAATTTTTGACTTAATGTCTAGGATTAGAACTACAAACTGCTTCAACCAAACACTTGTTGATATTTTAAGACAAGTTTACAATACTGAGTATAGTGATGAGCAAATAAATAAAAATAATAAAATATCAATTTGCCTAGGGTTGGCTAGAGCCCAAGCCTACTAAAGTAAAGGCTTAGGCCTCCAAAATTTTAGTCCTCATAATTTAATGATATTACATTTATAATTTATATATAATTATATTTATTCATAATAAATTAAAACCTAAATTTTTTTTAATTTAATGCCTAATAAATCTTCTCATTCATGTTAATTAGTCAATTATAGCCTAATTATTTTTTTACAATCATTAATTTTTTTCCTATTTTATTTATATTAAATTACACATTGAGTAGTTGATGAGTGGTATCTTTATTTCTCATTTTTTTTGTTCAATTTTTAACCATGTTTTTTTAATCTCTTTCGCTCTTATTTTCTTGATTATTGCTAGCAACACTAATTGATCTTTTACGGTACGATAAATTGTAACATTTTTTTATTTGTCAAACTAGAATACTTGAAAGAGTTGATGTTGTAGAGATTATTATTCTCTTTGATGAACTGTAAGTAGCACACCTGCCAAACTCTTTCACCAAAAAGTCATCTTCTTCTATCTTATTTATTGTTGGTTTTGATTTTTTCCAATCTTATTTTTAATAACACTTAAATTCACGTTACATTTTATTCATATTTTAGTTAGAAAGCAAAGTCATTATATATATTTTTGTTGAGAATCGTTAAAGTAATAAAATTTCAATGAAGCACTCTCATTACGTGATTTTGAAACTAATAAAATCTTATCAAAGATAAACAATATCTCAAAAAAGATTAAATAGATTAACTATATTATCAATTGAAAAAAAAAATGTTAGAAAAAATTGATTATAAAAATATAATTCGTAACTTTCCATGTCCTCGTATTAAAGCTTAAGTTTCATGCCACCAATTTTCTTAGCTGCCCCTGAGCCAGCCTATATATTGCCTTGTGTTGCATACAGACCATCCACATCTAAAGCTATCTCAGACATATCTAGGGAGTCACAAACCTCTGTTGATTTACAATGGCCATGCTTGGCTATGCAGCAATAGTTGCAGCACTCCTCTGCTTGCTATATTTTTTTCATAGGAGACGATGCTGCAGAAACCCTCTCTTGACTGACTGGCCTATCCTTGGCATGTTACCGCAAGTCCTATTTAACTTGCAGCAGGTCCATGATTTAATAACCGAGGCGTTGAAACAACAAGGGGGAACTGGGGTGTTCACAGGACCTTGGTTTACCAAACTGAATTATATCGTCACTTGTGACCCCATGAACGTACACCACATGATGACCAAGAGTTTTGACAACTATGTGAAGGGTCCCGAGTTTCGTGAGATTTTTCAAGCTTTCGGAGACGGGATTTTTACTGCTGATTCAGAGACATGGAAATACAACAGGTTTCTGCTCCATTCTTTGTTCAAACATAGAAGCTTTGAGGTGTTTCTTGAGAAAACCATTCAGAAGAAGGTGCAGAGTAGCCTACTTCCGATATTCGACCATGTAATGCAACAAGGGACGGTGTTGGATCTACAAAATGTCTTCAATCGGTTCACGTTCGATAACATATGCTCCATAGTTCTTGGATCTGATCCTAATTGCCTTTCCATTGACTTCCCAGACGTTGCATGCGAGAAGGCTTTTAACGAAGCAGAAGAATGCATATTCTACAGACACACTGTGCCAACAAGTGTTTGGAAGTTGCAGAAATGGCTTCAAATTGGTCAAGAGAAGAAGATGACAGAAGCATGTAAGATATTCGATCAATTCCTATATGCATGTATAGCTTCTAAGCGCGAAGAGCTAAGCAAGTGCAGGAAAAAGGAAATGGCCCAAGCTGACGTTGACTTGCTAACAGCTTTGATGAGAGAAGAAAAGGGACAAGTACATGACGACAAGTTTCTAAGGGATGCAGCATTTAATCTTTTTGTAGCAGGGAGGGATACCATAGCTTCAGCTCTTACTTGGTTCTTCTGGCTTGTTGCTACACATCCATTAGTGGAAGCCAAAATTCTTGAAGAGATCAAAGATAATTTTGGGGCCAAAGAAGAGAAGCTAGGGGTTTTAGGCGTGGAGGATGTGAAAAAGCTAGTTTATCTCCATGCTGCTATATGCGAAGCTTTGCGGCTTTTTCCTCCCATACCTTTTGAGCGCAAGCAAGTAATCAAATCTGACATACTTCCCAGTGGTCAACTTGTTAATCCCAACACAATGATATTGTTCTCTTTGTATTCAATGGGGAGATCTGAAGAAATATGGGGAAAAGATTGCTTGGAATTCAAGCCAGAGAGATGGATCTCTGAGAGAGGAAGCATTATTTATGCACCATCTTACAAATTCATTAGTTTTAATGCAGGACCCAGGACTTGCTTGGGCAAGGACCTGTCTTTCATTCAAATGAAGATGGTGGCAAGTGCTCTTTTGTGTAATTATCGTGTCCAAGTGGTGGAAGGTCATCCTGTTATCCCGAGCCTTTCAATTGTACTTCTAATGACGCATGGTCTGAAGGTTAGGATAACAAAAAGAGGGAGGATTTGATTGAAGAATTTCGATTTCAGATGTACGAAGTCTTGTGAAAACTATTATGTCATGTCTGTGTGTGTTTGATAATAATGTATAATTAGATGCATTGGGACTATGAAAATAACTAAGGAAATATACGTTTTTTGTTTCAATAACTATATTATAGTGTGAGCTGTCTTTTTCCGTTATGAAAAGGAGTGAATCATTCGCCCTTATAAATTATCAGGTGGGTGGGAGACTCTTACCCACCAAAAAAAAGAAAAGGTGGGACTCTTGACTCGAATCCAGTACAGAAAATGTTTACAGGTAATAACTGGATGATGAGTAACGCAACTCTCTGCATATTATTCTTACAATTTTGGGTTGAATTAAAAATTAGTTCATGGAATAAGAATTATTTTTTATTTATAAACATTATTCATATCATATCACTATTTAATATGAGATTTTCAATACTCCCTCTATACTTAGGACTAGACATTTGAAGTGTAAAGTTTACAAGATTAGATGTCGGATATATAAGCTTTGATACTATTTTAGAATTTGAGATTGAGCCTAACTCAACTTCAAAAATTAGCTCATAAAGTGCGAATTGTCTTCCACTTATAAATACTATTAAAGTCATATAACTATCTAATGTGAAACTCTCAACAATTAACATTAGTCTACTTGGTCGACATTGGCCTACTTGGTCCCTTTCGTAATTACTATTATTAATTTAATGAGTTAAAATTAAATAATTATGGGCTTAACTCATTCAATGTGCAAAGAAAAAGAATCTCCTTACTTTCTTTCTTATATCATATGTGTTGGGCCCAAAATAGAAAATGGGGGAGAGGAAACACCATTTGAGGAAGAATATCATATTTCGGAAAAAAAATAAAAATGCAGAGAACACTGCATCGTTAATTACATGTTTTTAATTAGAAGATGTGTTGATGTTAGAACTGTTTTGAAAACAACTTATTCAAACATATATGTTTTTTATATTTTGTTCTTCGAAATTGCTTATTTGTATTTATTCTTTTTTTTCCTAATAATTCTTTCAAATGAGGCAAATATTTGTAATTAATTAATGACTTAATGTGATGTAAATACTATCTATGACATAAAGAAAAGACTAAACACCTATACTAATTTAGGTTTGGTCGGGCTGGTAAGCAGGTTCGCTCCCATGGAATATGACACAAGTTCGAATCCCAATGAAAGTCGTTCTGGTTGGAAGGTAGCAAAAACCTTGTATTTCTTCGTAAGGATACTACAGGATGCTACTCGGTCCAAATGACTAATTAGGATGGTTAATGAAAAAAAAAGACTAAACACCTACTATATTATTATGAAATCTAAAAACTGTAATGATTAAGTTTTATAAAATCATTTAATAATCAGCTAACCCCAAATACATTATGTGTCAGCTTTTAATTATGTTTGAAAAAAATATATAATGATGGGATCAACTGGACATATTAAATATAAAAAATAATTTCAAATTAAATTCACTTTTATCCTTCTTGAAATTAAGATATAATGTCAATAACGTTTAAGCTTATTTGTAATTTAACTACTTATAAGAATCATTTGCTTTTCTTAGGGGTGCAATTGGCCAATCATAATAATGAAGAGGTCATGCATGTGACAGCTTCATGGCAAATGTATTTTTGATAGATTTCTCTACACCCAAGTCTTTAGTTGTTTGTAGGTACAACTTAGAGACCTTAATTAGGTTCGGTGATACAAACACCTTAAAAGAGTACATCTAGACATATAAGATGTCTACCTATCAAATACTTTCTTAAAATTCAACTTATATAACATATTTATTACTGCTAATTAGCGACCAATAATCATTGAAAATGTAACTATTAAGTTTAATCTTTGAATTAAATTAAATTGAATAACCCCTTTAAGCGGTTATTTAACCTCTAATTTTTTTTGGTTTCGCAGGGTATCTCCCGCGCGACTGTGGGGACTAATCTCTCGAGGTACTAAGATTCATTTAAGGGGCTAGCCTCTCCCAACAAATATTTTTCTATTCACATGGGTTGGGAATCAAACCCCTGACCACATGCTTAAGGGGTTCACGTATCTACCACTTATGTCACATCATGTTAGTATTTGACCTCTAATTTATATATATATATATATATATATAATAAGCCAATTTCAAAACAAATGATTGTTGAGAAACTATATATATATTTGGTTGATCTCGATATGTAAGTTTCTCAATAATCATTTGTTTTGAAATTGGCTTATTATATATAGTTAATTAAGCTGAGAGCCCTCTAAACCAAACATGACAAACTCTTCAATCATTTATTACCTAACTTCATAAATGATCCATGTGAGTTTTCAAAATGTGCCATACTTTCTGTTAAAGAGACAGATATATTTTTTATGTTTTACCATACTTTTTATGTCCCAACTTATATATATATATATATATATATATATATATATATATATATATATATTATAAAAAAGTTATAAGAATTTATAAAATATAAAAGTTGGGACCTCTACACGTCGGGACAGCTCACAGCAGAGAAGAGCAACGAGCATTTCGCTTTCATAGATAGCGAGAAACCAAAGGACATCACATGATATCTTTCTTATAATCACTTCTTCAACTCGCAATATACTTTGTGGACTAAATCGCATTCGTAGTAAACATCACCTTTTGGGGCCAACTTTACAATATTGATGAAAGTGATGAGTAAATAAATACGAATAGTAAAACATAATCAGCCAGCCCTATATTGACTTGTGTTGCATTATTGCATACAGACCATCCACATCTAAAGCGATCTCAGACATATCTAGGGACAAACCTGTTTTGATTTACAATGGCCATGCTTGGCTATGCAGCAATAATTGCAGCACTCCTCTGCTTGCTATTCTTTTTGCATATATAGGAGACAATATTGCAGAAACCCCCTCATGACAGACTGGCCAATCCTTGGAATGACATCACAACTCTTATGTAACTTGTGGCTAGAGGTATCAATTCGGGCCGGCCCGCATTGGGTTAAACTTATTTTGGGTTAGGCTGGGCCGGCCTGCCCAACTTACAATTGGTGCGGGCTAGCAAATAACCAACTCATGCGGATTACGGGTTGGCCTGGCCAGCCCATGGGTTGAGTTTCTTTTGTCTTTCTTTACTTTTTTCACATTTATAATAATAAGTTATTAATAAATTAAACTTCTACATCAATCAAAGTCCACAAAAATCATGTTCGCAAATTAAATACAAGTATAAGAGATTATATTAAGTGTCATCAATATAAACAGTGAAGATTTACTACATTGTTTTTGACATAACCGATTTAGGATATATTTATGAAGCATCACTTGAATCATAAAATTAATCAATTCAAGGAACTAGCACAAATTAACATCATATTTCAAGTGGAGAAAAAAGAAATGCTTAAATGTACTCACTAAATTTGATTCTTTTTTTAAAAAATCCAAATAAAGTTAATCAAGTAAAGATATGAATAAAAACTAACAAAATTAAATATATAACAAAAAAAATAACATTTCACATATTTGGGCCAACGTGATGGCCCGACCCATTGCGGGCTAGCTCACATCGGGCCAGCCTATTTTCGAGTTGGGTTGGGTTGGCCTATAGTTGGTTTGGGGCTGAGATTTTCTCAGTCAAACCCACACTTTTTATCAAGCTATTCAAGCCGACTCATGAGCTCGATCCATTTTGACACTTCTACTTGTGGAAGATTCATTATTTTGTAACCGAGGTGTTGAAACGACAAGGGGGCATGGGGGCGTTCACAAGACCTTGGTTTACCAAGATGAACTTTATGGTCCCTAGTTATTGAAATATTAACTAAAGGTCATATACGAAATTAGAACACATTAATTAGCAAGTTAGAATGTGTACCTTATTTGCTTCGATGATCATCAAGGAATTCACAAGGACTAGGTCTTCCTTTCATTCTTCGAATCTTAATGTGACTATCAATAGATAAAGCTCACAATGTTATCTAGACAGGAGATGAGACCTAACCTATATATAATATGATGTATTAACCCTACTCAAGCCCTTCAATTATGGGCCTGAAGGGTTAAACCTACACTAATAGTCGTCAGCCCCACATTGGCCCAACAAGATGAAAGAGACATAAGACAATTGATCATTAACTTAAAGCCTCATAATGTCTCCCATATAAATCGACCATCAACATGCTTGATTAAAACATAAAATAATATCAATTAAATATTTCAACATTCTTCCACTTGGGCAATATTAATTGAAAATAGACATTTTGAAAAATCACTTTAATTTTGAAAACTACTATCAGGTTGAAGACTAATTTCGAAATGTGGTCACAATTTTTAAAACCAATGATCCATGGGACAACATCTAGGACTTGACCAAACCTAATACGATCAACAATGTTGAATCATAGCGGTAATTACACTATTTATTAAATGAAAGACCTTCTATGGTCATAAACATTATTAACAACATAGACCAAAGTCGCCAATGTAGCGGCCTTCATTAGATAAAGCTTTCAAATATGTCAAAAGACTTGACATTTTAGATTTTAGATAAACTTAAGCGTTCAACAAAATCATAGTATTATATATGTATAAAATAAATAAATTATATAATATAATATTTTTAAATTATATATATAGATATATAAATATGTTGGTTGTTAAGTTAAATATATTTTTTTAAAGGTATCGACTTAGCCTATTTAATTAAATAGACATTTTTAAAAGTTTTAATCTAACTTGTTTAATAAATAAATTATGTCAAATTAATTTAAAAAATACATAAATAATCTAAGAGTAATACTCTTAATAGTTCAGATCTATTTTAAATTTTATTATATAATATTTAAAAATTTCATATGATGACATGTGCCACGTGTCATATTTTTAGTGAATTAGTGTATTACACTTAGAGTACGTAAGAATTTCTTCATTGATAGGTAGCCTATTCCAGCATATTCTCACCCTTATGAAAGGGCCTTATAACATATTTGAATTGGAGTCTAAAATTTTTCAAATTATGATTTGGACAAAAGTTTGTCTGTTATTACTTTTGCCTAAACCATAATTTTAAGCTTCCAAACTCTGAACCAAATATACTATTAATCTACTATTTTTAAGAGAAATTTTTAAGTGCACCGGAAGTAAGAAATTTCTCTTGTTCTGTATTAAAAATGTATATCACCTTAACTATACTATTAAAAATGTAGTTAAAGTGGGAGACATTAATATTTCTTTGACATATGGCCTGCATAATTGTTTTTCTTAATTTTTTTATATTTATTTTTATCACGTATAAATTAAAAAGAATAAAACTGAACTCTACGTTGTCTAATCTTGGAAAAAAAAGGTGCTTTATTAAGTGTTGGCAGGAATTATGGCGATTTTTTTATAGAAGAAGTGAAGAACATCAATTTTGTGACTTGATGCACACGTTAAGACAATTAAAATAAAGCTGCATAGACCGAATTACGCTTTGAGGCTATGAAAACGAACTTTCAATCAACTAACTCAAAGTTGGCCGTGAATACATCATGATGCTTAATCAACTCAAAAGAAGGTTCGGTGATTACAAAAGAATACTAGAATATTTTTAATAAAATTATTACTATAAAGAAATATAAAATAATGATTTTAGGTTAAAAAAACAAGTGGTTAGATTCTGTGTGAAAATGTGGCTAGTTGTTAAATTAAGGTAAATATTTTTTCAAGATTGGAATTCCTTTTTGGCAAGTTTCTCCAGGAACTTTAACCAACTCAAAAGCTATTTAAAGAAATTTAAGAATTTCGAGTGAAGGCAAATGCTATTTCATTATACTCAAATGGGCTTTGGGTATAAAATAAGGGCAATGTTGTGGCGCCCCCAGCCTTTAGATTTTACTTAAATTATAAAATAAATAAATAAATAAATAAAACAAAACTGAGAAGCGTGACATGCTATTTTTCTCTCTCTCTTAAATTAACGGTTGAGGGGTGTGAACGCATAGAAACTCGAGAGCCCCTCAGTATTTCATATTAAATAATTGTGTAACATTAAAATGTATGTAATATTTATTTTTTTTGGTATAATATGTATGTAATATTTAACGTATAATAATAATGTATCGGTTGATTATTAGCGCCTAATTTACACAATTTGAGTAAACTTTTAGATTACACAAAAATCTCTCATGATGATAGCTTCCCGAAAACGTCAAACTCTTAAATTTTAATTAATATGCATGCACGTAAATAGGTCGATCCTCGCTGGACAATTGATGA
Source organism: Styphnolobium japonicum (assembly GCA_023212625.1). Lineage (NCBI taxonomy): Eukaryota > Viridiplantae > Streptophyta > Magnoliopsida > Fabales > Fabaceae > Styphnolobium > Styphnolobium japonicum. The sequence goes on along the minus strand of JALBWW010000005.1, from coordinate 30,148,234 downwards.
AACATGAAAGCTTATCTACCAAAGGTATATACTAGTTTAGAACCTGCCATAAATATTTCTAATTTTTTTTTCAATCAAGGCTATACAAGAGTTTTGAAATTGAAATGATATTATTATGAATAATTAAAGCATTACTACTATATCCACCAACTAACACACACATAAAAGATTGTCAAAATTCTAGAGATTCTGCGTAAACTATATTAAACCAAGAATGATATTCACACACAACAAAATTTATACTATTCTTATATTTAGTTAATGATGAGCAAATTCTTAATTAATATAATATATTATTTGGTTAATAGATTTTAGTAACTAATTACTTACAAGCTGATAATCGATTAACAAATCTATTAACTAAAAGATATACTGCATTAACTAATATTTTTTTTATCATTAACCAAATCTGTAAGTAATAGATTATCAAAACTTACTAACCAAATAATATATTGTATTAATCAATAATTTATTTATCGTTAATCAAGTGTAAAAATAATGTTAAAAAATTAATGTGTAAGTATGTTGTTCCATATTAGACTAAGCCAATCAAAACATGTGGCTTCCGAAAGTAATTTTCATACATCTTGTCACTTAATATTAATGATTTTTCCTACATAAAAGAATATATTAGATGATATTTTGCATGTAGAAATGTTTCTTTTATTTTATTAATTTCTAAAGAGACATCTTCAAAATTAAAATCTCATTGATAACTACAGAGTGGGGATTACATTGATCACATGATTACTTCCAGCAGCCTCCCAATGGTTACTTCCAACATTATAACTACAGAGTGGGGATTACATTGCAATGCACCTATACCAGTACCATATTTCGGCATTCACGTACTTTATTGTCAAGCAGAGAAATTTCCATTGTAACATTATTTTAGCTTCAGAAATTCAAACAAGATTTTCTCACATTCTCGCCACACAACTCAAGCAAGACCTCAATAAAAATTAAATAATTATCGAAAAAAATATATTGTCAGAATTAATATCCACATATTTTCAATTTTGTGAGCTTTCAATTATACGTTACAGTCTTTCATGCATAAATTATGATCATATAATTATTAATTTTCATTCATTTCGATAGGTTTAGCAATGTAAAATGTCTTTTTATTTTCCTTAGTATTTACATAAATTAATTAATTTAAAAAATCACAAAACTCGTTTGGGAAACATGACAAGCAGTTGCTACATTTGGAACCTTTTGCACAAAGCTGTTGTTATGCAAGCAAATAATAATAATAATAATAATAATAATAATGAACTACTTATATTTAGAAAGTGATGTGCATATATTTTAAAATTGTAAATATGTATGCTAATTAAAGTCTCATAGAAGCCATTAATTATTGTAACAATTGGCTATACATTTTTTTTTGGCTGAGAATTGGCTAACAATTGGCTATACCTAGTGGACGTATATATATGCTTTGAAACGAATCATATGATCAAAAGCAATGCCATGGAAATGTATTTCTAAAAGTCGAGTAGAGGCCATGTTTCAAAACAAAAGTTACACAAATATCTTTCATTTCACACATGTGATCACATGATAAAATGACCTTGGTTAATTGACAACATTACCCTTTCTCTAATGGTCAATCCACACTCGTATACGAAACTTGAAAATGGCTATTAAAATGCAACCTATTCTCTTTCCCATATGTTGCTTAACCAAGGAAAATGATTGTCATTAAGCACTTTCTGTCTTTTGTTCTGTTAGTCGTGGGATTAATAATCTGTTCATGTGAAAGTGAAACAGATGTGAAGGGATTTTCTTTGTGTTTATGTAACAGTGAGATGGATAAAAAATGGACATCAACTCCTAAATGTCTACCACATCCTCCTATTAGAACCCCACCAACGGTTCCTTCGCATCCACCTCGTCCTCCTCCAGAATTTGATTTTTTTAAACTAGTCTTAACATGGCCAAACTCTTTTTGCAGAGCAATAGAGATACAATGCAATCCACCTCTATTAGACATAGTTAGTTAAATTGTAAATTAAACTAGAAGTTAAGTTAATAAACTAACTCTAGTTTAATTTACAATTTAACTAACTATGTCTAATAACCGCTGCCAGTACAACATTTCACCATTCATGGATTTTATCCACAAAAATTTGGCAAGGGGCAACCAACGTTAACAGAATGTCATGCAACAGAATTTCCCTCAGACGCTATGGTAATTCTCATATTTTTAATAATTTATTATAAGCATAGATAGAACTTTCTTTCGTTTACCTCAAAAAACAAGATACATATCTTTACATGTGTTGCACATTGTAGTTCGATAAACTTCGACCAGATTTGGTCACCTTCTGGCCAGTCCAACATGCTAGTAACTGGGAAGGAAACGAGATTTTGGCTATTTCAATGGAAGAAGCATGGAAGTTGCAGTTCACTTATGTTCTCACCAGAAAAATATTTCCAAACCGCGATTGCTCTAGCAAAGAAATATGATCCACTTCCTATGTTAAAAAGGGCAGGTAAGTACGAACTCCTTTTTTCGTCTTATTGTCTCATATTATTTAAGATTGAATTGAATTTATTCTCCACAAGAAATATTGAAAATGCCATATGATATTATTATTATTTTGGTATGATGGCATCACAGAGATTTAAACCTATAACTTACTGCAAACTACTCAAATTCCTTACCAATAACCCATTCTTAATAACTGAAATGTCATATAATTTTTAATAATACATATATAGATCAGCCCTATGTATTTTGTATCCATAATTAATTACTCTATTTTAAATACATAATTCATCATTATGTACTTTCAATTATTTTGGCCTCCATTTTTAGGTATTCTTCCAAATGGAAATTCCTATGGCCCCAGATTTATAATGAATGTAATTCAGGGAGGCACAATGTTTGCACCAGACATAAAATGCAACAGGGATAATTCAAACAACATTCAACTAGAGGAAATTCATTTATGTGTTATTGCTGATGGGGTGACACTTACGGATTGTACATCTTCATGGATTAATTGCGGGAACAAATTTCCCATATTTCCATCTTCTCCATCTACTGCAACTCAAACTCATTTCTCAAGGTAATTAAGTTCATTTTAGACCACTTTTTGTATTTTCTTATTCCATGTTTTATTTATTAATTAATTTGTATTTTAATTTTGTATTCAGTAGCGTATCATCTATCAAAAATATTGAGGAATTAGCAAGGCTTAATGACAATGCCATTTATTTCAAGAAAAGTCATTCATAAAGACAACATTTTTGTCGCGAAAAATATGTAAAGATTGTCACTAAAAAAAGGCAGTGTTAAGTGAAGGAGAAATGCCATCTCTACTCTCTTATTTAATATGACAAATTGTGGGATACAATATGTAATTTACTTCCGCCTTTATCGCCATCACTTTTATGTATTTTTGGATGTGGATAAAGAAGGAAAAGAAAAGAGAAAGGAGAGGGAAAAAGGATCATAACCCTTATGTGAATAATTTTTAATAAGGAGAAAAGAGGGGCCTTCCCCCTCAAAGTTGGATCTGAACTCAAATCAACTCCTTATCATATTGAAAAAAGGATTTGAAATCAACTCCTCACCTTACATAATGTGTCATATATTTATATATATATATATATATATATATATATATATATATATATATATGCTAAAGTTACACAAAGGCCATTAATTGTTAGATAAAATAGAGTCCATTGTTATGCCTTAAAGTTTTTAATGAAAATAATCGAATAGTGCGGCTTGGTAAAGATAATAATCGTTTGATTTATTGTAAAAATTAATTAAGTATTTAATTAAATTAACTAATAATTTATATATGATTAATCGCGTATCAAGTATTAATATGAAGATAAATTATTAGTTAATTGTATATAAATTATTAACTAATGTAGTTGGATACTTAATTAATTTTTAAAACAAATCAAACGATTATTATCTTTATTAAGTCACACTATCCCCTTATTTTTCCAAGTTTTTATGACATATACGTTGGGGTGAAATGAAGAGCCATTTGCGTTGCAGCTCATGATAAGAAAACATAAAAGCTCGTGCCAGAATAATCTAGGGAGAATGACTCTTTAGTTCTTTTTGTGAAAGATAATACCAGTTTGGTTCGTTTTAAAAATTAACCAATTATTCAACTACATTAACCAATAATTTACATACGGTTAACTAATAAATTATCTTCATTTTGATACTTGATACGTGGTTAACAGTATGTAAATTATTTGAATACTTAATTAATTTTTCAAACCGAACCAAAGAATAATTATCTCTTACAAGCTGCACTATTAAATTAGTTTTCCAATTAATCTACTAGAAATTTAAAAAAGAAGACGCCATGTGGGCGAATGGAAATGGAAGGGGGCCAAGAAACCTAAGAAACAGAACTCGGTAAAGGGAAACACCCGTAGCCTCCTGAGTTGGGGGCCTGTGTAAACTCCCTGGCCTAGTAAGGCCCAAGTCGGCCAAATTCTCGCAAGCCGCATAACGATAATGAAATTATGAAACGATCATGCCTTCAAGTCTAAAGTAGACTTCGTCATGATACAACAGGCATACCCAACACTTGCCGGACATATTAATTAACTATGACGATGCTCTGTGTCAAAAGATTAGTCTATTGCACAGGAAAGTTTTGTCGCTTAAGTATCTTTTTTACCCGTGAGATATAACATTGTATATTTATTCAAAAGAAAGCAACAACTCACTTTGACTATCTACTCTAGATATTTTATCATAATAGTTTTTCTTTTTTTAAGGGTATCTTCTGTGCATGACTGTGTGAACTAATCTCTTAAGGTACTGAGATTTATTTGAGGGATTGACCTCTTCCCACAGACGTTTTTCCATATACATGTGTCAGGAATCAAACATCCGACCATATGTTTAAGGAGCTCAAGTATTTATCACTTATGACATACCATATTGGTCACTCATATTAGCTTTTACTCTAACCTTTCTGGTATAGGAAGTCATTTTCCTAATTGCTCCTTCCAAGGTCATTCCTTCCAAGATTGGCCATCAGTGAAAGCATCAATTATTATGATTTAAGCATGTGAAGAAAGCCTATCCCAAAAAACTAACCTTATAGGTGAGAAAATCTCATAAATTAAGTACCACAATGAGTTACATTTTTTAAACATTATGGAACATAACACTAGGCCTTACTTAGGCGTAGGAATACTTTTTAGTTTTTACATATACTCACTCTCATGTGAATTTTGCGACAACTCGGTAACTTATCCAACCACTCGAAGTGAAGTTGCTCAAAGAGTTCAAGGCGAAACAGAAGTTTACTTGTCTTTTTTATTTTATTTTATTGTGTCAATTGAAATCGTATTGCCTCACATTCAGATATACTTCTCAAGGATACCATTTTTGTATAATGTTAGGTTCGACTAAAAAATATGAATATACAGATATACTTCTCAAGGATTCCATTTTCGTATAATGCCAGGTTCAACCAAACAATATGAATGATACTACGTACCGGGGAGCGAGTCGGGAAATTTTTACAACATTTTAATAAGTATCTTGCAAGAAGACATTTTTAGTCTCTTCGTAACGTCACTTTACAAGCAAAAGTAGTTGTGGAAATGAATTAGGCACAATTGGTTTGTTATTTGATGTCTTTGATTAATTAGTTCTATCAGACACAAAAGTTGAAGGATTTTAACTCAAATCAACTCCTTTTCATATTGAAAAAGGCTTTGAAATCAACTCCTCACTTTACATAATGTGTTACATATTTTAGGCAAAAATATACTTTTGGTCCCAAATTTTGTGTTGAATTTTATTTTCATTTTACAATTATATTTTATTTCATTTTTATTTTAAATCTTTTCAAAACTTACTAAATTCATACTAACGGTTAATATTGTTAAAAATGTTAATAGAATTTGTTGATATAATATCCTATATAAATATAAATACACAATTGACATTGTCTAATTAAAATTTCTTTTAAAATAATTGTTAGGAATGAATTTGATAATTTTTTGAAAATATTTGAAACGAAAATAAAATAATATTATTGTGGGTTGAAAATAAAAATTTAAGTAAAATTACAGGGTGAAAAGTGAAAATTTTCCTATAACGAATATTATGCATAATTTTTTTAAACTTATATATTTGTACATGAATTAAAGTCGTTATGTTTTTCATAAATATTGATTATTAAAAATTACATTAAATTAATCCATAACAAACAATTTAGATTTTATATTGTTATTTAAGTTTATTTTCATTCATATATAGATATAAAACTCGGCTAAGTTATTAAGTCAGGATACTTAATGGGTTAGTGTATTACTAGTTTAATTAATGAATCGTTGGCCGAACCATATAAAATTAAATGAATATATGTATTTAATAAAAAAAATTAAATAATATAAAAATTATGAATTATATAATTTAATTCCAAACTAATGAAATTCACAACATAAGAATTTAATTTCTACAATACATAAATTTTAAAAGAAAATAATGCATAAATTAAAACTTCTTATAGAAAAATTTTCAATTTTCGTCAATTAACTTTATTATAAGTTTTATTTTCGTCTTACAACTATATTATTTTATTTTTATCCTAAATCTTTTAAAAATTCATCACATTTAATAATGATGGTTAGCTCAACTGGTAAAATTAAATAATGTTAATGAAAAGGTCTTGGGTTTGATTTCTGCTGATGATCCTTAATAATATTAATATGTCATCTGTAAGTACAATTGTAGGCATTTGTTGAGACTTATAGTATGATAGTATGCCTTAACCTTAAAATATGACAACTTTCCTTTAAATAAACTTTTTTATAAAAACAAAAAACAAAACCAAGAAGTCCAGTCCAATAATAATTATCATAAAAATTTTTAACATAAGGACACTATCCTGTATAACAGTCATCGTTAAAATACTAGAAAGGGATTTATAAAATAAAAAAAAAGCAAACAATGTTAAGCTTAGTAGTATAGTGCGACCAAACACCTACGTATAATAAAGAATTTTTCATGAAAAGTGAACCAAGTGTAACCATATAAATAGATTATGATATTCATAGTCTCATGCTTAAGTTTTTCTACACAGGGAGGACTATGCGAAGGACTCTGATACTGCACTTGAGGACACAGCAGAGCTTAAATTGAAGTAATACCCAAAAATGGCATATGTGGCACGGCATCAAACTCGCTTGTACCTTAACTACCATGTCATCACCATCTTTCTTTAGTCATTTTGTGTACTCGATTATTATGGCAATAAATCTATGATGGAGAAATTACAACTTTGTAAGTATCCATTTCTTTTGCCAACGAACTTGTAGCTCATGAACTGACACCGGCCAAGTCTTTAAGACTTATTTAGGTGTGATAATGATGGCACGTAGATCTTAATCAACTGCAAACTACTCAAACTCCTCACCAATAACTCACTCCTTGTGGCTTAACATAGTATCTATTTCTGAAAACAAACGTCGACAAATTTGAAGAAAAGTGCATTAATGCCATTCACATTGCTGTAAATTTGATGACCAATGTTCATAACTTACACGAGTTTAAAGAGGGAAATAAACAAAAAGAAAGAAATACAAACCAAACCAGAGCCCCCTCCTCTAATATTAATGAGCGGTGCCATTGGTGCTTCCAAGGACAAACTCCACATATAGGTTTTTCAAAGCAATCATCACTGTCATCAGCAAAGGACCCATAATTGCTCCCTGTATAGAAAATGTGATACCACATAATCAACACTCAGCTTGGCTAAACAGAAAAAGAGAAGGTTCAAAATCAAAGCAGAAGTGATCCAGAGCACAATAACTACACAGTTCCAACGACATTGAAGTGAATTTCATGCTTACCAGCATTCTAGTGATAACAAAAGTTGTCTGCTGGTAGACTAGTTGTAACATTTCTTTTCAAATAATCTAGTGTGACAATGGTGATACTAAAAATTAATCAACTGACTTGAGTCCTAACTCCCAATATATGGTACACCTCAATGCTGCTTCCCATGGATTTAAAATCTTAATTTTATTTCTGAATTTGAATAAATTAAGACTAAGACTAAGAAAGGATATTAGAATAGCATATTAGCTCTGATCAGATTACATCTATCAAGATCCTGTCTTAGAAAGCCTCGCTGTAACCATTGTGCTTCAACTCCAACTTATGATTAAAACATTAGGCATGAGTCACTGCAACATAGTAACCAATCTACTTTGCATCATATGCCTATTCTTTTTCATAATGGATTCTGCAAATACTTCTATTAGTGCCACAGGTGCTACGAGTTCGTTAGTCCCCAAGGAAATTAGGTCTTCCCCACCAGTTCGTTAGTCCACAGGTGCTACGAGTTCGTTATTAAATCAAAATTTAATAACCCAACATAAACACTTACCATTTTATGGATTTTTATAGGAATATCACATAATAAAACTATTTTACTGTTATTTTGGTCTGATGTGAATTCAATTGCAAATAATATGATACATGCATATCAAAATTTGGAGCATTAAAAGAGAAAAATATTACTTCCAAAGCATAGGGGAAAAGAGCAATTCCTCCAAGTATGCTAAGCCCTGTCAAGTAGGCATTCTGTCCAGGTATCTCGTCTTGGATAGCAGTTGTGCCATATTCCAAGAGTATTTGATGAATGACTGTTAACAAAATAGCTTCAATATACCTTGCTTCCATTCCTAGCTGGGCAGCTGCTGGAATGGATGAAAGCAAAGCAGGTGTAATGGGCAAAACGGCACTCACAAGGGCAAGAAACGTAGACATGTAGAGGAAATGAATGCGGTAGAATCTAAACAAGAGGTATGTCAAACACCCTTGAAAGAACGTGACCTTGGCAGCAGCCAACAAGACACTAGTAACTGCATGATCAAGAACTTGAGCACACCGAACCCGGGTGGATTTTGAAATCGGAACCATTTCCAAAACCTGATCCATGACCCCTCCAGAATCCGAAGTGATCAAATAGTATAAAAGCCACAAGAAAACCATCAACTCTGAAATAAAATTTACCAATCCCGCAGCTCCTGAGACAATAGAGACAACCATAAAGAACAAAACATTGACACCACCAGTCAAAACCATAGTACTACTAGCTATCAACCGTTTGGACACATCCAAACTCTGAAGTAAAAATGCTTTAATCTTCTCCATCAAATCCTCCCTAGCAATCAAAGACACTAATTCCCAGAACAACCTATCAATATCCATATAGATCACCTTCCACTCCCCATCTCTCACCCTTGACTGCATATCATAAAGTTTCTCCCACAAGGGTCTAACACTAACTTGTGCAGGAACACTAGAAGAAACAATCGAACTCTGCGAAGGGCTAACCAAATAAGTCCTCACACCATCCACAATCTCAGTTACATTATAATACACAGCCAACGAATCAATGTTCAGAGACACGGTTTCGTAGAACTTGTTGGCATAAGAATCAATCAACTCCGGTATATGATTGTCATTCATCCATTTCTTGACACCAATCCTCTCCGCATAATTGTTCTCATCCAAATGCGCCTTCAATGAGAACACAGCATTCTTCCCCTCCATAGCAATCTTATAAGAAAAGAAAACCAACCCAAAAACAGAACCCACAATCATAAACACAATCAATCCAATCCCTACCGTGGATTTCAACCCATTAAGCATTGCAGAAGTTAGGCACCTACTAATTTTAAGGCCAAACGAGCTGTGGTTACTGCGGAACTTTCTAGAAGAAATGGACGTAAGCTTCTTCATGGTGACCCTTCCAGCGGCAGTGGAGTAAGCTACGAAGCAAGGGATAGAAAATGCGGGGATAGAGAAAAGGCCAATCCTTTCATAGAGAACAATGAAAAGGCCAAAAGAGATGAGCCATTGCATGAGCTTGGAGAAGCCAACCTTGGGCTTGCGAAGTGGTGGAGGAGAAGGGTAATGGAGGAGGCGGAGAAAGGCAGCGTGAGAATCGATGAGGGAGGAGTTGGTGGCGTTAAGGGCGGATAAGGGGACGGCGATGAGGGTGTCGAAGAGTCCGAGGTTGAGGGAATGGGACCAGAAGGAGACGAGAGCTGTGTGAAGCTCACGGAGAGGGATGGAGCACAGGATGGCCCACTGAATGGGGCGCCAGTAGTTCTGCAGAAGCTTGGCAACGCCGTAGAGGAGGGCCAAGGAGAGTGCGAGACCAGCGTGAGCCATGGCTACGTACATTGCCATGCGGATGTAAGGGTCGCTCAGCAATGGTGACCTTCTGCCACTGCGACGGCGGCGGCGTCTACGGTGGGGATTCCCTTCGGGTTGGGGAAGGTTTGAGTCTGCATGGAAATGGTTGCGGCGGGGAGTTTCGTTGGTATCGGACATGATGTATTGTAGGCGATGAGGAAGAACTGATGAGCCATGTTATGTTATGTTATGTTTGAAGCTTTGAAGCTTTCATCTTAATTTCTCCATGCATTGTAGCATGTGGTAATTAAGGTGGAGTAGTTAGATAAGATAACAGAGATCCGAGACTTTCTGCTTCTTCCTCCATTTATCTTATCAAGTTCGTTTCCCTCTTTAGCCCCCCTACCATACCATGTTATTTGGACATTGGACGCTTCCTTCTTTTGTTATAACTAAACTAGTATATATATATATATATATATATATATATATATATATATTTACATAACATGCACTAAATTTATTTACAACTTTTTTTAACATAAATAATATAAATAAAGGGTCAAATTCAGCATGCCCTGTATGGTTTGGGCCAATATCATATTGTAATCCCGTGGTTTCGACAATTTGAAGATTAGGTCGGTAGGACAGCTCGAACTACACGTATGTAAGTTGAGAGGAATATATGCAAATTTCATATACAAATTAAGCGAATTGGGTCCTCTGGATTGGGCTTAGGCACCCAACAAAACTGGTACATTGTAGGTACATGCCGACAGGCTATAAAGTCATTAGGTATTGGGATAATTCTCTTTAGATGTTTGTGATTTGGATCAATTCAATTTTAAAATGAAAAATCATCTTAATTGAATCAATTAATTTTATGATATTGGAAACTAATCAGTTTAGCTTTAATTGGATAATCAAACCAAACTTATCATAATTAGTTTTGTTCGATTTAGTCCAAGTCCAATCAATCTTTGACCAAATACTTTTGTATGAAAAACTTAATATTTAACTTTCTTTTTTTGTTTTCATAGCTCAATTAGCATTAAATTGACCTAAAAATACTTATAAAAATATCATCAAATAGACAAACAACAAATTTGTTTAAATATTTCCATAGAAATAATAACAAATTCAAATCTAATCATCTATAGGTATATAAATTGCAAAAACATATGTACATAATTATATGAATTTGATTTGGTTCTGTTTTAAAAATGGAAATTAAAAATCAAACCAAATTGATCAATTTTTTATTTTTCAATTTAGTTTTTTAATTTTAAATCAATTTGATTACACTCTTAATTCTCGTGTAATTAAATTTTGTATATCTCACAATAGCTAATTATGTATTATTCTATATATATTTATAATTTCTGAAATTTATTAGCATCGTAATTTTTTAACAGTAGTAAAAAAATATTCATTATAAACGAAATTATCAATACAAAATAATAAATTACTTATAAACAAAGTAGAAGTTAATAATTATCATAAAAATTGAGTAAGTGACATTATTATTCTAGGTGAAATTCACCTCATCAGCCACCTTATAATTGAAACTCTAAATAACTAAATTAAGTATCCAAGCTCTTCTTTTAACCTAAAAATAAAGGGGCCTTTTCTATCTCTTTATTTATGTTCCCATTTACTCTGAATAAAGTGTTTCGAAGCCCCGTTTTAAGTACCCAAAAATATAAAGTGTTTGTCGTCGAAACATTGCAGCTATGACTCCATGATATATTGGAGGAGTCTTTTCAAAGAATACTTTCATTTTGCACGATCAAGTAGTTTAGACTTCCACTATCTATGATTTAATTAAAAGAAAGAGGGGGCGGGGGGGGGGGGGGGTGTGGGAACAAAAACAGTCAAAATAAAATATAGAGGCATTACCAACGATTCTGTATGAAGTTATGATTTATTGTGACACAAAAATTTGTGAGTGACGATGATAGTAATAGTACTCTTCCAAAACTCTGCATAATTCAAATGTTCAATAGTCTTGCTAGGACAAAACGTCAAATCTTAAACTTTAAGAATCTAACTTTTCAATATATTGCAAATCATATGGTCAATTAAAAAATGAACCCTATCGTATCGCACCTGCCGAGGAAAGAAGACAGTGGAATTAAAAAAAATAAAAGGAAAGCAAGATATATAAAAGAAAAAATATATATATAAAAATGGCACTATCATATTGTTAAATAAATAATTAATCGATTTTTAAAAAAATGTGGAAGAAAAAGAGTTTGCCCCGCCTTGAGTCCAATGAATTAATTAAAAATCTCTTGGTAAATGAACGTGCGCGTTAGAAAGTGCAAAACCGGGGGAAAAAGAGGTGCAAGTCATAAATATAAAGTCCAATTGTTCCGACGGAAATTATACAAATGAAAACATGAGGACCATGTTCCTAAAGACAATTTGAGTTATGACGGTGAAAGCAAAAGCTAAGGAATTAAATTAAAAAATATTAAATACAAAAATAAAGAATTTAATATTTTAAGAACTTAAAAAATAATTATTTTCATTAAACAGTTTAAAAAATTATTAAATATTTATTAAACAATGTTCTTAAGCACTAATTAAGAAGACCTTTTTTTTTTACTATAATCATTGTCCTCTCTCTATCTCAACCCAATTTATCATGCATATATTTTCGTTATTATAAAATACCATTGATTTAATGATTCCACTGCCAAATGCCAAATAAGGATTACCAAGCCTTCTTTATTTTGAAGAGAATAATTTTGGGAAAGAAAAAAAAAAAAGACAAAGAGAGACACACACGATATCCAAATTAATAAAGTAAGGAGAACTTTATAGTTTTTTATATAATTGTTTTTGGAGTATGTCATACTTCAAGTTATCCAGTAAATTAGATGTTAATACATGATTTTGGTTTGTTATGTGAATGTTACAATTGCTTCTCATAATTTCATTTTTAATTATTAGGGACAATTTTCTTTCAAATGTCAGTCACATTTTTTAAGCATATTTCTTCTACGGTTAAGAGTCACACATAAATTGATTCACCAAACAATTTGGAGCATGATATGTTCTTAAAATGTGTCAACTTGAAAGTATCATAACTCCTCATCTTTTATACAGTGACAGAGCCACATTTTTAATTAATGCTTTCTAAATTAATATTATTTTTATTTTGAAAATATCATCAACGATTTTTTATTTGTTATTTTTATGCCGAGCGACCACTACCACAAGTAACTTAGATCAAAATAACTTGGTCATTGGTTTTACCTTCTTTTAGCTGCTAATTACGAGACTAAATAATAAGATGTGAAATATTTAATTAGCATTTTAAAAACATTATTTATCACTAAATTTGGCCCAATATTTCAATTCACCGTGCAGTTTTTGTAGAATATTTTTTAAGATTACCTACTTATTATAAGGCTTGTTTGTATAAGATTTTATACAACACAAACGTGGGTTTGAACGTCTCTTAATGCATATTTTGTTAAAGAAATTTATTTTTTTTATCCACAAGCAATTAATTCGAGTGGTAAGTGACTAATAATCTTAAAAGAAGGCTAAATGTTTGAATTTTATAAGACGTTGTTAATAATCGTAATCATTCGACGATTCAAAAGAAATTTGTCTCACACATAAAAAGTATAAAAATACTTTTGATGTATAAAAAAAAATCTTTTTTTTCAAACACACATTTACATTTCTTCGAACGATAAAACAAACATGCACTAGAGCATTTTATCAGTTCTGTGAAAATTTATAAACGCTAACCTACAACCATAATTCTGCTGGGGATATATTTCAAGATATCTGATATTGCTTGTGACCCTTTTTTCCTTTTTCTTTTTTTTTTTAAAATTTATTTTGTTGCAGTTTGTTTTTATAATATATATTTTTTAGGTATTGGTGGCTCTAGTAACAAGGGTCAAAAGGGATGTGGAATTATTGAAGAAAAGAATAACGAATGTTGTCAATGTGATTAACAAGAGTAATTAATTATAATATTCATTCTAAGGTCCTACTAACAAACCTACCGTTAAAGCAGACACACAAAATCCCTTAAAATATTTCCACAAAATATTCAACCTACCAAAAGCTGACGGCGTTTGCTTCTATATAAGGAAAGTTAAAGAATCATTCTTAGGAATCGATCTTGTTTTTTCTCTATACCAACATACACCAAAGATAAAAAAGCTGACCAAAAGAATTGTATGTTGCTTCTAGCTGAAACAATGGATTGGGATACCCACAAAAGCTTAACATTACCTCTTCAAGCAACCAATCTCAATGCTACAATTACCACTGCCTAACAAAGAAGAATTAGACCTCGGAGTGAGACAAAGCAAAAAGAAGAAAGCAGGTAGAGAGAGCTTCAATGGAGAAGAAGGTTGTGGAAAACATTTGGAATGGTGATAGAGAAGCGCAAATTCAAGCAGCTAGGGAACTTAGTAGGTTAAGCAGTAAGCAGAGGCACAATTTGGCAGAAAATGGAGTTATGGTACCTCTGGTTTCTATGCTTCATTCTCAAGACTATGAAGCCATTGAAGCTGCTCTGTGTGCTCTGCTCAGCCTTGCCTTTGGTAGTGAACGGTTAGTTCATTCACCCTCAATATTGAATGTAAAATTCTTAACTTTAATTTCTACTTAGTTTAGTTTTCTAGATTGCTTCTAGCCCAGAATACCTCCATTATCAGGAGTTAAGAGTACATAACAGAACAATTAGATTATCATAAATTATTTTTGCTCATTAACAGGATTAGAAGACATATTGCATACCCGACCCAACATATACGGGGGTAATTAAAAAGTTTGAACTTTTTAGTACCCCGTGATTGTTTTTTGCTGGTGGGACTAAGGAATATGTTCTTGGTAATAATGCTTGCCATTGGTTAATGGTACATTCTACCATCATGATTCTTTACCAAAAAGTAATGTACAAAACACAACGGACAATATAAATTCCTTCTATTGTACGAATGCCTTCAAAAGTTTCCATAGCAGTTAGTGAAATCTTACAGAAACTTTTTCACAAATTTTATAGAAACAAGATTCGGATCATCATGTCTGGAGCTTTGCCAGTGTTGCTGAATCTTCTCCATTGCCAAAGTCAGACAGTGGTAAAACTGACAATAGCGGCCATGCTAACCCTCTCTTCTTGCAAGGAAAATAAGGTAGCAATTGCTTCATCTGGGGCTGTCCAACTCTTGGCTGAATTTGTCAATAGCAGTAGCACTCAGTCCCAGCTTGATGCTATAGCTACTCTCCACAACCTCTCAACCTGCCAAGAGATTATTCCATTGATCGTCTCTTCTAGTGTTATACTTTCCTTGTTTGAACTGATCCACAGCTCAGGAAAATCATCTCAATTGGTTGAGAAAGCAAGTGGGTTGCTAGAAAATATTGTCTCTTCATCAGAGAGTGCACTTTGTGAGGCTGCTAGAATTGAGGGAGCAATTCGAATACTGGTTGAGACTGTTGAAGATGGGTCTTTACTGAGCAAAGAGCATGCAGTGGGGATACTCCTCCTTATATGCCAGAGCTGCAGAGAAAAATACAGAGGATTGATTTTGAGAGAGGGAGTGATGCCAGGATTGCTTCAGTTAAGTGTGGATGGAACGCGGAGAGCCAAAAACATGACTCGAGAATTGTTGTTGCTTCTGAGGGATTGCTCCAATTATAGTTCAAGAAGTAAACAAATGAATCATGAGCTCATAGAACGGATCATGGAAGAAATTGATGCAGAAGGAGAGAAATTGGCAGATACTACGTTGAGGTTGGTAGAGGAAATGATTGCAAAGCTCAATACGTAATCTTTCAAGCCTATAGGGCTTTCGGAATAGGTTTCAGCTCACTAATGCAGTAATGCGTCACTTTTTTTTTTCACTTTTGGATATCAATGATGTTTTTGACAATGACTTTCTAGTTCAGGACTTCACTACAAAGAAAATATTAGTGTCGTCTAGGCCAATGTAGAATTGACAGTACTGTGTACATATGATTGGTTAGGGATCTTCTGGTTTGATTCAAGTTTGATTTGGTGATGTCAATTGATTGGTATGCTTAACTTAAAACATTACTGATGCTGAATTGCAAACCTTGAAAGTTTGAATCTGATAAAAGTTTAAGATCTGAAGTTACTTCCTGATATATCCTTAACAAATTACCAAACTTGGCAGTCAATGCCCTGGTGTTCTTTTTTTCTAGAATGAGATAACATATGACTTGTCACCATTATTTGTTGTTTGCCTCCCTTTGAAACAGGTGGACAAACAAATCAACATCTCTACCCGAACGCACTATTAAATCCCTCGTATGCGGGGTCTTCACTCTTCAGTCAAAACTTTACCCCAAAGAAATTAAGAGGTCTTTGAGAAGCTGGTTTATCTACATCAGTAAGATAGCCTGGCAACTTGGATGTTTATATTTACTATGCCAACCTCGAATTGAAACATGTGAATGCTGAATTTCTGAAAATTCAAGATCTTAAGTTCTCCTACATACAAGATACCAACGAGGAGAATTATATGATACTTCTTTGTTGTGGTACCTCTATCTAATTAGTAATAGGGGGTGCTATAGTACGCTCGACCATTCACGCGGTGGAGTTTCAATAACACTACTGACAATAAGAATATTTTTCATAGCCACTGTTTGATTCAGTGGCTGCATTTTTTTGAACGAATACACGTGATAAACATAAAAACAGAAACAACCAGCTTAAGTTTCATCGTCACAGTAAACTTGAATTTACTAGAAAACCAGTAACGTAAAGAAACAAATACAGCATAATCAAACACGCACCAGCTTAAATAACCACAATTGTGTTGAATTTAAAAAGAACAGGAAAAGTTTTCATCACTACATCCTTGCTAGACTTTTACTATCTTTCCAACCAACAAATGGAAGATTGTACCTCTGACTCACATAGAATTGGTTCTCATGATTATTTCTTGATGTTATTGGACCTCTCTACAAAAAAAGTAAGGGACCAAGCAACCTAAAACTTATAATTTGAGTGTATTTCAGCCTGACCTTCTATAAAATCTGTAAGCCACAGCAACAGCTGCCAAAGCTCCAAGCATACCAGCAGCTGTAAGAATTTCACGCTCCTGCAATACAAGCCAATTCCAACTTATTTTGCTTCCCTGCTTTTTATGTGCTTCAGTGGTTTCTTCAATCCCTTTGTTTTGCTCAAAACTTGCACTTCTGCAACAAGAAACCCCATTAACACCCTGGCAACAACCAGCCACATTTTCACTGTTGCTCAGGTTGTTACTTTCCACATGATTCTTCTTGCCCTTGCCAGTATCCTCTCCGATGGGAAGTTTCGGTTCATCTGCTCCCTTAACTTCTGCATCAGGGGGCCCCATTTGGCCCCTGCAACAAATTCATACAATTAAATTAATTATCCCTCCATTATAAGGAAAGTTCTTAAGATGCAATAAATTACATGAATAAGCGCCTAAATACAAACAGTATCAAAGATGATATACTATTTAATGAAACAACCAAATAATTTTCTCCATTGGTTATTTTAAATAGTAAACTTAGGAGCATAAGCACATATAATTCCATCAGACAGAACCACAACAAAGGAAACAAACCATATGGAAGCATTCTGACAGATGAATGAGAATTAAGGCTCATGACAAATAAAGACTGCATTAATGCTGATTTACCCACCTGCGGGCTTATTTATTAGTGGGGCTGAAAACAAGAAATTTAATTAGCAGCGAATTCAACCACAAGCTAATTATTGTACTTACTGAAGCTAATTCAGCACGCAACAAACAAAATGGATATTCAGTTTTATATATTAGTAGGAAACATTGTATAATACATTCAATCACTAGAAGGATGATTTACACCATAGTTCAGTAACCAGTAGCAGAATACTTTCAGAATCTAATAAACACGTTATAATTGTTTTCTTTTGGTCTTTACAAACAATATTTCCTTCAAATTAACATTTCATTAAGAATAGAAAATGCAGAATAAAAAAAAATACCAACCTCCAAAGATGCTGTATGACCTCTCCCTTTGCAATATGTTGGTCCAACAATTCAGGCACATCATTAGGAGTAACATAGCCATACCTGCAATTAATTATTAAGTGCTATAATTAAACCAGAAACAGGAAGTTCCTTCAAAATTACAGGATACAAGTCTGAGAGCTCAGCTCACCAGTGACCCATAATTTTTCCATCTAGTCCAGGACTGTATATGATTAAATTCCCAGCATACTTATGCCCACCAACATGAGAACAAGCCATAACAGAAATGTGATCCTTCAAGCCCCGAAGCTCAATTTCCTCATTAAGCTTCTCTATGAGAACTGGCCCACAAACACCACATCTGACATCGCGGCTTCCATGAGCACATACAAAAATATGTGAACCGGTCAACACATCCTGCACTCCAGCAGCCCATGGTTTACTATTCACCATAACATCATCAAAAAATCGATCAACATTTGATTCCTCCAAACCCCTTTCAATCAAAAAAAAAAAAAAAACCTCAGAAACAACAGAACATTCTCAACATACAAAATAAAAAATAAAAAACCTATAACCTTATCATCATAACCAAAATTTAACAGAAAGACGTCGGTTGAAGTAAATATCAGTCAAAGTAAGGTTATATATATAAAATTCCAACTATGCATAGAGAAAATACGATCACAACATCAAAAGAAGAAAGAAAAAGCTAGCTAGCGCATGCATAAGCACCACCACCAGATCCTAACATATTCAAGTGTTTCACTTTCACCTGTATTTGATCATTTCCGGGAAAATCAACACGTCCCCGTCCGAGAAGCCATCCTCCTCACGCGCCTCGCACACCGTAATTTTCGTCTGCCAACTCAAATCAAACCAAACCCATCGTGTCAATATATATATATATATATATAAACATAAACTGAGATCATAGCAAAATGAAGAGGAATTAATAGGTACCTTGAGGGTGATGGCTTTGTTGCGAGCTTTCCAAGCAGTTGCAACACGCTTGGGGAGGGGATCGGCGTGGGAGGCCTCGAGGCGAGGTGGCCAAGCGTGGTGGTTCTTGTAGCAGAGGAAGACGTGACGGTCGTAAGCATCGACGGTGCCGGCGAGGTTCTCCTTGTACATCTCGGGCCGGCTGAAGCCGTGCTTAGCGTCGTCGTTTTTGGAAGCCATGGCGTGAAGGACAGAAGGAGATCGACAAGTGGAGAAAGTAATGGTTGAGAGAATGGGACTCCGATGGCTATGGAATTGGCAAATTCTGATATGAGGAAACCGCATGAGTTCCTTCTTTTGGAGCTCAACTCAGCTCAGACGTAATCATTATATATATTATTGATTATTGACTACTACTCACTTTGCTTGCTTAACCAACAAGATTCATTTAACTGCACACGCGCTTCTCATCACAAACATAGGTTTATGATATAATAATATGAACTATAACATTTTTTCTATATATTTTTTAAAATTTTAATATTTAATTAGTTGTAAATTTGTGGAGAGGGATTCAAATTTATTTATGGATATGTTTGGAAAAGAAGAGAAAAGAAGGAAGGAGAGATATTTTTTATTATTTTAAGTAAATTTTTTTTATTTAAATTTTTTAATTATCATGATGTACTCTTTTTATCATTCTTTTATTTATTTTAATTTTAAATATTTTTAATTTAAAATTAAAAAATTATTTCTCTTTTTATTTCCACTTCATACTTCTACTACATCCAAATATATTATAAAAAGAGAATATAATGCATGAGATTCTTACTTGAAATTGATCCTTAAAAATAAAGTACATAAATTAAATATAAATGATAATTATATATTATAATAGAAAATGGATTAGATGTATTAATTAAAAAAATTAGAATATAATTTATTTTTAATACTTCAAGACAAATAATGTTAGAAATTCTTTGAATTTATTGGACTTTTACATAAAATAACTAAATAAAAGCATAGCATAGATCATTGACTTGTTTTGTATGCCACGCGTTGAATGGGATCGCGTGGGGGTGGACTTTAGATGAGGGGCTGGAGAAGGGCAGTTACGAAACCTATTGGCAGCTGCTTCACACCTGATTAAGTGGGTCCGCTGAACTGGTCAGTCAAACATTAGTTTTTCCTTCTGGTTAACGACAAGAATCCAAATATAATATGGATGTAATTTTGATTTACCTTAGTCTAAAACTTGGATCAGGATTTTAACATGATATGTTCATGTTACGTGAATGAGGTAGAAAAATAAAATTAATGTACTTTATATAAATAAGTTTTATTATAATAAAATTTATGTTTTTTTTTTAATATTACCTTTTCATGTCACTTATTAATATGAGTGGATCCTAACTCATAAAAAAATTTATTCTACTATCTAATTATGTATTTTTAAATTATTAAAAAATTTAATTATCATAATAATTATTTAAGATTTTTAAATTTTTTAATAATGTACCAATACATTATTAAATGATAGTATAAAAACTTTACAGTAATAATTAATCAAATCTAAACTCATATAATACTTATTAATTTTATAATATATATCATATATTTTAAAAATATTATAAAGTTGATATAAAAAATAAATTCTATTTTAATAATAACACATGATTAAAAAAAAATGGAAGTTTAGCATACATCTAAGACCAGGCGCTGCTTATAAATAAAAAATAAAAAAATAAAAAGACCAGGCGCTGCGCGTTGTTAATGGCGCTCCAGTTTTTTTTTATTTTTTTTATTTTTCATTTAATGTTTTTGGTGGTCATCTCATAAGGAAATTCTCTAGCCCAGGTAGCAGTCTTCGTGTTGCGGAGAAATTCATCAAATGAGTACATTAGAAGCAATTATGCTAGTGAACCATTGCCTTTCAAAATCTAAAGCATGTTATTGACGCCGTGATTGGACTATATTAGAGTATCCTATCCTTACATTATTGTATTTTAAAATAAAATAATAATAATAAATAAGGAATTTAATTTTGATTCACTTAATATAAAAATTTTTTACACTGTCACTCAATCATGTATTATCAACTCATTAAAAGAATTTAACTATTATAATAACTATTTCAAAAGTCTAATACTTTTAATGATGTGTCAGTATATGATTAGATAACAATATAAAGAAACTTTTACACCAATAGTGAATTAAAATTAAATCCATAAATAAATAAAGGGAAAATTTTCTTTGAGCTGCTTTGAAGAGTGAATGACAAATAAGTCCAGCATTGGTTGCGCCTCTACCAGGACCATGGGGGGTGAGTGGAAATTCTCGGTGAGCCTTACTCCCTCAGTGCCTTGTTTGGTCAAAAAAGTGGGGCTTTGGGTCTTTTTCTTATGGTTTTGAGAAGCACATCTTGTTTCTAGACGACATGCATTCATTCAAGCTAAAGCCCTAGTACCCCTCCAAGTGTCCTCATTCGTATTGTTTGCATACCCTTCCATTTCCAGTTCAAACTTCAAACTCAAAACATTTGAATACTTAATGGTACATTCGAGCATAAAATGTAACTAGGCATAGTTGGAATTCTACTATAGATTTTTTCACATTATTTTTTATTTATATCACTTTTTACATTAAAATCCTGTACAAGAATTAGTTTATGTTTATGTGAGTCTCCTATGGCTATGCAGGATGTGGAGCTGTGTAAAAATAATATTGCAAAAAACATGCACACAAATCAAGACTCAAAAAAAGAAGCACCAGTTTCTTGAGGTTAGATTTCGAGAAAACCCCTCGTGAAGTCTTAATTCTGGTGTGAAGCTAAATAACTTACCTTCGACTAGAATAAGAAGGTGATTTATAAGAGATGCGTGTAAACTGAACTTGGCATTGCTTGACCATAATATCCTAAAAATAAATAAAATCTACCCAGTCGTGAACATAACATTGCTAATCACAAATTTTGCTGATCATTTGCTTGTATGGCTCCAATGATGAAGGAACCGTGATCAGGTGACAACAAGCACGATTTAAATAGGAGCATTTTTTGTGCGGGCCAAGGGTACACCCACAGTCCAGTAGCTCAGTCCTATGCCCTTTAGTACTCCTTTCCCAAATCCTTTTCAGCTGCCAAGTTTTAGACTTGTGACTAGCCATTAAGCAGTGAATGCTATAGAGAAAAGGCAGATAATTCCATAGCTTGATCCTTTCATCGAAAGTTGGATTATGAACATCTCATAAGGCTTTGTATGTTCAATCAATTATTTTGGACCGTCACAGACTCTTCAACAAAGCTTATGAGTGATTAGTTGATGTTATGTGAGTCTTACATTACACCTCATTCTGTTAAAATTTTCCTCACGTTTAGCATTATTCAATTCCAAATTATCTTATCACACGTTTCAAGTTAGGATTGCTGGCAAGACATCTGCATCATGGGAAATGGCCATTTGCAAAATACAAGGGGCAAATATCAACAACGCATTTTTTTTAGATGAATGGGGGTAAATGAGAGACCAGAAACTTTGTTCCTCAATTAAAGTCATTTGGAATTTCTTACAGCAGTTTATCATGGACAATTGTAAGTGCTGATCAATGTAGTTGAAAATATTGTATCCTTTTATGCAAAGGAAAGAACCATGGACAAACACAAATGAAAGATGGAAACTAGTCCGAAGGAGAAAAGACACTAGGATCAAAAGAAATCAATATCTAAATAATTACCAGAAGGCGTCACACCAGGCTCCTTTTCAGTTGGGGGTGCTTTCATGGCCTGCCTTGGCACCTCTGGAGGATTTGCACAACGGATCAGTGCCCAGTTAACATTCTGAAAGAATGGATGTTGTTTAATTTCTGTAGCTCCACGTCTATAGGCAAGACGATGCTGAGGCTCTTTCACAAGTAAACCCCTAATCAAGTCCCTGGCAGCAAAGCTGACAGTAGGAGATTCTGGAAATCTTAAGGGCTGGCCAACCACATTAAACAGTGTTGCTCGATTCGCTGAACCCTTGAATGGCGTTCTACCAAACAAAAGCTCATACAAGAATATCCCAAATGTCCACCAGTCTACAGCACTGCCATGCCCTTCACCTTTAATAATTTCAGGTGCCAAGTACTCATGTGTACCCACAAAGGACATTGATCGGGCATTTGTGGGCTCAGCAATAAGCTCAGGAAGAGGGGTCACCTGATGATGCATATCATTCTTTGGCTTAAACTTTTTTCCTTTCTTGGATTTGCTAGATAGAAAACGCGGTGTAAAACAAGCAGGTTGGATGCAGTCTGGCTGCATTACGCAAGTTGGCTCAATGCAAGCAGGCTGATTGCAGTATCCTCCTGAGCTTTTTGTCTCCAAGCTAGAGTTTGATGAGTTCACTAGAGTTGGACTGACAGTGCACCTTAGAGAGAGATCAAAATCTGAAAGCATTATATGACCATCTTCTCTCACCAACACATTCTCAGGTTTAAGGTCTCTGTAGATGATCCCAAGCATGTGCAAGTACTCCAAAGCAAGGAGAACTTCTGCCACATAAAACCTGCACACCAAAATGCAGATTAATGAAGTGAGAATATACTTAGTTGTACTAACTCTGATCCTTTTCAAAAAAAAAAAAAATACATCTTTATCTTTGTCAAAGTCCGTGTCTCCTAAACAGGTCACTATAAGCTAATATAAAAACAATCTTAATCTATTTGTCATCAGTTGGATAGGACTTAGGACTGAGGAGTAACTTCCACCGAGCAAGCTATTAGAGAGGCCAAATGAATTGATATCAGATTCTTCTTGGCAGTTAACGAAGTACAGTAGGTATTGATCACAACCAACAGATACTAGTTACTTGCAAAAGAAAAGAACGAAAACTGATTTATTTATTTTTTAACTCAGAAAGACATATGTCAACACTTGTAAAAGTCATTAAGAAAGATCTGGGCTGAAAGAGAACCTATTCATAGTATTCACAAGGCCTGGAATGAGAAGAAGCAAGAAAATGGCTATATGTAAGACCACTAAGCACTAACATAGTTCATAGAAAGTGATTAATTTTGACCCACTGTCATTATAAATCTTTTTTACATTATCATTTAATCATGTGTTGTCACATCATCCAAAGAGTTTGACCTCTTTGACAATGGATCAAAATTAAACTATTTAAAAATCAGAATGTCACAATGGTGGAGAAAGGGGAAGTAAGGAACTAAAGTAGTCATAAAGGCAGAAAAAGAAAAGGTAGAGTGCACAAGCGATATTTTTCATCCAATTTGGCAGACATCCTTAATCAGAGTTGAAAAACCACGAGAGTTTTCAGAAAATGAGGGGAGCAGAAAAGAAATTATCTTGCCTACATAGAAATCTCGGGCCATGTTTTGCTACATATATGGATTTTCAACGCAGATAGAGATATTAAGTAATAAACAAATGGCCATTTGTATTAGTGAGCTGAAAAAATTTAAAACTTCACATGGTCCTTGAGACACAATGGATAGGAAGTACACTCTGACAGTCCAGCTTTTCATTTATATTATGAAAACCTCAGCTGGCATATAACTTTCCCTTATCCCACAGAAAGGGATAGAGTTTTCCTTCATAACTACAGTTTCCCTCCAGGTGCCATGGAACATTTGATTCCATAAATCCAAGGAATATAGAATTACCTAACATCAGGCTCACTGATCCTTGCTTGTTGTATATGTGTAAGCATGTTATATATGGATATAATTGCAGGGAGCAAGCAGAAAATGGAATTACTTACCTGACAGCATGCTCAGAAAAATACTTCCCAGGTTGTCTTTGCCTGAGTGCATGCAGGTCCCCGCCAGGGCAGAACTCCATTACCAAGCAGGAGAATGTCTCTGTCTCAAAGTGTGTATATAATGTGGGTAGAAATGGATGATCTAAAGACTGCAATATCTCTCTCTCTGTCTGAGCCCTCGGAAGCTTCTTACGACTTGCCAGTTCTGTTTTGTTCATGATTTTCATGGCAAAGCAAGTCCTTGCGCCACTCAATTCTGCTAGATATACACTTCCTATGTCTCCGCATCCCAATTTCTTCAACAACCTGAAATGCCTCATTTCCAACATCCCATCACGAGCTCGGATGGCTTGAATTGCTTCCCATCTTATATCATTTGCTTTGTGGGGCTTATACAAAGCACTGCTCAAACTACTAGTGCTGCTCTCATCACTAACATCACTTCCGGTACTCCCTCTACAGATGCTGGTCTTCCTGCTCTCGTTAAAATCACAGGAATTAGTAACTTCTCCACTTTCACATGACTTATCAACACTAGCACATTCACTAACTTCAGTATTGGTGAAACTTTCTTTGGCTTCTGAATAGACAGTGGTGGAATAGAAACTATTCTGAGGACTTGGACAAAAAGTAACCTCTGACTGACAGTAACTCTTTGTTTGATTAACAACTCCTTTTGATCGACCTAAGATGCAATTGTCAGATTTTATGCCACTTGAATCACCATTCTTGGAATCATCAAATGGTTGCTTGATGCTCGATTTTGTTTCCATCAGAGAGACATTCTTCCCTAAACAACCTTCCCCGGTTTTATTGAGGCTCGCATAGTCAGATTTCCCACTAGGGTCAAAATATTGCTTTGCCACATTTGGCAATACTTCATGCTCCACATTGTTAATCTCCTGATAGGAATGCTTTTGATTAATTACATAGCTGTTTTGATGGTGGACAGTCTTCATTCGATAATTAGAGTGATCAGTCAAATAGGATGTGGAAGAAGCCCCATGACTTCTAGATGCTCTTAAGGGAGGCCGGGAAGGCTGAGGAGTCCCAGATGTTGAAGGAGGATCGTGATCAACCCCAGAAACTGAATTCTGAACCTCTGATAAAGACTCAACTCCATTGACAAGTGACTCCATCAAGAAATTCGGCTGAAAAAATCCAACTCAGCACAGTGAATTACCGAGATGTACTCATTCAAGAAGCTCTGAGACAAAACTATTAATTACAGAATCTCCTGCACACAAAAAATGTCTACAAAATGTTTATTTTGAAAAAAAAAAAAAACTGTAACAATAATTATGCTGGTTGAAATAAAAGACATTAATCTGCATGACCAAGAATGAAATTCAAAAACCCAAAATAAAGAAAGCATGAGAGAATCTGCAAGAGACCCTTTGCTTACACAATCAACGGAAAACCATCCAACTGAATAGAATCCATTTAGACAGCTCAAAAGAAAGCATCATAAAAGACAAACATAACATATCAACGATACCATTAAGCCTCAAGAAAATTCACAAAGCTTTCAGATAGCAAAAGTTCAGTTTTTTACAAGTTTTCCAAGACAAAACCATAACTTGAAAAAACCAACAAAAAAAAAGAGAGAAAACAAAGGACGAGCCTCATCGTTCAGAAGCCAGAAGATTAATGAAGGCCCTCTGCTGTTTTTTATGGCAAATACATTAAACTAGAATACCCAAGTTAAAAGTTTGATTCTTTAGAAGCCCCCTTGAGTTTTCTTTGATTCTACTACAGTGATTGCAAAACATCCCCATAAAGAAAGCAAACAGTGATTGAAAAGGTCCCCATAAAGAAAGAAGCAAAGGGTAGGGAGAGAAAGAAAGAAAGAGCACCTGATCAGAAGAGAGAAGTGGCAATGCGATGGCAGAGCAAAAAATGTTTCATTTCATGCCTGGTGCTGGTGAGAGGAAGAAGCAAAGCAAAGCAAAGCAGAGGAAAGGAGCATTTGGGTATGCTGAGAAAAAACACACCCAGAAAGTGAAGCAACTTTGCTGTGTCTTTCTGCACCACTGAACGGACACCCTCTCAGATCCGATCCAAAAAGAAGGGACTAAACAAATAACACTATAATAATAATAATAATAATAATTTTATTCCTTGAAATTTTTATTTTATTTTATTTTTTAAAATTTAAAGAAAGGAGAGATTACTTTGTTTCAATATCAAAACCTTAACAAATACTTATAAATCAATTATCAAAAAAAATTGTTTACAGCGAAAATTAAATTTTAGCTTGTGAAGTGTTACTTTCTATATGTTAGTTTTGGCTTTGTGGAATGAATAAAAGGCCTTCCTTAACTTGTTTCTTGTTCTTGTTTTTGCAAAGTTTTTATGCTTTTTGAGTACACAAGTTGACCACAAATGGGTTATGTTCTGGCATGGCATGGGGCACTTCATTGTCGATCCATGAGCCATGAGGCACGGCTACCCATTTTTTAATATGTTTTATTTTTATATAATTTTCTACTGATCTTTTTGAGGTTATTTTCTGTTTTGTTTTTTAGCTTCATAATAATGCAAAATATGCTTTTGCTGCTTTTTTGTGCTCTGTAAAGTATACATTGTGTATGGTGTTAAATAAATGAGAGAATCGAGACATTTTTTTATGATATTAGATTCATAGTATATGTTATTGTTTTGTCCCCACAATAAAAGAAAATACATATGTATTGATTATTGAATATGGAAATATCTCCTTATTCTAAGAAACGAAAATGGAAATATCTATTTTAAGGAAATCGATATGTTTTTCCATGATTGGGTCATTTGGGTCCCAGATGGTAGCTAATTAAGAGTCAAGAACATTGCATATATAGGATAAATGACTATTTAATAGTGTGTGGTCAATATAAAATCATTTAAGATTAGCGAATAGGACATTTAAGAGGGAATAATACATGTTGGAGTGAACAACGGCATAATTAAAAATTCAATCGAAATTATTTAACGATTAATGATTGTCTCCAAGTGACAGTTATTATTTAAGCATGTCATTTTTAGGTATGATTCTTTTTTTCCCCCATCATTTGTAAGAACACAATACTAGGAAACAAATCCAAAAAAGACATATATTGCAAAAAATAAATGATTTCTTTTTGTTTTCAGTATAATGCAACAGCTAGTAACAGCCTTCAAATGATGAGGAAGATTAAATATTCAAATTTAATAATAATTATTAACCATTAATCCGTATAGATTTTATAAAAAAATATTAAACCTTATAGTTGATGAGTTATTAAAAAATTTGGTGGAAGAATGAAGATATGTTTTACATAATTCATTTTGAAAGAAAATAATTGCCGCGAGTTAAAGAAAATGAAAAGGGGGGTTTTCTTTGGGTATTAATTTAATAATATAGACAAGGCACATTAAAAATAATGGCTATTTCATAATTTAGATTTAAAAAAATATGTCTTGCTTACTATATTTAGTGACTTCTAATATTTAATCCCTTTTTGTTTTATAGATATTAAATGTATATCATTAAATTAATTAAGTATTACAAAAAATTACTTTTAACACTGATTTAAATTTTTAATCATGCCATAAATATCAAAGTTGAATTAAATTCATACTTTTCCAGGTCCATTTAGTTATTTTCTATAAATTGTTTATATTTTTATAGTAAAAACACTTATATAGGAGCTATTGTCCATTTATTTCACAGATTTAGCAGGAGAAAGAAAGAGTTCCAAAAGTCGAAAGAAATAAAGAGAAAAGAGTAATGAAATTTTTATACGACATGATGGAAACGACACTGAAAGAAGTAAAATAATTGCTTTCTTTTTTATCCCCACTTATCAAATCATGGCGTGCCCTAATCACATCTTTACACTCACAATTTCTCAAACCATTTTATTGTTGTCTCAAATCTAATCCATATTTAGTTAAAGAATATTTTTCAACTCACAAGTGGTTGGTTAGAGTAATAAGTAACTTTCAAAATGTTCAAATATTAAAAAAAATTATTATTAAAAAGGCTAATAATCATAATCGTTTAAAGGTTAATAATCATAATTATTTGACAACACAAAAGATAATAGTTTTATACTTAAATGGTGTGAAAATATCTCTAGTATACACACACACAAAAATATCATTTTTCATTTTTTCAATTTTTTAATTTTTCAGTAAAAAATGTAAAGAATTTATAATTATTGAGCGAATGGGATAATACTATAATAGAGTTGAGAAAGACTTTGTAAAGGATTGGTCATTCACTGATCACCTGCTTCCATTTATTTAGTGTATGTTTGAGTTGAATTATAAACGAAATGATGTTAAAATTATTGATATTAAAAATTTTATTTTTATTTTTAATTGCTTGAATAATGTAGACATAATTATTTGTAGAGATATTTTAAAAAACACGAGACTCACTTATTAAAATAAAATAATAAAATATTACAAGACTATACCTTAAAATCAATTTTGTCACCGTATTAATTCTACATTACTTTTAATAAAATCAATTCCAGAAGCCTTTTAAAAATTTAAATCAAATACATTAAAATTATAATTGCACAGGTTCAAACTAAGTTTTTACTTGGTAACTTTAAGTGATATAAAATATAAGCCAAAGGTACTATTAGCCGATATATAGCAGCAATGGCCAAAGACATTCTTAGATATATTTAGTGCAGAGAGATTTTTAACCAAGTCAATGTAAGAAAATACTCTTATATCACACTATTCTACCATTATTATGTGTATGTCATTATTATCTCAAATTTTAACGATCATATAAAAAATTTAGTAATAACCATGATTAGTTAAAAATAATAATTACCTATATAATTTACGTAAGCCAAGTTAAATGGTATGGTGTAGTAAGAGCATTATTATAATTAAGATTTAATTTTTAATATAATTTTTTTTATATTATTATTTAATTATGTATTATTAAATTAAAAAAATTTAACTAAAGATCTCTTCGGTAAGCCGTGATCTAGGTACATCTTCAACATGTTTGATCCGACAGTATAGGCAAAGGGTCAAACGGGACAGAGTTGGTAGGCATCCATTCTTCGTACTTTGATTGGCCACAGCGACCAAAATTCTTGGACCAATATATTTTTTATGTATATATTTTTAATTTTTAATTAATTAATTAAAGATACATTTCATTTGTGAAATAGTGGGAAGAAAAATGTTAGAATTAATGGTGATCACATGGGCCTTAGTTGAAGTAACAAAAACCAAAAGGTCCAAACTCCAAATTAACTACAATGGCGGGAATAATAAGGAGTCTTCACATGCACACACGTGAACCTGACTGCTACCACGTGGACGGCTGTCGTTTCGCGTACATCATTCTATTCTAAATCCTATCCCAACAAGTTTATAACTCATCTAACTTGAGTCTCTAAAATTGAGATGTATTAAGAATTTAAGTATGTGAATGTCACGGTGACTAATGTGGTTTATTGCTTAGTTCATTGAAAAATAATTGAGTTCATGGATAAAGATTTTTTAGTGCTTAGGTTCTCTTATCCTTGTACATGATAGTAGAGCTAATGGTTCAAATAAAACAAGTATTGGAAATTGTTATAGTTGATGATTCAATTGAAGTAAGTATTAGAGATGAAAGTTATGCTCTTGTGGCTGTTGTTTGCATTAAAAAAGAAAAATTATAAACCACAAAAGTTCAAGTTGAGTAATAAGGCGAGACTTTAGTTGAAAACTACTCTAATTTAATCTGTATCATGGAACATTAATAAGTACATAATTTAATCAAGAGCAATGATTATTAAAAAGTAGGCTAGGCAGTATGGAGAAATGTACCTCTTGAAAAGCGGGCTAAGTGAAACAAGTCTATTCTAAAAAAAAAGCTTCCACTATATGGTAAATACTTTACACTTGAGAGAAATTATTAAAAATTTGAATGTGAGTAAAAAAAACCTCACATAAAAAGGGAATAAAATAAATAAAGAATATGTTAGTAAAAAGATTTATAAATTTAATAACTTATGTTTTTTAATTAAAATATAATGTCAAGTCTATTAATATAATTATTGTATTATCAATGAAAAAATAATTAAGCCCATAAATAAAATTCTCCTTGACATTTTGCCCTCCCTCTGACTTCCTTCCCATATAAATAATCATTTTATATTTATACCGTGAACTGTGTTAGATAACTTTCTCATAAAAAACATAAAACAATACCTTTTGTGTGTGTGTGTTTGTAACTCAAATGATGTCGTTTTAATTAAAGTAACAAAAAATGATGTCGTTTTAAGTTTAATTTTGACACGTGGCCAATGTAAAAGAAATTTTAGACTTGAATTTGAAACTTTTAAAGTGAAAGATTAATTTAGAAAATAAAGTGTAAAATTATAATAATAAGAAAATCAAAAGTATAAGATTTTGTAAAATACAATCACATGTATAATAGATTATGGATATATAATAATTTATTTTTTTAATTTTTTTATCAACAATTATAATTTTATACTTTATACTCTAAAGTGCATGTATCATTTTAAAGACTCTAAATTTTTATATTTTTATCTAATAATGTGTTAGTATATTATTAAAAAAATTAAAATTTTTAAATAATAATTATAATAATTAAACTCGTTTAATAATTTATTAACATACGATTGAATAAAGAGTAGATGAAAATTAGATTCAAATAATAATGTTTCAAAGTTTTTGTTTTTGAAGAAGTTGTCCAATACATAATTAATCTTGTTAGTTAACGTTACTACATCATATTTAACTCTTGACATGGACATTAAGTTATTGATTGAAAATTTGACGGAAAGATAAATATAAAGCATTTTTTTTCCCATAAACAAAATTGAGAAGTTTTAAATTGAAAACAAAGTTATTAGTCATGAAGTAAAATAGGATTTTTGTTAAATATTTTATACGATTATATGAAGAATATAATTTTAATAAATTATTGATATAAATAAAACTAAAATATATGACTCAATTGATAAGTTAAATTTTATATAAATAAATTTTTAAAGCATGCTATAATCAGAATAAAACTGACGTCTAATCTCATTCTTAAAAAATGTGAGAAAAGCTCGTCACCTTACCCAAAACCAAAAATATCAGTGTAAATATATTTTTACATTATTAATGAAATTCAATCATCGAACGAATTTTACTATGTAAGTTTGACCTGCACACAAGACTTATCCCTAACTAACATCCCTATCGTCGGTAGCTGAACCATTTTGGAACTGGGGTGTGATTCAATGATTTGAGTGTGAGCACCCGCATCAAAGATAGAGAACATGTGGGTCCTCAATGAGACACTGGAGGGCCCCACCACCTTCACTTGGGATTTAGCAATGCAGGCGGTGGGCACCAAGGGCACACGCTAGTTGGGTAATCCTAATGATTGTGACCACATACATGCTTTTCCCATATGAATATGATGATGGTCCTCACTCACCATTTAGCCCCACAACAACAATACCCATCTTTGAACTCTGAAATGTATGCAAATCCAACGATGAGTAGAAATTCTTACTTAGATTCAGTTTTCAGATTTTAACTAGAAAGAATGAGATTGACAATATCGAAATAGTCCTGGGTGGGTGCCTACAGATTTGACACGTGTAATAATTAGGTGGGGCCTATAGGCAATGTGCAACTTATAGCACCACACTGATGTCACCAATCAAATAAACATGTTTGAACAATCATTTTCAGTAAACACTGTAAGCAATCATATTCTTTGGCTATCAATCATTCTGATTCATTCAAAATGATTAGACTAGTAGCAGTTCCTTGGCTTGCTTAGACACATACTCTAGGACTAGGATCATGTTCATAATCGATTATATTACTAGTTCAGAGAAGCATCTATAACCTGCTGAGCTTATGAATTTTTTTTTTAAGAATTACTACATAACTCTGGAGAAATGATTTTAAAATTTGATCAAGCAGAAAGCGCTTATCC
Source organism: Styphnolobium japonicum (assembly GCA_023212625.1). NCBI lineage: Eukaryota > Viridiplantae > Streptophyta > Magnoliopsida > Fabales > Fabaceae > Styphnolobium > Styphnolobium japonicum. The sequence goes on along the minus strand of JALBWW010000005.1, from coordinate 30,115,432 downwards.
TGCTCTAAAATGCTTGTCTAAAACAAAGTTATAAGCAGTGCTGAGATTTGGATTGGAGTAGGCAGTTGAGCCAGATAACTGAAGGAAGTTAAAACAGAAGGAAGAAAGAGAGCAGAACATGTAGCTCACTAGTGCAATCTTATCTGTACAAACACAGGTTGAATCTCGTGCTAATTATTGCCAACATACATGACAAGAGTACGAATAAAACAGGACTACTAGGCACCACAGCTGTTGACCAGAGACAAAAAAAGGCACCACAGCTACACATCTCATAAAACTGTTTTGCCACTGCTAAATATGAATGCTTCGGGTCCTATGAGAAAAAGGCTCTGGCATTCTTGCCGGTGCTGTACGTGAGGACTAGTAGCGGCCTCAAGTGTCAAGTGCAGGCTGTAGGTTGGAAAGGTACTAGTCCTACATTATGAAAAGTGAAAACACCCAAATATGAATATACATGGGAGTTGATTTAGTCATTTAGTTACACAGACAGAAACAAGAAAATAATAATAACAATTTGTACCCAAAAAAAAAAAGGAATAAAAAATTAACTCACCCCTTCAAGTACACGAACAAGGTATAATGATGTACAAGGTTTATAGGACTTGAGAATGGAACCTTACTAGATGTACTCATCAAGATTACAAAACAATGTGTTAACGTCATTTTCTTTTTGCTTGGACAGAAGTTTACAATTTTCTTGTAAAGCAGCCTTTCAGAGGAAGATGTGTCATTCAAAGCGGAAATAACCCCTTTGACTTTGAGATTGAGAGAAGTAAATGCTCATCCAATAAGAAGGCCAAGGGTTCACCATAGGCATTAAATATATTCACGGTTTTTCCTCTTCAATTAGTAGTTTTCGTCACAAATTACTATTTACTTCAGTAAGGGGAGGGAGTCTAGCTGGCAGTTAAGCGTCCAATAGCAACTTATCCAAATCTCAACCTTGATGACTTAGGAATGGGAATCCTTAGATGTGATTCCAGCCACCAACCTGGCAACTCATACAGCAGAGTCTGGTTGTTAAAACTTTAATGATGACATCATAAAACTGATTACAAGCCTTCAGAAATATTTGAGACCGCCACATTATTTTTACTTTTCCATTACTCTGTATCAATAAATGCAAATCTGCTCAATAGTTTGCAACTGTATTCGTTCTTGTCATGTAATAGTTGATATGGTATTCTCAAGAACATTTTAATTTTCTTCCTATTACACCTTCTTACTCGTCAGTCTTCTGTACTGGTGCATATGATCTCTTATGCATATAAAAAAGCCTAGGATAAATACATATTTATACCCTGCATCTCAGACTGAGTACATCAAAAAAATTTATGCATAACCAAATGACCACCCCCTTTGACATTTTTATTCTCTTCGATTGTCCTTCATGGCTGCTCTTTCATATCAAGAGGGCAAAAAGTAGACTTTAGCACCAAAGAGCTTTTACTCCTGGCTATAAAGTCGTAAGGTCCAAAAAGTTTCATTGGTGCAAAAGCAAGCGCCGCATACAACGATCAATTTTCAAGATTGAAGCTTTCGAATTCATTTCAAATTAACAAGAAATCAAAGCAGAGAAAATAATAGTTTTAAACCACATTAGAAGTTTTGGGCTCTTACAGTGGAAAAGCACCGAACCCCAAGACTCCTGGGTGGAGGAGTATCTCAACAACTTTGTATAGGTGGATGCTACCTCTTTCTCTGTCCCTCTTCCTGCAAGAAACCTCAAACGAACTTGGCTTCCAAAAAGAAGAAGAAATTAGACTGTAAAGCAGGAAAAGCCATAACCATGGAAACCTCCACCACAATATAGTTGAAAATGGCACCTTTGGGTATGCACCAAGACCAATGTTCCAGGACGCCATTGCCATTCTCCAAATCCTTGGGGCCCTCTTCACCCTTATTGGTCCCTGCACGTTTATCATCCTGTTCCACGATACCCAGTTAATCTGTCCAGAGACGAATGCAAAGCCAAAAAAATTCGACATTTTTGTATGGTGGGACACCAAAATAGTCTCAAATTTCTGAAAGCACGTTTTTCCATTTTTTCCCAAAAGAGAAACTTTGTTACCTTTTCTCTTTGGCTATGCACATTAAGAGAATGATAATAACCACTACACCTTTTTTATTACTCTCAGTACTGTCAGAAGCTCCCCTCTTTATACAAATTCCTTCATTATGTATCCAGGCCTTTAAAATTTTGTCAAAAATTACATTATCTAAACGAAATGCCCCATCCAAAGATTCCAAACACAACATAATTTTTTACCATATTGGATTAGCATTTTCATCAAAAATTTGTTGTCATTCCCACCAGACCACTGTAACTAGATAATCAAAAGAGAATAAAAAGAAACTCTAACTATTGGATATTTGATGCACTAATAGAAGTGTTGTCTCACATTCAAATTGCTTAACATTAAAATCCTACAGCTGCTATTAAGGAACTCCACTTGTAAATTTGTAAAAACTATTTGTCCTCTCTTTCTGTAAACAGCTTAGAGATTAGTAACTAGTTGTGATGCATGGATATTTTAAAATTGGTAACGTATCCGTATCGTATCCGTATCTGATACTAATACACGTATTATACTCCTACATCCATATTTTCATTATATCCTTGTATTTTTTATTTCTTGAATACCTACTGTCCTAAAGATACTATAATTGAAAAATCCTAGCTATAAATTCAAGCTCCGTTCTCATCAATTACCTTCCTTAAAACATATTCTTACTCTTACAATCTTGCCCTCCTCAAAATCAAAATAAATTAGTAAAGAATTTCACTAAATTTAAAGTTTATTTTTTTGACATATATAAATATAAACTTATTTTATTTAATATGCATCGCTGTAACCATATTTTAAATTTTTTTAAAATTACCGTATTTACATATCGTATCATATCATGTCAGATACTCGTACCCGTGCAACATAGATAACTAGTATAGCAGAAGAGTCTCTATTCACAATATGCCAGGTTCCTAAAATGGTACGAAAACATGTTCAAGAAACACAGTAAGTGAAACCACAAACAGCTAGAGGTTGCAATGTTCGGAATCGATGTACCAAAGCTGAAGGAAATTAACATTCTGTGTCCAAGCGAGCACTTGAATGATATATTAACACGGTAAGAGTCGAACCATTTTCTATCTTTTGAAAAAAATAAAAAATCAGTCTGAAGGAGAAATCAGATCAAATAAACAAAAAGGGCAGTAGTGACAAATGTTACAAGTAATGATGAAGAAGATTGAAAATACAACCATCTGAACAATTTGCAGCTCTTACATCAATCAGAAAACAGATTTCAACGGGGGGCCAACGGAAAAATTGTTTGGTCTTCTAACGCTGACAACGAAATGAGTGTGCTGACAAAGAAAAGTATCCTTGACAATTTTTTTTGAAAAAAATGAAAATATGTAACCTAACTGAAGAACCGAACACAAACTACAAACTTGCGTTGATGCTAGACATATCAGTCCTAGACTAAAAATACTTGGTTTACAAGCTTCTATCTTCCATAAGGATGATATCGACCAGCACCATATCCTCCTCTACTCCCATAAAAGGAGCCTCCACTAGCCCCTCCATATCCACCCCCTAGGCTGGCATCATAGCCGCTTTGATAGGCACCACCACCAGAAGAACCCCCACCACCAGCGCCACCACCATATGCCCCATAATTTTCACTAGGTCCACCATACCCACCAAGATCATAGCCTCTGCTAAAGCCTCCACCATAACGACCAGCATACCCAAGGGAAGGGTCTCCTCTATAGGTCCCCATCGCACCAGCATATCCTCCGTACCCACCAAATTCACTTCCATAGCTACCATAAGAACCACCCCTACCACCATAGACACCACCTGACCTATAACCCCCAACACCAAAGCTACCACCAAATCCATCATAAGCATCTCCATATCCACCACTGTATGAAGACCTTGAGTCATTATAGCGCTTGGAAGATGGAGGTGGTGGGTTAGGCTTCTTTGGTTCAGCCTTCTTGATTTCCACCTACAAAGGAAAGATAACAACGTTCCTTAATTGAAAAAAATTGCATTTAATGAAAAAAAAATGAAATAGACAAAATAGTTCAAAAAGTTTCTTGATCTTTCAAATGATAGAAATAAATTTAGTATAATGTGAAAAATGTTTTTGATTCATAAGACATCAACCCACGATGGAAGATCAAACAGTTAGACCTAAGAAATACCTCTTCGAGGTTGGTAGATCAGGCTAAAGTACTACTTAGGCAATTAACTCGTGCAGATGGGACCTGTATCGGGAAAACTAAACCTAATCCCCCCATCCTTTCCTCTTTTTTCCAAAAAATAGTATAAGGAGAATTTCTAATTCTAAGGAAGAAATATGCTTGAACTTCCATCCCATACCCTTCTACTTTCTACAGTAGTTTTTGCATACTAATCAAACAAAAGGTGAAAGTAGCCTGAAGAACAATGTGCTCGTTTGGATATGCTTTTCTTGTTAAAAAAATATCTTTAAAAAAAAAATACTTATCTTATATTTTAGTATGTTATGTTTGGATGAGTTTTTTGTAAAAAAAAAACTGAAGCACTATAAAAAAGAACTTTATGATTTTTTTTAGCTAGAGTTTTGTGCTTCTAAAAAAAGACCTTTTTTATAACATAAAAAAGCTGTTCAGACATAAAAAAATATCTTCTCAAATACTGCATCCAAACATAAAATAGTTTACATTTTTTAAAAGATCATTTAAAAAAATCATATAAATAAGATATTTTAAAAAAAGCTCATCCAAACCAGCACAATAAGTGATGCTCACTAATTCAATCCAAAAACCAATGCAAACTTCACATATTGGGCCCCAAGGACTCCACTACTCATAGCAGTAATCACCACAAAAACACAGATGCATATTAAGTTACAGAACTACGGAACTCCTATTTTTTGGGTGAAGTATGTAGATAGCAACCGGTACATGGAATTCAATAGGGAGTCAGAAATCATGGCACCTTGATTATTGACAGCAAAGTACTGCCTAAAGTTAATGATGATTCATGAGCAATAATCTTTGGACATGAACACTACAACCATTCCTAGGCCTCCACCTAAATGCTTAAACTTTTAGAAGAGTTGGTTTTTAACAAAAAGAAATATTTAGAAATGCAATTCAGGTAAATAACCAAGAAGCCAATCTTTTACTGTTTTCTTGCCATTTTAACATAAGCTTTCAGCCAAAAATAATCTCAAATTCAAAAATTAACCCTCAAGATTTGGAAGTCAATTATAGAAGTCAAAGCCCTTTTGCAGACCTGTATCCTATATCTGCTAGGTACAATAATGCAATGCAGGTACTCATGTTGGATAAAAGATTCCTCACCTGAGCTCCAGCAAACTCAATCTTGTTCCCCATAGCTAGAAGATCATCAACAGCTTCCTCAGAGTCAAAGGTGATAAACCCAAAGCCACGCGAACGATTGGTGGAGTGGTCCCGCATTATTTGGTTATCTTTGACTTCCCCATAGCGTGTAAAGAAGTCTCTAAATTCATCTGCACAAGTGCATCTTTAAGTAAAAAACTTTATCAATCAAAGCAAAGAGCAATATGCTGCAGCTATTTGTTAGTAGTAGACCCCCAATTAGGAAGACTTATGTTAGAAAGAATCTTAGGCAGCAGCCCAATGTAACTGGGCCCACATCAGTCAATTAGGAGCTGTGAAGTGAAGCCCAATTTAATTGTAATAGCTAATAAATAGAGAAGAGGAAGTAGAGGAGGATTCGGTTGGGAGGGACTGGGCTCTCTAATGCCTAGTAGGATCCTATCTTTTTCTCTTTCTCTGTAACTACCTTCTATCTCTCTGTAACCAATCTTCTTTCTTTTTCTCCTCTGTTGAGAGCATTTCTTACAGAGGACATCAATAATACAAAGGACATCAATAATACAAGTGCATTCAGCAATTATTCTTGACCAGTTCTATCAACTGGTATCAAAGCACTCGATTTCTGGGAGTGTCACATGGTTCGGACCCGACAGATGGATGCAAGAATCGAAGCTTTGGAGTGTGGGTTTGAAAATTTGAGAAAGTCTCGTGAGGAGAATAGGCAAGAATGGAGGCGCACAGCTGAGGAGGATAGGGCAGAGAGTCGTCGCCAATTCGCTGCAATTATGGGGAGTCTCAATCGAAACTCACGAAACCAAGAAAATCAAGAAAATGGGCATCAAACGCTGCACAACAATGAGAATCACGATGGCAAAGACAAACACTCAGAGTTAGGTGAAGGAACCGATCGGAAGGATGATAAATGGAGGAAGTTGGAAATTCCCTTGTTCTCAGGGGAAGAAGCATATGGGTGGGTGAACAAGATCAAGCGCTATTTCAATCTGAAGGGAGTTTCTGATGCAAAAAGACTCCAAGCAGCCATGGTAGCCATGGAAGGCAAGGCTTTGAATTGGTACCAGTGGTGGGAATTTTGTGCTGCGAACTCGACGTGGGAAGAATTTCGCACGGCTTTGATTGAACGGTTTCAACCCTCGATAACTCAGAACCCATATAAGTTGTTGATGGGTCTCAAGCAAACCGGGACCGTGGAGGAGTATAGGGAACAATTTGAGCTATACTCAGGGCCACTCAAAGGGGCTGATCCAGAATACCTGAAAGGTATATTCTTGAATGGCTTGAATGATTTGATTAAGGCAGAGTTGAAGTTACACCCCTTAAAAGCCCTACCCAAAGTAATGAATTACTCTCAGAGGGTCGATGAGAGGAATATGTTGCTGAGTAAGGGAATGTTTGTAAGTAATAAGGGGGGAGGGTACAACAAAAACTGCACAAGCACCAAAATAGTTACGTGGGAAACGGGTAACAGAAGCCAGAATCAGGGTCCCACAGTGAACAGGGGTGCTAGTTCTGGGAATGATTCTAATAGTCTTAAAACCACAGGAGCATTTAGAGGGAAAGGCTTTAAGAAACTTACTAAGACTGAGATGTAAGAAAAAAGAGCTAAGGGATTGTGCTTCAAGTGTGATGAAAGGTTTGGGTCAGGGCATGTGTGTGCCAACAAGCAACTGCAAGTTTTGATACTAGGTGAGGAGGACAATGGGGAGGAAGAAGAGGGGGAAGACACTAACTCTCAAGATACATAAATAAAAAATCTGCAATTGTCTTTGTACAGTATCACTGGCCTCACATCAAAGAAATCCATTAAGATGTGGGGAAAGACAAGAGAGTGATTGTGCTAGTTGACTGTGGGGCTTCACATAACTTCATATCATCCAAGGTGGTTAAGGAAAATAGGTTAGAGGTGACTACTACATCTCCTTATACAGTGGAAGTGGGTGATGGAAGGAGGATCAAGTGTGACGGGGTTTGCCAAGCACTAACCTTGCAACTACAAGGGTTAAAGATTCAACAGGACTTCTAGATAAAAATCAAAAGAGGAAAAAGAGAAACTTGAATAATAATTAAGCAATATGAACAAGGGAAACAAGATCTCTAAATTAAACATCAAGATGGTTAATCCATTGGATTGATTATAAGAGCCTAACCTTCCATGGATGGGAAGGAATAACTCAGAAATAAATAACTTGGGATTTTGATGCATTTTGACCTTTCCTCCTTGGTTAGGCCATAACTTGGGACTCGGTGATCAATTTGAGGTGATCTTGGTGTCTTTGGAAAGCTAAGACAAGGCTTTACAAGTTTCATGAAGAACTCAAGAGCTGGATCAGACTTCTAAGGTCCAAAATATCCTTGCAATGCAGAGTGAGTTTGCTGTCACGGAAATCTGGGCAGTGTGCACATATTGGATTACATAGTGAGCTATAGGCCTCCTCTTGGGCAGAAACTTAGCCATTGGAAAGATAAGACCCATATCTCTAACATTGTTGAAAACCATTTAGTCAATAGATGTCGTTTTAGGCATGATTCTGAAGCTACAAGTTGGTTTGAATTTGGAAACACGTTCTGCCAACCCAACTAGAGGTAGGTGCAGTGTTTTTGGCATATTTGGAGTTCTAAAAGTCCAAATGGTATGATTCCAACGCCAAAATTTCAAGGAGACAACTGGCTACAACTTTATAAAGACCTCCAAGTCAAAATACACCGTCTAGGTCATGAAAATCAAGTTAGAAGTCGGATAAAAGTTGCTGATTTGAAGCCACCAACCATACACCAACCCACCTATCATGCACCAACCTACCAACCATGCATCAAGCTTCCATATTTGACAATTTCCATGTTTTTATAACTTGTATTCAGATTATTTTCAATTACAAATTGGCTTCTACGATTAGTATAAATAGAGCTAATCTCTTTGTGTTAGATATCATTAAATTATAAGTAAGTTTGAAGAAAGTTTGAGTGTTGTCTCATTGCTATCTGCCTGGCCAAAGAAGTGAGCTCATCCAATCTATGTTCCACCATTTGTTGATCAACATGTGAGGAGGTATTAACTTCATTAACTACTCTAGTTGCAGCATCCATTCGAGTACCAAATTGCTGAGAATTTGCTGCCATGTTTACAATTAAATTTCTGGCAGCAGCTAGAGTTTTATCTACCAATGCTCCACCACTTGCAACATTAATTATGCTCCTTTCCATTGGCATCAACCCTTCATAGAAGTATTGGATTAGCAGTTGATCACTAATTTGATGGTGTGGGCAGCTCAAGCACAATTTCTTGAATCTCTCTCAATACTCATGGAGAGTTTCAACACTGATTTGCCTTATACCACAAATATTTTTCCTTATTACAACAGTTCTTGATACAGGAAAGAACTTCTCCAGAAATAGTCTTTTCATGTCATTCCAAGAAGTGATGGCAGCAGGTTGTAAGTAATACAACCAATCCTTAGCAACACCATCCAAGGAGAAAGGAAAAGCCCTTAAAACTTTCTTCAAACTTACTTAAAATTGAATGATGTCTAATACAAAGAGATTGACTCTATTTGTACTAATCCTAAAAGCCAATTTGTAATTGAAAATAATCTAAATACAAGTTGTAAAAACATGAAAATTGTCAAATATGGAAGCTTGATGCATGGTTTGTGGGTTGTGCATGGTAGGTGGATTGATGTATAGTTGGTGGCTTCAAGTCAGCAACTCTTATCCGACTTCCAGCTTGATTTTCATGACCTAGACACTGTATTTTGGCTTGGAGGTCTTCATGAAAGTTGTAGCCAGTTGTCTCTTTGAAATTTTGGCGTTGGAATCATGCCATTTGGACTTTTAGAACACCAGATATGCCAAAAACACTGCACCTACCTCTAGTTAGGTTGGCAGAACGTGTTTCCAAATTCAAACCAACTTGTAGCTTTACAATCATGCCTAAAACGACATCTATTGACTAAATGGCTTTCAGTGAAGTTGGAGATATGAGTCTTATCTTTCCAATGGCAAAATTTCAACCCAAGAGGATGCCTATAGCTCACTATGTAATCCAATATGTGCGCACTGTCCAGATTTCCGTGACAGCAAACTCACTCTGTATTGCAGGGATATTTTGGACTTTAGAAGTCCGATCCAGCTCTTGAGTTCTTCATGAAACTTGTAGAGCATTGTCTTTGCTTTCCAAAGACACCAAGATCACCTCAAATGGATCACCGAGTCCCAAGTTATGGCCTAACCAATGAGTAAAGGTCAAAATGCATCAAAATCCAAAAATTATTCATAATTTGCATTAAAGCCCAATGAGGCCCAACAACATTAAACTCATTTAAAATACTAATATTGGGCACAATAAACATCTAATAAAGCCTATTACAAAGCTAACATAAGTGTCTCAAATTGATTGATCAGTGATGGAAGGAGGATCAAGTGTGACGGGGTTTGCCAAGCACTAACCTTGCAACTACAAGGGTTAGAGATTCAACAGGACTTCTATGTGTTTGAGCTAGGAGGGGTGGATATGGTGTTGGGAATGGAATGGTTAGCTAGTTTGGGTGAAATCCGAGCAAACTTCAAGGAACTCATGCTGAAAGTCCCATCCACAACGGGCACCACAGTGTTGAGGGGGGAACCATCTTTAACCAGGGCAACAGCTTCCCTTAAATCAGTGGTTAAGGCTCTACAAAATGAAGGACAAGGGTTTGTGATTGAATATCAGTACCTTCAGAGCAACACAGAGAAGGAACAATGTATACCCTCATGGCTTTCTGAGACATTGGAAGACTATGCAGCAGTGTTTCAAGAATTTGAGGGGCTGCCACCTCCTAGGAGACATGTCCATGCCATTGTGCTGAAGGAAGGAGCCACTATCCCTAATCTAAGACCCTACAGGTATCCCCATTACCAAAAAAATGAAATAGAAAGGCTAGTTGATGATATGCTAAAATCTAAGGTGATTAGACCTAGTGTTAGCCCTTTTTCCAGCCCAATAATACTTGTGAAGAAAAAAGATGGAGGTTGACGTTTTTGTGTCGACTATAGGGCCTTGAACAAAATAATTGTACCGGATAAATTTCCCATCCCAATCATTGATAAGCTGATAGATGAGCTTAGGGGGGCCTGTTATCTTCACTAAATTGGACTTAAAATCCGGGTATCATCAGATTAGAATGAGAGAAGAGGATATACCCAAAACTGCCTTTAGAACACATGAAGGCCATTATGAGTTTGTGGTAATGCCATTTGGGCTTACCAATGCCCCTTCCACAGTCCAAGCTTTAATGAATGAGGTGTTGAGGCTTTATTTGAGGAAATTTGTATTAGTCTTTTTTGATGACATACTAATATACAGTAAAAGCAAAGAAGAGCATAACAAGCACTTGTAGGCAGTGTTAGCATTGTTGAAAAAACACCAGCTGGTCGCCAATAAAAAGAAGTGCAGCTTCGAACAAGAACTTGAGTATTTGGGCCACATTATCTCAACTACAGGGGTTGCGGCAGATCCAAAGAAGTTAGATGTCATGCTAAGCTGGCCCGTTCATAAGGATATCAAGGCATTGAGAGGATTCTTGGGACTTACTGGCTATAATAGGCGTTTTGTAAAGGACTATGGCAAAACTGCAAGGCCCCTTACCCAACTATTGAAAAAAGATAGCTTTGGGTGGAATGAGGAAGCCCAAGAAGCTTTCGAGGCCCTAAAGAAAACTATGGTAGACCTACCTGTCCTTAGACTCCTTACCATTCCCGATTTCTCAAAGACATTTGTTATTGAGACTGATGCCTCTAGCAAAGGGTTAGGGGCAGTGTTGTTGCAAGAAGGGGGACCAGTGGCCTTTATCAGTCATACACTTTCAGATATAAGTCAGAAGAAATCAGTATATGAGAGAGAACTAATGGCAATTGTAATGGCCATCCAAAAATGGAAGCACTACTTAATGGGGAGGCACTTTATCATACACACTGATCAAAAGAGCTTAAGATTCCTTACAGACTAGAGGTTACTGGGAGAAGAGCACTTCAAGTGGACTTCCAAGTTGTTAGGCTTGGATTTTGAGATCAAATACAGGCCTAGAAGTGATAATCGTGTTGTAGATGCCCTGTCCAGAAAAATGCAATATGCTGCCCTCTCAATGGTTCACTTTTCAGAATTTAAAGAATGGGAAGCGGAGGTACAGTCTGATACAAAACTGAAGGGAGTTATACAGGATCTAATGAGGGATTCTAGCTCACATCCAAAGTATTCCTTACAAGATAGGAAGCTGTATTACAAGGGGAAATTGGTGCTATCCAAGAAGTCCTCTAAAATCTCTCTTATGCTCAAAGAGTTCCACTGTACAGCAGTGGGAGGACACTCAGGATTCTTTAGATCATACAAACGTATCACTGCCTTGATGTATTGGGAAGGCATGAGACAAGATATACGGCAATTTGTGGCCTCGTGCTATATGCCAACAAAATAAATATCAAACTCTGTCCCCTGCTGGTCTTTTACATCCCCTACCACTCCCCACTCAAGTTTGGACTGATATCCCGATGGATTTCATTGAAGGACTCCCTAAGGCTCAAGGTAAGGATGCAATTCTGGTGGTTGTTGACAGATTCACCAAGTATGCCCACTTCATGGCCCTCACTCACCCTTTTACTGCCAGAGACATCACTGACATATTCCTTAAAGAGGTAGTGAAATTACATGGATTTCCTTCATCCATTGTATCAGATAGAGATAAAATTTTCCTTAGTAACTTCTAGACTGAACTCTTTAGATTGGCTGGCACTAGACTCAAGTTCAGTTCTGCCTATCATCCCCAAACGGATGGGCAAACTGAAGCAGCCAATAGGTGTTTGGAGACATATTTGAGATGTTTAACTGGGACTAAGCCTAAGCAGTGACCAAAGGGGCTTAATTGGGCTGAATTTTGGTTTAAAACCAATTATAACAGCTCCACCAAACTCACTCCATTCAAAGCCCTTTATGGAAGAGGCCCCCCACAACTCCTAAAGGGCACCACAATCCCATCTGCGGTAGAAGAGGTGAACAAACTGACTAATGACAGAGATACAGTCCTCCATGACTTGCGAACTAATTTGGTTAAAGCTCAAAATCAGATGAAATCTTATGCAGACAAAAAAAGGAGAAATGTTACCTATGTAGTGGGAGATTCAGTTTACCTCAAATTGCAGCCTTATAGGCTGAAGTCCATAGCTAGGAAGATCAATGAAAAGCTTAGCCCCCGATTCTATGGACCCTATCGAATCACTAAAGCCCTTGGCCAAGTAGCTTATCAGCTGGAACTACCACAAGACAGTAGAATTCACCCTGTATTCCATGTGTCTCTCCTCAAGAAAGCAATTGGCCCATCAGTCACACCTCAACCCCAACCTAAAGTGCTGACAGAAGATTTAGAGCTCCAAGTCCAACCAAATTGCCGCCACAAAGATCGAGAAATAGCTCTTCCGGAAAGGCAGAGGTCTTGATCCAGTGGCAAGACCTCCCTGATTTTGAAGCAACTTGGGAGCCTTATGACCTCATCCGAGACCAATTCCCAGATTTTCACCTTGAGGACAAGATGAAACTTTTGGGGGGGAGTATTGTTAGTAGTAGACCCCCAATTAGGAAGACTTATGTTAGAAAGAATCTTAGGCAGCAACCCAATGTAACTGGGCCCACATCAGTCAATTAGGAGCTGTGAAGCCCAATTTAATTGTAATAGCTAATAAATAGAGAAGAGGAAGTAGAGGAGGATTCGGTTCTTTAGTTGGAATTCAGTTGGGAGGGACTGGGCTCTCTAATGCCTAGTAGGATCCTGTCTTTTTCTCTTTCTCTGTCTCTGTAACTACCTTCTATCTCTCTGTAACCAATATTCTTTCTTTTTCTCATCTGTTGAGAGCATTTCTCACAGAGGACATCAATAATACAAGTGCATTCAGCTATTATTCTTGACCAGTTCTATCACTATTTTATGATTAACAAATTCCTTCTCAAATCAATAACCACATTTTAGCGTTTAAAAAATAGCTAAAAAGTGAATTTTAACCAAGTTTTGAAGGGAGAAGGGAAGTCATAATGAAAATAGTCAATTTACTTAAACACCACCATACACATCATTCACATCTGTGCAGATTGCAGACTTTTGATGTGTGTGTCTGTGGAGCCAGCTGCACACAAATCAAAATCTTCCACCCTCCACAGATGTGAATGAAGTGCTTGCAACTGGTTCATAAGAAGACTTTCTGATCGAAGAAAGCAAGAACGTATCAGGTACACTTCAATAAGGGAGCTGTGTATAGGTGCAATATAAGTGCGAACCTCTGACAGGTCCTAAACAGTACTCTCATAGATAAAACAATATTGAATTATAAAATTTGAAACTTAGACACTCAATAAAAATGCTTTTTTCTGTTTGTTGATGTTTTCATAATTATATATAACATTACATATGCATTCAGAATTTATACAATTTTCTACTATATATGTCCAAGGTATTGTAATGTCCTCACTCAAGGTATTGTAATGCATCCCCCTTGTTGACATCTCATAGTCAAGCAGCAAAAAATGAGCTCAGTTCAGAGGCAAGTAACTTACCTTCAGTCACAGTGGAAGGAATCCCACCTACAAAAATTTTCTTTGTCCTAAAATCCTTAGAGCCAACAGCTCCCCGTGGTATCGTTCGCTTAATTTCAACCTACATGATACCAAAACCATAATAAGAGCCAGCCAAGTGTTTATTCATTCACCCTATTTTTTTTAAAAAATGTAAATGCAAGTCTTACTTGTTTGCCACTGATAATATGAGTATCCTCAATAACTTTATCAACCACAGAGGGATCTGCATACGTTATGAACCCAAATCCACGAGGCTGCCCGGTTTTCCTATCCTTCATGATGACAGAATCCGTAATATCACCATATTTGCCAAAGTGCTTGATGAATTGGGCTGCAAGAACAAACACAACCCAAAGGGTAAGGAACCAATGCACAAAGCTAGAAATCCACACAACAGAGAATGGATTGGCACCCAAATAAGACAAAGCACTAACCCATTGTCGTTTCTCTCGCTAAACCACCTATAAATATCTTTCTGCAAATTATGGGGTCGAGTTGCAATTAGAACCAAATCTAAGAATATTGACATCTAACAACACACACATAACAAAAACCACTTTTGAATATGTGAAAAATGAAAAGAGTTTCCCTAGGTTTAATTTCAAATTTTCTCCGAAGCCAAACAGAATTTAGAGAGAAAAGAAAGGAAAAAAGAAAAGACGGAAAGTTACCCGGGACTGGCTCCATCACCGGTAAGAGGTTGGGACTTGTCGGCTTCTTCTTCTTCTTCATCTCGCTCTTGTTCTTCTTCTTCTTGTTCTTCTCTGTGGGAAAAGGGTCCAACGTTGTTGGGTTCTCCTCCGTCGCCGACAACGTGGTCGTTACCGGGGGAGTCCATGGCTTCCGAATTCAGAAACAAAGGGAAGAGAGAGAGAGAGAGAAGAGATTTTGGAAGCAGAGAGGGGAGAGGAGAGTAATAAGTAACCCTAGAATGATATTATTATTATTATTGTGTTGTGTGTTTCTTAGCTTTTTGTTTTGTGTTTATTTTTCTAAAACCCTTTTGATTTGTGTTGTGGGAATTTGATTTGATTGCGATATATGATGTGAGTGGCTGAAGAAGATTGGGAGAGGGAATGGTCTTGAATTGATTCTTGGAAAACGCTTTGGATGGCTGTTTTGGTCCATGGGCCACACATTTTGGGGATGGTCCTGGGCCTCTCTTGTGGTCATCATCAATTCATGTAAAATGACCAAAGAAAAAAAATTAATGTAAAAACAAATTTAAGTAGTTTCATTACGGTGACAATTATGTAAGATGTTAAATTCTTTTAAATGTGTGTCAACATTCAATTAGACGATAGTGAATTAAGACAAAATTCTTATTTGTAAGCTAACAATTTAATAAGATTTAATTTGAGGAAAGAGTGTTAAAATATTAAGATTTTTATTATATTAGCAATCTTATTATGCAAAGAGTATTATTAAGCTTTTTATAATGTATTAATATTTGACGTAGATTATTAATATAAATAATACTATAATGTCAGTGCTTTGTATCACAAAAACATGAGTATACACAGTTTTATTAGTAAAATATATTTGTTCTTTTCTCTTTTTTTTTTCATTTGATCTTTATAATATCAACAACTCTAAAATTGTATTCCGCATAGAAATTTAAAGTGTGTTTAGATAAAAAAATTTCAATAAAGCACTTTTTTAAAAAAAAAAACACATTTATAAGTTTTTATGTATGTTTAGATGAAACTTTAAAAACAAGTAGAAGTTAAAAAAAATTCAATTACTACTTCTTTTAGAAGCTAGTAATCCCCAACTTCTGAAAAAAAAAGAAGAAGAAATGATTTTTAATATAATTTATTGACAAAAATACCATTTTCCTTATTAAAAATTACATCTCTTGTCATTTATTTATTTTTATCTTATAAACCTTACCTCTTTTATTTTGGATATCCTATATTTTTAGTAATTTTGTTATAAAAAAAACTTTTTTGTTCTTTCTTATCCAAACAAACTTACAAAGTATTTCTATTACTTAAAAATATTTCACAAACAATCATCCAAATGCAAAATAACTTTTTCTTTAAAAAAAAATCTATTAAAAAAATTATAAAAAAAATCTTTTTTTTATAAGTTTATCTAAACGAACCTTTAAACCAATGACTTTTTATATATACCCAAAAAAATTCCTCAAGCTATTCGTAGGGGTTTCTAATCATTATATTCTTGAACAAACTAAACATACAAATAGAAATGATTTTTCCATTCCATGGACCAAAAAATAAAAGAAACGATTTTTCCATTCCCTTTTCGTTCCCACAAAAATTATTTCAGTGAAGCAAGTGTAACTCGAATATCTCAAAATGAGTTAATTCGGCTATATGCAAATAACAACTCTTTGGTAAACGAATCTCTATATTTAACTTCGTTAATTGACCCACCTAAATGCTTAACATATGTAAAACATCTCATTCCATTCATTTAGAAGTGAAGAAAAGTAAGCAGTTAATTAATTGAGTACTTTTTGGTAAAACATGATTTAACATGTACGGTCTTAAGTGAAAATTTTCTCTGAATTTCATGATTATATGCAATTATATTTTCAATTCTGGATGTAATGGGCTATTGAGCATAAATTGGAAATTTGAATAAGTTGATTACCAAAATTAAAAACGCAAAAAGGTAATTTGGCAAAGATCATTAAAGAGGATTCATACATTTTAACCTCAATATTAAGTGGGCTAAACATCCACCGCTAACTACAGATAAAATGAGAGGTGGTTTAGAGCGTCACAAATTATGAGCAAAGATTTGTGCTCATAATGATTGAATCAATCAAACAATTACAAAAAATGTTGAAACTGTATTATTTATGTTTTAGCTTGTGATGGGGGGAGTAAAACAGATGGAACTATTAAATTTTGTACTTTATATTGTTGTATACCATTATTTAAAAATAAGTTATTTGGAGAAGCAATAAGGTAATGCCTATTAAAGCCAAACGTGCATGGCAATGTAACTAATACACTAATCAAACAAGACAAATATTTAACTTGAATGAGTGAGTGACTTTGACGAATGCAGGTGTTATAATGTACAGCATTGAAAATTTGAACCAAGTAGCATACGTAGTGTACAATAATCATCACAGAACGATAGCATATATCCCTAAATTTACACAACTACATGTAATTACCAAAATTGTCAGTGAAAATTATATTACATTAGTGAGTGCAACTATATGTGTAAGCCTCTGACGTGAGATTGATAGGCTAAGAGTCTAAAAAGTATTTTGTGGATTAATCCTTCTCCTCCCTTCCCGCTTGTAGTATGGAGTTTCATCAATCGTTCTCCTTACATAGTCCACGAATGGTTGAGGAGTCCGAGGAGACATTTCATTTATAACAGCAGGGCTGCTTCGATCAGGAGTTGTAGGTGCTGCAATGCTTGCAGGAACCGGAGCACTAGGTTGCTGAGATCTCTCTGGTCTGTCCAAGAAACGTATGAAGATGGCGATTGTGAAAATCAACAGCAGAAGACATCCCAGGATGCTTGCCCAGAGGGCTTTATTTATGGTTGCACTGGGTGGTGCTGTTTCCTCAGGTTCATGGTTAATGTCTATTTCCACTCTCTGGCCTGTAAAAACAGGAAAAAGAAAATATTAAACTTTTGACCTACAACATACAGAGCTCCAGTCCTTTCCCTTTTTTTAAAAAAAAAATTCTAAACTGCTGATGGGAATTAAGTCATAGTTAGCTTCAGGACTACGTAACCATTAGTTGGGAGTGTGATGATGATTTTGTCTTTGAATCTCTTGGCTTTCAGCAGTTTGACCTGGAAACATGGACAAGAAAAATAAATACAGAAGTGGAGATTTTAAATCTAAAATCACAACACTTAAGCGATCTGTCTAGTAATTGGAATCAGTTCACTTGTTAACTTTTCAGGTGATATTTTAGCACTGGACTGCAGCACAAAGAAAAGAAACACAAGGCTAATGGACAATGCATCATATAACTTGCAAAAACATGAAATTTTACAAATTTAACTTCAGTCTCTATCTGTCTGTCTGTTTATCTATGAACTTCATTTCTCCAATGCAAGGAATCTATTTTGAGTCATGGATTCAAAACACTCAAGACCTGTTTGGAAGACAGGTAAGGGAAAGCAGCACTTCAAATTCTCCAAGACATCCATCACACCTAACTACAAAATTTGGCTACACTACCAAATAATTTCAAACTCAGTTTTGAGTAATGATGAAAACAGCAAATGCACTCACCTCATACCGAGCAAACCCTCGAATGCCAAAATCTTCTTTATGGATGGGACTGATCATAATCAAATCTCGGTGATGCCAGTGAATTTCAACATCTATATATAATAAGACAGCCAACTAGTTTAACATTACATATGGTAGAAGACAGATAAAAAGTGGCTATTTTCCCTTCATTGTAAATACTTCATCAGGAGTTTCCTTTTGGCCATTTTCCCTTTTTTCTTCCCCACACCTGGGGAAGGGAGGGGTTGGGGATTGCAGGAGTTTAGTGGGCCAAGAACTGCAATCATCTACTCATCTTGCCATATGAATGATGAAAATGGAAAAATTGCAACCACGCTCACTCATCTACTGAAAAGCTGTACCATGATATGCCATCTTACCAGTATTTCCCAATATGCTTATGGTAGTTTTGTTATAGTCTGGTGTCAGATTCAGCTGCATTGAATTCTGAGGGGAAAAAAAGAACATTTTTAATATCATAAACTAAATTTCTATAGTTTGTTTCACAATCAGATGTCGAGGGGTTCTACTGAATTTTCAATTCAGCACATCACAAGCATAAAGGAGTGCAAATTGATCAAGATAATATCAAGAGATTGCACCAACAAAATGGAAGGCATTCAGCCTTATAAATCCAACATTTGTGTCATACAGATATGAACTTTCAAGCAATGATTAGTAAAAGAATCAAGGGGATTTTGCCATGTTAGTATGCCATTACCTTGCCCATCTCCATTATAGAAAATCCTCCAATAAAAAGTGCTGATGCAGATCCTGAAATATGTTTAAGTTCTTTAAGAGAAGCATGTATGGAGAGAGACACGTCTGGTCTCATGCCTTCTAACTTGGGTACAGAGTGCACCAAATGCTCAGGTGAGTAAGGGAAAAATAGGCAATACAAGTTGCCAGAGTCCAAATCCAGCCACGGCTTCACGTACCTTCAGATAATGCATGTAGAAGATATATCTTAAGAATGAATTATATATTTAAAGAAACATATCAGAAGAATATGAGTAAAGATAGAAATACCCCAAAAATGGCGGATCAACTCGACAATCAAATGAAATTCTCTTGTTTCCTCCAGGTGCACCAAGGCTTTCATGGTAGGTATTACTAATGCAATCGATTCAGACACAAGTTGTTAAAGGCGATGTCATTCAAACCAAGAGTATGTCTCGAGTTACAATTTACAAACCTGAACTTCACAGAGAAGTTGTATCCTTTTGAAGGGTATGGAACATTAGTTAACATCTCTTTTGGAGCATCCACAGAAACAATATCTCCTTTCAAAACTGTAACTGTTGTTTGCAGTTTTGATCTTGCATACTGGAAAGATACTGTTCATAATAACAAATTTTAACTGGGGAGTGGTATAATTGTGTATAAAGCAAAGACTCCAGACAATGACACTACAAAAGTAAAGTTCATTTTCTGTACTCAAATATTGCCTATTCAGAACCTTGGGCTGAACCTTCCCCAATAGCTTCGGCCATCCCAGACAATGTGTCAACTGATATTACACTTCCATTTGTGGTAAACCACTGTCCAGAAACTTTATCACTCAAACCTAAAACATGAAGATAGAATGCCATTATCCTTCCCAAAGAAATAGGAAAAGGGAAAAGAAGATTAAAGGGCTGAACCCAAACTCATTCAATCAATTGAAAATAACTGTTTGCCACTCTGCCAGGTTTATGAAGCAAGCACAGATACAAAGTATAATATGGAAACAACACGACATGTATATGGGGATGCGGCAAATCCTCAAAAATGTAGGACATGATACAGCAACAATATGTTTAATTAAATAATTGAAAATATCTTATTTGTGTAAGAGTCCAATAAGTATATGTGGGCTGATATTATGTATGGGCTGGGCTTGTGTACTACCCATTAGTACACTTGTACATAAAGTACATATACAAGCATAATAACTAGAATTAAGTTTTTTATTCTCTCTCTTTCTCTCTCCCTTGTTTTCTACAATTTTATTATACAATTATACCTAATTAAAAATTAGAGATAATATTACTACTAGCTCTCTTCTATATTTTTTTCCTATTTTATTTTAACTATTTAGAACTTGTTAAATGCTTTTTTGGTGTTTTTAATTCATTGGACTAAATGGACGACAGATTTAGTAATTACATCCCCAACAACGACCAGTTAATTCACAAGCTCATTAACCCCAGCCTAGAAACTATTGACACTGTCTTCTGCAACACAAACCCATAACAAAAGCCATGCCATGGTCACCAATGCATCTCTGATCTTTATGAGTCCCACCCATCGGCCAATGTTTCTAGTCTTTGATAAATCAGTTTCATTCACCAGAGCATATGGACTCAGTTGTTAAACCAAAAACTCCATCATCCACAAAAGGGTCTGCCTTGGCCTCCAATTTGCCCCCTTTGCCTTTGATTCTAATCCTACCTCCTCCAAACTAATTCCTTGTCAACTTTCTGAAGATTAAGGAGACAGGATTGGAACATTTTTTGCTGTTGCCATGTCTGAGTGTCAAGCCGTATCTTCCATCACTAAGCCATGTGTCAGATGTATCAAGCCGTATCCGAAGTTGTAAAAACTTAAAAAATAAAAATATTAAGAAATACAAATTGGATATGCATCAAGCCATATATGCCCATCCAATACGTATCTGACATCAATATGCTGGCTCTTTGACGCGTCTGAGCTTCCTAGATGAGAAATGGTTTTACATGGATGAATCCTATTATATGCATTACATTACATGTCACAGTAGCTGTCAGTAAGTTCATTTTACAACCTTCACTATATATTTTAAAAAATAAACTAGACTACTAAGTTAATCAAAAAAAATCAGCGATATAGTTTTCAAACATGAAATGAGTTTTTCACATAATAAAAAGAAACCATCTACCAAGAGATACCATAAATTTGCATGCATTCACAATTTTCACGTCATGTTCTATAGCAGTTCATTGTATCTAGAGAGTACAGACTAATTCCCAGAAGAATACAATTTTTTTTTATAAAAGAAAAAATTTCATCAGAGTGAAGACTTCGTGAGAAGATTAAATTAAAAGCAACAGTTCAAAATAGCCCCACCTTTTATGCTGAAGTTAAGAGGACTTCCTACGTGAAGGACTGGATTTTGAGGATATATACGGGCACCAACTCTAATCTGAAAACAATCACTGATTCAGATAGTGCAAGGGGACAGAGGAAGAGGGGATGCAAGATAAATACAAGGCAGAATAGTGAAAATAAGGAGTATAATTTGCACAAAGGGATACTTCATTAGGTAGCATTGAGAAATAAATAAATGTTTATAATTAGGCATATGTCAAGTATAATCTCCAGTGTTCAGCATGATTCAGAAGTCATAATGTTTCCAGCCACCGAGATTGTGGCTTAAATATTTTCAGAAGCCTGCTGTCAATTGATCTTTAAACACTTACCGTATGACAACGGTCTTTTGATAAATGAAGACTTTATTAATGAGGGAAGAAACCAGAACACGAGGATCAGGTATCCTCCTAATAGCAAAAGCAACACGGAGAAAAAAAGAATAAAAAGAATAAAAAAGAAAGATCTCTCCAGTCCTTCTCATTCGACGGACTGATCACAATTAACATATCATATGCATGGCCATGGTTGAAATGTTATTAAGTTGATCATGTATCTGGCTCTTGCATCTAATGATGATTAAGTTGAATCTAAGGCTTTTTTTTCTCTCTGAAGCTAACAGAAACAAACAGTAGAGAGGATGTCAGAACTGCAGGGTTCACTAGGTTCTGAAAAGGTAAATGACCTTGAACAAAATTACAAGCCTGTTTAGGTGCATCAGCATGAAACTATTTCTGTATTCTCATTA
This sequence comes from Styphnolobium japonicum, assembly GCA_023212625.1. Taxonomy (NCBI): domain Eukaryota; kingdom Viridiplantae; phylum Streptophyta; class Magnoliopsida; order Fabales; family Fabaceae; genus Styphnolobium; species Styphnolobium japonicum. The sequence continues at coordinate 30,093,363 of JALBWW010000005.1, read as the reverse complement.
CAAATATAGGTTCAAAAAATTCAGCACAAGGCATAAGAGATCAATATATGTAAATAAAGCAGTAATTTGCTTTTCTAAAGTGCAGGTTTGGGGCAAAAAGCAAATACTTACCAGCACGTAGTCTGATTTTTGTGGAGCTTCACTGATTGATATACGCACAAGAGCTTTACCATGCCGAATTGCCTTTAACCACAAGTCAGTCAGGACAAGAATTCCATTAATTTACTTAGCAGAGCAAAGAGATTTTGGTAGACAGTAAATTAAAAATATTAGACATCACAATATCTAGAGTCTAGACTCCAACAAATGTAGTTTGTTCCAATGCCATGCACTCACAGATAGGCTCTCTTCAAGTTGAATCACAAATATGATTAGAGTGAATTAAGCCAGATCTTGATAGCGCTGTTTTAAAAGCTTAAGCTGCTACATGAAGGCCCAAGATTGGTTTTATATTTCTAACACGCTCCTTCACGCAAGACCTTTTTGGGCTTGAAGCCTAGGTTATGCACATGCCCACTCTACCTTGCACTGAAATTCAACTTTATTTATAATAATGGGGGCGGCAAGGATCGTACTCCTTGACCACTTAGTCATAGAGGCTCTGATAAGGACCAACTATCCCAAGAGCTTAAGCTGATAGGTGAAGGCCCAAGATTGGTTTTATATCTCTAACAGAGACCAAAGTCACATGATACACTTTTGAACAAAACAAAAGGCAAACAATAATTGGAAAAATCTAAGAATGTGCAAGCTGCAGATTATTGTGCTGCTTGTTGCTCAAAATTCAAGAATCATAGACAAGCATGAAAAATGATTTCTAATAAAGCCATCAACAAACCTTGAGATGAACATTCCCTTTTCCATCAATTGTTTTGTTTACGCAAAGAACATGAGGGTAGTTAGTTTCAACATAAAAAGGCACTGCATCGTATGCTTCATAGAAAGGATTTCCTGTTGAAACACAATAAGACGCAATGAAAGATGAGTACTTTCAGTCTGAAAGTTCCTACCTGCAATTCATCACTAAGGGGTCATTGTACCTAGAGCATCATAAAAGCTTGTTGGAAGATCAAGTTCTGCACCAACAGCAAGGTCAATTACATTGAGTAGAACCTCCTTACTGGCTATTCTTACTTGAGTCACCTGAAAATATAGAAAATTTATGATGTCAATTACTATTTCAAAACCAATAAACGCATGTCCAGAATGGAAAGAACATGGTCAATAAAATAGATATACTTATTTTGATAAGACAGAAGGGCACCCAGAGGTGAAGCACAAAAATCTCGCCGCAACAAAAATTTAAACTAACATAATGCTGCCTTCTCTTATCTCAATCAATGAAAATAATGCACAAAGTGGAGAATACAGGTTTAAAATCATTTCATATTCTCAATATCCATTGCGTGAAGTTAAATGTTGATGCCTGTAAAAGACAGCCTGCTCTAGCAGAAACCAGCATGGCCCAAGGCTGAAAAGTAGAGGCTGAGATAATTTGGACTCTCATAGGAGTGCTAACAAGTGGCCCCAATTCAGCAGTATGTGAAAGGTAAAATTCCATACCTCAGCAACCTTGACACAAGAAGCAACCTCTGTTCTTCCTGTGGTACGATCTTTAGCTTGAATGCATGCAAGATTATTACTTGCTGTTGTTTTAATTCTATCCCCATCGATTAATATGGCCTCTTTCTGGAGAGCTTCAGTTTTCTCGAAACTTCTCAATAAAGAATAGTTGATGGTTCCTTTGCGATTCTGACTATCAAATTGTGTATAAGATTCAGAAGATGAAGGCAGAAGACTTTTGGTTGTATAATGGGGAGGAAGAATCCAGGTTATTGGGACTCCCAAAGCAAGGGGAAGATCAGGCACCACTGTTACTGATAAAGATGAACTGTAAAACCTTGACTGTGTCTTTGACCCAGAAGTTGAAAGTTCACATGAGAATGACACAGCAACATTGGTCTTGCCTGCAGATCTGAAAAATAAAAAAAGTTGCCCATGAAGAGACAATAAAGTGATATATAATTTGATATTGTAATACGTATTCCTCTTTTTTATTTTTCAAATTGTTTATAATGATTCATAAATTGACCACATGTTGTAAATTTCATATAAGCTTTTGCATTGCCTCTGATAAGGAATTAATTTCAGAAACATCAAGAAGATAAATGAAACTAAAAAAAACCAAAATAAGGGTTGAAATGACTCTGGGCCAATGATATGTCATAACTGGAAGCATAATAGACCATTATTTGAATTCAGATATTTAAGAATGTTGCATAACTTAATACCTTCCATACAAGACATTAATAAAGCCAGGGTCAATCTCATCCAAATAACCACTAACTTGACTTTCTTCTGAAGCAGTAATCTGGGTCCCATATTTTTCACCATGTAAGTTCTCTGCCACCTTGAAATTCAATACCTAAAGAAACAAAACAAAGCCAAAATTCTTTAGACTATCTTACACATTTGAGCATGATTTTCTTTGGAGGAAATTGACTGGCTGGAAATATGTGGAGAGCAAGGACAGACAGATTACTCCCTTGAATGACAGTCTTATGGGATAGGAGTTTGGAAGGTCATGCTCATGCAGTTTATTTTCTTTAAGGTTGGGACAAGGTTTATAGTATCTTTTTGGCATGATTTCTTGTGTGTCTAAATTAAAGGTTCTGCCAGGTTTGTTAACTATATTAGCCGACCTATCAGCTTTGGCAGCTGTTTTTCTTGAGGTTGAGAATGGAGTTGTCCATTGGACGGAGTCTGTTGATACTTGTGGAAATAAGGAATACAATTGTGGTGGCTTGGTGTTATATGCCAGGCAGATGGTGAGAAAATTGATCATTTGCTGTTGCATTTTCCAGCAGCACAAATTTTGTGTAGTTTGGAATTTTTCATGTTGGTGTGACATTTGAGAACTTTTGTGTTGCTGGAGATTGAATTCTAGTGCTAAACAGGGTCGTTGTATATGGAGAATGCTTCCAGCCAGTGTTACGTGGTCTATAAATTTGATAGGATCATAGGAACATTCAGATCTAACAGGAAAGACAAGTCTTAGAAAGAGTTTACGAGCTGGCTTTTTCAATTATTTGTTTCTTTAGTGCACTGCACATTTTCCTTCTGATTCTTGTGTGTCTTTCTTGGGTTTTTTTAATTGTATATGACTTTTAGGCCATAAGGATCTTTTGACTCCTAGGAGTTATAAACTTTTGTATACAGTGTGTACTTGGGTTGCACCCTGTTAGTGCTCCTTAAATATACTATAGAAAGGAAAAGAAAATCTCATATTCAAATGAAAAGATAGTTGAAGACAAAAACAAACCTTTTCATCTTCTAGAGTCCACTGGTAATTTTTACACAGCTCATAGAAAGAAAACATATTTCCCTGACAATACCAAAAGGTGGTTGATATTAAGATATGAAATACATAAATGAACGGAAACTTTCCTTCTTTATTTTAACTGTTACCTCAGGAAATAACGGGTAAATTGGCAATTCGCGGCCAACTCCAAGTTGTTCACTCTGCACATGCAATGTGACAGTAGATGGAACTCCCACCCTTAGAATGCTCTGTGCTTCACAAATCACAGTATTGCCATCCACAAAGATGCTGGCAAGAATTGTCTGACAATAGTAATGATGTCTTGGATTAGACAAATATCTGACACAAACCAAATATGTTTAAATGTAAAATGCATAACGCACTAACAGTTAAAGAAATAAATATAAAGCAAACAATTTGAATAACTAGCATATGTGTTCCATCTTTTTATTTTCAGTTAGAAAAAGCAGGAAACATTATTAAAAGAAGTAAAGGAAAGAGTACATGTTCAGAAGATAAGATATACACTCGCAAAATCAGAAAAAGACTAGGGATGGCAATTCTCGACCCTATTCGTTAATGTTGAGAGAGAAAGGATCATAGGGAAATCCTAAGTTGTGAGAATGAGTTAGTGAATATCACTGTCCTCTAGTATCTTATTTATAATACTGAATGTTAGGGTAGTACAAGGAGTAGTACAATAGTACAGTAATATATACAAATAAGGAAATAAGGAAACTATTTCTACACTCACCCTCAAGCTGGAGCATATCAGTCATATGCCCAAAGTTTGTTACAAATATAGCTAATTTGAGGACCCCTAAGAGACTTAGTGAATACATCTGCTAATTGATCATTCGAATTGACAAAGGTAGTAGCAATGCATCCAGACAAAATATTTTCTTGGATAAAGTGGCAGTCCACTTCTATATGTTTGGTCCTCTCATGTAACACTAGATTCAATGCAGTATGCAAGGCCGCTTGATTATCACATATCAGTTGCATGAAAGTTGTCAAACACGAGAGTTTAGGTAAACTCATGGAGCTCCAGTAAACTTGACTTGTGAACTCAAGAGTTTACATACTTCAAAAATATTATTTAAAAAACATATCATAGTACCTAAACATAATTTAATAGCATATTCATAACTAATATTCAACATTCCAACTCCATAACATAGCAAACAAAAGCAATTAAGCAAAAACACAACTCAATACTTGACCCAACTATTATATTATACTAAGTCCAACACTTACATTATTTTGTAATTTAACAAAACATAACAAAAATAATAATAAAAACATGAAAATTACCTTCTTAAACCCAATACATATTGCATAATATAGGCAATTCAACCCAAGTACCCAACAAAATCAACTAAAAATGTGCATTTTGAGGCCAAAACCATGTGTAAATCCAAGCTCGAAAAATAGCTAGTAGAACCAAAAGTTTAACGATTTTATCATAGTTTACTTAAACTCGTACGAGTTTGACATAAAAAGAGTTTACATGTGATTTAACTCATTTTTGAGTCCTAAGATCATCAACTCATAAGAGTTTAAGAGTTAACTCAAGAGTTTGTTACAACCATCCGTTTAACATCTCCAAATCTCAACTCCCGAAGCAACTGTTTCAGCCAAATGAGTTCACATATTGCTAATGCCATAGATCGATATTCCGGATCTGCACTAGATCTGGCAACAACATATTATTTCTTACTTTTCCAAGATACTCAGTTGCCTCCAATCAGCACAAAGTAACCTAATGTGGAGCACATATCTAAGGGAGAACCAACCAATCTGCATCTGTAAAGCCAATGACCTGGGTATGACCATTGTCTTCATAGAGAAGTCCTTGACCTAGTGCTCATTTGATATTCTGGAGTATTCGGATTGTAGCGTCCCAATGGTTATCACATGGAGCTTGTAGAAAATGACTAACCACACTTATAGCAAAGAGATGTTCAGCTGAGTAATGGTAAGATAATTTAGTTTTCCACCAAGCCTTCGGTATCTCCCAGGATTCGATAAGGGCTCCCCATGTCCTAGTAGAAGCTTGACGTTCGAATCCATAGTTGTATCTTACAGGTCGGCAGTCTGACATGCCAATCTCCTCTAAAATATCAAGATCCTTTGAGAAATTGCAACACCAGTTGAGGACTGAGCCACCTCAATACCTAGAAAATATGTGTCCCAAATCCTTGGTCTGAAAAAGACAAAATAGGTGTTGTTTCAGTTGACAGATTCCATCTTCATCAATACCTGTGATGACAATATCTTCTATATATAAAACCAAATAGATGCTCTGATGTTGTGGAGAATGGGGATAAAAATAGTGATCTACCCAACTGCGGATCGTGCCAAACTATTGAATTACCATGCTGAATCGCCCAAACCATTCCCGTGAGGACTATTTTAACCTATAAAGAGATTGTCGTAGGCAGAAAACCAATCCAGACTCCCCCTGAGCAATAAAACCAGGTGGTTGCTCTATATAGACTTCTTCTGCAAGCTCCGTATGTATAAAGGCATTTTTAATATCGAGTTAAAAGAGAGGCCAATGGCGCATGGCAGCCATGAAAAGAAGAAGTAGAACATAAGCAATCTTAGCAACAAGAGAGAATGTATCGCCACAGTCCAATCCACATATCTGAGCAAAACCCTTAGCCACCAGGCGGGCTTTCAAGCGATCAATCTGGCCATCAGGGCCAACTTTCACAGCATACACCCGTCGAAATCCAACAGTGGGGTTGCCTAGAGGCAGAGGAACTAACTCCCAAGTGTTGCTAGAGTGCAAAGCAGCCATTTCATCTACCATAGCCTGTTGCCACCCAATATGGGAAAGTACCAATAGAAACAAACAACATGGAGGTGACAAAGGCAAAATATGGGGAGGACAAACGGTGATAATTCAAAAAGGTATAAATGGGATGACGATTACAAGTAGAACAAATAACCACGAATGGAAACTAGAGGACTATTAGGAGGTAGGACCTGGAGCGAAAAAAGTGTTGGATTAGGGCCAAAGTCCACAGGAGCAACAACTTAAGTGTTGGAAGTTGATCAACGATGATAAGTTTGTAGAGGACGAAGAAGAGTAGGTTCGGAAGGAGGTCCATGTAAAGGAATTAGAAGGACGTAAGACACCAAAGAACGCTCAGTAGAAGAAGAGGAGAAGAAAGGTGACTCCTTAAAGAAGGTGTCATCACCTGAGGTAATATAGTAGTTAGTGTCTGGAGAAATCGGGGGAAGGCCGAGCAAACATTGGCAATGAGGGTGGTGGGGTTGGTTGGACGTGAAACCCACCAATAATAGGTGAAGTAGAGAGAACAGCCGCTGGAGGAGAGAGAAAACACCGACGGCTGGAAAAATATATATTTAGGGTTCCTATCCCTTAGCTCTAATACCATGTTGAGAGAGAGAGAGAGAGAGAGGATCATAGGGAAACCCTTAGTTGTGTGAATGAGTTAGTGAATATCATTGTCCTCTAGTATCTTATTTATAATATTGAATGTTAGAGTGGTACACGATGTAGTACAATAATACAGTAAATACAGTAATATATACAAATAAGAAAATAAAGAAATTATTTCTACGGTTAACACATCTTCAAATCAACACTGTAAAAAGGAGTTTGAGTAAGGCATAAATGGGGTTGGGTCAAAAAGGGTCAACCCAACATACATGAATAATAACCATGTTGAATTCAGGTTGAACCATGCAACCCAAAATTGACCCTTTTATTTAAATGGGTATTGTCAAAGACCAACTCACCTAAAAGAATAAAAGCTTCAGTAGTTAGATGGAGGCCTAGAAATGGTTTTTATATCTCTAACACACCCCATCACCCAAGTCTTTTGGGCTTGAAGTGTGGACAATCCACAAGCTCACTTTATATTATGCTGAAATTTAATTTAATTATGAAAAATGGGGGCAGCAAGGATGATAACAGTAGTTAATGAAGCATTGGAAACAATAGGAGTTAATGTTGTTGGAAATAATAACAGTAGTTAATGTAGCATTGGAAATAGTAGGAGTTAATGTAGCATTGGAAACAGTAGGAGTTAATGTAGCATTGGAAATATTAGGATCATAGGAAATAGTTTAATTCCTATTTATTGTTCTGTAAATATAAGATGTATTCATTCCTTTATGTATATAAATACCAGCCTGCTGAGTGAAAATCACTCAAGCAATTCACAGAAATCTCTTCCTAAGTCTATTCTCAAGTCCACTAAAAACATAGCACATAACTCCAAAAGTTTTCCTTCTTTCTCGTTCCTATAACCTCAAGTGCCCCAACAATAATTGTTCCAAGTTTGCAATACAAACTTAAAGCTTGCCACAAACAAAGAGAAGCCTTTTTCCAAACAGTACAGTGTAAAAACAAAAGGAAACAGAACTAGTTTTATTTGACAAAGATGTCAAAATGCCACCTGACTCAAAGCTTAGTATGTCAAGCAAGGGCCTAAGAATAGTTTTTATAACTCTGATCAGCTAAACTATGCATAAACATGAATGTTTAAACAAAATAAGGAACAAAAAATAAGTCTGGGCAGGGTTTCACATCTTACAGTGTTCCCTGTAGAAATTGCCAAGAGCCGTCCAGAATATCTATCAATACTTGCAATTTTATCATTTTTAATTGCATACTCAACATGCACACCAAGAGTTGGGCCTCCTTTCATGGTAAGCTAAGCAAATAAATAAAATAAAATGGTGTCATCATAAAACCAAGAAAAATAAGAGTATAAAACATGACTTAAAGAGAATAATGTTAGTATATGGATTTCTTTTAAAGTTCACATTCTCAAGTCAAACTCGTACTTCCGAAAAAACAACACTTGTACTGTGGAACATACCACATATGATGCACCAGGTAACAGGAAAATATCGAAAGGGTGTATTCTAGGTGGTGCATAAACTTCCACCTTAATAGCTTGACTTTGTATTACGTGTCCAGAATGCTGCATAGTGCTGACCTGGTTTCAATAAATAATGAGTAAGCTTCTGAGTTTTCAAAATTGTATAAAGAAATATGATTGAGATGAAGGTCAAGATTATAGAGGTTGACAATGTACTTACATAAAGGGTTGTAATTCCAAGATGTCTCCCCTTAATTTTAAAACTTGGTGCATTAACATGTCCACCAACAAGACTAGAGAAATCATCAGTATCCACTAGCTCAATTATACTATCCTCAATATGTACATGAAGATTCATGTAAACAAACTGCATCATAGGTTCCAAATCATTAAATTATGACTCCATAGAAAAAACCTCACTCTGACATGTTCCTATAGGTAAAGACGGGCAAGACAACATCCAAAAAAAAAAGGTCAAGAAAATTTATAAGATAACAGTCTCTGTGGAACATATTCAAGGCAGTACAGATTACATCTATGTCCCAAAAGCTCAGATTAAAGCAGGCCAAGCACAAGAAACAGGAGTGTAGCTCCTAAAATTAATTAGGGAAAACAATTCAAACCTGAGAAGCGTGAAAACTGCTTCCATCATTAGTACCAGCCAATAAGTCAAGAGTTTGCAAACTTCCTTCCTGTAAAGATCAGAATAGCATATCATGAAGGAGAAGTTCTAGGTTGGACACATACTCAACACATCACATTTAGGCACAACCAATGAAGAATTGACAAACAATAAAATATGAATTTAAAAATGATAAAAGCAATAGCAAAAACCAACATGCCAGCTTGTTATAGACATGTTGGAGCAGCTAGCAGAAAACTTTAGGGTTTGAAGATGGGCTTATTCAGCTACCAACGGTCACAACCATCTTCCTCTTCAAATGAACCCTAAATTGTTTGGTTTTTTTTGCTTCTTCGCATCATTAGCAGAAGACGAACCCAGTTATCTCAAGAGAGAAGTAAAGATATTTGTGGTCCCCAAATTAAGACACTCAACTAAGGCAAGTAGTAAGAGCTAATCTGCTAGTATTGAAGTCGTCATGTTTTTATGCAGCTTTGTACTCTGGTGAAGATCTGATTGCGGACAAAAACAATTATATGATGTTACAGAATCACATTATTATAATTATCTGGCTAAAATGCAAGGAACCCCCTCCAACTATGGGTCAAGTTTAAAAAAGAACCCACGTGCTTTCAAACTCACTAACATGACTCTCTAAACTAACAAAACAATGTATAATAACCCATCTATTAATCTTCTATTGAAACCATTGACGCAAAAGTAGTCACATGACTGCACATGTTGATTTTTTCACTAATCTCACCTTAAATCATTAATATTTATCCATGAAATCATCTCTAGATCTCTTTTTCTGGCATAGCAGTCAATCCCAGATAGCGGCGCGTAGCGGCCGATCCCAAAAATGCTATAGCGGGATAGCGAATAGCGGGATGGCCGCTACACCAAATATATATATATATATATATGCAATTATACTATACTATATGATAAGACAAAAGAGAAGGTTCAGTCACACAAAAGATGGAGACTTTTTTTTTGTAAGAAAAGAAAGAAAGATAGACTTATTAAGATGCACAGAAGATAACAAGGCAACCTTTGGAGGCACAAGTCTTCTCTTAGTCGCAGCGCTCTCCAGTTCCAGTCACAGCTCGCAGCACCCAGTTGCACTCAAGGGCAGTATGCAGCACCTGCAGCCTTGCATCACTCAAGGGCAGTTCGCAGCACCCAAAGGCAGCTCGTAGCACCCAGTCGCAGCTCGTAGCCTTGCACCAGTCAAGGGCAGTTCGCAACACCTAGTCGCAGCTCGCAACCTTGCACTACTCAAGGGTAGTTCACAGCACCCAGTCGCAGCTCGCGAGATGGCGGGGGCTATGGGGGGGTTGGGTTTTGGAATAGCGGTCGCTATGGCCGCGAAATGGCCGCGAAAGGGCACAATTCTGGGCTGCGATCTCCGCGACGACAAAGTGCTCCGCTACAGGAGCTCCGTTGAGGGTGGGTGGCGCGATGCCACGCTCCACCGCTATAGCGCACGATTGACTACTCTGTTTTCTGGACACTCATTAACCTCATACCACCATTTGAGATTTTCACGAACCGCTCAAACGGTGGTGTGGGGTTAATGAGTGCTCAAAAAAAGAAGCCTAGAGATGATTTGAGGGATAAATACTAATGATTTAAGGTGATATTAGTGAAAAAAATCAACATGTAACTACTTTTCCATTAGTAATTTAAATGGTAAGTTAACAGAAGGATTATTATACACTATTTTGTTAGTTTAGGGAGTCGAGTTGGTGAGTTTGAAAACACGGGGAGTTTTCTAAACTCGACCCATAATTGAAGGGGGTTCTTTGCATTGTAGCCTAATTATCTCAACAATTTTAAATTTTAAATTTCATGTATGGATCTAATTTAATTTATGAATTTAATTATCCTTTCCGCAATTCCCCCCAAAAAAAATTTTGAAGATTTTGACGGATTTTGGCCATGACTTATCTCCATATCATTTAGCATTTTCCATCAAGAAATTCTTGAGAAAATATTCCTTCCTTATTACCAGTGAAAAGGGATTTATGTGGGATGCAATAAAGAAGGTCTCCGTACACACAAGTGGAAACATTTATCCTTCTTTTACGCTAATATTTTTATCTCTTCCCCACATCAAACGTCATAAGCATGGTTGTTAAAATCGCGAGTTAACTCGTGAACTCATCCGAGTTTACGAGTTTAGGCACCAAATCGAGCCAACTCGCCTTCCAACTCGGACCTTGGTAAACTCGGGTGAACTCGGTAAATTCGGGTGAACTCGGGTAAACTCGGATGAACTCGGGTAATCTCGCGAGTTCAAGACCAAGTTCACTGAATTTGGACCATTGTGCTGATTTGAGCCAAAAAAGGCCAAAACGGTGGCGTTTTGTTTCAATTTTCAAAACTCACCGTTTCAGCCAGGTAGAAGATGCTCCATCGCATCCTAAGTTCTCACCACTGCAACTTCTGCTCTGCTCATCTCGTTGAAGCTCGAATTGCATCATTGGTGAGCTGCTCATCTCGCCACTACTCCTCTCACTGTCAATTTGCTCCACACGTGTCTTGGTCAGTTGCGTCTCTTAGCTTTCTGGGTGGGTGTCTGTTGTGCAAGTCCCGCCATTTTATTGTGTCCCTATTAGTCATGGTTGTGGGTTCCTATTGTACGTCTCTATTTTGAACTTGTGTGTTTTATGGGTGCATGTTGCAAGCTCCATTCTGTTGTGGGTGTGTGGGTACATATCTGTTACCTAAGCTTGTTAGTGAATAATTCAGCTTTTTTTTTCCATGTTATTGAAGAATTAGGAATTGTGAATACTTTGAATGCTTGAGTGTTCTTCACTCAGCTGAAGGATATATAGATAGATAATTTACATAAGATAATAATTTACATTATCTCTAACACACTCATTATCTAACACACTCATTACACACACACTACACCTAACGTACTCATCACACACACACTACACCTAACACACTTATTACAAACAGCATAGCACACACTTCATTATACAGCTAATAATATTCTATTTTCAACACTCTCCCTCAAGATTGAGCATATAAATCAAATGCTCCAAGCTTGGAACAGATATTCTGAATTCTTGGTCCTCTTAGTGATTTTGTGAAGATGTCTGCCAGTTGATCAATAGAAAAAACTGATTCTGTGATGACTTCTTTAGAAAGTACTATCTCCCTTACAAAGTGAAAATCAATTTAAATGTGTTTAGTTCTCTCATGGAATCTTGGATTAGAAGCTATATGCAAGGTCAGCTGGTTATCACAACATAGTTTCATTTGTTGAGTATTCCCAAACTTCAGTTCTTGAAGAATTTGTTTAATCCAAATAAGCTCACATGTGGCTACAGCCATAGCTCTGTATTCAGCTTCTGCACTAGATCTTGCAACAACATTTTGTTTCTTACTTTTCCATGAGACAAGATTTCCTCCAATAGACACACAGTATCCTGAAGTGGAACGCCTATCAATGGGTGAACCTGCCCAATCTGCATCACAAAATCCAACTATTTGAGTGCTCCCTTTGTCTTCATAGAGTAGTCCTTGTCCCGGGGTCCTTTTAATGTATCTCAGAATTCGGATTACTGCATCCCAATGATCATTATGAGGAGATTGCATGAATTGACTTACCACTCCAACTGCAAAGGAAATATCTGGCCTTGTAATAGTGAGGTAGATGAGTTTTCCAACCAATCTCCGATATCTTTTAGGATTAGAATAAGTCTCCCCCTGGTTGGGTAGTAATTTCAAATTTGGATCCATGGGACTATCAGCTGGTTTACAGTCTAACATACTAGTTTCTTTAAGTATGTCTAACGCATACTTTCTTTGTGAGATGATAATCCCATTCTCTGACTGGGCAACTTCAATTCCAAGAAAATATTTCAGCTTTCCCAAATCCTTAGTCTGAAAATGACTAAATAAATGTTCCTTTAACTGAGAAATTTTCTTTGGGTCATTTCCTGTAATGACTATATCATCTACATATACTACCAAGTAAACACATCTACCTGGAGAGATATGGCAATAAAAAACTGAATGGTCTGCTTCACTACGTTTCATTCCAAAAGCCTGAACAATAGAGCTGAATTTTCCAAACCAAGCTCGTGGGGATTGTTTGAGTCCATAAAGAGATCGTTGCAATTTGCAAACCAAGCCAGACTCCCCCTGAGCAACAAATCCAGGTGGTTGCTCCATATAGATCTCCTCTTCTAATTCTCCGTGTAGGAATGCATTTTTAATATCCAACTGATATAATGGCCAATGGTTGATGGCAGCTATGGCAAGAAAGAGGCGAACAGAAGCAATTTTGGCCACAGGGGAAAAAGTATCGCCATAGTCAAGACCATAAATCTGGGTATAACCTTTTGCAACCAATCTGGCACACTACACCTAACGTATTCATCACACACACACTACACCTAACACACTTATTACAAACAGCACAGCACACACTTCATTATACAGCTAATAATATTCTATTTTCAACACGTCATTCCAGCATGTCTGAAATGTTGGTGCCCCTTATGATTTGCTGATTTATGTATGGCTTTAATTTTTACTATCATATTTTGTTACTTTTTTTTATTATTTATTATGGAGTTAGAATGTTGAATGTTGATTATGCATATGTTATTTTATTATGTTTTAGTACTATGATATTATTTTTTAATATTATTTTTTAAGTAGGTAAACTCTTACGAGTTAAGAGTTTACGATTTGAGTTTACGAGTCGAGTTTACCAAGGCTCCACGAGTTTAGGTAAACTCGCGAGTTTGACAACCTTGGTCATAAGATCCTTTTTCTTCATCACCGAAGCTTTATGTTTTCCCGCTTTGACTAATTGAGTCCTCAATCCTCATCAGCAAAGGATGTAAAGGATTCATTGTTATGTTTGGGGAAGTTGATTCCATGTGGTTCCATAAGAAAGAAGGAAAACCCCAAAGCTGGTAAGAGTGTTAAAGACTAGAGAAGGATGATTATCTATGTGGTGGACAGCGGATTGAGTTATTAATTCTTGTTAATTTTTCTTATAAATTTTTATTAGAAGTCAGGTTTGGGCAGGCTACAAAGGTGTTATTCAGCTTTCTTTTAGTCTTTCCTACCGGTCTTTTTGTGGGACATTTTGTGCTGGGTACGTGTCCATCCAAAAAAATATCATGATGAAGACAGTGTAGACCAAAACACGAGAATATTTTAGGCAAGACATACCATTAGGCTAATCTCTTCTCCCGACATGATCTTAATCCACTCTATATCTGCAACTTGGACCTGTAATATTTAATCATTATAAGCATCAAACATTAGACAAAATCACTTGATCATCATACACCAAGACCAAGTTGCGTTGCAGTACAGAAAACTAAGACATGCAAATTTCAAATCCAATTGACACTGGCAAGTGATAACTTTTGAACTCTTACTACCTCAAGTCAATAAATTATTAAATTTTCATTTCAGGATGGAAAGCTTTACTCTGGAACTTGAGGTCATAATTATATATGACCATATAAACTAAATTTTGTTATTTTGGTCCGCCAAAGTGCAGCTCCATACAAAAAGTAAATGAGGTATATGTTCTTAAGCTGCAAAACCACACACTATGAACCAATTTGCAATTATAACTCTTTCAGATGCTAAACTAATAATAAGGAGACGAGGAAAATGATATTTCTGGTAAGTGGGAATGTGTTACACTAAAACCAATTACAGAGATTTGGTATTGATATTTAAGTTTGAATGACAAGACACAAAAGTAATAAAGAATTACAGCAATAAGAAGAAAGATGAGCTGTTGGACATTTATCATTTTAAGATATAAGAGATTATAACTATATACTTGGAAAATCCTCTGATTGATCATAAAATTGATGTAGGGAAAATTGGATTTCTACAAGATTATTTCCTTTCCACCAAAATTTGCAAAAATGGGATATTTCTGTAAAAAGCTGGGAAACGTTCAGGGAAGAGGGGATGATAAGTCCCATACACCATAATGTAAGAGAAAAGAGAGAATATATTACAACTTCTGTGTCGTAAGAAATAAAATAGACAGCAAAACCAAGCATTTTCCTTAAATTTCAAGCAATTGAAAATTTAGAGAAAAAGGGAGCTTACAAGTGCAGATGCTTTTAGTGGAGGAGTTAGCCCAATGTCATATAAAGTCAGATTAGCTATCCCTAATCCTTTAGGGGACAGAATCAGTTGTAGGCATTGTAATCCTGATGGTGGTTGGATAACTTCTACAACTTGAGAATCATTTGTAACAGCTTCCAAGAAACAGCTCCCACCAGTTATGGACAAATTTACCTGGAGGCAGACATACAAGGTAGTAAAAAAAGCCTCAAGTGCTAACTAAAATGAATGAAAAGTTTAATTTCATGAACAAAAAACATTGTGCAAGACATATTTGGATCGCGAATATGGGCAAGAAAAGCAAGTGGGATCAAACCCCCTCCCCTCCCCTCCCCTCGGCTCTAACTCAAATATACCCCTTTAGACCAAATAATCATGCCCTCAACCCATAGCCAATTAGATATCTTGGTGAAAATTAATAAGGGTTTTGACTCAATACTTTCTTGTGTTTTAGCACATTTTGGTAATTAAAAAAAGTGGAAATAGTTGGCAACAATTTTAAATTCTAAGAGTTACCCATGCTCTTCTGCTTCCAGAGTATAATTTTATTCACCTCTCTTGGTTTCATGTAACAGTATCAGACATTGGTGCATGAAGGTTTCAGACGTAGTTATATTATTACATTGCCCCATTGATTGTAAATGTCAACATGTCATATCTAAGACTAATCATTTTTTAACATGGTAATTTCACTGTAAGATGAACAGTAAAATTGAAGGTAAATTAATTCAATCAAATTATGTAATCATATGTCTTTTTTGACGGGACTAATAATATATAGAGCAAAGTTCTATGCCAAAACTCCAAAAAGTTCTGTTTTCATTAAATTTATGATACCGCATAATTATATTGCAGCAAACCAGAACATAATCTGGCAAAATATTGCTCCAATGGGATTGTGCACGGTGAAGCCTTGAGCAGAAAATCAATGAATAAATATTGATAAAATACTGCCATGATCTCAGCAAATACATGAAAACCTACCCATCCTCTCTTCAAAAGTAAAAAAGCAAACCCGGAGTGCAGCCAATGTGCAAATTGCAATGAATCATTTTAACAGGAAAATGTCAAAAGACCAATGAAAAATCGATGTTTCAGTGAGCCTCAAACAAAGCATTAATAAAGCTGGGGGCCCCTCTGAGGTCTCATCAAGATTCAACAAGAAACATAGAAAATCTCTACAAATAATGGTGTTACCTTTGCATTAGGATTGAAATATAATAAGTTGAACTCTGGATCAATTCTTAGGGTAGAAACAAGCTGCATTGTACACCAATGTAAAAATAAGACAACTTTTCAAGACAGAATAACAACAATAAGATTATATAGGTGCTACAAAATCCCATCATAAAGAAACCGAACTGTAGGGAGAAGATACTGAACATGATCATGAAACTTATAAACTAATCAATTTTAATCATGGAAAATAAAAGAATCAGCTTTAGATGTAAGAAAAATTAATTCCAATAGATAGTACCTGTAAACGAATTGCATCTGTCAGAACATTTTCAGTCTCAGGAAACTGATGAAAAGTATCATCTCCCAAGCTATCACGAAAGCCAGTAACAGTAGCACGAACAATGCACTAAGAAACACAGCATTTAAGGTCACTTTAGTTACCCATACATTAGAACAAGATAAGTATATGTCATGATTTTCTGAAAAAGAATTAGCAATTAGGAAAGAAAAAATTTACATGAATGTTACACAGCCACATATACATCATAAAGGACCCGTTATAACTTATTCAAAAGTAATACACTATTTATGCAACAACTATCTAAAAGCATGACTTTGAGAATTAACAGACAACAGTCCTATAACTTTCCAAATAGCAGCAATAAGCTTATTATTATACCATAACTTATCAGCAGATGTTTACATTCATATATCATTATAATCATAATCTGGATGTCCCAACTGTGTTAGGCATCTTAAATCATCCATAAAGTAGGTGAATTGGGAAGATTGGAGCTTCCTCAAACAAAATGATTTTACAAGTATAATTTATCTGATTAGTGTATTCTAGTCAAGACTTATCACAAATAGGTAAGGTACATATAGTACAAAATCACTTGCATAAATCCTTAGGGTCTTAGGCGGGAGTCAAAGAATGACATTTTAGTACCTAACATGTTCTCTCACACAATATCTAATTCAGTTTGAAGTGTAGACAAAGCACATGCCTATCACTATCTTATGCTGAGATTTAATTATAGAATAGAGATGGCAGATCAAACTCTAAATCACTTTATTAACATGGCTGTGACACGATATCAAAGAATTACACAAATAAATAGGAAGGGGCCAAAAATTCGCAGCCATCCACTGAGATACTAATATACAAAAGATTATATATTAATCAGTTTGAGCATGGACATAGGGAAGATTTATTAGACAAAACTAACAATAATTTAAACAGACAAGCAGGTCCATTACATCATAAAAACTAATATTTCATTCTATGATATAGGATTAGCAGTAGGTAATTTATTAAATTTAGGTTTAAATAAACTTTTGGTCCCTATAGTTTACACTCATTTTTAATTTAGTCCTTATACTTTTTTTCTTTGTAAATCAGTCTTTATACTTACAATCGTTTGCAAAATGATCCCTACCATTAGATTTGGTTATGACGCCGTTAGTTTATAGGGACCAAATTAAAAATAGGAGAAAACTATAGGGACCAAATTGAAAACTTATAGGAACCAAATTGCAAACAAGATAAAACTATAGGGACCATAAACTGAATGCATCAAATCCAAAACTAACGACAGGGACCATTTAGTTAATTTTTTTTTATTAAAAAAGAATTTCATTAAGATGAAGAGAAAGAGTTACAAAAGGATTGGAGGATAAGGAATCCTCAAAGACAAAAGTGTAAGTTGCAAGACAATAGAGAAAAAGGAAAACATAAAAAGAGCAAAGCTGCCTAATCCCTAGTCAAATTTGTAAGGGAAAGCCACTTAAAAAGACCATGTGCTTTACACCAAATAGAGGCCAAATGCCGAATCTTATCCTAAATCAAATGTTGTGCCGAAAAAACCTCCTTAAAAATCTGTGAGTTAAGCTCCAACCAAATACACCAAAGAGTGGAGAAGATTGCACATTGCCACAAACTTTTAGCCTCTTTACTTCTAACCATTTTGCTAATGATTGTAAGTACAATGACTGATTTACAAAGAAAAAAAGCATAAAGACTAAATTAAAAATAAGTATAAACTATAAGAACCAAAAGTTTATTTAAACGTTAAATTTAAAATAGATAAGCTACATAACCGAACCCACATAGTGGGAAAAGGCTTTAGTGGTTGTTGTTGTGTAAAATACATAAGCTACGAACTCACAGGCCTCACACCACTCACCCCCGGTGCACTTATTTCTTGTATGTTTAATAGTACTTTTTCTATAAAAAAATAGAGTAAACACTCATTTTGGTCCTCCAAAGATATAAGTATCATCTAGTTTGGCCCTCCAATAAAAAATACATCAAAATAGTCTTTTCAATGTTAAGTTTTGACATAAAATTGATAGTCAAAAATGACATTAAATGACCAATTTGATGTCAAAAATTGACATTGAATAACCATTTTGATGTATTTATTATTGAAGGACCAAACTAATGGCACTTGTATATTTGAAGGATCAAAATTGGTGTGTTTACTCAACAAAAAAAAATTAAATATAGGATAGGAAACATAGTTGCCAAACTCAAGTTAACTTGCAAAATACAAGTTAACAAGTCTAGATAAGAAAACCCAAGTTAACTCACAATTGTCTTATTATAAATACATTTGTGGTAAATTCATAACCTCATCATGAACTCATGTAAACTCGTACTGAGCTTGTGGGTAAACTTGCAAACTGTAAAATAATGACTACTTTCATGTTGGCTAATTTTTTATACTTTGGTTTTAGTTGAATAGTTGCTAGTTTGATTCATTGAATTGGTACAATTAGTGATTAGTCTAGTGTTTTTATGATAATTAAAAATACTAAAATGCATTTATAATATATGACTTAAGGTATTAATTATATAGTGACTAAACCGATTGTTAGGAAAGTATATAACAATTATGTTTGAATATCTAAGAATATCTTCAGGGTATTTTAGCATATCTTTAAAATATCTTAGCATATCTTCAGAAGATCTTTAAAATATATTATAGAATCAATTAATCCTCTAATTGAATAAGCAATCTTAGGAGTTGTTTCCTAATTTCATTATGTTTCCTGATTTGTTTCCTTTTTTAATTAGGGTTATCAGTCTTATTGTCTTAGTGGGCTTGGACTTGTACTAGTAGTAATACACTAGTACTTGACCTAATTATTAGTATAAATAGGAGTTAGTGCTTTGTATTTTACAAGACATCAAATCAATCCAATCTCATACTATTCATTAGTATTTCTTCTCTCTTTTACTCCTTCCCTATCTAAACCCTATAATCTCAACAAATTATATAACATAATGGCGCAGCTCTTTATTATGAGTTTTAACCAAATATAATCAATTCTTCTCCTTCATCCTTTCAAAAGAACTCCCTCTCTTCCCATGCAATTTTTCATACTAAACTGTTCAAAGGCTTTTTTAGGAGAAGCACATTAACATTACTAAAGTTCTCCTCTAAATATGAAAGCCTTAGTAAATCCAGCAGAAAAAATATATCTAAAAAATATTAAAATTCAAAAAAAAATTCAATAAAGCTTATAGACAAACATAAAAAGCAGAAAAAACATATTATATAGAAGAAATCCTTGTCAGAAGCAATCTAGACACAGTTACCAGAGAAAGCTCTTCAAGCCAATGAAAAATAAATAATCAGATAACAAAAATACTATCCAAAGACTGTCTATACTAAAAAAGGAAATCAAAATACAAAATATTGATATATAGATCAAAAGTTATAAAAATTAAACATCAATTCCGTATAACAGTATTGGTACTAACTACTAAGTATAAGTAGGGCATATATAAACAAAAAATAATATTCGAAGACAAGCCGAAATAAACTAGTTTTCGGGAAAGCAAATTTTCACAAGCCAGTTGTTCAATTACCAGAAGTTTCCAAATAAGGTAATAAGGCTAGACAGTAAATAAAATGACAAAATTATCAGAAATCTTTCAGTACCAATCCTGATTCATTTTGCAAGACCAAAAATCTCTCCCACTTGTTGGACTTCACAATATCAAAAGCATCATCCCAATATGCTAGTCCCTCACAACTGCTAAGTTCCCACCTCAAACTGAGAGAAGATGAGTTTGCAAAAGCTTCTCCAAAGTCACTAATACCAGCTGCAGCTATCCGAATAGGGCGCCCATTTGCCACAGTAACAGGGGCATCACGAAGTCGCCCTGAACTACGGTCAGCTTGAACTGCAGCTCTAATAATTTCATATTCATTCACTGCAAAGCACAATTCAGTCAAGAGATAGAAGATCTCAAATATTGTGTTGTCAATGACTGAAACTCATATTATGCAAAATAATGTTTACCTGGTTCATCAGCTATAAGTACAATAGAAGAAGGAATGCTACATGTAACTGACAGCCAAGCTTCAGCTACTGAAGGCAGAGGATGGTCATCCCCAACCAAATTTCCACGTCGGAAAATAACTTTCTGAGTCAATTGAAATTAGAAAAGGTTATTATATGCTGACTTCTATGTCATCTTAAATATACTAGGAAACTTTCTACCATGAAAGGAATACTGAAACTTACAAAGGTTCCCAGTGTTTGACATAAAACTCCATACAAACTCCTATAGCTGCCTGATATCCGATGCACAAGAACTCCATCTTCAGCCAGAGCATTCTCTTCATCCAAAACTTCCACAGTTTCATTGAAATCAATACCTTTGTCCCACTGTTCAGGTCCACCAACAAGTAATATGTCTAACTTCGTCCCAGGGACAAGATATAACTTCTCTAAGCTATCTGATTGCTTATTACTTTCTGCTTGAGCCAAGTCAAACCAGTAACCACCAAATTGGCTTCCATCACCTGCCTGACGTACAATAAGTGGTAGATAAGCCGCAATACGTAAAGATGCTTTTAAGACAACAGGACCATGAAAAGAGTAGTCGTATTGGTGATATTCTTTAGAGAGTATGGCATGGATCACAGCTTGACCAGGATTAGAAGCATATATATATGTCCAAGAACAGGGAAAGCCATCAGCTGATGAATGAAGCTGAGTATTTAGCACTGTTTCCGTGTATGACAACTCCCCGGTTGCATTGACAATTACAAAAGACTCACTTCCAGCTTTCCACTTTATCAAAGAATTAAAGGCATCGCATCTATAGAAAAAGGCACCTGCACATGACAAATCAACATAAGCAAAAATGCCAAGCAGTAAAATGGAAAAGAAACTTCACTATATCCTCGAATATGGTGTCACCATTTGCAGCTTTCATTGTCACAGCAGCTTGAAGATGTGATCCAACAACAGTTTCTACAGGAAAATTATGAAGCATAACCATAGAAGATGGAATGGAGACTTCAACAATGACCTATAAGAAAATATGAATTACAAAATAAAAACATAGTACAAATTGTATAGACATCCAAAGCAATTTGAAATAAAATTTATGAATATGTATGCATGGAGAGAAGACAAACAAATACCACAGAGTGTCAGACAGAAAACATCTCTCAGAACATTTTATAATAAGAAAAACATCCCACTATCATCTGAAATTAAACCAGACTATCTAGTGTCTACATTCTGATTTCCCTCTCCCCTTATTTTTCAGAAAAACCTCACTAGTGTCTTCATGATAGCACAATCACACCTCTGTAATATTATCCAATGAATACGAAGAAAAAAAGATGCATCATAAATCATAAACATCTCATTCTCATCTGAGATCAGCATTCAAGGAACTCATTGAAGTGGCTGCAGACAGACGACATTTGGGATGTAGTAGCAGAACAAATACCAACTACATGATTGAGAAAGGACCATTTTAATAGTGCTTCCCATCAAATTTCTCATCAGAAATCTCCGCAGAAGCAGATAACACTTCAAAAACAATTGTCGACTTATAACGCATCTCTGGCTTGCCCAAGCTCACCTTCGAAGACTCCAGTTGATCCTTAACCTGTTCCTTAGCCATACTTCAAAGTTCAAACAGTGGATGAAACAAACCCTCCAAAGAGATGAATTCAAGATTCAAGTCCACACCAGAACCCCTATGGTGAACAACAAACAAAGGAAAACATAAAACAACTTGGAAGGACCACAGAAATAACGACCAAGCCTACCAAGCTCCCTAGGCTTGAACGCAAGATACCAAGCCAACCCCAAACAGCCAAAATCACCACCCCAACATGTGACCCCCTAGGCCACCAGCAATCCTTGCTGCAACTTACCAGATTCCAGCATTGAGCATATGAGTGTGACTCTCAATCACACATCAATCTCCACAAACCAGTACAAAATTTGCTTCAAAAGAACAAGGGAAGGGATCAACCAAATCTGGGCAAGAAAATCAGATTTTTTATTTTTTTGGAAAAACAGAGGCAATAACCTAGGCACCTAGCTCTTGATATCATGTAGAAAGGAATCAAGTGAGAGACAGAGAAGGAATGAACTGTAATGGGATGTACTCACTTGATTTTAGTTAGCCTCCCTGTGTGTATTTATACCAATAAAGCAGATGTAGTACAAGTGAAATACAATTGAAGTACAACACTTGCAGGCCCAGCCAATATGCTTAACAAATACTATATTACTACTCTCTAACATAAACAATGTTCTTACATTCAAATATCATATTATATAACATAGGAACAGATGCAAAGCAATGATGAAAGATTTGGGCTTCAGGAACCACATATGATCAAATTTACAAAAGATATTCGGTGTAAACAAATAAAACTACCTTAATAACATTACCTCATCATAATTTAGTGAATCATATACGGATAACACTTTAATAGTAGCTTTACCAGGCTTTTTCGCCTGGACAATACCAAAAGCTGATGCAGATACAGTAGATGTGTCTGAAGACAACCATTTGTAGTCACTCGCTGCATTTGCGCAACCTACACCAGGTAGTGGGATCAAAAGTACAACAACAAATATCAGAATATGCTAGTTGCTTCAGATTGGAGCAGATAGAAAAAGCTTCCAACCTCCTATAGCTTTTAACTCCACCTCCTGAAAAACACCAGGGGCCCAAGGCAGTAAGATGCTTCCACTTTCATTGCCCAAAGTGAATTTTACTTGATCACAAACCATGATTTCTTGAACAACCCTGATAACCTACAAGGTTTAACAAAACAATTGAGACCCTAAAAAAATACTTGAATGTTCGTAAGTATCAAGCAACACATAACCTCTTTCCACCCCCCCCCCCAAACAAAGAAGAAACACGTAATAACCATAGAGTAACATATGGTCCATCAAGAAAAAGAGGCTGCAAATAATTGAGGAGGAAGGAATTAAAGAAGAATATGCTTCTACAAGAAAGAGTGATCACCTCCTTTTTGTCATCATCCCCACTAGGATAGCTCAAAGAAGCTGTCAATTTTCTGAGTTCTGGTGAATATGCTTTCAAGATTTTAGAATTTCGCCAGCCATGTTTGACAGCGATATCTTTTGAAACCCAAAATGTTTTCCAGTAATCAGACTGGTTATCATAAACCTTAATATCATCATTCTGCAATGCAGTGAAGAATGTTCTAAGTGAAAACTATCAAAAGAAAAACACATAACCAATTTATATAAGAGAGGAAAGAGATTGATTACAAGAGAAATTTCCAATACAGATGTATAATTTTTAAGTACAACAGAAGAAATAAGACTAGCAATGCAAACTGAAAATAATCACAAAATGCCATGACCACATATCTTTTTATCAACAGGCAAATTTGAAGATGTGTCCTAATCATTTCAGTATTGAATGCTTAAACTAAGAATTGCCTTTAATTGAATTTTGCTCTTGATAGGGTGGTTAATTCACCTGCAATGCTTGACCTCTTATGGTGTAAGGATTAGACAATAAGTCAGGGATGACATTGAAATAGTACGGCAATTTCCATTTAAAGAAAGAAAAAAAAACAGCATTGTCTTCCTTAAGATATGTTGTTTTAGAAGTCATTGGTTCAGGTAGTAACCAAGTGGTATAGTGATACACGCTGGGCCAAGAGGATGAGATGACTTGCCCGTTGTCATATAGATCATTAAACAGAAAAAAACAAAACAAATCCTTGAAAAAGTCATACCACTGAAGTATTATTAAGTTGTTTCCAGTATCTTTCATATATTTTTTGCATGTGAATCTTTTTATTTTCTAAAAAATGGTAAAGTTTAGGAGGTAAAAACACTATAATTTATTATGTAGATAAATGCTATTTGGAAACATTTAGGTAAGTTTTCCTTGAAATCTGAACATATAAAATAGATAGGCTAGATGCAGATCAGAGAAGAAAATTTAACAAGTCAATATAAACATGCTTTACCATTGTAGTTATTAAAATAATCAAAGTAGAATAATGCAATCTACCTCTGTAATATAAATCTCTTCTGCATCATGACCACGTGCAAAAACCTTTATCTGGATAAGATATTGATGGCCAGATACAACATACCAACAGGCCACTAGGGGAATAGATTTGATTCCTTCCACAGGATCACCAGAACTAGATAAAGGTGCTATATATAAACATAAAGAATCTGGAAGGACCACATTCAGTGAAGACGTTTGTACATGGCCAGCAACCCGTGTATCTTCAACAATGATAGCTGTCATCCCCAGGTTCCACGCATATGCTAACCCCATCATTGAGTCAACCTGAGCAACGGAAGCATTTGAGACAGACCAGAGATGATGTGGTGAAGGTAAAGTGACCACTACAAATGCCAAAGAAAAATATTGGTAAGACCGTTGATAATATGCTGACCTACAGCATAACAGAATCCAATATATAGAAGTCATTAGTATGAAGGGATAGACCACAAAATACTTGTCTAAACAGGTTCCATGCATAACGGACAAAGGAACTGCCTTAAAATACCCATTAGCTGAAACCCAGAAAGAGGCTAAGAACACAAGCCTGCTTCACGAAAAAAGGTGAAGAAAGAAACTGCTGAGTAAAAGTTCTGGCATTTTGCTCCATCCAAATACCACGAGCACCAGCCAAAAGTGCAAATATCCCAAGCACCTTATTCCCTTTTACCCAAAAAAAGTCAAAAGCAGGTAGAAGAAAAGAACTCCAAATTAGGCAGACATATCCAATGCCCTCCAAAGAGCCCAAATTGTGATTGTATTTGCTATAATAGAACTGAATTAGAAAAGAATAAATTTGTATAGTGTAAAAGTAGTTTAGTGGAAATTCAGCCTGATTCTATTGTTCTTTTGGCATTTGAGGGGCTTCTTGGTGAGATACTTGATTGGCCAATGTGAACAAAGTAGCAAATGATCAATATAAAGATCCCATAAAATAAATATACCCTCATATTTGCTTTTCCACGCTATCAGAAAATGAATACCATTAAAGTATTTTGTTTTAGATAGAAAGAAAAAAAATCATAAAGAGAGAAAAGGAATACAGTGCAGGAGGATCAGAAACCTCCTAAAACAGAGAATCAACAAAGAAATATAAACATCAGCTAAAAGAAGAAAACCATTCTCTCATTGCAAATCAGACAAGGAATCTCTGTTTGGAAACCCATAAGCTTAATCTGACAAGAAAGCTAAGGAAACAAGCCTATCCCACAAAAAATGAGGAGGAAGAAATCTCCGGTTAATTCCAGAGTAATGAACCAGCCAAATGCACCACACTCCAGAAAAAGGAGCACAATTCCAAAGCACCTTACTCTCCTTTCTATGCCCAAAACCTCTAAACCCAATAGGAAAAAAGAACTTCCAAATTAGGTAGAGAGATCCATAATTCTCCATAAAGCCCAAACAACTTACTCCATAGCTGCCAACCTACCGCTAAATGCAGGAACAGATGAATATTTGATTCAAAACTCTTGTGATCCAGATTCCAGACCACAAATATCAGAGAAAAGGGCTTATGAGGCCTATACACCTGTAACAAGTCTTTAGTATTAAACATATTGAGAAATGCAGTCCAAACAAAAGCCTTAACCTTAGACAGAGATTTAGCCTTCCAAAATAGAGATGTTGGAGCTAAATTTTGAGGAAAAGGGTTGCAAATTAGAAGAATTCATTAAAAGCAGAGTACAGGTAAGGAGGACAAAAATTCTCCTAAAATACAGAAAAATAAAGAGTCTCCATCTGTAAATGGTTAATAATAGTCCTAGTGGCTGGTTCTACAATTTGACAGCATAATCACAGAAATAAAGGATTTACAACTTTAAAGGACTACCACGAAGATTTAAAATGAAAATTGAAAAAAAATTAGAAAACCTTGAGGAACATTCCCACGGATGACTTTAAGGGTATAGGGAATGACTGCACCAACAAGAACAAAAACTGGCGAGGGAGGATCAAGTGACATAGCTTCAGCAACAGTGAGAACAATCTGATCAGCCAAATTCTTTAACTGTGGCTCAAGCAAATGCACTGACACAATCTCATGGCCAATCTCAATTCCCTTTACTACAAATAAATCAGAAAATACACCCTGCAAAACAGGACCAGGAAAAAAGGTTGAATATAATATTAAATATGCATTATAGCACAGTGGCTTAACTCATTTAAACCTGCTTGCAGCAGACTTACATTGTCTTCAAGTTTTATTTGTATATCTAAGTCACCACAGAGTCCTCCACAATCACTAAGGGGAGAATCCTTTAGAGGAACATTAACAAGGTGATGAGGTAATCCATTGTCTTCAGGCACAAGGTTCCACATAAACTGTAAGCCAACTAATGAGGAAAATACATTTTCTGCAGTACAAAAGAGAAAGTAGAATAAATATTTCCAATCTGACCAAAATACGATTAAGGAGAAAAAAAAGGATAAAACTGAAATTAGTAGAAAATTTTAAGGTGAAAATGAATAAATCTAAAAGATAAATAAATAAATTCTGAATAGTTGATTGTCTATGTATAACATGCTCAAAAGAAAAACGGAGCAAAATAAGCCCTACAGTACTTCTCATGCCAATCCTGTAATGAGATGCCTTCTTTTGTTTACTAAAGGAAGAGAAAGCATATTTGCAAGAGAATAATCCTGTACAGGTGACACATAGAATACGCAAAATAGAAAACTGACCGTAATCAAGAGGTATATAATGGTTTGGGAGTTTCATGATCTAAAAATATAAAGTACAAAAATCCCAAGAAATGTAAAAAATCAATAAGTTTTCACGAATAACCTTGACTGTCAAAGGCACGGATGCGTAGTGTAGCAAGCCCATCTAAATCAAGCTTAATAGAATTATGAAATATCTGTATTCTGGATATGTTGTCAATGAAGACTTTGCATCGAATTACAATTCCAGTTTGCACATGTGCAGCATAAACAGCAGTCTCCTTTCGACCACTATAAGGGGCAATCGATCGCAGCCTCGCACTAGTTGAGCATTTGCTGCTTGAATTATACTCAGGTAAAACAGACAGAACATCATGATGATCCCATGACCTAAGAATGTGTTCAAAAATAAATAAAAATTGCAAAAAAAAAACATCAGAATCAACTCAATAGTAAAGGATTACAACAAAAACGCATACATGAATCAAGGAAAACTACCACTTCGAAAAGCCGAGTTGAGAATGAATAATTTAAATAATTTTAACATTCAGCTTTTTCTACTATCTTTCCATTAAGCGTGATGAAAAATGGAAAAAAGAAAGAAAATAGAAGGGCACCAGTTGAAGCAACCATCACTTCCTTGAAGCCTGTACTCGACAGGAAAAGTCATTTTGGGTGGCAAGAGTAGATTAACATCTGCAATGTGCGGGCCATATGATGCACTCTGCTCCACCCACGCTCCCACGATTAGGAGACAACTCAGCAACAGAGCCAGGTTCGCCATCTCCTCGTTCAGATCATTCACGACAAATCATGAGCTACCAAGGGATTTTGCATTGCTTCGTTGACTACGAAAATGGTAAGATTCTGAGTTCAATAATTGAAAGTGAAAGTTATGTTCGTGATCTGAGGAGGGTTTAGGGTTTTGGGGAACAGCTGAAAGGAGAATGAGCGAGAAGTAGTGGATCGCACGAGACTGGTAGGTGGCACTGCCTGATTGGTGAAAAGGTGGAAAGTGTTGTCTAACACCTAGAGATTCTTAAGTACTATGCTGAAAACTGAAAAGTATGTTTGGGTGGAAAAGTTTGTAAGCGAAAAATATTTCTTTTTTGGTAAATATTAATTTTATTTGATAATTTTTTAAGATGAAAAGGAAAAAATAAAATTTATTATTTAAAATTTTTAAAAAATTATTTTTTTAATAAATATTTTATAATTTAATTTTAAAAAATACTTTTTCTTGCTCCTTCTTTTTAAATTCTTTCATCGTAAACATATTATAAAAATATTGTTTATGAAATATTAAATATTATTAATAAATTATTTTAATTACTTAGTAAAAAATAAAAAATAATTCTTAATATTTTAAGATATTAAATATTTTACTTTTATATTTAACACTTTTCATTTTAATTCCTTCACAATATAATCAAATGCCTTATAATCAATCTTTATTTTTAACAATATCAAAAATATAGAGGGTTTTCATGTTTTGTGCTTGGGCACGTGAATTCTACTATTAATATATTGAGGTTCTCCATAATATTATCCATTGAACACATTTATAAGTGAGTTGGATTTAGTGGGTATACCCAAGCTTAATTATTTTGAATAATAATTTTTTACATTATAAGTTTTTTTTTTCGATTAATCTAAGAGAAATTTAATCTGACTTACGAATATTGGATAGATCCCAAATAATATGGGCAACTGTTAACATCTTACTTCCTAACCTTCTAATTTTTTTATACTTTTTTATTTTTCTTAAAATAAAAAGAATTTTCACCGTTAAATGGAGTCGAGCTACACTATTTGAGCTATGTAAGCCAGTACTCTTAATCTAAACTCATACTTAAACCTTTAAAATCAAGCTACTCACTTTGTTATTAATTTAAATGTTTTAATTCAAATGTAATAATAAACTTGCTAGTCTAAAGACCAAGAAAAGAAGCACAAAACATACTTTCAACAAGTTTTAAAAAACCAAACTCCAGAAAAAAGGGGAAAGAATGAAAAAGCTACAAAGATCCAAACAGCAAGTTAGAAACATTGTTCGACCCATAAATCTCACGCTCTTTTGTATCAAGATTTAGGGATATGTTTAGTTTGAGTTAATTCGATTTTGAGAAAAAAATGTCATTCAAGTTAAATTAACTAATATTATTTTATTAAGAATCAATTGATTTGTTTATAATTAATGAACTAAATCTAACCAAATCAATCAGATTGGTGCGATGCAATTAGTTTTTTTGTCAAATACTTTTTCTCTAACAAAATATCATAAACAATTTTACTTTTTTCTTTCCATGACCCAATTAATATAAATTAACCTAAAAATATTAATCATTAATAGTTATAAATAATATATTAGCCTAATTTAAAAAAAACAAGGAATTAAAATTTAATGATTTAGAAGTATGTAAATTATATATATATATATATATATTGAGTTTGGTTTAGTTTTATAAATGAAAACTGATAATCTAGACAAATCAAACCAAATCAATCAATTTTCATAAAAAGAAAACCAAACAAATTGGTTTTGTTTGGTTTTAGACTTTTCAATTTAGATTTGTGTGTGTTTAAAATGATTTTAGTTAGGTTATGAACACTCTATTATAATTAAAGAAACTTTTTTTTTTTGGTTGGAAATTACCTCATCCTTCATTCATTCATGTTTTTGTTGTAAGCCATGAAAGTAAAATATGAATAGTAATCTTGATATTGTAGAATTAAGTGCTTACCACTAGGCTAAAACCTATAGTTGTTATTTAAGACATAATTTTTTTCACTTAAATCTATCAACAAGCGTCATTATTCAATATGACTCAGACCATACGCAGGGTTTGTTCTGCAACCAATAATTATCCTTGCAATACTTGCCTCCAAGTGTTCGTCCTCTTTGAAAATCGAATCTATAATTCAATATGACTTTAATCTCATTTGAGCATTGCTAAAGCAGAATATTAATATACAACTAACAATACAAGTTTATTGCCCCTTTACATTTGGGTTAGAATCTTAATGTACAACACCATACAATTGAATTATATGAACTCATGGCTTTTTTACGTACAAATCATCAACAATCTGGCAAAATAATCCTCTAAGATATAAAGTCCTTATCGAAAATCCATTTTTTTCTCTATCTATTCTGGACATGTTTAGTTATTCATATTCTATGTTTCCCAAAACACTCTGAGTTGTTATTCTCAATTTTATCAATTTTCTTGTGTAAAATAACTTGCCTCACAAGTTGACCCATTTTATTAATTATTACCTTACACTTAATAACAATAATGGATACTGGATTTTTGATTAATTAATCAGGGGTGCCAATTATCTAATATGTCTCATTCACATAAAATGAGATAAAAAATTTCTCTTCCAAAAACTTCCGTAGTCATTGATGTGTCATGACCTCTTGTGATACAATATGGGAAATCATATACTTGATAGTCTTTTAAAATTTAATATGGGAAATCATCAACGCTTATATATTATTATGTACCTCGTATATATGCCCAATATCACTTGTATATACACTTGTGCATTGTCTAATCCCACGATTCATACTATTAACTCACAACCTTGCAACTTTATATTCACTAATGCATAATGTTGACAATGAATATTGGCACACAACCGGAATGCATGTGTAGTTTGGGTAGCCTAAATAAAAATAGATGACATAGGTCTCACAAGTAAGGTAATACCCACTTTACTTTTTTGCTTCTGAGTTAATAAGGCTACACAGCCATATGAAACTGTGTAGTAATACTTTCACAATTATATCAATATACACAATAGTTTCGTTGTGTATTAGTCTCGAAACTCAAATTTATTATCTATTAATAAATGGAGGACCTATAATTACACATGGCAGTTGATGATTTCAAGTTAAAAAAAGTTTCCAGCTCAATTATATTTCTAGCACTACTTTCTCTTTTCTACTATCATATGTCATGTAATAGGAAATTGGATCGTGACTCACACCTCTCTCTAAATCAAAAGCACTCGCTCCCTTGTTATTGTTATTGTTATTTTTTTCTTTTTCACTACATTATCTTTTTCACTCGTCATCCCATTGTAATATAAGCTATTTCCCTACTTTTTTTTTCTCTATTTTATCTTGAAAAATATTTTTTGCACATTATTATTTTTTACATAATTTTTATAATTGGTTAATGATGAGTGAATTATTTGTTAATGAAATATATCGTTTGGTTAATGAGTTTAGTAACCAATCACTTATGAGCTAGTAATTTATTAACCAAATTATATACTTTATTAACCAATAACTTATTCATTATTAACTAAGCTTGTGAGTAATCGATTACAAAAACTTATTAATCAAATAATATAATATACTAATTAAAAAAAACTACTCATTATTAACCCAATATAAAAATAATATAAAAAAATAATATACAAATATCATTATTCATTCTATCTTTCACACACTCCTCCCTAACGCAAGCTCTATTTTATTTGGTACTCTCTCTTCACATTAAACTCCTGGCCTAGAACCAACCACCAAGATGTTACTCTTAACATATATAATTCATTTCTTTTGGTGATTTCAAGCAAATGTTTTACTTCAAACATATTATATTATACTAATATCTTCCATTATTGCATTTGTGGCAACATCATAACTTTATGTGTATATTAATTTGTTTTATTTTAACTATTACGAATGCCTTTATCTTTTAAAATAAAAATTATAAAAATTAATTATGATTAATTGTCAATGTAAAATAATTGTATAATATTATTTAATAATATTTTATCATATTATTAAAAGTGTTTCATTTCTTAAGTAATTATATTCACAAGTAAACTCTTTTAATTAATAATGAGATAACACGTAATTAAATGGTAATATTTTTTTAATCAATAAGTAAATCAAAATAAAATATAAAATTACATAAAAACACATATATAATTTTAAAAAATACACAAAAAGAATTAAAAATATCTGTAAAGTTCACGGAAGGATAGGACTAGTTAGCACTAATCACTTTCCTAATTATAATGGTTTATCAATTATTGATTAAAAGCCCATTACTAGTCCTTGGGCCATAGGGACCAGGCCATTTAAGGTTCAATCCAATGTCTCAGGAGTTCTTTTTGTTTCAACAAAAAAAGAACCTGGTCTAGTTCTCTTCTTCTTGTTGCCGGTGGCAGCCATGGCATGGAGTGAGTAAGTGAGATTGGGAAGGCATTAGGCATGGGTGAGAGCGATAGTGCAAAAGTGCAGGCACGGGCACGGCCAATCGTGCGGTTGGGGATCCTTGTTATCCATCATAGTAGTTTAGTCAGGTACTCACTCTTCCACTTCAACACGATCTCTGCGTGATTTCGATTTGAGAAAACTGATACTAATATGCGACCTTCCTTAATTTCTCCTCTTCCCTTCGCAGTGTTATTTGTTTCACAGCAGGGGTTCTGGCTCTTCTGCTGCTCCCAGTTCTGGCCAAGAACACCTACATCTCCGAGAATGCACTCATGCCAGGTCACTTCCGAGAACACCTACATTGAAATACATGAAACCTACTTTTACTTGTTCAACATAAGGAATTGTGTCGTTTTAAATTGGCTGATTATTAGTATTTTGTAAATACCAAAACAACAAGGACCAACTATTTCAATTTTACGACGATATGGTATGAACCATGAAGTGCCTTACTTTTCAGTTTTCATGAATTTGGTTGTGCTATTATTAAATAGGTTCTGCAAACACCATGCTCTCTAGTCAGGATGTCTCAGAGGCTAATCAATTGGTGAAAGACTTGACTGATTTGGAGTTCAGATCCAGGTTTCTTCCTTTGCAGCTTCTATCTTTGCCTTCATGTGTATTTTCATTTGTTTATATGTTACATTCTTTTTCAGTCATTCACTGTGGAAATCATTGTGCCTCTAGAACTGAATCTTGTTGAGAGATAATTGTAGATACTGAAGAGCTTGTTTTTTCCTATGGAATTTACAATTTCTTCAGTCATCACTATTGTTGGAAAAACTGTTCTTCTTGAACTGAAGCTTGTTGAGACTGAGAGAGAGATAGTTGTAGATCCTTTGGATTTTGGATTATACTGTTTTTAATCTAACTATGGAATGATGCAATCTGACTCTTCCTCCTTTATAAAAGAAGTAAATAGCGAATTAGCAAGAATGGTTGTGTAAAAAAGCTTGAGAGTGGACTCAAGTAGTAAAATTGTGAGTAAAAGGATAAAGGTTGTGTTTTGATAACTTGTGTAGTTGTGTACAATTAATTTTGAGTAGAATTAATTTTGGAAAATTTACTCTTGGAACAATGAACTTTATGTTTGGGAATTGAGTAAAATTATTTTTAAGTGTGAAATTACTGTAAGTGTAAAAACATTAAAAAAAGGTAGCCAAAAGCTAGATAATGCTCAATGTGGCATTTACATCATGATTGAGGGACCAAAATGTAAAACTACCCCATCTAGAGAGAACGTTCAAAAGGATTTTCAGCCAAAAGTAAGCCCGACGGTCCGACATTGTTTTGGAGTGTTCAATGCTGCAGAATGCATTCTGCATACTGTTTTGCAAACAACAAAGAACAGTGAATTTTTTTTTAACAGTGCAAATGTACATTTGCAGCTGCAATCCAAATACGCACTGAAGAGACCTGTCTAACAGCTTATAAGACTAGTTTATAATTGGCCATATCTGAACTTACCGAGGAAGATGTTCAAGGAAGTTAGGAAGACTGCAAGAAAAAAGAGAACAAAAAGAAAAAGGGAAAAAAGAAAAGATTGTTTTTAGCCAATGGATTTGTCAGTACTCATTATGGTGTAATACTTTAGTTGCTGTGTTCTGAAAAAATAACTTTCATAGCGATTGAAAGGTCACAGTTAAAAAAAATTTATTTGTGTATGTCATCATTTCTTTTTCTACAATCTTTGAACTTCCCTGCAGCTTCTAGTTTTCAGTGTGCACCTGGGTAAAAACTGGATATAGTATTTCATCCAAAAATAAATCAATAAAAGGGGTAGTGAACTTAAGGGATGGGCTCTGGACCATGAAGGATTTGATTACCCCATTTGACATAGTGGTTATTCCATTTTGATGATTGTGGTATGCCCTCAACTGTCATTCTTCCAAAGTAAATTGTCTTGCGTGATTATATTTATATCGTTTATGTAAACATAATACTTCTTGACCAAGCCAACCTTTGTAGAATAGTAAGCTTCTTGAATATTGATTTATCTGATTTGTCTTTCAATGAATAAATAGATAAATAGAAGATAGATAGATAGATAGATCTAAGGGGGAATGGGAAATTGTTTTTTTTTGGCCGGGGTGGGGAGAGCCTACTGGATCTAAGGGGGAATGGGGATGTGGGGGTTGAACCCCCACCACATAACCACATCCCCCTAGTAAAGATCAGGGGAGAGCTATGCTGAGCCAGTACCTTTGTATTATATTTATTAGCACGCAATTATGGTCTGACTTGGGCTTTTTCTCTATGTCTGCCTTGCAACATATTTGTTAAAAAGAAAAAGTCTATCAGCTCATGCTTTTGGGTTTAATTGGTTCTTGACATGGTATTTAGTTAGGGCTTCTTCAACCAAGCTGCCAAGAGTTTGATCTTTGTTGCCTCTATTCTCCTAATTAAACTAGACTAAATTTCAGTACAGGGTGAAGTGGGCCTCAAATTCAACACAAGGTCAGAGTTGGACCTGTGCTTTGTCAGCTTCAAGCCCAAAAGACTTTTTGTGGCCAGGTGTATTAAATATAAAAACCATTCCTGGCTTAAGCTTTTGAGGTTAGTTGGTTGTAAACAATATTAGTAATTTTTTTGCACTTTCAAGTTTCAAATAGCATTCTGTTATGCATTTTGTAATTTGTTTTCTTCATGTTCGTATATATGTGTAACTTTTTTATGCTTCCACTCCCTACTACCACCCCCTCCTTCCATGTTCTTAATCATAGCAGTTGGTGACGTTTTCCATCCTATGTCCTTTGCCCTTTATGCCTTTTTATCAAAAGAGATACAAATTTAAAAGAAAAGAAATAAAAGATTCACTCTGTATTTCAATGCAGTGAAAGTCAAAAACTTATTGCACAGTATATGTCAGGCTTGGATGCTGAAGTCACTTATCACAAGTTCTACCCTCAATTGAAACAGTTCCATCCACTGCACTTTTTTACCAGTCCTGATTCAGGTATAATCTCAAAAAACATAAGTTGTTCATCACTTGGAATCAACACTGTTGGAATAATTAGAGCACCACGCGGGGATGGCAAGGAAGCCATTGTCTTGGTAACGCCTTACAATCCAAAGAAAATTGGTGTGGGGGAGGCTTTGTCTTTGGGCATTGCATACTCAGTATTCTCACTGCTTGCTCGGGTTACTTGGCTGGCAAAGGATATCATATGGCTTGTGGCTGATTCACAATATGGAGAATATTCTGCAGTGGCTGCATGGCTCAGAGAATATCAGGCCCCTGTTTTCTGTGGAGTCGACACAGTTAATAATGAAACATGTAATGAGAGCAACCCTATTAATGAACTTGGACAGAAGCTTTATGTGGAGAGAAACTTATGCAATGGTTTTAGACGTGCTGGGACTATGGCTGCAGCCCTTGTAATTAAAGTTTCTGAGCAAGGCAACCATTTTGAAGACATTCTTAATATTTATGCTGAGGCATCCAATGGACAGATGCCAAACCTTGACCTCATCAATATCGTAAATTATCTAGCAGTGCATAAGCAAGGTTTGCGGATAAAAGTGAAGAAGATGTGGTCTCTTCTTCACTCCAGGTGGCTCAATACTTTGGGTGTTATATTTGAATCCCTGGGAAAAATTGCTAGAAGCTTAAATCCTCAGTGGAAATTTGGTATTCCTGCTACTGAGTATGTTGAGGGCACTGCTACACTGGCAAGTTCATTGTATTACCAGGTGTTTTACCCATCTAAAATTTGTCTATTATATTATTCCCTATAATCACTTTATAAATATTTTTTATCTGTGTATTATTCCTCTCAGAGTTTGGGTGTTCCCACCGGTCCTCATGGTGCCTTTCGTGATTATCAAGTTGACGCAATTACTCTGGAAATTTCACCAAAAGTTTCTCTTACTAAAATGATCAGGCGTAATGAATTCCTTCTCCGTGGTGGAAGGTATGTGTCACTCTTATGAGATGTAATTGTGAAAATCATGGAATGAAAGGCTGGCCAACAATAGAATTATTGTAGATGTTTGTAATTTTGTATTCTTAGTTATATAGTGATGTCCTTCTTGAACTTCTGTTTATGTTTTCCATTTACTATCAAGAAACTATAGACAATTATGAATATCTTTACTTGTCTTTAGGAAGTAAGTGAGAAAAATCTGGGAAATTATTTGAAGGTTCAGTCTCAGTCATTAGAGATAACTTATGTCTACTTGTACTAGGAAAGTTGAAGAAACTCCAAAACATTATTTTTATAAATTGTTAGATGAAGAAAATTCTTGAAATCTTTAATGTGACAAATTTGATTGGGTGGTGATTTTGTATCCTTTAACCATTGTGGGAGGTGTTTTTGTGATGGAAAACTGTTAATCTCTTAACATGCAAAGCTTTCATTCTTTATAGAATGTTATTTAGCTTTAACATTTTACAAACATGCGTATTGCTGCTGATGCACTTTATATTAAAGCACATATTAGTCAGAAGATCTGTTTCTCTTTGTTTGATCACTGTGAGCAAGGGTTTCCTGCTTGTTGCAGGTTGATTGAAGGAGTCATACGCTCAATAAACAACCTTCTTGAGAAGTTTCATCAGTCATTCTTTTTGTACCTCTTGACTTCCCCTAGTAAGTTTGTGTCAGTTGGAGTTTACATGATTCCATTTGCATTACTTGTCGTACCACTTCCTATAGTTGCGGCATCTCTCCATGCTGATGCTAGTAAATCCACTCCCCAAGTCACATCTGCCTCCGGAGTTGATGACAGCTGCAAATCTTGGAAATGGCTGAACTCAGCCAGAAAGGTTTTTGTCATTCATTTATGGGGTGCTGCTGTCTCGTTACTCCCATATTTCATATGTCAAATACCCAATTCCACCCCAACAACCAACTTTATAGTGTGGGGTTTGCTATCAGCTTTTAGCCTCCTAATTTTGTACTTGATGTTGGATTCTGCAATTTTTGAAGCTGCTGCATCTCAACCTGAGAAAAGAGAATGGGCTAGCTTAAAGTCAGTAACTATATCAGTCGCTTTCATTGGTTTGTCTCTCATGTCAGTCATTAACTTTGCTACAGCAGAAATCGGGGCTTTACTTATTGTCCCGATTTGTTTGATGGCTCGACCGTTGAAGCTGGATACTCAAGCTAGGAGCTTGAGAACTTTACTAAGGGCCACTTGTAATATTGTTTTAGGTTTTATTGGGTTTCCTCCAGTTACATATGCTTTGTTGAAAGGTGTATTTGAAGATTTTCATGGTAGTAATGTTGGTGACTATTGGAACTGGGTGGAATCCCTTTGGGCATGGAACAGTGCTACTTACCTCTATGTAGGTATTTTTCACCTGCCATGCTGGGCACTGTGCATTCACATTTTATTTCATCCTTGTTGACATGCACTATTAGTTAGTTGGACAATTAATTCCTGCAAGAAATTTATTATCTTGGCGTTTATGTTTTCTTCCTTCATGCATATGATTTTTCTCAGCAAGTAACTCTTTATAATTAGGCTCTAAAGAGGAATTCAAGTATGAGCGGAGAAATTTCACATTAAAAAGAAATAGATTAAGTGAGGATCACATAAGTAGAAGATTTAAATCTAATACTTTAAGATTTTAGATCATAATTGTAGTTTTTCGCTAAATCCGTAAATGGAGATTTATCCTTAAACCAACGGTTCGTCTGGGGGCATTGGCAGAATCTAGCGTCAAGCCCACAATTGTGATTGATGGCTAACGTGTGAATGATTGTTGAGCCTCAACAAATCTGAATATCAGTTCAGGTCGATAATTTGACGTGGAGCTGCGGGGGTCTATCATTGATATCAACTTTTTATTTTTCTTAGTGGTTTATTATGGCATTTTGGCATGGCTACTGGCCACATGCCAGCTCCTTGCCTCTGCTACTTTCTGGGGACAGCATTTGATTCAGTTAGATATGAAAGCTCATCTAGATTTGGGCCTTGCTGAGGCGGGTCCAAGCAGGAAGAGAAAAGAGCCAATATTGGATAGTGATTCTTCTACATTCATTCATGTAAGAGCATGTGGAGAATCTGGACCGTTCACGTAACTCGATCCCCCATTTGAATGGGAAATCAAGTTCTCGTTATATGAGACAATTATCCTGTCTTGTGAATTGAATCCAGGCATAATCCACCCTCTCACTCTCTTTTGTGAACACATAGTGACTTTGTTAGAAGATAGGTTATCATCAAGTATAATTTGCATTCACAATCGTATTCGATTATGTAATGGCATTATTTGAGTTATTTGAGTTCTAGTTATGTTATTTGGTGTTTCTCTTTTCCACCTTAAACTAATTGAATTGGTGTCGGGGATTTTCCCCATTATAGAACATCATAAATGTGGTCCCCAAGCTTTTTGAAGACCATCCATGTACAGAAGATTCTCTACTCATCATGTGGGACCATGTCTGATAATCGTCTTGCCACCTTAACATCGAAGCAACTACAGTCTCAAAAACGATGTGGCATGAAGTGATATATACTATAATTGTTTCATAAGCAATGTAACTCCTATGCCTCATAATGGATGTAGAACCCCTAAAAGTGTGAAGTAAAAGTAAATATTGAAGATATTTTACTAAAAGAATGATATTGGTAAACACCAATGTGAATCAAAATTAATTTTACTTCAGTGAATGACTTTTATTAAATGAATTTATGACAAAACACATCGTTAGATTAAATATTTGTGTCATGCTTTAAGTTTTCTGTCTAAACTCTCAATAATCTCAAAGTGTAATGTTTTCTAGTAGTCACAACATTTAGTTTTACTGTCTCAATCGTCTTTCTGATATCCTAATTCTCTCCCAAACAGCTGCAAATGCAAGTTTAATGTAAATACCAATATTCTCAATAAAGATGCATTTTGTTTTAATCTCATTGCTAGAAGTTTCTGATTACTGATTAGTGCTGCTTAAAAAGTTGATTGAAGCAAAGCAAAATTAATGAGGATCGGGTTCCTTGCTGACATACGTCACTGAGTTATTGTCCTTGCAGAGTCACCTTTTTATGTTTACTTTTCCATGGATACTCCAAGAAGATGCTGAAGACTGGTCTATATTCTACTCCCATTAAGAGTAACTTGTAACCGTTGGAAAAGCAGATATTCCCATTCGGTAGCATAAAAAACAAGAATGCAAGAACGAAAGCAGATTCACATTCTTGTAACCTATAATATTAAGGGTAGTCATGGTTTTTATTCATTGATGATGAAGATATTCATGTGAATTGTGAATATTGTTACTCGTGCACTCAATTGGAACTCACAATTGTGGTTCTGGTGCTGCTATATTCCATACCAAGTGGTCAGCATCACTAATGCATGGACTGAGCAAAATGGACCAGAAAATCGTCTCTAATCGAATCGGGGAAGCACTTGTTTGACATGGTTTCAAACGGAATTCTCTAACCATATTTTGTAAGATCTCATCCTCCATAATCCGCTGACCTCCACTATTACTGTGAGCTTCAATTTTATTCTTACCATTGGTAATTCAGAACAAAAGAAACCAACCTCTAGTACTAAGATACGTTAACGTTGGTCTTTTATGGTCCGCTAGTTGTGTCTACCACTTTGTGCTGTATCTTACCCTTTCACTAATTACTAACCAAAAGAAAAAGGGGAGAAAAAAACAGCTGCCAAGACTTCTGCATTATTAAAATGCATTTTGGATGTGAGTTGTATGGCTTTTTTGAGGCAAAATTTATTGGGAAAAAGATCTTTTAGCTTGGGGAAAATAATTTTTTTTTTGTTTATTTTAAAAATTAATTAAATACTCAACTACATTAATTAATAATTTATATATGATTAATTATGTATCAAATATTAAAATAAAGATAAATGATTGATTAACCGTATGTAAATTATTGGTTAATATAATTAAATACATGATTAATTTTTAAAACAAACTAAATGAAAATTATTTTTTCTAAGTTGAACAAAAGGATAATTTTCTCAAATTTATTCAGCCTCCTCTAAGGACTTGAACGTTCCTTCAGGAATGAATTAAATATTTAGTTCTACCCAACAGACGTTCGGGCAAAACTCATTCTCACACTTAGTGTATATGATTTAACACATTTCTCCTTATTTATAAGATGTAAATAATATTTTAAAAAATAATTTTATATTGAAAATGAATGTATCTGATATTGTTTGAACAAAACTTATTTTACAAAATCCTTTTTAGACGAATACTAATAAATGTAACATTCATTTTTAGAAAAAAAATTCTTTGAAAATATATTTTTCTTTAAAATTAATTTTTAATCAATTATCTAAATAGACATTATCTTTCTATAAAGTTACTCTCCTTTTTAAATAAAAAGAGAAAAGATTAAGAAAAAACCAATGCAGTAGATATTTTAATTTATCTTTAGAGGAAAAAAATATTATTTCTAATTAATAACAGATTTTTGAAAACGATTAATATAGAAAAGTGGTACCTTTCACTTAAAGGATTCAAATCAGTGAATTACTAATCATATATATGTTTTCAAAGAACGAATTGAAAGCAAGTGCCACCAGCATTAAACGTGACTGCACCTATTACTTCCTTTCTAATCAGGTTTTTTGTAAGAACTAAGAACCAACCAAGAACCATTACATTACCCCTTCGTTCTTCACACGCACCCCAAACCAAGGACGAGGCTTCTTACATTAGACGCCCTCCAGTCTATCTAATCAACTTATCAACCTCTCTCTCTCCCTCTGTGTGTGATCAAAGAGAAAACACAGCTTTGGAGCAGTTCTTGCAAAATAGATTAGACATCAGAGAAGAAGAGAAAATAATAGATTATAGAACAGATTCATTTCAACTTGAAGCCACGTACGAACGTACACAGAGACAGAACCAGAGATGGACAACATGCTCTGTGATGAAATCCTCCAAGAAATCTTTCAAAGACTTCCCTCCTCCTCTTCTTCATCTTCTTCTGTCTCTCTGGTCTGCAAGCGCTGGCTCCACCTCTACCGCTCCTCCACAACCTCTCTTTCTCTTCGTGTTATCCCTCACACTCACTTCTATGTCATCCCTTCTCTTACCTCGCTCCTCATCCACCACCCTTCTCTCTCCTCCCTCTCTCTCCTCCTTTCCTCTGACCCCACCACCACATCCTTCACAGTCTCAGACCATCTCCTCTCTGTGGTGTCCTCTTGTTGTTCCAAGCTTCGTGCTTTGAGATTCTTGGTTGGACCTGTTTCTCTCCCCTCCTTGATTTCTCTCTCGACTGCGTGTACCCAGTTGACATCTCTCTGTGTTAAGCTTTCTAGGCCCATATTTCTCAGGTGGGTATTGTCTTTGCCTTGTTTGAAAGAACTGTCAATCGTTTTGTGCTCCGTTGATTGCCTTGGACAAGAAACTGAGCTGAATAATCAATATGGGGTTCGGGAAAGTGAGGATTTTCAAGCAGAGTTGAAGTTAGAAAGTCTTTGTTTGGAGGGTCTCCGGGGAGATGACTGGGGAGTGGGTTGGCTATGGAGGAGCTGCAAAAAGCTTAAGAAATTGCAGCTGTGGAGTTGCCAAGGTATTGGTGGGTCTTATTCCTCATTTGTGCAGTGCTTGCATTGTCTTCATGAAGTTGAGCTCAGAACTTGCAGGAGTGTGGTTGATAGGGTTCTCTTAAAACTAGCAGAAAATTGTCACTCTTTAAATTCACTATTGGTTTATGATGGTGGTAGCAGAGAGGGGTTGCTACATTTCTTTTCTCAATGCAGGTCTAATCTGCAGAAAGTTGATCTTCGTTTACCTCTGGACCTCAATAACAATCATCTTTCAGCTTTGGCTGTGAATTTCAGAGGTCTCTCGAGTCTTAGACTTCAAAGCTGTTGTCTTGTCACTGGTGAAGGCCTAAAGGCTCTTGGGATGACAATGAGTTCTGGGCTTGAAGAATTGGCACTGATAAACTGTGATGTGGTTGAAAGAGAACCTGGATTGCTTGCCACTTTGGGGCAGCATTTGAGGCAATTGAGGAAATTGGACTTGTCACATAATGAAATGTTGCTTGACAAGGAATTCATTTCAATGTTGGTTTCATGTATTCGTTTGATTGATTTGAGGCTACGAGGGTGTAAAGGACTCACTAGTGCTGCTATGCTTTCTATGCTTAGGAGCTGCAAACGCCTGGAAAATGTAGATATTGTGCATTGTTGTGGTATAGGATCTGAGGCTGTTGAGCTGTTCGTTAAGAAATCTCCTCGTCTGAGAAGAATGGAGGTTGAAGGAAGGAAGCTTTCTGATGCTGCCAAAATGTGGGCATCAAATAAATTTATTGAAGTTGTTGTTTAATTGGCTTGGTGGACGTTGAAAGAAGCAAGTGTATATTTCTGAAGTTTCAAATAAACAGGTACATTTCACACTCCTGATCACTGTATTATATTTGTGTTTCTGTAATTTGTGTTTGGACTTTGGAATAATGAAGAGCGGTGTCTGCTCAGCGAATAATCATGTCAGTTATGTACATAAGACTTTTAATCTGATTTATGGCAGCAATTAAAGCCCAATTTATACTTCTCTAGGAGAGTGAAATAAGTACACAGGTTTTCGAGCCTATTCTCAATTTATGTTGGTTCTGGTCTGATATTCTAGCAGCTTGACAAGTATGT
The DNA here is from genome assembly GCA_023212625.1 of Styphnolobium japonicum. Classification (NCBI taxonomy): domain Eukaryota; kingdom Viridiplantae; phylum Streptophyta; class Magnoliopsida; order Fabales; family Fabaceae; genus Styphnolobium; species Styphnolobium japonicum. The sequence goes on along the minus strand of JALBWW010000005.1, from coordinate 30,050,423 downwards.
GTGCATATATAATTATACTATTATATTATAGGCTTCATTCAGGTGTACAAGAACAGGTTGATGAGAATGTGTCCATCAAATTGTCTTTACTGAATTCATTAACGGATGTGACTTTGAGAAACCAGGCCCACTAGCATGGACTTCAGGATCCAGCTATATGGGTGATGCACCAAGAAAGGGAGGGGGTAATTACTTTAATGAGTATGGTAAATCCAACTTTAATTTAATGAGAAGTGTAAATCCAGCAATTTTAAGTGAGACATTAAAATATGCAGTTTGATGGGGGAGAAATTGACATAGAACTGTGATGTGATAGGTTGCAGGAAAATGTTATGGAAAAGTATAGTAGGTGGTGGAATTTAACTCTTGGCAATTTATTTGCTGTTGATTTCAGGTGCACTCCTTTTCTTTTTTCTTTTTTGTTAACTTACGATGTTATTGCTGGTTTTAAAAATATTGAGGGAAAAAAAGGAACAAAAGAACAGAATTCTAGTATGCTTAAAGTGTGGAGAAGCACGCATTAAAGAAAAATTATTGAACTAAATTGCATTCCACAGCCAGCTAAAGGCCTAAAGCGTGTTGAATGGTTCAATGAAGAGCTTAAAAAACTCTAGCACTCAATTTTTTATTTCAGTCACCAATGGAGGCTGGTCTTGACTTGTTAAGCACCTTTCTTTTTATCACTCACCCTTTTCTTTCTGGCACCTCGACAAAGTAAACTGTGCAGAGAATAGGATTAACATTAAGATTGAAAGATATGCAGGTACAAGTTGTTGGAATGGCCCTCTTAGTGGTCGAGAATGATTAAAAATTTAGATATTCGATATTGTTCAAGTTTTGCTTGATATAGATCTTCAATCAAATACAGGGCGATAACTGGGATATGATTGATTCTAAGCCATTGTTTTATGAATGGTTTTCAATGCGTCAGGATCCTTTACAGTTCAATTGTAGGTGCAATTAGAGAGGTATAGAAAGAAAATATGTGTGTTCCACAATTTCAAAAATTATAAGAATAACTTTTTAAGTCTATCTCTTTCTAACTCAATTCAACAGCAACTGATCCAAATATATTTTCAATTCATACTTTTCACTCGGTAAACAACATTATCAATGATTCTTCTTCAATTCCCCCCCCCCTTCTCTCAATTAGCATTTTTCTTTTGGTAAATGAAGCTCCTAATACGTATTTAATTATTTATCAATTTGGTTAGTCAAGAGGAACGGCTCTTAATAATCACGGCAATGGACTTCTTTGTATTTGACCATTGAGGAAATAAAATGGCTTTCTACTTTGGCATGCCATTGTTGAAGTCTGATTTGATTAAGATAAATCCTAAACAATCATTTGTTAAACAACTATTTGGATTTTTTTTCATTGTTTTGTATCATATGAGGAAAGAGGACAATTTGCAATACTTAAAAATTCAAACCCACGAGTAGAGAGTTCTTATAATTTATAGATATGGTATGGTCTTTCTACTTTGGCATGCCACCGTTGAAGTCTGATTAGATTAAGATAAATCCTAAACAATCTTTTGTTAAACAACTATTTGGATTTTTTTTTTCTTTGTTTTGTATCATATGAGGAAAGAGGACAATTTGCAATACTTAAAAATTCAAACCCACGAGTAGAGAGTTCTTATAATTTATAGATATGGTATATGACTATCAAATTAGTGAAATTACAAACACGATATTGGTGTTATGTTTTGAAAAAAAATTGGTCTATTAGTTTAAGTAAAGTATTTTTCTTTAAGATTTGTAGTTTAATTGGGACTTAAAGAAGTCTTTTAAGACTTATGTGTGATAATGATATCTAAGGTTTGATTCCCCATCAAGTCACTTACCCCCTAGCCATATCCAGGTGCACCTCCAATATAATTATATAAAAAAAAAGTAATCCTTAAACTTTCTTTTTTCCTAATAATAAAAAGGGGATTCAATTCTGGATTTTTATATTCACTGCAAAACATTTTATTGAGTCTGCGAACACATTCAGTTCAAACTATTGATCCTTGAGAGTTGAGTGTTGAGACATAAGTCACTGGCTAATTGGGTTTATGTTAGGTTCCTGAACTCTTATTTGATCTGTCACTAAGCTATGTGTCGTGGACTTAATGGACTTCTATTGCAAATAGGGCTCCCATATGTTACGTGATTTAACAAACACATGGAAATGGGGGTGAGATGGTGGAGTCACGTTCGTTGAGTAGATTTTTTTTGCTTCCCTGACTAGTTTTGGTGCTAACGAGAAAGAAACGGGAAACTACAGCCTTACAAATTAAGGGGACACCTAGATTATCAGAAGCAAATGTCCCTGCCATCACCCAGAGCAGTAAAGCACCTTTCTTTTTGCCAAGTTGGCTTCTCTCAAAGCATGTTGTAATACAACATCCCTATGGCTTTGCATCCAGTCTGACTAGTTTGAACAGGCACAACAAATGTGAGAGATGGATTAATCATTAAGAGGTATTCTTGTTTACATATAATTCACTATTTATTTGTGTACTGATCAACAAAAATAAACAAATATAAAAATATCAAGTCAACTACCTATTTAGTGTACAAACAAAGGGATAAACTACGGGGACTAAAGAAATTTTCTTTCCTTAGAAATAATGATTATCTTACACTATGGTTTAAGTGATTTCTAATTCTTGTCCAGTAATTTGTTAAAAAAAAATGTGAGAAATGTGTAAAATAAGAGTGTGATTGATCTTTGCGACCTAAAACATACTCAGAATTATGTCACACTAATCCCTTGATTAGTCAGCTTAACTAAAAGGTTTGAGTATATTTTCGCAAAAGAAAATAAAGTTTATTATAAGAAGTAAACCAAAAAAATTATTAGATGGGATAAACTAACCAGTAGCACCCAAAAATGAGATAAAAATTATCCCAATAAATAAAGATAAGAACTATCCTCCTACGTAGCATGCATTATATAATTCTTTATACATTTTTTTTGTTCATTTTCTCTAGACATTATATCACTATCTATACATTTCTTAGTTTGCCATAATCTAAGCCTCATAATGTTTGTTCTTTTTGGCCTAAGTCTTCTTTTAATTGGGATTGTATCTGTCATCCAATATTTTTTTTTTGTTTTTTTGTAGTGAAAAATTAAAGAAATGAAAAGTTGTCTTATTCTAAAGTTAGGACATGTCACAACTTTTAGCATGAGCTTACATGGATAGTTATAAATGACTTACCAATGAAAAATGACTAATGAACCTATTTTTTTGGTGGTAAACATATGATGTTGTTAGTTGAGTTAATCCTATTTGAGTCTAAGGATAAATTTTAATATATTATGAGAGTATTACTCTCATATATTATGAGAGTATTACTCTCATATATAATTTTTTAATTGTCAAATTTGATTTAATATTTTTTTAAAAAAATTTTAATTTTAATTTAATAACATATATAATCATATAATACTATATTACATTTTTACTAGAAGTAATATAATATTATATTACTAGAAGTCATGTTATAAAAATCGGATCAGACTGGCCGATGAACCGGTGAACCGACTAAGTAATCGGTTCGGGTGGCTAGTTGAATTAAGTATGTCTCAAAACCGGTACGACCCAGTCGATTTTGGATAAAAACCGGTGACCCGGTTGATTGAACCGGAACCGGCCGGGTCATTAAATTAAAAAAAATTTTAAATTAAAAAAAATTTTAAAATTTTGAAAAATCATAACTTTTGACTCGTTTGTCTGATTTAAACTAATTATATGTCTATTTCATATAACTTTTCGAGATCTATGCCATGGTAGTTTTAATTTTTTTAAAAAAAACTTATTTTTTAAGTTATTAGCATTTTAATGAAAATATTAAGGCTTTTTTTTTATATAAATTAAGGGTTAAACTTTTTTTTTCTTATAGGTCATTTTTTCTCAAAATAAATATATTTTAGTTATTTATAATGATAAATATCATCATATATAATGTGTATTTATATATATATTTAAATATTTATTTAACTTTATACAGTTCAATCGATGACCCATTGACTCAATATTCTGACCGAGTCGACTACCGATCTAATTTTTATAACTATGACTAAAAGTAATATAATACTCTAAAAATAAGAATGTTTTGTTGTTTGTGGTATTTTGTCATATCTTCTGGACTTAAGAATATGTTTGGTGAACAAGCCCACTGAGTTTGTGCTACCGAGATAAATCAAGGCCAATTTTGTTACATAGTTTGGGCCCTTTGGGCTTCATTTGCCTCATAGCTGTCGCACTCGTACAGCAATCAGCATGATTCAGCAGCAATGTGTCCTGTTGCATGGAAGTGAGGAATAATAATGTCCCTCAATCTGATACTGATGCGCATCATCACATCCCCTGCTTTCAGTTTCGCCATCAAACTGGTCCTCATCCTCGTCACACTGACAACTTGGACGGTCAGGATGCAAAGCACGAGGGGCCCAAGACAGAGGACAAAGGGTAATTTTGTCAATTCAAATGCCATCATGATTTTGATTTTTGTGGGACAGGACAGCCGCCACATCCCGCTTTTCGCGGGCTACAAAACATTGTTTCTGTTTGTCTTCATAGTTTTGGCGCGAACCGACTTTTGTTCCAAAAATTTTCCAATCTTACTTACGGGCAGTTCGGGCAGCAGAGGGGCATGGGATGTGACTGAAGGCTAAAACCGCGTCTCCACCAAACTAGCTAGAAAAAAAAAAAGAAAAGAAAAATAGTCAACTTTTAGAGAGAGAAAGAGATAGAGAGAGAGAAGGAAGAGTATATTAGTAGTATCACTGTTGGGTTCCAAATTTAGAATCTTTCATATGCTTAGGATTCCTCAGAGGCCCATGTGTACATGTCTCTACTCCTTCCTTTCTTTCATACATTGGATTCCTCCTTCTTTGCCCAATTATCTCTTTCCATTCCCTCTTTCAATTTTAATAGTTAATACTCCCCACACTCCCAATTATATCTAGTTATCTACCTTTCACCCTCCCCTTTATTTCCTTTTCTATATATACATACAAATCCAACAAGCTACCAATTAAATACTATATTTTGCTTAGTATTCCACCGACTACCATGGTCTTTTTTAGTTTCTTTTTTGGTCCAAAATTCATTCCTAAATGAAAAAAGTGGATTAATTTTTTCTGGGCTTTTGGATAACAATTAACAGACAAGCCACACACACCCTTTCCCAAACCACCCCTTTTGATGCTTTGGCTTATGTAAAATTGCTCATTGTTTATTTGTCCAAAGGTTCAATAGAAGGATGTGTAGCTGTGTGGAATGTTTGTTAGTTGGATATTAGAAGAGTAATCAAAGGGAAGGAATATAATTTCCATTATGTTAAGCAATTTTTAAGTAAGGCCTAGCATAATTCCAAGTACTTGTTAACCTAGACTAGAGGACCAGCCTACAATCTGTGGTGACGAGTCACGCCACTGCATGTACTAGATTGGGGCTGAAGATTCTGGCATCCTGCTAATCAGTGACTCCACTAGATGTCAAAAGTCTTCAGGGTTCTGTACTTGTACATTAATTTCACCCACACCATTCACATCTTCCTTGTTGACATCTTGTACCTGATAAGTAAATATTGCTACTGCATTATGAAGTTGGGCAAGTCTTTTTATATGGGAGAGGTAATTTGCAAATGGCACCATTCCATTTGGATCAATTCTTGAAACTACAAAAAATTCACAAGTCATTAATCGGCTCATGAGTCATAAATGTCCCTTAGGAGACCTAGTAAAACAAATTGGTGCCTTGGATGACACGAGCATGTGTCAGCATCCCTATCGGTGCTTAAGCACAATGAACTCCCTCTTGTGCCAGTAGTCATCAACTCGAGAAATGCTAACAAGTGAAGCAAAAGGTAGCGGGAAAAAAACAATGCAAAGTTTTGCTACATGACCTGCGCCTGTGTGGTCAAATGCTTTTATTTTTCCAGTGATAAAAACCGCAGACCAGCAAATGACCCTGCACATAAATTTAAATTATTAGCAGTAAACTACTGATGAAATAAAATTTGAGTAAACATGCTTCGAATGAGTTGAACTTAATTCCACCACCCATTTCCCCCAAACTAAATTCCAGCAAAGTTATGACAATGAACAAGGAAAAACTTGTCTTTTGTAGATATCCGTATAAACAGCATATAAAATAAAATAAACGCTACATAGTAATACATGAAGTATGGCCGCTTGGGAAACTCTTACGTCCTTCCTTTATGACATGCTTCTCACCATGACATACCAAATTTCCTGAATTATCATAAACTCAACAAGAAGGCGTTAATCATTAAACATTGCAGCTATTAAGAATCAACATAATTGATAATACAAATTAGTCTGCATTGGAGGAGAAAATCTTTCATGGAGACAAGAACTGAAAACCTAAAATTCAAGGAAGAAATATATCCTTTCCATCTGGAAAAGTCTTGTCGAGGTCGGCCTTCTGCATTTTTTATTTATTGTATCAGTAATTACTGCTGTTACTAGGACAGAGAACAAGAGACCTGTGCCAGCATTCAGCAAACAATTTCCTGTCAGCCTCTAACTGTTTTTCAGGAGTGAAAATCGGATAGGCCACCTATTATAGTTTACTTTGGGTCTATTTTAATTTAACTTATTTATTAAACATGTTTGATTTAAACTTTTTAACACGCCTTAACAGAACAACGTATTTATTATTATATATAATAAATTAAATTTTTATAATACTTATATATTTACTAGTTATATATTAATATAATTTATGTATAAAATTATTAGTTATATATTAGTATAATTTTTTTGTACACAAAATAATAATTTTGTTAAAGGTTAATATATTTAAAATTTATAAAATTTGAATCTTTTAACTTATTTAAAAATATTTATATAATATAATCCTTTAAATAAACTTTTAAGTTAAGTCAGATTTTTATATTTTTACAAAAAAAATTAAGTCAAATAAAAAAGAGAGTTTATAGTAATAGTAAGTAATAAATCATATTAAGACAAAAGTTTTACAAAACATCTCATGATGAATAATACCTTAATTAATACCCGCTATGGTATGATGAAGATCATAGAGATGATTCATCGTATCGTATCCTTCCCAACAAAGCAATAGAAAGGATGGATAATTTATCGGATGAGATCTCAATCAACACAAGAAGCAAGAAAGAGTATGAGCGAATCATGCCTGTGGGTTCTCACAACTGCATATCCATGAGAACTCACAGTATGTGAACCACGCTGGACTTCCCCTCATCCTGAATTCTGAATTTCTAGAGCACACAAAGACACAATTGAGATTAGCAATAGATAGAAATGAGAATGTTCAATCCTTCTTATAAGTGCATTAATACTCTATTAAATTTACTTACTATAACCGGTTTTGAAACATATTTTAAAATGCATTTTATCTCTTGTTTTATTACATTTTAATCTATCAATATTTATTTTATTTTCTTATTTTTTTTTTGTATAACCCAAAAATGATTTTTTTATTTTTTCATTATTTTTTATGACACATGAAAATGTTGTTTTATTTTTATTTTTTTCATGAAAATTTAATTTAATTTTGTCTTTATTAAATATTTTTTATTTTTTATATTTCATCACATTTTATTTTTATACTTCAATAAAATTATTTTAAAAAATTAATTTAGAAGAAAATTTCCATCCAAAAAAAATGTTAGACTAAATCATTAAAATTAATTTTAAAAACTTATTAAAAAAACCTAACTCATCCTGCCATACTAAAATTAACATATTAAAAATTGATTAAAAATAAATTTTTTTTGGAATCCCTTTTATTGCTTTCTCTTATTTTTTGTTTAAGTCCATGTTATTTTTATTTACCTTTTTTTTATATGACCCAAAAATAATTTTATTAATTGTAATAATTTTTTTCTCATTTATTTTTGTTTTATTCATGAAAATTAAATTAAATTTTTTGTCTTCATAAAATGTTTTCTACTATGTCATGGAAAAATTAGTTATTTTTCATGAAAATTAAATTAAAATTTTGCTTTCTTCATGACCATTTTGATAATTTATTTTATGTTTAATGTATTTCATGAAAATAAATTTTAATATATAAAGAAAATTATTTATTTTTATTTATATATATTATTTATTTTTCATGAAATATAAATTTTTTATATAAAAACATTTGTTTTTTTTTTCATTTTTATATTTATTTTATGGATATTCGATATTTATTTTATTTTTTTGCGTGAAAAATAAACTTAAATTTATAATTAATGAAATGTTTATTTTGTATTTTTATATAATAAATATTTTCTTATATTGGATTTTCTATGACAATTCAATATAATAATTTTTTTATGAAATATTTTTTAATCTCATAACAAAGTTTATATTTAGAAAGGTTTAAATAAAATAAATTTATATATGTTCATGACGTGACTACCAGTCCCAACATGGATTTAAAAAAAAAACCATTCGTCTTTCAAATATTACAAACTCTTCTTTATTTTGTGTGATTGAGACATAAATTGTTCTTCAAGTACAATAGGTCAACAATGAGTAATTTGTTGGAAGTTGAAACCAAGTTCAATAATTTGCTGGTCACAAAGAAGCTTTTAGCAAATAGTCATCCTGCTCTTGCTTCCTCAAACTTTGATGCAGCAACAACATACTTCCTTACCCATGTTCCAAGTCGACAACAACAAAGAGATATGGCAGGTGTTTGGAGCAATTGCATCCTTGCCGGCAATCAAGGTTACCCTTATAGTATATATCAATCTTGTTTTGAACAGCATCGCCGGAATGAAGAATCAAATGAAGACAATGAGGATTATGAGAAATATGAGATTGCAAATGAATTGAGGGCTTTTTTGCAAATGAGATGAAAAAATGGTAACATCTTGAAGCGATTCCTAGTACAATTTTGAACCGTTGGAGAAGTTAATGAATTTTATTATTCATAATCCATGACTGATATTTAATGGAATATGGATGCACCTATTTTATTTAGGTTCATGTTAGGGGTTGCCTTCTTATAAGCACCAATAGATGTCCATTTTGCCGATAAAACAAATAAAGGGTTCGAATGGTAGAGTTAGACTACGTGGTAGGAACAAGATTTTCATCAACAAGAGTATAGATGTGACTTTTTTGTTGTCTTCATTGGGATATCTTCCATTCAGTCCCCACAAAAGAGTAGCTTAAACCTTAAGGACATAACTCCAAGGACTTGTTAAGAGCTTTTCAATACTGACAATCCCTAACTCATTCCTCAGGATGTAGCTTACTGAAAAGCAAATTTCAATCAATGATGAACACTATTCCTCAGGAGTTGTATCTTTAGTGAAAAGGACTGCTTGGTTAGCTCCAATTACGAAAGAAGAAATCTTAAGTTGCAAAAATGTTCCTTTCTTATTTCTCTGATGAAAATCACTAGTACCTAAGCATGTGCACGTGTGTTAATTTGCTTATGTATGCAGGTGCCAATTCCTTGCATATCAGAGTCGCTCACTCAACCTGAAACTACAATTAAAGTTGATAGGTGAAGGGTTACGAAAAATCTTTATTTGTAATAGAATATTGCACACATAATGCATTTACCTACATGTGAATGTAATTTGTTTTCTGACATTAAGTCCGTCATAGATAACAAGATCAACCGAATGGAAGAAGCAGAGCTGAGAATTATTTAGTGTTTCCTTTTTTTTTTTGGGTAATAAATTAGTGTTTCTTTAATAGGGAAAGAATATTGGTTTGCCTATCCCATTTTGAGTGATATAGTAACTGCTCACATTATTGCTGCTAGGCGCTAGCTATTTTGTTCAAGATTTAATTGGAATTTAAATTAATGTAAATGATTTTGATATGCAGCGGCAGATTTATGGTTTAAAGCTCAGGTTAAAATATTAATCACGATAACTAATTTGGCCTGGTTACTTAGAATGTGGTTTTATAACTATATAACAAAAATGAAAATCTCAATAGACAATGAGTTGCTTCCTGGAAGGAAGCAAGGGTTAAAGTCAAAAGTAATAGGGGCGAGATTTTTTTTTCAAAGAAAGTATCAAGAACTGCCTCATGTGGTGCCCATTTAGGCCATCATGGTAGAAAAACCATTGCTTATCCAATTCTAAAATGACCACAATGTGACAAAGTAAGACCTAAACATTTACTACAACTTTACTGTGTGCTTTCTTAAAAGGATCCTAATCCCTAGAAACCTTTCTTATTATACAACACCAAGGAGAACCTTAGATTAGGTAAACACTATCATCATCACCTTTTAAACAAATCCCTTGGTCATGCAAACCGTATCCTGCCTACTCCATAAACTAATTGAGATTCTAGTACATGATAAGAACATGCACAAAAATCTTATCCACACAAATCTAATACCCAACATCAAGCACTAAATATACAAGAGTGTCAATTGCATCAATTGCGTTGCTTAAACCATTTATTTTGGAACAATACCAATCACATAGGATTCTGAAATACTGCCCTTCAAGTATTTTCAATTTTAATAATCAAAGGAGTATTATGAGGGACTTGACCTTGGCCGTAGTGTTCAAGGCTCATGCAGAGGTGGGGCATAGAAGAAGATTAAAGCAAGAGTGGCTGAGCATGAAAAAGGTACTTGGGCCGAATAAGGTTGGAAGGGATTTGTCACTGTCAATCAATTTGTGCACCATCTTAGCCATTAAAAAGATTTTCTTTTACATGTGTCGGGCAACTTTTGGCTATTTAGCGAGACATTTTGACCCGTGTATGGTGCAGTTACACGCCTGTGTTTGTGTATGGGGTTTAGTGGAGAGAAAAACTATGAGTTAAAACCGAGGAGCCCCATGAGGTTGAGGGAGCTTGGTAAGAAGCTGCAACTGCAACTGGAGACTGAGAAAGAGCAAACCCCTTGACATATTTTCCAACTGAAGCATCTATGCCCATGAGTTTTTCTCGTGTGTTTGGGGGATGAGGGTAAGTAAGGAGAGAGAGATAATTTGTGACGCAAATAAACAATGGATCAGAAAAGGCTTCTGAAGATTGTGCGTGCAGCAGAGGAGCAGGGCACGGCAAGTTTCAGTAGTACACAGACCCCAATTTCCTTTCACAAAACTTTGTTAACTAACTCTAGAAGAAACTTTTAGTTGTCAAAAACTTCAATTTTGTCAGCCATGTAAGTGTGCCCCAGTGAGAACAGTTTCATTTTGGTGAATGGTGAACTCAAATAAACTGGGACATGGAAATATTAGGTAGTAAATTAATCCCTTTGCTCTAAACTCTAAAGCGTAAACTCCTACAAGGTTAAAGTAACGATAGATATCTAGCAGAGCAAGAGCAGAGATTAAGTAATGGAAGCAGAACTGACCCAGCTCAAAAATGAAAATTCAAAAACATTACAGAACTACACATTCTTCAAGATTATAAAAAACAGAAGGTTAAAAATTACACTAGACTAGAACACTCACAAGACAGACAAATATTATTGTATGCTAAAAAGCTCAAAATATTGAAGAAAGCTTCTCATTAATCAACAACAGTACTAAACTACATCGCCTCTAATCAAAATAAATAAAACTAAAACCAAAACAAAACTAAAACAAAGACTACGCAAGAGTGCTTTATAAATATAATATTTTCCTTTATACACAAGTTCTTGTTTCTTCATCTAGAAGAGAGGAATTAGCATTCAGGGCCAAATACAGAAACCAGAAGAAAACCCCTTGACACAAATTCTTGTTAGTTGAATGAGCTCAAATCAGATGGCTTTCTCAACATGGCACTTGAATACAGTTTCCAAGTCAGGAGGGGTGAAGAACTCCCTAACACCGTTGAAGTTATGACACCTTGAAGGCCTGCTCTTCCTAGGCGCAGGAGGGCACGGCAACTTGTCTGGTATTCTTGCTTCTTTTGCAGTTGGAGTTGTTGAGCATGCTTCTTCATCGTCCTCATCTTCATTCTCTTTTCCCCTTGCCTTCGTGTTTATCGGCTTCAGAGAACGAACCGAGATTCCAGCAATTACCCATTTCATTGTTTCTGATTCCACACCAGCCTCTGCCTGCAACTTCTTCGAAAATCCCATGTAGAATCAAGATACTGAAGCAGACCCAAGAAAGGTTTCAGCTTTTGCTTCTCTTGTCCTTGACCAAACCGGCACAGAGAGAACGAAAAAAAAGTGGGTGCGGATCAAAATCAAAGAAAACCGAGAAAAAAAGATACCCAACTGAAGAAACAATGAAAAAGATGGAGTTTTTGGTTGAAAAGAGTGATTTTGGTTGCGAAAGAGAATCAGAACAAATGGGAAGAAAATGGATACGAGAGAATCAGAAGGGGGAAGAAGGAATAAGAGAAAAGGGTCTTTGCTTGATTGTAGAGAGAGAGTGGCATGAGAAACAAGTGAGAGGTTTGAATGAATGAGAGAAATAAAGGAGTTTGAGTTTTGAGTTTTCGTGGGAAAACAGAAAGCAAATTTTCTCAAAGAGAAAATAGAATAGAAAAAGGAGAGAGAAAGAGAGAGGTGCCCGGGATTTTACGGGCAGCCCGAACCGAGTGAAGGTGCATTTTGGCGCCAAAATTTCATTGGTTTGGGCAGCAACGGCTCTTTTTCCCGCCTTGGGTTTTTGTGTGGATTTCCAGATTTACCCTTCTTGTTTATTTTAATATTAAATAGTTAAATAATTAATTTAATAATTTTCTAGGGAGTGATGCTGCTGCTGCAGCCAGTCTGGGCACGATGACCGGCGTGACAGGCAGGGAAATCATGCGACGTCGTTTCCGTAACAGATGACGTGTTTGATTTGTGAACCATTTGCCCCGTGGGGCCCTTAACTGTGGAATTAAAATTCATACTAAATAAGTTTTTTTTTTTGGTAGAATATAAGTTAAATATTTTGCTTCATTCAAAATTTGCAATCTAATAAACACTAATCAAAATGTGATTAATGCAGTTAATATTTACTTTTGTTTGATATTGAGGAAAATATAAAACGTTCAAAAGTCAAAACGAAGAAAGAAATCAGGCAAGAGGTTCATCCACCAAGTTTTTTTTTCTTCTGACATGAGGTACAGCAAAGATTATGATTGTATCACATTATTGTACTCTTTGTAGTATAAAATAATCAAATGTTTAGAATCTCATAATGACTAATTAAGAATTAATTGTATATGAGCATCTTCAATAAGTCATACTATATATGTTTACCGTTTTTATCTTGTCCTCGATTGTTTCTCTAATTAATTTTTAATTCTCAAAAGATATAAATTTTATCTAGAATCTAACTCATTATTTTTTCAATTTCCGTGATGTAAAAAAAATGGATACTGGTTATCCCAACTCAAATAATGTATATTATCAGCTTTGGGAAGATTAATGACCCGATTTGTCTTGGAGCATGGTGATAAAGGTACAAACTCGTACAGTTTCAGCGGTAGATATAGTTAGTGTATGATTGAATTAGTTGTGAAAAAAAATTATGTAAAAAATTAATTATGTGTATAATTAATTTTTAAGAAAATTGATTATGAAAAAAATAATTTATGTTTGGATATATTAATTTATAATCGATTTTATGATAACGAGTTTTGTTTGAATTATATAAAAAAATTACTTTTATGTATTAAATTATCAAAAAATATATGAAATGATTGAAAAAGTTATTTGATTGAAGGTAAATAAGTATTTATTTCTTAAAATTTTTGAAATAATTTGAAATCAAATAATTAAAAGTTTAAAATAACAGCTTTTAAAAAAAACTATTTTTAGTTATAAAAAAATAATCTTAACTTATAATTAATTTTATATACTTTAAACAAATAAGATAGATTTTAAATAAAATAATTTTTTATTAAAAAAAATTATTTTAGAAAAAAATTAATCTTTCTTAAACATGTTCGTATTCTAATTAGTGAAGAAATAATATAAATATCATAAAAAAATATTTTCTTTAAATACTTGAGTTAAATCAAAATAAAAAATATTTGTTGAATTTTGTATATTTTTTTTTATATTTTCAAGCTTTCTTACTTTCTTTCTTTCTTTCTTTCTTTCTTTCTTTCTTTCTTTCTTTCAGTGGCAACAAAAAGTCAGAAAATAGTCATGATTCCAAAGAGATTCCTGAAAAAATTATCACCACCTTGTAATATTATTTTGATGAATTTTGTATAGATTTTACAGATTTTAAATTTCATTTCATTTCATTTTTAAAAATTACTATTTTTTATAAAATTAATACTTTTTAATATTAATATAAGAATTAAAAAGAGAAAAATGAGAATATATATATTTTTAGCTAACACCAATTTGTATTAAGGCAAATAGTCAACGAACAGACAAGAAAAACTAGGGCATCCTCCACTCGAACCTCAAGGTTAGGAGAATAGTGGTCCATTTAGCAAGTGTATATGTGCAATCTCGTTAGCTTGACGAGTAGCAGAACAGCGGTTAGAGAATAAAACTTACAAGCTAACTGCCTAATATCATCTAGAAAGTAGAAACAATCCTAGTTCAAATAGATCATTATCGGCATGTTATTAAAGATCCAACTCCAATCAAAACTTGCCATCAACACATCAAAGCCCTCTACAAAAATGGTCATGTTTCGGTCAACTTTGGTGGTCCATAGGGCATAGTTCTTCCTTACACAAGACCTGGAATACCTCCTACAACCAGAACAGTCGCTGATGAGTCACGTACAACGAACCCAGACCCAGCTCGATCAACTGCTTAGATGAAGCAATAGGGTCAGAAGCTAGTATAGAAAAGTGATAACTCAAAAGAGGCTAATAAACCTCTCAAACAAACAGTGCTAAAGACGATGAAGGGGGAGATAAATGCGGAAAAATAAGCCCATTGTCTGGTGCTACTGTCATGATTGAAGGCTCTAAAGATACCATAACATCCCTTCAGGTATTGGGTCAAAGCCAAAGTTTTAAATTTTGATTATGGTTTATTTGTGGTCGCGGTGACGGTCACGTCACATTATGTCTCTTGTGGTCAATGTAGATTAATGCGGGTTAATGTGATCTGTAATTGTAAAGTATTACGGTTGTGACAGTTGCCACCATCAAAATGTTGCGACGGTTAATGTAGATTGATGCGGGTTAATGTGATCTGTAATTATAAAGTATTACGATTGTGACAATTACCACGATCAAAATGTTGCGACTGCATCAGCTAATGCAAACTTATATTTAAAACCTTTGCAAAAGTCAAACATTTAATATCCTAAGTGAATAAGGCTATTTTGGATAAGTCTTCACATCCAAATAAGTCATCATCAAAATAAAATAAGGAAGTACTCATGCTGCTGTTGTAAATAGTCAGATGTTTTAGTATGATTGGAAAGGCTTGATCTCTTTTGATTGATATTTTGATATAGGGAGTTATTGTGGTACCTTAATAAATTTAGTACTTAAGGTGAATTATTAATTATTTATTGATTATTGGTTTTACAATAAATATTTAAAATTTTATTAAATATAAATATAATTAATGAATACTTAACAACTCACCTTAAATATTAATCCTTTAAAAAAAGAAGATAAATATTAGTGTAATCTCCTTTGATATACTATTACTAGCCCCCACATAGTCGGCTAGGTGCTCTAATTGGAGCCCAATATGACATTGATGTGGCCCACCGAGGTGACTTTAGACATAATCATATACACTGTATCAAGTAGAATACAATGGTATTGCCTATTATTTGTGTGAGCTATATAAATCTTATATGTACATAATATGACAGAATCAATAAATCTGCAGATTAGTATTTATGGTAATAAATTTTAAGCGACAAGATATATGTACCGAGTTACCTATCTTTTTCTTTTTGTCCATTAGAGTTTATGCTAAAAAATGAATACTAATTATTATTTTTTCCTCATAAATCCTACTCTATCCAGTTTCAGTAACACCAATCTTAATACCTTCAAATTTGAGTAGCCTATTCAGCAACTAGAGTGTTCTTTTGGGCCAAGCTGCCATTTGGGCTTGGCAAGATTGCAAGGCATGGATATCTTAGATTCATAGACCAAACAACTTCGACAACCAGAATTATAATCAGTTCCAGTCTCATTCTTTCGTCTCACGAGAATATTCAATTTAAAGGTCAAACTATAATTCACTGTCATTTGCCATAAGTTTAAAGATGAACACTTTTTTATTCACAGATCACAATTCCTTAGAAGAATACAAAGATAGTACATGATGTTTTCTTCACATTTCTCTCAGTAACTCACTACTTCCTAGTTACAATGAAAAGTGACAGGAAGATATGATCTTATGAGTGAAGAAAAATTTTACTCACAAAAATTATTGGAATCTCCTCCAAACTACAATGGGAATGACATACAAATTCCTCTAGAAACTAAAGAAGGGACTAAAAAACTGTGAAGGATGAAATTAAACTCCAGATTAAACAAGCTTGTAGTAGCAGTTGTTTCCAGATAGAAGAATCTGATAGCCTTTGGTACAAGGACACTTGAAACAAATGCTTAGGCACTTCTCAGCCCACTCTACGCTCACAGCTTCTTCTGCGTCTCCTCCACAGTCACCCTGCATTAACATTTTGCATTAAACCCAAAACATCCATTTGCCTAATATGCAGTGAAACTACAAATCCATCAAGAGAGGTAAAAGTGTGGAAATGAAACATAGTTCATAAAGTTCCCATCCTTTTTTTCTGGGCATCAAAGAAAATAGAAGGAAAGACGAATTAAATAACAGTTCTTTACTGAATTTTCTCCGCAAAATTTTCTTGCAAATCTTATCAAGAAAATCAAATACATACCTTAGACATGACTTTATGACCTTCAGGTTCATCTTCTTCCTCCTCCAGCATGACTTCGTCCCACCATTTCCTCATCTCTCTCAGACAGTCCTTCATTCTTCTCAGCCTCTGCAACCACCAAAACAGTAAAAAAGAAACCCACATTCCCAAGGCACAAGATAAACACAAAAAAAAAACACAAGAAACGCTTCATAGTTCATACCATTGAATTGGAAGCTTCATCCTTGGTGAGACTCACACTCACACCCTTGTCTCCCGAACTTGAGGAACGAGAAAATGTTTTAGCAGGTGAAGGAGTAGTAGGATCACACACAAAACCTTTGAGACTCGGAGACACAGGAACAGGGCAGGGCATTGTGTTCTGGGTGGTGGCAGCGAAGGTTCCAAGGCTAAGAGGGAACGAAATGGTGGAGAACCCATGGAGTGCGAGGTCTTCTTGCTCGCGGAAAAGCTTCTTGGCTCTTTGCTCTGAGTGGGATTCAGTGGTGGAACCAGATGGGTCTTGAAGCGATGCAGGAGACGAGGGTGATCGTCGCTTCATGGAGTTGGAGCCGCAACAACCGAATGGGGTGCACTGTGCATGTGCATGTGCATGTGCATGGTGGTGGTCGCAGCTGCTGGTGGCGGTGGAGGAGGAATTGAAGCCGTTGAGATGGAGCATGGAGATGAGGTTGGTGTGCTCCGGTGAATGTTTGAGTTGCTCCTCCGTGCTCTGTGCTACAATGGGTTCTTCATTCTGATCAACCATTCTTGAATGCTGAAAATTTTCTTGAGCTTTCTGTTTGGTTGTTTTGTTTCACTCAGAAAATCGTTTTCTTCAGACTTCCAACTTCCAAGAATGAATGTGAAGGTGAAATAATTTATATGTTGGCCAAGTGAAGTCATGAGTACAGGAATTTTTACAGCCATTACGTGGCACAATGCCAATGTTGGTGAGTGTGATATTTGAATGCAACAGTTATGGCGGGTAGGAAACAAAAAATGTTTTCTTTTGCAAATTTGTTTAGGCTAATAGATTTTTAAAGTGAATGGCTGAGTATTGGATGATACTTCCAAGTTTTATTAGAATTGAGTAGTGACATTTAATTAAACTATGTAACCTTTAATATAGAAGAAAATTTGAAACACTTCTCACAATCTTTTTGCTAAGGAGTAGCATTAAATCAATAAAGATAGGAATATATTTTAAATGGGTACAAATAACTATGGCACTAATTTATCCGGTACAACCTGAATTGCAAAGTTCAAGTGTGCTTATACTTGCAAACCTTTTCAAATCAGAGATAACACATTATCAAGTCAAAAATTATCCATATGAAGTCAAAAATTATCCTCCACGAGGATGCAATATCTCTTCAATTCCCTTGACCCTCAGCTGCTTCTATTTTCTTTTTCCGTTGCTTAATAAGATCAGTCTGAGCCTGCTTGCGTTTATTAGATATCTGAATCACGGGGGAAAAAAGGTGGAAAGTCAGAACTAATTGAAAAGGCTAACACCTAAAAAGTTATATGATGTCAAAAGCAAACTGCAACTTTGCAACCAGTTAGATAGCACAATTCATTAGAGAACAGTAAGAATAAAACTTACGTTCAGACAGATAATTGGAAATAAAAACCACTCAAAACAATAACACACTCATAAATTAACTCAAGTCTGCTTAACGAAGATAAAAAGAAATACCTGCATGGCTTCCAAGAGCTTCCTCTTTCTACGGGACATCATAAGTACACCCATGTCATCTACATCATCAATACTTTGTTGTACATTGGTAATTGATTCCCCAGTCTCTATCACTCCGGTAGATGTTTGTTTATCAACATTGGAATCCATTGAAGTATGTGAGACACCCTTAAGTTCTTTTTTCAAATCATCATGGTATTGCTGCTCCAGGATCATCATCTGCAACCATTCAAATTGACATATACTTAAATATCCGAGTGAACATAACGAAAAATAACAATAAACCTAAAAGGATCCGGTACTCATTCCCCCATCATGATGCAACATTCTTTTCAAAATATGCATACTTTTTGCTTTCTCTGTGCAGCTTCATTAGCTTCTGCTCGATCAATAACACCTTCAACCAGTAGGTTTTGAGGATCTTCCAGATCTTTTCCAACACCTGGAAGTGGAAGGACTTCCTTTCTGGCAGCAGCCTGCAAGTGTTTAATGGTCTTTGCATAGTCAGGAACATACGCTCCTTCATCCTCATTGTCAATAAAAGGTGACAAGTGTGGTGGAGGAATCCTGTTGACAAAAGAAACATTTTAGCCAGGAAAAGTTAGTAATAACACATACAATAATACAATATAAATTTATATGGCATGACGACAACAGAAATGAAAATAAATGAAAGAAACACATAATTTAGTTAGAAGTTACCTTCCCACCACATAATCCTTTGTTGGCAAAATAATTCGTGCATTCACACAGTCAAATATCCACTGAGGTTGAACATAATCTCTTGAGAGGAACATATGTCCTTGTGCTTCCCTGTCAACAATCTAAACACATGAAAGCAAAAACTAAGTGAACCTGAAACAAGGGTATAAAATTACATGTCGCCTAGAAGAATAGAAGATGGTATGCTTTATAAACCTGATGAGTGATGCTCTGGTCGGATTCCCCAAAAGGTGCCCCCTCTCCCTCCCAGGAAACTATACCTCCAAAAGCAGGAATAACAAAAAGCAATGACTCTCTTGGTATCTGAAAAATTAGAACAAGACAGGCATAAGTAGAGTGAATACATATATATACAAACATCCATGAGCAAAATTCCAAAATTAATCTTAGGTTAAAAAGATATAGCATCACCAAGAAATAAGAAAGTCTGATAAGCTGCGTTGTATTATATACACATGACATCCATCATCTGAAATCATGTTTAACAATAGAGCACAAATTTCATAGATTAATGGGTTGAGAGCTTTTAAAATTGTTCATGTTGCATTCAAAGGTCACCTTATAAAGTCATAACAAATTCACCATTTACAAAGCACTGAAACAGAATAAATTAAATATGCCAGGGTACTTAGCAAAGTACTTCATGGTATCTCCCCAAAATAGGGTGATTTTCTTTAAGAGAAAATCTTAACCAATTACCGAATATACATCCTGCAGAAAATTAACAACAGTAGCCATACAAGTCCTAATACAAATTGAATATAACCAGACATTATGTACCATCCTACTGTTTCATTGACAAGTGAATGTTCATATATGTTATTAGCTGAGTTTAAGTCATGAAGACATTTTTGTTTCCAGTTATTAACATCACTGATCCATATATCCTTTTTTTTTTTTCCTAAAATAATTTCCAAAAAAAGTGAAACACAACTCAGCAAATACTAAGTGCCCAAATTCCATACTATGGATAGAAGCAATAATTTTAAACTAGTGGTGTTAACTGTTAAGACCATAAAAAAAAGTTGGCCCAACCTCCCTGCTCAAGAAGAATTTCATATTTTCAAAGAGCTTTTTACATTCCCTTGTATCTTGATCCTCCTCATCTTCACCGGCAACTTCTTCAACAAGGTGCATTAGTGCCCCAGGTTCATTAGTAGGAAGTTGATGCTGAAGTTGAGCAAGTCTTAGTTCAGATTTTTCATCTTCAGACTGTGCACCTTTTTGCTTGGCTTCAACTTGCTCGGATCCAGCTAAATGAGCAGCTTCAGAATTCAATACAGAAGGTCTGGTATTGCCATTGACGTATCTTGACAATGCATATAGATCTGCATTATTTGAAAAGAAAATTAATCAGATGTACGTAAAATATATGCAAAGATTAAAGTTTCTATAGTTCCATTTAAATTGAGGAAAACGGTACCTGCTGCCAAAGCTTCCAACCGAGGATCAAGTATGGGGGGATACTTCAAATTTATAGAATGATAAAGGCGGAAATTCACAAAACCAAGAAGAGGCTGCATCAATCCATTAATTAAGTTTAAGAAATTAGTAAAAAATTCAACCAAATAAATATGAATGTGCACAATCATGGATTAGGGAATGCATATCCAATGGTGAAGAAACAACAAAGGGGCAAAGTTGGGTGGGTAACTTAATTTTCTGTTTATATGACCCTGACACAACACTAGAACATAATCAGAAGATATGTTGACAAGAATATAATACACAAAGCTAAAATTTTATTAATTGCGATGAAGTAGATATCGATGGGTTAAAAGAATGACAGAAAGGTAAATATAAACATGAATAAGAAACTAACCTCATACAATTGTAGAAAGTTTAGCATGGTATGTATATCAACATCATCAGACACAACCTGCTGTAGTGAATGAGGAGTTAACCATGTTATTGTCTGACCCTCAACCTCAGCCTGCAAAAACAACACAATCGATTCATAACATGTATAATTAAGATTGATGACGATTACAATTACCTCAACTGGTACCTGGTAGTATATGCCTTTCACAGATACAAATGTTTTTCTTAGCTTGTGAGTGCGGGATACAAATGCTTGCCATTCATGTGCCAATCTAGCAGACACAAGTAAGCAAGAAGAATAAATACAGCAGATAAAAATCATAACAACATAAAAAATTGCACTTCTTTTAAGAAAATGCACAAAAATACCAATGAGACTTGAATCTAAAATCTGTTACTCAGGTCCTTATTCTCAAAGGAAAGACAGGGCCACAAAGGCCTAAACTCTTTTTTACATATGAGTCCAAAAAAAATCAAATTTCAAGTGTATACCTCCGACATTTATGGACACGCTCCACTTCAATTTTTTTGCTCTCTGATGCAGGTAATGCTGCAAAAAGATGTACCATTGAAAGACAATCATCCAATTCTCCAAGTGCATCTACAAATCTAGGGTACCTATAATTCAAAGAATAATAATATAAATTGGAAATTCATTTCTGGCTACAAGACATAAATATAGATACACATAACAAACAAACCTCTGCCGAATAATCCTATCTATCTTGGGTTTGGGTGTTTGCTCCCGCAGCCTGTTTGCACGTTCAATGTTTTTCTTTGCCTCTGCTTTCTTTATTTTTCTCTCGTGTGTTTTTATTGCTCTATGTATTTCAAGTAAAGGTTCGTGATGAAGAAAGGCAATATCCTTCACGTGGTAATAAGTCTGATGGGTTCCTTTGAACTTTTTTTTGGGCTCCCGGGGGGTTACACCTTTCAAAATGCATAGTTTCCTAAAATTTGTACAGTCAATGTTAGAATAATCATACAGTCTTTACCACATCTTCTTTTCCAAATGTTTCAGAGTCACACCATAAAGATATCAAATTTCCAAATGAAATCATATGCATAATGATAGGAACATAAATGATTCAGCCAAGAAATTTTTAACCCAATGGCACCCTCCTTTGCATTCAACTGTTGAAGGATAAAGCTGACACTTGGCTGAATCGTACAACATCAGCTTACATTGACTTATATTAAATAACATGGGTTTCCTTGGATATGGGTACCTGAAAAGGGGTAGACTAATTTGAAGCAGCTTGAGTGCTTGTGACCTGGTGACAAATTTAGCAGCGTTTCCCTCCTTTTTCTTCCCCTGCAGAACAGAAAGAACAAAAAAAAGAAGAAAAAAAAACTCTTAAAGGAAAGCATTTGAAAGTAACATAGAAGCTTAAAAAGCATAAATTTTTATCACATCTAACACAAAACACAACATGGGTAGGAGCCAAAAAGCACTACCCATCAATTAAACGACTGAAAGATAAACAAATAAGGCTGAAGACAATAAGTTTCATATTCATAGCTGCGAAAGCAGAAGAAAAAAAGATAAGGCTTTTGCAGCAAATTAACAAAGGTATTGAGTATTGAGTACTCACGGGAGGTCTGTAGTGCTTCCCCATTGTTGTTGTGAGAGCAGCGGAGACGAAGGCAGAAGCAGAGGCGGAAGAGACGAAATTTAAAGGTTAGGGTTTTAGAGTGCCTATACTGAAGGGTTGGCTTTTTTATATTAAAATATAAAAAAATAAACAATTTACTAATTGACTTTTTTTTTAATTCCAGGTTGAGAAATTGATATGAAAAAGAAAAGTATATTTTAATATATAATTTTTAAAGAGATATAAAAAAGCCTTGAAAGGTTAGGCGTGCTTCATTTCTTTTTAATAAAATATTTTTTATTGTGTCAAAATTAATTTTTAAATAATTTTTTTAAACATAAATCACTTTACTTAATGAGTTCTGAGTAAAATAAAATTTATAAAATCAAATTCAAGTTTACAAAATATAATACAAATAATAATTTGATTTTTTATTGATTTTGATATTTCCTGTTTTGATTGTCTAAATTCAATCTGATTATTGTGTGTATATATATATATATATATATTGGTACTATATTTATATATATATATATATATATTGGTACTATATTTTTTCTAATTATTATTATATAATGTTGAATATATGGTAGGGGTATTCGCGGTTTGGATTGGTTCGGTTTTGGGGGGAAAAGTCATCCTAACCAAACCAATTGGTTTTTCTATATTAAGAACCAATCGGTTTTTTTAAAATTGGAGAACCGAACCGAACCGAACCAATTATAATCGGTTTGGTTCGGTTCGGTCAAATCAGTTTTTCACTAAATATTTTTTTCTTAAAAAAATTCATACACATCATTATTTTGTTTTTGTTATGGACCAATTAAAAAAAAGTTTGTATAAAATCCTAATAAAAACATCATTACATAATTATAAATAATAAATAGGCCTAAAATATTTATAGAAACAACCAAAAATTTAAATATAATCATTTATAAGTATGTAAATTATAAAAAATATATAGATAATTATATGAATTCAGTTTGGTTTTGTTTGGTTCGGTTTCATAAATGAAAATCGAAAACCGAACCAAACCAATCGGTTTTCATAAAACAAAACCAAACAAAACCAAAATTAGTCGATTTTATTCGGTTTTCGATTTTTCGATTCGATTTTTTCGATTTTAATTGGTTTGGTTCGGTTATGAACACCTCTAATATATGGTATGTTAGTTGGTTGGCTCAATAGCTCATGGCCTTATCGAAGCTTAAAATTTGAACAAGTGATATTGTTTAGCGGTAACCCACAAAATCCAAGTCCACTTGGGCCGGCCCACTTTGGCACTTGTTGAGCAAATTGAGTGAAGACTGCAGAGCGGAACACAGAACTACATGAAATAAAATAAAATTAAAAATTCAAGTTCCCGCCAAGTGAGCTAAGCCTAAGCGCCCTTCTCCACTCCTTTCCTTCATGGCGCCCAAATTAAATCTACCATATAAAATATATTCATTCCATTCCAATCTATTCCTTTTTTCATATTCAAACCCAAACCCCAATTCCCATTCATTCACCATCTCCTCTCCTCTCCTCTCCTCATTCTTCTCTCTTCCGCTTCCTACTTCCAAATCTCAATGGACATTCCCAAACCCCAATCCCTCTTCACTCACATCAGATCAAGAGAGCTAAATGCCTTTCGAGGTTTCTCTCTTTCTATTCTATCTAACTCCCATCACTCACTGCACAACTTCCTTTTCTCACTTTTTCTTTTTCTTTTTCTTTTTATTTAATTTTAATGGGTTTGTTTGCTCTTCAGTTCGAAAACGGCCTTACATGGATGGCTTCGTATCTGGCTTCACCGAAATCGGAGCTGTGGCTACACAACACAGTGGCGAACACACTATTCCCTTGTCTCTCTCTTTCTGCAAGGTAACTCACTCAATCATTCTCAAGTTTTGATTTTGAGCATCACCCTTCTTTTTTATCCCCAAAACATCACATGGGTAGGGTAACCCCTGATTTTTTAATTTATTTTTTTTATTGTAGACCTCCAAATTTTCCCACATCCTCGCTTTATCCGATGAGGATGGGTACCTGAGTTTGTTCGATACTCGCCGCAATTTCTCCCCTTCTGCTTCCTACGAAGAAAACGCAGGTTTGCCTTTTTCTTTTTTCTTCTTATAATTTGATGTTGTTAATAATAGAGAATCTCATGGGTAAATACTGAATATGAAATTTTACCTTCTTTCTATCTCAGAGAAAGCAAAGATTTGCGATTGGGTTTCGCATCTTAATGCTGTTTTTGATGTCTGTTGGATTAAGGTAACCCCACATTTTTGTTTGTGTATTCATTTTAGGATAGCCTCGTGGGTGCATTGGGAAGATACATTGTCATTAATTTGATATTTTGAACTGTACATGAAATAAACAAGAAAAAGAAATTAGGTTCTATAATTGAAATAATAATACGAGGAATAGTTAAATTTTTAGACCACCATTAAAACCCGAGCATAAGATTTTTTTATTATAGTGTCTTAAAGTATGATTTATAATTCTTTGCAGGAAGATACCCAGATTCTCACTGCTTCTGGTGATCAAACAGTAAGTCGTTATGGTTATTAGTTTACCATTGCTAAAATAATATCTGCATTCATGTGAATGATCTTGGTACATTGTTGCTCTATGGCTCTCTTGCATTGTTTTATTCCTGACTCTCAGATGCTACTTGCTACACTTTGACTCGAAGGCTGCATTTTTTATGCACTGGGCAGTCGTTGATTATTAACATAGGCTTTGCATTGTACCCAACATAAGATGTTCATTGTTGGGGAACTGTTGGACCATATTTAATTGAAATCAAGTCAATAGATCCCAATTTCATGTCATTCAATTAGAGTTGAATAGGCTTTCATAAAACTTTGAAACTGGATATAGTGTTTTATAAGTAGCTTCCCTCAAGCTAATTTTATTTCGTATGTGCTTATGATGCACATTTACAGATGAAGGTATGGGATGTTCAAGAAAAGAAATGTATTGGAGTTTTGATGGGGCACACAGGAAGTGTGAAATCTATGTGTTCTCATCCAACTAATGCTGGTAATATTTCATTTTATCTGCATCTCTGCTTTTTCTACACAACTCTGGATTTTTTACAACTGCAAAGTGATATATATTGAAATTAATATTCCTCTTATCTGCAAATTTACAGATATTATCCTCTCTGGTTCAAGAGATGGATCTTTTCGTCTTTGGGACTTGAGATGCAACTCCACTGTTAAGGGTAGACGTGGAGAACTTAGCATATCGTAAGTTGCAGTTTTTTATTCGCAAAACTCCTGTAATGATCATTTTCTTGATCTGTTAATCATTGGTTTTTATTGTAATTTCTTTTTCTTTTTTTAAAATTCTTTTATTATCTGGTTGCTTCACTAGTTCAACGGCTGTGGTCAAAGGAGCACATCTTTCATCTCAAGCGAAACGAGTTAGGAGGGGCAAGGTTAGTTGCGGATGGTTTACTGTTCCTTCACATTTTGCAAACTAAACCTTTCTAACAACAATTCTAATCTGTCAGGCTGCTTCCATGAGCATTACATCTGTTCTTTGTCTCAAGGATCAGGTTTCTGTAGCCACTGCCGGGGCAGTGGATAGGTTAGTTGAGAGTATTACTCATGAAAGTAATCATTAAATTTTCTGATGCTTTTAGCTAAATTATTTGATTTTACTATGCCATTTGTTATTTCAGTGTGTTGAAGTTTTGGGATACCAGAAATTTTAAAAGTTGTGTCATGCAGACATGTCCTCGTCCTCAACCAACAGAAAAGGTTGGTTGGAACTGTGCTTAAAGTGGTAGTGTGTGTTTCTTTATACATTCAGGAAGTTACAGATTAAGGGTCCTGGAACAATTGAACCTTGATTCATAAGTGTAATTAGAGATTATATTAGCACCCTTGAAAGAGTTAAAATGTAGATGTGGTAGAAAATATCAGCTGTATTATGTTTATCATATCACCAAGATGTTTTGGCAGAGTTGATTTTCTAACCTATTTTTATTAGATGTTGGAAAGCTTTAAATGATGTAGTCTTGACAGCAATCTTCATTTGTCATTTCAGGAAAGATTACATGGTATATCTAGCTTGTCCCAAGATCACAGTGGAGTTTTTCTTTCAGCCTCCTGCATGGATAACCGGTATCTTCCTAAAATATCATCTTTTCCATTCTTGATGAATTAAACCATGGTTGAGAGAACATGCAAAAAATGTAAAATATATTGTTTCTTCGTTTCTGCAGAATATATCTGTATAACATCTTTCAGCTTGAAAAGGGGCCTTTGAGATCTTTTTCTGGATGTCGAATAGAATCATTTTTTGTAAAGGTGAGAATTGCACCTGTATCTACAAATTTTCTGCATTCAGTTTCTGTCCTGACATTTTACCTGTCTTTCTGATGTGTGTGCAATTCCAGTCTGCAATTAGCCCTGATGCATCTCACATAGTCAGCGGTTCTAGTGATGGAAATGCCTATGTTTGGCAGGTTACATTTCTCACCTTTAATGAGCTGTTGTAAGTTTGGTACTTAGGTTGCAGTTGGGATATAATTTAACTGAACTTTCAAAAATCAGGTTGACAAGCCTCAAAAGGAACCTATTACTTTGAAAAGTCATGATGGTGAAGTTACAGCAGTTGACTGGTAAATTGGAAATCTAGTGTGGTTTTTAGTTCCCTCCAATATACGAGTTGCTAACAATATTTATTTGACAGGTGCTGCTCTGAGGTTGGCAAATTAGCAACTTCTTCTGATGATTTCACGGTATGCAAGACAATAACTGTTTATTTTTTTATTCATTTGACTTTATGCCATAATTGATTTCAGAACCAGAGATTCGTACATATTATTTGCAATATCTTTCAGTTCAGTGCTGTCTAATAACTCTCTTTTAATGCTGTCTCAAATTGTTTCTTTCAACGTTTTAACTGTTTTAGGTTCGGCTTTGGAATAAGAGCAGCTATTTCTCCAGCACAAAATCTCCATCTTCCATCCGAAGAAGAGTAATGGCAATGCCTAGTGCAGAATGCAAAATGCTTTTAATTAATGATGAAGAAATGTGTCCCAAATCAGACCCCGCCAGTGCTTTTCTTTCTAGTGAAGCACTGCTCCCAATTAACTCAGCCACTCCAATCACACCACCTAAAATGCATACATCTGAAGGCCATAAGAACCAGCTTTCTTCAGGATTTGATCTAACTGTATCATCTGAAAAAACTCCTGAATCTGCTTTGAAGAGCCCCTCATCTGTTTTGAACCCTCCATCCTCCCTAAAAAGAACTATACGAGATTACTTTTTAGCATCTTCTTGAATCTTGTAGGCTTATTAAACCAAACTTATTAATTCTATTGTCAAGTAACAAGTTATTGCACGTAGTGCTCCTGTTTTATGGATGGCATGAGTGGCATGGAATTCTTCAACTATGTTCTTGGGTAAGGTTCTTTTTCCTGAGGTTTTAAACGCATTACTTTTTATTTGTAATTGTAAACTTAGGGTAAGGCATTTGTTATCATTTCTGCAGGTTATTTGAAATGTTAAGCGTATAAAAGGGTTCGTTATATTATAGCAATTCACCTTGAGTTTTTTACTTCCAAATTCAGGTCACGCTGAGGAAGGCAAAAACATATTAAAGCTGGTGTTTGCTTCTGCTGATTTGGTAGAGACAAACAAGAAATGTGCTAGATCTACTGGATGAGCATATGAATTCTGGCTGTCAGAAGGTTGTGAGCAATACAATTAGGCTAAAAAGTGATGCCCCCTTTTAAACCCTCTTCAAAGTGAATTGTATAAATGGGTTGTTGGGTTTGCATGAATGGAAAGCATGACTAGGCATGAGTTGCTTGGCATGTGCCTTGAGCTGAGGGTCATGTCCTACAGCTCCTTCAGAGAAACTCCATTGCTTTACGGGTGCACCAAACCCCTCACCTCGAGGACAATGTACAGACCATAGAGATGAGAGTAACTATGATTTTACACCTAGTTTTGATTGCTCAGGTTGGCTTTGAACTTTTCTTGAGTAGCAATGGTGTACTGCTGTTGCATATTTTTCTTCGGTATTAATAGACAAACGACCCATTGCACAAATGAATCAAAGCAACTCTTGGTCGATCCTTAAAGGGTGAAGAATGAGGGCCCTTAAGGAACTTGCTTGTGGCATGCAAAAATAACGGATATTGCACCTCAGCTTAATTCTCCAGCCCCCAAGTGCAATTATTAGGTTCACTTAAGCACTCGAAACTGCTAAGACTTATATGCAGTAGCTTCCTGCTGATCAAATTGCACTACTGTCTTTAAATAAACCTTAACATTAACCTTATATCCTATGATCAAAGCAATCCTCGGTGTTAAGAAAATAGGGAAGGGTAAAAAAATAGAGAGAAAAGTAAGAAATATGCAAACTTATTGATTGATTGGGTGCCAGAAAAACTGATATCGACTCTTGATCATGTATTTGTACTAATCATGTTGAGACATTTATTCACTTAGGCGCGCAAGTGATTTTTTTAATTACTTAATACTCTTCTAAATTTCTTAACACTATTCAAAATAAACTGAAATTAACAAGAAATTGAACTTTACAAGAACCTCAACTCAATCAATGATCGAACATCAGTCAAAAATAGCCAAAGTAAAAGGCCGATCGTTAATCCTAATCAAGTAAGCTTTTGTCCCGAAGGTTGAACAACAAATCTCCTTTAGCTGATTGATCCTTCCGTGCAACTCGGGAGAAAAGTTCATTTTGTTCTTAGGCATTGATGTACCTCAGGTTACTGTGTGTAAATTAAGGTTATGCCCTATTGAATGAATATATATTTTTAAAATAAAGTAATATATCAGTGATTTCATTAACATTTATTTTTTTAGTCATTATATGTTTTTTTATTACATATAGAATTATAACATATAGTTTATGAACAGCTCGGACATAATGAAATAGTCGAAACAAAAACACGTTAAATTTAAATGAGAATCCGTCTTCACTATGATCAACTTTTTCATATCATAAATACATGAAAATTTGGTCAATGCTACAGATTGGAAAACAGGGTTCTCTCGAAGTCATGATACTTCATATAAGTGATGAATCCTCACTGACACCGTTAAATAGATCATTACTGATTAATGTACAGCTCTTGTTTAACTATGGTGTAGCATCCAATGAGGCTGGTTGGTTCCATGATAAATTGTTCATGAAATGTACCCATTCGCTTGCTAGAAATATCAATTCCAAGATCCTTAAAGTTTGGCAAGCCCTCTACTTGAATGCCATCTCCACATATGAGGAATTGATTCCCAATTATAAAGGATCCTGATACTCTAATTGCAACTCCATCTTCACCATGAGCACGGCATTGAAGCCTTTCAACGACATGCACTAACTTTTCAGGAGGCCAGTCACCAACTAATGTACTTCGAATACTTGACAGTGTTGTCAAGATATTGTTTGGACCAACATATTGTTTCCCAGAGAAACTGCATAATATAGAAGATAATGTTAGTGTGACCAAGAAGGCTTCGGAAGTTCACAATAAATCCTCATCTATTCTTGATGTTCTAATCTGATTGACCACAAAACTGATTTATTCAGTTTGACCAGGCCCTTGATATAATGGAAATTCCAGAAATAAATTTTACTCAGTAGTTAATAAAGTTCCTTTTCAGATACATAGCACAGCTGAATTAAGTACTCCAATTGTGCTGTTATAGCATCAAGTTTCTTGAAGGTGAATCATTTCTACTGTTTTTTTTATCATAGCAAAATGAGTGCAAGCTGTTACAAATGATAGATTTTCTAGATGCAGAATTAAAATATACAAAATAGTCCACACCTGAAAATTGAGCTTTCATTATATAAGCTCCTTGTATGTTGCCACAAATCATCAGGTCCATCAAATAGTAAGTAATAATGTATTGTCAACATCTGGAGAGAAAAAAAAAAAGTAAAACATTTACCAAGATTAAGAATCAATTGAAAGCTCTCAAAATGATTGATATAAACAGCCACCCACGTTTCAGAATCAATATATCCTTGTGAAACAAATGAATGAAATTCTAACTTTTTCATAGCGAACTCAAATGAATTCTGAGGGAGAAAAGAGCTTAACAAATCATTTAGATTTTAGACATAGTTTGCAACAGGAAGGCTTAAATTATATAATTCAGACTTAAGACCTAAAATGGGCATTATAAAGTTTATCACATAGAACCAAACTATGACCGCTCATTGCTTGTATATTGTTGAACTTACAAAATAACTTCAGAAAATAAACATGCAATGATAGAGATAAACACTGGCAGCTACTTACATCAGCCAAGTCCTTCATTCTTTGCGTAGGATCAAAAACACTTCGGACAAATCCTGCTAAATCTACCTTGGCACTCTCATACTTTGTGATAAAGGGGTGCAAAAGCAGCTGCAGTGGGACAATACAGAATAATCAAGTTCAAACTATCATGTCTATATTTAATGGAGTGCCTGAAAACAAGATTAACAATGGTATGTTGTGTGTAGTGGTTGGAACTGACACATTCTAAAGTAAACTTTCTACTTTCTACCAGGCAAGAATGCAAATGACCACTGGTAGTAAATCACAGGAAATAAATATGTGTACTTTAGGTAGGTAAAGCCATCAAAGGCCACAAAATTCCAAACCACAAATGCTAGACACCATATTAAAGTCTATCTGCATTTTTCTCACCTGCTCTGCTGTTGGTCTAACATCTGGATCCTTCTTTAAGCAAGCATCAACAAAGGAGCAGAATTCAGGTGAAAACTTGTGTTGTGATGGCGATGGCGATGGATCGTCCAGGATCTGTGGCAAAACCTAGATCATTATTTGCAGAACAGAAGAAGTACATGTATGCAATCAGATCACTAGAATGGAATTGTTATTCATATGTAGCAGGGGTTGGAGATATTTCTATATCACTGATCACAAAAAGTGTTATGAGCTAGTGGCTCCATTAATTTACCATTTACTGGCAAAGAACGGAGAGTTTAAATGTGAAAAATATCACATAAAGTCAGCATTGTAAATGTTGGATTTTTAACCTAATTCCAGCTTTTGTAGTGGTTATAGTTAATCTTTCTCAAGGCTTAGACATTGCCGAGTAATGAATGGGAATTGTCAAAAAACACTGGAGAAGTTAGTTTGAGCACATTATATGCCTTACTACATATCAGATGAATTATCTTATTTATCTGCAATTTATGGCATTGTTGCAACAGCAAATTCAATATCCTTTATTTTCCTCTGTGTGATTTATGTTATGGTGTCACATGCATTCAGATGAGAAGGTGTTCTACAAGTGACAGGATAAAGACACTTAAGTAAAAAAACAAAAATTGGTCAGCAAAGACGTTCCTCTCAGACAACATGTACAATCAATCAAACAAAAGGAAACAAATAACATCAATAAGCATTGGCAGTCACCTGCAACATAAGATTGACAGGACCTTCGTTAGCTGTATATGGGAATTCTCCTGTCCCACACTCAAGGAGAGCAAGACCAAGGCTCCATATATCAGCTGGATAAGAATAGCTTTCATTTCGAATTCGCTCAGGTGACATGTATGTAACAGTTCCAACAAATGTTGCACACTGCAAAGTTACATTTGTTGATGAATGAACATGAATTCCACAGCTTGGTAATGGTAATCATGGCCAAACATGAAAGTTGACATTTGCAAACAAATTCAAGGAGGAAATAAGTGACAATAAACCAAGAATAATTTATTGTCTATACTAACCATCGCCACTGAATTCTCTAAGCCAGCGCTAATACCAAAATCTGTAATTTTTGGCTCCCCCTTGAGATTTACAAGTAAATTGGCAGGCTTTATGTCTCTGTGAACTAAATGTCTGACTCCATGCAGATAGCTTAGTCCCTTCCAAAAGATAAGAGACAACGTAGAATATCTCATTTAAGAGTGTTTTCTGTAGTGAAAAGTTTAAAACGAAAATGTAAGAAAATTTTCCTTACATGTAGGAGCTTCTGAAACATGGATGAAAGAATAGGTTCAGGAATTCTTCTATGCCTTCGTAAGACATCTGCAAGAGATCCTCCATCCATGTACTCCAAAGCTATGCTTATCTGTCCAGAGTCTGGAGTGTAAAATGCCCCATGGAATTCTACAAGACCCTGATAACAAGGTGCTTCACATAATGTCCTTATCTCAGTAAGGAGCTGCTGCCTTTTCTCCTAATTGGCACAAAGAAATACAAATGTTAGGCAACGAGTGATTATTATGATTTGGAATTTAATGTTTTTGGGGATGTTATTGCGGGGTGGGGAGGTGCCTACATTGCTCTTTTATTCATTTAGAAGCAGACATTAGCAATAGAGTCATACAATAAAGTGTCTAGCAACTCCAAAACTTCAAAAACACACAGCAGATCAAGAGTGTATTACCCATCAATCCTTTCCTTCATAAAATAACAAAACAGTGAAAACACCACATTTTGATAGCCATATAACATATCTACTGTATACTACAGAACATGCTTTAACGACAATCATAAATAACATCATTATCCAGGAATAGAAGCAAGTCAAGCAACATAAAATTAGCAAAGTTCTATGCCCCATGAGATTCCAATTAAAATTGAACATGGAGAATTATAGATTCCACGAGAATTAAGAGCAGGAAATACCTTCTCAAAGATATTGATCTTCTTCAATGCTAGAATCCTATGTGTTGGTATATGTATGGCTCTCTGCACAACACTACTGGCACCACTACCTATTGCTCCAAATATTCTCATCTCGTGGGAAGCACACCTATAAGTTTTCTCACTGTGATCAGTTTCATCTATAGACCGAGATGTGCACTTCTGCAATCCGAGCTCGTTGATATTGTACACCCCATATGATCTGCTCAACAAATTAACAGTCCCACCATCCGATAGCTTCTCAATTCAAACAATCAAAAACCAAAGTCAAATTTCATATTAGACATCCCCCTTTATACCCATTTCAAAATTCATATACTCTTCAATGCCTTAAAAAAGTCAAATATACACGCAAAGACGAAGAGAGAGAGAGAGAGAGAATGAGGGGGGCTTACTGTGTAAGAATCACAAGGGTCCAAGGTTGAACTTGTTGAGAAGCCCTTCTCAGCATCAAACAAAGGTGCAAGCTTTTTTCTCAATTCCTCCAACCCAGCCATTGTTATGAGTATTTACATCACAAAATTGAATGGGATTTCATAAAAGAAACAAACCCAGATGCCCTATGGAATCAGCTGAGCCACCCTGTTCAGGGTAACATAGACAGAACAAAGATCCTTTCTCCACTTCGAAGGTGAAAACAAAAGAAGAAGAAGAAAGACTAAAAAAGAATAAAGTGGATTCAATGTGCAATTTAAGGTTTTTTGGTTATGCTGCAAAAGGAAAAGATTGAGTTCGTGGGGTTCAAGGTTTTGTCAGCGTACTTCGGATGAAAAGCAAGGTGCCTACGTTACTGGGCTTGCGGTTATTCATATTTACTGTGCTTCTACTCACCAATGATCTAACGCCACGTTGTACATCCTCAGTTAGGTTCTTTTCCTACCTACTTAATTGTGGTTGTTGATGATATTTTCTCTACTCTTATTTTACTATTTAGCTTGGTTTCCTTTTTACTTGTTACATTAGAAAGTGAAATTCTAATCAATTGCCAATAGTCAATATGTATATTCCAATTTCCACTTGTTTAATATATATTTTTAATTATTAATTTTAGTTTATAGTATAGATGGCAATTACCGTGCATGATTCATGATGCATCTAGTTTATTTATTTATTTCTCATTTTACTTAATTTAACTCAATCTATTAAGAATACAGAATTGGTGGAAAAGTTAATGAGTCACTCCATCTAATCCACTTTTTATAATTCAATTCAAAATCTAACTGGCCCATTTTGCTATCTCTAAACTTGAAACTCATTGTAATTAAGAATAAATGCAATGTAATTTTAGTTTTGGTTTCTCTATTTCACTTACCAAAGCAATCTAGTTACTAGTCTCTTTGAGCCTAACTTAGATGGTTGAGATGGGAGAATATTTGGTTAAATATTATAAATTCAAATGGAGATTACGATCAAGTTATTTAATTTGGATATAGATCATTGTAGAAAAGTTTTGACGTAATCCAATAGTAGTAGAGATGAGGGGTAAATTTTGATAAGGAAAAAGATTTTATGATCAGGATATATAACTCTTTAGTTTGAATTAGAGTATACGATACCTTTTTGGTTAGTTAATTAAATCAATTAAGAAAACTTTTAACCTCTAGTTTATTTAATAAATATATTAATTTGACTTTTTCAATAATGACGTATCATTCATATTTTGTGCATATGCATGCTTCCTAGTCAGTTATTCGAGCAAGCTTTTTATAATTTTATTGTAGGAATCTCAATCCTTTAAAGTGACTGAAGTATTTTATAAAGTAAAATATAAAAATAATAATTGTTAATAAAAAGCTCAACAATTTAAAATTTTATAAAATATAAGTATTTGAATAATAAATCATAGATATGTAATAATCTAATCTCTTGATTTTATCATCAATGATTATCAGTTACATTTTATTCTCTAAAATGCATATTTTTTTTTAGAATATTCAAATCCTATTATGTATGCCCTCAGTTTGCACATAGTATGAACATGATTTTTTTTAAGTGTAGAGCAAATTTTGAACAATAAAGTGCATAAAAAAAACAATTGAACAATAAAATCACATAAGTTCATTCTCATAATTTTCTCATTAGCAATTATTAGTGCATGACTAGTCCTAATAAATTTAAGGGTTTGTTTAGTAGTTAAGTATGTGTGTTTTTTGCATTGAGGACTTATTCAAAATTTGTATCAGTACTTACAAATATTAATTTATTTATTTAAATCCGACGTAAAGGTTAAAAGAAATTTAATATTAATTGACATAAAAATTAATTAAAAAACACTCTTACTATATATATATATATATAAAACAAAGTTAGCATTATTTATTTATTTATTAAGACTCTGTTTGGTAAAAAGTAGTGTATAGTAGATAAGCTAATTGATAGCAGATGAGCTTATAGCAGATAGCTGATAATAGATAAGATAGCAAATTGAATTTGAAGTGTTTGATAAAATTAATGATTCAACTAACTGATAAATATAAAATAACATAAAAGCATATTTTTAATTAATGCTTAAATTTCTTCCATCAATATTAAATATGAAAAAATATTTATTAATTATTTATAAAATAATTTTATGTTAATTAAAATAATTATTAAGATATTTAGAAGTTGAAATTTTAAAATTTATATTTTAATAATATAATTTATTTATTTACTTATTTATTTGTTATCATTAAAATGTTTTTTATTGGTTAAAAATAGTATTTTAAATTTTCTTTTCATTTAATTTTTCATGTTTTATAAAATATATGTGTATTATAAAACTATACGTAACAACATAAATGTATATAATTTTTAAATATATATTTATGTACAAAAAATATACTTAACAATATAAGGATTAATATTATTTTATTTAATAGATGATTGAAGAGAAATTTAATTAAAACAATGAGAGTAAAAATAAAAAAAAATATGTTATAAGTTATAAGTTTAAACGTTACTTTAATTAGCATATAAAAACATATTATAAATTACTTAAAAAAATATTATAAGTTATTAATTATTAAACAATTTTATTTTTTTAAATTAATTATCTACTAATTAAATTCATTATAAACTAGCGGATTAGGCTTCCTACACATAACTTAAATTGGCTGGCTTATAATTAGACCGTACCTTACCTTGGTGGGTTGGTGAATTAATTGGACACTTAACAAAAAGAAAATTCCTATAGGACATTAAAATATCACAAAAAAAATATAAAACCGCAAAACGTAACGGCTGATGCGCGAATTGAACACAACAACATTATAAATTCATGATGAAACTTCGATTTATGGGTTTCGTCACAACCCGCTTCGGTTCACAAACTTATTGGGTTTGATAGTCATCTGGGTTTGAGCCCAAACTAGCAGCAGTAGCTTTCATTCATTACTTTGAGAAAGGTTGTCCCATATGTATCACGTTGACTAGGAGTTTAGATTTTGGATTATGGGTTAAACAGAGTTTGTTTGGGAGTTAAATTATACAAACTATCTTCAAAGTGATAGGTTAAAACCACTTGTGAGTTGCCCATTCGTCCCTAGACGATGACAGATTAATTATATGTATAATTCCAGAGTTGCAAGCCCCAAAATTGCAATGGGTTACTACGTAATCTCATATTTCCCCCTTAATTAATGTAATAAGGAATTAATTAAATCTTAGATGTGTTTGTTTCTAGAGGTTGTGGATTCTAGTTGTTCCTTTTATTTCCGTTGCCGAAGTTACTTTAGTGGGGATTCAAGTTACCGGCCATTGAATTTAATTAAAGTTCGAGTGAGACAAGCCTTATGTATTTAATCGCTATATTTCTTTTTATATGAAATCAAAATAAGTGAAGAAAGAGAGATATTGAATTAACAAAGTAGGATCAACAAAACTAATCATTTAGGCAATTAGTAAATAGAGATGGAAACATATGATAGATCGGTGGAGCATTACGAACCTCATACTATATAGTTCAGCTCTTGCTAGCTAGTTGCATGCACGATATTATTTACTTTATTTAATATTAATACAAACAAATTAAGTTATGGGATGTTTAGTGGAATGGAGGGAAATAGATTAAATATGAAATAATCTTAGGCATAGGTTTATTAATAAATTAAAAAAAATTAATTTTGAAATAAAATATGAAAATTTTCTATAATTTAATTTGTTCACTATTAAAAAAAACTGACTATGAAGAGAGGAAACAAATTTAGACCGTTAATAAATATAGGAAAATATTTGCAATAAGATATAAAAAGTTTTCAATTCGTTTTGTATTTCAATTAGCTAGTAATGAAGAGACTATAACAAACAAGAAAAATATGAAAAGAAGAAAAAATTAGAGGCTGTTATAAATTGGGAAATAATGCTGATCGATTAATTGATAATGATGGTACTAGAAGTTGTTTAAAAGATTTATCCTCAAATCTCATGTGAGAAAAGTGGTCACGTGAACTTTTTTTATTTAAAAGAAATTGCTTCATAACACATAAAACACAAAAAAATAATTAGTGAAATACAAATGGAAAATTATAGAGGGTTGTTAAATAAAATAAAATTGGAGGCTGATATGTTCTTTGCTCAATGATAAATATTTTTATAATACATATAACTTAGACTCCAGTCATACTTGGTCATAATGGGCTAAGTGCCGGTGTGAAAGTAAAATAATTATTACCATTTTTTTATTTTATATTTTAATATGAATGATTGTTTACAAAAGTAATGAAGAGGCCATAACAAAGAAGAAATAGAAAAATACATATCAAAAAAGAAAAGAAAAAAGAATGAGGCATTTTTTAAAATATATTATTCATATTCTCATAAAAAATTAATGAAAATAAAGATAAATATAAAATATAAGAGAAATATTATTTTTAAATACTTTTTATTATTTTAAGAAAGAAAATAAACCCACAAATTACAAGTTAGATCCGTCACTAACACCCATTATATATAAACAAGTTTACCAATTAAGTCAGTTAATTAACTTAGCTGTTGAGAGTTCAGAACCTCATATATATAATATACTGCCACAAAAACGTACATGAAGTGACATTTAGTTCGACATATATTAGAATGAGCATGATATACCAAGAGTTCTCCAATCAACCAATAATTACGGCCCTCTAATCATTAGGGTCAGATTCATATGACTTATTTTATTCTTCGTTCAGAAAAGGGGAAAACCTCTTTTATCTCTTTATCTCCAACTTTTCCTCAATGATCGTTCTAATCCGACCCACAAAATGTTTGTTTGCAGAATCCTGACATATATATATGGGAATTGATTATTTGAGAATCATATCCTATTGATGGCTTTATGATGGTAGCTCTTCATTTCTTGATGCCCATATGCTATCATGGCATGGCTGCCAATATTAGAAGCAGATCATATACATATATTGCAGTTTTAGTTATCTTCAGTATTGGAAAAATAGGAATTCTTCGAAAACTTTTTCCTTTAAAAACAATCAAACCGATCTAGGAGCTAGATGGTGAATGATAGATTGCAAAAGTAGATTCATGTATCTTATTTGGGGATCTAAATTAAAAAAGTTATCATGAGTTTAATAATTTATATAGTTTTAATTCCACAATCATATATACCGACACATGCTTTAACTAAATGGATACAACAATAACAACTAAAAAATTAAAAGCAATGTATAGTTGAGGGATTAATCACAACATGGGTGCGGATTGAATAATACCAAAGAATAATGATTACTATTTAATTAAGTAGTTCGAGTGAGTCAGCTCACAACCTATCATCCAATCCAATCTCTGTAACCACATTTCTTCTCTATGTGATAGGATAATCTTTGTACCCTTTTGGCCTTTCGGCTGTGTCAAGTTGTATTAGTCGTCCTTTTCAAATCCCCTAAGAGAAAAGAATATAAAAGGTGGGAAAAAGAAAGAAAAATACTAAGGGTACTTTTATAAGCATAGCAATATAAAGTATACATTGCATAGTTCAATTAATTTTAAATGAGTATTATGACACTTTTAATATAAGCACATCAAGCCACTGCTCTACTCAAATTAGTTCTTTATTAATTTTGCTAGTAAAACAGTTTCAGGTACTTGGAGTAGGTAGGGATTGATTTAGATAGAAGTAATAGGCTCAAGTTGTGACAGTAATTAAATTAGAAAGAATAGTTTTGCTTGTAACCAAAGTTTTTCTAAAGTCAGCAATTTTTTATTCCATGAGATTTCAGTTCTGATCACATACACGAAATTTCTCTGAAATTATGAAAAGTTGAACATATTGGCCCTCTGCTACGTCTTAACTAGACTTGAACTATGCAGCATTGTTTGTCTATGACTACGTTGAGGAATCTGCGTGTTTATATACGAGCGAGTGATAATCAATAATGGAAGCTAAACAGTAAAGCTTTCTTTCAGAGGTTCACGAATTCAACTCAATAATTGAGGGTAACAGTACCCAATCTCAGAGGACAGAGATTTGCGTGGGATATCTTAGCATATCTTTATAGAAGTGAATCCTTAAATGTGTGCCCTACAAAAAGAAGGGACGGTGAAGAGGAAGAACCTAATATAATTGAGTATGTGCCATCTCATAAATAGTTAAAAATGATCAATATTCTTGATCATTTTGGCTTGTCATGTTTGTTTGGACTTCCATCAATCCTTGTTATGGATGCAGTGAAGAACTATGGCTTCACGTTTTGCACAGTATGAATGTACAATGGGAATGTTAAATACTGTATCATTATATACGTACTTAATTTGAGGTACATATTCTCTCCAAAATATATAAAATTGAGGTACAGTTTTATATTGAGGAATATTAACCTAATTTTGTTAATGGTCACAAAATAAATAAAATAAAACAAAGGTTGGGGGAGACTCGGATTTAAAATCTAGTAACTGAATTTGCGATTTGTTATTTTGAATGTATTTCACTTTGTATTATCATTTCCCATAAGGAAAAGTTGTAAATAGTTTGACAAAATTAAAATGGTGAATAAATACTAGCTACTGAAACAAAAATAGTTATTTAATTTAGCTTAGAACGTTTATAACGTGTAAAATAGCACATATGCATTAATTTACACCTTGAGTGTGCCTTGCTGTATTAATTCAATCAATATACATAGTACATTTTTTTAATGCTAAAAAGTTTATGTGAAAAAAAGACTCATTGTGAGTTCAACTCATTAAAAATTTATGGTGAAATTACAAATCACTTATTAATGAATGTACTCTAAAATCAAATTCAAGTCATGATTAGGTGAGAGGAATGTCTGACTAAGTGAACATATATATATATTGGTAAGTTTATTTACTTTTTTTTTCTTGCTCCTGATCCCCTTTTTTCTTAATGGATCTGCCCCAAACCAAAAATATTTGTTGTTTTACCACAAATAAATGTATTCACAAATTTATACTTACATTTTACGGTAAAAGATTATATTTAAATAAGAAAGTGCAGAAGGATGAGCTCAGCAATTAACAGATAAAGTCTTGAACAAGTATAATTAATATTGGGAACAAACACAATTGCATTTATGTTTGGAAGGCTGAAAGTGAAGGAATCATTGTGTAGGGAATGAAAACTAAGAGGTGTTTGGTACAATGTCATCTTCATCCAAGCATCTAGTTCTATAAAAAATTGGGGTGCTTCATTCGCTTGAGTTAGGTGCCTAAATTCAGTATAACATTACAACAGTAGCACCCAAAACCCCGCTAACCTAAGAATCCTATCACCTACATTTGAACACCTCTTAGTAAAAGGCTTTATAAACTTTCATAAATTATTAATTATATTCTTTTTTATAACTATCTTGATTTTTATATCAAACATGGGGAACTTCTATACCTATATCTAAGGTATTTGGAACGCCAGAGATGCTTTTCTTGAGAACCAAACATCGTAGAGGTAAAAAGGTTACATTACCTTATTTGGGAAAGAAAGAAGAATATTAAAAGGAAGGAAAATAAATAGAACTTTAACGTAAATTTTACCAAATGAAGATTATAAAGTGAAGAAAAATGAGGATACATGGTAATAGTATTGTAAATTACATAACTGTCCTCAAAGTAGCATCTAAACGAAAATTGCTTATGGGGGGATATATAAATTCACAAAGTTTCTCTTCATTTTCATTCCACTCATTTATATGCTTCTTTCTCATGTTTATTTAGCTCACTTTATTCTTTCCTCCTCATTTTGTTTCAAATTAAAGATAATATTATAAATATCAA
The DNA here is from genome assembly GCA_023212625.1 of Styphnolobium japonicum. NCBI lineage: Eukaryota > Viridiplantae > Streptophyta > Magnoliopsida > Fabales > Fabaceae > Styphnolobium > Styphnolobium japonicum. The sequence continues at coordinate 30,008,980 of JALBWW010000005.1, read as the reverse complement.
CCAAAAAAAAGAATAATATAAATAATTATGAGGAACTCCTCAAATTTATTGGTCAATACATAAACTGTTGCTTAAGGTGAGATATATCCTGTTCTGCTTTACTATTATACAGAAACTAAATATGCATACATAGCTATGCATAAGAAGCAAGGATATCCTTAGTCAAAAAAAAAAAAATAAGCAAGGATATCCAAGGATATATAAGCTAGTAAGTGGGTCAGATTATTATTAGTTATCCTTGGCTATATATTATTGTACATTACTGTTTGATATATTATAAAGGTTGTGTCATAGTCATTCTTTTTCACCTTGTAGCCCCATTTATCGCACTTGTCTTTTGCTTTGTTTTCCATTCTCTCACCGGAAATGCTCTTTGCCTCCCTATACTCTCGTGTTGCTTATCTGTTGTCAGTTGTCACTGTATTTGCGGTTTTCTCTCATCTTGTCCTGCAACTAACTAGGGTTTTCCTCCCTGAACTCTCACATCCAATAGTAAATTTCCAAGAATTTTCTCTCTCAGCTGGTGGTGGCAGACTTCTTTTTCACTGGCATTATTAAAGAATAGATCTTGAAAGAGTCTTCTACAAGGGGAAAAGAAAGGTAATGATCGAAATTACATTGTTTGTTCAAAAAAGCCTAGCTTTTATTCCTGTCATGTCTTTTATCTTCTTTTTTATTGTAGTACGTTTTGCCTAATAAATTAATGTTCTAAGGTTTGATCCAGGGTTCTGTTTTTTGAAATTTTTGCAAGGTATGCAATTCTGGGTGAATGGTGTATCATCCAACGGAAAGAGTTGAAAATTGAGAAACTTCCACATGTCCAATCGACCATTTAACTGAAAAGATCCCTGGTAGGTGTACCTTTCTTGGACTTTTAGCCACTTCCAACTGAACATCTCAGAAGGCTAGAACTAGGGGTGGAGGAGAGGAAAAGAAGGAGAGAGAGATTCTGGAAAGAATAATATACAGATTGAACTTGAAGTGAAGGAATCAAACTTAGCACAATAAACTGTCGTCACATGGAATATTGATAATATTTATTATTTATTTATTTATTTTAATTTCCTCCCTCGTCCTTCTGTCCAAAAAAGGAAAAAGAAATTAAGAAAAGGGTTCTGGGTAGTAGTCTGAGAATCTATGAATAGTGGCTGTCGAATTCAATAAAGACTGCTTAGGAACAAAAAGTAAAAGTTTGAAAAGTAGCAGCAAGTGTTTAAGCGAGTAAAGTCTCCCCAACCCTAGTTCTAAACATGTTCCTGGAAGTCTAGAGATTAAATTCAGATTAGAAGATCAGTTGATCACTATGCAATTAATTATGCTGAGAATGTTTAAATTATTTTCAGCAAGTGAATATAATTTTGCTTTTTCTTGTATATGTATAGGGTGTTTGGTGATATATATATATATATATATATATATATATATATATATATATCCTTTTAGACGATTTCAAGTATGATCATTTATAAGTTCCAATTGATATTGGGGTAGAGTTTGTAACCAAATAGTTTGTTGGTTTAATTGAATATTGAGTTTGATTCTTGGTTGCAGTGAAGATCATGGCCTCTTCTAGCTACTCCAATTCTCCCTGTGCTGCCTGCAAGTTTTTGAGAAGGAAATGCATGCCAGATTGCATTTTTGCCCCATATTTCCCACCAGAAGAGCCTCAAAAGTTTGCCAATGTTCACAAGATATTTGGTGCAAGCAACGTGAGTAAACTCCTCAACGAAGTCCTCCCCCATCAAAGGGAGGATGCAGTGAACTCTCTGGCCTATGAAGCCGAAGCACGGATAAAAGACCCAGTCTATGGCTGTGTTGGGGCCATTTCAGTGCTCCAAAGGCAAGTCATTAGGCTCCAAAAGGAACTAGATGCCACAAACGCAGATTTGATCCGCTATACCTGTAATGAAATGCCGACTCAAGCTGGGAGAAGGATGGGTGAAGGAGGAGGCGGTTCCTCTCTTGGTCAGTCTCCTGGTTTTTATTATCCTTCTCCTTGGAACAGTGATCCTTGTGGGGATGGATATCACAGAGGAGGTGATAACAGTATGTGATTTTCAACCTTCTCTATATGCATCAATTATGCAAGTCATATTAAATTACAAGTTAGCCATTTAGGGTTTCTTATTGTAAAGTATTAGATGAAGGGGTCTGATTCTGTATATATATATATACATATGGGAATATAACATGGTATGTTACATATATTGTGAGACGGCCCTTTGCATATTGCACAAAATGGGTCACTCTTATGAATGCAACTGGACTTCTCTTAGCTAGCAAACTGAAAAAAGAAAATTAACTCGAAGCGTATTAGAACTCAGATTGTTTCATAGTTTATCATAGTAATCTGAGTAACAGCCTATATATGTTCAGTTTTGTGACCACTAATTCCACTATTTTTTTCTCAGAAACTAAACTAATATATCTGAAGGCACTCCATACTGACTGCCTTATTAAATTCTGAGGTGTACCTTTTCAGTTATGCACTCCATCGTACTTCTTAGGTGACGATCACAAAATGGGGGATTTTTATATGGATAGAGCTAATTATTTTCTTTATAGATTATTTCACTTTTATTTTTATATATTAAAATACATTTTTTTTAAAATTTATTCAGAAATTGCTATGGGTCATGGTGGTTTTGCAGCATTTTTTTTCTTTTTTCCTTATATATATAAGTCAGAAACTGCCCCATGAAGGCGATTTTCATGAGAAAATTCAAGAAAAATTAAAATAAAATAAGTCAGAAATCACCCCCATTACAATGATTTTTATTCATGTTTTTGAAATTTAAAAACATAAAATTAAAAGAAAAAACATGTTAGGCATTCACCGTGGGCCTGGGTGATTTCTGAATAGAAATGAAAAAAAGAGTAGTTTAGTACATAAAAATAAAAATAAAATATTTTGATAAATAAAAAAAAATAGAAGTATTGGTATAAAAAAAAAACCCACAAAATGGCCTTTACTCGATATCTAGCCACACAATATGTTATGCCTTATTTATTATGTTAATTTATACATATATATATATATATATATATATATATATAATAGCCTAATACATGATGAACATTCAATTCGCCACAAAGAGGAAGGCAGAAACTTAACTCCTATATATCCTCGTGTGTTTCCCTTTTCCAATCTTTCTATTTCAAAAGGCATAATGTGAACAAATGGAAGGTGGCATGGCGTTGTTTCTGCGCTTTCCTGTATATAATCCCCTTTGTCCAACATCCTTTCTCCTATATACTATATATGCTGGTCAAAGGTAGAGTGGCACTGTTAATTTGTTGAATTCTACATATTATTTGCTTTTTTTTCAAAAAAAAAAATCCAAAAAAAGAATATTATTTGTGATGTTTCTGCGAAAGCATTTCCATGTCCTCTCTCCATTACAACATTATCAGTCTCAACTATCAAGTATAAGTGGTACAGGTGCCTAGGATATAGGATTCGCGAACGGGATTGTGCTGTTCACGCATGTGATCATAAGGGTACATTGAACCTATTAGGACAAGTAATGTGCATGGTGCGGATATAACGGGGCACTTTCTTTCCCATTTCTTTCGCCTAGCTTGTGGATTCATCTCTCACGCTTCTGGACGACACAATAGCCTCTTTTATTCATTATTCATCTGCTAAGTAAACTATATATGTGAATAATGTTATTTGCACTGTATACTGTTTCAGTTACACTTATGACAACTATACCAATGATTCTACTTGAGTTTAATAAGAATAATTAAATTTAATTATACGTAGTAGAAACTATAATAATTATGTAGCATATATATATATATATATATATATAGAGAGAGAGAGAGAGAGAGAGAGAGAGAGAGGAGATAGATAAGGAAGCTATGGTCCGTCTCCTACTTTTAAATTTCTCATTAATTTAGGATTTGGTCCCATAAATCAAATTAACAATTATACATGAGCCTAAGAACTAAATGAAAATTCTTAGTAATCTCTAATTTAGATATGAAAATTAAATTTGACAATTAAAATTTAATGTTGTATAAGAAATAATAAAAAAATGACTAATGTGAAACTACTTGTAAACAATATCATTTTAGTCTAAGTTATGTTATAGATTAAATTAACAGAAATTATTAAGTTGTCTGTATCTTTATCACCTGATAATAACTTCAACATATACACAAAAAGAAATAACAAAGTATAGCAAATGTAGAAGTTTCCCTTTTGTGGGCCTTTTTTTTTTCTGTCCTTTTAGTAAGGCTGATATGATGGCTTATATATTGTAATCTAATACTTTTTTTTTCTTCTGGCTTTCATTAGTTTGAATAGGTAAACAACCTTATTATTGAAAATTAATTTTTGTTTCATATAGTTTGCATATATTGTTTGATGATTGAAATTTTTTGTTTATACGAATTTAATTAGTCTTATAATCTTTAATAATCTCCAACTCCTAGAATCAAATTTCTAGCTCCATCCCCGTACATATCATATCCAATAAAATAAAAGTAAGAGATATAAGTCATATCCTTCCCCTTAGGAGTCGATATTATTAATTCATATGCAAAATTTATCTGCTAAGATGCTACTAACTTAAGCTAAATTAATTAATTTCTTGCCACCTAACATTATGAAATTAGCAAAGTTAAGCTTTCAACTTGTGATAGTACCTTAAGCATACATGCTTGCCATCTTTCCTTTTATTTTATTTTCTGAAAAAATATTCATATAAACTTTTATTGTCAATAACAGAGAAAGCAGGATGCTAAAAACCTTTTAGTTTTGCACATATATCCAAAATGCATTGATTTGAACTAGGGAGCAAAGAAGAGAAAGTTAGGCTTTATGCATGCCTAAGATTTCACCTATGATAGATGACAATTGTCATTTCTCTCTTCAACTCATTTTTCCCCACCACAAATTTAGCTCCCATGACCCAATAGAACTATGATTACATTTGTGAGCCTTTCTTATTTCCACATGCGCGTCAATATGATTTTAGTCCTTTTTCTTCCACAGAAATTTTTTAACATTAATTCCATATCCCAGCTATGTCTATTAGCCAAGAGGGTGTAAGCTTTTGTTGTTGGGCTGTCAATCAGATACTGAGGTTTTGGTTTTATTTCTATACATATGGGACTGCATCTGACTTGACTATTGTCGAGAATTGCGGGTTTTAATTAATAATATGTTTGGATTAGAATTTAATATCTCTTAAATTATAATTTTGATAAAAATTTATTTTTTATTAAATATTATTTTTGTTTAAATTATAATTTAAAATTTTTAAACTCCAACCCAATCACGAAGGAAGTCTTTCAGCCAATGTTTTATACTTGGTGTTTTCTTTTTTATCTTGTCCATAACCACAAGTGTAAAAGCTATATTAGCTAGAATTTGAGGTATAGATTATAGAAACTAAAAAGGGGAAGAGACAGAGACTAGGGGAGGGGGTTAGGGGAACGTAGAGACAAGAGAATATAGTGAACATGTTGGCATGGAAAAGATACCAAATGTCTCTCTTTGTCGTGCAACACCGAGCACGCGTGTACTGATCAATATTTACATAAAATGGTTGTTTTTATGGTAATTCGTTGGTAAAATAATGTGTCTGTAAGTTTGTTGTAATATTTTATCATGAAAATTATAATTTATTATTTTAATATAATTTTTTTTGTAAATTTTTTTAAAAATTTGAACAATTAATTATGTGAAAAAAATAATTTTTTTATTAAATAATTAAATATTTTTGAATAAAAGTTACAACATTTTGTTTTATAATATTAAAAAATTATAACATTTAATAGTTTTTAAAATAATTTATCACTATAAATTTTTTGTGGTGTATGATCATAAAATCGAAATAGGATCCAACTATTCATAGCCTTGTTATAAAAATCAAACTGGTCTGACCAGGCAAATTGAAAATTTAGTGATTCAAGTTCCTATTCGATCCGGTTGAACATGTTGTTCTTATTTTTTTAGTTAAATTCGGTCAGAATTTGATAAACTGAATAAAAATACGAAAAATTGCCAGTTTTATGAATTTTTATTTGATCAGCTTTTTTCGATCAGATCTGCAATTGTAATCATTGTATTAACAAATTGGTCGTCCGATCAATTTAATCCCGATACAAATTTTACAACTATGATTCATGCATAGACAGAGTCTCATGTCCATTCACTCTGAAAATCAAAGGGCCACCACTAACCGCCCAAGTTCACAACTATCTGTATAGGTCTAGCACCATGACATGGTCTAGTCTGATTGATGGATGAGACATTAGACATATGCCCAAAATTAAAGCCCAATGAGTTTAGGCACATGGCCTCTGAGAAAAAAGTCTTCAGTCGTGGGACATGCATTCAATACGTTAATTGAGTTGACGAGTGATGACTACTCTCTTACATGCATGGACTAGGTCATTAATTAATTAATTAATTAGGGTATACATATATATTCTATGTATATAGAGTTATTATTTTGTTTGGTAGACGATTGTGCAAAAACTGTCCTGATATATTAGCAAGGTTATAACGTCCAAATCCTACCCAATCAGATTATAGGATCATGACAATACCTTGAAAATTGTAATACTTAATTCCAAATTAGTTGCTCATAAATATGCTTGCTTGTTTCCATCTAATTAAGTACCTTTTGTTTTTCTCTGGATTTTTGAAGTCGAAGCGTACTCTAGTACTTTTGCTCTAGCTAGTATCGTAAACACTTCCACAGACTAAGCTATTGCTATGGGATCCTCTCCAAATTTGTCACCAACACTTTTGACTAACTTCAGCCAAATTCTTAGGTATAATATCATCCAAAAGAGGTTATAATATTAAATTAATTTATCCAAGAAAATTATAAAAGTAAATATTAACAAAAGGAATCAAGAAAATGATTTAAATGATACTATGGTGGTGGGCCGGGTATTTCTAGCACAATTGAGACAGTATTTGATATTGGGTATTTGATCAGTGTTAAGAGTTCGTCATAATCTTGTGGCTACTATATTTGTTTTTGTTATTGCTATCTGCTTTTGTTGTTTACCCGATAAAGAAGAGAAATGCGGGTGACCATATCTTTGTGATTTGTAATTGGCTACCTTTCTATGGCTCTTCTTGCAGATCAACAATTATTTCTTGCAAGAGTATTGTCACTGTTATTAGCTGCGATGGTGATCAGAAACAGAGAGATGACATCCCAAAGAAGCTGTCCTTTTTGCTCAATTTGAATTGGAGAAGATCAAATTTGGTTTGTAATATCTTGTTGCTGACTGAGGTGATATTGGACGGGATGAATTTTAAAAAATTACTCACAAGGGTTTTGTTGCTGCTATGTTAACCAATACATTAGGTGCAATTGTAGGGGTAAATATTGGCACTGATGTCACAACAGTAGCAGTTGGCAGTAAGGTTCTTTCCTCAATCCCAAATGCTACCACATTGGCACAAAAAGGGGCCTCAAGGATTGCTACTGAAGAGGATATGAAAGGGCATGAATTTTTAGGTGATGGGCTTATAGATACTATTGTATGGAAATCATGGGACAAAAAGGTAAACGTGGTATCTGGTTTTGAGGAAGTGAAGTTTTCATATCTAACACCAAAATTTTCTAGAAGTGTCGCTATTTTCTTACAGAATTACTCTCCAAACATATCCATATGGTGTGGATGAAGGCTATCCTAGATCCACAGGGTTTCGAGCACTGCAACATGTTACCAGTGCCACACTATCAGCGCTATCAATTCAATTATTACTAATTGTTGCAGGCTTGCGGTCCGCTCCTGTACAAGCAACTGCAGATCTTGATTACAATGGAATATGTACTTCGGGTAATGGGCTTCAAGGCAATGTTAACTTGAACAATTTTCAAGCTGAAGTCCCGTCATATGCACCTATTGTTGGACTTTTACTTTCTTTCCAAATAATTGTTTCTTTCAGCCGAAGGTCACGCTCCACTTTGGTTTATTGGTGTTGGATTGTCGATGTGGACTACTGCAAGTGGATGTGGTAGTTCATTTGAATCTTGGTGCATTGCATGATGTTGAAACCTAGTGGATGTTGCTATATGAATCTTCAATAGTCTAGATCAGTTGAACATTGTGTATCTTTGCCTCAAAGACAGAGCTTCAAACTTTAACCTTAAGAACAGGGTTAATTTTGAAGGGGTAACTATTGATATGATTGTAATAGTAATTAATTAGTAGTTAATCGAATAAGTAATCACTTGATGTCAAGTAGTTAATTATTTATTGTATAGATAGAGTCAATTGTTTATTAGTGATTTATATTGTGGAATGACATTGTTTGAGAGCTTTTTCCTTTATTCGAAATAAGGAGATTGAACCATTGATTCGTGTGGCATGATATATCAAGACAAATCATTAAGAAATTTAAATGGTTTCATTCTTGAAACTAAAAAACTCTTGTTAAGTTTAGGATCAAGAGTTAGAGATGTCAAAATCATGAGTGCTGACTGATGAGGGCTTCGAGTAATCTGCGCAAAGTTTTAAATCTCGGTGCTTTCTGAAAGAAGAAGAAACATTAGTGTAATTTAGATAAATTCTAAGAAAAAATTTCAGTAAAACTTATTTTAAAAAAAGTTGGAAATATATCACACACCAAAACTAAACTAATCCTGAAGTGTTTCGCTCCTAGTTATGAATATGGCCACATCTGAGACCTACATACACGTAAAGCCAAGCTAAAAAACGCACCTGTTTCCATGTCATGCGCACAACACAACAATTTTGCAGAGTATAGGCTATAGCAAGAGTAATGTGGCAACAGTTACCTCTCTCTTCCACCAGAAAAAAAAAACACACCAATTAAACCGAAGTTTCCAAAATTTCCTCTTTCCGATTTTTTATGTAACCAAGGCCACCCTGAAACCTGTTCCTCATGCAAAGCCTCTACTCACCATGTCACATGTACGTGTCAACACCATGCAACTCTACCGTTCTATAAAATACCACCACACCACCACCTCATCATCATATATATCACCCTCATACATGCACCATTAAATTAATCTCTCACTACCTCTTCTTTGTGCTTTGTGCTCTGTGTCTCAGTTTCCATATCTCTTTCGGTTTTTCTAAAATCTTACATCACCTAAATAACCTCCATTCTCTCATATCCCAGAAAATCTTCTCCATTATCAACAATGGCTGATCGTTCACAACCACACCAGGTCCAAGTCCACGCAACAACAACACACCGTTACGAAGGGGGTGCTAACCCACAACAACGTTATGAAGGTGGCGTCAAGACCCTATTCCCTGAGAGAGGCCCATCAACCCCACAAGTCCTTGCCATCCTGGGCGGGGTTCCTATTGGCGGCACACTGCTCCTGCTCGCTGGGGTTACGCTTGCCGGCACCCTCACCGGGCTGGCGGTGGCAGCCCCTATTTTCATCCTCTTCAGCCCAGTTCTGGTCCCAGCCACCATCGCCATTGGCCTCGCCGTGGCTGGGATTTTGACGTCAGGAGCTTGCGGGTTGATGGGTATGATGTCGTTCTCGTGGGTCATGAACTACATCCGGCAGACCCAAGGGACGGTGCCGGAGCAGCTGGACTCGGCGAAGCGGCGCATGGCGGACATGGCTGGTTACGTGGGGGTGGGGCAGAAGACAAAGGAAGTTGGGCAAGATATACAGACAAAGGGCCAGGAAGTAAAGAGGACATGAATGTATAATTTGAGAGAAAATGATGAGTTCAATTAGGGGTTAGATGGGAAAATAAATGATGATGTATCTTGGTACTTTTGGAGTTTTCATTTGTGTTTTGGTCTCGTAGGTTTGTGTTCTTGTTGTCTGGCATCTGGTTGTTTTGTATTTGTTTACTTATACGTTGTTGAATTCAATGTGTTATGTGTAACCAGTCTTGCATTAGTCCAAGTTTCTTTCTCTCTCTCATGCACTTATGCAGCTTTCATAATTTCATATACACTAATGAATGTTTCCCCTTTTCAGAATAAGGAGCTTTGGGTGAAAAAAATTAAATTCTTTTGGTCATCAAGGTGTAATCCTTTTTCCTTGTTTCTCTTCAATGAACATTTAATCAATACATACAAAAATTGTACCAAAATGTCAAAATGTCTTCTTTCTACCTCCTCGGCCCTGTGTGGGTTAAAACGAATTGACACAAAAGAGCATATTATTGGCAACATCAGCCTGTTTAAATATGAGAGAAATTGCGCCCTGACCAAATAAAAAAGGTACTAAAAAGTGGTTAAGGAAAAGGTTTTGCAATAATAAATTAAAATTATTTATTTATTAATTGAGTTAATTATTTTTATTCGTATGTGATTAAAGTAAACTTATAAGCCGTTGGCTTGTGGTGAGGAGTTTAACTGATTGACTGACACTGGCTCTAGTCATGCACGGATGCATGCACCTATCCCATATCCTTCTTGTACTGCACCCAAAACAATTTTTTTAAAAATAAAATAAAGTAAGCTTAAGTTTGAATACTGTATATTAGACTTTTTAGTTCGAAAACAAAACGTCTTAACGACATGTTTAAAGTCTTGACAGTCATTCATAAAAAGAGTCATTGTATATAAGCCAAAATAGCCTGACTGTTACGGAGCATTTAATGTAAAAAATGCAGATGGGACGGTTCTCGCTTCATACCGTATTCACACGCGAGATTACCGTTTCATATCGTATTTTGTGAGATTACCGTTTCATATATTTTGTGAAATTAGTCTTTTAGTTTTCGAGTTTCAGATAAGGACATACTTGGTTTATACCTTAAAAAAAAGATAGTAATTAGGATAATGTATTTCATTATTATCAGAGATTCCGAAGGAGAAGCATACTTGAGTGGATAGTGCACAGTCTTATCTGATATGGAACCCAACCCGGAAACAATGTATAAGCTAAAATATATTACCCCAAAACTTTCAATTAAATTGATTATATTCAAATGACAGAATTTACAATTGACAACATTGTGCGTCTTAAAAATTTCATAAAACTACAGCAACCAAACTTCGAATCGTAAAAATTTCGCGATGCCTTAGTTGATTTCTTGATGCAACAAAATTGTAGCTGGGGCGAGAGAGAGAGTGAGAGCCAGGCCAAGAGGGTGGGATATTCAGTTCAATGGAGGAGTGATTGCTTCAGCGTCGTCCATGCCATCATACTCAGCTTTCAGCTTTGAATCGTCATTAGCTAGGTATCCAAAACGTGAGAACGGTTGAGGCTGCGGTGAACATGACCACAACTTCAAGCACGACGCTACAACAATATTATAGCTGCTCTAACATGCCACCATGCAGGAAAGAAGATCGACCCGTAGCTAGTCATATTTTCCGCAGATACATTGATGCAAAGTTACGAATTGAACTTGTAAAATATATTGACTGCAACAAATACATAAAAGCCATTTTCCCTGACATCATGCATGCTACTGATCATGATTTTAATATTTCTTTCATGCATGTCTTCGTGTTCGTCATGTATAATATATGAATATGAATACGTATATGATCTTTTTGAAACCATAGAGATATATGTAGCAACTAGCAACAGCCATCCATTAACTCAAAAAGCAATACATGATGCAAGCTACGCACCATATCGTCGTCAAGCTCCTTAAGCGACGTCATCCTCACCGATTCCCAACAGCAGAGCAAGCCGTAGGAAGACGCACACAATCACAATGCTTTTACTTGTGAGGACTGAGGAGGGAGGCTAGAGGTTAGGAATTAGGATTATTTATTTAAAGTTTCGTTATGTTAATATATTATATTAAAAGAGTTTTGATTAAATAATTATAAAATATTTATGCTTTGACATCGGAAGCATCAAAATAAATTGAGTTAACAAGGAAGTTTTATTCCATTAGAGGATGTCTGATAATAAAATTATTAGTAAATGTATATTTTTGTCTTCTAAGTCTATACGCTTAACATTGGTCATCTATACATTTATAAATATATTAATTAGTCTCTTAAAGATATACATAATATTAAATTGGTTATTCAATGTCACATATTTATTTTTAAATTGATCCTTAAAATAACATCAAATTGGTATTTGAAGAACAAAATTGATGATATTAATTAAATGATCAATTTGATTTCATTGATAAATGGAGGTCTAATGTGACATTACTTATAACTTTAAATGACCAAAATGTGTGTTATCTAAAATCATGTTGAGTAAGGTATTTTTTAATAGTTTCTCTTAAAGTTTTTTTAATTTTCATGTATCCTTTTAATTGGATTATCTTCCCTTTGATCAACTTTTTTCATTATAGCCATTATTAATTTTCTTCTTACAAGACCAAATTAACTTAGTGAGTTTCTGTCACATTCTTTAACAAATATAACTCCTCTAATTGTCTCTTTTGTAGGTGCTACTTTATCTTAACATTCTCATATTTACCACGCTTGCATCTTTTTTAAATAGTATTTCTCTAAGAGTCTCTTTAATTAATAGGTGCTACTTCACCTTAACATTCTCATATCTACTACACTTATTTTCTATTCTTGTTGGCATTTTCTTGCTCTACATATAACATAGGGCAATATTGATTTTATAGTTGTATGGTAGAATTGCCTTTAAATTTGATATGAACTTTGTGCTCATAAATTACCCTTAAAAACATTTTTAGTCTTTTTACACTTGGTCGAATACCTTGTGATTCCAAAGTTTATATACACAAGTGAAGTTTAGAGTTTACTCATTCTCCCAACGAATCAATTATAAATAATATAACAAAAACATGGATTGAAACACTATTTCTTGGATGTCCCAAGTAAATATGTTCAAAACTATTATAAAAAAGGTATGGGTTTCAAAGTTGATGCATGGTGCAAACATATTGTTATAAGAAAATCCTATATTACCCCCTCCATGCTTTTTGCACACTAGTTGTTGCCCATCCTACATATTCTTTGTAGTTTATATATATATAGGGAATTCTTTCGGTACCCTTTACTTTTATAAGAGTATCGGTACCCATGATAATTAGTGGCTAACATTTAGTCACATGTCTTAATTGGTTAAAATATAAATATTAAAATATAAATGTAATATTTATTTTAAATATAGTGGGATATATGGTCAAATATTAACCATTACTTGTGAAGAGGTACCGGTACCCTCACAAAAAAAGAGGGTACTGAAGAAACCTCCATATATATATATGTGTGTGTGTGTGATAAGAACTCTTCTCTAAGAGAGAAAATAAGAAAGAAGAGAATTATAAAAATTTGAAAATTTCTTTTATTTGGATATGGGAGTTATTATGATACTTTAATGGGTATGATACTTAAAATAAGTTGTTAATTATTGATTGATTGTTAATTTTATAATATATATTTGAAAGTCTATTAAATATAAACAACTACTAATAAATATTTGACAACATATCCTAAATACTAATACAAAAAATATATATATCGAAGGAATCTCTTTTAAATAAAAATGAAAATAAGAAAAATTTTTTTTGAGTCAAACAAATTCAAAATTTTCTCTTTATTTCAAAATTTAAAAATATTTTATGTTTTATTATTTTCTTTCCTCTAAACTATACAAAGGATTAGGGTCTTCCATAGCACATCTCGTGACACTTTATTATATGTTTTATTTAGGTGAGAAATATGTGTAGGTCTTTTTTTTTTTCTTGTTTTTCTTTTTCTTTTCATTAAATTTCACAATAAATATATAGCTTTTATATGGTTAACCTTTATGTCATAAAATCAAATTGGTTATCTTTTTTAATAATAATATTTTTGAGCCACCTTTTACATATTAAGATTAAATTTTTAAATTTCTCTTGAAACGATTAAACAAATAGATACATTTAAAAAAAAATTAATTAATTTTGAGAAGGCTCTATTAAATATTCCGACTAGAGTAGTGAAGGTTCAAAGTTGGAACCCAAATCAAAATGGTGATCTGATATGGAAGAAACTTGTTTTAATCTCAATTACTGGTGAGTGACACTGACGATACTGTAAGAGTTGAAGTGTCTCCCATTCCATTCCATTCCCATGGAGTCCTATGCTCCTCTACTCGAAAAGACCCGAGTCCCCCAACCTTCGCTCCAAAAGTTCGCCGTCATTTCAATCTTCTCGAAGCTCCGATCTGCGCCCAAATACCTCGACCCGGAATCCGAACCCGGAAGAGACGCCATTTCTCAATGCCTCATCTCTTCTTCCCCTCCTGTCCTCGACCAATCCGTTCGCGAGCTATGCCGCCTCGTCACCGACTCTGTCATCCCCATTTCTCGCGGGTTGATGGAGCTCCAGTCTGCCCTCGAAGGATCCGACCCGAAATTTGTTGCGGTTTTTGTCAAAGGATTGGGATTTCTGGTTCGCTATGGTTTTCAGAAGAACAATGCCTCGTGGCGGTTCAGTTCCACAGAGATTCACCCTTTTGTTAAGGTGACGTGAATTTAAGGTTTTTGTCTTTTTTTCAGTTGAAATGAGCAAACAAAGTTTGCAGAAGATGATCATGAACTTGGAATTCTTGCTGAATTTTGATTTCAGTTTCATGTTTATTGGTATCTTAGGCCGAAAAAAGCAGAAAGATAGAAACTTGATTTAATCTAGCAAACTGGGTATGCTATTTTTTTTTATTTATTTTTGGATTAAAAAAAAATTCATTAAGACGAAGAGAAGAAAATTACAAGGAATTTGGAGGATAAGGGATCTCCTTAACGAAAAAGCAAAACAAAAACAACAAAGAAATTCATTAAACTGGGTATGCTAGTAAACTGTTGAGTGTTGAATGAAGTGAGTTTTGATGTTTGGCAGGTGTTGTCATGTCGGTCAGAAGTTCAACCTGAACTCCTGCAGCAAGTCTTGTTGTTTATGTTGCAGAATAAGGGGCTGGGAATGGTGCAAGTTTGTGAATTTTTAAGGCCCTTGTTGAATTTCTCAATCATAAGATTCTTAGTTTCGGAGTCATCCTCCTCTTCATTTGCAATGCAACTGGTATCGTCTATGGCGTCATTTTGTTGCTCATTTCCGTCTGAGTCCATGCCGGTTTTTAAGCTGCTAATGGGATGCCTTAAGTATCTTCCACACGAGACCTCTGAAGTAAGTGTAATTGTGAGAAGAAGCATTGGATATGTTGGGTTAAATTAGTTTCATTCTGGTCTTTATGTTTTGTTGGTGTAGTGAAAGGTGTAATGAAATACTTATCTTACTGTTTTTTCGGACCTTCTCAGGACTACAGGAAATTTGTATTTATTGTAGAACATATGGTGGATGCATATACGGTGGTACTGAAATGCTTGGCTGGAATGAGATCGGTATGGTCCTTGTAATTTACTGTTCACCTTGACATTCATTACCGTCATGATGTTGTTTCCTTGATTAATATAATCTATGCATTGTTCTCGTATTGTTCTGGATCCCTGTTAGCAGCTGATTACTGAGGCTCAACTATGTGCTGTTGAATTTCTGGAAACAATTGTTTCTCTGTCCACTTGTCTTCAGTGGCACGCTGGTGGTCATGAGCCCATATTTGAACTCTCAAGGCGCTTGTTGTCTGTACAGAAAGGTCTTGGGTTTCGATGGGTGCCTGGTTTGTCATCGACTATGGTATCATTATTCACAATCCTTGTTCAATCAGAACTTGAACATGAACAAATTTCTGCATTGAAACTCCTTCTCTTTATCCTGAAGTGGAAATATGACAATGGTAAATTTTCTATAGCTGTTCCAATTTTGGGTTTATACATACATTCAAGTTGAATACATGTGAGCAAAAGTATGATATTGTATTTTTAAAACTGCAACATTTGTGCTTCAAATTTTCGTTTTGTGTTCTAAGTCAATCTTAACCAATGGCATTCATATCTCATAGAAAAGTTTATGCATTTTTCAGGATACTGATTTTGCACGCTCTTTCTTGGTCATATTGTGATGAACTGAGTTCAGGTTATTAGGTGGTTGTTTTGTTAACTATTTGGAAAGTAGGCTGTGTGTGCCTTATGCATATCATCTTCCAGGACCCTGAATAACCTTATATAGTTCTTGATACAAGATGATCTTCGATTGCAGCATTTCTTCCTGCTGTAATTTGCTCTTTGCTCAAATTCATAAACTAATCCTTGTACTTATGTGAATTTGATACTCCCATTTATGTTATCATTTTTTATAATTTATTTATTGTAATAATTACCAATGCAGATGATGCTATCAGCAGAACTAAATCCTCTCCCGTTGAAGAGATTTTGTTTCTACTTCCCGTTGTCAGCCTTATGTCATCTCCTTCCAAATCTGTGAAAGGATTGGCTGCTGATTTGCTTCTCCTCTTGGAGAAGCTCCTTGTAAAGATGTTTGTGGTGCCAAAAGATAAGCCAATCATTGAGGAGGGAGTTCATTATCGTAGCACGCCAGGAATTATAGTTTTGAGACAGTTGCGACATCTGTGGTATCAGGTTTTTTGTTTGGCTTTTAGAGGTTTATTTATTTATTTTCAAATGTATAGATATTATTTTCACAAATGATATAGTATTTATTTTTAGATGGAAGCATTAAAATGCTGTAGTCTTGAATATTCATTTTAAACTCACAAGTAGTGTAACTAGAAAGAGGATGGTAAAATAATGAGAACTATAGCTTTTTCTAGTTTTCTACCCAACAATAGAATTTTAGATTTTTTTAATAATAAAAAATGGTAGTAAGGATAGGTTACTCCAGTACTACAGGTCAGAATTTTAGAAATTCTATCCTTCTGTTTCAGGATGGAGAATCTTCATCCAGCATTTCCCTTCTGAATTTGGCTTTAAATGGCATGAATCAAAGCATAATAATGCCTGATAGACCAATATCTTGGGTTTCTCATGTAAGAGAGTTCTGTTTGTCAATTGTTGACCGACGAAAATCTTCATTACCTCTCTCGCATTTTCAGGAAGTATTTTTGACTGGTATAACTCTTTTGCATTTGGGAATGGAATTATTTGGCATAATTGTGTTAATAGGATGCGAGAGATTGATGTTATCTCAATGTATGCCCTTGCAGAGATGCCTTTGTTACTCAGTGCTGTTGTTGGTGTTCTATTGATGCATCCATCAATGGGGGCTGCTGCTGTAGATTCTTTGTCTTCCATTGCCATTATGGATCCCAAACTGGGAGTTCCTTTTTTGCTAACAATTATGTTTTACAGTAATATATTCACAAGAAAAGATGTCAATAGCCATGATATGTTGGTAACTTCTCCCTTTTGTACTGGTATTTATTGCATGGCATTACCTTGTTCTTTTGTCTCCATCATTTGTAAGTATGATCTGTGCTTTCTTTA
Organism: Styphnolobium japonicum; assembly: GCA_023212625.1. Taxonomy (NCBI): domain Eukaryota; kingdom Viridiplantae; phylum Streptophyta; class Magnoliopsida; order Fabales; family Fabaceae; genus Styphnolobium; species Styphnolobium japonicum. The sequence continues at coordinate 29,991,718 of JALBWW010000005.1, read as the reverse complement.
AACTGTTGCTGCAGCTAAAAATTTTTGAAATGCTGCCATCACTTGCTTCACACTCAGCAATGATTCCACTTGTAGTTCAAACTATCTTGCCAATGCTTAACAAAGATGCAAAAGTGTGGGTACTCTGCTAGATTGTGTATTTTGTTCGTTTCTCTTTCTTTCTTTTTATTTTTTATTTTTTTTGTTATCGGAGTAGTCTCACCTTGCAGTATCCTGTTTTTGTAGCAATAATGTTGTGCCATTGAGGTGCTTCATCTGGCATGGATATTGAGTATCACTTAAAACTGTTGATCTAAGTGTTTTAACTCTGAGCTGCTATCACATTTAGTTGGAAAAAGGACCATAATGACATTTAAAAACCATGTTTTATGTATCATTTCTGCTATTCCTTTGTATTATTTTTAGAAGTTTTACTGGCTTTAAATATTCTTTGCAAATGATATATCCCATATGTACTGTGCTGATGATTCTAAAATAGTGTTCTTAGAAATATGGAACCGTAAATAGGGCTGTTTAGCCTGAATATGCCACTTCACCACTAAGGGCATGTTTGGTCTTCCAATAGAAAATTCATTCTGGTCCTTAAATGTCTATCTGGCCTTGAAACTGAATTTTGGCCCTCGTACGTCCCTCAAAATATTAGATATCAATGCAATTCAGCTTTAAATGTTGTTTTTTCACATGCAGCTCGTTATATGCTACAGCAACTCGATTGCTGTGTCGAACCTGGGAGATCAATGATCGAGCCTTTGGGAGTTTGCAAGTGAGCTTTTTGTTGTACTCTTTTCTGTACTGTCCACTGCCACACAACCTTAATATTTTAAATGGACATAAAAAAATATTTAGTGCAGAAGGTTTGAACGGTAATTGATTAAAGCAATGAAATTGTAAACATAATGAATTAAAATTGTAATTGTTTACCAAAAATCCTCTCTCAGGGAGGTTGAACAGATTGAAATAGTACCAATATTCCATTCACTAACTCTTAATTATTTGTTGAGATGTTGTGTTAAACTGTTAATAGAGTCATGGTGTGGTTGGTTTAATATATATACTATCTCTTAGTTCTTAGGGAGCAGGATCTATTGTATGTACCATGTCAAGAAATGGATGATTCATGGAGGACATAAGTTATTTGTAGACATAACATAAGTAACTTAGTTTCTAGTTCTTTTACTTGGCAGATAGTTGAAAATCTGAAATGATTCATGACATGGCCTATTTATGACTAGTTGGAACTCTGTTTTGATTCACAAAAGCTGGCTGCTGGAACCTATTTAATTTGTTATTTATGTGTACTGCTCTAATTTGAACTTGGGTTGGTATCTAGAGGGTAATTTAGGAGAAGCAAGAATTATAGTTGCTTGTAGGCAAAGATGATGTAATGTGCTTCTCTCTCTCTCTCTTTTGGAAGGGCATGCTGCTTCTCAGTATCCTACTAGAGCTCAACCTTATAGCCATAAGATTTTGATGCTTACATAAACGACTCTACACATACAAACTCACTTTTTCTGCACCATTAGATTTACTTGTGGATCTGTACAGGGTCACATCAAAAGTTTTTGCACAAATCAACATGCAATCTGACAACTTTGCACATTGTCCTGTTTTATCTCTCTAAGAGTTGTCCATACATAATTTTTCTAAGATTTTCATTGTTGAGATGCCAACTTGCTCGACTCTTATACAGTCCCTTGCTGTTTCTTCAAGGTCTTACTATGTCAAAATTTTCCTAATTTATTTTATTTCTTCTCCATATTTAGGGTGTGTTGCTTCCTAAAGGGTTCACTGATTTCATGTCAGAGAGAGCTATCTGTATCAGCATGGCTGCTTCGATTCGAGATGTTTGCCATAAAAACCCTGATAGGGGTATTGACCTTATCTTATCTGTTTCGGTATGCCCTGCCAATAGACTGTCTTCTTAATTCTCTTTTTTCAGTGCATGCTTTTCTGAGAAATCGTGGTTTTGTGTTCGAATAAACAGTCTTGCATTGAGAGCCAAGATCCTGTAATTAAAGCTCTTGGCTTGCAAAGCCTTGCCCACCTTTGTGAAGCAGATGTAATTGGTAATTTTGTTTTTTATATAAATTAAATTTTCTGGAATAATACTATACCAAGACATTGTAAGTTATTCATGAAAAATTATTCGATATTAGATTGTTTCATTTTTGTGATTTTTTAAATATAAAATTAAGGGATTATTAATTTCAAGGACTGCTAACAACACAAATTTAAGATGAAGAATCAATAACCATCGCCGTTAACATCAATGACCATTCAGAATGGTTAATTGACCATCTAAGTGGTCAATTGGTCCTTCACCTTAAACTTGTGTTGTTAGCAGTCCTTGAAATTAATACATAATCCCTAAAATTAAAGCATTCTAATGGGATATGCTGTCTCGTTTGTTTAGATTTTTACACTGCATGGGATGTCATTGCAAAGCATGTGCAAGGTTACTGTGCTGATCCTATTCTTGCACATAGGTAAGCATGCTAAGACTCTAAACAGAAGCTTGTATTCTGTCGATTTTGACTATACCAGTGATGCTGGTAAGTTTTAAAAGAAATATCATAGTTGATAGCCTGGCCTTTTGCATCCCAACTCTGGAGATTTTTACTCTTGGGGATCTTGAATTGTTTTATTTTAAATATTGCTTTAGATATATCTTCTTTTAATTGAAAATAAACTTGCATCTGTATGTCATTTTGATTGAATAAATTTTTTCTCTCGAGTGATACATAATTTCCAAATGTTAAATTGTCATCCTCTTGTCTGGATGAAAGACACTTCCTCATTATTTGCTGTCTTCTGGCAGCATTTGCCTTGTACTAAGGTGGGGTGGAATGGACGCAGAAGCATATCAAGAAGCATCAAAGGATGTGGTGCAACTTATATGGGGCGTAGTTACCTCTGGTCATGCTGGTCAGGAGTTACAGTGGGCAAAAGCAATAATTTCAGCCCTGGAGGCACTTACCCAATATGAAGTATATCCAGTGATGCAAGCTTTGCCCTGCATGAGTGGACTATGATTTTTTTTAAAAAGTAATTAACATTTTTCCATTAATATTATGTTACTACTTCCCAGGTGTCACAGCTTGAACAAAGTATTCCAGATTTTAAGAAAAGGAATTTGGAGCTGTTCTTTTCTGAGACAAATCCCAATGTACTCAAGGTTATGGAGGATTTTCATGTCAAAATAATAACATATGAGCACATGTAAACCGTTATTTCCTACAATCAATTAACTGACCTGCTCAGAAATGTGATAATATGATTAAATTTGATAATTTTCTGTCCATTTGCTTTAGAAATCGCCGAAGATTAGTCAAGGAGAAAAGAGTTACAGGAAGTAAGATTGAAAAGTTGATGGATGTATTTCCACAGGTTATATTCTCTTCAGGTATGGTGATATCAGCTGTCCATTTTGTGTTTCTTCTCAAGAAATGCTTGCTGAGAAGAAATTCAGATCTGATAGTGGAAAAAGAAGAAGATAAATGCTTAAATTGAGCTTTTTTATATGTCATATCACCTTTGTGGACTCATAGTTGCATAGTTATAAAAACCGGACCGGTAGTCGACTCGGTCAGGGTACTGGGTCACTGGTTCAACCAGTGGGTCACTGGTCGAACTGCATAAAATTAAATAAATATTTAAATACATATGTTAGAATACTAGGCCCAATTAGCATTAAGGCCCATTAGTTCTTGTATATATACATATACCCTTGTAATATTAATTAGATAAGAGATATACAATCTATTTTTTACTCTCCATATTTTACATGGTATCTCATAAGTCTCAGGTTCCTGACACCGTTCATTTTCCGGCGACTTTTTTTTTCCGGCGAACCTCTCTCTCTTTCCGGTGACATCTCCGGTGGTCCTTTCTTCAGTGTCGTCTCATCTCACACCTCCCGGCACCCATCGCCGCACGCAAAGCGGTACTGGCCAGTCAAACCGCACCTCCATCGAGCCCTCGACGGCTCGCTACCACTTGTGCCCTCTGCCTTTTCGATTTTTTTGTAGATCTACGCCGCTACAGTGATCATCTGTCGCCAACTCCACCACCCTTGGACTCCTCTCATCAACGCGAGTCTAACCATCTAGTCTGTCACCGCCACCGCTGCCGGAATAGTTGCCGCCGCCGCCGGAAATTTCACGTAACCTGTTCTGACTTATTTTATTGCAAGGACTTCATTTCAGCTATTATTTTCTTCTAATTCTAGCTTGGAAATCACCTATTTGGGTATTCAAACATATCTACTGTTTGCATGAATTAGACATGTTTGAATACCCAAATAGGTGATTTCCAAGCTGGAATTAGAAGAAAATAATAGCTGAAATGAAGTCCTTGCAATAAAATGCCTAACAAAGTCACGTGAAATTCGGCCAAGTGCTGGATGAACCAGAACTAGATGGTTAGATTCGCGTTGATGAGAGGAGTCCAACGTGGTGGAGTTGGCGACAAGATCACATGAAAGCGGCCAGAGATCTACAAAAAATCGAAACCTGCAGGAGGTGGGCTGAAGTGGCGAAGGCCGTCGAGGCTCCGATGGAGGTGGCGGATTTGACGATCGATTCACGCGCTTGGTCGCGGCAACGATGGTCTTGGAAGGTGAGATGAGACGCACGTCGGAGAAGGACCACTGGAGATGTTGTCGGAAAGAGAGAAAGGTTCGCCGGAAAATGAATGGTGTCAGGAACCTGAGGCTTATGATACCATGTAAAATATGGAGAGTAAAAAATAAATTGTATATCTCTTATCTAATTAATATTACAAGGGTATACGTATATATACAAGAACTAATGGGCCTTAATGCTAATTGGGCCTAGTATTCTAACAGTCTCTTTATCTGGATTTCAGTACTTTGTAACCTTCATTGATGACTATTCTTGTTGTACTTGGTTATATTTAATGAAAAGTCGATCTGAAGTCTTACCTATTTTTGAGAACTTTTGTGTTGAAATTAAAAATCAATTTCATACAAATATTCAAGTATTACGAAGTGATAATTTACCTGAGTACTTTTCCATGGCCTTCACTCAATTCATGTCTTCTCAAGGAATTATACATCAGTCCTCATGTGCTTATACACCTCAACAGAATGGGGTTGCTGAACGCAAGAATAGACATCTGATTGAGACAACTCGCACCCTTTTACTCCATCATAATGTTCCCATCCGCTTTTGGGGGATCTTTGTCATTCTTGCACTCGCTACCTTATTAATCGTATGTCATCTTATGTTTTACAACACAATTCTCGTTATTCCATACTTTTTCCTAACCAAACAACATACCCCCTTAGTCCACGGACTTTTGGGTGTGTTTGCTTTGTTCATAATATGACACCTGGAAAGGATAAGTTGTCAGCCAAGTCAATCAAATGTATATTTCTTGGGTATTCTCGTGTTCAGAAGGGCTACAAATGCTACTCTCTAGATACTAACAAGTATTACCTTTCTGCTGATGTCACCTTCTTTGAGTCTTCCCCATTTTATCTTTCATCCTCCTCCACTACATCTAAATCCATGACTGAGGTTCTACCACTTCCACAAATCCCTCCTTTATTGCCACTTGACTCGAACGAACCTAGAGAACCTATTGTGCCTGATCCTCCTACAGCAGAGGTCCAACATACCAGACCCTCATATGTTTATCATCGTAGATATCGCACTACTGGTGATGATTCTCCAATAGTCCCTACTGACTCATCTCCTGCTACAGCACCTTTTCCTATTGCTGATCAATCTCCTAGTGAAGATCTTTCTATTGCCATTAGAAAAGGTATTCGTTCCAGTCGTAATCCTTATCCTATTTATAACTTTCTTAGTTACCATCGCTTGTCCACTCCATATTGTGCTTTTGTATCCTCCTTGTCTGCTGTCTCTATTCCTAACTCTACCAGGGAAGCTCTTTCACATCCAGGATGTCGACAAGCAATGATGGATGAGATGTCTGCACTTCATACTAATGGTACTTGGGAGTTGGTCCCTCTCCCTACAGGCAAAACTCCTGTAGCGTGTCGTTGGATTTACACTGTTAAAGTTGGCTCTGATGGTCAGGTTGATCGCCTTAAGGCCCGCCTTGTTGCTAAAGGGTACACTCAAGTTTATGGCCAAGATTATACAGATACATTCTCTCCTGTTGCCAAGATGTCCTCTGTTTGTTTATTCTTGGCTATGGCTGCCATCCGTTCATGGCCCTTATTTCAGCTTGATATTAAAAATGTCTTTCTTCATGGTAAGCTTGATGAGGAGATTTATATGGAGCAACCACCTGGTTTTGTTGCTCAGGGGGAGTGTAATCTGATTTGTAAACTTCACCGTTCTCTTTATGGTTTGAAGCAATCTCCTCGTGCTTGGTTTGGAAAGTTTAGCACTGTTATTCTGGAATTTGGAATGTTTCGTTGTGATTCTGATCATACAGTCTTTTATAGGCATAATTCACAGGGAAAATGCATCTATTTGGTAGTTTATGTTGATGATATTGTCATAACAGGAGATGATTAGGATGGCATTGAAAAGCTGAAGAAACACTTATTTCATCACTTTCAGACCAAAGACTTGGGCTTACTTAAATATTTTCTTGGTATTGAAGTGGCCCAATCTAATTATGGTGTGGTTGCTTCTCAAAGGAAGTATATATTGGATATTCTTGAGGAGACTGGTATGTCAGACTGCAAACCTGTTGACTCTCCTATGGATCCTAATGTTAAACTTCTTCTTGGTCAGGGGGAGCCATTGACTGATCCAGGTAGATATCGGAGACTAGTTGGTAAGCTGAATTATCTCACTATCACTCGTCTAGATATTTCATTTGCTGTTTCAGTGGTAAGCCAATTTCTTCAGTCTCCTTGTGATAGTCATTGGGATGTAGCTATCCATATTTTGAGATATGTAAAAAGAACTCCTGGTCAAGGTCTATTATATGAAAATAAAGGTCATTCCCAGGTGATTGGTTACTCGTGATACCGATTACCGGATCTCCCTGTTGATAGACGCGTTCTACCTCGTGATATTGTGTTCTTGTGGGAGGTAACCTTGTCTCCTGGAAAAGTAAGAAGCAAGATGTTGTAGCAAGATCTAGTGCTGAGGCTGAGTCTCGTGCCATGGCCTTGGTTACATGTGAGCTTATCTGGATCCAACAACTAATTCATGAGTTGAAATTTGCAGAAGTCTCTCAGATGAAGTTGTTTTGTGATAATCAGGTTGCTCTTCATATTGCTTCCAACCCAGTTTTTCATGAGAGGACTAAACATATTGAAGTGGATTGTCATTTCATTAGATAAAAAGTTCTGTCTGGTTGTATTGCCACTGATTATGTTCGTTCTAATGATCAATTAGCTGATATTCTCACTAAGTCCCTTAGGGGGCCTTGAATTGAGTTTATTTGTAACAAGCTTGGTGCATATAATTTATATGCTCCAGCTTGAGGGGGAGTGTTAGAATACTAGGCCCAATTAGCATTAAGGCCCATTAGTTCTTGTATATATACATATACCCTTGTAATATTAATTAGATAGGAGATATACAATCTATTTTTTACTCTCCATATTTTACAACATATATATATATATATATATATATATATAAATACACACTACATATGATGATATTTATCATTATAAATAACTAAAATATATTTATTTTGAAAAAAATATGACTACCATGGTGTAGATCTCGAAAAGTTATATAAAATGGACATATAATTAGTCTAAATCGGACAAACGAGTCAAAAATTATGATTTTTCAAAGTTTAAAATTTTTTTTTTAATATAGTGACCTGGCCGGTTCCGGTTCAACCAACCGGGTCGCCGGTTTTCATTCAAAACCGGCCGGGTCGGACCGGTTCTGAGACATACCCGATCCAACTAGTCACCCGAACCGGTCACTTGACTGGTTTATCGGTCCACCGGCCGGACCGGCCGGTCCGGTCCGGTTTTTATAACATGGCATAGTTGGGTAATGCAGAAAATGAAGAAAAATAAATTTATTCTGATTTTGCTGAAATCTAAATGAAACTAGAGTCGCTGTGGTTACATTGACAATAGATGATTACCTTCATATGATTTCGAAAAAAGTGAATGGTTCCTTCAGTGAATGTTGGAAATTCTGTCACTGATTATTTTTATCAAATCCTGTCTGGTTTAATGTATTAATTTTGTGTAAGTGTTGTTTGAAGATGCCTTGACATATAAGCATTCTATTTGCAGGGAAGATAAGTGAAGCTAGAGAATTACCTGGTGCAGCTTTATTATGTTTTTCTTTCACTCCTAAAGACGTGAATGAACATCAAGCATCAAAAGTAAGATATCAATAGATTAGATATATTCTCTTTTGAATTGACTTCACTTTTAATCTGATATTATAAGTATTCAGAGGCTAAGAGATGTACATGCTGGGTATGAGAATGCTCTGGTGGAAATAGCTGCTTCTCTTCAGCTCTCAAGAAACATCTTACTTGCGCTTATGGCACTGCAATCATGGAAAGGCTTCATGCGACGTTGGATGAAGGCTTACATTCAGTCCTATGATGCTAAAGCACAATTGAGTGTCCTAGATAAAACTTCTAAAGCTGCTAGTGATATTCTGAAGGTTTAGTCTGGTGTTTTGTCATTGCAAAATATCCTTTTTGCTCAGTACTCAGTTATCTGCATGTACTGCACAATTTTATGCCATATCTGATGTAGGTTGTCTTGTTACATACTTTTTGTGCAGAGTATGATAGCAATAGCGGATGAAGCTATACCTAGAGCTGCTGAAAATATTGCACTGGCTATTGGTGCACTCTGTGTGGTGAGAAGCTTTTCCATGGTTGTGCACCCACTTTTAATCTTTATAGATTCTGACCACTTATCTGTGCTGCATATTTGCATCTCAACATATGACAGATAATTGGAACTGTCAGGTTATATATAAAATTTATACATCAAATCTATAAGCCGTTGTTGGGATTATGGAACTTGTAATTCCATGTGTATTAACCACATCTTATATGAACATTTTTGCAATATGAATGATCTTGAAAGCAATCCAATCTCAGAATGTCATATATCCCACAATCTGATATCTATTGCAGTAGCCAATTTCTATGATTTCACTTGGGGTTATGCTTGGCAAAAGTGTCATCAAATTATTGAGTCAACTCAGTTGAACATTCTGGTTAGTAATGTCTCTTGTAATTAGCATCAGATTGTTATGATCTCTGGCCTTGCTATCATCAGGTTTTGCCTCCGTCTGCTCATACTGTTAAATCTGCTGCTTCAAAGTTTCTTTTGGAGTGGTTGCTACAACATGAACATGAACACCGCCAATGGTCTGGTGCAATTTCTCTTGGATTAATCTCAAGTTGCCTTCATGTAACCGATCATAAACAGAGATATCATAACATCACAGGACTTCTTGAGGTATTCTTGTTCTCTTCTTTTCTGAGTGTCTTTTGTCTCATTGTTTTTTTAAGGATCTAGGGTGTGTTTCTTTCTATTCTCAATTTTTCTTTTTGTTTTAGTAAACAAGTTTGAAGAACAAATTTCAAAGATGAAAAAAGTATAGCGTTGTTTATGTTATGTATTTCTCTTAACAGTTTAGATGAAATGCAATTATTTCCAAAAACAGTTTTTAACTCGACCTTCTCCCCTCTTCTTAGCTTTTATGAGTCAATCAAAACTTTTCGGAGAAAGTAATTCAGACTTCTATGGGATTATATACATGTTGTAGCATACTTAGGTTTCTGTTTAAACTTCAGGTCCTTGAAAAACACACTAGTTTTTCAAATGGGTCCCTTCAATTTTATTTTTTTTATTTTCAATTGGATCCAAATCACATGGGAGTGGGACTGTCAAGTTCGAGATAGGAAATGCTGATGTGTCAAAATAATCTTCAGTGTGGCAGTCAACTTCTGTTAATAACCTGACAGTTTTTGTGTACTTTTGGAACCAATTAGAAAATAAAAAGTTTTTAAGGATCCAATTGAAACAATTTTTAGGGGCCTGTTTGAAAAATTGTTTTTCATGGACCGAAGTCACACACGTTGATAAAAATATCTTCACTCTCAGAGGAACACATTGATAAAATTATCTGGCACTCTCTTTCACTGATAATGTGAATTTCCAGGTTCTTTTTGTTAGCAAAAGTTCCCTTGTAAAAGGAGCATGTGGTGTTGGATTGGGTTTTTCATGCCAAGATCTTCTTACCAGGGTTGAAGCTGCTGATAACTCTACTGTTGAAAGAGAAAGGGATAAGGTTCCAGAATCTGAATTACTTGGAAGAATTGTTAGGGCCTTATCTACAATGATACATGAGAGCACTCAATCGTCTTCTGATGTTTTGGACAGTCTATGTTCTTGTTTTCCACCAGGTTCATATGATGTGAATGCTAAAGTATTTGAACCGTCATCTGAGAACAATAAAGACTTGGAAGAAGATATCTGGGGTGTTGCTGGACTTGTTCTTGGTTTGGCTACCTCCATTAGTGCAATATACAGAGCTGGAGAGTTAGAGGCTGTTCTCAAGATAAAACATTTGGTAATATCATGGCTTCCATATGTGAATTCTCTTGTTCAAAGCACTAGTTTCTGGGGTGAAGGATCTGAGATTGGTTTAGCACTAGGATCCTGTATTGCACTTCCCACTATAGTGGCTTTTTGCCAGAGAATGGAATTGATGGCTGAAATTGAGTTGGACCACATAGTGGTTGGCTTTAAAGAGTTAATTTCTGAGATAATCTCAGTGAAAAAGTCTGGCATTTTGCACCAGAGTTTGCTTATGGCATCATGCATTGGAGCAGGGACAGTCCTTTCATGTATACTGAATGAAGGGGTTCACTCTATTGAGGTTGAATGTGTTAAAGGTTTGCTGGAACTGTTCAGGAAATGTTACTCCGATCCTTTCCCTTATCTTATCCATCTGGGTGGTATGCTAGGAGTTGTTAATGCTATGGGAGCAGGTGCAGGGATTTTGGTCTATATGAATTTTCCAAATTACACTAAGCAATCTGGTTATCAGAAGAAGGTATTTTACGTTTAAATTGCTACCGGCTATCTCTCATCACATATTTGTTATTTTTTTTCTGGTTTCATATTTAAATGTCCTATTATATAAACAACAGGAGTCTTCTTCTGTCATGGGTCCTCTCCTAGTGAGTTCTGTCTTTGAACCATACTTGACATCATTGGTGCAAGAGATGTTTCTTGTGGCACAGAATTCTGATAATCATCAGCTACAACAGTTTGCTTCCTGGGTACTCACCTTCCTTCGACATCATTTATGGTCCAAGGAACTTTTGGGTGTTGAGGGTGATAGGAATGTGGCTGAAACTAAATCAAAATCTATTTCCCAAAGTTTTTCTGAGGACAACGTGGTTTTGAAACTCAGTTTGTGGCTTATGGATTTCAAATACACTGAGGTCGGTCTCGTGCCCATATTTTTCAGTAAATTGTTTTGAATAAGTTCTTTGAGTAAATTATATTTTTTAAATATTTCGATGTTTGTCATTCATGTTTCTCAATAGTTTCTCTCGGTTTCTCTCTCCATCTGTAACTCATTGTTTTCTGTGTGTAGTCCACCATACTTAGGTTGACAGAAGGCCTGTGTTCCTGCACAATTTAATTTCTAACTTGATGTTTACATTTTATCTTTGAATTATCTGAAGAGTTATTATTTCATGTACAGGTGGTGGAAAACAAACTAACTACACAATCGGCTTAAAATCTATAATTCATTCTTCAAATTATGGAAACTATGTCATAATTATATCTAATTCAGTTAATCACTCACTTGGAAGCTAGTTTTTGGGTTCTAAACTTTAGTTTCTGTTAAAATCATATGGCACATTAAATCAATAGTTGAGATCAATCATAAATGATATGTTTGAATTTGATTGATTTTCATCCTTTTTGAAATGTAATAACCATGCTAACATCATTGGATGCCAATCATTCATATTAGTAGCAATATGACTATTATAAAGATTTTTTTAATTAAAATATAAATATGAGAAATAGACCACTTGTGTAAAATGTCAACCTACACCACTGGTGTATGAGAAATTAAACCTTATCTGATTATGTGGACATAATCTCATGCTACTGGTTATGAAGTATATGCCTCAAGAAGCATGTATCAATTTCACGATAGTTCTGTTTATTTTCTTCTGCACATAGGGTGAGATAGTTCTGTTTATTTTCTTCTGCACATAGGGTGAGATGAGACACCCCTGCTTAATTTTTTTGCTGTTATGAGAGTCATTGAACATTGGGTATATTTTAGCAGGTTGAGCAATCAGGCATCAGCTTGTTGAAGTATCTGTGAATGAGAAAACTATGAAAGAAATCAATGCTTCTGCTACTTGTTACATTTGCCCCAATTGTTTAGTGATATACATTACTAGTAAGAGAAGTAATTTATTTTGAGTAACACGTGTGAGATGATAAAAGTGAACTGTGTGTGCAGTTTGGCAGAATATGATTGTCGTTTTTCAGTGATGGAGTTTAATGCTCTGAGCTATGGAGATTGGTGAAGAAGTTGTTGTATAGTGTCTCTCTGTTAGGAACCTAGTTTATTGATAAGAAAAATATGGAGGCTAGCTCCTTACAAGCAGAGGTAGACCTCTGCAATTACAAAATAGAACAGAAAATAACACTGCAGAACTCAGAGGGTCTGCTCCTCCCTGCCAAATGGCCCCAAATCCTCACTCAACTTCTGGATGCCCTCCTATCCAAATCCTTCCCTCCTTTTTATCCTTGCTCCTGACCGCTTCCCCCTTGCTTCCCACACACCTTGCCATGTAGGCAAGGTTGTTACAACCCAAAATCCCTCTTCTGCCCCTTACTCATATTATCCTCAAGGAAGTAATCCTATGAGGCCTAACACACTCCTTTTATGGTTTGGGGATGAGTTTGATTTGATGAGGCAAAAGGTTGAACTTGAAACTGTAAAGCATGATTGAAAGTCTGACATCTTTCCACAGCTCTATTATTCTTTTGTTATTATTATTGTCATCTTCATTCCTTTATTTCCGTGAAAGATAGTTCCAAGCTTAGACTCGAACTGTTAAGCAACTCATTAGTGGTGTTTGGAGGGGGGTCTTGTAAATTTAATGTCACATTTTGTATGTGCATGTGTCATTTGCAACAATTGTACTCAAACAAGAAAATTATCTTCAATTTTGTTGCTTCTGGTAATTCTATGAAATTCGTCCTTGTATTGCTCCATCTTTTACATGCTTTTGTGCCTTAGTGATACACAAAACTATATTCAATATGATAATTACTTCTGATTCCCCTAATTAACTCTATATTCTAGATTTGGGCAGGTACTGTTGTATATGATAGAATTCCAATATACATCCTAGACTTAACGACTCTTACATTAACTAAATTATATGTTTTTTGTAGTCTCTTCTGATTGTTCTCATTTTATGTCTTGTCCAAGTTCAGCCTGGTACTATTGTACATGTTTGCACTGTTGTTGCTATATTAAGGTGCCTTTCAAGAGCTCCCAGGTTGCCAAACTTGGATTGGGGAGCAATTATTAGGCGTTGTATGAGATATGAAGCCAAGGTTTCTGAGTTGTTGCCAGCAGATTCTACTTTAAAGCAAGAAACTCTTAGGGAGGAATGTGTACAGTTCGCATTTGCTCATGCAAATCAGTTTGATTCACTCCTTGCTTTTCTTGATGAGCTATCTGACGTTTCAAGGTTCAGGACACTTGAACTAAATCTGCAGTCATGCCTGCTAATTCATCTGGCAGATTTTGTAAAAGTATATTCAAGCTCCAGGCTTGAGAAACTATTTGGTGATGTGAGTAATCACTTGTCTTCATTTACTTCATACGAAGAGTCTGGCAACTACCAGAAAAGCTTGTTATGTATTTCATGCTGGAAGGGTCTCTATGAGTGCCTAGATGAAGTTTCTGTGGAAACTTCTGGTCACATATCCCATGTTGAGAGGTGCATGGTGGTGCTATTTACTTTATTGCCAGTTGTGCAATCTTCTGGCAGTGTAGTGTCAGGGGAGGTAAGTTCTGTAGAGGAGTGGTCTGAGGCTGTAAGATGTTTAGGGAAGGCTCCACGGAGTTGGTTATTGGATTTCCTGAAGGTATGCGTTCGTCAGCTTTTCCCCTCAAGAAAATTATTGAATTCTCATACTCTAGTAATAATCTTTGAATATATGTTATCATTTCTGTTGTTTGGTACCTTCATTATTTTGATGTTTTGTTGCTTACTTTTAGTTAATCCTCCTTGGCATTGATTCAAATTGATTGAGGTCAAACTTATTAGATACAAAATGTCTGTTTAAACCCTGTGACCTAAGCAGTCATATGCAAATCACAGGTTTCACATGAGGAATTTGTTCAAAATGCTGACAAATCTATTGAAGTCCAGAAAAAGGTTCGTGCTAAGATCAAGCTAGTGAAGACTGGTTCTCTTCCACCGATTGAACTTGGAAAAATGAAATCCTACATATTACACTCCAAATCACAAGGTTAGTACTTTTCTGCTATGCTATACAATGTTAATATTTTTTTGGGCACAAGAACTCAGATCAATTTGGGCTGAAACTATTAATGGTTCTTGATTGAATGAGAGTTGCTGTTTAGTCATTCGCTTGAAACTGCTTGGAACTTGGAAGTATATTAAGCTGGAAATGCTTTGCATGACAATGCTAAAGATTTAGTTTTTGCAGGACTCTGGGATGTTCTCATTGAAGTTGTGGTGGCTTTGCACCATGCAGAGGGAAGTATCAAAAGACAGTGGCTTGTTGATGCAGTCGAAACTAGCTGTGTATCCAGTTATCCTTCCACGGTAGGTTTTCAATATTGATACCTTAAGTAATAAACTTATTACATGGGAAATAATTATGTAGATCTTGCATGCCAAAGTTCAAAAAATTCAAGCAAGAATTAGTTTGTGATCCAATGGTTGATATTTTCAATTATTTGAAAAGTATATTGTACATTAATTTTAAGATATTTTGATGGAGTGCAAAATGATCTTGGATTAATGTGAAATTTTATGAGCATGATGTTCATAATACAAACTTTCAATCTTACGGTAGATTTTGTGAGAAATTCATCCTATAGAAAGTTTTTCATTGGTGTATGATTGATTTTATTTTGATTTACACTATACTATTGCATTTTTGTAAAATTTGTTTTGCTTCTATTTTTGTGTAAGGTAAAAAGAAAACTGTCCTTTATAAGTTGTTATCTATGATATCAATGAGATCACATTGTTCATTTGTTACTATCAAAAGTTCATGGTCTTGCTGATTCCTTTTGATGGGTCTCTGCAACAAGTGCTGAAATGTTTGGATGGAGCTAATGGAATTATGTTTTTTTTTTTATTATTAAAAAAAGAACATAATGTATATGAAAAAGTATCGTTTTTGAATGCCCAAGTTACAATTGTCAGATTTCTGCTTATGGAGTTCAATTGTCGCTGCAGAAATTTTCATGTTGATGCTTATTGCTCATCTTGTATTGCGCCTAATTTATTTATAAATGACTGGCATTTACATATGCTGTGGCTTGCCATTAATGGGACTTGGTATAATTCTATATCAGAAGAGAGAGAGCAGAGATCTTTTACTCCTTGATAACCAAGTTGAATTTGTTATAGTACTTGCTCCCTTTACATACATCTCCTTCATTATCCTGCAGGCACTGCAGTTTCTTGGGCTGCTATCTGCTACCTGCTGCAAATATATGCCCTTTATGATTGTGGACCAACAAATGGTACTGAATGATCTACCAGTCACCCTTGTGTCTCTTCTAGCAGACCGAAGCTGGGATGTTATTGCAGAAACTGTTGTTTCCCATCTCTTTTCATCAACAGAACGTATATACCACTGGGCTATGCAGATAGCAGATGGTTCTTATATTCCTGGTACGCAGCCCATTGATGAAAGTGAGAATCATATGGCTGTTTTTATACTGCAAGTGATGCATCATACATGTGTATTATTAAAAGGCTACTTGCCATTAGATAAGCAGCTTAGGCTCGCCAGCATGGTAATTGCTTGAGATGTGAACTATATTCTTGAAGATACAGGAAGTCTGTTCTCATAAATCATTTGCTGAAAGGAACACCAACACCATGCCACATATAGCGCGATGTTCTTGGGAATTAAGCTGTGCTATTCGTGGAATTTGGGCAATCTATGTGTGCTTAACTTTGGGGTCTTCATTTGGCATGTTAATTTCCTGCCTCTCACTGATACGTTATTCCAAAGTGAATTAAGAGGATACAAGTGTTGAGCAGAAGCCAACCGTGTGGGGTGTCTCTTGCCAAGCATGCAGCTGTACATATATTTGCTGGTCCAATGCACTAAAATTCCCCAGAATGCATATTGTACCATTTTATTTTCTTCCTATACAAGCCTGTTGTATAGTAGTGCCACCCTGGATGATGCTTGTAGAGATTTGCATGTATCGCCTCTATTCGTTAATGTGTAATGCAGTTCATTTTTGGCACGACAGAAAAAAAATCAGTATATTGGGTTACAAAATCTTGATTCCAAAGTTAAGTGGATACTTTCATTAATATAAGTATGTTCTGTAATTTTTTTTTTGTCAAACTTATAATTTAAACTTGAGTGAATACATGAAGATTGAATTATTTCGGACTACATGATAAAATATATCCATATATAATTTTAGTTTAGGGTTGTATGTTTTTATTATTAGGGACTATAATTTTCTTATGAGCTAATTAAGTAATTTTTTTTACCTATGTATTATCATAATCTTCTGGTTAAGATCAAAAGAGATATCAGTTGGATTATATTTCACCGGTAACAATTCAAACTTTTAAAGGGAATGTAGCTTTCTCATATATGTGGACATCTTTTATATATGATAACACATTAAAGACCTGGTACTATCAAGTAACGATACTTCTACAAAATTAACTTCATAAATCAACATTTTTTCACCATCAAATTTACCTTTGGGCTTGAGCTTTAACTTCATAAATCAACATAAATAATTTTTATTTTTTTTTGCATAAATTTATAAGTAACCCAATGACTCTGCACTCTGCTGATTGATTATCTCCTTTTTATTTTTTAAAAAATTATCTATCGAATATTTTCTTTACAAATAGAGGCTAGTTCTATAGTGCAACATTGTATATGTTACATTCTGAGCCACAAATTTTTAATACAAATTTGATACAGACAAATTTTAAGTGTAACTAATTGAAAGATGTTGTTTTCATATTGTTAAATTGAATTTTGAGTCTGACAAAAAATCGTATTAAGTGTAACTATTCTACTTAAAAAAAATTGTGACAAATTAAAGTTAAATTTATAATTCAAAATTCTCCATATAAACAGTGGCGGAACTTAAAGAGAGAATTTTGGCGAATAGCTGCTGAACAACACTTTGGAACTTTAAATTTTGGGAAGAAGCTCCGCTACTGCATATAAACATTGCACCAAGTTTCATCATTGCCTCATTAGCAATAGAACTTCAAAGAAAATGCTATTTGACACGAACTGCTTTTTACGAACCGTTCACGAATGTTACCATTCACCCGTTCCTTTGGTTTACATTTAAAACATAATAACATAAAATAAAAATAAACATAACTGATTGACAAAACGCAAATATATTTGCTCCTTTCTAGTGATTCGTATGTCGTTCTATGAAATTCATTTGGTAGGATTTAGCATTTTTGATAATGAAATCAAACGTGCATTAAGCCAAACAAGCAAAACCTCGTACTCAATACCAAAGGTCACAACAAGGAGTTATCTCTTAAAAGCGGTAAAAAGTAAATACCCAAGATTTTGTATTTGTTTCTTTTATTTCAAATCTAAATAAAAGTTATCTGATCGTACAGCATGTTAATAGGGTCTTGGACGTGTCTACAATCTCAAAAAGATATAGATAAATTTCTTAATTAAATTTGATCAACATATGTATTTTTTTTCTAAATAAAAAACAGTATACGATAACTCTTCATGTTATATTGGGAGTTAATTGCAGAAAGAGCCACAATTTTTTTTTTTTTGGGTGCTAGAAAGAGTCACATTTGAAGCACTAATATTAAAATTAAATCAATTTTTTTAATGAACAATATCTTGCACTTAATATATAATTTTAAACATTTTTATTTCAAATTCCCAATAAATTCATGCATAGCACAGAGTTGATATTTGTATAAATAGTGGTTTAGCACTAGACTTCCAAACAAGAAGAAACTTCAACAAATATAGATGTCAAGGAAGGAAAAATATTTAATAAGAAAAATGATACCAACATTATGTGTAATTGTAGTACTGTTTTCCCAAGTCAGTAAAACCATTTCTTCATCTCTCCCTCTTTATCCACTCTTCTCTTCTCCTTCTTCCTCTTCTTTGCCTCGTCTTTCACCCTCTTCAACCCCACTTGATGGTTATGGAATACGTCAACGCATATTTGCTTACCGTTTCAATAGGAGGGTGACGATGTGCATCGATAATTGCTATAGAGACTGTGAAGATCGTTCTCCTTATTCATTGGTGCCTTGTTACCAGTCGTGTAATGCAGAGTGTGTGCTGAATGCTTTAGGAAGAAAAAGAGTGTATGGTGCCAAATATGTAGATGCTGCGCAAAGTGGAACCCTCTATTCGACTCTGTACTAAGCGCTTGAATATTATGCAAATCATACTCAGTACTTATTATATATGCTTGTTCTTGCTTTTTTTTTTTTGTGTTTACAAAGAAGAGAAAGAACTAGCCTCGGACAAAGCCTACATGAGATCTATCAGCCAACAAAAGAAGATGAAGGTTTGAAACACGAGTTGGGGAAACCCAGTATGGCCTTAAAAACAGCATCTCACTACTTCTAGCTCCAAGTTTTCCAAGATGATCATAGTACTTTCAGACTTTGACTATGTTATTATCTTCACTTTTTTTTTGGTGTAATATATTATGTTCGCTTTTATTCCTGTGTGCATTATGATATACATAAGAGAGATTTCAGAAAAGAATTAACGATATGTGAGCTTGTGATAGCAGTTACATATTTGGTCAAGAGCAATATATAGTGAGTCAGGCTATTGATATTCTTACATGTTCATTCACACTAATAGTTTTTTTGTTTAACTAATTATAATTGAATTTTTAAAAATATCTTTAATTAATTTTATTGTCTTTCTATACATAAGTTAAATTTCTTTTTTATATTCATTGTTCTATTAGGCTATGCTTGGATGGATGAAATTGAGTAATTAGTAATGAAGTGGAGTGGTAAAAAAACTTCAACTTATTGTTGGGAAGTTTTTTAAGTAATGGAGTGGAGTGGTTAAAGAGGGAAACCTAAAATACTTTATACTACTTAAATCCATAAATTTTCGTACCCTCCAATTTGAAGGATTTGTGATAGAATATTTTTCTCTTTTTATTTTTTATTTTTACAGTCATTTATAATTTTAACTTTCTTTTATTTTTAAATAATGTTGTGAGTAACAAAAATTAAAAGAATAATATAAGAAATAAAACGTGTAATTCACTCCACTCCATTAATAATTGTTGTGACTTCCAAACAATGAAGTGAGATTTACTTCCATTCACTCATTAAAACTTTAGTTTTCTATCCCATTTCATTCCAAACCACTCTATTATAAACCATTTCACTTCATCATTTTCAAAACTATCAAACATAGCCTTATATAACTACACTCCTAATTAAACTTGAATAAATTTTTGATTCCTAATTAGTTTCAAATATATATATATATATATATATATATAATATGAGTAAAAAAAGAAAATGAAAAAGAAACTAGTGCTAAGAAAAAAATGTGAAGAGCATTATTCATAAAATGGTATCTACGACGTTTATAATCATAATACACGGAGAAATTTCTAATTCTAACATCAATAAATTTTTTGGAATTAATTTAAAAATTATACACTCGTTTATAATCATAATGTGCCAAAAGAGAATTTGTAAAGTTATAATGCTAAAAAAGAAAAATCACAATATATCTAACTACTTCGTGATTATTTACATGTTTGAATTAATTTATTTTTTAAAAACAATTTATAATTAAAATATTTTACATATTTGAATTAACTTATTTTATTTTCAAAAAATATTATTATCATAATATTTAGGAAATAATTTTTAAAGTAAAAAGCGTTTTTAAAAAAATGCAAATGCACCGAATTCATTTGATAAGTACTAATGCACCCAATACACATAAATTTTAAAGAATATTGTATGATATGGGCTAAAAGTAAATTTTAAATGATGAGAAGAGTTGTTAGTCGTGCAAAGGGATTCAAATCTTTTATTTCTTTTTCTTTTTTTAATCTTGTCTTTTAAATAAAATTTGAATTAATATTTTTTTCTTAATTATCAGAATTTTATTAGACATAAGATGAATGATAGGAAGAAGGAAAAAAGACTTGATTGGTTTGCATATTGGACCATGATTATAATTGTTTAAATTATTATTATATTTTGAAGCCTACGCACACAACACAATGATACACAACACAACACAACACAATTCCGCAAAACCCAACTCAAAACAACCTCAACACTTACTGGTATGCTTGCTTCTCTCTCTCTCTGTTATTTTCGTAGTTACCCATGATTCGTCGACCTTTAATCTATGCTGCCACTGATTCTTCATCTCATGGCAAAATTCTGTCTGAATCATTCTCCAACACAAGTTTCCCAAAATCAGCTTTCTTTTCATCATCATCTTCTTCTTCTTCTTCTCTAATCACTGTAACGGATTCTCAGTCCAAATCCATTTCAAGTCCATTTTACAATCTTCTCCCCCCTACCCAAAACCCCAACAACATAGTCAATCTCATCAGTTCAGTCCTCAAGCAGAAAAGTTCCCATCTTTCCCTTCTTCAAAATGATATCAAAGGGATTCTTCCCCATATGGGTGCCCATGAAGTTTCCAAAGTCTTGCTCAGATGCCAGTCTGATTACTCTTCAGCTCTCACTTATTTCAATTGGGTTAAAAATGAAGTGGGTATCAAACCCACTGTGCACAACTATTGTATAATTGTTCACATACTTGCTTGGTCTCGAGTGTTCTCTGAGGCTATGAATTTGTTGTCTGAATTGATACAATTAGTTGAAGGTGTTTCGCCCAATGAGGACATTTTTCATAATTTGGTTGAGTGTACTGAGGATTGTAATTGGAACCCAGTAATCTTTGATATGCTTATCAAGGCTTATGTGAAGGTGGGTATGGTGGAGAAGGGTTTGAGAACTTTTAGGAAAAACATTGAGGCTTGTTTTATCCCCAGTGTGATTGCCTGCAATTGTTTACTGAATGGGTTGTCAAAGTTGAATTATATTGATCATTGCTGGGAAGTATATGAAGAGATGGGAAGACTTGGGATACACTGGAATGCTTATACCTTCAACATTTTGACCCATGTTTTGTGCAAAGATGGAGATACGGATAAGGTGAATGGATTCCTGGAGAAGATGGAAGAAGAAGGATTTGAACCTGATTTAGTGACATATAACACACTCATTAATAGCTATTGTAGAAAAGGAAGGTTGGAGGATGCATTTTATCTGCACAAGATCATGTACATTAGAGGTGTGATGCCTGATTTAATTTCATACACGGCCTTGATGAATGGTCTTTGTAAAGAAGGGAAGATCAAGGAGGCTCATCAACTTTTCCATCAGATGGTTCACAGAGGGCTAGATCCGGATGTTGTGTCGTATAATACTCTCATATTTGGATATTCCAGAGAAGGTAAGATGCAAATGTCTAGATCACTGTTGCATGAAATGATAGGAAATGGGATTTTTCCCAACAGTTTCACTTGTTGGCTTATCGTTGAAGGATATGTAAGGGATGGAAAGCTGCTGTCAGCCTTGAATTTGGTTGTGGAGCTTCGGAGATTTGGTATTAAGATTCCTGATGATATATATAATTATCTTATTGTTGCATTGTGTCAAGAAGGTCGACCATTTGCTGCCAGAAGTCTTCTGCTAAGGATATCTCAGGATGGCTATATTCCTGAAATGAGTACTTACAATGAACTGGTTGAGTCTCTATGCAAATTCAATAATGTAGAAGAGGCAGTAATTTTGAAATCTGAGATGGTAAAGAAGAGTATGAAACTGAGTCTCACTGCATATAGAGCTATTATAAGCTGCTTGTGCAGAGTAAACAGGGCTCAGGAGGCTGAAGGTTTGTTAGAGGAAATGGTTAGTTCAGGTATTCTACCTGATCTAGAAATAAGCAGGGCATTAGTAAATGGTTATTGCAAAGAAAAGAATGTTGATAAAGCTGTATCATTATTGAAATTCTTTGCCAAGGAATTTCAAGTTTACGATACTGAAAGCTACAATGCAGTTGTTAAAGTATTTTGTGAGGTTGGTAATGTGGATGAGTTGATGGAGCTTCAGGATAGGCTGCTCAAAGTGGGGTATGTTCCAAATAGTTTAACATGCAAGTGCGTGATCCATGGATTGCAGAAAGCTATGGAACTAGATGATGAGATATTGGACCACAACATGCTTGAAGTCTAGTACAGTGTCCCAATCTAGGACTGTATCCAACTTCCCACCTACCCAATCACCTGGGCATGGCATACTTGAGTACCAAGTAAAATCACCAGTATATGAGGATCAGTACGCTGTGGAAGGATTTCTCCCTGCTGATAGCCCATTTGATACAGGAAACACCTGATTTGGTCCTACTCATCACTATTGAATCATAAACTGGAGACTCTGTATGGAGACCTAATATCTGAGAGCAAAGGACAATAGAGTCACCAGAGTCGATTGATGAAAATTAACCAATATTTTGTGTCACAACTTTTCCAACTGAGAGAAAAAAAAAAAATATCAAAGAATAGAGCCTTCGAGGAAAAATTATGATGAATTGCTATGAGGATAGATTTCTGGTTCATATGACAGTTTTGGAGGGCCTTTAATCATACTTGAAGAAGGATGAAAGTCTAATGTTTCGTTTTTGGTTCTACATCGAACATTTTCACGAGGGTAGAAAAATCAATACATAAATGGACTGCACGACATAAAGTATTGTTTTTTCTAATTGTAAGGAATTGGTTTTTAGATTCTCTCCAATGTATGGGATTGTAAATGTAATCATTGTTTGATTTAATTTGGAGGAGATAAAAAGATGGGAATGGGTTGTGTTTTAGGAAATGAAGTTCTAAGTTTTCCTTTATGGAAAGTTATACCTTTTCGTAAGTACTAGCATTGTCCTTATTATTACTTGCTGAAGAAGATTTTAGCGTGTTAGACATCTCATTTGAGTTAGTGATGGAACCTCTATGATTTCATTGTGATGATACATTTTCTCCTGCTTTAGAGATGCAGAGAGGATTTCATTTCACATAAATCTTCATTTGTCATGGAAATTTTGGAGACAGGAAAAACATAAAATAAAAGGAAATGGAAATTTTGCTTGTGAAGTGTTCCTAACTTAGGTCACAACTACCAGCAAGCACAAATTGTTTTCCTTATGAGTTTTCTTTATAACCATTCAGCTCTAATCCATCATGCCTTTTACGCAATAACATATGAAATGATTTGTAACACCAGAATCTTTCATGTCACACAAGTTGTATAGATGCCTTTTCACTCTACTAAATTTCTTTCAAAAGAAACATATTACCTAATTTTGTAATTATATGGAGATCAAGTATGACTATTAAACTGATTAGGCACTTTTGTCGATTTGATTTGATGTGCTGAAAATCTGATTTTTCTTGTATTGCTTCTATCTGACTACTTGAGGCACGTATTTAAGAAGCCTGTGTGTTTGCAGTTGGAGTTCTTAAGCTTGCCTCTCTCTCTCTCTCTCTATATATATATATATATATATATTTGGAAAATACATATTTTAGTGGCTAGAATTCATGGGTACTTTGGTTTTTTAAGTGATTAGGCACTTTCACGTGTGTGTGCATCAAATTGAAAAGGATGAGCTTATTGAGGATTTCGAGGGGCTCATCATTTCTGGACAGCATAGCTGCATTGCTAGAGTTTAGGTATTGTATTTCTTGGCAATCTTCTATTAATTTCTAGAATCTTCGTCACAATAGTACTTTTGCATTCTTGGTTTTGCTGTGTGTTTCTAAATGATTGGATATTACGGGCTGTAACAACTACTTGAACTGGCCATGAGAAACATTTTCAAATGCTTTTCATTGAATTTATAGTGCCGTTATTGATGATAGCAGTTGGTAAATTTTCATCTTTTGGGACTGGATATGGCTTGCCTTGTGTCATTGTACACTTCCAACTTCCAAGGTGTTACCAATCATAATTTCTTGCTGTCATGCTATAACGTAGCCTATGATCCTGAATGGCTTCAATGCCTTATTATGCAATTCTGAGCCTGTAATTATTGCACATGCAGTTCACCTTTTTGTTTCATTTGATATTCTAACCAACATTAACATTTGCCCATCCTTTGTGAGGTCCCTTTAATGTTTACCAAGTAATTTGGATTGATAAGTCATCTAAAACTTTTGCTTACAGATTGTTTAGTGTCTTATTATGTGCTTTGTTTGTTGCCCTTCATAGCTCTATTGAACTTTTGTCCCTTTTGTTCTTTTATCAGACTGACCATACAAATAATATGCTGCATTAGCAGTTGTTACAGTATCTGTAACTGCATATTTGATGTACAATGTAATTTAAGTGATATTTGGACAACTTTTCTGGTGTCTATATGTTGGCATCTGAACTTGCTCTGAAGTTGTTCTTATTATTGTGACTTGATGAAAATAGCATATTATAGAAGAACGTTGTGTACTTCAGGGGAGGACCATCGGTTAGTCTTGTGTGCGCGCGTGACTCTGTCTGTCTTGTTTGTTTCAGGGGTTATACCATGCTTGGTTCAGTTCTAATTGACTTGTCTATATGGAGCTTTAATGATAACTGTTGTGTCAGGAAAAAGATCCAACAGTTTTCAAATGTTATTCTAAACAGAGTTAAGTCCTTCGTTACATTGAATATTCCGTTAGTAAACTTTTTTTGTTGTCTTAAGATCAATGAGAATGGAGTGAAGTATCCTTTCCCATGATCTCAAGGAAATTGAATGCAATTTACCTTTACTCTCATTTTCATTTTTTTAGAATAACTCGGTCACTTTCATCTTGGTTTTCTTACATTGGGGATTGAAGAAATTGTTTTTTTTTTTTTGTCATCCTTGTTAAAAAAAGGATTGCCTTACGGCAGTATGTAATAACCGTTACCTGATTGAGTATACAATTTCCATGCGAAACATGTAATCTTCATGCGATGCATGTACTGTTTTATTGGTCTCACATAAATTTTACATATCATTAGCCGGTTTACATAACGTGTATAAATACGTATAATTGTTTTTTTTACAATCAGTACGGATAATTTATTCCAAAACTATCAATTAAAACATTAATGACATGCCTTAAGATCTCAAATGAATTGATAGAAATTTATCCAGTTAATTACTTCCAAAGATTCTTTTTGCTCTGTAAAAGAAAATTACTAAACTAGTCCCTAAGGATATGGCACGTTGGAATACAAGAATTCGGAGGGAAAGAAAAGGAAGGAGTTATTTTTCAATTTAAGTAAATATTTTCATTATTTAAAAAAAAAAACAAGAGGAATAAAATGAGATATCATCATGTAACTTTTCAATCATCTCTTATTTATTTCTATAAATATTTTGTAATTCTTTAAATTTAAAAATAAAAAATTACACCCTTCTTTTTTTTCAATTCTATTCCATTCCAAACTCTTTCAATCCAAATATACTTTAAAAGAAATTCGAACCTTTACACATGAAAAATGCAAATCCTTATCTAGATCCCTTTAATCAGATATAATGCGTATAAAATATTTGCACAATTGAAATATTACCCGATGATGGCTAAATTAATGTATGCCAATGTTATTAAAATTAAATCAGACAGTGAACCGGAAAAACTTCTGATTTAGGTTCAACCGTCTAATTGAGCCGAATAATCTCATAATTACGTATTATATATATATATATATATATATATATATATAGACATATCTAGTGAGAGGAGTGATTTATTATGAGAGTGAGAAGAGCAAATCTTAACCATTGAATCATCCATGTATGATCAAGATTAGAAGTTACTTAAAGGTCACATGACCACTTAAAAAAGTCACATGACTTTATGTTTTAATCTTAACCATACATGGATGATCCAATAGTCAATATTTGCTCATCTCACTTTTACAATACACCACTCATCTCACTATATATATATATATATATATATATATGACTTATAGCACACATTACCAATAATAAAATGTATAATAAGATTTTAATGTCTCAATTCCCAAGCCTCATATTACTTTCAATTGAGTAGTCAAATGATTTGGAGATTAAAAAAAAATATTGACTAGTTCACATAAAATCAGTTGATTTATAAATTTTACCCGATTTTAGATGATTTTGATTGATTCAACCCAGTCCAACTATAAATCTAGTTATAACAGTAAACTATAACCAAATGAGAGACCAGTTCATGACCCAAATAAGCATGATGTATGCTATTGCTGGTCCATGTAAATAGACCCAAATTCTTTTATGTGCCTCGTTGTTTCAATAGCTAATTAATTTCTAAATAGTATTAATTGCTAATTAATTTCGAATTCGGTTAGAGACCAAGCAACATTTTGTACCAAAAAATAGCAACGTATTGTGCCCAAAAAGCAACGTTTCAAGGATAATGGAACCAAACTAACCGCTTCAATTATATTTACTGTAACTACAAACATAAAGGGGAGGGGGTTCCCGAATATTTGTTATGTAACCGTTCAATGGTTTTTAACAGAATTTTGAACTTCAAAACTATTATCCTATAACTATCGAAGCTGAGAAACATGATGCACCATTCAACTAATACCGCCGAATACAGGAGGCAGCCAAAAAGAAGGAAATTTACATGTCTCGAGCATTAAAAAAAGGAACATATTGAATAATAAATTTTCATAAATTGCTAAAATAGGCTCCTGAAAATTAGAGTTTGACAGATTTAAAATTTTACCTCGCTGTACAAATCTGTTCATTAGCAGATCCTCAACAGACATTGTCCTCAGGTGATTGTGTGGCAGAAGAAACTTGCCTTGGGGTACACTGGAGATCTTCACCTGGTTCCATTTCCATGTGCTCCAAACCATTTTTAGTTTCAGAACTTCTAGACTCATCATCTCCTGATACAATAGCTTCTTGGTTTACTGTGTTTTCCAATTTCTCTTCAGAATGGTCATCTGTATCTAAAGATTCCTTGGGAGCAGAAGAAGAATGTTCTCTACTACCAGCTGCATTGCTTGAAATACTAGATGTCAGCCACATGAATTTCAGATTATGGTCTTTCCAGCATTTACCATTAATAAATGCCCTCTCAGCTGCACGACGAGTAGTGAATGTTATATGTGCCTCTTGTTGGCTACTATCATTGACTTGCGCATCTTCTAGCACTACAGCGGAAAGTTCGCCATATGGTAAGAAGTGTTCCTTCAAAACAGCAGCCTAAAAGACAGCAATTAGTTAAGCAAAAATCTAATAAGATGACTCTGACTGTAGCCCATTTAATAATGGTATAGAAACAAATCTAAGACAAAATGACCATATAGATACATTAACTTCTACTAAATCAACCATAAAAATCACTTTATTTTTGTCTGATACACAATAAATTTACTCATATAATTTTTCTTATTAAAAAACGCTTCTAGAGGAAGATATATTTCACTTGGGCTTTTAGGTTTAACAAGATGAGATCAGCTAACAAAGTAGACTCATGCAATGCAAAAGGTTTAACTTATCTCACTAATCATCTAGATTCATTCTTAAAAATAGGCCATGCAAATTCATGATCAATAAATGATGATCAACTTCATATGGATCATCACAACTTTAGGTGTACACCACACTAAGCCTTGCGTCACCTTTTGTTTTTCTCCACTCATTTCTGAGGCAAGTCAAAGAACCAGAGGAACAGCCAAGAGATTCTATGGTGGGAAACTTCTCTGCAATATGCAGGAGTAGAAAGCAAATCTCCAAGAATTGGCACGAAGTAAAGTGTGACAAAAACCCTTTCAACTGACATGAGGACTGGTGCTGCCACTTAAGTGATAAAGCATAAATAGCAGACAATACGAAGATTTAGAGATTATGCTTTGTTTGGTTTGTGAGAGACAGTGAAAAGATCGGAAGCTATAGATGAAATTCATAAGACATTTCCATTACATTTTGCTTGGATTAGAAATATGGAAATGAAAGGAATACTTAGCAAATATCTTTAATTAAAAGATGAAAAAATTATGCATAAAAATGGGAAGAAAAATGACAATTAAAGATAGATTGTCAACTTTCTTTGTTTAATTCTTTTCTCTTAGTCAATTAGGGTCGCACAACTCTTCCAGCCAAATCCCCCCCCCCCCAAAAAAAAAGAAAAACCTATATGGGTGGATTGAAAAGTACAACCCTATGGAAGTGTAATTACCTCAAATCCTTCCCCTTTACTCCACTAAATTGTAACCAATCAAAGGATTGAGTCAAACATTCTTTAACTTACTTCCCTTGCTCCCAAATCTCTCACCCCATACAATGCATAAGAAGGTATAAATAATAGGGACTTGGCACTATGACCATTGGAATTTGAAGTAAGACTTCTTATGTGAGTGTGTGAATAACGGAGAGAGGATAGTTAGCATAATTTGTACACATTATATACATGTCCAAAATGGGGAGAAAAAATACAAACAAACAAAAGGAAGGATACAAACCTATCATTTTTCCCTCTCAACCAGTCACTACTATTTCTTCTTTCTACCTATCTATCTATCTGTCTTTCTTTTTCTCCCTTTCATAGGAATGAAAATAACTAGTATTTTGATAGACCTCTTCCAATTACTAAAGTTTATGCTAGAAAGAATAGGAAGGGGGTGCGGGTGTATGAAAGAAGAAATAAGGGGAGCAATAGGGGAATGTGACAAGCTGGGAATAATAGGCCAAAACAAATAGTTAGTTAAAGGGGGGGTCATGCACAGGAGGGTCCACTGATGAGAGAGGAGACTGGTTGTAACAAACCAGCCAGCTGGCACAAGGGGAGTGGAGGAAATGAATATTCTGGAATCATACCAGAATGAGGGAGGAAAGGAGGTATAAGAGAGAAAAGGGAGGGGGGGAAGGGGAGCATGACTGAGAGGGCAGAGAAGAATTTTGGTGAGAAAGGAGAGCTTGGACATGAGCTCTGGGTCTGGAGTCTCTGCTTCATCAGCAGTTACTCTGTTATGGTTTATTTTTTGTAATTTTCCTTAAGTTTTCTGTAATTTCCAGAGGAATGCCTCTGTTTGTAGGATCTAGTCTCCAGTTTATTCAGAAAATCAGTCCAAGTTCTATCAACTTGGTATCAAAGCTCCCGACCTTGGGGGCCTGAATGATGTTGACCCGTATAGACTATAGAGGGATGGCTGGAAGCCATGGAACGTAGCCTGGAAGGTTTGAGCTGCGAGTTCCAAAAGGGTCAGCGCAGATGGAGGAGATGATGGCAGAGTTGACACGCCAAAGTTGATAGAGGTGTGAAGGAGCTCGTTAGGAGGGTCCTGGAGTGAACATTGAAGCTGAGGGAAGCAATGGAGAGGGTGGTTCTGCAATGGCAGCAGAGGTGCAAAGGGAGAACAGACTGCAAAGGTTGAAGGTGCCGTATTTCACTGTAGAAGATCCATATGGTTGGTTTTACAGAGCAGAGCGCTACTTCCACATCAACCAGATCCCTGATCCAGAAAGGGTTTTGCAGCTGCCATATGTTTGGAGGGAAGGGCCTTAAATTGGTTCCAGTGGAAGGAAGCAAGAACGATGCAAATTCTGTGGGCTGGTTTCAGCGATGCTCTGCTTCAGCGTTTCCAGTCATCTTCGTCGGAGAACCCTTATGAGGTTCTGATGGGACTGCGACAGATGGGAATGCTGAATGAGTACCGTGAGCAATTTGAGTTGCTATCGGCCCCACTAAACATACAGAAGAGGAAGTGTTGAAAGGAGCTTTCATGAATGGCTTAACGGACGAAATCAGAGCAGAAGTACAACTGCACAGATTGGAGGAACTTTGTGAAATTATGGCGCTAGCTCATCGGGTTGGAGGACATGGATACACTAATGGGTCGGGTCAGTGGGTACCCACCCATTTAAACTCAACCCAGCCCAAGTAGACCAGCCCTTGCCTCAAGAGGGAGTGGGTCTCTGGAGCAAACTGCAGGGATTGGGCCGTGGGGAGAGCCTAACTCTGGGCTGCGATTTGCAAGAGCTGGGCCACTGGGTGAGCCCAATTCAGGCCTGCGAACCCAACCAGCAAACATAAGGACCAGAACAAAGGTTTCTGGGTATGGAGGAAACAATTCTTTCAGAAATGGAGGAGGTTCCAGTGTGACCTCAAGGAGGAATGGGGGGGGGGGGTCAGGCGGCTGTCTGATGAAGAAATGCAAGATGCGTAAAACCTGTTTCAGGTGTGATGAAAGGTTTACTCCAGGCCATATTTGTAGAAACAAACAACTGAATTTATTGATCCTTGGGCCAGAGGAAGAGGAAGGATGACAGGAGGGCAAGACAGAGGAAGAAGATGAGGAAGAAACTGTAAAACCATCACTACAACTGAGTATGAACAGCATTGCTGGGTTCACCTCAAAAAAATCCTTGAAGTTGGGAATATCCAAGGAAAAAGGGTGATCATATTGACAGATTCTAGGGCATCAAACAACTTTTTGCCCCATGACTTGGGTCAGGAAATTCATGTTGAAACCAGAAGAAACCAAGGGTTATTCAGTAGAAGTTGGTGACGGGCATCACATCCAAGGCCAAGGGGTAGGCAAGGGAGTCCAGCTGCACTTACCAAATCTGGCGGTAGTTCAAGATTTTTATCAATTTGATTTAGGAGGGGCAGATATGGAGTTGGGGTTTGAATGGCTTGAAAGCTTGGGGGAGATCAAAGCAAATTTTAAGGAGTTGGTTATCAAAATCATGGTGGACGGCAAGGTGGTGGAAATAAGGGGAGACCCAATGTTGTCACGAAAGATGGCTTCTTTAAAAACCATGATGAAAGCATTACAAAGCGAAGGGGAAGGGTATTATCTATTATGTTGAGTTGGGGAAGATGACCTTAGTGAAGGAGGAGTTTCAACTAGAAGATGGAGGAATGGAAGAAGTTCTAAATAAGTATAGGGCCTTGAATAGCATTACAGTCCTGGACAAATTCTTGATTCCAACGATTGAGGAAATCTTGGATGAGTTAGGAGGGGCAGTCATCTTTTCTAAGCTGGATTTAAAATCTGACTATCATCAAATAAGGATGAGAGAGGATGATATTAAGAAGACAACATTTCGAACACATGATGGACATTACGAATTCTTATTAATGCCCTTCAGTTTAACCAATACTCCATCTACCTTCCAAGCTCTTATGAATGACATTTTCTGGCCTTATCTTAGAAGATTTGTGTTGGTATTCTTTGATGATATTCTCATCTACAGCAAGGCTAAATCTACTCTACTCATATGCACCATCTTAGGGAGGTTCTTGAAGTTCTCAAGAGTAATTCCTTGTTTGTGAACTTTAAGAAGTGTTGTTTTGAGGAGTCACGGCTGGAGTACTTGGGACATTTGATCTCAGTTGAGGGGGTGACAGCAGATCCTACCAAGGTAGAGGCAATGAGGCAGTGACCTACCCCTAAAGACATTATTAGGGGCCCAAGAGGTTTTTTGGGGAAGAGTAGTCAAAAGCGGTCGTCGTGAATGCAATAGTAGTGGAGCAGCTCGGAACACAACCAATCCACCACCGAACATAGGTGGTAGTGTGTTTCAGTGTTGCGGTGTTTCATGATGCTATAGCGGCCTTATCTCGACCTCATCATGGGAATAGCGGCCACGACACTAAACAGAGACTAAAATCTCTGTTTTACCCCCATGTTACTTTCTTGCTTCCACCCTCTCCACCCATCGCACATCTAAGACAATTTTAGGATGCCATAGCTCTGTTTCGCACAGAATGAAGTCGCATCTTGTGTTTAGCTTCTCACCCACCATGACCTATCACACCAAATCAGTTCGCACACAACTTGCGAGCTCCTTTGTGCCGCACGCAACTTGCCAGCTCCTCTGTGTTGCGAGCAAGTCCCTTCCAACCTCTGTTTCTCACTCGGGTCCTTCTCCTCTAGCCAATGTTTGGCATGGAGGTCCTCCTCCAACCTCTGTTTCTCACTCGGGTCCTTCTCCTCTAGCCAATGTTTGGCATGGAGGTCCTCCTCCTCTAGCCTCTATTTGGTTATACTTTTGAGAGTTGTTATTGGTACTTTAAGTATACTTTTGACAAACATAAATGATGAATTTGTCTTTTAGTTGAGTACTAATGATGAATATGTCTTAAGTTTTGAGAACTTTGAGTTTTGAATATCAATTATGTGGGTATTATAAATTTGTGAAATTTCAATATTGTATCGCTATCTTCAGTGTAACGTTTTTGGGGTTGGCCACTCTGCCCTGCATTCTCGATTGATTACTTTGTTTTGGGGTTGACGTGGTATCATGGTTGCTAATGGCGGAACGCGGCGCGGAGCGGCTACCCCCCAAAAACGCTATAGTGGCATAACGGATCGCGAAGCTGCCGCTACACCGAAGATAGCGGATGCGATGTTAAAAATTCACAAATTTATAATACCCACATAATTAATACTCAAAACTCAAAATGTTCATCATTAATATTCAAAACTCAAAAGGGGAGCTAAAGGGGAGATGATATATGACTGTGGCTGAGACTGATGATGCCATGGAATAAGCTGAATTTCAACCTGGTAAACAAGATGGGCTTTGATCTGGGCAATTAGAAAGGTGCGAAACAGAAGCTAGGTGAACAAGAGAGGGTGGGAAATGTCAGAACAGAGGCTGAATAAGGGTGGGTTCCAGCGAAACTGCGGCAAGACTCCGTTGAAGAGTGTGAAATAGAGTGCATGCAAGTTGTGCGGTTGAACAGAGTGGGAAATCAGTAAAACAGAGACTTTGTTTGCTTAAGTGAGGGTAAAACAAAAATCTCGTGTGGCTGAACAGAGTGAGAACTGAGAAATCAGTGCACGGCCTTGTGCGGCTTCGTGTGGATGAACAAACTCTGACTGAAAGGCATCGTACATGTTGAACGGCTGAAGAGAGTGGGCAATCAATGGCTGCTAAACCTAACTCAATGGGGGTATGTAGCATGATGAGTGTGGGGAGGCAAAAGTCACAAAACTCCCTCAATCAGATGTTTAAGTTGGGGCAACAAAGAGATTTCACTCTCTGATAAGTATAGTGGCCGCTATTTCTACCGCGACTCACCGCTATAGGGGTGCTATTGGCCGCTCCACTCCACCGCTCCGCTACGAAGGTCCTGTAGCGTTTTGGGGCCGCTCCACCGCTATTGCAGGCACTATAGCCGCTATTAACAACCCTGTGTGGTATTATTGGAGGTTTGTGAATGATTATGGGAAGATTGCCAAGCCATTGACACAGTTGCTAAAAAAACAGTTTCCAATGGAATGAGGCCCAACAAGCATTCGAAGATCTCAAGGCAGCATCGATCAACTTGCCCACCTTAGCAATGCCTAACTTTGGCAAAATTTTATAGGAACAGATGCGCCTGGAACCGGTTTAGGAGTTGTTTTGATGCGATAAGGAAGGCCCTTGGCTTTTATAAGCCAAGCCTTATCAGAAAGATCACAAAGTCAGTATATGAACGGGAACTTATGGCTATAGTGTTGGCAGTCTAAAAATGGAGGCACTACCTACTTGGTAAGCATTTCATCATCAAAACTGACCAGAAAAGTTTGAAATTTCTCATGGAACAGCAATTAATGGCTGAAATGGGTGACAAAGTTGGTGAGGTTTGATTTCAAAATTCAATATAAACCTGGGGTGGAAAACAGGGCAGCAGATGCACTTTCTAGGGTGCTGGAATATCAAGCCATTTCAGTCATTACCAACCAAGATCTCCTTGCCCTATCAGAAGAAATCTTGCAAGATGAACAGTTGAGAAAGGTCTTTCAAGACCTATTACAAGATTCTGAATTCCATCCGGGATTCACAACATCCAAGGGATGTTTGTGGCATAAGGGGATGTTGGTGTTACCTCAGAAATCAGCTAGGATTCCTATCCTATTGGCTAAATTCCATTCTTCGCCATGGGGAGGACATTTTGGAGTGATCAGAACCTATAAAAGAGTAGCTGCAGTTTTGTATTGGAATGGTATGCGAAGGGATATTCAGGAGTTCGTGGCGAGCTGTGCTGTGCGCCAGTAGAACATATATCAAGCCCTCAGTCCAGTAGGATTATTGCAGCCTCTACCAGTCCCAAACCAAGTTTGGGAAGATATATCCGTAGATTTCATAAGAGAGGGGGGGAGCTGCAGTTTTGTATTGGAATGGTATGCGAAGGGATATTAAGGAGTTCATGGAGAGCTGTGCTGTGCGCCAGCAGAACAAGTATCAAGCCCTCAATCCAGTTGGATTGTTGCAGCCTCTACCAGTCCCAAACCAAGTTTGGGAATATATATCCATAGATTTCATAGGGGGCTGCCCAAATCAAAGGGGGCTGATGCTCTCCTAGTAATGGTGGATCAGTTGACGAAATCAGCTCATTTTATTCCCCTCACACATCCCTATTCAGCTAGGGAAGTTGCAGCTGTCTTCATTAAGAAAATCGTGTGGTTGCATGGGTTTCCTTGTTCAATCATTTTAGATAGGGACAGAAATTTCATTAGTCAATTTTGGGGAGAATTGTTCAAGCTTGCGGGCACCAAGTCGAGGTTCAGCTCAGCTTACCATCCACAGTCCGATGGTCAAACTGACGTAACCAATAGAACTATTGAGACTTACCTCAGATGCTTTGTTAATGATCACCCAAATCAGTGGGTTAAATGGGTTGCTTGGGCTGAATATTGGTTTAATACTTCCTATAATGCCTCCATTCAAATGTCACCCTTTAAGGCCCTATATGGCAGAGATCCACCTTTTGCTATTCGATACAGTAGAGACACCACTTTGGTGGATGCAGTAGATCAAATGTTGATGATCAGAGACAGTATTCTGGAGGAACTGAAACTAAACCTGCACAGGCTCAGCAACGAATGAAAGCCCAGGCAGATAAGCATCGAAGGGAGATGGTGTTTGAACCAGGAGAATTGGTCTATTTAAAGCTACAGCCCTATAGGCTGAAATCCCTAGCTAAGAGGGTGAATGAAAAACTGAGGCCAAGGTTTTATGGACCTGTTGAAATATTGGACAGAGTAGGGGCAGCGGCTTATAAACTGGCCTTACCCTCATCTTCTAGGGTTCATCCAGTTTTCCACACGTCCCAACTCAAGAGAGCCATTAATGATCATACTCCATGCCAACAATTACCTAACTTCTTGACAGAGGAATTGGAGCTGCAGGTTAAACCAGCTGCTGTCCTAGCCACTAGATGGTTCAAAGGAAGTTTTAATACAGTGGGCACAACTCCCTGACCATGAGAACTCCTGTGAATCCTTTGATGCTATACGACAACAGTTTCCTAACTTCCACCTTGAGGACAAGGTGGCACTTGTTGGGGAGGGTATTGATAGACCTCTTCCAATTACTAAAGTTTATGCTAGAAAGAACAGGAAGGGGATGTGGGTGTATGAAAGAAGAAATAAAGGGAGCAGTAGGGGAATGTTACAAGCTGGGAATAATAGGCCAAAACAGAAGTTAGTTGAAGGGGGACATGCACAGGAGGGTCCACTGATGAGAGAGAGAGACTGTTGTAACAAACCAGCCAGCTGCCACAAGGGGATGAAGGAAATGAATATTCTGGAATCATACCAGAATGAGGGAGGAAAAGAGGTATAAGGGGGGATAAGCGTGACTGAGAGGAAAGAGAATAATTATGGTGAGAAAGGAGAGCTTGGACGTGAACTCTGGGTCTGGAGTCTCTGCTTCATCAGCAGTTACTCTGTTACGGTTTATTTTCTATTATTTTCCTTAATATTTCTGTAATGTCCAGAGGAATACCTCTGTTTTTAGGAGCTATTCTCCAGTTTATTCAGAAAATCAATCCAAGTTCTATCATATTTCTTTTTCTTAAATATCCTAAATGGTTCAGACTTTGGGAAAGACAACTAAGATTATAGACTACAACATCGATGGGACTGTGTTGGGTCTTCAAATTTAAAAACCTTTTATTCAAATACATATGGACATATATCTAAATCCAATTTTTACTATTCTCACACGTGAGTGCACGTCCAACAGGGAATGTGCCTTAGTCAAATGATGATATTAAAAATTAAAAAAAAAGAGCAAAAGAGGTATGCCATTGTAAAATTCTCCTTTCTAATAAGTACATAGGAAGAAAGACAGAGAGAGAAGACTTACATTTGCTAGTCCAGCTGGCAAAGGTGGGATGATTCTAAATGCGGTGGGACGATTGTCCAATTTGTATCTATTTACAGGCACTAGTGGTTGAATTGGCTGCTTCAAGCCTGTAGAATCTTGCAGTCTCGTTGTACTTGCTTTAGGACTTTGAGATATAGTATTTACCAATGGTTTGTTCTTATCAGCTGTTGTCTCTGAATGTGGAGATGCCATACCAAGATCAGAATCAGACGATTGAGGAGAAGCCAGTTTGGCAACATCAGCCGCCATACCCATTTTGGGTCTCTTGGCTGCTTGCTCAGTAACTACTTCACCCTTGAGTCCTGTAGCCTGTGAATAATCAGAGTTTTAAGAATATATGATGGGAAGGAATGACATCAATACAGGACACTAGATGATAGCAGAATGTACCGATAGAAAGGTATAATTTATCAATGTTATCCCTAACTTCCATGTCTAATTTTTAATACGGTTATGTAGAGGATAACCCATGAAAACCATTTTATTAGTTGGTACAAGATATCCTTGACTTGGACTTAAAATAAAAGGCAGCATATGCATTATTGATACATGGTATCTGTTACCCAACACCAGATTAATATCACACTATTTACTAGAGGTATAGCCTTATAAGCTTCTAAAAGCTAAAAGGTCATGAGCCTCCAAATAAACATATCATCAGCTATAAATTATAGGTAAGAACATTTAGGTTTTACTTGTTTCTCAAGTTTGCTCAACTGGCGCCTGAACTCATTACGCTTTTGGTCCAGCATTTCCTGCTTCTTGCGCAGTTCTTCCTTTAGATACTCTAAGTTTTCAAGCTTCTTTTGCGAAGGAGGTAAAACCTTGGTTCCATCTGCGATGACAGGCTTAGGTTGATCAGAAGGTGGTGATACTTCAAAAATAGTCTTTGAAGCATCAGCTTGATGGATATCTTTTCCCCTCTCAGTGACAACCAGATGGGATGGAACAAATGCAGATACTTGCCCACGGGGAGTTACAATTACACCATTCCCACTTGTAATGCCATCATTACGAATGCTATCACGATTAGCCCACCATAGCTTGATAAAACGATTACCCATAACGGCATCTGGCGCCTTCAAAGCAGCTTCAGCCTCTTCCCTCTTGGAGAACTGGACAAAAGCTCGTTCGCTGTTCAATGGAATATAAATGTCAATAACCTCCCCAAACTTCTGAAAATGAGAAAGAAGAGCCTCCCTTTTGTTACTTTTCTGAGGTATCCCATTTACAAATAGAGTACGCAATGCCTTTTGTGATGGTTTCCGGATATTACGCATAATATCAGTCTGTGCCTTCAAAGTGGTGTCCAAGGCTTTTGGGTCAGCAGCATCTGCGATGATTTGTTTTCCTTGACAGGAAGCACTGGGTACACCAACTAATTGATCATTATCTTCCTTTAAATGATTCTCAGGATAATGAAAGGAACTCATTGTAGAGTTATTTTTTTCTTTCATGTCAAATCTGTTTTTTGAGCCACCAATTCTGGCCCAGACAGATGAACTGGCACCCTGTGAACTGACAGAAGTTCTGGTAGTTCCAATTGGACAGTCACTGTCTGGAGCATCAGATAACGTCATATGATGCTGGGCAGAAGCATAATTAGATAAGGGCTCGGTTTCACCAATCTTGGATGATGGAAGAGTTAGGAGCCCATTTGAAGACTCCAGACCACTATCATTCCAAAGGGGTTGATCAGGATCATAAAGATCGGCTCCACTTGTGCAACCAGGACCGGGATATGCACCACCCAAGGGCAAACCATCATCACCCACTACAGATTTGCAAACTTTGCCAGGTATATTTTTGCTGTTCATTGAAGTGGTTGAAGCACTTATTGAATGTAGAGATCCAGATCCAGCAGGTGCTCCAATTAGGTGTGCACTTGGAAGCGAAACAGGAAGGTTGAACTGTGAAAGACTCTGAATTGTGAACAACAAATTAATTTAGTGTGTTTATCAATGAATCCAACCCTATCAAAAAGAAAGTATGCATATAATCTAAACCAACAGACACTGTATAATTATGATAAAGTGCAAAATCTGGGAAAGTCCAACATAATTCAATAAGATGCATGCAATAAATATTAATATTAAATATCTAAAAGTTCTATGAAATGCAATTTTGCTATACAAAAACCCAATAGCAAATAGTCCCAACCGAGCTAGCAGATTGTAAATTAAAACATCCTCGGACTATGAACAACTGAAACATAATTGTTGTGCAATAATTCTGAATTAATTTTGCCTACAGTCATTCTATCCCTCATTGAAGTGAAATACAACAGGAATATTATTCTATAATAGAATTCCTCAAGCACATTGAAATTTGAAATGTAAACTTCACTCTTGTAAGCTAAACAACAGGAAATATCTTAAGAAAAAAGGTACCTGAACATCTTCAATGACAATCCGATTAACACCGTGTTCCATAGGGCACATGTCCCCTCTAAGGCAAAATCCACGTTCCTCAAAATCTCTACATCGTTGGCGAGGAATACTCACATTTAAAGATGAATTAATAGGTTGTCTGAGTGTTCCTTGTAAACCCATTGGATGAAGCATATCTAGGCCACCATTGGGTACTGCTGGAATTAAGCCAAATGTATTCCAGGATGCACTTTGTGCATTTGAAACATTTGGTAACCCACGTCCAGCATAAAGGCTTGTAGGAATGGACCCCTGCTGAACCATTTGTGAAGCAACATCAATTGAGCTGAACCTAGATTCACGTTGATTCCAAAAACCAGATTCCCTGCCTCTTCCCCTGCCACCACCTGGATCTCCAGTAAATGATTGGTTTTCCTGTAGTCTTTGACTCATATCCAAAGGTGTTCGAGGAACTGAAGTCAAGCCAGGGCGCCTTCTTTCAAACTTAGAGTAGAATTCTTTATCTGTGGCGGCATCACTGTAAGTTTTTAGTGTTTCAAAGGCTAGAGATTCATTTTCCCTGAAAGGATGCCGATTCCCAAAATTTTTGTTCCGCTTTCTGAATGGCCTGCTAATAACAGGCTCAGAAACATCTCTCTCCAAAGATTGAGAACGAGTTTCCCGCCTCCGATGCTTATGATTCCGATCATCATCATCGTCATCACTTACTTCCTTTTCCTCAGGATCACTGACACAATCAGATGGAGCAAGAGACTCTGGCTTTGGAGATGGAACTTTCAGCTCCATTAATTCTCTAATAATGCAAGTTTTACAGTATCCTCTTCCAAACCCCAACTAGGTATGATAAGTCAGCTTATGTTGTCTGGACTGTCCCAGCAATATAAAAGGGACCTACATCAAAAGAAAATAAACTATTCTTCTCAAAACAACATGGTGAATAGAGTACCTGGGAACATAACTTAGCATCAACAAGAAAGATAATCAGTAGTATTCATGTAATATGTACCAACTAATATGCATGAAGGATTTTTTTTTTTTTTGGTATGAAAGAGAAATTCATTAAGAGAGAAAATAATTACAAAGAAGAAGGATCCTCTTAAAACATGCAAACAGTTTCAAGAAAGAAAAAAGGAATCCTCATTAAACAGAAAATAGAACATCAAGAAAGTAAAAACACAAAAAAAAAAAAAACAGCTCATAAGAGTAAAATCAGTCCCTTTGCATATTGGAGAGTAAGGAGAAAGAAAGTAAATGGAACCTATTTTAAGAGTATAAAAAAGTGGCACCCCCTCCCAATTTTTTTTAAAAAAAGAACAGAGACAGCAAGCATGCAAAAAGAACAAGACAGAAAATAGGGAATTTAGGTGATCAAGAATGAGAAAATTTTATGTCAAAGTCAAACTATAAATATATAAACAATCTTACCCACTGTAAGTGCACAAGGCAGTGGCTACTTATATATATATATATATATATATATATATATACATATATGTGTTTAAGTGCTTTTAATAGCCAGTTTAATAGTCATACATCCTAATGAAATAGAATACAAGGCAAAACATATTAGACCAAATAAAACCGCTAATAGAATGTTCCCAACCCATATAATATTCTATTAGGATTCTAATTCTACCAAAGGTATCCTAAAACTACCAAAACAACTAAATGAACTGCCAAAAATAGTTGCTACTAAAATTACAATAAAATCATTAAAAATCAAAAAATAATTTTAATTGACCGATGTTTGTCCAACACATTAATACTTGTCAAGGACCAACTCTCCCAAAAGCTTAAGCTGTTAGGTGGAGGCCCAAGATTGGTTTTCTATCTCTAACAAGTCCCCTCACACAAGAGTCTTTTGAGCTCAAAGTGTGGACAATGCACAGACCCACCCTACTTTGTGCCAAAATTTAACTTTATTAAGAAGAATGGGGCAGCAAGGATCGAACTCCTAACCACTTGGTCATAAAGGCTCTGATACCATGTCATAGACCAACTCTCCTAAAAGTTTAAGCTGTTAGGTGGAGGCCCAAGATTGGTTTTATATCTCTAACAATACCTAAGAAGTGCAAATATTTAAAATTTATCTTTTACTCCTAAGAACTTGGTTTAAAAGTGTCAGATTGTACTGAGAATTGATGACAGCATCTAATACATATCAGACAAGGACACTGGTCATCTACTGAAGTGTCAGTGCTTCAGGATC
Source organism: Styphnolobium japonicum (assembly GCA_023212625.1). NCBI lineage: Eukaryota > Viridiplantae > Streptophyta > Magnoliopsida > Fabales > Fabaceae > Styphnolobium > Styphnolobium japonicum. Next base: position 29,950,701 of record JALBWW010000005.1, on the reverse strand, counting down.
ATTAAGAAGGGGATGATTCAGCAATTATCTTCAGAGACTGTGAAGGTAATATACACCAATTATGTCCCTAACTACTAAGAAGGGGATGATTCAGCAATTATCTTCAGAGACTGTGAAGGTAATATACACCAATTATGTCCCTAACTACTAAAGTAGTACCTCAACATTGAAGATCCCAAGCCATTTTGCATGATTATCTCTCATCTGATCTTTATTTGAAGATAATAGCTCAGTATCCTTTTTCTTTCTTGATTTCCCACACATCCATTTTCTCTTTTCAGCTATAATAATTGTTCAGTTGCAGTCTATTGACAGCACTAAATTTAAAACAGCACAGTAAGGCACACAACAAATCTAGATGTGTAACCTTGAGTCTTCGGGGTACTCTTCAATCCCACAAATGTAGTTGTTCATGTAATCCAATGAGCATTATGCTGAAGGATCATCATCTTTCATCCTTTCCCAAGTAGTAAATTACATGCCTAATAATCTGGATTCTAACTCAAATTAATAAATCAACAAATTCTGATAGTCCTACTAACAGTTAAACAAGGTGCTGGTCATGGATTTTAGAAAACCAAGTGCAATAGGGTGATCTTTCAATTACTTTTCCCTTTTTTGGCAGAAAAACTTTAATAAGAAGAAAAGAAGGAATACAAAAAGAGGGAGAATAAGGAACCCTCCTTAAGACAAAACTAATACAAAAGCCAGCCACCAAACAAAACTTAATAAGAAATAGCTCTCCGTTCCCACTGCTAATCTACCAAGGGGACTCCCTGTAAGGATCCTTGTTCTGAACATCAGAGAGGCCAAGAAAACAATCATGTCGCAAAGCATGACTAAGGATAAGGACCCTCCTTCAAAATCTGAGCATTCCTTTCTAACCAAAGGCACCAAAGTTGAAAGTACAGCAAAAATAGTGCCGTGCAAAGAGCTTCTCCTTCCTTACTACTGCCAAAACCTCTTAACTTAATGATAAAAAAATTATCCAAGTTTTGGGGACACACCCTAGGTTCATCAAACACTCCAAAACGCCTCATGCAAATGTAGCTGCTGGGCAATATAGAAACAAACGTGCAGCTGTTTCTGAAGTAGAACAACACACCATATCACATACATATTTGGATTTAGGACCATCCATAAAAGGAGGCAAGGCAACAGATCTCCAGGTACCCAACATCACCATATAGGACAATGCAGAGGAACGACACACAGTGACGATAATTCCACCACTCTAAGCTAGCATAGGCTAAATACAGTCCAGAACAAAGTCATCAACAGCTAAAAGTAGCTGGTCTATCACGAATGAACCCCATACAACATACCCATACCCAGGAATCGAGGAAATTCACCACACATTTGGCATTCAACAATCAACGCTCGTAAAAACACTCAAATCATCCCAAGTGATTTCCCACTCAAAGATCTCCTATTATCCTTTGCCCTAACCAAAATTCTTCGCAACCCACGTCTTTCATTTTTTCCCTCAAATCAAATACACACACTACACTGTATCTCTATGTCTACCACGCAAGGGGTTTATTAACGATGCAGAAAATAATCAAATTATTAATCCCCAAAAACACAAAAATTTACAGAAAACGAGAGAGAGAGAAAGCAATGATACAGCCATTCCATTCATTCAAAGATAAGAGAGATGGGGCAAACGCAATTAGAAAAATGAAAAATCTATCTTATCCAGAGAAATTGAGAGAGAGAGAACCTGAGGAAGAAAGAGTGGTAGATAGAAGAACCACACGATACCCTCGTAGACGGCGATGGCGGCCGGAGAGGAAGAAAGAGCGGGGTGGTTGGGACGGCACGCGCGCGATGGTTGGCGCTGAATGAGAGAGAGAGAGAGAACGGTTAGGCGGCGCCGCCGATGGCGGTGGCGATTGGGTGGAGGATGAGTTTCGGAGAGGGGGGGAGTGTGGGAGAGTGCGTGCGTGCGGCTGTGATTGCGAACCTCTTGAGAGGTTGGAGCCGAGGGGAGAAGAGGAAAGAAAGAAACAGCCTGATGGAAAATGTTTCCTTTTTCTTGTGTGTTTGGCCTTGGATAATAATAAAATGATTATAAATGTAAATTGGGTTGACTCTTTAAAATAAATACATATAAAAATGAAAAATGAAGTGGTAATATGATTTTTGTTCAATTTTATTGCTTTAATTAATTCGGTACCTAAATCAATTAATATACCACATGGTACAAAATATTAGATGTGCAAAACGTATTTTAATTGAATTAATTATGAAAGAATTGAGTTAGATTTAATAATGTACATATGTTGTCTCAAAAGTTATTTTTACGAGAATTCATTTTCTTTTTATAATATTAAATAAAAGGAAAAACATAAAAATTCCGGAAGCATGGAGACCGGATGGAGCTCAAACAATATAATGGGTTCATTCAGTTTCCATGCATTGCCTCCAACCTTGGTAGCATAGGTCAAAGTAAAATTATTTTTAGATATTAAATTATCAAAAAGGTATAAAAGTGATTTTGGCTATATATTGCAAAAGACAAATTTATTGTGTCTTATTAAATAAGAGTAATATGGTAAATATATGTTTTATGTGAGTAGAATTGATTCTAATATTTCAGCCAAAAAAAAAAAGAATTGATTCTAATAAACAGAAAAAGCGATTGTTAGTAAACTTAAAAAAGAATCAATTTTAGAATCTCACAAATTAATTTTTCTCAAAGCAATACAAAGTTTAATAACACTCAAATGACAATATTTATTGTAAGGATTAATTCTGCATTGTTAGAATTAAAATTGATTTTAAATTGTTTAAAGTCTAAACCAAACATACCCAACCCATGGCTCATGATAAAAGAAAAACACCATACACAATGATAGCATAGCTTAGAGAACCAAGCGTAAAAACCACTTTGAACCAAACGCAACTCCCCATTCCTCCAAGGTGAAAACCCAACCAGAAATCGATTACATAGAAAGTTCAGAAAAAAATGTTTTTTTTTTTTTAATTCTATGGATATCCTATTGAACTTAAGAAGAAATGGAACATATGTCTATATAAGTTTTGTATTTTAAATAATTTTAATGTACAAAATACTTATTGTGGCGAGGTAAAAACATGTCATTATTAATTTTATAAAAAACTTACAAATATCACTAAATTTTGGTCATTAGAAATCGAAATCATTTTATACTAAATTAAGAAACTCCACTGACTTTTATATTAAAGGAAGCAGTGATGCACTGATCTTATCATGCTTTGTCATTCTCCATGTTGCCAATTATTTTTGCACGAAGTTAGTTTCATGTGGTCCCTTCTATGGTTTCATCACCAAAGTCAACAAGTTTAGCAGATACTCCATAACTTGCCATTAACAGCTTCAACATGTGTAACGTGTTCATGGAAAATTTGGTCACCATTAGAGAAGAAAGCCATCTCATTGCAAAACTAAAAACTCTGTTGGCCTACTATCCATTGTTAACGAGTCATAAATTACAGTATTAATCTCCTTGCACGACTAGATATTAAGTATTAACTAACCATACGTGTATATTGGTTACCAAATAACCCACGTTTCGATCACTCACACACACTCCCCATCTTTTCCTCACTCAACAATCTACTCCGAGTCCTCGACCGTGGCAATGACAAAGCATTTTGATGTTCGTTATTATGCTATGAGATGGGAGTATTCTTGTCCATTATCGATGGGCAACATCGAAAATTAGTTACTTTATTATCACCACAATGCACTGTCTTAATTGATGATCCCATGCTAGACCGCTTGTTGATGATTTTTAACAAGTAATCATATTAAAATAATTTTATTATATGATTTGAAATCTTAAGTATATACTCATATGCGGTGTGGTCCACAACCATATTGAAATCATGTTTCTTAGCACACCACACCACCTCGTTCACCATTGCCTCGATAGCCCAGTCCTCCGCAAGAGACTATAGACAGCCAACTAATTGTAGTGCATTGGTGAGGATCAAAGAAGTGAGACGTAAAATAATCTACAAATTTCAGGACAAGTTCGACTTGGAAGACATTGAAGGGTTTCACAAGCCAAATAAAAGATGATACCATGGAAACTGACAACCGAATCTGATAACATTATAGCTAAATAAATGGCAGAACTTGAACAATTCAAGTAATTTTCGAAATCCACTTCTATTTATTGTGAATATACAGCACGTGATCAAGATAGTCAAAATGGGACCCAGACAAGCATGCATACCAGTTTCAAATTTCCAAGAAATAAGAACAAGGGGAAAAAAGAAGAGTCAAAGCATCAAACTTGGCACAATCCAACCATAAAGTTCTCCTTCCCCACAAACCTTCGTCAAGGAACAAGTGATTCTTCTATACATAGTTTAATTAATTATTTCATTCTACCGACCAAACCAACCTCTTGGAGGCTGGATTTCACCTTCATTCATAAGCTTATCCAGCACTGCATTAAGGTCAACTGAATGACCATTCTCTGTCAGCTTCCGAACTGTTCCCCTCACATGGTCTCTAGGGAATCCCATACTAGCCACTTTGTCAACTACATCATCAATAGAAACCCTGTTTCCAGTTCCAGTAGAACCTGAACCACCACTTGCCCCAGATGCAGTAGGCAGTGCTTGTGGAAGTACCCGGGCAGTTGGGAGCTGTGGGTAACCACTTCCACCACTCGGAGCCACTGAAGCATTAGGTAGTTGTGGTGGTTTTAGTGTCGAAGTGCCACCATACTGAGATGATCCACCATAAAGATATGGCTCAGCAGGCCCAGATAATGTACCATATCCAGAAGAAAAAGCTGAACCAGATCTACTGGATGGTGGTTCATACACATGGGGCGGTGCCCCATAGAACTGTTGGGAAGGAGGAGGTCCATTGGGTGGCTGAGATGGTGGCTGGCGGAGATTGGGAGAATAATTCTGAGAAGGAATATAAGGTGCTTCTTCTACATGGTGACCTAGTGAAGATTGTAGTTGAGGTGGATTAACAGATGAAAGTGATGGCTGCTGTTGAGGCAGATGAGGTGCTGGCTGAGGGTACTGGGGATGAGGGGCCTGTTGATATTGTTGTTGCGGAGGTGCCCCAGGATGAGGATGTGGTTGCTGAGCTAAAGGCAGTTGGTATTGCTGATTTGAGGCTTCCTGAGATTGAACAGGGGGTGGGAAGTATGGTTCTCTCTGAGGAACAGAAGGGATTTGGTTCTGAGAGAATTGATTTGGAAGTTGAACTGGACGTGGCAAACCCTGTTGGGAAGGAGGTTGAGGATGAGCATTAGGAGGAGGAACCACAGGAATTGATTGCGGAAGATTAACAGGGGAAGGAAGCTGTTGTTGAGATTGCTGGGGAGTAGATGCAGCTTGCTGCACAGGATCTGTAATTACACTAGCTTGAGTTTCTGATCGATGATTGGACACTTGTATCTTTGCCATCTGCAGCTGAGCTTCCACTATATCTTGCTTATCCTTGATAGTCTGCACCCCTGTTTGCACCTGTATATTTTTTGTGTCGAAACAAAATAGTCAAAAAAACCAGTATGACAATAAACTATAAATTCTACGATACATCACGAACTAAAGCTTAGAGCTAAAGTGAAAATCAGGATCATAACCCAATAGTAGCAAGCACATGCATCAATTTATTAAATATTAGCTTGATTGCTTCTCACAAATACCCTCTACATAAGTTTCCCCATGGACTATTCATTCAAATAATTTGATTGAGCAATAAAATCTGCTCTGCCAATTTTTGTTTTCTTTTTCCTTTTTCTTCATTCATATGGTATAACTGCATAGCTGTCTCAAGTCTCGACCTTACCAAACAACGGAATGTGTTCTTTTTGGGTTGATGGTTAAATAATTCAACCCTAGCTGCTTTTTCTTTTAGATTTCTAATTCAAATATTCTATTATATATTTCTTAATGTTTAAATCGACTGTGATTGTGAATTAACAAATTCAGTTCAATAATTCTTAATAAGTTGTTTTGCTATTAGAGAAAAATTAAGATACTATTAAGTTTAATCATGTATGTCAAAGACCAACTCTCCTAAAAGCTTAAGTTGTTAGGTAGAGGCTCAAAAATAATTTTATATCTCTAACACACAACGTAAGAGTCGGTGAATTAGCCAAATTCACAAAATTTTCAACTTTATTCAATTTTATATGTAAAAAATGCACAAACATGGGTTTACGGTAAGAGTTTTGCATGATAAACTTACCGTACTAGAAACACATCACTCAAGTCATAATATCATAACCTGTGAGCCTTTCTTTAGTGGCAAAAACAACATTCTAAAATAATGGCATCTCGGTTGGGAGAAAAGATACTACGACTATAAAATTATAAGTACAATCTTTATTATTTAAAACTAAAGCCCTTATACCCAACTTTAAGACCAAAATAATAAATTACTAAAACACTTCTTCAAAAATAATAATAATAATAATAAAACTAGTGAGATCTTTTGTTTTTTAAGCTTATCCCTGCCGGACTTAAAACTAAAGCCCTTATACCCAACTTTAAGACCAAAATACTAAATTACTAAAACACTTCTTCAAAAATAATAATAATAATAATAAAACTAGTGAGATCTTTTGTTTTTTAAGCTTATCCCTGCCGGACTTTAGTGTGACCTGCAACAAATAGTCGAACTAATTCAGATCAACATCCCCATCTAGAAAAGGTCTACTTTGTTATAGGATGTCAACTTCCAACCGTTGTTCTTCAGCAACAGGCTCCCAACTGGGTTCATAGGATTTGAACTAAGGAAGATACCCTAGGGCTATACTGAGAGAGTGTCATAACTTCTTGTGTTAATAAAAAAAAAATTTGTCAGCATCAAATAGAATAGTTGAACTACAATAATGTTTATAGGATAAAACTACTTATGGTATTAATTATATATTTTACTTTCATAAAATTTGAGAAATCTTATATATACAAAAAATATTTATGTTAACCATATGCATTCATTCTACATACCAAATGCTCCTAATTATTAAGGTTAGAAAGTATGATCGCTAAAATACCTCTCGAAGAATATTCTCCAACTGCCTCATTTTTCCATCAGTGCTACCATGATTGTTTCCAACAGATACCTTCAAATCATCCACAGAATTCTCAAGACGGTGGCTTCTGCTTTCTAGTTGTGTTAATCGTGCACTAACACCTTCCACAACATGAAGCAAATTTTCCATATATTTCTTCATGGTTCGATCAATCTCAGCCAAAATTGTAGCATCAAAAGCATTTTGGTCCTTTTCAACAATGACCTTGGTAGGTTCAATAGAATCCAGAGAACTGTAATTCTGTGTAAAAGAAGAATGAATACTTAATATTTATGAATAAAATGATCAAGATGGTACAATAACTTATTGATGCCTTCTACACAACACTAGATATGATCACCAGATTATTCAAATACATGAAACCTTGATTCAACAGAAAAATAATATGACAATTCAAAATGCATGTTACAAAACTATACAAGTTGAGAGTGCACAATTCAAATTCAAGAAGTAAATGATAAATAAATAACTATAGATAATATTGCCTAACTCTTATTATTTTCACAACAACATTCTGAACCCAGACGGAATGAGTCAGAAAGACAATTATCTCAACAGCATCAGTATTTTACACATAGAAATAAAGAAAGTTCTAGAATACAAAGTCTGAACTTGCCATTCAAAGTCTACACAACCAACGACTACAGGTTTTTATGGTCAAGCTGAAGAAGGCCTCATTGGTAGAAACTACAAAGATGATGAACTGCTACTGGCGTCCAAAATGCCATAATTTTCATTTCAAACAAAACTAACGTTCCCATCTCCTTTTAAAAAATAACTACGTAGTTATCAATGTTGTCCTTCCTCACAAAAAAACACCAAATACCACAAGGAGACAGCAAAAAATGCAAGCAATAACTTTCTCGCAAAATTCATAAAATGAAAACAGAGAAAATCATTTAAAATTGAGCATACCTAGGTATTGGTCAGATTTGGAAGTAGGATAGAAAAGTCTGATACTCTGGTTAGTATAAGGGATCATTACCCTATGGGAGTAATCAGGCCATCTCCTAGAAGAAAAGTAACCTAGTAAAGGTCAATATCATGGATAGCGGCATCTTTGCAGGTTCCACAAGAATACCTTGAATTTATCCTCACAGAGGATACTATCTTTTCATGTTGAATTTATTACTCGACTGTTTTTTCATTTTTTAGTGCTTCAGTGAAAGCTGGAAAAATCTTAGAAACGAACTGAGGGAGCTATTCCGAAATTGATCCGCGATAGAAGGGTAAAATTATCAACATATGTGCAAGAACTCACAGAGCAAGATTACTATAAATAAATACAATACACCATTTCAACAAAAATATCAGGTGAAATTGTTCGCTATATGGCAAACCACAAACCTTGTTGAGCGGCTTGATCCCCATAAGAACAAATATATACATAAAACCAAAAAAAAAAAGCAGCAAATGGACATCACATCCCCCAAAAAAATTCTAATAGAAGTAACCCACACAGCAATTTGCAGTCAAGTCACAGGGAGACCACCTCAAACTTAATTACTACACAAGGCTTTAACAATTCATTCTTTTAATCTAACTAATACCCATAATTAATCACAGATTAAACTGGATAAGCCAGACAAAGAAATAGAAAATGATAAACAACAGGCAACTATTCCAACAACAGCCATCCAAGTTATACCTAGAAAAAAAAATCAATTTTATAGAATACCCAGATCATAAAATGAGGTAAAGATTGAAAATTTGAGTCTTAAAAAAGAATTCAAACTAAGAACACGTTGTGGGTGTTTAGTTTAGTTAGAGAGTATACATAAAATACAAAGATATCTTACTTTGATGAAAGGAGGAGGGGAAGAGCTAGAGTTGAAATCAGAGTTCCAAGGCGTAGAAAATGGGGCAGCGAAATTGGGGGTAGAATCGTAATTGGAAGAAGAGAGTGGGCGAATCGGCTGGAAATCGTAGCTGGGAACGATACCCTCTTCGTTAATCCCATTGCCACGGCGAGCTTGAAAGCCTTCTTCACCTTCTTCTACGTGTTGTTCATCTTCTTGTTCCTCTTCATGCTTAGGGCGGTTCATGAGGTTGACGAAGTCCTTGCTCTGCGAAGATCCGTGAGTTAGATCCATTATCTGCTTGTCCATGAACGGCGTCGTATTCATGGATACCTGAACTGGTTGTTGGTTGATGCGGATGCGGATGCGGATGCGGATGCTATGTTAGATTTTTGGAGATTTGGTTTTATGAGTGGGACTGGGTTTGGGTTTGGGATTGGGTTGGGATTGGGGGGTTTTGCTTTTGCAATTGCAGTTGCGGTGTTGTTACTTCTTGTTACTTATCGTGTCCTTCGCTGAAAAGAAATAAGAAAACCTCCTCAACAAGACATCCTCCATCCACCCTTCTTTTCCTGCCTTCTTCCGAGTTTTAATCTAAACTCTAATTTTATTTATTTTTTTACTTTTACTTTTATTTATATTGTTTATTTTTTCAATTTATTATTGACTATTATGGATGTGGTCCATTCCTTATGAATGTGGACATAATAGTAATGGCACTGAAATTATGAAATGTGAGTGAATTTTATTTTAAATGATGATTAATTTTATATCAAAAAATATAAAAAAACTTCGTAATCTTATTAAACAATAAGAATGGAACACTACGATAAGGTCATCGGCAAAAATGAATGGGATATTGATTCCTTTTCCTTTTCCACTTTTGGTCATTTTTTGGAGAGGGGTTTGGTACATGGTCAGCCTCATGGGGGGATTCAGGATTGGGCTAGAAGTAGTTGGCTTACCAACTCTTTTTTTGTCATTTTTTTTTTCTCAAAGTGGGTTCATGGGCTGAAATAAGTGAGTCATTGCCCATATAACAAGTTCAACCTAGAGTTGGGCCCGTGTATTTCTATATAGAAAGTTACCTTTCGGTTAATAGATGAGTAGTGATGTTACTTTCACTCTGTTAATTTATTCACTTCTTACACACTTTTTTAGTATGATTTAATTTCTATTTACTGTCAGTGTAAATTTTCTTTACACTGTCATTTAATTATGTGTTGACACATCATTAAAATAGTTAGACTTTTTAAGTAATGGTTGTGATAGTCAAACTCTTTTAATGATTTGTTAACACATGATTAAATGTTACACTGACATTGAATAGAAATTAAACTCTTTTTAGTATGCACGAGATAATATTGGATCCCAATTAAACTTCTTTTAAACTATTCGCATCGCTACATGATAAGAGACAATCAGAATGAGTCATTACTCATAAATCACAAATAAGGAGAACAAAGATGGGCTTGATTTGGATCATTGTCCATTTACTCATTTACAAAATCAGTTTACATAAAGCTCCGGGCATGGTTTATGAGGTTGATTTCATTATAAAAAAAAATATGGCATCTACCTTATAGTTTGCAAGTCATGTTATCTATCTAGTTTGGATGGAGGATAATGGGGGAAGGGAAGAGAATAAAATGTTTAAGTAAAACACTCTCCATATTAATTTGAGAGATTTTTTAAACGATGAGAGAAAAATGAGTGATTTTCATTAAACTGCTAAAATTCTATAGCGCATACTTTTTAAAGTTCCTCCAAGTTTATGATTTCATCAACTGTTTTGTGATACTAAAATATAGAGAAACAAAAGCTATTCGTTGATTTCCAGGTAACATACTATGAAATTCAATTAGTTTCTTAATTGCATAAGGGGGGGCATTGTATTTTGCTTCTTCATCAAACCATGATCGGCTAAGCCAGACTGGTTCATTTTTAAGTGAAATTTGATCAATGGTGGCAATGTGAAAAATGAGCTAATCAATGGAGGATTTGGAGCACGAGAGAAGTTGTTGAAGGAGAAAATATGTAAAATAAAAAGAACAAACTGAAATTATGTTGGACAAAGCACGAAACTTGCTGTGATTATTACGAACATGCAATATTTAGATCACTCAGTCACTTCCCTCTGCTCCGAGGGTAAAACGAGGAAAATCAAAGTTATCAAACACCCAAATAAGGGATAAAAGGCCCCTTAATATCCTTCTCTATGGACAATAAATTAAAAAAAATAACGAAAAAAAAAAACTGATAGCCATTCCCATGCTCAGAATATATACTGAACCGAAGCCAATTTTGAAGAACTAGGCCATGGTACTTGAATTACGACCATGCACCCTTCGTATTCAAAATCAACTTCTTTCCCATCAATTCTACAAGCTCTTGGTCTCTCTGAGGCAAAGACCCTCATCTCCCCAGTGCCTCTTACTCCAATTTCAACCAAATTCTGAGCCTCATCAAAAGCCAAGGACTGAATTGCTCCACCAGTGTTTAGCATATTCACCAAACCAATAGGAGCAAAGTGCACGGACTTGTCAGGCAAGACAGTCACTGGTGAAACAGTTATGAGATCGAAATTGAATGGCTCCAAGGAAATTTCCACACTGTCGGATGGTGATGAAAGGACGAGTTTCTTGGCTTGGTTGAAATACAAGGCGAAAACTTGCACTCCTTCAATGGAAATTGGGTTCTTGCCACTCTTCCACTCAATGTCTTGGGGGTTGGTCTTGGTTGATACCAAATGAGAAAACTCAGCAGCACATTTGTTGCTCCTAGTTTCACGAAACCAGCCTCCTCCTTGGCAGTTAAAAACACCAAGAACTCCAGTGTACTGTATCAAAAAGAGAAATCATAACATTGTTAGGTTCAAGCCAATCTGATTTGTTTTAGTAGTACTTGACTGGTAAACAGAATTTCTTATAAACAATATCATTATAGAAGCAGATACTTAGAAGTAACTTAGTAAAAGCTCAATTTCTCCTTTTCTTCATCCTTGAGAGTCATTATCATAAAAAAAAACACTTTTTTTTGTTAAAGTGATCCTAAATGACACAGTTCCTGCATAAGAAATGCTTACCATATATAGACACAAAATCAAATGATTGACAAGGAGAAATTCAATTATGAGATGTGAGGAGAGCTAGCTTACCTTGTTGAGGTTCCATATTTTGAGCATTGTTTTGCCATCATGGAGAGGGTCCTCAAAGAGACAGTCCCGGGTTGGGAGTGCATAGTGCTCACACCTGAGGATGGACCCATCAGGCAAGACCAGGGTCTTGAGCAGCCCAAAGTTGTGATTCCCCACTGTGTCACTGATGTAAATTGGCCCACCAGATATGGCTCGAGAGGCCGCATGGAAGGCAGCACAAGGGTGCGTAGACTGGAACATGTCCCAATCTGGGTGGATGAAGTTGCCCATCCACAAGCTGTTGTAAGCACAGTGCACCATGTGACATCCTTGCAACCAAAATGTACCGTTTGGGTCACCGTAAGGGTCAGTGCACCAGAAATCATCCCCTGTTCAAATCCAAGTAATAGATTAGGGAAAACTTAAGGGAAAAAAAACATTATTTTTGCGATGTTGTTTATTAATAGTTAAGGTATGACAATTGTTGTGTCTAGCAGTGAGGCACGTACCAACACGACCAAGGGATATGGCTTCAGTTCCAAGCAACATGAAATCGTTGCAGTGCTCCATGCTAGCAATGACACCGTTGCCTTTGAAATGTTTTCTCACTGAAGCTGTGAGAGCCTTGTAATATGCCTTCGCCAAATCTACTCGCCCCCCATATTTCTCACACACCATCTCTAGCAACTGTTTTTGCAATCAAATACATAATAAATAAGCACCCATATATAAAGAAAAAAAAAAAGATCAAATATAAATAATAGAAGTTAATTGAAAGTGTAAAGAAAAGTTTCTCATTGTAGTTCGCATTTGAGAGGAAAGGCCAACAGTGATTTGTTCAAAATTATCACCACCAGATTATTTACATAAATGCAGAAACTAGGTGTGATCACTAGGGGAATTGATTTTTGTTTCAAAAAATTTTCGATTCAATCAAAACTAAAAATGACACTTTTCAAGGTTAACTTGTCAAAAGAAGAAAAGGAAAGGAAAAAGACTGGGAAAACTTGTATTAAAAACAACGAAGAGATAAGGTGCCGACCAAAAGAGTCAAAGTAAAATGAGCTAGCAAAGTACGACTATTACAAAGTCATAAAAGGCCAAAATAACCAAAAATTATAGTAAATGAATGCTCTCTCTCCCTCTGATCAGGTGGGCCCTACAATTTGACACATAAGAACTCAATCCCCAAGATGTGACACATTGGGTCATTTGTGCCCTAAACTGTGACACGTACCCCACACAGAATACCCATACTATAAACGATAGTTAATGTTTAATAAAATTCAAACAACTAATTTAAAGAAAAAGAAATATTTAAAAAAAAAAAAATCAAAGAAAAGAAGGTGTGATTGGAATTAGATTAGAAGAGCATGAACTTACATGGATGACATCCACCTTAACCCCATCAATACCAGCAGCCTCCAAGTGTGAGTGAAGCCCTTCATACATCTGATCCACCATGTGTGGCGGAACGAGCCCCACCCCATTGTTCACAATCTTGTCAACGGCAAGATCCTCCATGGTAGTCTCCAACCCCGTTGACAACAACGGCCTCTCCACGACGGAATCCGGCATCCCAGGAACGTTAGGCCTTATGCCACCCCAATACCCACAAAGCGCATGCCACACATAAACATAATCCACCGTCTTGAACTCCTCTTTCAGGTCCTTCACAAAGGCACCCAAACCCTTCTTCTCACCATCACCGTCCCTCTTGGAACTCACGTAGTCCCTGAACTTGTAGTTCTCTTGGTACTTGATGAGCCTACACGGCATTTGCTCACCGGCAACAGTGTGGTTCATGCCCTCTTTGGTCACGGGGTCCGAATCATGGCTCACGGACTGCCACCCATCGTCGATGAGAACAAGCCCAGGTGGGCAACCACCCTCCACGAGCCCCTTCACCCCTTCCAAAACGCCATCAGGGTGCACCGTAAGGTAGAATGCGTCCCATGTACACCATCCGAACTTGTCCACGATCCCTGGTGGGGTCTTCTCCTCGAGAAGGTTGAAGGTACCCATGTGGGCCCTCACCACCTTCATGGCCTCCTTCACCAGGGTGAACGGGTCTTCGCTTGCATGAACGTAGACAATGGTGCGGTACGAGGAACCGGTGACCTCGGTGGAGCCACTCTCGACGCAAACGTTGATGTTGTCGTCGTGACCCGGTTGGAACGATGCCCGGAATGGACCCTCGATGATTGGAAGGAGGAGCACGTAGGGTCGACCCGAGTCCGATTTGTCCAGCATGAGGATCTGGGTTTCGATCTCGAGGTCTCGCCCGTTGGAACCGACCCAGTGGGTGGTCCACCACACCTTGAACCTGAAGATGCTCATGAACCTTGTGTTTCTTAGCTTTCCGATGGGGGCCACGTGGCGGCTTTTTGGCTCTGCGGCGTCGAAGCCGATGAAGCAGCCGGTGGTGGAGGTGGAGGTGGAGGTGTAGGTGCATGGGGTGGTTGTGATGTTTTCAGGGACTTCGGAGAGGATGATGTGGTTGTTGACTTGTAGGTTTGAACCTTCTATGCTGAAGGGTGATGGGTTGAAGCCGTTATCGTGTTTGGTGCAATTGGAGGAAGATTTGATCAAACTGGGAGCCATTGATTTGATGGTGTTGTTGAAGCTAGGAATATTAACAAGAACTGTTTTGTGTTTGTATCTAGAAATGAACGAGAAGAGTTGATATTTATATATGTTCTAGCTCGAGGGAGATTTGAAGAGAGTGTGATGAAATTGGCTGTACTAATACTATATCAGAATTTGAAGATTCTTTGATATGTGCAACAAAGGGAAGTGTTTGCTATAATTTGGGGTTAGTATTGAGGAAAATCAAAACCTGCTGTTTTTGTTTTGGTGAACGAAGAAGGCAATTAGAAGGGTATTAATAGAGGAGCCCGTGAATTTTTTTTATTAGTATATCTTTTTCTCTTTTTAATATTTTTTGATATTTTATTGGGGGGAAGATGGGGTGAAATTTCATGTGAAAACTGAAAAAAATTGACTGGTGTCAAATTAAGGGGGAAATTATCATTATCGAAGATAAGGATTATCCAAGTGGGCTACATACGGAAATATTTTTTACCCAAGTGGGGTCCTTAGACTTAAGAGGGATGTTTGGCTGGTTCCTTACATCCACACAGGCAGGTGTGCGTGACACTGCTTTTGATCACATAAATAAATAATTACTAGCATATTTATGACTAAATCAAAGAATAGTTAGTCAATATTAATTTAGAAGAAATTTATTGCCATTTGTTTATTATCTCAATTGTTCACATTTTGATTTGAGAATCCAAATTCAGAGTTAATAGTTAAGCAAGAAATTTGGAGCTGACGAAAATAAATTGGTATGTGATCCTACCTAGCCTCATATATATTGAAAAAGGATAGTTTTTTTAGCTAAGTTAATTAACACTCGCACACAGGCAAAGGGAACACAGGGTGACACAGAGAATAATAATCAAAGACACAGGGAGACCGTATCTAACTTATTACTGATTAAGACTTTAAGAATAAAAACATTTACCGAATGAAAGAATTAACCTCTTGCCATTGATTATTCATTAATACGACAGAATATTAATGAATAACGGTGTTATAGTTTTCCAAATTAAGTAAAGGTTAATGTTTTTGAAGAAATTAGGAAAATGAAACGTTGGAGCAGTTCCCGCATCCCTTCTCAAACGTGTCAGGTAATGAACGTGTCAAATATCATTATCGATCAGGTAATATGTCGTACGAAAACTAACTTCGCGTTATCTGAATGAAAAGAATTTGATCATTTTTAAATATTTTATTTTAGGTTAAAACTTAAGATAATATGTATAAAAAATATATAATTAAAAAAGATTTTCACTTTATGAGCCTAACTGTATCTTATAAAATTAATTTTTTATTTTTTGGATAAGAAAATATCTTAATTTATATAAATAAATAAACAATAATAATACCACGAATGATTCGGTGAGCTCAATGAATGGGATTATGGGAATGGTTTTTCCAACTCAAATGGGTTCTTTGTCAACTTGTAAAATTAGTTTAATATATTACAAGATAGAACTAAGCTATTTATATTAGTCCATATAAAAATGAACTTAGTAAAAATTAAACTTAGTTTGATTCAAAACTAATTTAAAACGGGTTCTAATATGAATGTTGTTTCACTTAAAGTTAGTTTAATAGTAAACTTTGAATCATGAATAAATATTAACAACTAACTTTATGATTAAGATATTATTTAAAAACTTTATAATTAAGAAAAAAAATTATTATAAAATTCATATTTTAAAAAATTAAAAAATAAATTACGAATTATTGAATTGCATTGAAGGAGTAAATGTAAACAAAAATCCATGTAATTGACAAAAAGATACAATAAAATTTAAATTTGATTGCTCTGATGGCTCCTCGAGAGTTAATGCTTCTTTATTAATTTTAGTTTTTAATTATTATTTTCTTATAAAATAGAAAATAAAATAAAATATAAAATATAAAATTATTTTAATTTTAGTTTGATTGAGATAATAAATTTTCATTAGTTTCCTATAACATAATAAATTATTAAATTATATGAAAGAGAAAGGATAAAGAGAGTCAAGAAAAATTTGGATTAGGAAAAAATCAACTTTGATTAGACTTTTTAAGAATCAATTTTACTTCAAATTATGTTTAGATATAAAAACCAATTTTTTAAAATTTAAGCGATAACCAAACAATTTATACTTAAAAATCAACTACATTGTACTTAGATATCTGGTTTTAAAAAGTTACCAAACACCTCCAAAATTCCGTGATTTGGGACCAAACAAAAGCATCTAAATTTTAGAGAATCTCAATGACCTCTACTTGTTCTTTAAAATCCTGGACATGTCTCACGTACCCTAATCAATAATAATAAAGTAATATATTCTTACTATATATCATTTTTTAGTTTACCAAAAAAAAAGGCTAGTTCCACCTTTCAATTTAATTTCTCTTATACAAAATTTAAGAGATGGGAGGAGAGATTATATTTTAAGACGGGAATCAGACTTAATTTTTTCATGCAAAAGTATTTCAATTTTTACTAATTAGATCAATTCTGTTGACTCTAATTCAATCTTCAATTAATGAATATTCTTTGTTTATTATTTTATATGCTATAACTTTCGATAATATTCTTTAATTAGCAAGGCTTTTAATGTTATATTTGAGCATCTCAATTAAGTATCGATTAAGTTCAATTTCAAAAAATTAGTTTTTTGTCCCGTTTTGAATCAATTAACATGGATTCGTTAATATATACATTTAAAACCAGCACAAAAAAGTGTAAATATCTATTTTTTATGTTACCTTTATTTTAATTTTTACTTAAAATATAAAAAGGAAAAAAGAACAACTTAGTTCAGTCATATTCCTATTTGTGGCTAAAAAAAGTATATCTCGTAATCTGGGCCAAAGTAAAATTGTGGTACAAAGTTGTGTTATATTTTCTTCAAGGATCTTTCTATGTTTTTATTTTGTCATTTTTAAAAATATTTTATAACGGATATGCGTTGAATTCAGAATACGCTTTTGACCTAGTTTGAGCAATAATTTTTATTTGGTAATTTGATTAGTATGATTGTACTGTATATCACAGAAAAATAGTAAGTATATGTATATTCAAGATAATATGCCATATCAAATGCTATTTTAAATTTAATTAATTATTATTTTTAATAAACATTTTGGAGAATTTAGTACAAAAAATAGTATCATTTTCTTATTGTATTATGTAATAATCTTGGATGCTCGGGATTGGATACTAGGAATAAACTATCTCTTAGATTGGGTTGAGTTTAGAATATTTTTTAACTTAACCTATTTATAAAAGTAGTAATTTGAGTTGAAAAAACTTGTTTTTAACCCAAAAAATATATATTTAACCTGTCAAAAATAATCAAAATTTATTATGACCATAACATGATGAAGCCAAACACATCTTAAATAATAAAATAATAAAAATATGTAAATACATAAGTTGAGTTGAGTTGAGAGTATAAAAACCCGTGACCCAACCAAAAATCAGTAAGACTAAAATTACTGAATCATGCGAATTCGTAAGTTGAACCAAACCAAATAACACTTTACTCGGAATTGAGTGATAAAGGAAGGAACAAGACAAAGTTTAGCGAAAATAATAATAATAAAAATTATAATAATGAAATCTTTATTGAAAGCAGAATCAATGTGAGCTTTTCCTTTTTCGTAATTTTACTTTTCTTCTTCTTCTCATTTCATTTGTGGGAGGCCTCCAACCATCCATCAGTAGCCTCTAATACATCGCCAAATGCCGAGTCAAGTCCTTTTCTATTTTATTTTATTTTATTGTTTCTTTTCCTCTTTTTCTGTGTCGCGAGCTTTCTTTTCCCTAATTTATTTGTAGTTAAAAGAGGCTAGATCGTCGGCAAAACCGCGGGAAGAGGAAACGTGCACCGACAATTACCACGTGTATGTATTATGGGACCCACCTAATTGCCACTTCGTACCCGTAATTGTTGCAGTAATAATAAAATGAATATATACTAAATAAAAGATAGGGTGACACGTGGAGAATCAAGGAGGTGGGCACGTCAGTATTTGTGAAAGGAAGAAAGAAAGGGATAAATGGTGGGGTGGGGAGACCAACTCAACTGCTATAAGGTACAAAGTCACGTTTAATGTAAAGACTAAACACATATTTTCATTATTTAAATATATACACGACAAACTCGTAAATGGTTAAATGGAGTGATAAATAATTTATAATTTTATGAAAAAAACATATAATTATAATATTTGATAATTTAAAGAAAATTAATCTAACATTTAAAAAAATATAAACATATTTCTCATATATATATTAAAAAAAAGGTATATACAAAATCACATTAATATTTTATTTATAAATATATTAAATTAATCATTTAAATATATATACAACTTTAAATTAATATTTTAATAACATATTTTTATCATTAAATTAATTCTTAAAAATAACATTAAATTATTATTAAATAACAAAACTAATGAAGGATTAGTGTGATATTACTTAAATTTTTAAAGAATCAAAATGTATTTACTGTAATTCTTAACATTCTCCTTCTCCCGGAAAATCTGAAGATACCTTACTAATCGAGGATTCAAATCTTTCTGCCTTTAATTTTATTTCCTTAATTAAATAAATGTTGACAATTTGGTAAAATAAAATAAAGTGCATCTCATAGGAACATCTCTACATTAAAAAATTATTACACACATTTATATATAATTTGCTCAATTTGGAATATCTATAAATCACACCCCCTCTAAAATGAGATGTGCGGTTGAATTTTCTCATATTAGCATTTTTTCACTATATTAAACACAAGTGTTTATGTACAGAAAAAAAAAACACACACACACACATGTACACATGTGCCTATTAAATTAACAATTATCATGAAAGAATTATTATTCTTGGGGCCAAGGATTCTATTCTTTGAACAAAGAGAAGGGCGCGTGGTTGTGAGAATGAAAGTTCGGTTTGTAGCGGTTAGGGTACGTTGGGAACAGATGTTGAGTCAAGAGTCAAGGTTGCATAGAATGGAGAATGGACTCAAAGTTGGTTGGGTTGGTGCATGCACACAAGTTGCATATTAACTTCAAATTGGATAAGATATAATAAGCTGCAATGGATATTGCAAGTGCCGGTGGGAAAAGGTTGCATACTAGACTATAGCCTGGTTGAACTTGGAAGAGATAACAATGACAATGGGTAATTAAAGCCTCGAATAACGTGTCCTCTTCCTTACTTGCTCTACGTGTCATGGATTGTTGAAGCTTTCAACTAAAGAGCCTTTTAATATTACGGGAGTCGGTAATAAGTTTGATATTCAAGTTGTTAATTTTATAATAAAAATTTATTAAATAAAAATAATAATTAAAAAAATACTTAACAATTATATCAGTATAAAAAAAGATAAATTTATATTACATATTCATTTATTGGGTAATGGTTGGCTATGGACGGTGACCAACTAAATAACGGATATTATAGAGTCGTTAATTCTCCTCTAACCCAATTCAAAGAGCACAGAAGCTTCTACTCTTTCAAA
Organism: Styphnolobium japonicum; assembly: GCA_023212625.1. Classification (NCBI taxonomy): domain Eukaryota; kingdom Viridiplantae; phylum Streptophyta; class Magnoliopsida; order Fabales; family Fabaceae; genus Styphnolobium; species Styphnolobium japonicum. The sequence continues at coordinate 29,930,606 of JALBWW010000005.1, read as the reverse complement.
GTGGAAAATATATAAAAATTGAACATCTCGTGACTTACCAAAAAAGAAATATCCATATTATATCATTCATTATTTTTTTTCATCTTGGCCTTTTGTTACCTGGACCTCAATCAGCAGACAAGCCCATTAAGCAGCAGCCCAATTCTGATGTGCAGCAACCCAACCTCGATGAAGGATAACTTATCTACTAATGCTATCATCTATTTAGTTTATACTGTTAGCAATTAGTTAGTTAGTTAATTCTTTTAGTTAGCTTCTTGTTAGCTGCTTGTTTCCTACGCCTTCTAGAACTATCAGAGTGCTACTGTATATATCTGCACTTTATTATTTCTTCATCCAATCAATAGGAAGATTCAGTTCATATTTCCATTCTCTGCAAGTTGTTGATCTGTATTCTGTAATTCTTCGTTTTACCTGTTTTTACACCTTTCTCATTGTTTCCACAGGTAAAGGAAAACCCCCAGATTTTAACATTTCTGGTTCTGGGTGTAATTGCTACCTCAGTTTTAATGATTATGTTAAATCATACATTTCTGGGTGTAAAAACAAGTTCATTCAAAATACTTAATCTTATGAGCCCAAAGTCCATTTTGCGTTAGTTGAAAAATTTGTGCGCACGTGAAGCTCATGGTAAACACTCAACATTTGGACCGAGTGAAATTCATGTTGTGAATGTCTAAGGCTTATAATTAATTTTTATAATTATAACACATTCTCTCACACAACTCTCACACGAGTCTTTAAATTTGAAGTATAAACAATATACATAACCATTTTACCTCGAGCTGAAATTCAACTTTTATTTCAAAAAATATAATTTTACATCTCTTAACAGCGAGTGTGCTTACCATAAGCACTGTATCCATGCAGGTATATCTCATCAGTCAAATGTCTTCATTTTTATTATATGGGACTGTCTTTCACATCTCTGAATACTTCTAGCATGATTGTCCACCAATCTTTAATGTTATTCTGAAAAGAATTTAGTACGTATACCCCAAAGGCACTCTTCTAACTTTCTAAATATACAACATATCAGTATGGTCGTCAATAATCTTCAACTGCTTTTATTTTATTTTTTTTTCTCCCTCTTATTTCTTTAGGTCTGCTTGTATCAGCCTCAACTCGACATGCTAATGAGCATTTTGGTCTCAACTGAAATCTCCCAGAACAGACTGTCCAACACAAAAAAAGAAAATTAATCACATGCCAGACTTGTAATACTCAAATAGTAGAAATTAATCATTTGAAAGCCCACTATCACTCTTACTTCAAGAAAACCTTGTAATATACGAACTTACCATGTTAAGAAGCCGCAAAGCAGCAGGCCTAGTAAATTTTCTTGCAAAAAGGAAGCAAGTGGATGGTTTACCCTTGCTGCTGCACCATTCTCTTCGGTATTCAGTCTCATAATAAATATTATCTATTTCCTGCAAACAAATAGTCAAACTTCTCTATATTTTCTTTCATGAAAGTATAATACATGCACTTTATATGCTTGCCCTAAAATGACTCAATTAAGTAGAAGAGTCCAGCATCTCTTCATTAGCTTTCTTATGGGAATGTTTTATCTCTTGCTGCTCTGAACTGGTTATGCATGCTAAACTGATTGCTCTTTTAAGGTACTGGCTTCATTTGTTGGCTGATGAAAATCATATATTAAGATGCTGTCTTTCCCATTGTTGAGTTAGGATTTTATCAGGGTGAGGATCACTTTATTGGGAACTGAAGGTTTCTAGAATTGCTTTGCCATATTTACAACAATTTCACACCCCGTTCTTTTTTAAGTTCGTGAATATGCTGAGATGTATTAGGAGAATTATTTAATTCCTTGAATTCAATTTTAGGCTCCATTAGGGTTTTCTATTTTATGCCTTTATGTGTATCCCCCCCCCCCTCTCTCTCTCTCTCACTTCCCTTCCGAGTAGTATCTCTTTAAAATAAATTTATTAGTTTTTGAGATAAAAACATCCAGAATGTCTTCAGCTGCTATGGCATTCACTGTTTAAAGTCAATAACCTAAAACTATCTCACCCAAAAAAAAAAAACAATAACCTAACACTATATCTACCCCTACATGCTTTTTCTTTTGGGGGCGGGAAAGTATTCATAGAATGAAACTTGCTTCAAAAGAGTGACTTTGCAGTAGCAGTACAGTAAAGGCCAAACCTTTATAAATTTTACAAGCATTGGTGTAGCATCTGAGAACTTGTAAGTCACAGGATGCCATCCCCGGCGCTCACGATCCTTGGAGTTGGAAATATCCCAGGAAGAATGTGTCAATGATCTCCGTGTGAGTTCTCCTTCGAGGTCTTTTTGCTAGATTTGGGAAGGCAAACACACAAAAATGTAAATTAAAACTAACATGGTGATCACATCAAAGAAAATTTTGAAGTTAAACATGCTTCATCACAAGTTTAAACCAGATGCAACAAACTTGCTTCAATTTTCTTCTACCATATATTTTTTCATGAGATGTTATTAAGTAACCTAGATTTACCTTCAAAGAAATGCAAAGAAGTAATCATTTTAATAATTGAAACATCCAGTAACAATGCCAGACATTTTTCATCTGAGTTTCACATTGGTGTCACCCAAATCGTGCAAATACAGGGAAATAAAGTATAGAAAACATAGTTTCTTCTTGATGTCAATTTTCTAGCACAAAAAATTATGCAATAACAAATAGTTCAGCCAAAAGCGTGATTGACATATATAGGAGATAGGGAACAAGAATGTAATTGTTAACTGGTGAATCATAGCAACATATACAGGATCTCTCTATCACTATCTGATACACACACACAACAGAGGGAGTGTGAGGGAGGAAAAGTAAAGGATCCTTACAGCCAGTAATGTCTGAACATAGTGTTCATCTGGTATACAATTATGCACCTTAGACGTGTCAGCAGGCTGCATGAAGGAAGGAATTATACTTAGAAATTATTACTTCATCTGTTGATATAATTTGCAAGAACCTAATTGACATCATTTATCATTTCACAATCAAATATTGAATTACTTCATGACATTTTCTGAGCAGAAGATATGATATGGTTTCAGTCAAAAAATAATTGGTTGAAGCTGATATAAAGAGGACATCTTAAAATAATTTTTGCATGCATATAGAACACTTACAATGGGATGATCCCTCCAAAATTCTGGTAGCGGCTTTTTCTGCATGATTAAATCCACAGGTCAGAGAAATGGAGATGAAAAGAATGAGGCTGTCAGCAAGAAACAGACAAGAAAAGATTATTGACTTAAAAAATACTGTGAAGAAGATCCAAGACCCAAAAAATTATAACTTCCTGCCCAGCTATAACCATTTAACTGCAAAGAATGTGTGGAAAACCTGTGGGGCAAAAAAAAGAACACAGAAAGAAAGAAATACTTCCTACAACTTTCATTGACAACTTTGGCACACTTTCTAAGGCCATAACCTCATTATGTACAGCTTTCCTCGTATAGGAGTCCAACAACATTTTAGGGAAAAATGCGCAAACACTCCTTGCACTTTACCTCGTTTTTAAATAGTCGCTACAAACTTTCAAATCCAGATGAGAGACCCTTAAACTTTCCAAAACTTATAAATAAACCCTTCCATACACAAGTTTGTAACTATTTATTAACACATTATAATCTCAAATTTGTCAATATAATTTTTTTAAAAAATTTATAATAATTTTCTCCTTTTAATTTAATTTCTTTCAAATTATTCGATATTTTTCTATTTTTAGACATAGAAATTAAATTAAAAGTAGATTTTTTTAATTTTTTTTTAAAATAATATGAACAAATTTTCATGTATATTAATTAATACGTGTAAGTCACGTGAAGAATAGTTTTGGCTTAATTAGTGAACAAAAGGGTCTGTTTGCAGGATTTAAAAAGTTTAAGGACCTCTCACCCAAATCTGAAAGTTCATGGTGACAACTTCAAAATGAGGTAAAGTTCAAGGGGTGTCAATGTATTTTTCCCAACATTTTATAGGAAAATTTAAGAGTGAGATTAATAATATGAACCATGTCACCAATTACCTTGCAATATTGTTGAAACTTAGGAAAGACAGTTTCATCCTTCACTACAACCTTGGCATGTTTTCTGTTCAGAACAACCCACTGCAGGAGAATACATAAATAGACAGGAATAAGATGGTACTCTTTGGCATGCGTGTCATGTATTTTAAGTTTCAGAATAAACTTCATAGTAACTTGAGCACTATACCTGAGATCCTTTCCTCCAGTTATTAACAGGAATAACAGGATCCATTTTTGGATTGTAACGACCTTCTTTCGTGTCAGCAAAGCTGCTCACATTTGATGGTCAAAATCATAACAATTAAATTGTTGGCAAATAAATAAATAACTGCATATGTACATTGAAATGAAAAAAAATGCATAACAACTCAATTAACAGTAGTGCTGGTCAATACACAACTTACTCTTCTTTCATTCCAACTCACTTCCCCCTCCCCCTCTATGAGACATCCAGCCATTTCTCCTCCTTCTTCCCTTAATCCCCCCAAAAATTTATATTTGAGTAATATATGTTTTATCTAATTGTTTTGTTTTCTAATCTCCAAGGAAACACGATAGTAGGCCTAGGCATGGAGATCCCCTAGGGCTTACCACCCATGCCATGATGCCATGGCATCACAAGTGGCTACACAACCCTATGGCATGCCCAGGCAAGGAGGTTCCCTATGGTTGCCATGCCTTGGAAAAGTTGGAATCATGGGTCGCCACAGCAAGCCCAGGCATGAAGGTTCCCTGGAAAGTGGAAACATATAATATCTGGCTTAACTTTGATAGCTTAAGATGTATTTGTCAGCATTATTTTTGGTCAAAAGTACTTGTTTTCTGGATGAATTTCTAGTATAGTAGCAATGTGTACGCAGACATTGAGGGGATCTTAGAAAACAAATATGGAGCTTCATTGCCACCACTATTGCACAAATCAATCATCACCACTGAAGTAAGGTGATAATCCATTGTAGTGACTTAGTCTATTTGTTCCTACAGTCAGATCATAAGGTTGTTAAAATTTTTTAACTCAACAAAGTCCGTTCCATTGAAATTTTCCTCAAACCAAACAATTAACACCTTTAACTAAAAATTTACCCTTTTCAGCTAAGTTAACCTCGCATAACTTGTTTTATGAGGAATTATAGTTTCACAACACATAAATTGCAAGTAATTTTACTAATTGAAGCTAGAGGTATAATTTTCAAAAAATGAGATTTTAACTTTTTAAGTCATCACATGATAAAAATTGAATAATAAAAAGTTGTATTGAAGAACTAATGTGCTAAAACATAAGACAAGTATCCTCACCTGTCGACGAAACTAGTTGATGTTGACATGATGTAATCATATGTGTAGCTGAAGTTGTACAAAGGTATACAACTGAAAAGAGATCAATCAACTGAAATATAGTGAGGTGCTAGGCTCATAGAGAATTGAGTAATATCAATGTCATTTCTTCTATCAAATAATTAAGCAAACCAAAGTACAATCAAAAGGAAATTATATTTCAAAACTGTATATAAGTGGTCAGTACTTAAAGTTTAAGTCCAGAAAGTAATAGGCAAAAGGATTAAAAGTTTATAGCTGTTGACAAAATTAAACCCTCACCTATCTGAGAGAAAAACAAAACGGTCATTTAAAGGATCACTAAGCGCATGTCTAAGCAAAATGCGCTCAGCCTCTATCATGCTTGCTTCTCCCCAATCTACCTGGAAATAGATCACACGGACTAAAAATATCATGAAGCTGACAAACATACCAAGGTGGGATTACAGCTTTGCTAACAACTATTTTCTGACAAATTTCGGACAACATGGTAAAATTGAAGAAAATAATGCGAAGTTCACTTTTAGAGAAACAAGTAAAAGCAGGCAATAGCCTGGATTTTCATTAATCAAATGAAAGTTTGTGATAAGGAACTGTTTTCAACCATTTTTAGATATTTAAACCAATAATTCACAATGTTCTTCAAGAATAACATGGAGATCGGTGATAAAATGCACCATTCAATCCGAAATGTTCAATACAAAGAAGGTAAAGCCTCAAGAAACTCAGCACATTTTTAACAGAACTTTAACTGACACCCCCTCTTCTCTCTCTCTCTCTCTTTCTCTCTCTCTAGAATTTGGATTTTAAAGTAATTCAAAGTATGACACGCAGTATAGATGGGACAAGGATGAAAACTTTTACAAAGAGAAAAGGAAGTCTTTTAGGCTTCTACTGTGAGCCAGCAAGGAAGCTTTGTTTACTAACTTTGGAAATTGTTTAGAAAGATGCAAGTGCACTCAATTCTGCAACTATAGAAGAGAGGTATTCAACCTTTGAAGTTGAGAACTTTAAGTTCAACTACTTAAACTTGCAGGACAGCAATTCTTATCAGACATCTAAATCACCAATCCTCTCTTTCTGAACAAGTACCCCAACGAAATATAAATTCCTGAATAAGGATAATTTCAGATCTAGGATATTTAGTTCTATATCTAGTAAAAGAGCTAAACCTATTCAAGTTTTTATATGGAATCATGTATCAGCTTGGGTATCCACTGGCCCTCTTAATGAAATTTGTTTCAAAGGCTCATGAGAGGAACAGAAGAAATGCTCATTACCATAAATCCTTTTAATTTAAACCATCATCAAAATCATCCTTGAGTTAAAGCTACAGTAGAGAGAGAGAGAGAGAGAGAGGAAAAAAACAAGGAACAATTACTTCTTTTTATATGACAGAGGACCTTGGAGAAGACAGCAATTTTCCCATATTTCAATACATTACTTTGTTTTCTATTGTGAAAATTAAACATATAGGATAAAACATAATTATCAGAGGCAAAGCACAATTACTTATGGGCCCCACACAGAAAATGGATTATGGAACTTCATAGTTGGCACAGACTTTTACCCACAAAAAGAATGTAGTTAAATCATAGGCACAGGGTAAACACATGAAGTCATGCGTAGCACTTATCAATTTGAACATCATATAAGAGACCATATGGGACATGAAATGCAAAAACAGATTCTGTTGAATTTTAAAGAGGTAAGAGCAACCTGTATACTATCATTAACTTGGCGATTCAAAAAATATATTGATCTAGTTGTTACTTTGTTGAACAGAAACCCGGGCCTTGAGTGGACGAAAATTGAGAATCTGCCATTACCTCCCTGAAGAAACAGCACAAGTGTTTCTGTAAGAATTATTAACACCTCAATAGTAAACAAGAAGCATTCTATGACATTACAAAGAATTAAATATGTTTATTGCCCATGACTTTTCAAACATAAATGGCAAGATCTACAATTACACATCCATTATGAACACCTGTACATGAGTATGTCTTTCCCACTTGGTTCAGAGAAAGAGAGAGATGCAGAGAAAGAGAGAAAACAGACTCTAGCAACTAATTTAGCCAGAGGTGGGATACTTTACATGCATGAGATAGCATCAATTTTAAGAAGTTAATGAAACTTGCATCAATTATGATAAAAGTTGTTATGATTTATGACAAGTGAGGTAAAAATTATTAACACCTCCCTGAAGAAACAGCACAAGTGTTTCTGTAAGAATTATTAACACCTCAATAGTAAACAAGAAGCATTCTATGACATTACAAAGAATTAAATATGTTTATTGCCCATGACTTTTCAAACATAAATGGCAAGATCTACAATTACACATCCATTATGAACACCTGTACATGAGTATGTCTTTCCCACTTGGTTCAGAGAAAGAGAGAGATGCAGAGAAAGAGAGAAAACAGACTCTAGCAACTAATTTAGCCAGAGGTGGGATACTTTACATGCATGAGATAGCATCAATTTTAAGAAGTTAATGAAACTTGCATCAATTATGATAAAAGTTGTTATGATTTATGACAAGTGAGGTAAAAAACTGCTCTTACTAAAATCAATGTTCTAGAGAAGAGACTATTTGCCTTTAGTATCCCAATATAGATTGAGCTGTTTGACTTTAAGTTTTAGGAGTACAATAGTCCCAAGTTTCTTGAGAAAGATGCTTGAGCAGGTTGGTCATATAACCTACGCTTCCCTTAGTCAATATGTTTCTTTTTCATCCCCAAAGAATTTGACAATGTAAAATAAAGAACAATCATCGAAGTTTCCTTCTGATAGAAACTCCAAGGACACAGATCTAAGCTCTTCAGAAAACAAGATGACTGCTTCAGAACTACTCTTTGGTTTTTTAACAAATATATTCTTCAAGCCTCTCAAACACTAAGCCAATGCCAAAAACTAAAATCACCATCCGTCTATAAGCAATTGCCCACGCACTAACCAATGATTACTAAAATTTACAGCATCTGCTAGTCTCAACGGGCAACAGCACATTCAAGTAACATTAACTGATTACCAGGACCAGGAGTAAAGCACCACTCAATAATTATCCTATAGTAGTTCAAAGTGTCACATGTCCTAAAAAGGGGAAAAAAAAAACATATAGGCTCTGATTAATCATTGAAACTAACCAAAATTGTTGCACCCTGCTTTAGCCTCCTACTAATTACAAAGTCCACACACACAAAGAGATAGAGATCAAAATAATAATAATAATAATAATAATAATAATAATAATAATAAAAAGAACGTACCCGAAAGAATGCATCCCAAACCATGTCTAAAGGAAGCCTGTTCCGGGCAATAAAGAGAAACGCAATCTTGGGCCTCTGAACTTGAGAAACGAATTGGTGTTGCAATGAAGCCAACCCAACAACTTGAGTGTATCGCATCTGCATAAATAGCAAGCTTCCAAAACAAAGTCCCACCAACAAAAGCACAGCGAAAAGCTTCCTCTTCCATTTGTGCTGAGATTTCTGCTGAACCACCTTCCGCTTCATCTAGCACAACCCTTTTAGTTAAAACTGCCCCACCATTTTCCAACTGATTCAGCAGCTAAATTATACCATAAAAATTAAAACTTTGGCCTTCACTTGATCCTCGTAGGTGTAGAAGATCCAACCAGATCCATGGCAACCCAATAATCACAAACCCCACTTAAGAATTTCCCTCGAAACTTGAGCAAATCCCAGGAAAACTACACTACTCAGAAAGCAGTACAAACCCCACAAGGAAAAACAAAACAAAAGCAAGCTGCTTGTGAGGCTATGAACAAAAGGCTTCGAGATTCTCGTGAATCCTTACATATACGGAAAAGCATGTGATTTGGTTTTGATGATGAGAAGAAGAAGGAGAGAGAGAGAGAGAGAGAGAGAGATAGTGTGTGTGTTAAGTGAGAGTTAGAGTGAGAGGTTTGGTTTTGTTTTGGGCTGAAAAGTGAGTGTGTATCTCACTTGGGTGCCGTAAAGTTGCAAGTTCTTTTCTGGTTGCGTGTAAGTGTGAGCCAGCAGGGGAATAAAATTTTTGCCTTGTGATTGGGAATAGGGAGTTTGTTTTGAGACTTGAAAAAGAAAAAAAATCAGACCTTTTTCTACAATTCCAGACACTCTCAAGTTTCTGTTTTTTATTTTATTTTATTTTATTAATAAAAATAAATTCAAAGGGTTCAGGGAAGAGGATTCTGCCAACAAATTTTGATTGCTCATATTAGTTTGGTGGGAAGAAATTGTAAGTTGACTCAATGGTTATGGGTGTTTGATAGGGGAATAGTACCTAATAGAGGTTGTTACCGACTAATGATGAGCTATTGGTTGGGGCACTTTGATCTAATGCAATGAGGAGTATTAACACATGCATGTAGGTAGCAGCTATGGTGTTTTTAAATGCAAGTAATTCAGACCTAATTATTGTGGAGATTTTTTGTTTTTTTTTTTCAAATTCATGTTGTAGCTGATGGTTAAGAAAAGGCCATGATAATCTATATGTATCTATATACATGTTAAAGTAGTTAAATATTTTTAGGTGTTGATGTGAACTTCTACAACGAATTTTGATGTGGATCATTCAAGTGCTAATAACATGGATCTTGCAAACATATACTAATATGGACTCTTGCAAACATATAATCAACAATTTTAATGATTGTTCAGGTTTTAACTATTGTGGATGCAATAATTTGTGACTATTGGTGTTTTAGTTCTTAATATTTTAAATATTTTAATGAATTTTATGTCATCTATTTATTAATTATAATTACAATTTAAAATAAAAAAAATTATAATTTCAATGTAAGGCACACAATTATAACAAAATATTAACATGTACACAATTTAAAAAAATGATTTAATTTTAATCCACTGTGACAGTGTCATTCAATCATGTGCCGACACATCATTAAAAGAATTATACTTTCTAGGTGATTATTGTGATAGTCAAACTCTTTTAATGATTTGACAACACATGATTGGATGACAATGTAGAAAAATTTACACTAACGATGAATCAAAATTAAACTCTTTAAAATATTTATTTTTTCAAAATATAAATATTATAAGATATTGTCTTCAGTTTCATTTTATTATCTAGCAATTATCACAACAAAATTCAAAAATTCAAACTATAAAATATTAACTAAAAATATTAATATTCAAGTACTTTAGCAACACATGAGTTGAATGATTAGTTAATAAATGTTTTAAAATAAAGTTTACTAAACAATGGCAAAAGAGTTAAAATGAGAGTAATACAATCTAACACCAAGCTATTTGGCGTGAAAAATAACATATTTATTTATTTGAGAAGGGGTTTGTAAATAAGGAAATTGATATTCTAGTTTTCCTTATCTTTCGTGTTCATTCTAAAAATTATTAGCGGAGTTATCTATCATTCTAAAAAAGAATTAGGTGCTTTTTCATTTACGACTCGTTTGGATAATTTTTTAAAAATAGAACTTTTTTATAGACTTTTTTAAGTAGAACATTTTTTAAAGTTATTTTATATTTAAATGTAATGTTTGTAAAGTATTTTTAAATAATAGAAAGATTTGTAAGTTTGTTTAGATAAGAAAGAACAAAAAAAAATTTATATTAAAATTATTAAAAATGTAAGGTATCCAGAATAATAAAAGTATTATTTACAAGAGGAAAAAAATAAAAGACAAGAGTAGTAATTTTTAATTAAAAAAATAATATTTTTATCAATAAATTATATTAAAAGTCACTTCTCCTTTTCTTTTTTTTAGAAGCTGAGGATCACTAACTTTTAAAAAAAGTAATAATTGAGCTTATTTTTTAACTTCTATTTTTTTTATAAAAGTTTCATCTAAACATACATTAAAACTTATGAAAGTACTTTTTTTTAAAAAAAAACTTATCCAAAATGCACTTATATTCAAATGACATCTTTTTTATTTTTCACCTTCTCATTTTCATTTTTTCACAAAATACATTCTTTAAGTCTAGACTTATATTTCGTCTCTATATAAATCTAAACACATTTGTGGATGGAGTTTGAGCAAGGGTGACACCATCTGGGTGGACTTGACCCAAGCTCAATATTAGGCTTGGTATTGGACTGAATACACTCAGTTGTTTCAGCGTTGGAGCTCACCCAGCTTCACCTTGGCCCAAATTGGTATGCAGTGTAACCATGGCCCATGCCGATGCCAAATCCAGTATGCATTTTTATCCCTCCTTTCCCCAATATTATCTTTTTTTTCTTGCACTGCATATTTATATGAGTTTAAAGTTTCTTTACACTGTCACCAAATCATGTACTGCCAACTCATTAAAATAGTTTGACTATTATAACAACTACCTCAAAAGTCTAACACTTCTAATGATATGTCAGTACATGATTGGATGCCAATGTAAAGAAACTTTATACTGACAGTGGATTAAAATTAAATCCTATTTATATTCTACATAGTTTGTCTTTTTATTTTGTGAATGGTTATCACTTCATTTGTTTATCACTTACAGAGAAATTGGCGATGAACTCAAATTGTCACTGCAAGTAAATAAATAAGGAGAGGAGTAATTAGTAATATCTCATAATTAATGTCTTAGGTTTCTATTAATTCTTGTGTTGAAAGAAACATCTTATTCATAAAATATTAATTTCTAATATTTTAAAACCACCTTTCCATATAAAAATCCCCAAGGAGGTTTCTCTATACATTTGATAAGACTAATGATAGTCACATACTAACCCATATAAAGAGATCACTGTTCTCTATAGGCATTTGAATCTCTGACAAGTGCGTCAAAGCAATATATTCTCCAGATCTCCCAATTACCTGCAAAGAAAATGTGTATTATGGTTGTGTATCATTTTAATAAGTGGTGCTGTTTCTCTCAACTAGTCTTCATTTTGGTTCTGTAGAATACAACAGTGCAAAATTGATATCCTAGAAAATATTATCATAAATCTTAATGAATGTACTCGGAATTGCTTGGCCCATAAAAGATTATCCACCCTTTATTGACACTCATTAATAAAAAGTTTGTCATTGAATCAATTTAAATTTGCTTGTTGAAAAATGAGCTAGAAATAACTACTGAAAAATAAGAAACAAATAATTAGAGTTGTTAATTTGAGCTCGACTCGCGAGGTCAACCTATTTTTATAAGCTGGTCCAATTTATTCAATTCCATTCTTTTGTCAAGCCAATTCCACAATCGAGAATTATAGGAATAGATTGGCTCAATGTTTTTCATGTATTTTGGTCCGACTCGGTAGATTAGGCCGTTTGACTCGGTGAGTGGGTTGGGCCGGACTAATTTTTAATGATCTGATTCTTTTAAACTGACCCATTTTATAGATCTACAAAATACCAATAACTATCGAAAAATGAGTTACAAATAACGTAAATGTAAGAAACTCTCCTACATGGATTGGGAGGTCTTATTCATATTTCATAGTGTCTTGGGGAATGCAAGTTGCCCCAAGTTATAGTCAAGAGAGGTTTCTGACCTAGCCAGCTTGCGTCTTAATCTTTGAAGTGGTATAAACAGCGTAGCAGTTTGTTTTATTGTGTGCAACAAGAATAACGATTATCTCAGGTTATTATGACAAACGTACCGAATGTGAATCTATTAGAAAGTCGACGTTGAGTCATGATATTAGACCTAAGAGGCTTGAGCCTACAACAACTCACAAGCAATATACATAGGCTACTACAAACCCTCCCTAGTTGCGTTATATGCCAGCAACTACTTTGGCGATAGCTCACCAAAAAGAAGAGAAAACAAGTAGATGTACAGTGCAATATACGAGCGTGATGCCACGTCATACGTGCTCGAAGTTGTCCATTTTTTTCTACTTATTCCCCCCCCCCCCCAAAGCTAATATCCATTATTAATTTGTTTTCACTTTTATGACAAGTCATGCTCACAAATTTTCTATAAATTTAAACCATTTGCTCGTAAAATCAAACAAAGATACATCGTGGCATTTATGCTTTATATCCATCTAGCTACTTGTTCAAACCAACGATTAATTATTTCTTTTAACAAAAATAATGGGAAAAAAAAGAACCTTGATCGTATTTTACACTAGCAATTGAAGTATTTGTTGATAAGATATATAAATTTGAAATGGTCTTTCTCTTTTCTTCTTGTGTTACTACAATATTGAGTTTGGGCTGATTCTCATTAAGTTCACAAACCAATTCACACTTTAATTTCTGCTTCCAAGCTTGACATTAGTGCGTACCTGTTTGAACCGTAATTTTTGTCTCAAATTTGAAGAAGAGAGAGATTCAACTCCAAATTAACACTAAACAAGAATGATGTTCCATTGGTCTTTGCTAATATAAATTACTATACAAAAATTGACTACATCAACCAGTTGGTATATATATATACAGTTGACAAGTGGCATGTGCCAATTTAATTTTGAGAAAGAAAGAAGAATAGGTTGCGCGTAGTTGTTAAATTATAATCATTCATCCTGCCAGTGTCCAACTAATAAAATATTAACTTCCACATTAATTAATTAAGACTTACTAGGTCTTTATGCATTGCGTAAGTAAAAATATGGTCCAGTACGTTCAATGCCTCCAGCTTATAAATAGACGTTGTTTACATTTTGAAAATCTCAACCCTCATACACATACACAAGCAAATATACACTAATCGAGTTGCTAAAACGTATAGATAGAGACAACATGAAGGCTGGTATCTTGATCCTTGTTGCCTTCTTGGCTTTGAAGTTGTTGAGACAATTAATCCTTAACAATTTTATTCAAATGTGCACATGCATATCCACACATTCAAAAGAGTAGTTAAGAAATCACATAATTTTATTCAATAATTTCAAACATACATGAATAATAGAGGGTACATATATATAGAAGAATGCAATTTATTGTGTAAGTCCGTCTATCAAATTATCTTAATAATATGGTTGCATTAAGCAAACCAAAAATTAAATAACTATATATTTCTATTCTAGTTGTTGTCCCACCAGAACTGTTTTTGAAGATAGTTCACTACATTCTTGTCCACTTGAAAGGCTTTGGTGAGAACTTCGGGAGAAATTGAAGGATTAGATCCGAATACAGCATTTGCAATAGTGATTACTCCTGGATTTTGGCTGCTAAGACCAGCAATGGCAACAGCATTGCCATAACCCACATTCAATTGGAAGTGAATTAGACCAATTGGGAACACAAAGACATCTCCTTTGTTGAGTACTTTGGTGATGAGACGGTTTTGTGGGTTGGATGTAACAAAACCAACATAAAGAGTTCCCTCTAAGACTACAAGGATCTCAGTACCTCGAGGGTGAGTGTGAGGAGGGTTTAAGCCTTTAGGTGCAAAGTCAATGCGAGCAAGAGATATGCCTAGAGTGTTGAGTCCTAGTATCTCATTAACAGTAACAGGAGTTACTTTTGAGCCAAGTGGGTTGGATGTGTTTCCTTGCTTGAGTGCAGGAAAGAAGAAATCATTTGCAGTGACAAGCTTTGGATCCTTGCAGAATTTTCCATTTACAAACACTGTAATCAAATTAAGAAGAAGAAAATGTTCATTACTTCATCTGCATAGCATTAGAGTCGTTTCTAAAGTGAATTCAAGCAAGAGAAAGAAGGTACATACCACCATTCTTGGTATCATTAATAGCCACACAGAAGTCCTGCAGTGGGCTGGGATCAAAGGCAAAGGCACCTGAAGATACAAAAGCCAAGAGGGCACCAAGGAATAAGTAACTAGCCTTCATGTTGTCTACCTTTTAGCAAATCCTGTTTTGTGTATATTTGAGTTTGATGGGTGATATTCTTGCATCGTAACAAGGTCTATTTATAAGGAGAAGGAGTTGAAGTGGTCTATATAATTTTATTACTTGAACTAGTAGTCTTAAGTACTAGATATTATTTTATTTCAGTTGATGAATTATTCCTTACCAACTATGTGAAGCTTTTTTTGATTCCTTCTCAAGATTAAATTGTTATATATGTCACTTGTCAAAAGCTAAGTATATATTCCGATTGGTTGATATAGTCAATTGTGTGTATGTTTTTACAAACGAAAATAAGGTCTAAGAGTAAGACCAAGTTAAATTAGTTAATCTATCGATTAAAGTTGAATCAATTGATGAGTTCGACAGCATATGCTGAGCATATGAGGTTTGATACACATTATATGACTCTATTAACTTTTGCGTACCCTTGTCAAAAGTTGTTGGAAGCATAAGAGAATACAAAATTGGTTGGGACAGATCAAATGAGAATCATTCCAAAATATTATAAACAAGAAGGAAAGATAATGAATATTTCAGAATTGTGATCCTTATAGAAAGTTTAATTAGACAAAAATAAATTTAAGATAAGTCTTGTTATTGTGATTGAGTCTATCATTATAGCTACCGAATCATTTAGGGGAGTCTATATATATAGGAACTTTGACAAGGCATGTACTGCTGTCAATGAAGTTAAACAATATCCTTTGCGTTCTATTTTTGTTGTGTGTGAGTATTTGTACGTAAGTGACCTAACATGTCTATATTAACAGGCAAAGGAGCAAATAATGAAAACAAGTAATAATTCCAAGCGTCAGCACTCAAATTTGGTGGGGTTAAAAAAATAAAAGTAAAAATTGAAAATAAAAATTAAAAAAAATTAAAAAAAAGCCTTTTTATTTTATCATTTGTGAAAAATAATTGAAAAAATAATAAGTCACTTCATTTATAATATTATTTTTGAGCTCAATCTTGATACAACTTATTAGCCTAAATAAAAAGAGTAAAAGTGATAAAATGCCTGAATTAAAGACAAGTCCATAGTATCACTCTAAAAAGAAACCTAATTCATTGTTATAAATACATAAGTGAATAGAGACAAAAGAAGAGGAAGCTAAGGCAAACACAAAAATAAAATGAACAAAAAATGAGACAAATACTAGCAAAAGAGGTGAATCTAAGAGAGGAACTCAGAAAAGAAGGGAGAGGCTAGAAAAAAAAAGTGACAGTTAGGGAAGCATTTGAAGGTAAAGGAAGGAAAGATCTCATTTATTCTTGGTTTCACTTCTTGTACAGGACAAAGGTAAGGTCCCTCACACTTTGTGCATTCCTAGTTTGCTTTTGTTATTTCACCATGGTTGAACTCCCTGTGTTTTTTTTTTTAAGTTGATTTTTTTCTACTACTACGCGTAATATGACTGAGATTGAATGCATGCCTTGTTATGTTTGGAGCCTAGGTGAAGAAGTTGCTGTTCTTTGCCTGTACGTTGTGAAAGAATATCTTGTGGCAAGATGAGTTGTAGTTTAGTCTTCCAGCCATAGAGGGATAGGAATGCGTTAACTTTTTTTTTGGTCTGTGGTATTCTCTTTGATTATTTGGGTACCTATTTGGCCTTATGTTTTTAATAATGGGATGCAAGACTATTTGTTGAGTGCTGATGATATAAAGCAAGTTATTTCATTTCTTTTGTTTTATTGGGGTTGATTAATTGGCTGAAAATTCAAACTTTTGCCCAAGCCTTCCCTTTTACGTAGGTATCTTGATTCTGTCAATTACCATTCTATACTTATTTTGAATATTTTTCTCTTAAAATTAATTAAATTGATATTAATTAAATAATACACACGTTCGTCTTTTTTGCTATTTGATGAATCTTGAAAATAAATTAACAAAGATTAAAAAACAAAATAAAAAATCCGTATTTAGTGATCTTGAGGGGTCAAGTACTCACTTGTCAAGTTTTTTAAGGTTATTTTGTGGACTAGTGTCATGTTCAATCTCACTTAAGACTCAAATTTTGTTAGAATAAAATAAATTAAACTTTGGCTAGTGGTCTCAAAGGGACTAATACCCACTGATCAATTTTCTTTAGGATGGCTCTGTAGGTGTAGTATCATGTTCCATTCCAATTAAGACTCACTAACAAATTCACTTTTCAAATCATTTTTTGTTAAAATCAAATTAACCATTTTTTAATAAAATTAAGTAAATCAGTTTTTAGATCAACTGTTACACAATAATTTTATTTTTTGAAAGAATTATATGGCTTTGAGTTCTTCATTGTACTTGATGATCTACGTAGACACTCACGGCAAGTCAAAATTATAAACATTTTATTAAATTTTTATTTTTATTTTCTTATGAGTTTGTAAATATTTTTAATTTAGTCTTTGATAATTTTTTTTCAACTTGTAAATATTTTAATTTTGTCAAACCTATAAATATTTTAATTGAATTTCAATCTTTATTTCCTTCCAAACTTGTAAATTTTTATAATTTAATCTTTGGTCTTATTGTCTATCTATTTGTAATATTTTAATTCATTTTGATATTTTTTTTATTGCTTGTGAATATTTTAATTTGTTTATTTTTGTGTTTTGATTTTTAATTATTGATTTACTCATTTATTTATTGTTGTCATTAAGTATTTGTTTAATTTATGAGGTAAATTAAATATATTTAGGTTATAATTAACTCACACAATTAATTTTAATGTAACCATTTTAAGACGGATGTATTAGAGATGCAGTAAGATTAAGTTTCTACCATTCCCTGTGCTTAAATAGACTCTGAATCCAACTTTAGACTCCAAATCCAACTTTGATGTGCAAATCATTTTTAATATTTTAAAATGATTTTTTCAATTTTTTCCTAATCAAATAGAATTAGTGGCGACTCTTCTTAAAATTTATTTTTTGGAAATCAAATTGTTACGCTCATTGTGGTGCCCCACTCTGGGCCGTTGTGACACCAAGAAATCTGCAATATTAGTTACATGCAGATCATTAGCTGAAATAAACAAATAGAGGAACTTAATTTTGAATACAGAGTAAGACTTTCTTTAGAACAATGAAGCACAAAAGGTTAAGAATATAATATTCAAGCATGGCATGTACGAATACTTTTTCTTGGTTACAATATTTTTGAATGAGAAGGGCACTAGTTTTTGAGCAATAACGTATACAGAACTTCGTTTGCTCAGCATACGTTGTAGAACTTATCAACAGATTCAACTTATAATCAATAGACCTGGTAATTTAGTCCTTGCTGATTGTAAAAATATACACACAGTTGACTACATCATCCATTCGGTATTATCCTTTAGCTTTTTCTTTTTCTCTTTTGTGTGAACGTTGTTATATATGTTCTCTTTTGACAAAGTTGCCTGTGACAATTTGATCTTGTGAATAAGAGGAGGGGGGGGGGGAAGCTACATGTAGTTGTTAAAATTATTCTTTAACAAGCCTGGTTTTCCCTTAGTCTTTGCAAATTATAAAATACTATGCATTTGGTACACAAGCATAACATACGAAAACCTCATGTTTATTATTAGTATCAGCATGTCTTTGAAAAGTCAAATTTCAAGAAGAGACAGATTCAACTTCAAACACTAAACAAACCTGATGTTGCATTAGTCCTTGCTAATTATAAATTACTATTGACTATATCAACCAGTTGGTATGTATACTTTTGACAAGTGGCATGTGCCAATTTAACTTTGAGAAAGAAAGAAGAATAGGTTGCGCGTAGTTGTTAAAGAATCGTTCATCCAATGTCCAACTAATTAATAAAATATGAACTACGGCTTAAGACTTGCTAAGTCTTTATATGCTTAATGTAAAATGTATAGACCAGTCACCAGTTCAATGCTTCCTGCTTATAAATAGAGATTGTTTGCATTGCCACAATCTCACCCTTCATAAACTAGCAAATACAAAGAGCTAGACTTGCTACAAGGAAGAGACAATATGAAAACTGCTAACTTAATCACTCTTTCCCTCTTGGCTTTGGCATCTGCTGGTGCCTTTGCTTTTGATCCCAGCCCTCTGCAAGACTTTTGTGTGGCTATCAATGATACCAAGACTGGTGGTATGTTACTAATATTAGATACTATGCATTTGCGCATTGGTTAATTATATATATGATGCAGCAAATGATTTTTTTCTTATAAATTTGTTTACAGTGTTTGTGAATGGCAAATTCTGCAAGGACCCAAAGCTTGTCACTCCAAATGATTTCTTTTATCCTGGACTCAAGCAAGGAAATACATCAAATCCTCTTGGTTCGAAAGTGACTCCTGTTACTGTTAATGAAATATTAGGACTCAACACTTTGGGCATATCTCTTGCTCGCATTGACTTTGCACGTAAAGGCCTAAATCCTCCTCACATTCACCCTCGAGGCACTGAAATCCTTGTAGTCTTAGAAGGTACTCTTTATGTTGGTTTTGTTACATCCAACCCACAAAATCGTCTCATCACCAAAGTACTCAACAAAGGAGATG
Organism: Styphnolobium japonicum; assembly: GCA_023212625.1. Classification (NCBI taxonomy): domain Eukaryota; kingdom Viridiplantae; phylum Streptophyta; class Magnoliopsida; order Fabales; family Fabaceae; genus Styphnolobium; species Styphnolobium japonicum. The sequence goes on along the minus strand of JALBWW010000005.1, from coordinate 29,910,988 downwards.
TCTTTGTGTTCCCAATTGGTCTTATTCACTTCCAATTAAATGTGGGTTATGGAAATGCTGTTGCTATTGCTGGTCTCAGTAGCCAAAACCCAGGAGTTATCACCATTGCTAATGCTCTATTTGGATCTAATCCTCCCATTTCTCCGGAAGTTCTCACCAAGGCTTTTCAAGTGGACAAGGAAGTAGTGGACTACCTTCAGAAACAATTCTGGTGGGACAACAACTAGAATATAATTAGAGATTGAAATATGAAATATTAGTCAATTTATATTGTTACTTACTTTTGGGTTTGTTTTATGCAACCATATTATTTAGATAACTAGAAGAACAGAATATGTTGCATTCTTCAATATACCATGTATTATTCATGTTTGAATCTATCGAATAAAATTATGTGATTTCTTAACTACTGTTCGTTTGTGTGGGTATTATGAACACATAGGTCCACAAATGTTTCAATTTAATATATCCAATACGTCCTTTGAAAGTGCTCCAACCACATGGAATGACAGGTTCACCACTACTTTGTACTATGCATGTCTAATGCTGTGATTTTTCAAGGGCGTATTTGTGTGTGTTGATGTAAACAATGTACGTACATGGCACTTACGACACCAAGTTGATAGCGAGCTCAAGTTCATTTTGTCTGAAGAACTGGCTATTTGCATCAAGGCCATGTGATTTAGCATGAGGAGTTACTTGTTTTTGTTACACCTCTTGCTAAGTAATTGCTAAAGCTGAGGAAAGACCAATCACTTTAACAAGAATTAGTTTTTAATAATAAGTAACAAGAGCAACAAATATATCCCGTTATATATATATATATATATATTCAAATATTTAATCTTATTATTTGGGTATGCTTGTGAGTTACAAAAGAAAAGGAAGAGGAGGATTTCAAGGGAAAAGAAGAGGAAGGAAATGAAAGAGAATGTAACCTGATTAAATGACTCATTATTTTTATTTGGATATTTAAAACAAATAAGAGAAAGGAAATGAAGAGTTAAATTAAAATAAATAAGCATTTATAATATATTTTAGAAAATATGCAATTTACTAATATAATCTTTAAAGTAACACTGGATAGTTTCTTCTCTAAAACCCTTCAATCTAGGAGGACTAAAAAGAAGTGTTAAAAGATTTTGAAAATTTAATTGAAAGTTCCTAATTTAATCCCACAAGCTCTCCAATCCAAGAATTTCCATTGCTTGTCTCGAGCTTATATATCCACAAGTCAATATTGTTTTCAAATAATTTGCTCACAAAGCGGTCACATAAATTAAAGGGCCAAATAATGGTTTAAAGTGAGCTAGCATATTTGAAGAAACTAAAACAATGCAAGAACAATTTAACAAAGAAAAAACAAACAATGCAAGAAGATAGCATGATCAATGAAAGAAGTCATGTAAATTATTAAGAAAACAAAGGAGTTTTCCTTTCATGTAAAATAAAAGCTTAAAGAAAGACAATCCCAATACTTCGCACCATAGATAAGAATCTGCATTGCTAGGCTTCTATTTCTGTTCCCCCCCCCCCCTCCTTTTTGTTTTTTTTTTGTTTTTATCACATCCAAACCTTACTTATCCAAGAACAGAGATCAGAAAAAGGATCCTACTCATGTCATCTCTCCTTCTCACTTATTCATTCACTTATCAACTCACATAGGCACACTTATCATTCTTAGCAGTATGACCATTTTTCTTAGCAAGATACTAATTAAGAAAAGCATGGCAAAAGAAAACGATCATATTTATTTTTCATAGGCACTTAAAACAAAAATAAAGATCAATGCCAAAGATAATCACCAATAAGAATCACATACACCATAAGAGAATAAAACTAAGATGGAAACGATGAAAGTTGCTAGTGACTTCAAGGGAAACAGACACGCAATTGAGCAAGCTAGTATCAGTAACTGATGAAACCCCATAAGCACATGAGGTCATGAGCAATCTCATTCATAGGATTATGACAAAATGCCATGGAATAAACTTGAATATATTCCAGCATACCGAGAAGAATATTTTCAAGAAACAGAGGAAGCCTACTTTAGCCATCCAACCAACATAATCTAAGTGACCCATTCTCTGCCAAGAGGGGTTGAGTAACCTGGTTAACCTTCCATTTATGACAATTACATAACTAGAGTTTGAATTCAGGAGTAACTCGTTAGTAGGTTATTTATAATCACACCTTAAAATGGAGAGAGTTTCTCTCACCCCAAACTTTTTTCGTATCAAAAAGAAAAGAAAAAAATCGACCCATTCTCTTACCAATTTGTACTTCTGCCCTCTGCTACCTGAACTTGAACAAAATGTAGCTGGTTTTCAATTACTCTAAAAATCCCAGTGACTGAACAAAATGTGTTTTTGCTTGAATTTGAGTGACTGAATCATAACTTACAAAATCCTCACTTGGCCTCAAGATCTTGTAGGTTCTTTAACTAGAATTTCTGTATCTGTTTAGCTTTCAAATTCATTATTTTGCTACTATTTTAATGATGTCGACTAAACTTTGATTTTTTTTTTCGAGAGTAGGAGAATTTGTGGTTGACACAATTCAACCCCTTTTGTGTTGATTTAACCTTCAAGGCACACACAAGTATATATATAATAAAGCCTTATTTTATTCAAATAATCCAAATATCAATACAACGTACATCGAACCTTGCATTTTATTTTATTCTTGTAAATATCCCAATATGGTTGCCTTAGGTAAAGGCAGAAACAAAACTAACAATTCAAATAATTTAATGGTTCGTATACATACTGCAACCTCTAGTTCTATTCTAGTTGTTGTCCCACCAGAATTGCTTCTGAAGATTGTCTACTACTTTCTTGTCCACTTGAAAAGCCTTGGTGAGAACTTCTGGAGAAATTGGAGGATTAGATCCAAATACAGCATTAGCAATGGTGATAACTCCTGGGTTTTGGCTACTAAGACCAGCAATGGCAATAGCATTTCCATAACCCACATTCAATTGGAAGTGAATGAGACCAATTGGGAACACAAAGACATCTCCTTTGTTAAGTACTTTGGTGATGAGACGGTTTTGTGGGTTGGATGTAACAAAACCAACATAAAGAGTACCCTCTAAGACTACAAGGATCTCAGTGCCTCGAGGGTGAGTGTGAGGAGGGTTTAAGCCTTTAGGTGCAAAGTCAATGCGAGCAAGAGATATGCCTAGAGTATTGAGTCCTAGTATCTCATTAACAGTAACAGGAGTCACTTTTGAGCCAAGTGGGTTGGATGTGTTTCCTTGCTTGAGTGCAGGAAAGAAGAAATCATTTGCAGTGGCAAGCTTTGGGTCCTTGCAGAATTTTCCATTCACAAATACTGTAAACAAATTTAAAAGAAAAATCATTTATTGCTCATAAATATAATTGGCAAATGTTTAAATGCAAAGTACCTAGTAAGAAAAACGATAAGGTGCTTACCACCACTCTTGGTGTCATTGATAGCCACACAAAAGTCCTGCAGAGGGCTGGGATCAAAGGCAAAGGCACAAGATGCCAAAGCCAAGAAGGCACTGAGGATCAAGTAACCAGTCTTCATGTTGTCTCTAGCTTATTTTTTAGCAATAGCAGCTGTAGATTTGCTTGTGTACGTGTATGAGGGGTGAGATGTTCGCAATGCAAACAATGTCTATTTATAAGCAGGAGGCATTGAACTGGTCTATATTTTTACTTACAAACAACATATAAAGACCTAGTAGGTCTTAATTAATGCTGTAGTTAATATTTTATTAGTTTGACAATGAATGAATCGTTCTTTAACAACTACGCGCTACCTATTCTTCTTTCTTCTTCAATGTTTCAAATTGGTACATAGGACTTGTTAAGAAGTACAAGTTTTACCCATTGGCTGTTATAGTCAATTGTATTTTTGTATAGCAATTTATAATTAGCAAGGACGACTAATGGAAAACAAGCTTGTTTTGTGTTTGAAGTTGAATCTGTCTCTTTTCATGAAATCTAAGTTTTCCACAACATATGCTGATAAAAATATTAAACACAAGGACTATGGGAACATTAGGCTTGTTTATAGTTTGAAGTTGAATCTGTCATTTCAAGAAATCTAAGTCTGATTTAGTCCCAAAACATAAGCTAATAATAACATAAAACATGAGGTATTTTTTTGTGTTACCGTTCTAACACTTTAGTGCTGATGTCAAGCGCCGTTGGAAGCAGAAGAAAGTATGAATTGGTTTTGTGAACTTAATGCGAATCCGTCAAAATTGACTCAACATATCTTTTGCCCCATATAAATAAATAAATAAATAACATATCTTTAATCCTTTCAGACTAGCATCTATATCATCAAAGACTTCAATTGCTAGTACGGAGGACCCCCCCCACCCTTTTTCTCTTCTTATTTTTGGTAAACAAGAAATATTTAATCCTTGGTGTGATAAGTACATGGATGCAAAGCGTCAATGAAATGATACATCTTCTTTTGATTTTCTTAGAGAAAAGGGTTTTTGGATACAACTTTTGAGCTTGACTTGTGCTTTATCAATATACTATTATATAAAATATAATCTATGTAACTAGGTCAATATCACGTATTATTTATTTGTGAGCTTTTTTTTTCTTTCAAACTTTTGTTCCTTTAATGTAACTTTGTCATCAATTTAACAATCTTATTTTTTTAATTGATAACTAAATGAGATTTGAACTTATCCTGATATTTAAATATGAATTTAGTCATTAATTAAATAGTCTCATTTTTGAATTGAAGATTAAATGAGATTTGAACTTATATATATTCTAACATTTCCAAGATTATATGATAATATCCTATCACACATATTATATTCGATTTTTTAAAAGTTTTGAAAATCATTTGAACTTCTATACTGTATGCCTTACTTTTTCATTGACTTTTCAAACAAGAGAGGTTATTTAACTATAACACATTACTCTTATACTATATTAGTCTAAAACTCATGCATTGCACGAAACATTAAAAACAAAAAAAAATCTTCACAATACTTATATAAAGTAATATGTTATGTGAAAAAATTATTTTGAAACTTTGGATCAAATCAATCGAAAATAATCAAAATGAAAGAAATGTTCACAAACAGATAATTTAAAATATAACTCTTTACAATTTTATAAAAGAATTAATTTTTATTCTATTTCCCCCAATGGATTGTCTAGACTGTGCGCCAAGTCCTCTATGTCTTATTGCATATGGCAGACTATCATAATCAAAATGAATTCCTAAATTTTGAACTCTTACTGAAATCAATTGAGTTGCAAAAACAAAATCCCTAAATAAGGAGTTTCCAAAGTTACAGTACTAAAGCCTAAACTTGTGTATCTCGTTTTTGATTCAATTTCAGTAAAGAAGGATTTTTTCTCTTGTAAGTTCCAAATTTCATATGTTTTGGTCTTGAAAGTGCTTTAATTGGAAATTTCTCTTAGTAAGTATTGGTATGAGATTGTTTGTGAGGGCTTTTTTTTTTTCCCTTTCAAGAAACTGATTTTACAGCAATCCATTTGGAAGGAAGATTACCCATTTTGTCATGGAGGTAGTATTCACCAGACCAGTTGCATGGTGTGGAGAGAAAAGAAAGAATGATTAAAGGGACATTCTTATATACACTTGCTCTATTTATTTAAGGTGTGTTGTATTTGTCTTGGGTAATTTTTGCAAATTATTATTGTTTATAAATTTTCCCATTGTATTTAATATTTGGAATTTTTTAGATGCTAAAACTAAATTATGATTAGTACTTAAAATTTTAATTTCTTATACATTAACATATTTTTAAGTGCCAATATAAATACCTCTAATAAAATAAAATTAACTAAAATAATTTTTAAATTACTTTGTCAAAATTACAACTTTCAGTTAGTGTTTTCTTTGTAAGAGCATATTTGGTCACAAAAGTCTTCAAATAAGATACACTGAATGTTTTTGTGATTACCATTTTTTATGTTATTAAATGGTTGAAAATAAATTTAAAAAATTAGATTGAAATATGATTTTTCTTACCCAAAATCGCCTAGTTCAATGACTATCATCTTATTTGATTTTCTATTACATTCAAATTTTTTACTACCACCAATTTCTGTGAGGACACCAATAACATTTAGGCCCCGTTTGACGTACAAAATTGAGCTTGGAATTGAGCTTTGGAATTGGAATTTGACCTCTCAATTCCAATTATCTTGTTTGGTATGTATATTAGAATTAAAATTCTAATTCTAAGTTCAATTCCATGGAATTGAAAAATAACTAGTTTATACTACTCTTAATTTTTAGTTTAAACCTTAAAAATTTCAATTTCAAGCACTAAGAATTTTTTTTAATATTAAAGGATAAAAGTTAAAAACTATCCAACAACCATTGCCGCTCGTAACACTGACGTGATCCGACAATGTTGCCGACAGCGTGCTCCAGCAACGTTGTCCACCATGCCTCTGACTTGCTAGCTGCACTTCCTCCGATCACTAGCGTCAGCGTCTTGCAATCATCTTTGTCAATAATGTCATTAGTTTGGCATCCATTGCGAATGTTGTAATACAACAATGCAAGCTCTATTGATTTTTTTTATAATTTAAAATTATTATTTATTAATTTAAATTTATTTATTATATCTTTATAAATTCTTGAAAATTTATTCAAATAATAAAATTTCAGTTTAGTTCAAAATTACAATTCTAAAGTCTCAATTCTTTAATTGTCTTAAATAAAAAAATTAAGATTCTTGTTAATTTCAAATGGAATTAAAATTAGAATTCTAAACTATAATTCCAATTCTGTTATCAAAGTGAACCCTTAATTTGCAATGACCAATTTAAACATGAAATACATGAAATGGAGTAAACACGCTTGCACAAAACACATAATAAAAAGGAGGATTGACAAAGCTTACTAACTAAATTATTATTTGATTCATTCATAATTAAGATTTCGTGGATAGACATAAAATTGAATGCAAAAAAAGTGATACTCGGGTCTTCAACTTCGTTCAAAGAAGTATGAAATTGAAAGTTGATTTTATACTCATGATTTGTAGCTCAAAATTTCCATTGTTAACAACAATTTCAAAGAATGACATCATGAAAACTTTACCTTCTATATGGAGGCCTGAATCCTCCCTCCCTAACATTTAAAATAATTTTTAAATAGAATGCATTGAACAAATATAATGTGATTAATGAATATGAAAAATCATATAATAAAAATATTAAGAAAAGACAAATTATGTTGCTACTTATTTTGTCATCCATAAGAATCATCTCAAGGCTATTAGGTATGTTTGGATTGATGAGATTAGGCAAGGTCCACATGTGAAAAATTCTTACTTTAAGCTTTCATGAATCCTTTGAAGTATTGATATCATTAATGAAGTCATGTTGCCTACCCATATCGTGTTGCTTACCAAGTTGATATGTTGTTGACGAGTCTAATGAGCACATATTACCAACTTGTAAATTGTCATCTATATAAAGTTTTTACATGAAGAAATTGTTAATAACTACTTTTGAATTACTTTTAATTTTAGAATCCTTTTGGTTTTGTTATACAAAATATTGGTGAACGTTTTAGAGATTGTGACTTTTGGTTTTTTTGTTTAATGATGGATTTAGTAAGAGTAATAATATAATATTTAATTTGATATTCATGATTGTTTCTGTTTTATAGGATATTGGTGGTTGTTATGTGGCTTTTGTTGTTCATACATTTATGACTGTTTAATTTAGTTTCATATATTTGTTTATAGTAAGGAGTGTGAAATGAGAATACATTTTGGCACTTGTGAATTGTCATTTTTATAGTCAATTTCAAATTGGTGAGTAAATATATTAATGGTTTATTTATTTAATTTAGATTCTTATCACTTTACATATAATGATGGCTTTTGATCTATTTATTTAGTTTACATTTTTATTACTTTAAACATGACTGCTTTTGTAGTGATGAATTCTTTGTCAATAATGACATGAATGTTTATTATTATCAATTAATGATCAATCAAATTTAAAAGTGACATATGGTAAAAATTTTAATGATACACTTGTCTAATTGTGAGATATTTAAAGATGACATATGTTACAATTGTCTAATTATAATATCTTTAAAAGTGATACATGACACAATTTTACTTAATGGTCTTAACTTATATATATATATATATATATATATATAGAGAGAGAGAGAGAGAGAGAGAGAGAGAGAGAGAGAGATTAATTGAAAATTCATGAATACCTTTATATCTTATTTTTATTTTATGTGTCTTACCATAAAATATAAAGTAAATCCTTTTAATTAATATTAATTAACTCTTTATGTTTACATATTTTTTAGGAAAAATTTATTTTTTAATGTTTGAAAAGTCTAAATGCTAACATTGACCTAATTATTTTCAGAAAATATTTTATTCACATACAATTAGACTAAATTTCTAACCAAAAAATACAATTAGCATTGATTTATTAAATGATTTACATTAACAAAAAAAAAATTTCTTTGAAAACATTCAGATAATTTTTTTTTATTTTTTAATTCAATATTTCAAGAAAATATTAAAGTAAATTGCAATAAATTTTTCTAGAAGAATATATTTAATATTAAAGTAAACTTTTACAACCATTTCATGCTATATACTCTTAGGCGTTGACGTGGACTTCTACAAACAATTCTAATATATAGATCAAGTGTTAATGTAGATCTTGTGAACGTACTGCATGAAATCTTCTATACATATAATCAACAATTTTAATCATTGTTAACCTTTTTGCTTTTATGTATGTAGTAGTTCGTGACTGTTGCCATTTGAGTAACTAATATTTAAAATTTTTTAAATACTTCTATGAATTTTATGTCATCCATCGACCAATTATAATTATAATTTGAAAAAAAAATTATAATTCCAATTTTAGCTACTCAATTATGATAAAATATTAACATATATATGATTTTTAAAATATATTTTCTCGAAATATAAATACTAGAAGATATTATCTTCAATATTATTTTATTACCTAGCATGTCATAATAATAAAATTTAGAAATTCAATTTACAAAAGGTTAACTAAAAATATTAATATGCAACGCAAGGCTTGAATGACTAGTTGTTATAAAAATTAAAGTAAAATACAAATTAGCCCCTTAAGTTCAGGTCATTTTCACGTTTGGTACATAAAGTTCATTTTGTGACACGTTACCCCTTTGAACTTTGGTTAACCATGAAACTATTTAGTGGATGTAAATTTTAACGGTTAGTTGCTCACATGTCACACATGTGACATTCTTCATTATCTCATTTCCTTTATTTCATCCCTTAAAAACAGAGAAAGAAAAGTGATTGCTCATGAGAAAATGTAATAGACATTTGGATGGATGGTACAATATTATTCACTTTGAAAACCTATTGCGGTGATGTTCTTGTTCTTTCCCTTCAAGACAAAACCTACCATGAAGCTAGCCTCCACGCAACATCACACCTAGCATCTTCAGCAGTTACTAAACCGAACATCCAAGGCTTATTAGGAATAGAACTTTCCAGACACCATTCTTTTCCTTTCAAGTATTGTCCTTTTTCAGGGTAAGTATTTATTTAAATGTAATTTCTTTCATTTTGTGTGCAATCTTTGATGCTTCAGAGAGGAAAGCTAGCATATTAATTGTCAGATCCCCGTTGTTTCTATGTTTTTAAGGGATGAACCAAAAGAAAATGAGAGAAATAAGAAGGTTACATGTGTGGCACATGAGCAACTAACCGTTAAAATTAACACATACTTAATAGTTTTATAGTTAACAAATTTTAGGGGGGGTGATATGTCACAAAATAAACTTTATGTACTAATTTACTAAACATGAAAATGACCTTAACTTCGTCATGGGATAATCAGTATTTTATCCTAAAAATTAATATATTTAAAAAATAAAATAAAAGAAATCGATTGCTTCCTTTTGACTCCAACGGGTAGGAAGCCTTGTGAACTGAAAGTCCATAAGGTCATCTGACATTTAGATGTGATAATATAGCCTTAGCACTTAATAATATGGAGTTAAACCAATAGTATCATTTAAAAGGATAGTATTATATATATATATATATATACTAAAAATTATTTTAAATAGGTTAAATTAGTATGTATGCTCCTATATTTTTTTGGAAAAATTCAAATATGTTTCTATATTTCAAAAATATATAATTAGGTTCCTATAATTTAAAAAAATAATAATTAGGTCTCTACCATTAGAGTATTATTATAAATTTCTAATGATAAGTTGGATTTACATACCATATTGAAAATGTTTTGGTACTATAGGAACCTCGTTTCAAATTCACCACTTTTACATAATATGTTACGGGTTTCAATTTTAATGCGATTTAGCTATCCATTTTTTTCAAGTCATTTATCGTTATTTATAATGTGCATGATAAAATAAGACATTTAAAAAATTAGAACAAAAATATAGTTTCAAATAATATAAGATCAATTTAATTAATTTAAAAAATAACATATTATTAAATAGGTAATCATTCTTATAATAGATGATATAGGGTACTAACATATTCCTTACCTGTAATTAATTAAGCTTATGTTTAATTAAAAAAATTAATATGTAAGTCCTTAAACTTGTTGAGAATGTTTAAATATATTCTTATATTTTAAAAGTTTATAATTAGATCTCTATCATTAGAGCAATGCTAAATTTCTAATAGTATGATGAATTTAGAAACCCAATTAAAAAAATTTAAAACTATAATGACTCAATTATAAAATTTAAATTATAAAGACTTATTTAAATTACTTGGAATGATATAAAATGCATAGATTAAATAATATGATAATTTAAATGAGTATTACTACATCATCAATCAAATTTACAAAGTAAAATTAAGGTGAAAACAATTATATTAAATTGTAAACAATTAATTTTCAATTTAATTTTATGATCCTAGATTTCTAAAATTTAATTCATAACTTAATAAAGAAAACATTATATTATATACTTTAGATAAAATTTTGGTACAAATCTAGCATTATTGAAAAAAAAAAAAAAACTGTTGGCAAGGTACTGAGGACTAGTTTCCTTCATCTCTTGGAAGCAGAAGCCGTGTTGTGTTGACTTGCTTGTGAACGGTCAAGGATGTTAATGGAGTCTCTTTCACTTCGTTCCCATGCCATCCCAAGGTTATTCCTGCTTTGTTCGCTATTCCCTTTTATTCTCCCATTCATTTTTTGGATACCCACTTTCTTTCTCATCGAATAGTACATTTCAATATATATATATATTTTTGCCCCATTGGTTTTGTTCTCTTTGCTGTTATAGATTTCCTGCAAGTGAAACAGGAACAAACCCGAGATGGGCACCCTTCAAATCCTCGAATTTTCTCAGTTGTTCTGCAAAGACTCGAAATTTAAGCAGTTTTTTGTGTTTGAGCGCTCAAAACGGAGGCTTTAGAGAAAACTCTGGTGGGGTTGGTCGTGGAGATGCAGTGATCATTGTGGATCATGGGTCGCGTCGCAAAGAGTCTAATCTCATGCTTAGTAAGCTAAACCCAGTTGTTGTTTTATTAACTGATACATAAATTTTTTTTTTCTTTTTTGAAAATTGTTTTATAAAATGGGTTTTGTATTTGGGAATACTTTAATTTGATGTCTAACTGTTGTCTTGTTTTAAATGTCAGATGAATTTGTGAAGATGTTTAAACATAAAAATGGGTACGAGATTGTGGAGCCTGCTCATATGGTAATTTTCTGTAATCTGTTGAGTTTTTCTTCATGTTAAGTTGAGTTGAGAAAGACAAAATGAAGATGGAATATGAATGATAATAGACAGATACTTGAATTTCAGTACTAGCTATGAGCAATTGGGCATTTCTTGCCTCAATTTATGGATAAAACTTAATTGGTCTATTTTTTTTATCTTGCTAGCATGCGAGTTAGTCTGGCTTTATCTTAGGCTCTTAGCATTTTTCTTAGGTTGTTTGGCATGCACAATAGAACATGCGTTTCCTTCATGAGGAAAAATAGTTAAGCTTCTTACCCTTTCTTTGATGCTCTCATCAAGTAGCTAGATTTGGTTCATAATTTTTCTTTCATTTTTTTAGAGATGGTGAAACATGAAGATTCTATGAATGTATGTATATATAATAGAGCTACTATTTACTATTGCAAGGAACCCTTCATGAACCAATTTGTTCTGTTCCGTCACCCCCCCTTCTTTTACAAAAAAAAGAAAAGAGAAGAAAAGAAAAAACAACAGAAAAAAGGGACAAAAGATTGAATCAAATGGTTCTATTTCTGTTTGAAGTGTATCTTTTCTTGTGGGGCTCAGTCCAAACTAGCCTCTTGGCATGAGGGAACAGGTGGAGCTGAGCTGAAAGAAGGCTACGAATTTCATTTACCATTTCTGATGGAGTAGAGTGTTTTAGAAGATGCTTATTATTGTTTAGGATTTGATGGTTACTGATAAATTAACTATCAAAATTACTAAAATGGAATTTATATCAACATGTGGTAGATTTCTAGTAAAACATTATACTTCTCCATTTATATTTAGCGTGTTTTATAAGTTTAAAACTAATAGTGAATATGGTGGAAATTAAATTGGTGCACTCTTTTGCTTTCTCATTATTATAGATTTTGGATCATAGACAATATGGGTTTGGATTCTGTTGAGATTTGCTGAGATTCTGTTGAGATTTGTTTTGATTAGGTGTTGATTTTACATTATTTGTTTCCATGTATATATTATCTCCTTTAATTGTACACACCATAGTTTAGGAAACTGATGTAAATACTGATTTTCATATCCCTAAAATCAAGGGATGTAGTCTGTAATAATTATTATAAATTCAGCAGCTGAGAGTCATTGCTCTCAAGCAATTCAGTCCAAAACCCTAGTGTCTCAAGTTGGTATCAGAGCCCACACTCCGTGGGCTTGATCAAACGTCCCTCTTTCCCAAAACAGTCAACCCCCTTTGCTAGCCGTCCCGTCGTCCGGCCACAGTTCGGCCTGGAACGTCGGCCCTAGCTCCAGAAATCGTCGTCGGTCCCCGTCACCTCGTCGGCACCTCCTCTGTCACTTTTGGGGGGTGGTCACCCAAGTCAGTCATCCACTCACCTCGTCCATACCTCACCCTCTTCAATGGCTTCCACGTTTGAATCTTCCGCTGCAACGTCCGATGCAAGTTCTGGTACCCCTAACCCATCTTCACACAACAAGACTCCTCTTTCTTTTGTCTTCTCTGGGAGCCCGTCTATAACCTCGGAGAAGCTCAACGGAAAGAACTACATGGACTGGCAAACTGCTGTGGAAATTTGGTTCTTGGGGCAAGGCTCTCTGATCATTTAACCAAAAAGGCTGCAGATGTTAATGCAGCAGATCAAGATCAGTGGAAGAAGGCAGATTACCAGTTGGTTTCTCTTCTATGGCAGTCCATTGACCCGAAGTTGTTGGTTCACTTTCGCACCTATAAAACGTGTTATGACATCTGGAAGAAAGCTCGCAATATCTATTCAAATGATATCCAGCGTCTGTATGATGTGGTACACAACTTAGCCACGCTTCAAATGAAAGATAATGATCTCCCAACATTTTTGACCAAGGCTCAGTCTACTGTTAATGAAGTCAAGTTGCTCTTGACTGGTGATGATATGGAAAACAAGATTGATAACATGTGCATGGTGTTTATTCTTCATGGCCTTCACAAAGACTTTGAATCTGTCCGGAATCAAATCCTGACTAATCCCACTGTCCCTACAGTGGAAAACCTTATGGATCGCCTTCTACGGGTTCCCCCCCAGAAGCTATGACTGGAGCTGGTTCGGTTGCTGGGGCTGGTCCCCCTTCAGGTTCAGAATCATCTGCTTTTTTCTCCAATGCCACCAATCGTGGAGGTCGAGGCCGTGGCCGAGGAGGTCGTGGTTCTGGTAGTCGTCTACAGTGTTCCTACTGTAATCGCATGGGTTATACTAAAGACAAATGTTATTTTCTCATTGGATTCCCTGAGAAATCAGCCCATGTGTCACAGTCATAGCCTCAGGCTTCAGACAAGCAGGATGATAATTGGAATGATAATCAGAATGTCTTATCAGATGCTGAATTCAAGGAGTATTTACAGCTCAAAGCAGCCCAACAAGGCCAATCTTCAGCTACTGTAGCCTATACTAGTAATTCTACGGTTTGTCTCTCACAATCATTGTCTGTTGGATCCTGGATTTTGGATTCTGGTGCTTCTGACCATATAGCTGGTAATCCCTCTCTTTTCTCCACTATAACACAACCTAAAACATCACATTATATCACTCTTGCTGATGGCTCCAAGACAAAAGCCACTGGCATTGGTCACGCCACACCTCTTCCCTCCTTATCTTTAAATTCTGTTCTTTTTATACCTGGTTGCCCCTTTAACTTAGTCTCTGTTAGTCAACTCACTCGTAACCTTAATTGCTCCATCACCTTCACTGATAACTCTTTTTGCATACAGGACCGGAGTACGGGACAGCCGATCGACACACATATGGATCCCAATGTTAAGCTTATGCCAGATCAGGGGGAACCATACTCTGATCCAGGAAGATATCGAAGACTAGTTGGAAAGTTGAATTATCTCACTATGACTAGATCTGACATTTCCTTCGCTGTTAGTGTTGTGAGCCAATTCCTCAATTCTCCTTGTGAGAGTCATTGGGATGCAGCAGTTCGCATCTTGAGATACATTAAAGGTTCTCCTGGGAGAGGGCTAATTTATCAAAATAGAGGTTACACTGACATTATTGCTTACACAGATGCAGACTGAGCTGGCTGCCCAAGTGATAGACGGTCAACTTCAGGTTATTGTGTTCTCATTGGAGGCAATCTCATTGCATGGAAAAGTAAGAAACAAAATGTTGTAGCCAGATCAAGTGCAGAAGCGGAATATAGAGCTATGGCCCTTGCTACATGTGAGCTCATTTGGCTAAAGCAACTCCTTTCTGAGTTAAAATTTTGCAATATTGGGCCCATGAGCCTTATATGTGATAATCAGGCAGCCTTGCATATTGCCTCCAATCCCGTTTTTCATGAGCGAACCAAACACATCGAGATTGATTGTCACTTTATCCGCGAAAAGGTTACATCTGGAGAAATCACCACATCATTCGTGAACTCCAATGATCAACTGGCAGACATGCTCACTAAATCACTCCGGGTCCAAGGATAAAATACATATGTGACAAGCTTGATGCATATGACATATACGCACCAGCTTGAGGGGGAGTGTTGAGATTTGCTGAGATTCTGTTGAGATTTGTTTTGATTAGGTGTTGATTTTACATTATTTGTTTCCATGTATATATTATCTCCTTTAATTGTACACACTATAGTTTAGGAAACTGATGTAAATACTGATTTTCATATCCCTAAAATCAAGGGATGTAGTCTGTAATAATTATTATAAATTCAGCAGCTGAGAGTCATTGCTCTCAAGCAATTCAGTCCAAAACCCTAGTGTCTCAAGTGATTCTATTAGGAATGCCACCGTCATTGAAGAGATTCAATGATGCTTACTAAGTATGGAGAATAATATTCACTTCCTGGAGGCAATTAGAATGACTATGCAGATTTTTTGTTATTGGTAGTACTGTTAGTTTCTGCATTAACATAGGTTCAGATAAGTTTACCATTCTTTCTTTAAATGTACTTGAAACATACATTGTTCAGAATCTGTTTGAATTGAAACTGAGTAAGGGCTTTTTTATTTTTCTTAATAAAAATATTCTACATATGTTTTTAGGTTTCTATTGATGATTGTATATTGCACATTGACAAAGCAGGCTATTTATAACTGTCACTTATTACAAATTAAGTTATTGGGCCTTCAGCCTTGGAACTAGAAGTATACCTTAATTTGAAAGCTCTCCTTTTCCATGCTAGGTCAAGAAGACTTGAAACTCCTTGCACTTACAAGGAATGTGGTGTCTGTAGAGTAGGCTACAACAGTGATAGACAGGAACAATAACAATAGCAATAACAGAATTTTCTTTGTGCATTTAGCCCCATCTTTGCTTTTGCATTTTATGACACCCTTGTAACTAGAGGTCAAATTCTTGATGCTTCATAATATTTATACGTATTCAGGAATTAGCAGAACCATCAATAGGAGATGCCTTTCAATCTTGCGTTCAACAAGGTGCACACCGCATTATTATCAGTCCTTTTTTCCTCTTTCCTGGAAGGCATTGGAATCAGGTAGGTCTGCATAAAACTCTGTCCTACCTTTCTATAAATGGTCAATATGATTCTTTGACTTGATGAACATAGAAAGTGGCAAAATTATTAAACTTCACTATATTATGCAGGATATTCCTTCCTTAAGTGCAGAGGCAGCGAAGGAGCACCCTGGTGTGTCATACATTGTAACTGCACCCCTTGGGCTGCATGAGCTACTTGTGGTATGAATTCTCTTACTATTTTAGTTGATATTAACTGTCCTGAGTTGAGTTTTTTTAAGCACTCATTGAAAGTTGTTCTGTTTCCAAATTTCAAGTTTGATTGTATTTTTGCGATGGCCAACAACTTTGATTGGACTTAAAATTCCTAAAATATATCGTGTATCACAAATGTATATTTGCTGTTGATGAACATAATAAAAGTGGCAAAAGGATTTTTATTTCAAATAACCTTTTATGAACCAATTGGACTGTGTTTAATGGTTAGAAGGTTCTCTCTTTAGTATTCTTGATCATAGGGAGGCATGAATTCAAATCCCTTTGGTGTTAGGCTACTGCTTTAAGATAACTTTAAGCTATGCCAAGTGCTCTTTGGGCATCTGGTTCGTTTCCTTTGGGAATTTTTTGCTTTGCTCCTCATTTGTGACTAGGTTTCTTCCAATGGGGGGTTCGGGGTGAAGAACTGGATGTGAAAGTGGGAGGGGTACAATACTAAAATATCAAATAAGGGATCTATGTTGCATCATGTCTGTCATTTTGAACTTCAACAATCTTGTGCTGCAGGATGTTGTGAATGATAGGATTAACCATTGTTTAAAGCATGTAGCTGGAGATGCAGATGAGTGTTCAGTTTGTGCTGGGACTGGCAAATGCAGGCTCTATTAATTTATGAAACTAAGTTGTTTTGGGTACTCTTCCTACAAGGGGTAGATGAGTCTGAAAATCGAGGAAATCTGTAAATTGAGTTGCAACTGTTCTGAAGCCATGACTTTCATTGCACAAGTGAGGTCGTGTTGATGGATTCTTGTAGATCAGTTTTGCCTGTGCTAGGACTAGGAGCCAAAGCAGGAGGGAAGATTTAGTATGTCCAATCTCGACAATGGCTGGTTTCAGTGGCGAAATTGATTGTTCAGTGGGTGCTCAAGCCTATTCTTCTCGCCTGTGAGCAAATTCGTTCTTATCCACTATGTCATGCTTCCCAAATGTAGTTTAATTGGATCTGTTTAATAAAATAGTTCGATAAAATAATTTGAAATGCCACTAACACCAAAATGATCGTTTACAAACGTCAAGTTGTAACGTTATATATATAGTCTGATGCACTTGAACTTGGTACTGTTTGGTCCTTCATTGCTTTGAGGAGTTTACTTTCTTTTAGGTTTCTTATCTCATTTGCATTTCTCATTCCTTTAACGAACTTCTGCATAATGTATACGTATTTAACATTTATGCCAAAAGTTTCCCTTACCTAATTTCAAATCTTCAAGAAACTACTTATCTTTTGTCATCTTACTTGCATGAGCTTCAGTTTCATCTAAGGGCTCTGGAAAGGGGATCCTTTTTCTTTCTTTTTCTTTTTTTGGGTAGAAAATGTGTTAATAAGGATAAATTACTTTAGTACTACTGGTCAGTGTACCAGTGACATCCTCTCTCTCTATTTATTCGTGATTTGTACAAAAAGTCTATCTTATTTGTTCAATATTGCAAAGAGATTAGGAACTTTATCAATTGTATATATATTGTTTATTATATGCATATTTCTCCATTTATATCAACTCTATTTAAGATGAAAAAAATATAATATTTTGTTATTCATTTCAAACTTCGATATATTTTAAAAAATTTCCATATATGTAGGTACATGCATAGCAAAAAGTTCATAAATTTGTTTATATTAGTTTAATTTATATGTGTGCAAGTATACTACTCTTAAAAACAAATTTTAATTTGATTAAAGCTTAAGTTAGCCAAGAGTCTTAGTTCAAGTAACACCAAATCCTTTTGGGAATTGCTTGATCTTGTGATCCAATCTCATTCAAACCGCTATACTTACATTTGAACTCGATTTGATTTCCAATCATCTCGGAGTTAAATCAAAGAAGGTGTTGAACCAAAGAAGTTGTCTCGAGGTATTCTGAAAAAGAAAACTTCATTTTGACTATAAACTCAATTCATTGTAAACTATATATATGACAACATATATTATGAGTTAATATTTAAGGAACATTGGCTCCAATTAACAGGGTGGGTGTCAAGTTTTGTTGACCTTATTTACTCACAAAAATGTAACATTTTAAAACAAATTAAATTACGAGTTTAAGCATTTTTAAATTAATGTAAATTTATTTAACTCATTTATAATTTTTATTTAACGTGAGACTTGTTGTACGTTAAATTACTGAATGCATGACTAATATTAAAAAATTAAAAGCAGTAATTAAAGAGGAAAGACAACGCACCAAGTGATATATTATAAAAAATTAAAAACAATTAGTGTGTTGTGAAGAAACAAAGAAGACGAGGTGCAGTGCAGAGAAGATGGCTCACGCTACAAAATTTGTTCATCCATTTAGGCTTAGGCTTACGCTGAGGAGGCACTCTCTTACTTTTTCTGCTATCTCTTCTCCCTATTCATCAATCTCTCGTTTCAACCACTTCTTCACTACCAGTACCCTTCTTCTTCTTCTTCTTCGTCTTCTTTAATTTTATTCCCAAAAATACCCTCGTCTTATTTCTTTTTTGCTTCAGATTACGGCAAATTCGATTCCGTAAAAACACTACTGAAGAAGACCCTCCAACTTTCTCTCTCCCCACGCGCCATCATTTTTCAATCCCATCTCAATATTAATGCAAACTGCCTTCGTAATTTCCATTTTTCTGGTAATTAAATTAATTCTGTTATTTTTTTTGGAGGTGTATAGGGTTTGTAATTTTCCTCTATGTGAATCATTAATTTGTATAGTTCTATAATTCTATATGCCCCAATGTGAAATAAGTGCCAAAATTATATAATTCTCATTAATTTGTATGTGCCATAATGATTAACTTTAATCATCTATGTCTACCTATCATCTGTGTAGCACTGTGGCATGGTGCTAGAAATGCTTGGCAACTAGACATTTATTTTATTTGAAGTGATACCCAAAAGAAACATACTCATTCTTCAAAGTTGACATATGCGTTTGATTATCTGTGAGCATTATTCTTTTTTATGTCACATTGGGGTTGTTGGTACATGTTCCAGGCAGTAACTTCAGCAATGGAAGCATTTTAGGTGTGTCAATTGCATCTGCATCAATTATAGCTCATGCTATGGACGGTGAGCTGGATATCTTATTGGTATTATGTATTTAGAGTGCGTTTAGTTTGTTGTTTTTGGTTTTCATTTTCAGTTTGATATGTTTTCATTATAATTATAAAAATACTACTTGCTTTTCATTCTATTTCTTATTTTTAAAATTTTGTAAAGAAAATAGTGAAAACAAGAAACATAATGAAAGCAAGTGACATTTTTATAATTATAACGAAAACATATCTAAAATGAAAACAGAAAACATATGCCAAACGCGTTGTTATCTTTTTTATTTTCTTATTAACTCTCCCCCTTCCCCCCTTTCCCATCCTTTCTTTCAGTCATACACTTAATAACTTGAGCGTTTTTTTATTTGCAACAAGAGTAGCTGGGGATGCTTTGGTGGATGATCGTTGTAATGACTCACTGGACCTTTCAGAGGAGGAGGAAAATGTGCACCTGTTGTGGAAATTGGCTAGGAAATTTTGGCTGCCTGTTTTTTTCTTTCTTACGGTGTTAACAAACTTGGATGATCCAATTACAATATTATTCATTAAAGTTACCTTATTCCTCCTCAGCACAAAGCCCAATCCTTTCTCTGTCTATATTTTTGTTGATCAGGTCTGAAAGCCTTCTGTTCAGTTACCACATTAATAATTTCACAAAGTATGAACTACAAGATATACCTTAATATCTTTGTTGGATTTTCTCCAACTATCTTAAGATATTTCTACTTAGTTTTTCTCAATATATTTCATTGGGGAACTCTTGAACTCTGCAACTATCTAGAGGGATAAGTCTTGGTTGTTGTTGTTGTATGCGACAAAATCATTTTTAAAAGAATTTCTGTGACCTTATTCTTAACCTAAGATTTCTTATATTTTGAATGAATTTTTTTCTGAACACTGAACAGTATTTATATGATATTGTTTGATAATGTGTTGATTACGATTACTTATATTGCAGCTGTGCCAGCAATATATGCGCCAAGAAACTGGATTCTTTAAAGTAAAGGTGCATGACCTTCTTTTATTTGATTATATCTTTGTAGCATGGTAATCTAAATTATCTAATTAACTATCTCAATTTTTCCACTTATATTACACAGATACCTAATATCATTTTATGACAATCTGATGGAATGACTGAATTTCCTTTTCTATACCTGTAGCACTTAATTATATATATTTTATATACCAGGGTTGTTGTTTGTCTACGGAGAAAATTGGGGAACCTATAATTTAGCACCATATAAGTGTTCCAGCAAACTATAGTTTTGCATGTTCAATGATAGTATAAATCTATGGTTACTCTCTCTGTTGTTGCTCTAGCTCAGGCACTCTTAGCCAGTTATGCATCTGCTTATCTCCTTAGAGTATCTGATATTTACCAATGTGGCAGTAGGCACATTGTTTGGTAATATGCCAAATTGCTTTGCTTATTTATTTATTAACTATTACATGATTTCTGGTTGTAAAGTATTTTCCCACTATAGATTTTATACAGTGGTAAAAAATAATATCCGAATTCAGAATGTGTGCATTGATATATTGGTTCTATTGTTTTGGTAAAACAAATATCATGTTTTGACTGTGAATGTGTAATGTGTATCAAATGTTAGGATAATTAAGATCTTATATGTGTTCTGAATTTCACTCATCTCGATGGCTTGGAGCACTTTTGTTGGGTGACTATGGCCTTTGACATCAGTTGATCATTTTATCTGCAGTCGCTATATGCCAGCAAAGTTGAAGTTCAGGACTATAAGCTTCTTTGCCTGGCTGCTGTTGAAGTCGGAGATCAAAAGTTCACTTTGGTTGGAATTCTTGGTACTTGGTGGACTTTGCCAAATTTACCCTTTTGGAGAGCATTTTCTTTAGTTAGAAATAGACTTGGAATCATCTTGGTGAAAACAACTGAGCAAGGTAATCTGCTAATTTAAAATTAGCAGTACTTCTATGTTGAATTGAAGTTTTGTCATTTTAGCTACAGGATGGCGAATATCTTCTGGTGGAAGCTATGATTGTTTTCTTGTCTCTTTAAAAGGGCTTCCCCTTCCCAAGTCTTACGCTGATCAACAAGTTAATCATTCTAAATTTAGAGAGTTGTTGAATCAGCTGTGCTCTTTAATTGTGAGACCGTGTTTACTTGGTTTTGACCCCTTTGGAGCTTTCTAATAAAATTATGTTATTCATTGAAGAAAAAAGGAGGGAAAATGAGTTGCTGAATCAAATAGGACTAAAATTTCTGACTAGAATATCCAATCAATAGTAACTGTCTAGACTAAAATTAATGTTTTCAAGGTGTTTCAAGTGTCAACATTTAAAATCCCATCCCCCTCATGTTGGTACTTGATGGCTGATGCCCCTCACATTCAAATAGTAATTCATATCTTGGTTAGATTGTGATATTTGATGGTTTACTTGTTAGCTTCTCTTTGGACTGAGAGTGAAGCTCATAGGTTGCATCACTTGCACTGTTGCAAATGTGAAAAGTTTGAGAAATTACGTTACTATTGTCATTTGTCAGTCAGAGTAGAAAATTCATCTTAGTTTAGTTATTATTTTAATTATTTGTTTATTTTCATTCCCCTTTCTAAATTCTTGTCTGGTATACCAAATTTATGTTTCTCTAACCTTAACAATAATTTATTTATCTCAGACTATAACTATCAATTCATGAAGAAAGTTTAACCAATGCAATGAGGCCAATTTTCTTGTCTAATTAATAAAAGAGGATGGAAGCTCCCTTTTAAGCTTTCCAATTTGTTTATATATAATCACTTTCACTCTACTAAACCTTGATTTTTCAGGCTTGGAAAATGGATTACTGTACTATAACTATTCTTTGCATATGATGGTATACTTGGTAGAGGTTCCAGACATCTTGCATTCTTTTTACTCGAGTCTCAGAATACCGACCTATTTTTATTATTTGGTATCCTTCTATCTATCTTGCAAATAAACGAGCAATTTTGAAGCCTTGGGGCAAGCATCTCGCTATAGTTAAACTAGTCAGAACTTCAGTTGGACATTATGGTGGTTTGTGGGGATTCGCACTTATTATCATATTGACGTGAGACATCGCAAGTAAAAGCGATTTCTTTTGCTGCTAATATTGTTCCTCCGCTCCCTATCATTCCTGATATTACTCGGAGTGATCTGCAAAGGAGGGCCCTTAGAAAAATAAAAACTTACCTAAACTTCAGTATCAAAATGTTCCAAAAAATGATTTTTGTTACGGTCTGTTCGTTGGTTTGGAAGAAGACAGAAAATAGCATGCGCCTGAGCCTACATATAAGTACGACCTTGTTTGTCTCTCCCAAAGCGTCCACTATTTGATGAAACATTGCGAAAATGTTGTTTTCCTCTCTAGTATCAACCAGAAGATTAAGGGGAAAATGTATATACACTCTATATTTTACCTTCTAATCATGAACTTTGTGAGAAGCTTTTAAACTTTTTGAAATATGCAAACAAATTCTTCCTCTCATTTGTCTACGTCTCTTTTTTTGTTTGAATTTTTTTTTTAAATGTTCTCTTTTTAATTTAATTTCTATTTTCAAAAAGTGGAAAATATCAAATACTTACTTGATAAATGGTTCCCATTTAGTTGATGGACAGAATAGTCTCTTTGCAAGTTTTGAAAAGTATAGACACCTTCAATACAGATTCAAAAGTATGTTGTGGCTACTTTAAAAATGGGATAAAGTTTAGGGAGTGTGAATTTTTCGAGCATTAATGGTGCCTCTTTTGTTTTTTTCTCCCTTCTTTGATTCTATGGGTCTGTAATCTTACCGAAGAATCCAAATTATTAGTAATAGCAAGCTAACCTCTTGGAAACGAATGGAACCACACCGAAACGTGAGGCCAGATGTAGCTTGAACAAATATAGAGAATCTGCACATGGCAAGGATAGAACTCCCTAGAGAGTTAAGTCGGCCAAGTATCACATGTGAACACACACAGCAATTGAACCACCCATAACACAATTTTCCTCTCATCCTAAATAACCCCCCCCCCCCCCACCCAAAAAAAAAATTGGCTAGAAATCACCCCCTCACGTGAAACCTGTCTGTCATAAAAATACTGCGCTATGATATTATCTGTGGTTAGCTCCATCAACCTCAAAAGAGAACCCATACAGCAAACCCAGAATCCAGTGATTGCTTGGAAAATGGCAGGAACTATGAACACTAACCTCCAATTCCAAGCAGTGAAAGATGGTACGTTGAACTGTTGAAGTAAATGATGAGAGAGTAGACAAGGGGCAAAACTATGAGTAATAAGGTTATACCAAGTGATAAAACAATATCAATGGGAGATTTGTAGCTGATGCTGATAAGTGACAATTTCTCAACAGAGCCTTCGTGCTGTTACACTTTCCAACTTTACACCTTTATTATTAGGCTAAAATTTACTGTCTCGTGCATTTTACACCCTAATATTTAAAAAGGTACAATTTATCACACAAAATTTATTAATGGAGCTTAAAACTTATTCTCTTCAAATGTTATTCAAATAATAATGACGTCATCTCTTGCCTAGCAGAAATGAGATTCTCATTTTAATTAACAATCGTATTCTGCTTAATTTCTCAGCATTGAGGAGGTAACTCTGCATGCCTCCAATTGCATGTTTCGTTCATCGGTGTTTGATGAGAAGGGGTTCCAAGTTCTATCAACAAATTTTAAAGAAGTAAATTGCACATTTTTAAATCTCAGGAGGTAAAATGCACATGAGGTAAAATTAAAGAGAGTAAAATGTATTTTAACCTTATTATTATATTATTTCTTATATCATTTCTATTTAATTTGTGAAAAAATTAAATAAACTACAAAATTTTATAAAATTAAAATAAAGCGATTTTATCAGGCGGAAGTTGTTGTTCCAGCAAGGTGGTAAGACATTGCTTACAGTAAATTGTCATAATAAATGAGCAGGACAACTGGGAACCACATTCTGTGCCAAACTACATATCTGGCTTATGCTGAAAACAAGTAACTCACAAGCTGTTGCGTCAGAAATGGAATTGATTATTAGATTGTAACTGCAATTAATCTGTTGTTCAATTCTTGAAAATTGCTTAACATCAGCATCAGTTTGAATTTCAGCTACCACTGCCATATCTTGTTTCACTTCTGCACCAGAAAATAAAGGTTCCCACCTATGTTATTAAATGCTAAAAGTTAGGGAGATGAAGACACAGGTGGAGCTTGGAAGAATGAAAACGTTGCATGCATTACATTTTTCAAGTACAACAATAAGGATAACATATTTAACGTAATTAAAAAAATTTGTAAATAAAACTCATCGTTAATATCTATAAATACTAGTAATGAAAACGTAGCAAGTAAAGTGATATGTTCTATAAATCATAATTAAGGATATATGATCAGTAGTTAAGCATGAAGTTTAAGTTTTGAAACTGAATTTACTAAATCAGTATTCTGACAAGCGTTTACATGCTTAATTAAACTATATTCTTGATGTCCAGCCAGTGTCATGAGAATTACATGTTTACCAATTTTATTTTATTCTTGGGTTAAAATCCTTGTATAAAAGAATCAACAATAGAGAATCACTGATAAAGATTATGGTAACATTGCAAAGAAGAGGATGTCAATTGCCTTATGTTACCCAACTTTCTACAGTTAGTGAACCGTTGTTCAACCTGAACTTCCTTGCACACTTGCTGTACCCCTTTTAACGAGTGACCTTGTTTCCTTTATATCTTTGATTTCTTTTGATAGGGGTTAAATATAAACTTACGTCCTAAGTCCTAACACTAATCTACCAATTTTCTCACTAATAACCAACATATGGATAGAACCTCCCAAAACCTGAGAATATATTGGAAATCAAGCTTGCATAATTGGTTCTTCACTTCTTGACGGCCCATCTAAGCTGCGTGTACTAGAGGACTCTGACTCTGAGGAGTTGTAGGACACTCCAATCTTCTTAAAGGCATTTGATACTAAACTGTTTGTGCTATAAGACCTAATGGAGCTGTTTGAATCTAGCACTCCAGTGTTCAAAAATGGGGGTCGATTTGGTATAGGGACATCCAAATTTGAATTACTTAACATGTAAACAACTTGAGCCATGAATGGCCTCAGGGAAGCTGAAGCTTGTGTGCATAGCAATCCAATTTGAAACACCCTTGATGCTTCTGTGGCAGGAAAATCATCTCCCAAGCAAGGATCAACAGCTTCAGTCAATCTGTTTGATCGGTAAAGTTTCCAGACCTGGTGCCAAAAGGGCAATTTTCCACGTTGGTAATCACAAACAAGAAGTGTTGAATCCATTAGCTTTAAATAACATCAATGAGGCTTGTTCCAAATTTTATGCAAATTAGGTACAAGTCTTACTGTTTGTAGAAGGGAACCAGAGTCCTCTGTAAAGACATTATTCCTCCTGCCACATACAATCTCGAGAACAAGTACTCCAAAACTATAGACATCAGCTTTATCTGTAAGTTGTCCTCGAATAAGATACTCAGGAGCCATGTAACCTCTGCTCCAAAAATGAAAAAACAAGTATTAATTAAACTATGGAACCTATTAGAGAAATAAAATAAATGAGTAACTATGCATGTTTTAACTAGCAGCTCAAGCTATTGTGTTGAATGGTTTTTTTATATGGTATCAGAGCCTTTTCACACTAGGGGTGTGTTAGAAATATAAATTGAAAAACTATTCTTGACCCTTCACTTCAAGGCGTTAAACTAGAGTGTTTTTTTGTAAGAGAGCCCGCTACTGATAGAGAAATTAAATGAATCAAAACTTATTTTGAGTTTTTACAGAATAGTCTAATTTTTTAGATTGAATAGTTTATTAAAAGAACGAAATAGATTACGGGAACTGACATGCTCATTGGAAATGTTAGTACAGTAACTACAGTTACTCGCATGCATAATATCATATGCTAAAACCAAGGACCTACAGTGTTCCAGCAATTCCAGTGCTCAAATGTGTTTTATCAGAAGCAAAACACCGGGCAAGGCCAAAATCTGCGATCTTAGGAGTGAGATTCTCGTCCAGAAGAACGTTGCTGCTTTTGATGTCTCTATGGATGATTCTTATTTTAGAGCCCCCGTGAAGATATGCAAGCCCTTCTGCTGTTCCAAGAATAATATCAAACCTATGCTTCCAGTTTAGAATCTGAGTATTGTTCTTTTCTGCAAAGCAGATTAGTATGTCAGCTTCCTACAGATAAGCATTTCCACAGTTCGCATATTGGCTGGTTGATTTTATAAAAATAAGATATTAATGTGGACATGTAGTACAAAATTTTCACTTGGAGTTACAAAGAGAGGAAGAGAACTTACCAAAAATGAATTTATCTAAGCTCTTGTTAGGTAGGTACTCATACACCAGGAGGCTCTCAGGGCCTTCAATGCTACAACCCAATAGTTTGACAAGGTTCTTGTGTTCAATTCCGCTAATCAAATTCACTTCATTGAAGAAATCATCCACCCATTGTCTATTATTGAAGATCAATCTCTTAACAGCCACAAGTTTCCCATTTGAGAGAGTCCCTTTGAATACAGAACCAGCTCCTCCTTGGCCTATTTTTCTTGAAGAGTTGAAGTAATCTGTGGCCTTCTCAAGAGTTTCGTATTTGTAATTCAAGCTAGATTTGTATATGGAAGTGGAAATCTGAACAAGATTGTTGTTTGCTGATTGTTGCAGGAGAAAAGAAATAACGCATCAGAAAATTAACACATAATAATTTGCAAATATATCTTATTGTTGGCATGATGATAATGTTTTTTCAGAATATTACCTTTTCTTGTCTTTGATAATTTTGTGAAGGCTGCATAAGAGGCAGTGAGAGAGAGCATTACAACTGCTGCCGCAACCAACACTGCTGCTATGATGGGTCCTATTCTTAAAGACCCTGAAAAATGGAAACTTAGGCAATTGCATCGACGTAGCACTGACTAACCTGAATCTGTTTGGTTGATGAGAAAATGACAGAACTGGAAAAGAACAATTATTTTCTCACTCTGCCATCTATGAACTAAGATCGGGGAATCTATTTATGCCAAAGTTTAGACCAAATAACCAAGAGTTTCAGCAGTGTAGCTAAGTTGAAAAGCATTTGACATTTAAGTGATAATAATGCACAGTAACAAATTGATCTCTATCTTTCTTTCCTCTCCATTTGTCATATATTCTACAACCCAGAAGAAGGTTGGTTAACGACAGAGAAAGAATTTGAAATTGCATAGTAAAAGAAAGTATGAAAATTCCCAGGTGAGCTTCAATTTCCAATCAACAACAAGTTGAAGAATAGAAAACTTTAAACTGAAGGATCACACTTACCATTTCCCCTCTCTTCTTCACCTTCTTGGTTGTAGAACTTCTCCGTTGAATATCTCAAATAACACCCAGCATTCAAGGCCCTCCCTTCCCTCTTGGGCAAGCACCCTCTGACCTCCTTTTCTGCTTTACTCAAGCAATCCCTACACCCATTACTCCCAACAGTCTTCCAGCACTGTGCCAAGGCATAAACTCCCTCAACTTCTCCCACTGCAAATCCTCCCCCCTCTGCCACAGCCATCCTCACCACATTGTCAACCACTTTGCCAACACTCTTGGCAAGCTCCAACCTTTTAGCTTCATCAACCACCACACCATACTGGGAGCTGCAGTTCAGTGTGTCCCTTAAAGGGTCAGTGTCTTCTGAGTAGAAGCTGTAGTTGTCATAGCGAAGGAAGCAGCCATCAAGGTAAATGCGAGCAGAGACAGAGGTGAGGCAGCGAGGGAGCTTGGTGCGGCTGGCAGCATAGCAGAGAAGGCAATCAGTGTGTGAGAGGTCTTGGAAGCATTGGGCAAGGCCATAAATGGGAAAGGTTGACATGTTGACAAAGTGAGTGCCCCAGTTGTGAGTGGTAACCAGTTGGGAAAGGCTCTCCATTTCTTTGATAAAACTGGGGATGTAGTTAGCCTTTGGTGGTGCTTTGGCTGTGCCACAGTAGAGCCCGGCTTCTGAGATTCTTGGATCAGAGAGTGAGTTAGAGAAAGACAAGAGGGAAATGATGGTGAAGAGAACCCATGCTGGATTCTTGTAGTTGTGGTAGCTGCTGTGATTTGAGCATTGTTTGGAAGCCATTCTGGCACTGCTGCCTGTTATAGCTTGCTCTTTTTCCCTCCTGTTTTTTTGTGTGAAAAAGAGTTATAGCTTTCTCTTTTTCCCTCCTCTGTGTTCTGTGTTTGAGACTCTCGAGTGAAAGAAAGATTGATGAGAGAGTGATAATAGAAGTGGCAAGGGAGAGAGGCAAGAGAGCTTGTGTTGTTGGCCACTTGGACTTTACTTCCTTCTTCTGGTTGCTTTCTTGCTGTCTTCTCCCATATTTGTGGACTTGGATGGTGTGCTACTCCTAAAGCTGCTCTAGTTTTAGAAGTCAAATTAATTAAGGCACGTAACAGAATCACTTTATGGTCAAAGCATATTACTGTTAGGAAATGTCAAAGACTTCTACACAAAGCATTGAAATATGTCAAAAGTGACATGTTGAAAATGAAATTTCATGAGCTCTTTACTTTGTGATATTCCTCTAATTTATGTGCTATTGAAATAAAATCAGAACTTCTGTAGAATCAAGCAATTCTATTGATAAAAAAAAGTAAGCAAACGCGTGCATATATTGCTTTCATGAAGAAAAAAAAATTTAGATATATCAAAATAATTTTTATAATATGAAATAGATAGATTTTATATAATCTTATCCAAAATTCCAAGTAACACTTTTTTAATGTTATTAGTAATTTCTTTTTCTAATTTTTTTTCTTTGTAGAAGGTCCTCCATCAAACGATTAAAATCGGTAGCAACTTTTTATATAGCAGGTAATATTAAAGTAATATTTATATTACCATGATCTTGACATAAGAATTTTAATAGCACCGAGGTACCTATTTTCCAGTTCGATCATTGCTATTATTTCTCTACTTGGAAGTTATGAATGGCAACTCTATTAATCAACTAGAAATTTGACCATTCAATATTTGATTCGGTGCTCAACAGCCGTAACAAAATGAATTGTCACTCTGACTCATGCAAAACGAGGGATTACCATGATCATGACCTCGCCCTCTACTTGCTTTTGAAGTCAAAATAATTATTTCTTTTGCATTATTCATGCTCTGTACTGTTAACCATCTCAAAAGTCAAAATTAAGAAAGTGTTCCACAATCCACACAAAGTCAGAAAGCATTTACGTAAGGGTAACAGTAGCAGAAATTCTTGTTCTAAAATGTGATTAAAAGTTGTATGCTTTAGGCTAAGAGTATATTCTAAAAAGCTACACATTCCAATTTTCACATTTTGAATTCATAATCTTAGACCAATGATGACTTATTCTATGTTTGCAGGACACTTGGTTTTTATAACTTCAATAATCCTTTCCCCATGATAAAAGATGCCTCCTCTTAAAATATGTACGGAAAACATATATAAATTCCAAGAATAAGAAAGCAAAAAGGAAACCTAAGGGGAACTGGGAATTATATACTCTCATGTAAAAAATTTAAAGGCTTAGATGAATCAGATACATTTGAATGTTGAGGTTGCCAACTAGAGCCATTTCCCCAAAATTTTTGTACTTCAGTATGTAGATAGGAATCTATTTCAACTCTATTTATGAATTATGCATTATCACATTATGAATTTCTCCATACTAGTAGGTTATGTATTAGTACAAAGAGGTAGTCCTTCCTAGTGGCAGAGGAGTTTAGTCACAGGAGATGGACTGCATTCAACTTTTGCAGGGGCTGGGCTAACGGTGGGTGATTCATGACATTCTCATCTTGTTTCGACCTATATGAAATATTTTCATCTATCAGGCTCACTCAATGTCTCTATTAGCCTTCGAAAGCTTCTCCAATATAAATTGACTCTTAATTTGACATTTTTTAATTTACATTCCATCACTTAATATATGTTTATTATTATTTAAGTTAATGGACGATTTAGATGTACACAATGTGTTTCTAAATTCAAGAAATATTTACCTAGCAGATAAAAGAACACCAAAAGACTATTTAGTGAATTTGAGAAGTAGTCTAGGAGCCTTATAACATTACATTTATCTACTTGGAGAACCACCATATTATTAAAATTTAAAAGCCAAGTAAAGAAATGAAGAAAAAAAACAAATTTGATCAAGATGGGGCATACTTTCCTAAATTGATAAAAGTCATAAAGAGTCTCTCCACATTTTTTATTATATTGATATCCATTAATTGCATTTCTCATTTTTGCATTTCTCACCACCTCTTTGGTATAGGTGTCATGACTCGGCCCGACCTGAAAGTTTAGTTTTGACCTGAGATGTTTGGGTTTGAATCGGATTCTTCTTTTAGACCTAATATATTTTTTGAGTCGAGAACCTTGGCCCAATATTATGTAAATTATTTTTTGTCAATATTTTTCTCTATATATTGTTATGAAATTTTTTTAAATATTAGACTTTGATCAAGTATTGTGACTCTCCATAATTTTATTTATTATGTTTTTCATTTATTATGTAATTATCAGTTAAATTGAAACTTGATATGAGTAAAAAACAATAGATACAAGCAAATTTATATAATTAAGTAGAGAGAAAATAATTAAAACATTACATAAATATGTATTTTGTGAATTTAAATCAAGTTGAGTTAGATCAAACTTAGACTATGAAAATTGGCTCAATTAAAATTTCAAGCTAAGATTAGAACCAACTTCAATTTGGCCCGTGCACCCATACTCTCCGGTACGTGCATTTCTATATTCATTTTTTAGTTTCACTATGCTTTTATATTATATGATATTTTTCTAAGTTCTAATACTATGAAATATTGCGTTTTGCAACCCAAATTTATAATTCTTATTTGAGCTTTTTATTGTGGCGTTGGATACCGGATTCTTAATTTAATTTGATAATAATCAAAATGTTTTTAATATTTGTATAAATGAATAATTGCATAACTGATGCAGCTGCAACTATAACTACAATTTATCAGTTGCAACCGTTAGGTGCAATATATAGCTAATTGGGTTCGCAGTTTGTAGAGAAAGCGATTAGGGATTAGTTGCTGAGTTACTTGTAAGAATAACAGTAGCTAAAGCAAATAAAGTACACTGCAATTTCGCTTGCATAAACATAAAGCCTCCTTGGTCAGGTGCCTTGGGTGCCATTTCATTGATTAAATGTATTGCCAAGCTAGTAAACACTTTTTCCTGCTGTGCTTTGCCATCACTGCATCTCTATTTCCATTCAATCCCCATAGACAAATCAATAAAATATGTTGAATGAAGAGAAACCAATATTGCTGCATCACTCCACAAGAAGAACACATACCGGATAAGAAAAACGATTGGCAAAACAAAACTCAAGATAATTGAAACAAGCCTATCTATCGTGAAATATAAGTTCAAAATTCCCACCTAGTTGTGACAATAGTCAATAGTGGTAAAATAAGAAGCATTGACAAAAGTCTCGGATACGTGTATGCAATGGACACGGCTCCTCTTTTGAAGTCATAGGTGGTAATAATGATATCCATTTAGGAAAATGCAAAATCATCAACGAATTAACTTGTACAATCCCCTTTCCGAAGTGCAGGTACTTGTAATTATTAATTTAGACTTTAGACTTTGTTTGCATTGAACAAAAAAATATTTAGAAGAAAATGGAAAATCCAACCAACACCGACCCCATTTGCAAGTAACCATTAATCACTGAAAAAACTTCAACATTAGAAGAAAAAAATATCAACAAAAAAATCAATAGGCAAGAAAAGAAAAAGTACTCTTAAATCATGAGGGCCAATGTTTTCCTGGTAGAAACTATAATTCTCTGCCCTGATAAAACACCTATCTGAATAAGCACGACCACCCTTGACAACTGGGAAGAAGGTCAGTAATGGATGGGAAGCAAGTTCTGCATTCTGATGCAGAAAGATCATTCATGCACTGTGAGTGTGAGAATATATAGAGACCTGCTTCCTTGAAGGAAAATTTATTGCGACCCATTTCTCCCTTCATCCCATGTATGAGTACTTTCCAATACATTTCTAGATATGTACTTAGCTTTAGCCTCGTCCGTCAAGTTGGTTTGGCTGCATGAACGTGCAACAATGTCAACCCGTGGTTCTGCATTGGTATGGCTTCCAAAGATCGATGAAAGGAAGACAAGAAATGTCAAAGGCAGTAGTGGGTTCGCCATGCACCCATGACGATGACAAAGAGAAACCACAGGGACAAAGATAGCAACTGCTTTTCTTTTTCGTTTGTGTTTTTCTTGTCTTTTTTTTTCTCTCTTTTTATTGCTTTTTTATTGTTTTCTTATTGATTTTCTGTTATTTATTAGGGTTTTTCAAAACTTTTAGCTTAAACGATATGGTATTTCAAACTGTACTACCACATCATCATCAATTAAATATACAAAGTGATTACCAAAAAAATATATATACAAAGTGAAAATTGAGGCCAAACATTTTTTTAATAAAAAAACAAGCTCTCTGTTGTGAATAATTTTGTCCTTAATCTTTTTTGTAATTATTTTTAATTTTTTGATTAATAACTTGACAATTTTTTCATTTGAGACAAGTTTTGACTTTTTATACAACTTTCAAATCGTTTAACATTACTCTTTGGTTATTTTAAATACATTACTTAATATATAACCCATGTTAGTAGCCATCTCAACATTTTGTGAGTTATACAGTGAGCGTAGAGAGGGAGAAAAGTGGCAAAGAGTAGTCAATGCCCATCTAATCGAGTTTCCAGTTAGCTTCACATCATTCGGTTTCAAGTTTGTTTTATTTAAAGAAATACAACCCAAAAAAAAAAAGTTGATAACAATATTTAAAATTTAAGAACAATTAACCACTCAAATAATTAATTGAATTAAAAAATAATAACTTATTAATCACTTCTTAGACATCATTAATGAGTTAAATAATTTATTCATAAGAAATTAATTTTTACCAAGAATTTTGTTTTGTAATTTTCCCTTTTCGTTCATATATATTGAGAAGTCTTAGTGGCGACAACACAACCATCGCCAATACAATTTTAAGAGAAAATGAAGCCATCAGAAAGAAGCAATATATTTATAGCAATTTCGATATGGATGGAAGGGTGAAATGCTTCTGAGTGAACATACATATAATCATTTTAGGTGTCAAAACCCAACATAAATTAATCAAGAATAACCCGTATACATTTATTTCGTCCTTTCCTCAACAAAAACTAAACAGCTATTATGGATAACTAACAACTAAATATCAGCCGATTACATAGACATACACCACTCAATGTCTTATTATAAAATGGCGGTCATGATGGCAAACTTGCATCAACCATCTCTAAGACCCATTTCCCAACAGCTTTCTCAAGCTTCATATGGTTAAACCAAGGGCAGCAGTCCAAAAGTTCCCAAAGTCCATCAAGGCATTCCCAGCTGCTAAACAACAATTAAGCATTATCCCACTAGGTAAAGTCAATTATATGGATCAATCGATGTTATTAGGCTCCATCGAAAACCAAATTTTCAATAAAATCATTGGTGTTGCTTTACACTGCTGCAAGTATTTTTTCTTGAAGCCATCATCTTGGCAGTAGGCATCTATGGGCGCTCTCATGAAAGGAACGACCACTAGGAAGTTATTTATCATCCACCAAAGACAATACAGGAATTCCCTTGCTAGAAAAGCTTGAACATACAACTCGCATCTCGTCACCTATCTTAAAGTCCCTTTTGCTATCTTCCTGCGTGACACAACACGAGTAGGACAGCGAGTGAATCAGATGGTTCATGTTGCAGACGAAAATAAATTGGTCAAGTGATGATACATCAAGAGGACGAGAATAATACAATTTAATAATAGAGCAAAATGCATGGTATGGGTTTTAGATGTAAGTGAGTTCTGAAGTTCATCTGTGAAGTGTTGCTATGATGAAATTGATTATTAGTTGCAGAAATGGAAAACAAAAAGGAAGAGGGAAAAAAAGAGAGATATCAACGTGTAAGTGTGTAAACTTATGTGTATGAATGATCAGCTACGCAATTCCAGTGAGAGACAGATAGATAATGTACTACAAATGCACATTCTGGACCAAAATACCATTAAAAAGGATATAGTATGATTAACTAAAAAGTGCTAATTGACAGAAGATCTCCCCAACAAGAGATCACGAGAAAAGGCTGTTAGGAAAAACATACTTATTCTAATAAGAAACTATGTCACTTATGATATAAAGAAGATGACTCCTACCTCGAACCGGTACATTCCTCGAAGTCCTCCCCCCAAATCCAATACCAACCCATGTGCACGAATTTGATAAACTTTGGCAGTAACCTTTGTTCCAAGTTTCAGATTTTTCGCAGTTACGGATGACTTATCTTCAGCTTCCTTCTCATCCCCCGCTGGCCTTTGAAAATTAGAATTTGACTCTTCTTTTTGCATTGAAAGTTTTGACTTTTTAACATTTGTATATGGAAAGGGACCTGAATGAGAAGATGGAGAATCAATCACATCTTGAGATCGACGAGAATTTGACTTAGGAGGAGAACCAATCACACCTTGAGATCGACGAGATTTTGACCTGCGATTCGATTGCAACCCACTATCTATGGGAGGCCCCTCTGAAGACAGATTCAAACTGGTAGACTTTTCCTCCTCATCACATTCTGCAGCACTACGTATTAAAATTACTGGTATTTGGGAGGTGGGAGATTTTGCTTCACCCACCTCATCTTTACCTATAGGGAACTCAGAAGCAGAATTTTGTTGCTCTTGTGTACTAGACACATTCCAAACGGGTGCCCAAATGTTGGTTGTTTCTTTTGCAGATGCAACAGATCCTTCAACCACATCATTAGTCTCCAATCCTCCAGGACGAGGCAAGGTCGCTTTAAGGGATAATTTAATGTTACCACGGACATCTTGGCCTATGCACATCAAAGAAAGCTGCTGGCCAATAGAGACTACATCTGAAACTCGGGAAACCTAATGAAAGGATACACAGAGTTATTAAAGACAAATTATTACAGCCAACATATATACAAATTTCTATGCCTGCTGATAGCAGACATGACGGTAATATGGCTCTTTATGATGAGCAATTAAAATAGTTAAAATCATACATACCGGTTCATGTGACAACTCAGAAATGTGGAGAAGGCCCTGCTGGCCTCCATTAAACTCCACAAAAGCTCCATATTCTTTTATAGAGGTGACAACACCTTTGTAGATTCCGCCAACTTCAATTTCACGGCCAACTATAAAATCAATCTGACAAACAAGAAGGTTGCACTTCAAAATGACAGCCACAAAGAAAAAGGATAAGGGTAGATATTTCACCATTCATCACTAATAAATACAATAATTTGCATTTTTTTGGCATGTATATGAACAAATATATAGATTAAAATGATTTACAAGAGAAATCTGTAAGGAAACATTATTGCAGAATATTATCAGCGCATTAATTCCTGACCTAGGACTGAGACATCCGTCTCACTTAGGACTACAAGAATGCAATTTCAAATGAAAAGCATGATTAGATAAAAATTAATGGGTCAACAGAACGGAAGAACTACCTTTTCTAGTACTTTTTCCATTACAGATTGATTCTTAGCAACTATTGTAAGCGTTCTATCGCCTACAGACATCCGTGCACCTGATTATAGTATGTAATAACATGGTCAGTAGGCATAAAGTAATAACAAATGTGTTCTGTTCCACAAAATCTATATAATACAGCATGCAAAAATTCTGGGGAAAGCATGCGCATACTAAGAATCCAAAATGACAGTATTTTAATATAAACTTAACAAATATGTAGATATGAAGTCACCCAAAGATAAAACACAATTTCTTTTCATGGTCGCCAATCTGTTTTCACTTCACAATGCATATATAGAGAATTTAGATGTAAACATTGCAACAAATTTTATTAATGACAAAACAAGGTCAAGAAGGTTAAGAACTTTTAACTTTAAAATGTAATCAAATGGCAGGCCAAAAAAAAAAAGTGAACAAATGAATCCTTCTTCCTCAAAAATCATATTAGGAAGCATAAGAAAACTTCATAACTTCAAAATACAATTGAAAAGGCAGAAGAAGATGGAGTAAAAAAGTTACAGATGGCAAAGATTATAAGTATGAAAACAGGTGAATGATTATTTAAGAATGATAAACAAAATTTCTTTTATATGTGAAGTGCAAGAAAATACTAAAGGAATGAGATATCACTTTTACATCATTAATTGAAATGAAAAACAAAAATAAAATAAAAGAACATTGGTAATGACTAAGATATTGGAGCAGAAAACTATTTGATAATAGTAGAATAAAAAAAAAGGGATTATTAATTTCAAGGATCGCTAACAACACAAGTTTAAGGTTGTTAGATATAAAACAGTTCATGAGCCTCCACCTAATAGCTTAAGCTTTTGGGAGAGTTGGCCCTTGACATGGTATCAGAGCCTCCATGACCAAGTGGTCAAGAGTTTGATTCTTACCGCCCCATTCTTCTAAATAAAGTTGAATTTCAGCACAAGGTAGAGTGAGATTGTGCACTGTCCACGCTTCAAACCCAAAGGGCTCTTGTGTGAGGAGGCATGTTGGACATAAAACCATTCATAAGCCTTCACCTAATAGCTTAAGCTTTTGGGAGAGGTGGTCCTTGACAAAGGTGAAAGACCAATAATTATTCCCATTAACATCAATAACCATCTAGAATGGTTAATTGACCATTCTGAGTTGTCAATTGGTCTCTCACCTTAACTTTTTATTATTAGCAATCCTTGAAATTAATAATCCCTAAAAAAAAGGTGATCCTCAAACACTACATTTATAGGTAAACGAACGAGAACATATAAAATTGTTAAATCATTGTTCATGACACTTCAAAGTTAAATTGACCTGTTTCCTCTTCCATTTTTCTCTTCAGAGCACCCAGTGGCCCAATTAGGCGGCGAAGAGCATCATTGCTGTACTTTAAGGTGGCTGCATCATCAACAATAAATTTCAAACTTAAAAGGGTATCATACATGATCAAGGAATCTAATTGAAAACAATACCAAACAAATAAAAGCAAAAAAGAAAGTTAAACAAACCTAGTCGTGGAGAAGTACTGTCATCCTTGTTACGAGGTGCATTAATCTCCTGCTCCATGTGGTCAAGAATTTGAAGACGAGCTTTACGAGCAGGTTCTAAAGATTCACATATGATATCTAGGGGAATTCCAGCTGGTTTCATATCCAACTGAATAGCAGTAACTCCTTTTCGAGTTCCAGCAACCTTGAAGTCCATGTCACCCAAATGGTCT
The DNA here is from genome assembly GCA_023212625.1 of Styphnolobium japonicum. Taxonomy (NCBI): domain Eukaryota; kingdom Viridiplantae; phylum Streptophyta; class Magnoliopsida; order Fabales; family Fabaceae; genus Styphnolobium; species Styphnolobium japonicum. Next base: position 29,873,176 of record JALBWW010000005.1, on the reverse strand, counting down.
TCCAAGCCCTTAGAAAAATTAAAATTTACTACTTTTGAAAGAAATCAATAATCTCTTTTTTTTATTCAATATCGTCCTCTTTGCTTAGTATTATAGAAACCCATCAGGTAACATGTGAAGCAGAGGACAAAAGTGCAACTATGTAATTGTTAAAAAAATATATTTGATAGTCAAAAGTAGGAAACCCAAGTATCACTAGGAAGTATACAGTCTATATAAAATTATCTTCTCAACAAATATACAAATAACTACATTTACAAGGTAATCAAACATTGACATAATAGAACCAGGGGAAGAGAAAATGGATGCTTCTAATGATAAACCCAATTAGGCAATGTCAAAATGTGAAAAACAATTGAAACCTACTAGAGGTAGATAACTACCAAATTGTGATCTTGTCTAACTTTGGAAGTAAGAGAATTGTTAATGGCAAATGAATTTATTTTTTTTAACATCATTATTATGTAAGATAAATATATTTATTATGTAATGTGATTCAACAAGTCTAGGTAGACAAAACAAAACATGTAACACCAACCACAGAAGATTATATTGCATATTAGAAAACATGTGATTATGAGATTAACCTTTTGAGCATTTATATTATCAAACAAAAATAATAATAATAACAACTATCAATGATTAACAAATCATATATCTTTTGTGTATAAATCATGTCGTCATAAATTATACAAATAATTCAAAAATATTGATAAAAGTTATTACATAAAATCCTAAAATACCTGTGAGTAATGAATCAAGTGCTAGCAGCCTAGCACTTGATAAATTAGAAAGCAAAATATAAATTTTTAATTGGATATTGCTCAAACAAACAGCGTATGAAATGAAACAACTCAATAAGTTTTGGAAAAATACCAAAATATCAGTCAATATACGATACTCTGCTATTTTGCCAGTGCATGGATCAAGTTCACTAACAAGACCCACAGAAACACCAGCAACATGTTCACGTACTGGAATGCCAGCATCCATCAGAGCCATACTACCTACAAAACAGAAGGATTCATATAAAAAAGAAAAGTGAACCCAGTTGATAAATTTATGTCCCCAAAAAGTAATGGAAACCACACAAACAAGAATCTAGACAGTTGTACAGTCTTCCGAGAGAATGGGTAAAAAGGTTCATGATGTAAGCTTTAGAATTATGAGGTAGTGTAAATTTTTGAAGCACATAGGAGACTCAACCCGGATTGCGGAAGTTTCTTACACAACCATCTCTTGGATACATATATAATAAGGTTAAAATGTGCAAATGTGAACTAAGCAGTAGCATTAGCAACTTTTTGCAAAAGTGTTCTAAGACAGATTGCCTTCTTACAATGGTTGGAAAGCAAAATTACCCTCAGGAGTTCCTAGAAAGTACCTGACTTAAATGCTCCTCAAATCTAACTCATGATGTATATCTAACAAAAGGTATCAACATAATTGAAACTTAATAATTCATGAAACAGAACAGACAGGAAAAAAATAAAGAAAGACAGCCTTCGAAAGTAATGATATATCTAATAGCTCTCCAATCCCTCTGTAAATCCACAATGGATACCCCCTAAACAAACCATGCGCTGACACCTAGAAAACGACTATATCCCACAAATTATGGGAGGGAAGAAACTTCTGATTAAAAACCTGGAATTATGCTCCGCCCATAAACACCACAACCCCACCAAAAGAGCACATAGCCAAAGAATTTTACTCCCCTTCTTCCTACCAAAGCCTCTAAAATGAGTCGACAGAGTTATCAAAGGAATCTGGACAAAGCCATTGGTCCTCAAAAATGCCAAAAAGCTGATACCAAAGTAGGGGACAATTGGATCCATTAATCCATCATCCATCCATATCTGAATCCAATCCGATCCATCCAATTATAATAAAAGATTTAATGGATTGGACGTATTGGGTCAATTTTAGTTTAATGAATTGTTAATGGACCACCAAAATATCTATTGGATATCCAATGGCCAAAATAGACCGACCCATTGGAAGTTCACCAACTTGTTCAAGTTTTCAGGTGCCCTGGAAATTCACCAACTTGTTCAACTCCTTCGAGGAAAAGCCGAAGGAGTATTTCAACAACTGTGATGATGTCTCATGGGCTTTAGTCATGAAGGAGAAGAACAGTGGCAAGCCCAGAGGCTGAGTTCGTGGCCTTTGCAGATCCTTTGATTCTCGATAGGGTTCTTGAAGAGAAGCAAGTAATCGATGGAAGAACGGTGAGGTGTCTCTGAAATTCTTGCAAAATTTGGTATCTTTCTGCCTTATTTTACTTCAGTTTCCACAACCCCTTTTTCCCTGCGGTGGGTTCTTATGGTGGGCCTGTGTATTTTTGTGGTACTCGGTGTTTGTTATTTAATTCGCTCTTGCAAATTTGTTGTGTATTTGATGCAGTTGCCAATTCCTAAATGCAGATTTTTCTTTTGATAAAATTATTCCATGGTTTCGTTATGTTGGATGAATAATAGCTTTATTTTGGGGGTTTTAATTGTTTTCGTGGTTTATTATTATGTTTAGAGAGAATTTTTTTTAAATATGATTTTAAATGGATACCTATCCATTAAAATGGATTAATGAGTGGATTGGAACATTGGATATCCATCCATTAAAATGGGTCATGGATGAGTTTGATGGTTTTAACAATTTTTTAATGGATCTTGAATGGATTAATTAATTATTTTTTATCCATCCATTTGCCACCCCTATTCCCAAGTTTCCCAGCAACTTCACAATGCAAAAAATTATGACTATTTGTCTCTGAACTCCAAAACACACAACATAGACATCAAGAGAAATGGCCTTGTTAAGCCTACGTGTCTGATACCAATCATTTGCATATTATATGAAGTAACGTAGGTCAAACAAATATCTTCACTCTAGGGGAGCCTTAACCTTCCAAAAATATGTAGATATCAAGAAGATCTCAACAGTTGGATTTCAAACCAGAAACTGGAAAAAAAATATAATATTTGAGTATAGGAATCAGAAGGGCCTAAGGACAATAACTAACCTTTTAGCCAAGCAAAGTGTACCAATTAAAGGTGTTGAAATTATAGGGATTAGATGAAAAGGAGAAAAGAGAAATCATATTTGTAATACCTCAATCTCGCATATAGTCATTCAATTGTGATCATGAATGCTTAGGATTACCATATGAGCCATTTTTATCATCCATTAGTTCTATGAGTTACAAAATGATTCATAATGAATTTTGTTAGAAATTTGAATCTAAGTGAGGAGTATTTCCTTAAGTATAGATATGTTTTAAGGTTATTGGTGGGACGGGTAACTGAATGTACTGAACGATTAAGCGCTCAGTTTTTCACCGATTAATCGCCCAGTATCAGCAACTAAGTTTTTCCTCTGTGATTGACCGATTAAGTAGCCAAAAGTGAGCGATTAAGCGCCCAGTATCAATAACTTCGAAATAAACTTATGTTTGACACAATTATCACAAAATCAATCTCATTTTTCTCTCCTTCTTTCTTCGTTCCCTCTCTTCCTCTTCTTCTCACCCACCAAAATCACTCATTTCCTCCAATTTCTTACTTCATCCTTGGGTGTTTAGAGCTTCTAGTGGGATTTTCCTCTCCTTGCCACTTGATGCTTGTCTTGTGGAGTTCTAAAGGAGGAAGACTTGCTTGTTGGGTGAGAATCCCAACTTACCCACTCCTCATTCTTCATTTTCTTGGCTTGTAAAGGTAATCCTAAGGCTCATATCTTCTTTATTTGTAGTTGGATACAAGTTTTGAGATAAGAATTAAGATTTGTGGAGTTATGTGAACCTAGGGTTTGATTTAGGGATTTTAGAAATCTATGGTACCTTTAGCTATATATTGAGCTTTAATGTTGTTATGGAGGAATGATAGTGATCGGAAGGGTGTTAGAACATAAAAAAATTTGCGTTAGCTTTGAGAAGAAAGAATTGCTCATTAGGTGTTTGATAAAATGCTTGAATGGGATAGAATCCTTAGTTTTAAGTGTTGATGGTTGTTTTGGTTATGTTGTTGTGGCCTAGATTTTTTGGAGGATCGTCCTAATAGTCCGTGACACATAGCTTTTGGATTCGAGGAGTCTCGCTCTTTGAGTGAGTTGATAACATGATTTATAACATGTTTTGTACATTGATTTTTAAAGTTCTTTGTTGAAATACTTCACAAATCAGTTACCTTATTTGTTGTTGAATATAAGAAAACTTGAGACAAGTACTTGAAAAGCCTTTCATTTGACATATTGATAGAAGTTGATATAAATGTTTATCATTTTCCATGATTTTTGAATATCTATAGTTGTGCTTTCGATAAATTGTTTTGGATTATAAATATATGTAAATCTAGATTTGTACCACTATGTTTTCTTGGGAGAAAACTTTGATAGAATACTGTAGCTAACGACAGTAAACATTAGCCTTGGTGCACCTTGGTCCGAACCTCAGCTAGTAGGGGTGTTGCTAGCCCGACGTCTTGGCCTACACGATCGGACCTGTTTGACTTAATAGGTGGATTTGACCCCTGTACCCTGTTGGTAGGCGTTTGTCGAACCTTCGAACTATGTGTTCGTCGGTGAAATTTCTGTTTAATTCTAGATTAGAGACCTCCCATACGATACTTGGCAATTGGATATTTGATTATTGATATATATGGAATTTGGTATTTCAAGATTTATTTACTTATTAGTTTGGTTATGATTATTTGAAATAACGTATATGTTTCGATATATAAATGTAATTTCAATGAAAAACTTGTCCCTATTTCATTGTAGCTTATGTTATCTCTCACTGGGTCATATGACTCACTCCTCTATTTTATATGTATTTCAGATACACATATTGAGCCAAGTCCGGGTTCTTCCACTAGCTAGGAGTTGGTTGTTTTGGTGAGCCCAACACCTTGTCCGTGTGGGCATGTCTGTTTTGTTCCTGTTGTTTGGTTTTTTATACATTTTTGAATATGTAATTATCTTAGATATGCTCCATTATCCACAGGCAGGATCTAGCTTCCACTGTATTTTGTCTGATCTTATGATATACAGTTGTTGGAGTTATGTATATCTAGGCTTGTGATTGTACAGGTTATGAGTTGTTATTAAATTGGGATGTCAAATTTTTAGACGTTACTCTGTTGGAATTTCGGTAGATTTAGCATATTGTCTTGTTTTGATCCTTGGTCCGTTAGGCTTGCTAGGTTGGCTAGTCCTTCCTATGCGCCGGTCAAGGCCCTCTAATTTGGGTCGTGACAATATTTCACTAATAGGACTCTGAATAGTTGTGTTGCGATACAAAACACTAACCTTATACTCCTATTTATACTAATAATCTAATTGACTAAGCCAAGTACAAGTTTAGTTCAACTAGTACAAGTTTAGTTCAACTAGTACAAGCTAGCCCAATATTACTCCTAACCCAATAATAATCCTAATATTCTAACAAAAACAAATCATGACTGACCAATAACAAAGCAAGGTCAGCAGCCTCTCTGTCATAAAATTCCTTAAAAAGTGAAAGTGTACAAATCAGAAATAGGAGATTGATGCAAAGTGAAAAAAAATTATATTCCGAAGTTTAGTAAATTTCTGCCAGAGCTTTTCTTTATCTAGATATCCTATGATTCTGATGATTAATAACTCTGATGCTTGGATGCTGTGACCATAGATGACCGTCTGCATAAGGATTATATTTATAACTCGTAATATGGGATAGTACCGTTAGCTTCAGTATTTAAGAAGTATTATATTAGAATTTCAAGTAAGCTTAGGCTGCATTTGGTGCTCAGAACCATGTCATAAAGTGGCTTGTATATATTTTTTGTGATTGGCCGGACATGTGACCCAACCCGAAAAGCCCATCATGCGACCCAACAAGGATTTTTCTTGAAGATTAGTGGTCCGGGCCAATATTTATATTATAAAACCAGTAGTTAGGTTGTAGAGTGTAGTGAATCTTGGTGACGGTGAGGATTGGGGTGTATTGGGATTAGGGTTAGAGAATTGAGTGGCTACTCGTAATTTTCATTGGTCATAGTGAATTTTTTCTCCATTTCATTTTCGCCCATGGACATAGGCCTGTAATTGGCAGTAGGTCGAACCACGTTAAATTCCGTGTCTATTTCTTTTTCTCCCTATATTCTGTTTGTGCACCTGGTTACAACCTACAACATACTACATGTCACACTTAGCTATCAATTAAAACTTCATCAGCAAGAAATATACCAGAAAAATAATTCATTCTTCTGAAGCTTAAACATGAATCAAGATTATAAAATGGAAGCACAGATGCTACTACTCTGGGTTGGAAGAGTACCTCCACAGACTGTTGCCATTGATGTTGAACCATCTGAAGCCATGACTTCTGAGTTGACACGAACAGTATACGGAAAATCATCTTCAGGCGGCAATACGGCTAGAAGTGCTTTCTCAGCAAGAGTTCCTACAAAACAACAAAGAAGCCAACCTCTAACTAATGTACTTTAACTTTGAAGAAGCCATTCTCTATTTGTTTAGATTCATCAGCTAAGATTATTAAGAACTTCTTTCCCCCCCACCACAGTGATGAAATCACCCATTCCTATAGTAATTTCATAAACTAAATTAGTATTTCTGTTATGTATTAACAAACATTTTGAAGGGAGTGAAGCCAATGAACTAGTTTTCACCAGAAATTTTATTTGAGTGTAACTTGTTTACCATGTCCAACTTCACGCCTGTTCAGACCACCACGTTTACCAACTTCATTTATGCAGAAGGGTGGAAAGCTGTAGTGAAGCATGAATCGCTTTGTTGGAGGACCAACTAAAGACTCCAAGCGTTGAGCATCTGCAGGTGCTCCAAGTGTTACCGTACAAAGGACCTGTCCATGACATCAATATATATCACCTCAGATGGAACTGAAATTACTCGGGAAAAAATTATTATTATACAATTATCTAATCTAACTTTCGGCAACCAATAGCAGAAAAACATGAAATATATTTCTGACCTGTGTGTCTCCACGGGAAAAAAGTGCAGATCCATGCAATATGGGTAAATTTCCAGCTTCACAATACAAAGGCCTAACTTCATCCAGCTGTCTTCCATCAACTCTGAATCCTTCTGCAATAATCCTTTTACGGACCACCTATATTTTATGAAAATATAAACACCAATCTTCAACAAGTACATTTGAAATTAACATGACAATGAGAAATATAATTTACAAAGCACAAATTGGATACAATATGACACAGATAGAAGGATATGGCAATATTTTAAAAAAGAAAGATTCTATATGGTGGTGATATGTCTACTTATGTTAAAAGTAATTTTAATATAATAATAATAATAATAATAAATGTTAGAATTACAGATTTAGAGATAACATCTCTAGTAATACTCCTATTAACAGACAGCAGAATCATCAATTTTCTTTATGTACCATAGTGGACATTTATAGACCAGTACAAAACAGGTTTTATTTCTTTATTTCTTTGGAAACTATAAAAGATGATAAATTAGACCAATATCCCACTAGAAGAATCTATTAAAAAGGATAAGTTTATATTTTACCCCAACAATGCTATATCCTTTGATATTTGTTGTCCTATTCTTAACCTCTTGAAAGTTATAGTGAAATACTTATTACCCTGTATCTATGAACTGATAGGGATTTCATAACCAGTTGAGGTTTCATATAAATTACTAAAACTTTCAGAAAGGAAAATTAAGTAAGGATAATATATTAGTCTACCGAAAAAGTAAGCATATTAGTCTCTAAATTTCTAACTCACTTATCATAATGCTCCATACCTTCTTCCTCACTGTGTCTACTGCCTTTGACAAAACTTTTAAGCTTTCTTCATCACTTTCTTCTTCAAGCACTCTCTTTACATCTTGAGTAATATTGTCTAATGCTTCTCCACGTTCAAACTGGAAGTAAAATAAAACACAAAATCCATGAACATAATGGGAGAGTATAAAATCTAACTTTCTCATGGCATAAAAAGCAGAGTGAGAAAACAGAGAGGGAGAATAAGAACACCTTTCCATAAGTAGGATCGGTAAAAACAGCTTCAATAGATGCTTCTGCCATGCTACTAACTTTCTCTAGTGTTTTGTCAGACATCATAGACAATTTGTATTCCTTCTTAGATTTACCAGCTTTAGCAGCAAGTCTGATTTGAGGTTCAATATACTTAATTGCCTGAACAATTAGAGTAACACATCTCAATAACATTCGATTACTGAAAGAGACGGGTAAATAACAAGTTTCGAAGTCACCTCCGGATGAGCCAATCTTAGCCCAGCTTCTAGATCTTTCTCAGATATCTCACGAGCTTGTACATCAATCATCAAAGTTTTGTCCCTTGTACAGGCATATACCAAGTTAAGATCACTTAAACTCAGCTGCATTGCCACAATGGGAAGTAATCAGAGAATGGGGAAGTACGCTAATCAATCAACCAACCATGTATAGTCATTAAAAAAGCCACAAACTACAGTCTTTGACCAAATAGAATATTACTCAAGATCAAACTGAGGTACAAAATCAACACATGCATCCAATACAAAAAGTTCAGCAGATAATTACTTCAATAAAATTTCAGCAATGGCTATATAAGAATTTCACCAAAGAAAGTAGCATTAACAATTCTACTCAGACGTTCAAATTTAAAAGTACAAGATAAATAAAGAAAACTGGAAAAATTAGGTGTTTCCAGATAAACTATTAAACAGACAACATCCTTTGAAATTTTAGAAACTATCAAACTACTATTAGTTTTTTAAGCTCCAAGACATAATAAAAATTGAATTTTTAAGTCACAATACTGATAAACACAAGCATTTTGCTATATGACTACTTCAGCTTTCAATCAAAGTAAGCAAATGAAAGATCATGCAATTTGGTTAAGAAAAATAGTTCCAAACATACTAGTGAAACTGCATAATGCAATAAACGATGCTCCCAACCCATATTATATTAATTAAATCTGCCAGTAACTAATGTAGTAAAAGATGTTCAAAATTACCTCATCCATGGTAGGATTAACAATAAACTGCCCACATATCCTCCCAATACGAATCACTCCTATGGGGCCACCCCAAGGAATATCTGATAACATAAGAGCAGCGGATGTTGCATTAGCTGCCATTACATCTGGATCTTGTTTTCCATCAGAAGAAAGAACACTTGCCGTTACCTAGGAGTCAGGCATTTTTTGTTATAAAAAGGCACAAAATTTTTGGCAGAAAGGATAATGTAACAAATAAATAAATGAATGAATCATAAATCAACAAAATTTAAATAATAGCCACATACCTGAACCTCGTGGTAAAATCCAGCAGGAAATAATGGCCGAATTGGACGGTCAATGATCCGACCACACAATAGTTCACGTTCCTTTGGGGCACCTTCCCTCCGCATGTATGTTGTTGGAATCACACCTTGGGCAAATTGCTTTTCTTGATAATCAACCTAATAAGAAGCAATAGTTATCAACGCCAACATGATGATCAACTTGTCTGTGAGCATAGACTGAGATAACATGGGGATAAAGGATCCAAGCAATTCCCAAGACAAATGGCAAAAATATTTCAGCACACAGAATGCTCTAGATTTCTATGCATCAGGAATGAGCCCATGTATAACAAAACTGTAAGATTCTGTATTTCAGGAAAAATAGTTAGACAATATACCTTGCCACAAAGACCATATCTTTCTAGAGAATGATCTTTGCTTAGTATTAAAGTAAGCAACATTTCCATATTGTTATTCAAATATCCTATAATTGAAACTCCAAAATCAATCCATTCATTTGCACATATAGCATATTACTTCCAACATCTCTCTACTTCCCTGTTTTAACATGCATGAATATATTCTGTTATGATAGACTAGATATGAATAAATGCCTGCAACTTTGCAGTGCGGATATAACAGTCCTGAACCTATAACATCCTTGTGTTGAGAAAACAAAAGACTGCATGGGTTTTATTTTACCGAACAAAATTATCATCAAAGTATACAATTCAACATGGCAGATGAGTGGCTCTGGAGATTGAACAAATCTGTTATTGTATTGGACATCTTCCAGAAAACTAGGAGGTACATTTAGAGCGCATTTGGTTTGTTTTCTGTTTTCATTTTCCGCTAAATATGTTTTCATAATAATTACAAAAATGTTACATTTGTTGTCCAAAATGAAAACAGAAAACGAAATGAAAATAAGGTGACATTTTTTTAATCTAACTGAAAATAAATAAAGAAAACAATCCAAACACACTCTTATATTTCTTGCATTTCATTTTCCCTTTCAATGAAACAGAGCAAACACATCACAGCACAACCCAAACGCTAAATCGCTTCGCGAAAGCATATCTAAATTTAACGTTAATAAAATTACAAGGTACACCCACTACATTTCCAATTTCCACCAACATAATTTCCATGACACCCTCACTATAAAATAAAATAAAATGCATTTACAAGAGAAACGTGGTTTAAATACAAATTGCCAGTTCTGCAAGAAGAAGCATATATGAACGTACAGTGAGGGGTAAGAAATCACGAAGGGCGTCTCCTTTAGCGGAGGCAACAGCTGATAGAACCTTGGTGTCTTCCATGCCCAAAACAACGGCACCATTTGCGAAGCGAGCGATCTTGCCGGTCTCGAGCGTGATCAACCGCGACCCTATTTCGAACTCCTCTTTGAAAATGTCCAGGACCTTGGTTCCTGCTGCAGCAAGGGGTGGTTGGTTTGGGTCCGGGTCGAGCTGCGACTGGGTGGCGAATCCGAGGCGACCAGAGCAAATGGTGCGGAACCCATGGGTTCGCCATGTGAGGAAATGAGGTAGGGTGCGGAGGAGTGGGTTCGCCCTCGCTCTCACTCTCAGGCACGACATTGGATTTGGTGAGTGCGCTGAGCTGAGCTCAGAGAAAATTTCACACTTCCATTCGGTGGGTTTAGGGTTTAAGGGGTTTTAGCGCCAGCACCTTGGAAATTCAACCTTTTACTTCTTTACTAGCTTACTGGCCCTAAGATTAATTTTCAGATAATTTTTTTAAAAACATTTTAAAAAAAGGTTATAAATTATCAAAGATTCATATGTGGAAAACAAACGGGCCTTTAATCTATATACATAATTACATATTTCATTTCATATAATATAAAAAGTAGGTCAAATAATTCGTGGCCAAGAGGAGTGAAGCTGTAATAAAAAGAAAACTTCTTTATGGTGTTTTATTTATAAGATAAATGAAGGTAAATTAAATAAAGAAAATAAAGAGGACTACAATGATAATGCTAATATATGTTGGATGAGCTATGAATCTCTCTTCTTATTTGGAGAGTTTGTTTTATTATAATACTTTTGGATGAAGAGTATTGTAGTGATTTGACTTTTGAATCTCTTTGACACTAAAATTTGTTTAATTGATGTGATTTGTTTGAATTTTTTTATAATTTATTTTATTATTTGTAAAAAGAATTAGATTAATTTACGCTTTTGTTTATATATTTTTCATTTAAATTGTAACTTATAATAAATTGAGCTAAGCGGGAATTTTTTAAATGAGTAATTATTTATTATCTTCGGTTTAAAATCAAAAAAATTAATTTATAAATAAAATTATTTATTTGAAAAATAATAAAATAAGAATTAATTTTTTTTGAAAACTTTATTTAGAGAGTTATAAAATAAAAATTAATTCGATTTTAAGATTCCGTTCGCTATTTATGTATAAAAATTAAATGAAATTTAATCAGATTCCAAACACACAATTGTAATCTGATTAAATGAAATTTAATCAGATTCCAAACACAATTAATTTGAGAAGTAAAAGAAAAGAAGAAGAAAAAGCACTCGTTGGCTCAGCTCCAAGTTCCAACTCAAAGGAACGCATAAACTTTGGATGCTCAGAGCAGCGATTCGATTAAGCGCCATGCGCGGAGCCACCATGTTCTCGTCGTCGTCTTCGACGGTGCTCAAAAACCCTAGTTTGCTCTTCGCTTCCACTCCAAGGCTCTTCAACGGTGTTCTTCCCGCGCACAACGTTTCCTTCTCCAATCGCTTTATTCACCTTTCGCTTCGATGCTACGCTGCTCAACCCCGTTTCGATAGAGTTCCAGTTCTGAATCCCATAGTGGAAATGGACGGTAATTAACTCTTGTTTATCACAATTAAGTGCTTCAGTTTGCTGCTTGTTCCTCTTCGTAATTGCTATTAGGCCAATTTTTGTTTTGCTGTATTTTGGTTTTGACGATTTTGTTTACTGTTTAGGTGATGAAATGACGAGGATTATATGGAAGATGATCAAGGATAAAGTATGAGTGCCTAGTGTTAGTGGTTTTTTTTGTTCTTCTCATGTTGGTGGTGTTTTGGATTTGCTTTTAACATGAATATGTGGTTTGTGTGATTGCAGCTCATATTTCCTTATCTGGATTTAAACATAAAGTATTTTGATTTGGGGATTCAGAATCGTGATGCAACTGATGATAGAGTTACTGTGGAAAGTGCCGAAGCCACTTTGAAGTGAGTAATTTTGAATGGAAGCATCATGCATGCGTAACACTTGAATTATTTATACTTGATTCTTTTTGTGGCTGAGAGTAGATGGTGGAGCTAGGTTTCTCAAAAGGGAAGTATAAAGAGAGATTTTGGGTTTTTTAGTGTTCTTGAGATGGTGAGAATTTCAATGCCAAGTAATAAGACTTATTTAGTTTCAATAGCTTCGTATAATTTTCTGACTGTTTCCTATAAATTGTTTTGAGACACAAAGCAACTGCTTGTTTTGGGGGCTGGGTGTGTGTGCCCCCGCACAGGGGGTTTGTGGGAGGGGAAGCTTTGAGTGTGTCCTCCTACTTTTGAATAGTTTTTTTGCTAGTTAGGTGTAAAGGTTTTAGCAAAAAGAAGGAGGCAAACTTTTTGTGGCAATGTGCAGTTAATGCAATCCCTTGGTACATTTGGTTGGAGCAGATATTTAGGGCTGTCTCTCTGCCCTAATTTTCTGCTTCGTATAATTTTCTGACTGTTTCCTATAAATTGTTTTGAGACACAAAGCAACTGCTTGTTTTGGGGGGCGGGTGTGTGTGCCCCTGCACAGGGGGTTTGTGGGAGGGGAAGCTTTGAGTGTGTCCTCCTACTTTTGAATAGTTTTTTTGCTAGTTAGGTGTAAAGGTTTTAGCAAAAAGAAGGAGGCAAACTTTTTGTGGCAATGTGCAGTTAATGCAATCCCTTGGTACATTTGGTTGGAGCAGATATTTAGGGCTGTCTCTCTGCCCTCAACTTACTTTGGCATACGATTGTGTTTTTTGGTCTCTCTATGGTGCTCTGCCAATGTCTGTTTCAAGGGAGTTGTCATTACAGACTTGTTAGGGATTGGGAAGGCTTGCTGCATTTTTTCCATTATTTTCACCCAATGTATTTTTTCTTTTAGCTGTACTTTCCCTCTCTTCTTTCTAATAAAATTGTTTTCTATAAAAAAAAAGGTTTTGAACACCCTTTCTATTTATTACTTTAAGCTTCTGTGTGCTGCAGGTACAATGTTGCTGTGAAATGTGCGACAATAACTCCTGGTTAGTGGTACTGGGCTTTAAATAGACCAAATGTTCAGCATCATGAACAAATAGGCAACTTTGTATCATACTTACAAATTTTGCTTGATTAAGTGTGCCAGTTTATGCATATTATATAATATTCTACATACTGCATGGAAAGTGGACACTAGTGCTTAATCTTGATTCCTATTTCATTTTTTTTTTACAAACATAAGATTTGCGTAACTTTATTTCGAATTTTCAGATGAGACCCGAGTCAAAGAATTTGGATTGAAGTCTATGTGGAGAAGCCCCAATGGCACAATTAGGAATATTTTAAATGGTTTGTAATATGCACATAATGTTGAATGCAGGCATTAAATTTGGTTTTGTTATCTGTTGACTTTACTGCATGAGTGGGTTTTCCCCACATGTTTCCTCCTTTTGTGTTTTGAAGTCAGTTGACCATGTTCATAGTGGATGAGATGCTAGTCTGCATAAGCAAATATTGCTTTATGTTCATAGTCTATTATACTTGTAGAATTTCCATATTTGATTACTTATTTTGGGAACATGTGCAAGTAAATACTTAATTTATCTTACTATTTTTATCTATTATGATGCAATTCTTCATTGCATTTGAGAATTATGCTGATCCTGATATAATCCATTTAATTTCCTAGATTTTAACATATTGCTCTGCAGCTTGTAATTTTTTTCTTTCAATTATCTTGAAGCATATCTATATTTTATAGTTCATTATTGATCTTTGATCGTAACTATATTGTTGCTTCTCTCGTGAGTAGCACTGGAATTTTTCATGAATTCCCCAAGGTGAATAAATTTCATATCTGGAGATGTTCCTAGATTATAAAGAATCTGATGCTGTCAATGATGGTTTTTTCTGTTTCTTGAATAAACATCGGTTTTCCTCATTGAAAATAATCTGCTATTGGTTATGCACTTGCCAATATCAATGTTTCAGGTTTACATTGTCGATTATGTGCTGAGGGAGGGAAATCCTAAGAGGGTTGTGAACGTAAAGGCTGGCATCAGGTTTTTGAGTCGTTTTAAATGAGACATTAGTATTTTAAAACTATTTGGAAGGCACATTATATAGTTAGATGACACAAGGTTGAGTTAAATCTGTCAAACCAAAAGAATGTGGGCCTTTGGATTATTGCCAACTTTGCTGGCCATTTACCATGCATACTTAAAATTATTTTGAGTATGGATGAGGGGATGCTACGTAATATTAAATTTATAAGTATAAATTTCTGGAAATGCATTTTAACTGCATCTTGTGAGACATTATGTGAATCCAAGCGATCTCAATGTATTATATTCCAAGATACTTAGTAATACATGCTCTGAACCTGAGTTAATTGAGCTTTGGTTCAAAATATTACTTCTTTTCTAAAGCATTTTTAAATTCTGCTTTGTGATATTTTCCCTTTCGTTCTAGGTACTGTTTTCCGTGAACCCATAATATGCCGCAACATACCCAGACTTGTTCCTGGTAATGTCTTAACTCTAGTTTGATCAGTAATTGAGGTGAGATACTGCTAAGCACCATTTGGAACTTATTCTTCAGTTTACAGGGTGGAAAAAACCCATATGTATTGGTAGGCATGCTTTTGGTGATCAGTATCGTGCCACTGATACAATAATTAGAGGACCAGGGACGCTTAAGTTGGTATTTGGTATGTTAATTTCCAAAACCCTGCTTGCAGATGGAGCTGAAACTGTTTTTGATTATTTAAAATATCACACATGTAGTTTACCAAGTTGTGTCTATCTCTAATTTAGTCCCAGAAGATGGTGATAGTCCAATGGAGCTTGATGTTTACAATTTCAAAGGACCAGGTGTAGCTCTTTCTATGTATAATGTTGATGAGGTTTGTTTCATTTTATATTTTCTGTGTGTATATGGCAGTATGGTTTAATTAAATATTTAAACACTTCCTTTCATAATGTGTCAGTCTATCCGAGGATTTGCTGAATCATCAATGTCATTTGCATTTGCAAAGAAGTGGCCACTTTACTTGAGCACCAAAAACACAATTCTCAAGAAATATGATGGCAGGTGATTATTATTCTCTCTCTGGGTTAGTTCATATTTTCAAGTGTCACCTTGTATGCTAGACTTGTTTGTAATTCAGACAGCCTTTTTTTGGGTAAATAGACAGCCTTTCTTTTTATTTGTTGTTATTGGAGATGATTTATAGTTTGATATTATTACAGATTTAAAGACATATTCCAGGAGGTGTATGAAGAAAGGTGGAAGCAAAAGTTTGAAGAGCACTCAATATGGTTTGTTTTCGTGTTTATGAACCAATTTGCTTTGATGCATTACATATACACAGAGATGGTTGACGCTTTAAATGGCTTCAGGTATGAGCATAGGCTAATTGATGACATGGTCGCATATGCAGTCAAAAGTGATGGTGGATATGTTTGGGCTTGCAAGAATTATGATGGTGATGTCCAAAGTGATTTACTTGCTCAAGGTGACATTGAGAGCTTATCTTTCATGTCCAAAATGGGAAGTATGATGATTGTATATATGATGTCAACAATCAATAATTGGGTGATTAGCCAGCAGCCTTGCCCAACAATTCTAATTAGATCCATTCTGGGACCCAAACAATCAAAATTGGTTAAAGTTTTACTTGCTATATAAAGGCATTATATCTTAGGGATGTGGCTCAGCTAGTGGGTAAATCAGGATCTTCGAAATTCAGATCATGCAGGCTAAGGGAGCTCTGTTTATTATTGAGGACCCCAAATATAGAGATGATAACATCATACTTTGCTTTGGTTGGACTCACCAAAGTATGATTTTGTTAGAGTCAAGATAGCCATTGTATTATCCCCTGCTTCTAATTATTACTAGCTAATATTATCAAATAAATTAACTTTGATAACAAAAGCATTATCATGAAAATTTAGGTTAGTATGGGTTTACTCAGAATTTATAAAAATACAAATAAAAAAATGGCCTTAACAAAAAGATTTGTGAGGAAAAATAAGCAATTACCAAAAGTTGTTTTAAGTGCCAAGTTTTGCAAACAAGCAAGTCCTACTACTTCTTACTTTACATTTTCCTAGGTTTATATTTGTGCGTAAGAGGAAAGCATTGCACTTGACTTCATCATGAAACAACAATACGATGAATAAGGAGAAAGTAGCAAGGAAAGAGAAGCATTCGTCCTTGTGTCTGATTATTTGTTAAATCTTGAAATTTTGATGTCTTCTCTCGTGGGATCATGCAATCAATTAACCATGTGAATATGTGTATGTTCTTGTTTGGTTGTTAATTTTATTTTTCATTATTTGAATGGATTTATGAAATGCGGAAGAGAGCACTTGAAACTTTGGTGACCTGAATAATTTTGACCTGGTAAGAGATATCTTTTAATCCAAGTTTCTTTAAGTCTTTTCTTGTGTGCAGGATTTGGCTCATTGGGCCTCATGACTTCTGTGCTGGTAGGTACTAGATTGTTACTATTTCTTCATCAACATTGTTATCTCTATTTTGGTTATTGGACGTCATACTTTATTTTACAACCATAATTTTGCAGTTATCTTCTGATGGCAAGACATTAGAAGCTGAGGCAGCTCATGGAACTGTAACTCGTCATTTTCGGCTTCATCAAAAGGGACAAGAAACTAGTACCAACAGTATTGCTTCCATATTTGCATGGACACGAGGACTGGAACATAGGTACTTTGTTGCTTTATTCAAGAACTTGCAATTTCTTGTGCACTTTGATGTTCTTCCTAAACTTTTCCTTTGTTAATCAGCAATTCCATGTATTTGAGTGGACACCTTGAAGTTTTTGTAGAAATTTTAGATTGTAGTATATGAATATAATTGGATGAGTTGTAATCTCTTTTTACTGCAAATACATGAAAGTAGCTACCATCTCTTGATGTCAGGAAATTAGAAATGAACTTCTAAACTTACGTGGCCTTCCTCTTTCCAGTTAAGGTTTTTCCCAGACTGAACACACTGTAAGCCATTTCTGAAATCTACTATAAGAATGAGAGTCTAAGTATTTTCAAGGTTGACAGTTTTTCTTTTTTCCTTTGGCGATAAGTGATAACTAATTAATTATCTCTGTTTTGCTATTGTTTTTGTGGTGACTTGGATGCCACTTGATAGTGGAATTTTTATAGAAAAGAACCATTGAGTGTTCTTATAATTGGCTGAGAGTAAAAGGCTGTTGCTTCTTTCCACTTGATAATTAAGTTTGGAAGAGCTGATACTTATATGCTAATTCTAGGAAAACCTGGATGAGGATTGAACTGTTATCTAGTAAAGTTGCAAGTTGTCAAGGGGCTGGGATTGAAGCACTCCTTTAGGGAGGTACCATTCCATTTGAAAAAACAAAATTACACCTGAGTTTCAGACCTGTGTGCCATTTTGGTCATGATTTTCCTACCTCAGATGCAAAGGTATTTTTATCATTTTCTGGTTTTAAGGCAATGAGCCAACTGTATGCCATATTGTGGTCCATAGGTCCAAGGGGCTGGCCGTCATTGGGAAACCAACAAAACATGTCACGACCCATCCTAGATGTCGTGACCGGCGCACAGGCTTAACCTCCAAAGACCCCATTAGCCTGGCCAACCTAACCACTCCGGGGGCCTCACCTCCTCCTAGTTCCTCACGAAAGAAAAACAACTGGGGGCCTCACCCAAGGTAGTTAAAGGCGAAAGGCACCCTTAAGGTGGTAGGGGGATTTAATGCCTTGAGGTGAGAGGCGCCAAAAAGCGCACGCTTTACTGAAGAAAGGTGTTAACATTAGGAGAAAAGAAAAGAAACAAAAAGCAACATATTTGACTACTTGAGCATAACATTCATAGCAAAGATAAAAGATTATGATGTTTAATTTACAAAATCCTAAGCTTCTTTTGCTAAGAGTCCCAAAGACCGACAATTAGTTATTCTCTTAACATCCAGACTATTTTACCTCCTTTAGGCATCATAGTTAGCAAGTTAGATTGCTAGGCTTTTAGAGTTTTATTTTTTACTATTATCGATAAGGGGCTAAAGGCGTGCCTGGCTTGAACTAGAAAGGCGCTCCTAAGGCGCCAAGAAGCGCTGAAGCGCTGACCCCTTCTAGCGCCTCGCCTCAAAACCTTAGGCGTGCCTTTTGGTGCCTTTGACTACACTAGCCTCACCTCCTCTCGGCTTCACACAGCACACAAGCCAGGGTCACGCCACGCCTGACATCAATCACAATATCTATATACCTACGTGCAAATAGTTTGTTAACCCCACTACTGGTTACGGTGTTCTATACAGGAATCATCGAGAATTTAAATCAAAATTTAATCCAAAGCCTGAAAATCATAAATCCCAAATTTTTACATAATATCTCAACAAGTTCTCAAATTTACAATTATCAATATATTTAAGCAAACTCATTATAAAAATAAATATTTCAAAATCAGAAGAACAATGTCTATAATTCAATAATCATCAAGTTTTAAAAAATTCATATTTTTGACGAGAATTCAAATATTTTCTATAGATCTTGTTTCCCTAAAAAGATTTTAAAAAAATGCCACTTGTAAAATATCCATTCACAGATTAGAAGCTTAGTAAAGATAAGCCGGAACCCGAATCATCATACTTTCCATTTTTAAGATGTAGTTACCTGTCTTATTTTGGTAGCATAATGGACTCCTTTTGAATTATCAACCAGAGGGCATGCAATGGTGTTTCTTGTATAAACTGATTTACTTTTTTAATTTTTTTAACCTTCTTTGTTCTCTGTTTTTTGGGAATATCTTTTATTGACATGATTCTGTTATTATGTACTAGGGCCAAGCTGGATAATAATGAAAAATTACGTGATTTTACTCATAAGTTGGAGGCTGCATGTGTTGAGACGGTGGAGTCAGGAAAGATGACCAAAGATCTTGCAATTCTGATTCACGGACCTAAGTAAGTGATTCTCTTTCTCCCCTATGCTTATTCTCATTTGAATATTTTAGTGGTAACTTTTTATCTAATGACAATGAAGTATGAACTCCTGACTGAGGATTTTGGTTTTGTGATAAATAAGTATAACTTATTTGGAGTTGTATCTCAAATGTAGCGCAAGTCCTAACAAATCAAGGGCTTGGGATAGTTGGGGGTATTGACAATAGGAGAAGTAAAGAAGGTTGAGCTGGAGGAACATCCCTGCATAATACAAATTGCTGGATGTCTGACCCGGAATTTTTTTTCATAGAAAAGCATAAGCCAATTGGTATTTTTGGCTTATCAAAGGATAGCAGAAAAACATAAGGTTGTGCCTATTTTGGTTATGAGATTAATAACAATTTGAAAAACCTTGAAATATTTTGAGGTTTTTATAGTTATTTGTTATCTTCAATTGGTCATCCAGTAGGTATGAAGCATGAGTTTTCAACCCAGACAAAATTGTTCCAAATTTACTTGTATATTTTATACACATATGTATGTACATCTGTATTGTATATACATGCATAATCTCAAATGAAATCCAAAAGTGTAGAGCCCCAGATCTACTGAAGTATTGATTCATAGATTTAAATCAAAAAAAATCCCAACCATGTTGTTAGCTATTTGAGGATTAGATATTGGTCATGATAGTTTCAGGCATGTGATGTTGATTATGGAGGTGGATATATCAGGGACAAATTCATAAGAAGGCACAACCTTAATTTATATCTTTGGCGGACTTACAGCCTTTGTGGATAGGGAAGGGAGGGAAAGGGTAGAAGAATATGGAAGGAAAAAAAACAAGACTCTCTCTTCTTATGTTTGGATAGAATAAAAATGGGAGGAAAGAAAATGGGAAGAAAGTGAGTTTGGCAAAGATCACATGCTATGCTTTCATGGATATATTTCACGACTAAAGTTTCTAGGACTTGGATGAATTTTCTCTCTTGGAAATCTTAGTAAGGTGCAAGCAAAATTATTTCATAGAAATTTTAGCAAAGCATTTCAGCTTGTAAGTACAAGTCAGTTGAGATTAAGGGTAAATGCTCATTTCTTCCTACTATTGGTCTTTCCAATTCAACATTTGTATTTATAACTGAATCATTCTTACTATCTATACTAATATGAAGTGAATTCTCATTTTAGTCTCTCACCACATTACTTCTAAAATTTTGTATTACTAATTTTAATTAACTTCCTCACTCCTGTCTCCTACTTTGAAAAGCAATTCCTTCTTTTAGATTCAACTATTTTATGAAATATTTGGATCTTGAAAAATAAGATAACTTAGTTACAATCTTTCATTCAATTTATTCATGAAATTCTAATAAACTTATAACTTATTTTTTTATTTATTATTTGATTCCAATATTTTATTTTCTAAAATTAACACATGCATTTCACGTGCCCATTTCTAGTTTATATAATTTCAACTGGTTTATGGCATGCACTTTGTTTGTTACTCCATGGAGTATTCACCAACGTACGTAATTATTCACCAACGTATGTAATTATATTGGTCTTCTTTATCCTGTTATATCATTCTGCTATAGACATAATATTTGTGTGTGTGGGTTGAGAAGAAAGAAGAAGGGGGGTTGTTTTAGTCATTTTTGTACATAAAATCTTTGTAGGTAAACAGCATGTCTAATTGTTCGGAAAGCTGCATTATGTGCAGGGTATCAAGCGAATTTTACTTCAACACTGAGGATTTTGTTGATGCTGTGGCACATAATCTTGAGAGAAAGCTCCAAGAGCCTGCAGTGGTCTAAGTACTATATTTTGACCATTGATATTGATTTTGGTTGAAATCCTGGGGCCCTAGAATGTTATGGAAACTTTGAATACTGGGGCCTCTCCTGACAATTAGACCATTGATTGATTTTGAGATTTTGGCTGCCGGCTTCCCCATTCTTACACCATTCTGTTGTAGTTTACACAAACGGTTGAAACGTGTGAATTTGAGCCAGCGGAATTAGGAAAGCACAATAATTTTGATGTGAACAAAACACAGATGAGGGAAGATGGTTTGTCAGATTTACATTATGATGGTTTCATGAATTTGATCGACTTTTTCATGAACCCTTTATTTGGGCTTTTTGGAATAATTCGGGGGTGAAAAAAGAAGAGGTATCCAGGACCAAGATTTTATCATAGGGAAATTTTCAAATAACTCCATGTGATTCACCTTGTTTTCACTTTGTCAAACGACTCAAACCCCATATTTTGAATTAGAAGTGTCACACAGCTGGTGTTAGGAATCGTCTCCAACTCAAACTCATTCTTTAGCACTGATAAGAGGAAGGAAACCATTTTGACAAAAAATAATGTTTCATTTCCCCAATCAGCAGAAACAAGCCATAACATGGAATATGCAACAATGCCAGCAACAAATACCTGCCATTCACCAAAAACAAACTGGATTAGGAATTTGTACAAATTAAAATGAGGGAGAAGCGGGGCGGGGGGTTGAAAAAAGAGGACACGGAAATAGTCCTGGATACAATGGTACAATGCTATGTTTTCCGCGTCAAGGTGTGATGAAACCACAAGGAGTAATTCAGTTAGCAAACTGGGTTTTATGGGGGCAAATTTAAATTTACTTGTAGTGTAGATGTTTAAATCTCACTAGAAACAACTTGTGGTTAAGATTAAGTCACTTGAGTAAAGATTAGTTTTACACTTAAAGGATGTGAGGACACATAGGGGTTAAAAAAAAGGTGTGATGACTTAAAATTTGATTCCAAGTAAAGTTCTCACTTTCTACTTCATGGTTTTTTACTCTGTAAAATTTTTTAGTACAAAAAAGTTGAAGGGATGTTATTTAATTCTAAGGTGTGGGCATGTCAAAGGCCTCAAGAAAAACTTACAAATGACTTACTAATAAAAGATTAGCACATAAAATCAAACCTAATGCCCTTTTGTTGATGTATTCGATTTAGTCAGTTAAGCCACCTTCATTGGCACTTCTTGTAATAGAATAAAGTCTTACATGATAAGGCACTGCTCTTTTCCCAAAAGTAAATATTACCAAATGAAAAATGAAAATATACAGCAACATTCAAATGAGAGCCCTGCATGTAAATTCAGTAATGCTCTTTTCTCTGTCTTCATTTAATTCGAAAATATCCAAATGTTGCTGTACAGAGTGAAATTGCATACCATATTGGAGCATGGGTTGATGACAAATCAAGAAATGGGTATGGCCACCTGTAGGAAAGAGAATTGGCGCCAGTGTTAGTGAAACCAATGTGTCTGCACATTCTAACATTCTGTAGCATAGCTTACCAAATTGAGAGGCAAGCATGAATAATCCACTGAAAAATGACGTAAAGACTTGTCCATAATACAACGAAAGAGATCCCGAACCAGGGGATTCGCTGAAAACATGTAGGTTAAACTAATCAAACATCAGTCTTAGCAATTACTCCAAACAAGGACGTTTAAGGTTATGAAAATATTTACCAGACAATTTAATGCTACATCTCCAAGGAGCAAAACAAGATTTAGTGAATGCATGTTCACTGTCAACTACACAAGGAGAAAAACTGATCAAATTGAATCATAAGGACAAGTGAGGAGGGAAACATATAATAGCAAAAACACGTGGAAAAAAGAAAAAGAAAAGATTAACAGTGCAACCATTGAAAAAATTCTGTATGGTCGCAGTTTTAATTATCATGTATCCAAAGGATAGGCAAGAGTTTTAACCTTGAAACTTTAGTTTTCTGAAAGATACTGTAGCAGCTATCAAGCAAGGACGAGGGTTGAGGGTTGACCTATTAATTGGCTATGAAGGAAAAAGACAAGGAAAAAAAAGATAAAAAAACAAGATAAACTATAGCAGTTTAAGTCATGCCAACCCATTAGGTTAACAAGAAGTTCAACCAAAGATCAACAATGTCATTGCTCTTTTGCAAATCAGGGACTTAACAGTATTTTTGCCTTTAAGCTCTTATTCTTATTGCCAACTTGGAGTATGATGGGTCAGCTCAACAAAAATATAGCCAGAGATGAGGACACAATAGCCCATTTGAAATTCTGAACACATGAATGAAGGGAAGCCACTTGTCTAGATGATCTTAGCATGACCTTCAGAGATTTTCTCATGTCTTTAGGTTGGTCAGTTTTTCAACCGACTTGTGGACTGAATAACATTTCTTTGTTGAAGTTTTATAATACAGTAAAGAGATAAGTTGCATAAACCAGTTTATACATTCCTGATGAACCAAAAGGTAAAGAAACAATTGATAGGTCGCGCAAACCAAGAGAGAATAAAGTATGAAAGTATTGAAGTCTTCGGAAGGTTGGTACTCACAAAATTGAAATCGTAATCTCTCAGGGTAAGAAATGGACATATAACGAACCAATAAATGCAATCAGTAAGCATCACTGCCCCTGCATTAATCTGTATAAAGATATTAAAAAACATATTAAAATCAAAGGAAACCAGTGCAATGTGTAATCAACATGGAAAAATGTTAAATTCTTGACATGAAAACGGATGTGAGTTCAGGCATATAGTATCAAGTTTAACTTCATTAACCATATCACATAAAAATGATCTGACTTTACAAGCATCAAGGTCCAAAACTGCCCCATAATTAATCTGCATTCAATGATAACCTAATAAATTTAGCAAATTATGCACATAAAATTCATATAAACTTAACGAGCTTGGAGAAACCATACATTTAAAGGAGAGAAGAAAAAATGGGGAAAAAAAATCAAAGGAAGAAAGAATAGAAGATAAGGCCACACTTTTGAAAGAAAAAATGTATAGGGAGTTCGCAAACATAAGAAGAAAGAAACATGCACATATAAGAGAATGCAAAGCAGTAACTGAGCAGAGCTCAATTTTCAATGGACAGTAAGCATGGGCATCTATTTTCCCATAAAGCTACAATTGGTATTTTTGGTAGATACCTGGAATATAATTTGAAAAATATAACTCCAAATGGCTGCAACTTGATTATTGTGTATTTCCACGTGGGGATCAGCAAGAGATTCCATTCTAGACTGATTTGTAGCATCCTGATGTAAGAGAGGCATGTTTGGCCCTTGCTCTGGCTCTATTCTAGGAAAATTAACATCAAAGGTGCTTCTTGATTTTTGATACTGATAACATCCATACACAGAGAGCATAGATGCACACTACAAAAAGAAAGTTCATACTGAGACACCCAAATATGCTAAGACTTAAGAAATTATACTTTCCATGAAAGCTTCTGCCAGAGTCCTATGTGACTGTGAAAAGCATCACGAAGTGGCATGATAAGATGTATCAGCACTCAACAGTATATACATATATATGGGTCAAACTCAATAGCACTGAATCAATTAAAGGCTTGTGAGAAGAATGTTAAGGGCTGTACCCCAAAATAAATTGTAACTAGAGTAAAAGTCCACCTGCACGAAATTCAAAATAATCATAACCAAAAGTTAGAAGAAAATCAGGAAAGAAATGGAAAACATCGAAATGAAACTGAGAAGAAACTATGAGTAAAGCTGCAAAAATCATAAATGATTTTGAATTCAATTATAATGCTTAACTCAGAACGGAAATTTTGTTCATTATTATAGTTTTAAATCTCCATCTAGGAAAACTAGCCACCAGCACAACTATATGCATGATAGGACACATAAACCAAGTAAATATAGAGAGAAGTCAACAAAATGGAAATACTTACTGAGTGTAATAATAAAATATGGTGCCACCAATGATAAGACTTTTGGCAATTAGCGTTACCAAAAGCAAAGAGAATGCAATAATTCGAAAAGCTAGCAAACAAATAGGGTGAATTTCTTTAAGGCATGGTTTCCATGCTTCATCACCACACAAAGTCCTGCTCCTGTCTTGCTGGTTTTCTCCTTTGCCAGGTGTAAAATTCCTTGAACCTTCATACTTCCATATTATAAGTAACGCAATAACCATAGGCAGCAAAACACAAGTTGCACACAGAAAGACCCTCCAATTTAACCAATAACTAAGGGTGACTGAATTTGTGGCAGTATCCTGCAGTTGCATCCTGATAATAAAACAATGATGCTATTATTAAAATAACACAATTGTTTTCAAAATACTCCTTTTACTGCAACTAAGAAAGTAGCTGCTAGCCAAGTTTTTGTAGCCTAAGTATAAATCTGTAACAATTTCAATCAAATTATAGTAATTTTTAATTGGATAACATTCTGTTCTGTTTACTCTCATTTTGCCACTTTTCTTCCTGGGCAGGGCTTCTTATAAACAACTACAATCATAACAACACAAAGCCAAATGTAAAACCCAAATTAACTAATACTCCATAATTTGGTTTCATTTCAATTAAAGTACAAATGGTCAATGATTATGTGACCCCAATAGTGACAATACAGGGTAAAGCCAGCAAAATCTGAATACAACAGTTTCTGTTGACAATTCATCCTAACCCATTGTAAAGCTCTGCCTCTGCAACTTAGAAGTTGGATACCCTATGGTGCTTCAATATCAATGAGCAAAATGGAAATGCAACCATATCATCACAAATTTGAAGCTGATTTTCCCAAACGAGCAGTAACCCATGACCCATCAAGGAACACAAAGGCACCAAAAAAAAAAAAAACCAAAGAATGAGCGGAAAAAAGATATAAAAATAGGAACTCGGGGGTGGGTAATTAATAGTGCATGGAGGTGAAAATGTGTCATAATTTTTTCTGAAAATTCAAAATGTAAAATTTTGACACCGTTTTTTATGCTGCCAAGAACCAAAGCACATTGAAATGGCAGGGGAAGAGAGGATCAAAGAGTGGTGACATACGTGGAGATAGTAAAGAGGAATGGAAGCAATGAAGAAATGGGGAAGCAGCGAAAAAAAGACAGAAAGAAAAAGAGTAGCTTTAACCAATGAAGCGGTTGATGATATGGTCTTATTTATGGCTGATTCTGAATGAAGTTCAGTGTTGACGTTTCCTTGTTTCAGATTCTGTCCTTCTACTCATTTAACAATTGACACGATGGCTTTCTCCCCTTGCCATGTGGTGGCATCTCCATTATGAAAATTGACTGAAAGACGATGCAGGTGCCATGTACGTCATGTTGTAAATATATTATTTTTAAATAATATATATTTATACATGTTAATTCTTATATAAAATACTTAGTAGGTTATTTTTTTAAATGTTTAACCAATGAGTTTAATTCAACTTAATCCGACATGTGTGAGTCGGGTTGAAAGAATTCTTTTTAAAATAGTTAACACAATTTAACTCATTATTTTTATGAACACCTCTACTTAAGATATTTAATACATGAAGAAGAATTCCTTGATTCTAGATATCAAATCTTCAATCTCATCACCATTAAATTGTAAAATCTCCACTCTCAATTCTTTCATGCTTTGTTTGGCTTTAGAGAGAAAATGAAAAGAAAAAAAATGAGAAAAAAAATTCTAATTCTCTTGTTTGAATGAAGAGAAAAAGAAAAAGAAATAAAAAAAATTGATTGAGTTTTCTCTTATTTAGTTGTGTAGAAAAGTGAGAGAAAAGAAAACATAAATCTATAAAATTACAAGTTTACCCTTTAATAATCAATAATGTATCAAATCATTTCTTTGGATATTATATTTTGATATGTTTATACATATTAAATTATGACTGTAATCTAACAAATGTAAATGTATATGTATATTTAATTTATGAAAATTATATCTTTTAAATTTAATTTTGGATTATATATGATATTTCTCTTTTGATAAAAAAAACTTGGCTTATAAAAGATATACATTTGAATTATTTTATAACATACATAATTTTATACTTTTATAATATAGATACTTTTATTAACATAGATACATAATAATTCTTTAATAAAAAATAATATATTAATTAATGACCCATATAAATCCAATGATTTAAATAATTCAAGAATAATAAATAAGCAACACATAGCTTTATTTAAGACAAAATAACAATATTGTTTACTTAAACATCACTAGAAACCAGGTACAAAATTTAGAACAAATTCTATAATACCCAAGCATAAGCAATCTAATTTTAGCAAACTTTACATCAAATAGGAGAATATTATAATAAGTATAGTTGCTGATTAAAATACATAAAAACTCTTTAACTCTACAGCCAAACTCTTTGTGGGCTCCGGGTGCGGCAATTTCAGACAAGCATAACATGGGAAAATCATTTCAAAATAGTAGAATGACAACTCCAATAGTAACACACATTTTCTCTTCCCTAATTTTCTTTCCACTCAAAATCACCTCTACCGAAGAGAGGGTAAGTGCTGGAATATCCATGATTGAGTTTAGAAGTACAGATTCTTCATAGGAAATGGCTAAAGTATCTCTAACAGAATGATTAGTATTTGTTGAAAATACTACATCCCCTTCTTCATGCACTTAGATAAATATTTGTAATTAAGAAAAATATTATCCACAAATTTAACGTAATTCAGCTTAATATACTTATATTTATAAATGAGAAAAGATTAAATTTACTATAAACAACATTAAAATACAACATTTAAACTAATAAAGTTATAAACCAACATCCACTACAACTTTTAAATAGAAAAGCTACAAATTCTCTCCCACTATAATTTCTGAACGAAAAAGCTATAAACCATCTCTCACTACTACTATAATTTTTGAACAAAAATGTTGTAAACCATCTTCCATTACTATGTACTACAACTTTTAACAAGTAAAGTTACAAGCCCTCTCACCAATATTCCTAACAATTTTTCTCATTTACTCTCATAACTCAAACAATTCTTCAGTACTAGTATTTATAATAAGCCACAGGAATTTGATTGGCAAGCAACTACTCACACCCTCATTAAGGACTTTCTTATTAAAAAAAATAATCACCTCATATATCCTTAACATATCTTGATATTAATTATAACTCAAAAAAAAAAACTACCAATAAAATAGAAAATTAACCATAAGTATCGATACAAAAATTTGGGTCAAAGCTAGCACATTGGTTCCTTGTTGACCGCAATTTATTTGGCAAATGAAAGCTTCAA
The DNA here is from genome assembly GCA_023212625.1 of Styphnolobium japonicum. Lineage (NCBI taxonomy): Eukaryota > Viridiplantae > Streptophyta > Magnoliopsida > Fabales > Fabaceae > Styphnolobium > Styphnolobium japonicum. Next base: position 29,844,657 of record JALBWW010000005.1, on the reverse strand, counting down.
ATTATCTAATATCAAGATATTAGAATATATCTTCAAATTATCTAATTATCTAAGCTTCAAAGTATATATATATGTATAATTTTTTTCCAAAAATTTATCAATTTGAATAATTCTTAGGCAGCATTTTCATGGATAATACTTTTCTATAGCAAAATTGTGTACTGGTGTTAATGCAACTATCTCCTTGGAATCACAGTTTAAAAATAAATAAATAAATGGAGGCTGTAAACAATAATAGAGATTTCTAAAGAGAACTCTACTATAGTGAGAAAGTGGATGTTGAGAAAGGTATGAAACATGCTCTGGTTGGGTTGAGAAGGAGTATTTATAGGTTACGATTTGGATGGGTTAGATTGGATCCTTTGAATGAGTTAGTCCTGGCGAGCTGAATGCTTCTAAATTGATAATTTAATTAACATCTTCACAGATTAGCCTTTATTTTTATGGGTAATTCACATGTTTAGTGTAATTTTAGAAACTATTTACTAAATTAGTGTTATTTTAAAACTATTTACTAAAATAAGGTGATTTTTGTCACGCTGATAGATCACCTCAATTTTTCATTTTTTTCCCATACATGTCATTGGAGTTCAGTCAGTGAATTTGAAAAAGGGGCTAGTCAGTCAGTCGGTAAACATAAAAAATGAATAGGTTGACCTACCTACTGATGATGCATATGGGAAATGAGTAGGTTGGTCGGTCAGTCGATGATAAACATAAAAAATGAATAGATTGGTCGATTGGACAAGAGGTGAATATGAGAAATGAGTAGTCGGTCAGTCGACGATGAACATGGAAAGGGGTTGTCAATCGACCGACCAACCCATTTTTCATATTTATCGTCGTCTGACCGACCAACCAATTTCATATTCATTGACTGACCTTTAGTAATATATGTGAAAAAAATTAAAAAAATAAAAGTGATTTGTCAGCATGGCAAAAACACTCCATTTTAATAAAAAATTTCAAAATAATACCAATTTAATAAATAATTTTTAAAATTACACCAAACAGTTCAATTATCCTATTTTCACGTTCCAGTTCTTACATCCATTTTATTGTGCTTCTACTTAAACTACCTTTGTGACAGTTAATATAACCTAAATTTGTTAAAAATACTTTTTTTGTTTACATATTTTACTCGATCTCGAATGATCAGGAAACTGTCACCTATCGGTTTCCAAGGTGCAATCCAATCATTGCATCAATACTTACCACATACACAAAATTTGTGAGGTCCATATATATATATACTCTTATTAAAAACTATACTACTATGAATGTAGTGTGCCAATTCGCCAACAAAACTTGGGAGTAATTATTTACTGATTTATATTATGTCCAATTTTTTTACTTAAATACATTAGGATAAGTTTTTCTTTTACCATTGAACGCGTGCCTTTTCATTTTTCAATATATTTTCACGCATGCAGTTTTCGTCTTTATTGTCTTCCTTTTCCATGGCTTTCCAGCAGTGTAGCTGTCTTGCACAACTGATAAGGAGTTACACTTCGAATGCACAGAAGTGTGGCATGCCTTTTCAATGGTAATTACATATTAAAGCACTTGAAAATTGAAACTCAGTTGAATAAGTTCCAATGCCCAATTTCTTTATTTTGAACGACAAATTAAGTTCATTCTCACTCCCACTTTCATACCACCATTATCTTAAAGGCATAGCCTACCAAGTGAAAAAGAAATGAAATCCTCACATGATTATACTATTGGTTGAACCTCATCATCACCTTCTTTGTAGGGCATACACTAGAAAATTATTGCTTTTATCAACATCGAACCAAAGATAGATTTTGGAAAGAATAATACTAAATTATGATTTTTTACACACATAAAAATTTAATTTTTATAATATTGTATTAATTTCATATAATTTTTTAATATTATTATATTAGCTTTATTTTTGTGTACAGATTATATCAATATTTTCTTTTACAAAAATTCATATACAAATACAATGACTAACATTTTGGTTCTCTAATTTATGCGGAAACAACATTTTCCTTTTCAAATTCCTTTTCAACCAGTCACCATTGTTGGCCATAATCAATATATTCTTGCTACCAGATAGCTACAATAATTTTAAATGGAGGATGTCAACTTTGCATATCGTGGTCCATGGGGGCTTTGTTTGCTGCGACGATATCAGCCCCCAAAATTGAAGCATTCTTTCAACTTTCAACAAAATGGAGTAGAGCAAGAGAAACGGGGTCCATTTTATAATAGCATTTCTGTTGTCAATTTCTTTTTTTCTTTTTTTAATTAATTCATGAGGTTGTAGGCATTTGTACGAAAACATACCAATTTTTAAAGTTATTTATCAAACTAAACATCTTTTAAAACTATTTCCTTATGTATGTCATTTTCACACACGTGATTTTCTTTTTTTTTAAAAAAAAAAAAATAAAGCGTTTATTGGATGAACAACTTAACTATTAACCAATGGACGAACTTGTCTTTTAAAAAATAGAAAGTGTAATATATGAAATGTATATTGCATTATTTGAGTGTTGCTACAAGTCCACTTATACTCCCTAAATTTTTCCCCATGAAATATTTTGAAACAAAATATGTGACGATATTATTTCGATATTTATTATTTTTAAAAATATATTAATATTTAGAATGAGGTGATAATTATTTATTATTTATATTTAATAAATTTTTAAATTTTTATTATAAAATTAATAATTACTAAATAAATGAGAATTCACTCTCACTATCATACCTATTAAGAAAAAATAGCAGCTGCTGTATGTGTATATATATATATATATATATGATATATATCATATCATCATCAGTATATATATATATATATATACACATATGATATATATCATATCATCATCATACTGAATACGAAACATTCCACTGTTACCTAAAAATGGAAGTGGATCAAAATAAATGGAGTTAAGCTTATGTTTTATATGACTGGATTGATACTAAGGGTGTTCATAATCGAACAAAACCGATCAAAACCGAAAAAATCGAATCGAAAAATCGAAAATCGAACAAAATCGGTTACTTTTGGTTTTGTTTGGTTTTGTTTTATGAAAACCGATTGGTTTGGTTCGGTTTTCAGTTTTCATTTATGAAACTGAACCAAACCAAACCAAACCAAATTCATATAATTATCTATATATTTTTTATAATTTACATACTTATAAATGATTATATTTAAAATTTTGATTGTTTCTATAAATATTTTAGGCCTATTTATTGTTTATAATTATGTAATGATGTTTTTATTAAGATTTTATACCAATTTTTTTTTAATTGGTCCATAACAAGAACAAAATGATGATGTGTATGAATTTTTTTTTTAAAAAATATTTAGTGAAAAATCGATTGGACCGAACCGAACCAAACCGATTATAATTGGTTCGGTTCGGTTTGGTTCTCCAATTTTAAAAAAACCAATTGGTTCTTAATATAAAAAAATCGATTAGTTTGGTTCGAATGACTTTTCCTCCCAAAACCGAACCAATCCAAACCGCGAACACCCCTAATTGATACATAGTGCTTTGTTCATTCGCTGCCATACACAAGAAGTATAATCGAAACAACGTCGTTTAATTGGCTGTGTTTCTGTCACCTCTCAAGAGTCAGAACTCAGAACAGAACATCTCCTTAGTCTTCATGCAATGGCTATGTCTCTTGGTTCTCTCTCTTGGTTGGTCTCTGCGAACCTCAAAATGCACAACAACAGCATTCCCGTGTCTGTCTCTCCTTCAACTCCAAGTGTCACACCCATGACTCCAAACCCCATTGCCAAGTTCCCTCAACTCTCCCATTCTCACCCCTTTTCATCTTCACCACTCATCATCAATTTCCATTCTTTCCATGGACTTTCATTCCCAAAACCTTCATGCCCATCTTCTTCTTTGCTCCTCTGTCCTCCAAAGTCATCTTCTTTTCTCATTTCTAGTCGAAAAATTGTAGCTTTTAGGGTCTTTGCTGCTTCTGTGCCTGAGGCTAAAAGTGATGAGCCCATCAAACCCAGGGGTGTGATTCAGACTCTGCAGCTTGGAGCCATGTTTGGAACTTGGTACCTCTTGAATATTTACTTCAACATCTACAATAAACAGGTTCTTCATCTTAATGTTTAGTTTTTGTCCTTCAGTTTTTGAGTCAATATTTTGCATGCTACCAACAAAATCTCAACCTTTTGCTTTAATTTGATTCCATATTTGCAATTATTGGGGTTATTTCATCAATGAAATTCTGGGGTGGGAGGGAATAGGACGTTTAGATGGTAAAATTTGAAATTTCAAACTGTAGCATGCATTAGTTCATGAAAAGAATTCTGGGTGTCCTTACTTTTTTTTTTCTTTTTCCTTTTGGTTGTTCTCAATTGCAATGCACCGGTTGTTGATTAGGTTCTAAAAGTCTATCCATTTCCAGCGACAGTAACAGCATTTCAATTTGGCTTTGCAACGTTGATGATTAATTTGATCTGGACTATTAAACTCCATCCCAGACCAAACATCAGTCGTTCACAGGTACTAGGATGAAAATGGAGTAGTCTATTTAGTGGGGTATCAGTCTCCTTTTGTATTGCTTACTGCTTAGTATATTTTTATTCTCAGCTTGCATCAATCCTTCCACTTGCTGTGGCTCATACAATTGGGAACCTGTTGACCAACATTAGTCTTGGGAAGGTTGCCGTATCTTTCACTCACACAATCAAAGCTATGGAGCCTCTTTTCACTGTTGTTCTTTCTTCCCTTTTTCTTGGGGAGGTAATGTTGAAGTCTTCACTTTTTTATTTTAAAATTTTTCCTTGATGCTTTGCAGCCATAAAGCACTTGTTGCTTGTAGTTAACATATTAGAAAAACTTTATCCTGGTCTTTGCCATGAGCAGTTTTGTGGATAAAGAATTCTAGCTTCTTTGTAGCCCTTCCACTCTTCAAGTGTTCCACCATGGCTTTCATCTTGCATTTCTCTGTGTCTTGTTTTAGAAGTTCTATTTTTGAAAATCAGTACTGCAAATGAATGAAGGAGATTCACAAAACAAAGGATCTATAAATGCTTGGACCATCGATTTTCTTCTCTGTAGAATAATCTCTGGCAGAGAGAAATTAAATTAGAGGGCCTATGGACCTTACATTAATCAGAAATGCTATTTGTGAGACATTTAAATTGATCATGCAAGACATAATCGGTAAATATTTTGACATAAGAATACAGAGGCTCCATAATTCTTTATAAGCAATTGTCGGCAAGAAGTATGGTTATGGAGTGAACAGAGTTGTTACAACTGGATAATGTCATCAAGCGTATCAAGACAACATCAGAAGTAAATTATTTTGAAATGTTATCAATGATAGGTGCGAGAAAAACACACACACATCTAAATGTTTGAGCTGTAATCTTGAAAAAGAGAATATAGTATTTATATTTAAGGATACAAAATCATGTCTTGCTGACTAAATGCTCCATACTGGTGGACTTGCACCCTGTGCTACTTAATTCTTACCTTAGTTTGAATAACTCATTAGTGTATGGACAAACAGACAAACTCATACTCATGTTTTTCCTTAGTGTTATTTTGATAATTGACTCTATGTCATCTATATAGGTTGTGGTAGTTATGAATGCAAGATAATTATATTTTTCTGCAGTGATGTAAAATCATTGCCATATGTGCTATTTTTCATATTGTGATAGTCAGTGCTGATGCATGTACACCCTATGCTACTCATTCATGTGAAAATGCAGGATAATCTAATTGTTTTGGTGATCTGACCTTCAGTTTTGATCCTTCAATGAACACAGAGGCCCACTTTCTGGGTGGTTTCTTCCCTTGTACCAATAGTAGGCGGAGTGGCACTGGCATCAATGACTGAAGTCTCTTTCAATTGGTAATTGATCAACCTAAAGCTGTTGCATGGACGGAGTTCCTTCAGGGACAATATTGAATAATTCTGCCACTGAACATAAAAATATTTACTAATATGTATTCAAGGGGTAATATTGATTCTAGTGTTTGACATGTTCTGTCTCAAAACAGGATTGGGTTCAGTACTGCTATGGCATCTAACCTTACTAACCAATCACGAAATGTTTTGAGCAAAAAACTAATGGCCAATGAAGAGGTAAAGAACTTTCCAGATCTATTTAGTGTATCAACTCTCTATTGTTGTTACGAGGTATTTACAAAATTAAGTTTTTTATTTTTTATCTTTGTTTGTGAAGCTAATTAGCACATTACTTGTTGGCACTCTTTTACAATATTCTCTTAAAAATATGGCTCATCACTTGAAGCTTGTTCCTGGCAGGAAACTTTGGACAATATCAATCTCTACTCAGTTATAACCATCATTTCCTTTATCCTGTTGGCCCCATGTGCTATGTTTTTGGAAGGCATCAAGTTTACTCCGTCATACCTGCAATCTGCTGTATGTAGATGAGGCCATACATGTATTTTTATTATATGCTTCTTGTCACTGTTTTCCCTTATTTAAGTACTTGAGGAAGAGAAAATTCTGCCTAAGATAGTATATTGTTCTTTCCATCTAGGCAAGGCAAGGGTTGAACGTTAGAGAGCTATGTGTGAGATCAGTTTTGGCTGCATTCTGCTTCAATGCTTACCAGCAGGTGAGGCTTTTCAAATGTTGTTTTTTTGGCTCTTTTGGATAAATGGGTTTTCAATTTACAAGATTGTCTTGTTAATTATGATCTGCAGGGCAATAATTAGTTTTGCTCCATGCTTCTGCATTCCATCATATTTCATCATATGTTTTATCCTTCTCTTTTTCCTTCCTTTTCTTTGTGTTATATTTTATAAAGAAAATTTTACTTGTATCTGCAATGCTATAGTTTTTATTTTTGAAGTAACTATGCTAAATGCAGATACAAGTTCTACATAAACAAAAGATAATTATTCAGGACTTTTGAGATGTCTTGTCAATAACTAAACGATTCTGCAAAATCTTTGAGTTGCTTTAATTTTTTTTATAAAATTTGATCTTTTTCCATTTTAACTACATGTGCAATGGAAACATTAGATTTGGAAGCTTGTTTTGAAGTGAAACTTGGTCTGGTCAGTTTTTTAACACATAGTAAAGGGCTTTACTATCTCGTTTCCCCTTTTTATTTCAAAGACATGGGCTATTGATCTTATAGTCAACTTTTTGAACCATCAAAATATAGAATGAAAAGTCAACAAAATATTATTGTGCTTCTCAATTCCTTAAATTAGGTCTATATGAATGATGTACTTAATCTTTATTCATACATGTAAAATATTATGCAATAAAGATGTGAATAATTGTTGTTGACTGGTTATATCTCCCAAGTCTTTAAAATAAAAATGCAAAAGAGTAAAAATAACTTACAACATAATATTAATAAATTTTATCCAAAAAAATAATAATGATTATGCCATTGTCAATGACCCCCTGCTTTGATGATTGAATCCAGAGCATGTTCATTTTCAGGTTAATGCCTGGACCTAATTTTTGTGGCAGCGGATTTCCTGTGTTTTTCTCTTCAGCTTGCACTATTCTTCTTTGTCATCACGAGCTCTATTTTGTTAGATTGTGATCCCTTCAATTTCCAAATGTTACTTTCTAGCTTCTGCATTTTCTTAAAACATTTGAGTTAACCAACTTCTAGCTTTCTTCTCTCAAGTCTTATGCACCTTTCTATGCACCTTTCCCTTTGCAAAATGGTATCCCCTCTGGACCACTTTTGAGCTTTCCAAAATGATTTCGAAGGTTGTCACAAAATGGGTCCTTATTAAAAGAAATGGCTAGTTTGTCATTTAAATTCCTCAGACATATTTCCTGAGACATGGAATTGGATTCAATTACTTTTTCCAAAATCAGCTAGTAATCCATGATTTAATTATTATAAAATTTAAATTTAATCTTCTTGGCTGATTTCCATGTGTGACAGGTTGTCCAATGAAACATTCTGAACTTTGACTGGTAACCATCATGGTGTTTAACAATAATATACAGCAGATGTTTAACATTAAAATTTGGAATGTAAATTTGTTGGTTCATAGATACTTGATATGATGTGGGATTAGTTATCTAATGCAACAAAATTTGGTAGTTAAACTTCTTTTCTGAATAGCATGCTCTAGGTATCACATACGTACCAACGTATATAAGCAAAGTCTTACGTTCTCCCATAACCCCACTCACTACAAGAAAATATTTTTGCACTTGAATTTTCTTTGCTCTAATAATTATGTATGCAAAGTCTTACCAATTATGTTTGCTTGATTTATGTGGGTGGGGTTTCTTTTAGCCACCCAACACAAATTCAATTGGGACCAGTTCACTAGAGAACAAAAAGATTTGTTCCTAAGAGCTGGCTAGCATTAGATGCCAAATTTCCTTTTGTCGTGGATATTGGCACTATTTTACAAACTAGTGATAGGTTTTCTCCTGACCAGAACTTAATGCATGCATCTGATGGTTCCATGGCAATCTAATATCTATACCCGGATAGGACTTCTGGTAAGTATTGAACATTATAAAATATACAAATCATTAGAGTAGTAATATTGCTACTGACAAAATTGTGAAAATTTCCAAGGTAGAGGCAATATATCAGCTTTGCTTGATTGTTTGGCATTATATTCTCATGTTCAACTTACACAAATATGTCATATTTAGTTTCGGTATATTGGGACGGCCTCCTCAATAATTGTGATTTCTTGAGTATTGTGGTATCAATGGCTTGGAGCTAAATGCATTTGGTGGTAGGTTTCTTATGGGATATTACAGATGGTGTCACCTGTGACCCACTCAGTTGGAAATTGTGTGAAGCGTGTGGTTGTCATAGTCTCTTCAGTTGTCTTCTTCCAAATTCCTGTCTCACCCATTAACTCTATTGGTAAGTCTCTCATGGCCTATCTCCCAGAGCTGACAAACTACTGGTTTCTATTTAACTTGCAGTCTCAAACATATGTGAATTAAAAATTGTTAGACTTTCTTCTTCCCTTTCTTATGGTCTGCCTGTGACTGCAGGAACTGCTGTTGCGCTTGTTGGAGTCTTCTTGTATTCAAGGGCAAAGCGGATAAAGCCAAAGCCAAATACAAAGGCATCATAACTCTTCCAAAGGAAGGAAAAGAGGGAGAGAGAACAGTAACTATAGACATAACCAATTCAGCTAACGTTTTGTTTTTCCTTTCCCTTTTGGGTCAATCTCGCTATCTTTACATTTTTTTTTGTATATAATATGCTTGTCAATGCAAAATCTGATCGAAAACAAATTTCTTAGTCTTTGCTTTTATGCACATGCACATGAGATTTGATTTAGAAGTCAGGCTAAAATGTTTCCCGCTATGTACATAAAGTCATGCAACCAAGCGCAACTTATCTTTTATATATATATATATATATATATGAAAAGGAACTTGTTTTAATTTGTTATGTTTATTACAATTTTTTGACTTATTAGTTTCAATTACACCCATTGGGTTTGTCAATTTGAGCACATTATACGGTGGTTTGCATTGTCACTCTAATACGATAACAATACTAAAATAGTCCAAATAAAAATATTTATTCTAGACAAAATAGATCAGCAAAAACTCATAAATTACTAAAGAGAACTTATGCCTTAGTAAATCCTTTTTTTTTTTTAGCTTAATGTTCATACATGAACATGAAGTTTATCACATACAAATCACCAACGTTGCCTATTGTTTACAAGCATAGACATATATTATGATTTTGAGTATAGTATTGTAGAATCATCTCTAGAATTAAATGATTAGGGTCATATCAGAGAAAATGTCACCAACGAATGGGAAAAATAAATGAAGAGGAAGGGAGAGGCGAGAGATATGATTGTCTATAAATAAATACTTTTTTATACTAGCTTATAAATAAACTAATTATGTTTAATTTCCTTTTATCATTATTTTAATTATAAGTTGATTATTAAATATTATATAATATTGACAAGATCATTATTTTATTATTTTTAATAATGTTTTAAAAACCGGTTGAAGTAAACCATAAAATCCAAGAAAAAGGTGGTTGAGAGTTCAACCACCGGCAATCCAGCATGTTATTACAAGTCTGGGAATTCCCAGACTTGTTTGCAAGTTATGAGTTGGCAGTGGAACCCGGTTTGATGCTGGAATAAGCAGAGTGTTTAGACTTTCGATTGAGTAGGTGTTAACAACATTTGATTTGGTGGTATTTTGGATGTTGGCAGGAGTGGGGTTAACTTCTGAGATCCTGTAGGAGATGGGATGGGTTATGGTGGTGACATCAGAAGGTTCTTCTATGTTATATAAGGGACCGAGGACCACCTCGGAGGGTGATATAATATAGACTTTTAAGAGTCAGGGAAGAAGAGTCTTACAGTTCTACAACTATCCTCCTTAAGGTTACTCAAGAAGATGCTGAGAGCACAAGATTCGGATAGTTGTAATTGGTTTAACAGGCCTTCAAACTCTCCATAATATTGTTGCACTGAGCCAGTCTATTTCAGGTTTTGTTAGTTTGGCAACTTTTCAAGTATTCATTGTTCTAATCAACAAATCAGACCGGGCGACCTTACAACTCAAATCCGCGAGATTCATTTCAAAAGACTAGTTTATCTCTTCAAAAGTCGTCGCCTGTGATAGTCTACTCCAATTGTCCATTCAAAATAGCTTTCACTTTTATTATTTTGGTACATATAACCCTTTCTCCGTCACTCCATTCATGGTCTACTCTGACTATCCATTTGAAGTAGCTTTCACTTTGATTATTTTGGTACATGTAACCCTTTCACTAGACTCTATTCCAAGTCTCCCTTTATGCGTCAATCAACTCTTAATAAAAACATCAGTTATTACGTCTTAAGCCCTGAAAAAAAACCTATATCAAAAGACTAGCTGATCGAGCAAAAGAACCTATAACTTTATCAATGTGGGACATAACAGCGTACCAGGCCAGTCTATTGCCAGATGCAGTACGAACTGGATCAATTATACAGTCCCATTGATTCTCGTAAAATTTCCACATCATCACTTAGTTTGCACATTTCAGCCTGAAATCAGCAAACGAGCGAAAGACAGGAGTTATACTCAGTTATATGCAATGAATTGGCACAATAGCAATATAGCAACCATCAAGCTATCACGCCTTGTTGTTAACGATAGTTTGAAATATATATTATATTTACTATATTAATGCTGACCAAATAATAAATTTAAGTTTATACATGTATTTAATTTGTTTATTAGCAAATAATATTTTAAGCATGAATTAGAAACAAACTTGTAATTAAAGACAAGCTCCAAATTTTAAATAATATAAAAAATTATGATAACCAAGTCGTACCAAAAGTTTTTTTTTTTTGTTACAAAGGAAGTGTATAGCCTAGTGTGAGAAATAAAATAATAATTAATGTACAAGTAAAACAGTCTGACTAAAATTTGATTATGGGACTTGGTGTCACTAAAATATGTGATCTATAAATTTTTAACTAGTTTTATAATGATGGAAGTGTTTATATTCATTATTTTTTCATTTCCCTGTATTAATTTACTAATTATTAATTGTAATGTTTTAAATTTCAACATTGTCATAAAATTAAGTAGAGTTGTTTTTTGGGTTATATAGGTTGATCCGAAAATGCAATCAAATTATACCTTTATTATTTAGCTTCGAATCTTGGCATAATACTTAATTAAAAGAATTAATTACTTCGTTTAAACACACTAAGCCAATGATGTGGTACACCTTTAAGATTTTATAGGAGGTATGATTACAAAAATTATAAATTGTTTATATTTATACTTGGTGTTGGAGATGTGTCTAAAATTTTGGACAAGAAGAGTATGATGAAAACATCATTGTTAATTATACCTATACTTAAATTTGATTTAGATAACACAAGATGTAACTCAGTTAATAAATTAAGCTTTATATGAGCAAATTTTATTTAAGATAAAATTGACGCTCGAGCAAAAATTAGCCTCACATCAAAGAGTATAAAAATACCTCGGAATGTTACCTTTTTTTTTTTTAGCTCCAAAACTGTAACTCATAAAAAGCAGCTCAATGTGAACGAGGAATTCTGAAGTACTCATGAGTACTGACAAAAATCTCTCACTTCATGGAACCGGTTACAAAGCTCAAATTTGATTGACATCATCTTACACACTTGGCTTGATCTGTGCCACGGAGTAAGAGATTTTTTCCTGATGATCACATAAAGAATTTCATAATATGAACACCCTCATAACGGAGTACTATATATATATATATATGATACAGGACACTTATAGCAAATAGTTCAGAGACTGTCTACAGTCTACACCAAAGTTTGCCATACAATCCTAGATCTGTATGCTTTAGTTATACAGCCAAAAAACAAAAGACGCTACATTAGAAAACAGACTGTGTGCCCCACCAGATGGGACCAGAAACGCATTCAAACTGAAATCACAACACACAAAACATGGGAAGATATATAACATCACAGAATGACATACCCACATAATTACAACTTCACTAAGCTAGGTCCAGCCAAAAGCACACCGCTATTGAAGAGAACAGAAACAGTACTGATCTGATCAAAGGCATAACCACCACGCATGCACCTTAATGGTTTCCACAGACCATCTCTATCAGATCCATTTCCTTGGCACCATCATCCACCACAGACCCGCTTGCACCGACCTGCACTGGTGAGTACCCTCCATTTCCAGTGAATACATGGTGCTGCAGACTCAGACCAACGTCCTCCTTCTCCAGGCCATACACCTTAGTAGGCCAATCTTCGAAGCTGAAGTCATCATCAGAGCTCTCATACCCAACCAGGAGAGCTAGCTCATTGCAATTCCCACTCAACCTCTTCATCTTGAATATGGATTTCTTCAGCTCTCTTGCAGCTGCTTCAGCTGCAGTGACCCTTCTGATGTAGGCCTGAAGCAGTGATCCATCAGAAGTGGTGGGCTTATTCTTCAGCTTCTTGGAGTTCTGGCGCCGCTTGGTTGCGTTCCAATGGTTCTTGATGGTGTTCTCTGTTCGGCCATGCAATCTTCGAGCAATTTCTGCCCACTTGTTTCCAACTTCCTGGTGGGCTTTGATTAGTATTTTGTCTTCCTCTTCGGTCCAGGCGTCCTTCTACATTAATAGTAAAAAAGTGTGTAGATATATGAAATTAGATAGACTACAAATGAATGAAAATTGCAGCTTCATGCATTGCTGCAAGCACTTGTCCATACATGATCCATATGTTTATGAAATATAAATAAAGTAAAACAAATTATAAAGATTATTTTTATGTATTGTTTTTTGCACTAAATTATATATATTATAAAATTATGTTTTCACTATAATATGAATAAAATTTATATTGAAATATAGACTTAGATATCAAATTAGTATGACCATATCATAAAATAAATTAAATAAGTTACTTGAAAATAATATATAAATATGATCAAGAAATGCAAAATAGAGCATATTAATGGGGTTAGGAAGGCAGAATCGAACCCATTACACAACACAACTCTTCTATCTCTAATTATAACATGCAAGACCACTCATGCTCTAACTTCAAATAGCCTACTATATTTCTTTGCAAAATCACCAAACTGAATGACCATGGATTGTATGCAACAGGAAAAAATATATATTAATATCATTGTTTTTCACGTCAAACAAAATGATCCCAAGATTTTTAGTTCAGAGATTTAATAATTCTTATTGACAACATATGATTATAGAAAATTTTGGAAGCATTGTCACCTCACGATGATTATGCGTTGTCAGAGAGAAACCGACAAGAATTGAACATGTAAACTCATGTGTTTCAAAGGACATGTCAGAAGCCATTGGAGCAATGCTCCGGTGGTCGTTCAGATTAAAGCAAAACGTTCCCCCCCGTCCTTTCACGGCTTTGAACTCGTCCGATGTAAAAAAAAATGAACATGTCAAAAAAAGAATGGAATTTCGATAAAAGTGTTACGTCATATTGCCATACATATAAGAACACGCGTCAATAAGAAATAAATGTCCCATATAATTTTTCAAAGAGAATATTTATTGCTAGAAAATCAATTTTTTTAAAAAAATAATTGTCTAATTTTATGTATACACACACATTTTATATATACATACATACATATATATATATATATATGATATTTCATATTTTTTTTATACAAAATTATTTTTTTATAATTAGATATAAAAATAAAGTAAAAATATTAAAGACTATTTTGTCATAAATTTTGCTCTAAACATTAGAATATTAATAAAATTTATATTCAGATATAGACTTAGATATCAAATTAATTAGTAACATCATATCGCATAATAAATTAAATGTTAAATGAAAATAACATTTAATTATGATCATGAAGAAATGAAAAATGCTATTGCATAAAAACGGGATTAGGAAGCAAGAATTGAACCCATTCCATCTCTCATGAGACGCAAGACCACCCATGTGCTATAACTTCAAGTAGAGTACCATCTTTTTTTACAAAATTACTAAACTGAATGACCATGAATTGTATCTAAAACAAAAAAAAAAAAATTAATATCTTATTTTTCACTTCAAACAAATGATCCCAAGATTTTTAGTTCTGAGATTAAATAATTCTTATTAACAATATATGGTTTATAACAAAAATAAAAATTGGAACTCCACCTCAGCATTGTCACCTCACGATGATTATGCGTTGTCAGACAGAAACCGACAATAATTAAACATGTAAACTCATATGTTTCAAAGAACATGCATGTCGTCTACCAAAAAAAAAGAACATGCATGTCAGAAGCCATTGGAGCAATGCTCCAGTTATAGTTCTGCTTTAAGCAGGACGTTCCCCTCCTTTCACAGGTTCAAAGTTCAAACCCGTCCAATGTAATTCAGAAAAAGGACATGCCAGAAAAGGAAAGGAATGTCGATGACAGTGTTACGTCATATTACCATACCTATTACAACACACGTCAAGAAGAAATAAATGCCCGTTATTAATTTTTTGAGAGAATATTTAATGCTAGAAAATAATTTAAAAAGTTAATTGCATGTAGGCATCTAATTTTATACACACATATATATATACATGATATTTCCTAACTTTTTATACAAAAATATTTTTTTGTAATTAGAATAATATAAATAAGTAAAACAAATTATATAGACTATTTTCTTTATAAATTTTGCACTAATCATAGAATATTAATAAAACATATTCAAATATAGACTTAGATATCAAATTACTAACATCATATCACATAATAAATTAAATAAGTTAAATGAAAACAATATCTAATTATGATTAAAAAAATGCAAAACATTGCGTATATATGGGATTAGGAAGGAAGAATTGAACCCACAACATAACTCTTCTATCCCTGCAAAGCCACCCTATACCTTCTAATACTAGCCTACCATCTTTTATACAAAATCACTAAACTGAATAATCATTAATTATTTTGTAATACACATGTGACACAAAAAATATTAATATCATTTGAGTTTAATTTTGATCCGCTATCAGTGTAAAGTTTCTTTACATTGTTACTCAATCATATATTGCCAACTCATTTAAAGAGTTTGACTATTATAACAACTACCTCAAAAGTCTAACACTTTTAATGATGTGTCAGTACATGATTGGATGACAGTGTAAAGAAACTTTACACTGACAGTACATTAAAATTAAATCCATATAATTTTTCACATCAAACAAAATGACATTGAGAGTTTTAGTTGTGAGATTTAATAATTCTTTTTGACAATAAATGATTACAAAAAATTAAAATTCACCTCAACATTGTCACCCCTCGCATGATTACACTATGTTGACAGAAATCGACAAGTATTTGAGTGGGTAAATTCATGTTTCAAAGAATATTTTAAAGAGTAATAATAGTTACACATAATGTTAAGCCCACATACCTCATATTTGCTGATTTAACAATTATTTATTGGTCAATCAATTGCTAAGTTAGCTAGTGTCACTTAGAATGAGTCTTCACCTCAGCAAATGTGAAATATGTGATAAAAAAATGTATGTGCATCATTTTTCTATTTTAAAAATGAAGTAAAATGTGATCAACAAAAACGTTACGCTATATTACCACACTTATAAGAACACGTGTCAAAAAGAAATAAATGTATGTTATAGATTTTTTAAGATATATATATATATATATACATATATATATATATATATATATATATATACGCAATTTTAAATCTCAGTCTTCATCACTTGATGCGATCTTGATATTTCAATTGTCACAACACTCTAACTCTAATTATGGACCGCATCGGCCTGCATCAAGTGTAACGACAGTAACCACGCTTTAAAATCTTGTATGAGCCATTAGGAATGGGTTAGATGAATGTATGCATGTATATGTAAAATAACAATGGAAAGGGAATAAACCCTAATGTCTGGCCGGAGATGGTTGTGCCATCTCTCTCGGCACTGCTTCCCAACCCTGCCATTTAGTAGCTTAGCAATTAGGGACCATTTCTTCAGCCCGTAGCGTTTTACCAATCCCGCGAGAATCCTACAAAACCATAAATTCAAATTAAATATTCATCATTTTTCCATAGCTGAGGATCAAAGCGGGCAAGCATTAACAGACACCAAATGAGATGAACCAAAGGAAAAAATTTCAATAAAAGGTTTCTAGAAACCGCAAAGAATTTAATAACACAACCGAACTGAAAATAAAAAAATACAAAAGAAAGAGACAGAAGAGAGAGAGAGAGAGTAGGAAATTCTGCATAATTTGCTATACCTGTCCTCATCCAGAGTCCACTGCCCTTTGATTATGTTAGCAATGTTGCTATCCTTTTGCACCTTTACCCTTTTCAGCTTCCTTCTCTCATCATCATCAGCTCTCTGATCAGTGTCCCAGTGATCACTTCCAGTGATGCATGAAAGCTCCTCTTCAAGCCTGGTCTTCATCGAGAGCGACACCGAACCATAGTCATCATAAACTGGTGATGGGGACGAAGAGGGACCCTTGTGAGGCTGGGAAGCTGCAGCAGATGGAACTGGAGTTTTCTGGGAAAAATTCCAGAGGACACTGCCACTGTGGTAGCCATGCAAGGCATCCATTTTGTTGTTTGGTGGTGCAAACGTCATGGGCAAGTGGGGGTTGACAAAATCTCTCAGGGACCCATTTGCGTGAGCAGCCTCGGAAGGATCACCCGAAGAAGGGGTTGAGATCACAGAGAAAGGGTTGATGGAGGAAGGACCTTCCTTCATAAAAACCGGGTGATGGTTAGGCCCATTCAAGATATGCTCCTGAAAATGGCGGAAATTGTTGCGATACAACAAGGGGTGATTCGGTGGTGGTGGTGGAAGAGTAGAGGTTTGTAAGGGAGCCATGGTCGGAATCTCTGGCTTTAAGCAGGGATTTTCCGGGAAAAAGCTGGAAAGGTAGGGGAATTGCTCTCGGAAGTTTGGATCAAAAAATTCCATGCAGAAAAGCTCACTACTTGACTTGAGAGAGAGAGAGAGAGAGAGATTGTTGTATATGAGGAATGGTTTAAGGTGGTGTAATTGAGAGTGGGAATGGGGGACTTTTATGGGCTCTATTGGGAAATGGAAAGAAGAGAGTGGATCCCATATGCCAAATGGCCATTGATGCATCAGCATTCTACGGCTCAGATTCACAGTTGGTGTGACTGTTGATGTTCCACTCGTTGATAGCCCAAGAGAGAAAACGGGTTTTCCTTTCTCACTTTTCTTTTTTTAATTTTGCTTTTTTTTTTCCTTCTCCTTTTACATTAATTTTTATGAAGAAAAAGAAAGGAGTATGATGAGATCGTTAAAAAGTGTTGTATTTTAAGCAAATTTTTTTGACACGTGGAAGACATGTGGTGCCTTCTGTTATGGTGAAGACAAGAAAGTCATATAATGTGCTTCTGGTTAGGACAATTTTCATCGAAATTACAACTTGGTATGCATGTAAAAAAATTTCTTTTTAAAAAAGAAATTTGTAAACACACTTTCATTTGGGGAATGGAAATTAGAGGTATTCGTAGTTTGGATTGGTTTGATTTTGGGAAGAAAAGTTATCCGAATCAAACTAATCGATTTTTCTATATTAAGAACTAATTGATTTTTTTTAAAATTGAAGAAGCGAACCGAACCAATTACAATCAGTTTGGTTCGGTTCAATCCAATCGATTTTTCACTAAATATTTTTTTTTAAAAAAAATTCATACACTGTACTTATTCTTTTTATGGATCAATTAAAAAAAATTGATATAAAATCCTAATAAAAACATTATTACATAATTATAAACAATAAATAAGCCTAAAATATTTATAGAAACAACTAAAAATTTAAATATAATCATTTATAAGTATATAAATTATAAAAAATATATAAATAATTATATGAATTTAGTTTGATTTAGTTTGGTTCGATTTCATAAATAAAAACTAAAAATTGAACCAATCCAATCAATTTTCATAAAATAAAATCAAAATTAATTGATTTTATTTTAATTTTAATTTTTTAATTCAATTTTTTTGATTTTAATTAATTTAGTTCGCTCATGAACAATCCTAATGAACAATCCTAATAGAAATGACCTGGTTTTGATAAGAGACAACTAGAACCAGGGGCGGAGTAAGGCTGAAAAAGTGAGGGGGCCAAAAAGAAAATTTTTATTGTTGGAGGGTTATTAAAAAATTTAAGTTGAAAATGAAATTTTTTTAGATAAATTGGCCCCCACTCAGCTATAACGAGGCGCCGCCTCTAACCAGAATTGAGTTCTGTGCTTGTCTTTAACATTAAGATATTATTTCCATACATTTACTTGCCATTATTATCTGATATAAATTTTACATAAATTCCCCTTCATAAAGGAATTAAGAGGAAAGGAAAACAGTCACCCTTCAAATATTATTGATATTATTATTATTTTGTATTTTAGCGAGTCAAAGTGAAGGGTTAGGTTCATTACCCTTACTAAAAAGAAACAGAAAACCAATTTTATAAGAATATTTTTTTCTTATGTTGGGAAAACAAACTGTTTACCAAAAGATTTTATTAAATACAGTCATTTAATATGTTAAATTAGGTTTATTAGATTTGGGTAATTTAGAAAATGTCAAAGCTTTAAATGTTCGTATCATCATTGTACAAAAAAAAATATAGATTACAAGCATGAAATCTATGCTATTTTTGACTAAATTCAATTTATAAAATTTAAAAAGAAAGCCTAAGCAATTAATACAGTAGGCTGACATCAAGCATCTAAGCTAGAATTTCCATTTCCCGGATTGAACTCTACTCTATTTGGGATTTTTTTCCAACTTTATCATCATCTCATCATGATTCTCTAGTTTTTCTTCTCCCTGAGTTGGAAGGTGAAAAAGTACAAGTTGCTTTTGATCCTCTTTAATAGAGAAAAAGCTTGGCTTTCCATGGAAAGTTAGGGGACTTTTTAAGAAAGCACCAAATCATATAAGGTAAGAGAGACGGTATATACAGTTCAGCATGGCAAGAGACTCTCTTTCTGTAACAATGTACCTAACCAGGTATATAAGAACAAAAGGGCCTTAAATGGCATCATAATCGCTTCCGGGTTTTTTGTCTTAAAAAAGAGGGTAAGTAAGTGAATTTCACAGTCAAGTCTGTAACCATATCTTTTGTCCTTTTTTTGGCATTGTGGTTGAAACTGGGGACTGTGTTGAAGCCATGAGTGACTCATGTGCTGTTCAGTGTGAAGCAAAAAAAGAACAGCACTAAATTGTATAACTGACTCTTCAAATTTCACCCTTCCCTTTATTGGCACTTAATTTAGTGGCACCATTTTATCTTTAATGAAAGAATAATGTTATACATTTAGAAAATTTTGTCACAATTAAATTAGAATTTGTCAAGATTTAATAATGGTCGTTGAATTAATTAAAATGATAGAGATCACTTATCTATTTAAGAGTTTACAACAATGCTAACTCATTTTATTAAAAATTATGATAAAAAAGTATTTTTCTTAATAAATATTAATTGTTAAAGGTTTAAAATGAGAGACAGTTACACCACTACGTCATCTGCATACAATATAATATATAGTGCCTTTGTTCCCCAGAAAAAACAAGAATATTTTTTCAGTCGAATAAAAAACTATCCCTTGAATTAAAGTAAAGTTGAAGTCAAAATAAATATATTATAGTATTTTTTTTACATTGATTTTATTTATTTAATAACTGTTATATATTTTTTTAATCATAACACGATTCGTTTATTATTGGATCAATTCTAACATTAATTGTATGCTCTTTATTAACAAATGTCAAATTTAAAATATACTTGACACTATTTATATAATCCTTTATTTTAATTTAATTTATCAAACTGTCAAAAGTTTAATATTTCTCAAATGATCTGATGTTTAAGGTTTGGGTTATTTATATTCAGTGTAACATTATCAACTTAAATTTTTAAATTTTTTTATTATAAAATGATTTTTTATGTAGGTTTTAAAAAAATCAAAAATAGTTAAATAGATTAATAAATAAATGTCAACGGATGTGATAATTGCATGATTTAGATTTGAATTTAGGAGTCTCTTGACTCATTGATAAGCAATTTGTAATTTCACTCTCGCTGATATTAGTGGATTACCTTGACCTTAGAATGTGACAATTTCCCCTCACCCTAAACTCTTTCTACCAAAATGAAATAAAATCGATTAATAAATATGGGTTGAATTATTTATACTTGATTAAGTAAACGAGTTAAATATATGTCAATTTTAAGCTGTAGAATGTAATTTAAATTTAACTCATTTATTAATTGTGTCTAATTTTTACCCTATTTTTACTCTAAAGTTCATGAAAAAAAAAAATACAAGTTGATGGATAAATTGTAATGGTGGGGCCACTCAATTGAGTAACGGCTCCTATAGCCACATCATTTCCGTATAAATTTTTTTAAAAAGTTCTCATTTTAATTTTGTTAACAATTTGCCATTTCAGAAAAAAGAATCGCTGGCTTCACCAACTGAAGTTTGAAGGAAGGCCTATTACCGTAGAATAAGAGTGGAAGAAGCAAAACAATGGAGCTGAAGATAACGATTAGTATGGTTTTAAGAATAATTAATATTAGCTTTTAATGCTTTCTAAGTAAAAAGGCTTAAAATAAATTCCATTTATAAAAAATAAACATGTTAGAAATATAAAATTATTGATAGCCAACCAACATGGTATGACACAAATAGTAGATACTTGAAACCCCTTAAGAATGTTGTTAGGAGTTTGATTTCTGACTCATGTATATGAAAAAATATTTGTTGAGAGAAATTAACCCCTTAAATAAATTTTCGTATTTCGAAAGATTAGTCTCTGTAAGTCATACGTGGGGAATACCCTAGGAACCAAACCAAAAAAAATATTACTGATAGCCGCTCCACTTAATACTTTTAACCTAAGCCTTTCAAATCTTCAATTTATGATAAGATGCAAGACCACTCATGCTATAACTTCAAATAGCCTACGATCTTTTTTTTTTAACAAAATCACTAAATTTTTTTGGTACACACAAAATCACTAAATTGAATGACCATGAATTGTACGTAACACAAAAAGGAAAAATAATAATATCATTTTTCACATCAAACAAATGATCCCAAGATTTTTAGTTCTGAAATTTAATAATTCTTAATGAAAATATGATTTTATAAAAAAATTTGGAACTCCACCTCAGGATTGTCACCTCACGATGATTATGCGTTATCGATCAGACAGAAACCGACAAGAATTGAACATGTAAAGTGTACACTCATATTTCAAAGGACATGTAAGAAAGCCAATAGAACAACGCTTTAGAAAAGCAGAACGTTCCCCCCTCCTTTCACGACTTTGAAGCAATGTTTTAATAACAGTACCGGCGAGATTTTTGAGTTATGGTTTGATTGGTTGAACCGGTCAAATTGATGATTGAACCAGATGACGTAATAATTATAATTATAATTATAATTATATGTATACTTATTTATATATATATAAATAAATCTAATAATATAAATAATAAAAATTAACTACATATGATAATATTTATTATTGTATTCAATTAAAATAGTCTTATTTTGAGAGTAACAGAGATTTAAGGAAAAAAAATTAGAGTTTAATCCTTATTTAAAAAATTTATTATTATTATTTCTTTTAAAAATACTCATAACTATGAAAATAATTATTATTTTTATTGAAAATCAGTTGATCCAACTTCATTGGTTCATTTTTCATCACATAGATCTTAAAAAGCTATGTGAAATTGATATAAAATGCATCCAAATTGGACGAATAAGTAAAAAGTTATGACTTTTGAGATATAAATGTGAAAAAAACTCCTAAAAAACTAATTTAAAAATATGAAAAAGTAATAAAAAATTCAAAAAAAGCAACAAAAAAAAAAGAGAACCGATCGGTTTTCAGAAACCCGGTTCGGTTCATCCGGGTCACCGGTTCAATCCGGTTCTGTCCAGTTCAATTCGGTTCTTCCCGGTTCAATAGCAAAAACGATTTTTTGGACTAACCGGACCGGCCAGGCACCCGGGTCACGGTCGGACCGGCCGGTCCGATCCGATTTTTAAAACCATGCTTTGAAGCAATGTTATTAAAATTGGAACATGTGTAAGGGTGTTTATAGATTGGATTGGGTCGTCGGTCTCATTTTTTATCAGGTGAATTTTTATCATCCGGATTTGATTATATTGAGACGTTAGATCGGATTATAATTTAATTAAAATATATAAAATAATATTTTTTATATAATATTTTGATTATTTTTTATTTGTATAAATTTATTTGTATTTATTACTTTTTATTCATGTCAAGATCTAATTTAATTAATAATTATATAATAAATAAAGAACATAATAGTTAAAATTATGAATAGTCACCATACTTGATCAAAATCTAATATTTAGAAAAATGTCACAATAATATATAGGGAAAAATATTAAAAAATAATAATTTATTCTATACAAGGCTGAGTTGGAGTGACCTGAACCTGACCTGAAAAATATATCACGTCTAAAATAAGGGCTCAGACCCGGTCGAAACACTATTGAGCACCCTTACCGGTGAGACTTTCGAATCAAGTTTAACCTTTTAAATTAGTTAGTAAAACTAAATAATGTCATAACAATATTAATCCACATGTAACAATATAATATATAAAAGAATATTTATAAAATATAAAAAATATTGAATTAAAACAAAATAATAGTCGATCGATTTAACTGGATGGTTCAACCAGAAAAAGATATATCCCCACTGCCAAACCTGCATCTAAACCTAGGTTTTTAAAATTGGGCTTCTAATCATTCTACCCCTGATTTTTAAATTATTTACTGAAATTATTTACTGAAATGTTCATGGTTCAAAATTTATTACCAAGATATTACAACTTTTACTGCATCACATTTTTTTTTGGTCATATGAGAAGCGTCAACATGTTTGGCACCCACCCATAATGCGAAGGTTCTAACATAGTTAACTCTTTGTAAGTGGAGATGCCAACTGTAAGCGTTTTTCACATATGAGGCGCCAACCATGTTAAAGCCACCACACGTGAGTAGTACCAACTGTGATAGCACCTTCTACATGGGAGGTGTAGCCGTGTTATTTATTTTTCTCCCCCTTCCAAATCATGCCATTTGGGATGTTTGACTAGAGCAATGCGTTAGTGGTGTCCCATTCACTATAGTACTAGGTATAGACGTGATCATCGGGTGGATTTCTCCATTGCAGCTATTTTTGGACTTGTGATATATAATGTACTAATTGTATTTGTTAGGTTTATATATATAACAATATATTGTTTCTTAGGCAGACACCTCAAAGAAACATTATGCTTGGGCTACGTCTAAGAGTCGCTCAGCATTCAACTTCGATACCTCACATGATTCGGCTGAGTTTATTTTATTTGCATTGGATCAGTATAATCACATTGTCAGGACGCAATTTCAATTAGTACCTGCTCCAAATATCATCCCTGGGCTACCCGAGTACGCCAGATATAGGAGGAGCACGAAGCATGTGTAACATCTAGAAGCTTATGTTGGCCAATATACTTATGAGAAAGAAGCTTGGCCCACAGTTCATGTTTGTGATGAAGAAAACCCCCGATCAGTTTCCCAAGTAGAGCAATAATGGTAACACCAAGCCCACCAAACTTCGTAGGAATATATAGTCACCTATTCCAGTTAACAAAATGAATGCCGTGACCTGAATTCCCTTTGTTTCAAATAAATTTCCTTACCACAATCAATTTCGTTGCAAACAGTTTGAGGAAACCAAAGATAGTTGAATGCATAAAAGGGAATGGAGCACATAATTGATTTGGCCAAAGTAAGCCTACCACTCTACCAGCCCTTGTTGAGAGTCCCACATTGGATAGTGATATGGCCTGAACAGTGTTTATAAATGGGGGGCAACCCTCACTCCTTGAGCTAGCTTTTGGGGTTGAGTTAGGCCCAAACCCAAATTCTAAGATGGTATCAGAGCCTATCGAGATCCGTTGGGCCACCCGCAGATGTCCAGTCCTGCAAACTTCACGCTCCAGATGTCCAGTCCTGGGCGTGAGGGGGGTGTGTTGAGAGTCCCACATTGGATAGTGATATGGCCTGAGTAGGGGGCAACCCTCACTCCTTGAGCTAGCTTTTGGGGTTGAGTTAGGCCCAAACCCAAATTCTTATAAACACTCTAGAATTTGGGTTTGGGCCTAACTCAACCCCAAAAGCTAGCTCAAGGAGTGAGGGTTGCCCCCCATTTATAAACACTGTTCAGGCCATATCACCCCCATTTATAAACACCCCCCTCACGCCCAGGACTGGACATCTGGAGCGTGAAGTTTGCAGGACTGGACATCTGCGGGTGGCCCAACGGATCTCGATAGGCTCTGATACCATCTTAGAATTTGGGTTTGGGCCTAACTCAACCCCAAAAGCTAGCTCAAGGAGTGAGGGTTGCCCCCCATTTATAAACACTGTTCAGACTATATCACTATCCAATGTGGGACTCTCAACAGCCCTGTTAAGCAATCTACCTTTCCATGAAGCAAGCCTCTGGTTAAGCTTGTCAAAAATAAATCCAAAATCAGATTTAGTGACTCTCCCATGCAAAAGGGGATTCCCAATATATTTCCCAAGGTTCTCTGCAAATGAAACATAGGTTAAGGAACGTATGTTGTCCTTCATACCTCTAGAAACTGTAGGAGAGCCATAAACTTTGAAATTCTCACAATTAATCTTTAAGCCTGAAGCTTGACAAAAATCTATGAGGGTTCTAGCAACCACTTGAGCTTGTCTAGTAGTAGCTTTAGAGAAGAGTAGCACATCGTCCACAAAAAATAAATGAGAAATAGGAGGGCCTCTCTAGAACAATGGAGGAATCCAATCCTTTCTAGTAACAGCAGTCTCAATGAGGAGAGCCAGCAATTTTTCCATGCAGATTGCAGACTGCAGAGGAGAAACAGGTACATGGACAGATTGTCCCCCTGACGAAGCCCTCTTGCAGGAGAAAAACTCGGTAACTTTTCCCAATTCCACATAAGAGAAAGAGTGGAAGAAGAAACACAATGCATAATGAGTCTGGTCGAAATGGGAGGGAGGCCAAATGATTACTTTTATTTAACTAATCTTAGTAATACAAGTAAAAGGATATTTCAAAATTTTATAAAAAAGATCGAAGTTGCAAACAATACTTACTAAATAAAGAGCGTTATAGAAATGTGTTCATTTTTGTTACCATAAAATGCTTATTGGATTAAGTGATAGATAATTCTTTACAATTTACTTTCATGTGAAATAATAAAATTATTAATTTCAACAAAAAGTAAATAGACATGGTGTATTTGACAGCTGGAAAATTCTTACTTCCTCGTGGAGGATTTTTCCTAGAGGATTACCATCATTTGATTATCAATGAAACCCATTAAATTAATGCTAATGATTTGAATGGAGAAAGAAAAAAAGCTAACACCAGGTGGAAGCAAGAATGTCTATTGTGCCTTTTTAATGTTTTGGGTTGTGATTAGAATATTTGAATATTAAATTTAATTTACAAATAGGTCAAAATTTAAAAAATTATGTGTTTTTTTAATTTTAATTTTTTTTTATACACATACATTAATGAGGAACTACTATGGTACGCTTGTTTTTTATGAGTATTGACACTTAGAATGAGATGTTAAATATTTATTAGTTGTTAATTTTATAATAAATATTTAAAAATTTATTAAATATAAACAATAGTCAATAAATACTTGACGTACAACTCACATAAATATTGATACCTATAAAAAAAATAAGTATTAAAATAATTTTTATATTAATAATGTTTAAAAAATTTATAATTTACCAACAAGCTTGTAACTTAATTAATAACGTGCCTAACTTTTAATATTCGGGTGTGATGATTTAATGACCATGTCACCTATCTTCCTCTCCTCCCTTAACTAGGTTAGCATAAAGAAAAATATGCTTAGGCAACCTGAACTGGGCGAAGCCCACAAAATCCCCAAAATAAAATAAAACATTTTAGTTTTATTATCATTAAATCTGGTTTAAATTTATAGATATCATCCAATTAAAGCAACATTTCATAGATATATTCTGGAATGCTCTATTTTACCGGGCATGAAATGAAGCACACACAACATGATATATATTCAATAATATCTTCGGACTACTTTCTATAATATATATCAAAAGCATTAGGAGCGAAAAACAATAGAAAACCACTCGTTTATGAGAAATCTTTTTTTTCTTTTTTTCTTTTTCGGTTGACATGGAAAAACTGACATGATTAAGTGGAAGCAAAGTGCAAATCAGAGAATGCCATCTCAACTATATGTGGTAGAGCATCCTCCATCCTCCAACCTCCAACCAGCAGAAACAATCTGTAAAAGCTAAATTAGACCTAGGCATGAACTAACTGCCTTACTACAATGTCACGCTACATGACCAAATGCGAAGGTACGGAAACTTGTAGCTAGTAATGCACAATCTTCCATTAGTTGTCCAAACTCCAAGTAAGAAGAGTCCCTTATCCACCGAGAGCAAGCATGAATAATTGAGAGATTATCATATTCCCACATATATGTCATAAAAGCCCTCCCAACTCTAATGCCAACTGAAGACCGTGCCTCATAGCCATAGGTCGTAGGTAAGCCTCCACAACCAAGGGTCCCTCCACTTAGTCAACATGATGCATTTCAGTGAGGGTTATCAAGCCTTCATGATCTGATAACACCCACAACACAACTCTGCTGTACCCTGAAACCAGAATCAACATTTAAGTTTTATTTACCAGTGGAATAGGGGGAGACCAACTCGAATTCCATGTGATTTTTGCTTCACATGGAATGCTCTATTGAGCCCTTTAGTGTTCGCTTAATAACTTGGACGCCATATTTATCACCTCTTGGCTCTTGTTACGAGTAGGGCTGGCAATGAGTCGAGCTGGCTCGTGAGTTAATCACGGCTCGGTTCATTAATAGCTCAATAAGCTAGGCTCATGAGCTAATGAGTTAAGCTTGAGCTAACAATTTTGACTCGTTTAGTAAATGAGTCGAGCTTGAACTTTCATATATTCGACTCATAAGCTCGTGAGCCAACTCGATATATATATATATATATATATATATATATATATATATATATATATAAAACAAACATTTTTAATATAATATTTATAAATATATATAAATATTTGACTTTTGATATCAAAGATATTATGTCTTTTTTGTAAGTAATGAGCAATATAAAACTGTGGAAATGAAGTGAGATATCTGCACATAATTATAAGTTTTTTGGAGAATGTTATATAAGTGTTTTTTGTAAGTAATGAAATGGTGCTGGTAAATTGAATTTTGTTAGGAACCTATTAGTCATAATTCTTTAAAATTATGGTGGCTGTTTTATTTATGTTTGAAGACAATTGTGGTTGTTTGGTTGGAGTATACATTTTGTTGTTATGGTTGATTTTAATGTTTTAAGTTAAATGATGGTGTGTTAATATAGATTTTGAGCTTGGCTCACCGAGCTTGAGCTGCTCGTGAGCTCATAGTGAGCCAAGCTCGAGCCAAGAAATGAGCTCGTTTTCTTATTGAGCCCGAACTTGAGCCAAGCATATTGTCATCGAGCTGAGCTTGAGTTAGGCCTAGCTCGGCTCAACTCATTGCCAGCCGTAGTTACGGGAAAACTTTTCCTTCAAAGCATGAATTAAGCCAACATGGCAGCAACCTCCACACGCTCTTTTGGGAAACTCATCAACAGCTCATCAAACCAGTCTCCAAAATCTTTCGTCGCATGTAAAACTGATGCTTCCATCTCACCACTTCTAGGACAGTAAGGGTGAATTTGCACCCCACGTTTAATCAAATTTGATCTTGTTGGGAAGACGACTGCTGGCACGCCACAAAAAGTGTTGCATTGAGTGAGATACTCAAAAGAGTATATAAGAATTTCTCCTCCATTGCATACTTTGTCTCGCACCTAGTTGGCATTCCAAATGCTTCTCCATGTGTAACTTGTCAAGTATCCAACGGCACCTATCAAAAGTAGTCCTTGGAGAATCCATCTTCCGCAGCACAAGCATCAGGTCTCGTTTATAAATTAACCTCAATTCTTATATTCTTTCCCAAGAGAGCACAGTTAAGTCAAAGTTAATAGTTTATTGATTTAACAAATAATAATGAGAAACACCCATGAGGGTAAGAAAGTTCATTGATTTACACAATATTGGCGCCTAATTTACGTGAAGAGTGAACCTTGACGTAAGGTCACAATCAGAAAAATGCTACCCTTCACCTCTCTTCAATTCCCCATACCGAACATCGACTTGGGATCATTTTATAAAAAGAAATACTCATTAAGAGGATGTAAAATTTTCTCCACCCAAGCGAAAGAATTCATTAAGCAAGAAAAAGTTCTACAACACCAGTCATCCAGATTACAAACACAAAACAGCTAATAACTTCGCAGATTAGTACGAAAGCCTGTAGAAGCAGCCGACAAGTCGCCACTCAAAGCTTACGAGTGTCACATTTGTTCGCTGCTTCTTTCACCAAAATATTTGCTGCTACACAAAAGATAAACAGGGAGAATACGACATTTTAGTTAATAACTTCTGTTCTGATTGTGAGGGAACAATGAATCTGGCTCTATATGAAATCGACTTTTACCAAAATAACAAAACAATATTCGTTACTAGGTTCTTCATCTATGCCATTTCCAGGCAGAAACTCAGCCCCTCAAAAATATACATTTACCATGAACTCCACTACCAGATCCTAAGTTGCCCTTGTTCAAGCAACAAAGCCCTTCCACTTGCAGAAGTAGACCTAAATGTTAAACTTACAAGAAATGGCCGGAAAGGAATGGTCAAAATCCTAATCCACTGCTTGATATATGCCATCATCTTGAGCTATCATGCCTTCTTCATCAGGAATCATCCCTTCCTCCTCTTCTCCATTGTAGGAAGAATGAGATCCACCGTATCTTCCATCCCCCAGAGATTCTCCCCACTCTTTCCGAGGACTATTGTTTGACCTACCACCACTTGGGGAGGATGGTGAATAAGGACTGCGTGCACATCTAGAACTTTTTTCCTTGTCTTTACAACTCTCATCACTGTAAGGGGGAACACGCTGCTGTTGAGATGGAGGGGATGATTGACCTTGTCCCACCATCATTGATCGGTGAAAACTAACTGGGGAACGCTCCCGAACTGCTGGAGCCCTCTCCTGTTTATAAGAGCTAGGACTGTGGCTTCGGTCCCGGTTAAAGATCTTGTTGCGATCACTGTCCCCTCCACCACGTTCCATCATTGCTTTGTGAAAGCTGACGTGGGAATGTTGATGTGGTGCAGCCCTGTCAGGACTACGGCTACGGCTGCGATCACGGGTGAAGCTTTTGTGGCGATCACCCCAACTGGATCCCTTATCAGGGCTTCGACCACGATCATTCCTATGCCACAAGACAATACATATTTGCAACCATTACTTAAAAACATCTAAAATAGCATAAAGAATTATTTACAAGACTCAAATCCTCTGATATGAAAAGGCTATAATGAAATAAAAAATTTCTAAAACAAAAAAGGAAAATATAACTAACAATAAACTAAACTAACCTCTGTGAGTCATAGTCAAACCCACGGCCTCCACCCCTTCCCCCATAATTTGAATCACTACCTCTTCCACCGTATCCTGAATCACTACCCCTTCCACCGTATCCCAAGTCGTTATTCCTTCCACCATATCCAGAGTCACCACGTCCCCCACGGCCACCAGAACCCCATCGTCTAGATCTGCTCATCCCACCACCTCGCAATGACATATCACGAAGTTCTGGAGGGACACGCTGGTTTGCACCTTCCAAGACTTTGATGAGATCTGAAGCATGTTTAGCATCCTGGTCCCCAAAGAAAGTGTAAGCTACACCAGTGGCTCCAGCCCTCCCAGTCCTTCCAATCCTATGAACATAATCTTCCACTCCCGTAGGGAAGTCATAATTGACAACCACCCTGCAAAATATTTATGGTCACTTTCAAATGTGATGGTCACTTTTCCAAGATAAAAGCTCACACCCAGTAAACAGATTCATGGGAAAACCTACTACTGCAGTGTGTACACCAATTCCCTCATTAACTAACATATTTGCCTCAAAGAATAAAATATATATATATATAATAAAACACAAATAGTTAAAAACCTAATGTCTTTGATATCCAGTCCTCGAGCTGCAACATCTGTGGCTACAAGCACAGGAGACCTCCCAGTTCGAAACTGATTCAACACGTGATCCCTCTCAGCCTGGGATTTATCCCCATGAATAGCAGCAGCTCCGAACTGGCGCATAAGATTACGAGAGAGTTGATCACACATTTTCTTGGTAGAACAAAAAATAATTATTTTTGATCCTTGATCCTGTGACCGCAATATATTTTCCAGCCGTCTGTGTTTCTCCATTGGTGCCAATACTTCAACATGCTGTTATAATAATCACATGAAAACATGTATTAATCATGCAGTTAATAGCAATCCCCTGATATCAACACACTATCTAAAGAAACCATAGCACTCAAACGGACAGGAGGGCGGCCAATGATATAAGCAGAAAGGGCATTGCACCCAAATATACCAGTGGTAGATATCAAACCTGAGTAATGGACTTGTTAGCAACAAGCTCATCCACATTGCCAATGTTCACCTGGACAGGATTGACCAGCAGATCAGCTGCAATTTTCCTAACCTCCTTGGGCCATGTTGCAGTAAACATGAGAGTTTGCCTGCGAGCAGGCACCTCATTCACAATCTTCCTAATTTGAGGTTCAAAACCCATGTCCAGCATCCTGTCTGCCTCATCTAGCACAAGGTAAGAGACCTGATGAAGACTAATTCTCCTCATCTCAAGAATATCATTCAAGCGGCCAGGAGTGGCAACCACGATATCTGCTCCACGATCGATGTCTCTCAACTGAGGACCCTTTGGTGCTCCTCCATACAAACACTAGCAAAAATAAAACATTATTAATATAGCAGCAGCAAACCAGCCAAAGACACTATGCTGCAGCCAGTTTTTCTTAGCTCCATTTAACTCAAGGATTACCAAGCCCATAAGTATTATGCATGTATGCCTTGCCAACATGGAATATCTCATTTTTTTATTTTAAAAAATTAACATGATACTAGTTGACAAAACATAATAGGAGAGACAAATATATAAGGAACCTATTACAACATGCAATCAAATGAAGAACGATGCTTTAAGCAATATTTATTTCACATTCTCAAATTTGTGAGGAGTGCAACAATAATTTTCCATGGTGCCCATGCAGATGCAAAAAAGCAAATACATAAAAAATGGCTAATAATAATAAAATAAGTTGATAAAAAATGAGTACAATTACTTACAACACAAGAAATTCTTGATGATTTCCCAAACTTCACAGCTTCATCTTGTATCTGTGTTGCCAACTCCCTCGTTGGTGACAGTACCAATGCAGTGGGGCCCAATTTGGAGTTATTACCACAGCGCTTGAGGTGCATAAATGCCGGCATTAAATACCCCAAGGTTTTCCCTGAACCTGTTTTAGCAATGGCAACGATATCTCTACTTTGAAGAGCAATGGGCCATGACTGTGCCTGAATTGGAGTTGGGGCAGAGAACCCAGCAACGTGTACCTAAAAAAAGGAAAATCCAGGAGATTGGTTTTCTTTGGGACTTATAGAGGAGCGGTTATTTCCGGAAGAAGCATCATCCCCCATATGCAAACCACCAATGCTTGCTGATGCAAGCTAGCGCATGAGGAGGCCTCTTCTTCCGTACAGACCAAGTGGCAGGCTGAATCATGACCAACGGCAGTCCCAGCCACGAACTTGGATGATTCGGAAAGCCCTTCCAAAAACTTGGTCCACCATAAAGGGCGCTCCAAACTAAATGCTAAGCCCCACAAAAGAGGGCACCACAGCGTACGACATTAGCTCCTCCCCAGGAGCGAATATCGCACCTACGACAAGAAAGTAAAGATGGAAAAAAATTATGATGAGCCTGAAACTTAGAAATTGGAGCTTCAGGAATCACAGCTTTGCACAAGAAACACTTGAGTCATATACCTAAGGAAACTTGCATATCCTCCTAACTGGGCACTACAGAAAAAAGGCAAGAAAAGAGAATTGAAGCTGATACCTCTTTAAGAATCTCAGATGGAAAGGTAGACCCAAATGATGTAAGAGGTGGAGGCACATTATCTCCCTGAGAAAATTATGAAAAGAACTAGATAAAGTCATGTAATTGGAGCAAAACACAAAAGCAGGGGTAGCATTCAATTATCTGAAGATATTTTCAAAATATCTTTTTCTAAAAGATTTAAGGAAATAATTGTGTCACCAAAGTATAACATATACTTACAATAACAGATGTAAATGTGCAGTTCATAATGACAAAGTAGTGTGATATAATTAATTTTCATCAAAGTATAATATGTACTCACAGTAACAGTTATTTCATGCCGACGCCGATAAGACTCTGGAGATAATCCAGCTCCT
The DNA here is from genome assembly GCA_023212625.1 of Styphnolobium japonicum. Lineage (NCBI taxonomy): Eukaryota > Viridiplantae > Streptophyta > Magnoliopsida > Fabales > Fabaceae > Styphnolobium > Styphnolobium japonicum. Next base: position 29,811,617 of record JALBWW010000005.1, on the reverse strand, counting down.
GCATCTGATGCACCATGACCTCTGATAGAAGAACTAACATTTCCAGCAACATGCATCCCATTTGGAACATTATGAGAACTAAAACTTCCACCTTTGGAACTCTAATGCAAAATGAAAGACAAGTAAAATAAGTCCCCCCAGAAAAACCAGGATTGAGAGCAATGTGGATGCATAATTGATTTTCAAACACCGCCTTGCTTTTTTTTCCTAGCAAAATGATGCATTCATTTCTTCATTCCAGAATCCTAAGTAAATGTAACGCCCAAACATCTCAATAGCATTCATTTGAGGAAAAAGACAGAATCAAATTGTTCAATACGTGCTTTGAGAACAGAACCAGTCATATTAGATTAATTTGACAGTAGCTTAAAAATTGTTGCTACCAAACCACTACCAATAGATAGAATATTTTGTACAACTACATAACAAAAAATTCTGTGCGCCATAGGTCATGTCAGGTATCAATATTTATAAAATACAAATAAGACAGTAGAGTATAAACCTGATGGTTCCGTGATCCAGCTTCAAGGTTTGACCCACCACTGCCGTTTCTATCGTACCTATCATTCACATCAGGACTGTGACCGCGCTGTGGCCCTTGATAAGATTGTTGAACCTGGACAGAAGAACTAGGCACCGAAGAAGACTTTGGCAGGGCAGCTGAGCTCGAAGGCCTCTCATATTGGGTGACATTAGTCTCAGGATTCCAAAAGTAAAGATACCCAGTCTTACCATCCACAAGACCCCGCCATGGTTTAGGAAGTGTCGGGTCTGGTGGTGCATATCGTGGACCCACCGAAGAGGCAGTTGCAGTTGCAGCCATCTCGCAAGGGAAACTAGCAATGTAATTATAACAAAAACCACAGAATAAGTACATCATAAATTAGTGATAACTGATAAGCTAAGCTACTCAAAACAAAAAAAACAAAAAACCTGCTAGGAATCACCATTCACCATTAAGACACAGTAGTGACTGAGATGATAAGAATGCAATTATATTTCAATTATTTGTGACCCTCGTTTTGCAAAATCTATATCCTCAGGTAAACACATTTTATCAGTTTGATAATAGCAGCTTAACATCCATTATCAGTTATCACACAAATCAAGCAAGCACAGAATCGTCGAAAAACCTAGAAATGACCAATCCGCTTCTCCGGGGATGAAAACCTCAGCCAATCTGAGCACGAAACAAGCTCGAAGGTTTTCACTGTATCTATTGTTAGCAAACCCCAACCCTAAAAACGGAACCGAGGTTGCAGTTACCGATACCCCCAAAAAATAACCGAGAAGCATATATCAGGTAAAATCGAAGAGATTCGTATTTAGAAAACCTAAAATCTGAATAGCCCAGAAAACGAGGGAAATTGTTGCATGCAAAACAAACCCAATATCGGAAGCCCTAGATTCAATCACACATGACCCCATCATGGTGGTGGGTCATGCACAAGCAAACCCTAGAATTTTACGTTCAGATCTGATCTCAGTAATGCAAGAAATTAACAAGGAAAATGAAATCAAATGTTACTGTACCTGGTTGAAGGGAAAATAGGAGGGAGAAGTGGTGGTTGCTTTCTCTCTCTAGGATCAAGTCGGGTTCGGATTTCGGGTCGCAGAAGAGAAGCGTAGCGTAGCGAAATTAGGCGTGGGGAGAGAGAGAGAGAGAGAGAGAGAAAGCAAAGGAAAAAGAAGAAGATGGCTATTTATAGGAAAGGAATCAAATATATCAGAGATATTCTTATTATTGGTGGTAGAATGCCTAAGGAAGGGCTTGTTTGGTTGGTTAGTGGTCAACACTTTTGAATTTGACCATGGTTAGTTAAGTTGGCCCAGCTTATGGCCTATTTGTTTTGAATTTTGATTTCACTCAACGTACGGTTACACATTTCAACACAATTTTAACCCACTTTTATTTGAAGTAGAGAAATCTTACTTCCATTAAACCCCAGTTTGCTAAACGCAGACTGCAATGCAAACAGGCATTTAGGTGTTGGTCTACTTTGCTTGAGTTGGCTCCGGTTGATTAGTTGGTTAAAGCTCGACTTAACATAACATATTAATTAGTTTTATTTTTTTTTCAAAGAGAATTACATAGTCTGAGAAGTTATAAAATGAGTTAACATTTATTTTAATCCTCTAAAGATATAAGTGATATCGGTTTAGTTCTCTAATAATTAGTGACATTAAATTGGTCCTTTAATGTTAATTTTTTACATTAAATTAGTCATTTAATATATTTTTTAACATCAAATTGACTATTCAATTACATAAAATAATTTTTTAAAAGGAATAATTTGATTTCACACAATTATTAAAAGACTAAACCGATGTTATTTGTATCTTTGAATGACTAAAATAAGTGTTTACTCTTATAAAAAATAACAACTGTTATTTTTTGATAGGATCCACTTAAATTAGATCTATTTATTGTATTTTTTTCGTAAGTACATAACACTCGTGCTAATCAGTATTTCTAATATCAAACATTACTACTATTTGGGTGATACATATAGATGGCTTCAATCTCCACCATCAAATTTGTCCTTCCCTTCCTTAACGTACCCTCCTCCGATATTGGGATATTCTTATCACGATGGGCCTTTCTTCTATCGTCGGCAACATCTCAAGCAACACATGGAGAGATTTTAAAAATTTTAGAAGGATCACATTCAAGGAGCAACATTGAGCTTGGGAGGTAATGGAAAGTTTGCCCCTAAAGCTCCAATTTTTTTTTTAATTTTAAAAAATATGTAAAAGGGTAATTTTGTCATACAAAAAATTTATATATATTATCACTATATTTATACCATAATAATCAAACACTTGATAATATAAGAATTATTAGCTTTTTTATACTATCAAACCTTGTCTTATTACTATATACTATTATGTACATCAAAGGAATCCATAACATTTTCAATCTTCAAGTAGTATTAAACCATTATTACCACATGTTAAATAATCCTTTCGGAGTTGACTTATTTTTTCCATTAGCCTTACTAACTTACCCTTTATCTTCATTGATAATTGATGAAGTTTGAACTTGAGCTTGAAGCTCCTTATCCTTTGTAGTGGCAGCTTTTACCTACTTCGAACGTCTCTATCGATTACCTTGGCTTGGAATTTCTTATCAATAACAGCCTTGAAGATATTTAGAAAGGAAAATCCATGACCCAGCACCTACTCTTGAATATACACATACTAACCAATACAATCATCTCCAAAATTCTTGCAAAGAAACTGGAAATAGTGGCCAACTGCTTCCCAAGTCTGCCCAAGGAGGGCACACAGAAGAAGCAATAAACCCTGCTCAATCTTACAAGCCAAAGGTTGTTTTAATAATTTTCCTTTCTGCTAAAAAGCCCCTTCCTAGTCATCAGGGGGTGCGGGTGCATATCTTGCACTTGAAAACCTTTTTTCGAAAACCAAGATGGGGATTTCTTGTTTCCATATTAACTATATATAGTTTAGCAGAAACTATAGATATCCAGACAAAAAACCAAGGCACAACCAAGAATAACGACACTCAACTACCCAAGAGACAACACAAAGCACAAACAACAAGATTCATCCAACTGCTATCCAACAATTAATCATTCCGCTGAGTAGACAAGAGTTACCCCATCGACGGTCACTACAGAATTCCAACAAAAAAATAACTATGGCAAGAAAAGAAAAAGTTGCAGTAAATTTCTGCACTTGCATCCCATATTCACATCTCAGTTAGTGAGCAACAGACAACCTGATCCTTTTAGGTCAGAAGTCATATATGAAACTAGTAGAATAACAGGCTGAAACACAATTGCAGGTAATCACCGTCGTATGATTATCACAAAGGGATAATTAGACAAGGCAGCATCGTAGGGATCAGTTAGTACATTCATCTATCATGTTTGGATGTATTGTACCCAAAAATATACACCAAGTATTAATGAAATAGTAAAGCTCAATCAGAAATGTGAAGATAAAAATTTTATTTGAAACCGTTGCCTTCCTATGGCAACAAAAATGGGGTGAGAAGCATCTGTCTCTAATGTTTCAACTTATATAAGAAGATCCAAATGTTTAGATTAAATACAAAGAACCGGCAGAGGTTTCTTTAGACAAATTCATTAATGTTTTGTCATGCATTTTACCAAGTCTAGAATACGGCAGTAATCAAAAAATAGAGACGATTCTTTGCCCTCCAGTCCATCCCGGCTGACCCTATTGCTACCGGCCAGGTTATTACATGGACTGCCACCAACAATGAGATCAAAACCCCCAAATGAGTTCATCAGCTGCTCCAAACGGTCACCATTTAGCTGCTGTACATCATCCATGTCAATTAAATTACCTTTCTGGTTTGTTTGCTCCCACCAACATCTAACAATATTCCTATTCACTTCTGATTTTTCAACAGACACAACATTCTTAAGAGGGACACCAAGCCGATGAAGAGCTACTTCTGCACCACCAATTCCAGAAAAGAGAGAAAGAAGATTGATACCACTAGGATACATGTCCTTCAGAACTGACAGGTGGTATGCCACTGTGTCAACCTGAAATAAGCTGAACCTATAAGAAAGAGAAAAGTACATGGAAACTTAAATGCATAAACTATTAATTTTTATGAGAGCACATCACCCTAATTAATGTATAGACTCAGAATCCATTGGAAAGCTTCATGAAAAACTAGAATTTTTTTTTTTTGAAAGTCATATAATTTCTAGAACTTCGACAACATTATTCCAAATATGAATAAAAATCATTTAAAACATTATTAGATAGTTCCAAGGAGTATTACATTTCTTTATGACAGTAAATGCATCCTGGAGGATCTTGATGGAGGCTTTGTTACCATAGAAAAACATAACGAGAATATTATCATACCTGGAATGAATTACCAAGTGACTTATATCTGTCGGTCCTACTTATTCCGCCTCCCCTTGTGTGGTTCCTTGGGAAGCCCAACAGTGTTTCTACTTCATCAGCCTCTAGTGGAGCAACCTTATTCCTTCCCACCCAAACCAGATTCCATTTCCGACATTCATCAAGAACATACTTTTGGACATGAGGAGGTGGTTCTCCATCGTAGTTTTCTAGAGCTTTCCTAATTCTTTCTGTTAGTTTTGCACTACCAATACATGTTTGCAAACAATTAAGTTTGGTCCTGTGGTCCCATGAGGGCCACCACTTCCTTGTTAGGGGAAATGCATCATGTATCGTGCGCGGTGGAAGTGGAAGAAGAGGGAATCTATTTTGGATGGGGAGATTGTGAATATAGCCCCTTTTCCTGGCAGCAGCACAGAAATACTTTGAATCTACAAATTCAGGCTCAACATCATACAAGAATCTTGAAATTGTTTGCCAAACACCTTTTGGTGCGAGTGCCACATTTTCATAGTAGAAGTAAGGAGGCCCGATGGCATCTTCAGGAAGTGTTCTGTGTGTTATAGGGTTTGACTCAGTAGGAACCCCAAACCCAATCATTGGGTTGGGAAGATGAAGTGCCTCATCATCTTCACTGACAATTCTCTTCTCACACCCCCTTGGCTTTTTCCTTCCCAACACCTCATAATCATAAAATCTTCGTTTTTTTGGCTTAGCATGGTCACTGTACCGCGGCTGTGAAAATAGAATTTAAAATTACTTATAGATCTTGACAGATGAATGAAACAAAATCAACAGATAGATGGTAGGTCATCATGGTTTTAAGGAAAAAATAAATTACAAAAAACAATATGCATTAAATTCTATTTTATTAATCTTAAGATACTAATATGCTTACCTTATCTTCAGGAGGTAGAAGGGCATCTTCGGCCTTTGCCATTTGAGCAACACCTATAAAATCTACCAATTCTTCAAGTGAGGAGTTTGGACCTGCAGTATTTCATTAGAACAATGAGGCCAAGAAAATGGGGAGTAAAAAGTTCACCAGACAGATATTATGTAAACTTATGAACACAAAGGAACAAGAAGTCCTCACGCGAGGTTATTATTGTGGTTGACCACCAAGTTAAGTTGATTCAGATGTTATTTAGGAAGACAGAATAATAAAATTATGATCCATACACCTTAGCACAGAGTTGACCAATATTCTGAAACAGTGGCATTCTTTAGAGTTGATTATATAACATATGATCTGGTTAGTAGCACTATGATGTAGTCAGAATGAGGCACAGTCATAGAACCCAACCATTCTGATCTATTTTCTACCCTGATAGTAAAATTCTAATTTTTGAGAAAAATAATGTTTTATTCCTTGAAAGACCCAGCATTTCTCACTTTGATCCCTATTCTGCTAAGTTTCTCAACTGAATCCTCAAATGTTATAATTTTTTCCCTCCATAGTGCTAAAGCATAAAGGATTTTTTGGATAAAAGAAGTATTTATTAAGAGAAAAAGGAGAAGTACAATAAGAAGCATGGAAAAACATCCTGTAGCAACCAAAAAAAAGAATCAGAATAAAAGAAACAAAAGAACAATATATTAGCTGAATTGAGCTCTCCAACTCCTTTGCAAATCCGTAAGCCAAACCCCCCCCCCCCCCCAAAAACAACACAACCAAGTTGACATGCTGAGACACGCATAGAAAGCCATGAAAACAGCTCTGTCCAACAAAAAAGAACAAATTGCCACAAGATTTTATTCCCTTTCTTCCATCCAAAGCCTTTGAAATGAATAGACAAAAATTGATTCAAGGACTCCGGACAAACTCAGCTCGTTAAAAAATGGCAAATTTGCAATGCAGAAAAAGGACAATTTGCCTTTGAGCTCGAAAAGCACATGACACAACAGGAGAAATGGCTGTGAGGTCTACAAGTCTGCAACAGATCATTGGTCTTAACTCTATTACGCGGCGCAGTCCAAACAGGAGTCTTCACCTCAGAGGGAGCCTTAAATTTCCAAAAGGCTTTAGATATAATTTTTTTTTAATAGTTGGAAAGCAAATCAGACACTTTAAGAAATATATACAGGTACAAGAACCAGAAGGGTATAAGGATCATAATTTATGACCTTTTAGCTGGCAAAGTGGAGCAATGAAAAGACCAGAAGGGTCTAAGCATCTAGGATGTACAAAAGGACCAAATTGAACCAAATTAAACATTTGTCTTAACTTTACAAATAATTAGAACATACGAGGGTTCAATTGAGAAAACTCAAAGTAGAGGACCAAATCTAAAGATGCTATATCTTTTAAAGACCAAAAATTAGTTCTCTTGTATCGTGAAAGAAAATTTCAGTAAAAAATACGCCTTTGCACTCAAATTTTACCAAATCAATTATTATTGTCCCTATTTGATATCAGTTATATGCTTAAACATGTCTATATTTTTCAACATTTTTCCACTGCCACAAGCTATCAACAAGCTTATGGAAATTGATTATGCAGCACACAATCAGACAGACAGTTGCCATTTGACTGACAATGGGAAACAAGATTCCACCAGAAAGCATGATTCAGCATTTCAAACACTACAAGTTGGCACTTTAGGGTGCAGTCTTTCTACCACATATGCACACTATGACCCACTTCATCAGTTGAGTTGGCTAGGGTTGAGTATATGCCTGATAGAAATGGAGCCTTTTTTTCAATAGCAGATTTGTTAATATTCATTGACTGGAAATAGGATTTCTCTGTGTTCAACAGCAACTACTTACAAATTGCATAATTTTCCCCATTAATCTCAACATCTGGGTGTTCTTATAAAAACTAAGTTGGGAACCATGGATGGTCATTGCTCCTGAATGTAAGTCCTGGTGATGGTGTTTGCAAATTGCAATTAACATCATCTCTGATTTTTCTTGGTATGACTAGAAAGTAATTGCAGGGTATTATTGAGGTGATTGTGGAAAGAAGATTTTGATTATCTATCATCAATGATAAGGGTTGTTCCAAACTGAAATGAATATGTCCTTGTGTGTGCCCCGTGTGTTGAAACAGGTGATCTTCAAGCAAAGGAAGCTACTGGATGCTCATGTTCCTTCCATTGGGTTGGAATATACAATAGTACAAAATGCACAGATTGATATGCATTCAACAAGTACGAGTCTACCGAAAGATTCTAAAAGTTATTATGGCAGAGAGTGAGGAAAGTATATCATCGATTGTCATGCGAAATGAGTGTGATGAATATGGATAGCATTGATTTGTTTAAAAGGATTCCTAGTATGACTACAAAACCATTGTCTTTTGCTGGGTTTCTATTGACTTGCAGCCATGCTGGACTAATCAATCCTGGTCTCCACTAACTTAATTAACTAAGTGTTGGATCTTTCAAAGAAGGATAATTTTTCTCTCCATAAAGCTGGATACTTAACTAAAGCAGATTATTTCATACAAGGCATGCTCTTCAAGATGATAATGTTTGTTCTTCATTCTTCAAGCACTCACATTACATAATTTTACCTTTAAAACTACCAGTGTTCGTACAATTATTTATCAGTATCATAAACGGAAACAGGTTTGACATGTCTAAATCAACCACAGGAAACTAGTATGAACTATTCATCCAGAAAAGCTTACAAGGAAAGCATTTTAGGAATGTGACAAAACCATGCGCTTAGAATGCGTATAAAATATCAAACAGCAGACAATAAAAGGAAATTGAACCCTTAAACCTTCTAGAAAACAAATACACTGAAAAAAGAATAGAAATTCATGCAGTAAGATTCTTGATTCAATGTCTTCTTTTTATTTGTCCTTTGGCTCAGGTTGTCCAAGGGACACAAATCAAGGTACTTGAAATTAATTTAAGATAGTGAATCATACCACAAACAACAATAACAAAGCAAAAAGGTCTGGCGATTGAGCAAAATAACACGCTAATGACCTAAATCAAATATAAGAACGAATCCCAAAACGCACCTAATCTTTCTATGGCAATTAAAGCCTCCTCCTTCTTGAACCCCATTTTCACCAAGGACAGTAAGCTATCATCATTCTCAGAAACAGATTTTGTAATTTCCTGCAAGAAAACAAATAAGCTAGCCATAACTTAAACTACATAACCTGGAATGTTTCCTTGCGTAAGTAATTCCAGACGTTCCATTAATGCATTTAAAAGCAAGTGGAAGCACAATTAAGACATTTGCACTTTTCTGTGAAGTAGGTGAAAGAGAAATTTTACAAGCTACTCATGCCCAATGAAGAAACATAAACCATACTAATTTAACTCATGTTTTAAAATGATTATATGTCCATAACTGTACATCCTATTGCAGAAACCATCCTCGTAGATGACACTACTGACACAAAATAACATGATGATAAGAAAAATCAACTGAGAAAATCTGAACACAAAACATCAAAGCAGAAAGAGCAGAGACTACCTCATCATCGGAGAAAGTATCAGTATCTGACAAATCATCCCAAGAGCTCACTGCACACTCTGAAGAGCAGGGATCTGGTTCAATTTGCTGTTGTTGCTGAGGAGAACTTTCAAGAACCTACAAATAACAAAACAGAAATGCCAAGATAATTGCAACATTTAACAGTGAAAATAGCAAAATATGCAAATGGTATATTAAAAATGTCAGCGAGATCAAGAAAACCAAAATGAAAGAAGGGAAGGGGGAAAGAAGGGAGGTAAATGAATAATTCCATAGACAATATGTCATTGTTGGCACCAGCGAAAAAAGGAAATGCAATTATCATTAGCACACATGACGCGTAATATTGGCTACTTGTTTGTTTAAACATCCCATGAACCTACAACTTTTGTGATGGTATTCTTCTGTATGAATTCTTGAAAAAAAATGCTACCACCAGCCCACACAGATCACACATTGTGGTTGGTAAAATATTTTTGCCATTGTATTAAGGCACAATTATATTTATAGAAAGTTTAGAATTTATCTTTCCAGTTCCAAAATTTCCTAATTGCCATTTTTAGGGTGATTAACCCGCTCATTTAACCCTAACTGACATCTTAGGCAACTCGACACAAAGTAGTAGAATTCAAATCGTAATCATTTACAGAGTTTCTTGGTGACACAATGGGGCCAAAGAGCCCATAACTTTTTTTCAGAAGAAATTTTATATTAGAAGCAAGAAAGAAGGATTAGAAAATAAAATCGTCCTCTATAAGGAAGTGAAGAAAGATAAAGAAACTCATTAATACAATAAAGCTCCCCAGACCAGTCCCTCTGCATATTTTTAAGGGGAACTCCCTTCAAAAAAACAATCGGGTGAGCACTAGAAGAAATGAAAACAGTCCCATCCCACAAGTGATACAAAGGCAGCAAAGAACATCCAAATTCTCTGGTTACAACCCAAGTGACAAACATGTAGTGCGAGTAAAAGTGCAAGTATGAACTCATTTAGAAGCATTAAATTATAAAAGCTAATGTCATCATGACTCCAATATGCCTATTTAATTTTTTAAATGATATAATTTCATTAAAAATAAAAACATGATCATTTATCAGAAAAAATAATAAATCCATTTTAACTTTTTTAATAGGAATTAACTCCAAAATCCCTAATAACTAGAAGCTTTAATAAAAAAAATTCTTCAAGTGGAAGTGATTACTTTAAAAAGTTTAAATGAAAAGATGGAAAGATTAAAATGAGTAAAGAGTTATCCTCTTCATGAGAGGAAAAAATCATAACAAATAAAGGAAATCTGTTTAGATAAATATATTTTTTTAAGTTTTTTCTTCTGACTAAGCCATTTAAGTTCGAAGAATAATTTTATTATTATCACTTATTTTATATCTATATCATTTATGCTGCAAGCTATTTTTTGATAATATGCAAGTCAAAGAACTTTATTTCATTTCATGAACCAAAATGTCATGGCAAATTGATCACATATCTGCTACAGATGTGCAAAATTGTGAGCAAATCTGTAATTCACCGCTCTAACACTCAGGTGAGTCCTGAGTCCTGTGACAAAGGTTGGACAGAATAGGCAAAAGATAAATTAACAATTTCCAAAGAAAACCAGCAATAATCCACTTCATTATGTAGTTTAATATCTGCTGGTAACACACAAAGATACAAATAGATGCCAATGAATCCGCAACATGGAACTGTTTCTTAAATTTAGGAAAGATGAGGTGAAACAACTACAGCAGAGTGAGGATAAAAGATATTGGGTATAACTTGATAATAGTTCCAAGAGACAAGGTCATAAAGTTGTCAGTCAAGACGCAAGAAAATATCAACTCACCGAGTATGTGAGAAGTTCTTCAAGTAGTTTATCTTCATTTTCCTCACCTGGATGTTCATCAGAGCAATATTATTCAGGAACCTTATGGATCAAAAACTATGCTTAAATGGAGTAAAGCAGTGCTTTTACCATATTCCTGAATTACTTTGGAAACCATTTCTCTAGGAAATCCCATACTAACAAAGTGATCAAGTACCTTGGAATTAGATGAACCTGCAGATGAGCATGCCTTAAGGAAGAAAAGAGAATTAGACATTATTAATAAAAAATCCATTTTCTTTGTAAAGTCCTATCTCTACGTGCATGTTCCTCAGGGATGCATGTGTATTGAGGTTAAAATACTTTAATGAGTAGGGTAATTGGAAAAACCATCAGGGGTTAGCAACGTTTGTCAAGCATAACAAATGCATCCTTTCCCATAATGATAGCAAACAGAAGTCTTGCACAAAAAGAGAAAATGAAAAGAATCTTACATAATTTGCTGTCTAGAATCAAGTAAGAGAAGTGGCAGTACCAAAAGAAAGATAACGGCATGTGAGTATTTCATTAATACACCTTATATTAGCAGGATTCCACTGTAGCCTTAGAATATTGAACCAGATATATTAAGAAGGTACCAAAAAGAAAGGGAAGGAGAGGATGCAAAATCAGTAAATAAGTCCATGAAAAAGCAATAGAAAAGAAGGTACTTGATTCATGAAGAACTAGCTACTATGGAACAAGACAGGTATAAATTCCACAAAACCCAAATAGTAAATGCATATTATATATGCAAAATTAATTTTGTAAGGTCTCAGCTCTCAAGGCTTTTTTTCTTTCCTGAATTGACTTGCAAGGTTAGAGTCTTAGACAATCAATATTAAAATTCATTTAAGAGTAGCTTATCCTTTATCATTTTGGTTTACCACAGTTACCTACCACTCATAAGTCTTGACAAAATTTGTCAGCAACATTTGGAATGAGAAAAGGCCAAAATAAAATTATAGTTGTACTGGCTTTCATCTGAGAAGATAATTGTACTAGCTAAAAACAGTGTATTCGCATTATCTTTAACTTTCAGGATTCATTTTATATCTCACCCGTTCTCAGTATAATTGGTCCTCTATTCTGATTTCTTAATATTCAACTGCTCATAAAGATAACAAGATCCGAAAAAGAAAAGTGCCTAAAGGCTTACTTCTCCGGACCCAGTAATAGCCTCTCCATTAGGAACAGTTAAACATGAAGATGAAGACTGAAAGTTCTCAATTTCCAGCTCATCTTCAGTGTTCCAATCAAAATTGTCACTCTCCAAACCAGAATCATCTCCACCCTGCAACAATTGTTATACATCAGAAAGAGAAGCAAAAGCAAAGTTGCAGAAAGAAAAATACGAAATAATTAAGAAAAAGAGAGAGAGAGGGGGGGGGAATGTAATCCACATTGCCAGTCTCCCAAAGCACACTACAGTTGTATTATGCAACAACATATACTCATACGTGGAAATGATTTTGAAATTGACAATTAAAACATACCATCTTCAGTCTCTCAGTTTTGCAAAAATACAGGTCTTCAGGCTGCCCAAGCATAGAAGTAAGAGGATTAGGATGAAATAAAGCTAACTACAGTTAGGAGCGGCAGTCAAACCAAGCTTTTCAAGAGGCTTCATAGGCTCAATTCAAGAATAACTGGATTGGGCTCGATTAGTTCTCAAATCAAATTCAAAATATAGATATTCAACTTGATAACTCATGAATAGATCAATTATATAAGATTAGAAATTATAATTATAATTATATTATGTTTATTGGTTTAAAATATAAATTGTACCAAAACAAATCAAAACAAGCTTCGAGCTAAAAATAAAGCTTAGCTTTGGCATGAACATCCAAGCAATTTGCTCCAACCAAATGCACCAAAGATCTACATAAACAGAATGCCACCTCAAAGCTTTCAATTCTTTACCCCTACCAAAAGCCTCTATTAATAGTCAATCCAAATTACTCCTAATGGTAGGAAGACACCCAGGATTCACCAAAAACTCCAAACAGCCAACTCTAAAGGTAGTGGCTACTAGGCATTGTAAAATGCATGGGCAACTATTTCAAAGCTAGAATAATACATAATGCACAAACTAAGACAAAGAAGGTCTACAAATCTGTAACATATCATTAGTTATAATCCTGTCGAATACCACTATCCAGATAAAAATCTTAACCTTAGAAAGGGCTTTGGATTTCCAAAGGGGTTAATCAAGAAGGAATTTCTCTCTATTCTAAGGATGGGAAAAAATTTGGAAGAACTAAGAAGGACTAATAAGAATACACGACTGCAGGATCAAGAGACCACATCTTTTATTCAAATTCTCACTTTATCATTGGCATAGTGTTACCTAAATTAATAGCATCCAAGAAATGCAATATGTAAATGGTTAAACGTAAAAAAAGATTGCTAAATAAGCAGGAAAGATGCATGGTCCTAGAATCTTCAAGTTAGAGGTCTCCAAGATTAATCAATAGGTTATAGGATGACAGCTTGGAGACATTGCAACCCAATATTAGAAATAGTAGAGTACTTTAGGTTTGCAAAATTTAAAATTTTTTTCTTTTTTCTTTTATTTAATATCAATTGGATAAAGAAAGCTCATCCTTCGATAAAGGCTCGAAAACAAGTGACTTCAGTTATTACCAAATATTCTTCTTTCCCATGCTATTTTGCATTTCTTAATGATGCAAAGCAGCCAATGTTCTAGTAGAGAGGCCAATCTCCATTTGCTTCCTAGTGAAGTTAAGGTAATAACACCGGTGGAGTGTAGCTCAACTGGTATCTCTCTAGGTCTTTAAAAGGGGGCTGTGGTTATGTGGTTGGGGTTCCATCCCCCACATCTCCATTTCCCATTCCCCCCCTTAGGTCCAATATGACCTCCCTTGAACCCAAAAAAAAAAATTGAAGTTAAGGTAATAACCAGTGGCAGTCCCAGAATTTTGGTCGAAGAGTACATAGATTAAAAATATTTTTTTATTAAAAATAATATTTTGCTTAAAAAATAATAGATAATAAGAAAATTATATTAATAAAATTCTAGTTTTAAACTAATTTGCGCCTTTTCAAAGCACACACCTAAAAATCATTCGAAGCTCTAAAAGTAATGGGAGATTGTAAGGTACATAAGATTTAGTGAGATTAATTTTTAAAAGAAAGAAAGAGTATATGTTATTTGTCCACTAGTAAATATACATCGCATTTTACATCTTAATATATAGCAATATTTAAATTCCACTATATTCACTTAAAACTTTAATTGAACCTAACCTGTATCCACTTTAAATGTTTATGTACTGTTCATATCATTCATATCTATACACTTTGTGTAAAAATAACATTTTCATAAGAAAATTGCCATAAACACTCTTTATTTGAACTATGCACAATTTTTTGATTTCACACTGGTGGTTTAGATTACTTAATGTATTTTTTTTTGTTTCCTTAGGGTATGTTAGGGTTGGTGGTAAGAGATGGAATGGTAAAGGGTACCATTGTTTGAATGTTTAAAAAGGAGATGGAAATGAATGGATTTTTTTTTTTGGGGGGGGGGGGGGTGTCCATCCCCTTCCATAACACTTCATTCCCTCATTTTTCTTCCCTCCAAATTGGGGGGGTAAAGAATGGAATGAGTTATGAAAATTCTTTTTTCTCCTTAATCCTTATATTTTTGTGTTTAAGATAAGGGCAATATGAGAGCAATAAACTTATAATTATTGTCATTCCATTCACTTTCACTAGAACTTCTAAACAAGGGAATGGAAACTTTTTCCACTCCACCATTAAACTTCCAAACAATGGTATGAAAACTTTATTTCATATCATCCCTTTCCATTCCATTATATATCATTTCATTCCACCCACCATAAAACTTCCAAACATAGCCATATCAGAAAAGTCCATGTGTTACTTTTCTAAATTTTAGCCATACAATTTGGTGATTAATAAGTGACAATAAGGGCAATTCCAAATATACAATAGGATAAATAACACAAACTACTTATATCTATTGTCTATAATACAAAATTTCCAAACTTAATAACATTTTTATAAAAAAAATAGTAAAATGCAAAAAGAAAGCCCTCAAAATTTGGGTCATGCG
The DNA here is from genome assembly GCA_023212625.1 of Styphnolobium japonicum. Lineage (NCBI taxonomy): Eukaryota > Viridiplantae > Streptophyta > Magnoliopsida > Fabales > Fabaceae > Styphnolobium > Styphnolobium japonicum. The sequence continues at coordinate 29,796,335 of JALBWW010000005.1, read as the reverse complement.
CGTTTTACCCCAAAGTATCAAAAAGGATCAAAAGACCCATTCATTCTTTACTAAATGCAAAAAATCTCACTGTCCAACAAATATCCATCTGACTAAAAAAAATTCATCATGTGTGTGTCACATGCTAGCACGAAACACATGTACCCACATAAAACATCATCTATGCGAGAAGAAAATCGCCTCATGTTGGTTTGCTCTGGATGTTGGGCTGCTAGATCCAGCGTTGAGTGATTACCTTGTGACTCGTTGGTTGATTGCTAGGAATCCTCTTAAGCAATACAATATTGAATATGGAATTGACTTTGACTATATAAAAATTGGAAGGAATAGAATCATTGTGGTATGCAAGAGGAGGTGTGGGTGAAAGATTCATGCATCTATATCAAAAGAAGACACTGCATTACCGATTAAAGTCAACCACTACCAGTTATCATCAACCACTAGCACACAACCAGAGTGTAGCAAGGCAACCACTCAACACTGGATTGAACCAGCACCTAAGCTGCCCGCTGGCCCCATGCCCAGAGCAGATTGACATGACAACACCAACCCAGCTTGTAGTCTCGGGTTTTAGGAGTTCTCTTCTTGCGTCACGTCAACATGTGATTCCCACACGACGATTTTTGTTAGTTAGATGGATGTGGTTGGCCATAAGGTTTTTCTGCACATTTATGCTATGTTTGGGAGAGGGAAAGGGGTGGAGAGGGTAGAGAAAGTAAGGGAAGGGAAGGGAAGGGATGAAAAGGATTTCCTTCTCGTTGTTTCATCATTGATGTATTGTTTGGATTTGGGTAAGGAGGGGGAAGGGAAGGGAAAAATTACCTCAACTCTTGTTTGGATGATTTTTAATGAAGGGAAAGGAGGAGGAATGAGGGGGAAGTGTTCCCCCTCCTTTACTCTCAAAGCCTAAAAATTCTTCTCCCACAAATTGGGAGGTAAGGAGGGGGAAAGATCCATTATTAATTAAATATGTAGTAAATTACATATATACCCTATATTTGTGTTATAAGGTTAACAATATAAGGACTATATTGGAAATTTAATTCTAAATTTATCTCTTCCCCTACTTTAATTTTAACTCCCAAACAAAAGAAAGAGACTTCCTCTTAATTTTTTTACATAAACATGCAAACAAGGGGAAGGGAGTCCCCTTCCATCCCTTCCCTTTCCACCTTTTTCCCTCTCGCAAACACAACATGAATGTTTAAGTAAAAAAATGAGAGGAACTCTCTTTCTATTGTTTGGGATTTAAAATTAAAGTAGAGGAAAGGAATGAGTTTTAAAATTAAATTTCTAATAGAACTTTTATGCTGCTAATATTATAACACAAACACTAAGTATATATATAATTTAATAAATATTTAATTAAAAATGAACAATTTCCCCCTCCTTACCCTCCAATTTGAGGGGAAAGATGAGGGGGAACACTTCCTCATCATTAAAAATATCCAAACAAGGGTTGAAGTCTTTTTTCTCTTCTTTCCCCTCCCTTCTCCCTCCTTACCCCCGTCCAAACAATACATTCGTAAAGAAAGAAAGGATCTTTGACTTTTTAAAAAAATCAAAAGATGGATGTTGTTGGATAAAAGGATTTTTTTTTTTTACACATCTAGTAAAGAATGAACGGATCTTTTGACTTTTTTAAATATCATGAAGTAAATCGCACATTACCCAAAGATTAAGAAGTTTTTTCTTTTGCACTTTACCCTAAAAAATAAAGACAACAGTTTTGAACCATAGAACACATGCATTGGTACCACAAAACAAAACAAAACCTAAATTCTCAGCTTATAGCAATCCAAAAAAGAAAAAAGAAAAAATAGATTTTGCCCATTTCCCACAAGCAAAACACACCACTAGAATCTAAAAGCATGCCAATCGGGGAAAAGAAAAACCTAAAAAGAAAAAAAAAAATGGTTCATCAGTAACTAAACATGATACAATTTCAAATCCATAAAGCAACAAGCAGCAGCGGAATCTCTACCTCTTGGATTAGCAAAATGCATGAAGGCAAGGCAACCCTCGGATCCTTCCGATAGAAATAGAATCAACAACGCACTTTCACCAACTCTGCCCAAAACACACACACAAAACTCACGTCAACTCAAATTCAAGCACTTAATTACCTCCATCACCCAAAAAAACAAACAAATATTCTGCCGTACGAATTTCCCGTGCACAAAGCCTAGCAGAGCTTGTAGAGAGAAAGAGAGAGTGACGAGAGCGGAGAGCTTTAGAAGTCCGAGGAAGCGGACTCGGACCGAGTCACGGCCCCGGAATCGGGTACAACAAGGAACACCAACCCCCAAATGTTTTTCGTACTCGCGCACTTTCTCCCTTCGCCCCCCTCAAAGTGGGGTCCACGTAGATTCTCAAATCACAACGGTATAAGTATGACAAAATTTTATATAAATAAAATTTTAAAATTAAAATTAATATACAAAATTTATTTTTGAGCCGTTTGATCATGAAAAGAAAAAATATATATATTTGATGGGCGCGAGTATGATATGTTATTATACTCGAGTGGTTGGGTTGGGTCAGAATGAGAATTTTCTCTTTTCATATTCTTTTAACACAAAGTGATAAAAAAAGTTTTAAAGTGATGAAAAAATAATAATAAATAATATTAGTTGTTACATAAATAATTAATTATTAATTTTTATTTAAAATATATTTATTTTTCTTTTATAGTATATGTATTTAAGATTTTATAGTTATTATATATGAATTTATTTTTTAAAATTGTAAGTGTATTGTAATAATATCTCTAATTATGATTTTATTTAATGAATTGAGTAATCTTACTTTTATTTTATGCCTTTAATATATTTAAAGATATTTAAGATTAAATAACAATTTTTAGTAAGAATATTAATTTGAATGACATAAAGTGACAAAAGTCTTTGAAGACTGTGATGTGATGAAAATGAGAAATTAAAAATAATAATAGATAATATGCATTTGTTAAACAGTATTTATAAGTTAAGAAATTAAATTAAAATGTATTAAATATAAAAATAAAATATTTAATATCTTAAAAACTTATAAATACTTTCAAAAGACAATAATTAGCAACACCATATTTTTAAAATGCTTTTTTTTACGATAAAATATATTATGGGAACGACTTATTTAAAATACCATGTTTGAAGTAATTTTGGATGACACGTGGATGAATTATGGGACAATTTATGTTCGACCTTAACACAATGGTTAAACAAATGAGAGTGCAAAAATACTTTGATTCCAACACAAACAAAGTTTACTCCACAAAATAAAGCACAATCAAAGTTAATGACAAAAGTTATGAACGCAATTAAACTTGAAATTCGAACACAGAAAAGAAGGAAAGTACAGAGAAAAATGCCACTATTTCTTTCACACTGATGATGTAAATATCATTTTCTTTCACTGTGTTGATTCTATTGTAAAATGGGAATTAAATTAAATTAAAAGAAAACAATGGCAAGGGCAAAGCTAACAAACATGTATTAACACGATGCAATTAGAATAAACATTAATTAGCATCAATTGCAAGAATAAACTTTAGGAAAGAAAGTTGGGGAGCATGATTTACTTGTTCTAATATTTTAATATGTAATTCCTCTTTTCGGGAAAAAAAATGAGTCATTAGTATTATCTATTGAAATTTGTTGGCAGGGCTATTTATGTGGTCTATTCATGGTATTTTCTATGAAAGAAATAAGGTAAACATATATTTTTTTATTCTTAATTTTATTTCAAATTTTATTTTTATCTCATAATTATATTTTATTTCATTTTTGTTAAAGTCTTCTCAAAATCTACTAAATTCGTTCTAGCTGCTAACACTATTAGAATTATTAACGAAATTTGTTGACATAACATTCTTTTCTAGATACAAGTATAAAGTAGGCATTGTGTATATTTTTGTTCAATAGATGAATTCAATTAATTTTAAAAATTATTTGGAATAAAAATAAAATAATATAATTGTTTGACAAAAATGAAACTTTTAAAGTAAAATTAAGTGACTAAAATTGGAAATTTTCCTATGATAAATTTTATGCATAATTTTATTTTTAAACTTTTATATTTGTGTATTAAAAAAATTATATTTTTCATATAGATTGATTACTAAACATCATATTAAATTAATCTACAACACATAATTTGAATCTAATATTGAAATTTTAGTTCACTTACATTTGTAGTTGTAAAACTCGGACTTGTCATTACATTGGGAAAAGTATTGAGTTAGTGTGATTAGTTCAATTGAAGAGTTATTGATCGAGTCATATAAATATATTTAATAAAAATAAAAAAAATACATAAAAACAATATAAAACTACTGAAAATATAATTTAATTCTAAATCAATGAAATTAACAATATAAGTAATTAATTTTTATAATACATTTATTCTCAAGTAGTCTAACTTGTGTAAAATTAGTAAGCCAATCAAGTCAACAATCGAGCCGAGTCACATAAGAACCCAACGGTTCAACCCGGTTTATATCAGGTTGATAAACATAATTGGTTTAATGATTGGCTGGGAGCAACTGGGGAAAAAGTTCACTAGTGCGACTGGTCGATTCAAGCCAAGTCTGATAATACAGTCTGATAATACTACTTGAAATAGAGTAAGGTTTTCCAATGATTGAACAATATATGATTAGATACGAATATTTCTAATATGTTAATGAATAGATCTAATAAAGTCTTAGTTAAGACGATTCTATAAAAATATTTTTGTAATTTAATGCAAATTTTAATAATCAATTTATATGAATAATTATTTTTTATGCACAAATATAGAAGTTTCAAAAAAATTATGTATAATATTTATTATAATAAAAATTGCACTTTTGTCCCTTAACTTAACTATATGTTTTATTTTTATTTTAAATATTTTCAAAAGTTATCAAATTTATTTCCACCAGCTAATTCAAAAAAAAAATTGGATAATATCAACTGTGCATTTATACCTATATAAGACATTGTTAGTAAATTCTATTAACAATTTAACACTGTTAACAGTTAACAAGAATTTAGTTAATTTTATAAATATTTGAGACAAAAATAAAATAAATATAATTGTAAGATAAAAATAAAACTTAAAATAAAAACTAAGATAAAAGTTAGGAGAACAAAAGAAAATTTTAACGAAAGTCTTTTAGGATAGTCTTCAAGTGGAAATGGAGAAAATAAAGATTGCAATGAAATAAAACTTGTGCAATGGTAAATAAAGAGATGTTCCAATGATATTTTCCCCTTTGGCACAAATATTCTAACGATATTTTTACTTATTTTTCCTTCTCTAAAAGCATGGGCATAAATGTAATTTAGTATGCAATACATCAACCAAAAAAACTATGCTGCCTTGCTGTTTTCCATTACATTCTGTCCATATTTATCATATTCTCCCTCATATCATTGTTATTATCAAAGCCACTTAAGTGGAAAGGGACTGGTGGAGTCACGGTCCAAGCCTTAATAGAATTATAATTATAGTTTAAATTTTTATTTTTATTTTTATTTAAATTAAAATTAATAAGGATTTTAATTTTTGTGTTTGAAATAATTAAATAATTGAGACTTTAAAATTATAATTTTGAATTGGACTAAAATTTTATTATTTGAATAATTTGTCAAAAATTTATAGACATAATAAAAAAATTAAATTAATAAATAATAATTTAAAATTATAAAAAAATCAATAGAGCTTGTGTTGTTGAATTACAATGGTCGCAATAGATGTGAAACTAAAGGATACTATTGATGATTGCAAAAGTGATTGTATGACGTCAGTGCCAATGATTGGAGAAAGCATGACAATTTAGTCATTGCACGTAGGACGACGACAGTGATCGGTGGTTGGCGACGACTAGCATGTGAAAGCATGCTGGCGACGATGTTGCTTGACTATGTTGGCGTTGCGAACGACAATAGTTGTTAGATAGTTTTTAACTTTTACCTTTTAATATTTTTAAAAAAAATCTTGATGCTTAGATTTGAAATTTTTAAGATTTAAGCTAAGAATTGAGAAGAGTATAAATTAATTATTTTTCAATTTTATAGAATTAGGCTAAGAATTAGAATTCTAATTTTAATATCCACAACAAACAAGATAATTGAAATTGGGAGGTCCAATTTTCATTCCAAAATTCAATTTCAAATCCAATTCCTCCCGTCAAACGAGACCTAATTTTTTTGTGAGTTTTGTTAATAAAAATTTGGGCGTGCAAATCCTCAAATCTTAACTTGGTTGTAATTAAATATTATGATTCTATTAGCCTTTAAAATTGAAATCATGATTATTTTTTAATTAATGTCGAATGAAAATTTTAACATTTATACATTTAAGTGTTTCTTAGCATTACTCTTTTTAAATATAGATATATAGATATAATTTTATATTTAATTATTTAAAAAGTTAAATTACACTTTGTTCCTTCAAAATGAAATTTCTAGCTCCAACCATCATCAAGCGAATAGGTAAATAGAAATTAAAATAATTTTTTTAATATTATTGAGCTATTTCCATTATTTTTTGCTAATATTTGTCATATTTTTTCATTAAAATTTAATTTATTTTAAAACACAATATATGCCTTATCAACAATATCACAATATATTTATTTGGATTACCCTTATTTTATTTTTAGAAAAGCTTATTAAAAAAAAGTTGATCTTTGTTTGAAAGATGTTGATCTTTGTCTTTGAAATAGCTAGTCCGTTTCTTTTGGTGCTATCAAAGAAAACGTTGAAGTGTTTGAAATACTGATCAATGTTCTCATAAAAAGATTGGGATATCATCAATGTAGAATATGATGAATTTGGCATAAGAACTGAAAATATCATCCATTATCCTTTAAAATTCCCAAGGAGCATTTTTTAGGCCAAAAACATGTCCTTCCATTTGTATTGTGCAAACAGAACGGTAAAGCTAGTTTTGTAAGGATCTTCTTCTTTGATTTGGATTTTCCAAAATTTGTATTTCATGTCAAATATTTGGTCCGAGATGCCCAACGATTAGTCACCTTCTATTTGCAGATGAGTGTAATCAAATCAGAAGTGTCCTCCAAACTCATGAAGCATCAAGTGGTCAGAATCATGGTTAAATCTGCAGTCATTTTTAGTAAAACCACTCCTATAAGATACAAGAATACTTTGTCCACCGAACTTGGAATCAATCATTTAGGGGGCCAAGATAAATATTTGTGTCTTCCATCTCTGATCAATTATTCAGAAAGAGCTAGCTACATTTACGGACATTGCGGACAAGGTAAAAAAAAGGATAGCTGGTTGGAACAAAAAGCTCCTTACTATAGTATGGAAAGAAGAAGATTTAATTAAATAAGCAGCCTCTGGCCCTCTGCCATTCAAGTTTTTGCTATGGCTTGCTTTAGATTGGCAAAAAAACTGAGAACTTACATGGTTATGCAACATTTTTGGTAGGGGGATAATGATTTTAACTTAGTTATGAGTTCCTTACACAAAGAAACTCTCTGTTTTACAAGCTTTACAAAGAGAAATATTTCCCACTTCTCCTCTATACATGCAGAGCTCTCACCTGATTGATTATGGGCTTGATCGGTGGATTACTCTGGAAGGTCGATCAGAAGATACTGAATGGCATAAGATGGAATGGAAGATCGACAGCGGGCAATAGGTCAGCATAGTGAAAGATCAATGAATTCTAAAAGGAGCTTATTTAACAAGCTCTACTCTATCCAAACATGGCCTATATATATTCCGTGATTCTGCAACATGCATGGTTCAGACTAGGTATATAGTGTCGTCTAACCAAACCCATCCCACCATCTTACGTGTAGCGTGCTAGCAACTACCAAAAATAGGAGTACATGGAAATAGGTGAAGCTGAAAGTGCTTCAAATTTCAAAAGAAAAAAATTCAGATGTTTGTTTGGAAAATGCTGCATAATATCTCATCAACGAGAAGATTTGAGTCCTGCTAGCTAGCTAGAAGTACTTAATTCGTTGAATATTATTTGAGCATTCTCGGTTATGGGTCTCTAGAACAAAAGTATGAATCTTTCCTTCTTAGTTTTAGTATGTTTAGTAAGATGTCGAGGGAACTTCAATGTGATAAGAGAAATGAAGATTATAAGATTCAGAGAATCAAGCTGTCAAAGATATATTACACACTACAATAAGGGAAATAGTTGATGAAGATGCAAGCTGTTAATTAGATACGAATAAGATGCAATCAGTCTAAAATTAAGGAAAAGACTTTTAGGATATCTGTAATCAAGCTAAAATCAAAGAGAAGACTTTTAGAATATTTGCCACGATTTTCTCATTCTTTCTTGTATAAAAAACTTATCTATACATTCGTGTAAATATACAATTTTCAAACCTCAATATAGAAGAAACCTCATTCAAAACTTGTTTACAATATTGGTTGCATTATTCTTGTTCAAAGTATTTACTTTTCTTGGATTCACATTTCATTTCATTGTATATCTTTTCTTTTAAATAAAATTATTATAGAATAGAATGATAACATAACTAAATAAAGATAAGTGAAGCCAACGAGTGTTGGTTCACTAAGTCGAACTAGTCATAACTTGGGTTCGAATCGAAGTATATCCGTTAGTAGGCAATTTGTAATTTCATTGTAAACCCTTATGTCTAATACGTAACAATTAATCTAACCCATATCATGATCTTGGAATCTTGTGAATAGTCTTGAAAACGTAGAGGAAAGCAGTATATGGATTCTCAATGGAGAATTCATAGATAGATCACTGCTACACCATCTAAGAAATTGTATTGCCTGAATGCATTTAAGCTGTCACGGTGTGAGAGAGAATTTGAAGTTCATAAACATGTATAGGAGGAAACCAGGTGCGAGGTTCAGATACGTTTCTGTCGATTTTAATAACTGGTATCCACCATGAAATAGTATTATCCTTCATAGATAATATAAAAGGGAATTCATTATCATTCACACAGCAGGTGTCATATTTGCAAAGATTATGATTTTGATGCATAATATAATTAATTACTATCATCATCTCACATCAATGGAAAGTTTGGAAATTTATTTTGATAAGTATCAAGTGATGCATAAAACAGGTGCTTGGAGTTCATAGTTTGCCCTCTTTTTTTTGGTTCTAGGGAGGTTCTATTGGACTTAATGGGGAATGAGAAATGGGACGCAGAGAATCAAACCCTAACACATAACCACAACATATGCTAATTTAAAATCAGGGGAAATACCCAGTAGAAGTTCATATAGTTTGCCTTACGTATGTATTTCATGTCTTATAAGTTGAAGGAACATTTTAAGTATTTCTATTATTTCTTTAATAACATAGGCTCCCCATGCTCCTCTCTAGGCTCTTGTAGACATTAGAAAATCTTTTTTTTTTCCATTATTGGATTACCATTCATTTAGCGAGAGAGCATGTGCCGTGGAAATCTAGATTAATGTGCCATTCAATTCCTTATATGAAAAAAAAATTGGATTTAGGTCATGGCTTTTTTATATAAATATACCTAAAAATAAAAATATATACCGTTTTACCAAACATGAAAAATTATGTACCAAAATACTTTTTTTTTTTAAGTTGGGAAGTCGATTTTTCTCAAACCGATTTCCTAACTATGTTATATTTAAAAAAAAAAAACCCATTGGGAAGTCGGTTTAGGGGAAACCGACTTCCCAACGGTAGAAATCAAAATTTTTTATACCCTGTTGAGAAGTCGGTTCCCCCCTAACCGACTTCTCAACAGGTTAATTTTTTTTTCTTTTTGCATTTTTATATCCTAAATCAGGTGTGAGTGAGAGAGAATGGTGTGAGTAAAAAAAAATTTTAACCTGTTGAGAAATTGGTTTGGGGGGAACCGACTTCTCAACAAGGTATAAAAAAATTTGATTTTCACCGTTGAGCAAAACGACTCCCAACGGATTTTTTTTTAAAAAAATAACATAGTTAAGAAGTCGGCTTGAGAAAAACCGACTTCCCAACTTGAAAAAAAAAAGAGTATTTTAGTACATAATTTTCCATGTGTGGTAAAACGATATATATTTTTATTTTTAGGTATATTTATATAAATGGGCCTTTAGGTCATTACTCAATAGTGCAGATACAGTTAACAGAAATTTAATAAAAAGAAAAAGGAAATTATGTAAATCAAATGCATGTGATGCGTCTAGAGTTGAAGGAGCGAGAAATGGAGTGGATTGTGGAACAACATATACTTCATCATGATTGCGTGTTAGTAGTTTTTCTGATTGTGACATCGCTCTTAATCACAGGACATTTAAGTTAAGATCTTTAAATTGAAGCAGATGATTTGAACCAGACAAACTTCCAGATTTTGTTCACAATCTAAAGTCTATAAAGATTGATTATTAGTTAAACAACCCACTAAACAACGAATGCAAGTTGGTTATATATTTACTCCTAAAATGTACGAAGACTAATATAATACATTTGGAGACTTTGCAGTGAAGCTCTTGTATGTATGCAAGCATATTATAGAGTATAAACTTTGAAACGCATCACAGAATCAATATCAAACATATCCTTAATTTGAGACTTGGTTATGTTAATTATGGTCATAAAAATCTTTGAAGCTTTTTAGTTTTACAAGAAGCAGATTCAGTTAAGAAAAAATCTGGCATTAATTGAAAAATGTCAATTCTGTATCTCAAACAAGGATTACGCACAAATATTTATTTCCTATAATTAACTTAGAAGCCAACTAAAATATCAGGAGCCTCATAATAAGTAATTAGTGACAAATTCAAACTCACATGTCCAACAGGAGACTTACCAAGTTTTGGAAGCAAGAATTCTCTACAACCTGGCATTAATTATATATTCAGGAAAGAGGAAGGAAAAAAAATTGATTTCGTTCCTTGGTACGGTGTATGAAACTCTTAATTGTCAATTTGTGATCGCCCCAAATCACTATAAGGATAAGTAAAAGCCTAAACAAATGGCATTGATGTTCATTATTGGTCAATGAATAGAACTATATAGAAGAGCTAATAACATGGAGTGATCACTGTGCCTTTCAAGTGATGGATTGGTATTATATTTTCAAACACAGCGATATATCAAGTGCTCAAGATTGGAATTGGAACAGTAAAGTCACGAAATGCATTCCTTTGCATCCTGCACCAATTGTTGATCCTATAGTCTGCAATATTAATGATTTTTCAACGACCACTTCTATTATGCTCAAAATATTCCACGGCTGGGCCAAGTAATTAACATGCATCAATGTGAACAATTCATGCCCTCGAAACACTCTTTCACTTTCACACCCACCTTTGCCCCTTCTCCGGCCACTATCTTATAATTAGTCTTTTAGCATATTTTGATTGTCTTTTGAAGACTTTAAAATTATGATTTGGACAAAAATTAACATCAAGAGACAAGTTTTTGTCCAAACTATAATTTGAGACTATTTAAAAGTCAATTCAAACGTGTTATTTCTCATGTTTAATATGAAAATCGAAATCTATGCAAGACATCAATAATTTCACATAGAATTATTGAATATATAGTAACGCATTATTTTCATGAGTTCAGATGACAAAAAATTTCAATTCCTCAAAGCATCTTGACTTTCTATATAATTTAATGATTTAATTTTAATCCATTGTTTGTATAAAAAAAAATTTATACTGTCATTTAATTATATATTGACAAATTATTAAAGGAGTTTGACTATCACAATAACTATTTAGAAAGCCTAATTAACTCTTTTAATAATATGACAACAATAATAGTATAAAAAAATTTGCACTAATAATTGATCAAATTTAAACTCCTCTTTTAAATTGGTATAAAATATTTAAGAATGTATTTTACTACTAATAAGCATTACAAATGTGATTATATTCAAATATATGATATTGACATATCAAAAGTAGCCATCTAAGTCAATATCTAAACATTTTGATCCATGTGGCGTGGGAATGTTTCTCTAATTTGTAGAGAAAAACTGTAAACTACGTATTCTTAAGATATAAATAAGCCTAATTAATAGCGTAAGCATGACTTGAATTGGTGAAGTAAGATGCATGCAAACAAACCCCTCAGGCAAAAAGGAAAGGAAACTCGAATTTCTAAAACTGCAGATAACTGATTTAACGGTTCTCTTGTAGTAATGAAATTTGGTAGTAACATTCACGGCTAGTTTTATGGCGCAATATTCTATATCATGGGCTCACGGCTACAAATTTTAATTTCAGTTTAATATAAAAAAAAAACTTTAAGTACAATATATTAACTGTATTTAAATAAAATTTTAATTATTAAATTGAATCTTAAGTTCAATGAAAAAAAATCAAAATAAATATAATATTTCAAAATTTTCTCTATCTCATTAAAATTCGCCACATCATGGCATCATAGCCTTCAACATTCACATGTGCTGTCACTTTCAGAGGATTGATTATTTTAGCTTCCCTTTGGCTAATAAAATTTCTCCCCTCTATATCACGCAAGCATAGACATAACATGTTTGTATGGCCGTTTAATTAAATTTTTGTCAAAATGATTGCCTTGTTCATTGCCGGGTTTAATGGCTTTCTAAGTACGAATAAAATGCATCATTTTTGGCCAATTTATGTGTTAAAATTTCTTTTCTTTTTTATATAAGAAGTCATAGTGAGTGACATGAACCAATAAGTATTGGGTGCAGTGGTAAGTGAATTACACTTTCAAGATAAGGACACAAGTTCGATCCTTGGAGCAGAAGGGTCTCTTAATCGTAATCATGTTTGAAGAGGATGAGTCTCACAATACTAGTAGCCTATAAAGACACCATGAGAAACCAAAAAAGTCAATGCCATATAAATTATAAGTACATTTGCTCTTTCATCTCCTTTTAACTTTTTAATAGTTTCCACTTTATATAAATATACAGTATATATCCCTCTGAGGATGAAAGTTCACACGAGCCTTTATACTTTTAGTGTTCATGTGATAAAATGTAGATATGATCATGTGCGAATTTATAGGAGCTCAATTTTCTTTTTTATATTTTGTTGAATGGAGAATATAGATGTACTTACGGATTAAGTGCAATATATATTTTTCTAAATGAAAAATAGAAAATTTTGTAACGATGGATTATATTTGAAAATTTTAAAGAAAAAGCTAACTCTCACATGGGTATGCATATGTTGCAATGCTATTTTAAAACAATTCTATCCATGTTTAGATGATGTTATATTCTATTATTGGATGGGATGAAGGTTTTTTCTTAATAAAAAAAGGATCATAGGTTTGGTTTTTGTAAATTAAAAATAAAAATTTTATTTTTGGACTACACAATTTAAAAGATTTTATAAGTTAGTACTGAGGATTTGTGAAAATAAGAGAAACGGATGCCACTTGGAATCAGTTCAACTGGATGGAGTGGGTGAGAATTTGAATATTAAGTTATAAATTCAAAACATGGTAACGATTCCTTGATGTACCAAAACTAAGGGACCTAAATTCAAATTATGGTAATTCTACAATAATATACTTAAAAATTGAAGTAATGTTAACATTTAATATGTATGTGTCAATATATATATTTTTTATATTACTCAATTTTACTCTTTTCTTTCTTGTTTCTTCAATTTTCACTATGGATGTCTTAAGGATAATGTACTTGTGATTGTGCAGGTATTTGGTACCATTTTGGCTGCACATTTGGGCATGCCAAACACAATCTGTGACAAGATGTATGATTCGAATCTTCATGTCTCTGTAATTTTTAGTTTGTTGAGAGTTGTCGCAAATCTTAATAAAGAAATACGCGATACTGTTGCATTATTTATATGGAGTGTAGAGTTCTGAGTCCTGACAAAGTAAAAATGCTTCCTAATACACCTTCTTGACCCTATAAATCTTTTTGGATACATTGAGACTTGAAAGTCATTCTCAATACAATTCTCATTGATTAACGTTTTTTTTTTCTAAAAAAAAGAAGATAAATCATCAATTTATTTCTAATTGCGGTTTCATGGTCAAAATATTGGTTTTGAGCCCAAAGTTAATGGCCTTGTATAAACATGATAGAGGAAAGCATTGACCTAGATCATACTCATTGCAAGGATCCCTCTCATTCAACCAATCAAAAATGTGAACCAGAACACATAAAATTTAAACTAGCAATAAGCACTGTACAGTGTTGGAACTTTATATTATTGTCAATCAAAGTAATAAGAATAAAAGAAAACAAGTATCCTATAGGCTTATAACCTATAAGTGGGTTGTGCATGTTTTGAAGTGGAATTTTTCCGGTTTTACTTGTTTGCCTCTAAAGGAAGGATGGCAGGTCCTGCAAGTAACAACGGCTGAGTCAATTAAAAATAGAGAAAAGAAATATAATCAATAGAAAATAACATCAGATGCATGGCCCTCTACCTGTAAACTGTCATGATACGACACTGTGTGACTCGTGTATGTATAGTGTCCCAAACGTTTTGTCTATAAATAGAGCACCAACTTCCTGTTCTTTTAGTCAGAGAAAATCTCTTCTCTTCAATTCCTTGCACCTTTTGACTCTGTATCTCTCTCTTTAAAAATGAAGAGTATGAACCTAAACACCTTCACATTGATCATTGCCTTTGTGTTTTCTGTCTGGTCTTCAAGCTTTGGAAGCTGCAGCGGCACACAAGGCAAGCATTGGAGGAAACTCAAAGCTGCCCCTGCCCCTGCCACTTTTAATGTATTAGACTATGGTGCTAAAGGTGATGGACAAGCAGATGACACAAAGGTGATTTCAGATTGATTACTTATTTTGCCTCATGGATTCAATTTCACGTTTGCTTTCTGCCATTTCACATTTCATGGAGAGTGAAGTTCACAGGGCAAAAGGAAAGATATCTAAGAATTCCATACTTAGGAACCACATATTTGCTGATTTATTGCTAATACTTAGATAAGGACAAAAGTCAATGGCCGCTGCTGCTTCCTCAGCCTTGTGCTATAGAACAAAGTAAACGCACTAATGCATTTATAAAAAAAAAAAAGCATATTTTTTGTTGTTAATGAGTCAGATTCTCATTACTCACTCATATTCCTATAACTATCCACATGGTACTCTAAGCATGCTCAACTGCAAATTGCATCTATAGAAGTCTAAGTATTAGCTTAATACTGCTTGCTGCTGTTGCACTGATTGAATCTGAAGTAATCTGTTAAATATGTAACAAAACAAAAAAAACAGGCCTTTGAAGACACATGGGCAGCTGCTTGCAAGATGGAGGCATCAACTATGGTTGTTCCATCTGGTTCTGTGTTTCTGGTGAAACCAATCTCTTTCTCAGGCCCTAATTGTGAGCCAAACATTGTTTTTCAGGTGAATCAGTCTATCCATTCCCACATATCCCAGCTATATGTAACCCTGCAAACACTACAAGCACTAGAATATAGACCAGTACATAAATGTTCAAACGATGTTTAACGTATTATGTTAATAAAAAAAAATGCAGTTGGATGGAAAAATTATTGCACCTACAAGCCCTGCAGCTTGGGGCTCAGGTACGTTGCAATGGCTCGAGTTCACGAAGCTTAATAAGATTACAATCAGAGGTAAAGGTGTCATTGATGGTCAAGGCTCTGTCTGGTGGAATGACTCACCCGCTTACAATCCCACAGAAGAATCAACCAATAGCACCTCTCAATATTCGGTAACCATCTAAATTATGTCAGGATTAAAGGGAACAAAATACTACCTAGGCTATTGGTTTTTTTTTTTGTTCTACAGTTGTAGCGCTATCTACTAAAGAGTATGCTTTTTCTTTTCTTTTTATGGCTAGAGTATACTAATAATCACACTGTTCTTGTCAAACAGGTGCAAAAAGACAGTGGAAAGCTGCCAAGCACCAGACCAACAGTTAGAATCCTTAAATTTAACTTTTCCTTGACATTGAAACTAAAATTCTCATGTGTGATGCTATTTTTTTATATGCAGGCACTCAGGTTCTATGGAAGTAACGGTGTAACAGTCACAGGCATAACGATTCAGAACAGTCAGGAAACCCATCTCAAGTTTGATTCATGTACAAACGTTCAGGTCTTTGATATAAATGTTTCATCACCTGGAGATAGCCCCAACACAGATGGAATCCACCTACAGAACTCCCAAGACGTGGTCATCTACAGCAGTACGCTTGCTTGTGGTAATTCTCAAAATCATTAAAAGAGTCATTTCATCATCTTTTATTATGTAGCAAAACACAAACGCTATAGTCAGTTACTGAATCGCCCCAAAATCAAAACTAGAAAGAGAAAGAAATTGTCTCATATAATTAATTAACATTTCCCCCTAAATGAGAATGAAATAATGAAAGTATATCTTTTTAAAATAAGCAAACCAGAGAAGTCTGAACTCTGAAAGACATGCACAGTCAATAAATTCTTCAGTTCTTCATGAGAGTAAATTAATGTTGTCTTACTGCATTATGCAGGAGATGACTGTGTCTCCATACAAACTGGATGCTCCAACATATATGTACACAACGTCAATTGTGGACCTGGTCATGGAATCAGTATTGGAAGTCTTGGAAGGGAGAACACCAAAGCCTGCGTTACAAATGTCACTGTCCGAGATATTAATATCCAAAATACCTTGACTGGTGTGAGAATAAAGACATGGCAGGTATAGTTACTCGTTACCACGGCATGGAATTTTAACATCTATCAGAAGAATATTTCTTACTCTGTGACTCAGCACCTTATTCTAACTTAGTACATAAGTTAAACTAAAAGTTGTTGTATTTGTAATTTTGTATACCACAGGGAGGCTCTGGCTCAGTTCAAGATATTATGTTCTCGAACATTCAAGTTTCTGGGGTTCAAACTCCAATCGTAATTGACCAATATTATTGTGACAAGAGCAAGTGCCAGAATGTTACATCAGCTGTGGCAGTGTCAGGGATAAACTATGTAAACGTAAAAGGAACATACACTAAGGAGCCTGTTTATTTCGCATGCAGTGACAGCTTACCTTGTACTGGTCTAACCCTAGATACCATACAGCTAGAATCAAGTCAAGAAACTCAGAACTCCAATGGTCCTTTCTGTTGGGAAGCATATGGGGAGTTAAAAACTAAAACAGTCCCTCCAATTGGCTGTCTAGAGAGAGGCAACCCGTCAAGCACTGGAATCCATTCTAACAAAGATTCTTGCTGAACGTATCACTATATCGTATCAGGATAGATTATACAGATCGAGAAGCCTGTTATCTTGATATCCATATTATAGTTCACATTCATGTAATGCAGGATGACACAGAGAACCGTGTGCAAAAATGAAAAGAAAGATGCTAGGTAGAAGATTTTACATGCCACTGTGTAGGTTGAACAATTTGTCATATGGGATAGAATATACAATACTATAATATAGCTTGATAAACCAACTAGAGTTGAGTGCAGCGGTAAGCGAATGCACTCCCAAAGTGAGGACACAAATTCGATCCTTAGAGCAAACAATTGTTGTGAGGGCTTCACTATATCTATAAAGAATTAATCTCAGAGTGCTAGTAGTATGTAAAGATACCTTAAAAAACCAAAAAAAAAAATAAAAATATATATATATATATAGCTTGATAAAAAGGTTGTTCCAGAAAGATTGTTTAAAAATAAAGACTTACTCATTAGGCCTAAAAATGTTATTCATAAAATATTTGTTCTAATCTCACATCCATGATAGGTTTTTTACTTTTTGTTGTAGCTATAGGTTGTGGTGAGCCTACATGAGTGACTTGCAAATGGATCCTCACGTGATAATGAGTTGAATTTAGAAACCTGCCGTGGCAACGAGTCACGATGAGCTAAGCGTCCATGTGAAGACAAGCCGTATTGGATTGATTTTTTTTATTTTATTTTGATCAAGGGTGATCGGAAGGGGAGACTTTGCAGATGCCCATTCATGTGAGGTGAGGCTCACAGGTTGGATTGAATTGTTCACAAATCACATGGCAGCATGTCGTTATGGGCTAGACCCTTATATGCTATTTCTGGTAATGGTTGGGCTTTATGAGTGACATGTCATTATGGGCTAGACCCTTATATGCTATTTCTGGTAATGGTTGGGCTTTATGAGTGACTGTTGTCTTAGGTGTACTTATTCTAGTATTTTAATAGAGTTTAATTTTAATTTAGCTATGATGATTTTTTATATTGTCATTCAATTATGTATTATCACGTTATTAAAAAAGTTTGACTATCATAGCAATTACTTAAGAAATCTAACTCTTTAACGATGTGATAAAATATGATTAGATGACACTGTAAAAAAATTTATACTGAAAGTGAATAAAAATTAAATCCATCTCAATATGATATGGATACTTGTGCCCTCCCCTGGGTCAAGTTTAATGGATTTGTTACAATTAAGGATATATATTTAGTGTGTGTTTTGGATTAATTGTGAAAAAAAAGATTCTATTAAAAATCGATTATATGTAAGAAAATTAATTTATGTTTGGATGTGTTTGTTCATAATCGATTTTAAGATAAAAAATTTTGTTTGTATTGTATAAAAATAATCACTTTTATGTATTAAATTACTAAAAGTTATATGGAATGATTAACGAATTTATTTAGTTAAGGACAATAGAGTATTTATCTATCAAAACTTTTGAAATAATCTATAATCACATAATTAAAAGCTTCAAATACAAGTTTTTTTTAAAACAAGTTGTTTTTAGTTATAGAAAAATCATCTTAACTTACAATTAATTTTATACACTTTAAATAAATAAGATAAATTTTAGATAAAATAAATTTTTATTAAAAAAAGGTTGTTTTGAGAAAGAAATAATCTCTCACAAACACGCTCGTTTTTGGATCATTAATCTTGCCATTGTGATAATTGGAGACTTGATCTATTTAAATTCCATTTATTTAATAACTATTTAAAAATTTCTTTTATATTCTGTTTGCTACCTTATATAGAAACGTATTTATGTGTTTTAGATATTTAATAGAAAAATATAGCATTGAATTAAAGTACGCCTTTTTTATACTAAAATAGTTATACTCTTTTTTTTCATTTTACTTAAGTTAAAAAATTATGTATTAAAATATTTTTTTTATGTTAAAAAGTCAATTTGAGCTAAATTAACTTCTCAACATTTTTTTAATAAAAAAACTAACATTCTCACCATGTGAATTTTTTTTAATTTTTTTAAATTCATATTGAAAAGTTAGTTTCACTGAAACCGACTTTTCAACCTTTTTAAAAAATATATATATATGTATATATATTGAGAAGTTGATTTGGCTCAAACCAACTCTCAACATAAAAAAATAGCTTATTTTGATAAATAAATTTTTAATTGGGGTAAAACAAAATAAATTTTTTCTTAACTATTTTAATATACAAATGCCATAAAAGTACTTTATAAACAATACCTGCAACTCTTTAAAAAGAAATAATAAAATGAATGAAAATTTCAATAATTCATTATGTTAATTTTGCTAGTTTCATTCATATATATAGCCCATATTTCACCCATCATATTCATTATTGTAATGTCTAGTGTGATTTGATCGCTTGTCAACCAAAATTATTTCAATGAAAATGTCTATTTTTACAAACAAAAAAAAGTTAGGTAGACAAACAAAATGAGTTGCAATGTTTAAAATTCTGAGTTTTTTCTTTAATATGTAGCACTACTCTTTTACAAATTGATTTTTTTTTAATCAAAATCAAACTCTAAGAAAAGATAATGAAGAAACCGATAGAGTAAAGAGAAACTAAAAATATAAGAAATTTGAGAGAACTCAAAGAAAGAGAATGGAAAGCCATGAGAGATAACTAAAAATATATATCTTTATTGTTAAAACATTCACATCACATGTAATCAAATGGCAACGTATCAAGTTTCTTAAACATTAAGCGATCAAACTTTGAATGCATGTGATAAAATGCCTTGAGAATGAGATTGTAAATCAGCTTGGTGTTCCCATCAAAATAAAGGTGAAATATTTATAACTAAATTTTATATAAAAAAATTCATCCACAAATCTTTTATTCCTTGAATTTCATTTTTTATAAAATTAACCAATTCTAGAGTCCACTAAAAATAAGAGATAAAAAATCGAAGGATGAGAATGAACAAGTAAACTCATTTGACTCTATATTCAACCAACCAGGAGAGGATTGATCATGTCATTGCACAACATTAGAGCAAATACGACGCCGTATCAACAAGCATTTGCGTTAAATAACGGTGTGAGAAGATATTGTGGTCTCTCTCTCTTCTCTATTCTCTCTCTAGGAAAACGAATCGCGTGTCGCTCTGCTCTTTGCCCTCGACGCTCCTTCGAAAACCTCGAGAGGTAACCACAAATCTTCTCTCGATCTCTCTCAAATCCGATAAAAATCTCTGTTCCAAGATTTTCATCAATCTCCAAATTCGATCCAATTTCTCGCTGTTCGATCGATTCGCGATCCGGTTCTATTTCTGCTGGTTTAATTATTTTTTGGGAACAGTACCCCCGATTGAAAATAATAATAATAATAATTTTTTATTATTAATTTATTTGGGGGTTTTGATTGTGTGGATGAGCAGCGTAGGGTGATCTGGTGGGGAAGAGAAAATGGGGTTGACCTTCACGAAGCTCTTCAGCAGGCTCTTTGCGAAGAAGGAAATGCGTATTTTGATGGTGGGTCTTGACGCTGCTGGTAAGACCACTATCTTGTACAAGCTCAAGCTTGGAGAAATTGTCACCACTATCCCTACCATTGGTGAGTTCTAATTTTCCTTTTTTTTTTTTAAATTTTCGAACATGCGTTAGTGGCATCAATGAATGGCATGGTATGTAGTGATCAATTGAGACTTTTACTTGGAAATTTATAATATTTATGTTCCCTATCGCATGAGGTCATCCCCCTTTAGATCATCGGTTACATCTACCGATAACTTATATTATATTTTGTAGATCAATTAATATTTAATTTTCACATATATGAATGTGAAGTATTTCATTACATTCCTGTTGATCAATTTTGTTTTTTCAAAATTTGACACTAAAGATCAACACGATACATAGTTATAATTCAATGGTTGGATCGGATATAAATTACATTCTATTCTATAAAAAGTTATTGGGTGGTGTAAGTGTGACTAGGCTTACGCCTGTTTCTAATTTCAATTGATTCTTCCTCTACACACACCAATTTTATTTTATTTTTTGAAGTTTTTGCATTTGTGACACCCCGATGATATTATTAATGATCATGGAAATTTAGACATTATGAATTAGGTTTGATAAAAACTGTATTTCATCTTGGTAGTTATCTAACATGGTTTAGAGGATGAGTTTCTAAATGCTCTTATGGCATCTTATGGTTATATGTGTATAAAATAATGGGAGTCATTTTTTCTCTGCAGGATTTAATGTTGAGACCGTGGAGTACAAGAACATCAGCTTCACTGTGTGGGATGTTGGTGGTCAGGACAAGGTATAGCTGCTCTTCCGTGTCTCTTTATGCTTGTTTGTTCTTATGGTGACAGAGAGCTAGTAGAATTCATGCATGGCTATGATTCACAATCTTAAACTGTCTTTCATGTCCTGAATCTGTTCAAGCTTTATATAATATGGGATCCTTACACCTTTTTGCTCATGCATATCAATTTATTAAGATGATGAATGTATTGCTACATATTTCATTTTGAAGACACTTGTGGATTGGTCTTCTTTTAGCTGATGTTGAATATATAACTTTCCAGCAAGTTCTATGCACTAATTATGGCTGTGGGATGTTTACGTAGTTTCCCATGTTCTGTATTCCATTATGACGTCTTTTCTGAGTATAAGGGTTTATTCACTTGTTGAATAATTTTAGATTCTATCTACAGATCCGTCCACTGTGGAGGCACTACTTCCAGAACACTCAAGGTCTTATTTTTGTGGTTGATAGCAATGATAGAGATCGAGTAGTTGAGGCAAGGGATGAGTTGCACCGGATGTTGAATGAGGTATATGATTTGTATTGCCATGTTACTTTCTTATGATTTTAGTATTTTGTGTCCTTCCTGGTTTAATTGCGCTGGCTGTGCAATTCTTTTGAAAATCGTTTGTTTTCTCATTGCTGAGCATATTTCTTTGGTCCATGCTTTTATTCATTGCTTTTTAATATCTCCTTTCCAATATCTTGAGTTTTGAGGATCTATAAAGCCTTAAGACTAGACACGCCATATCTTATTAAAAATATTTTACTCGTTGAGTGTTTACTTCTAAAATTTTCTGTCTGTGAATTAATTTATTAAATATATTTTCGTCTCAAGTTGCTTCAAAGTCTGACAATTTGTTGTTAGGGCATTTCCTTGTTCAATAACTATGTAAAAATTCAATTTTGTCCAGGTGTGATTGGGTATTTTTTGAATGCTGAAAAAGAAAGGGCAGAAAGTAAAAAGAAAAAGGAATGAAAGTTTATAACAATATGCAATGATGTTGGGAAATTTCTTAATTATCATTTGTGACCTTGATAGAAACTGTGTAAACTTAATGGATGTAATTGGAATGCCATTACTTTTGATGATTTCTTACTTGTTTCCCTACTGACCCATTGACCAAGATTTATATTCTACTTTCATATTTAATTTTGTTTTTGTGCTGAATAACATTTTCTCTCTAGTTGTTTACTCATACTATGTACATGGGTTACACTCCATTCCCACACTTCCCATAGCCATGTTCTGTAAACACAGGCTTTTGGAATTAAATGACATTATATTGGAAACTATAATATTGTTGTGTGAATCTAAATGTTAATTTGGTTTCAGGACGAACTGAGAGATGCTGTTTTGCTTGTTTTTGCCAACAAACAAGATCTTCCCAATGCAATGAATGCTGCAGAAATAACTGACAAGCTTGGACTTCATTCACTCCGCCAACGTCACTGGTAAGATGATCTTATCTTTTTCTGCATTGAAGTAAGCTCTCAAATGTGTAATCTCTTGAATAGTCAGAATTACAGTGCTTATAAATTTTGTTACTTTTGTAGATGTCTAAGTTGTATGACTTGGCTCAAACAGTTTTCTAAAAATGATGATTTAGAATATCTTGCCTATATATGGGAGGGAACTTTGTGAAGTAGTTTGCAACTACATTAACTTCTGACAAAGAGACATGTGAATGTGAACTTCGGAAACGGAAACCAAACCCTTTTTCATGCAATGCCTTAATTTATTTCAGGTATATCCAGAGCACTTGTGCAACTTCTGGAGAGGGTCTCTATGAGGGTTTGGAGTGGCTTTCCAACAACATTGCTAGCAAGGCAAGTGACAATGCTGTAGCACTAATTAAAATTAAAATGTTATTGTGAGCATGATATCATTTGCATGATTTATATTATCCATTCGGTGATGACCAACCTCCCTCCTGTGGTTGATTTGGAACAACATTGCCGGCAAGGTGTGTAAAGGTTAAAGGGAAAAATTTAATGTAATGTAAGTAAAACTTACATGAACTATGGTGTATGTTAATAGAATTATCTGTATTGCCTCGAACTTTGTCTTTGAATGCTACTGAAAAACACTGGTTAAATAGTTTGTAACATGATGTCTATTATTTATAAATGTGGCGACTAACCTACCTGCTCTTTTTTCAGGCATGAGGCATTCGAAAAGTTTAGGTGTGGTCTGGTCATTTCATGCGAGTCTGGCGGTTCTTGGAGAAGGGTGCTTTTCCTTTTCAGTGAATGTTCTAATAGCAGAATGTTTGTTAGAAATATTCTCCTCTTCAGTGTAACTTGGGTTTGTATGATTGCTTAAATTAGCTAATACTTTTAGCTATAATTGGAACTCTTGCAATCTCCTTTGGCGTGTCTTGTTCATGTTCATTTTGTTAGTTTGATTATCGGTTGAATATTTACGTGGGTTCTGTTCTTGGTTGGATTATTGCTGGCAATGATAATGTTTAGCGAATGGCGCTGGAGGATCGGATAGATGCACCTGTTTTTGTTCTTGGGCCAAGATAAGAGTCACCTGTTCTAGTGTTATCTTGGCAAAACTTCAGCTACAGGTAGTGTCTCAATTTCGACATCTGGCCAACAACCACATTTTATTGAGAATGACCATACTCTTACGAGAAGACTATTTTTTATAAGTATATATAAAAGCAGCGTAATAAGTTTGTTAAGCCTCAATGCCATGCATAGCGAATTAATACAAATGCACAAATTCATTTAAAATAAAATGCGTGACACGGAATAATAATTTGTAATAAGATTCAAACCGTTGACTATATTGCTATGTATATAAGAGCTATGTATTATTTAAGAATTTTCCTAATGTATGAGACTTATTCTGATAAATGTCCTTTTACGACAGTATCTTCTCTAAGACTAATTATGAAATGGAAATTCAAGTATTTAGCTGAAGTACTTGATGCTGTCTCCTTTTAAGTAATAAAATAGTTGAAAATCGTATTTTTTTTATTGTGCGGACTCTTAAACACCAAGTCTCTAATCTCTTGAACTCTAGGCCTTGAATTTTTTCTTACGCTGTACTTAACAATAATAGAATTGGATTTAAGTTTTTATTTTATTAATTTTCAAAGGACATAAACTCAAAATTCAAAAAAATTATATATAGTCTAAAATCGAATATGAATATTATTTTATGCATTTTAATAGCCATGCTTTTAGTTGTCAGATCATTCGTATGCAGAAGTGCTTGTGTCAATTACTTTAGTTTGTCGTAAATAATTAATTTTAAAATTATCAATGATTTTAATCAATCAATTATATTTTTAAAATATACTAAATATTAATTAATGAAATTGTTCTTTAAGTAAAAAGTTTCATTTTGAGTTCATAATAAATTATTTCAGCCTTTGTAGATAATATTAAATCGTCAACTAATCAAATCATCAACAAAGAAAATGTTGTCTAATTAAAATCTTATATAACCACCATTCGTACGCTATTGATTCAATCAATACCCCATAATTTATCAACCAATTTTCATCACATGTCTAATCAAAAAAGTCTGAAACTCCCTCCAATAATAATAATAAAGTCACTGCCCATTAAACACTGTGACCTCAAAACAAATTCATAATCCAGCCATCACAAATATGCAGATGAAATGCATACTTGGATTAACTTATTATTTATTTTAAAATTTTCTCTTGAACATTATATATATATATATATATATATATTCTAAACAAAATAAATTAATCTAATCACATACTAAATCTACTATAAAACTCTAATTGCTGTGGAATATTGGAACAAGCATTTTACAACTTGCGAAAATGGGTCATTAGTACTACCAATCTACAGCATGTGGGTCTATCTCCAATCCTTACAACTAGTACCGTTGGTGACAACTTTAGCCACAAAATATGAATGTGGTTGGGATGAGTCCTCCATTTAAAGGGATTGCAGCCCTAATGAGTCTATGGCGAGTTCATTAGTTGTGCTCACATGTGAGTGCTAAAATCCCAAGCAAAGTGGACACTCCAAATAGTTTTCTAGCCACTAATCCCATGTTATCTTCCGCTTTAAGCTCTTAACCACCAGTTTCTTTTGGACTTTCCATATTTTAGAAAGTGAACAATAACATTTCCAAGTTAAGGAACCTGATAATGGCCTCTCCTGTATTGTTGTTGGACTCTAATGACGACAAATTGGTATCGGAATACAAAATTAAATAGGCTTCATAGGCTCACGCGATCTGTGGGCCCATAGAAAACACTCCTCTATAAGAATTTTCATAGAAATAATAACTAAGAAGAATCAATAACAAAGTTATTTACCGGAAAAATATTAAAACATTGCTTAATCTATTACACTAAAACATATTTTTTCATATTCCATAATAAGCTGATAATAGAGTTAATTCTTAAAATAACTAGTTTTCAAATTCCTATATTTAATAATTTTTTTAATAAATTCTTCCTAACAATTATTAGCGTGCTGGTGTAGTGGGTTGAATCGTGTCAAGGGGTGCACTCAATATATCAAGAGCCATAACATGGGTTTCCTAAAGTAGCAATGCTTTTAAGTAACTTTCCTTGGTGTCAGAACTGTGAATGCTTGTGGTGTGTGAAAAATTAAGGAAGAAGACACATTACATTGATTTGATCAGATAATGAGTGGCTGATGCTTGGTTGATGTTAGGAAATGGTCTCTTTAATTAAAAAGTTGTATTTATTTTAGTCTAAACCATGGATCATGATGCAATATACAGCCATTATCCTTTCTTGTTCTTCTTGGTCTTTCTGTTGTTTAGAGCCATATATCGTCTGATTGTACTTTTTCTTGATTCAATAAAAAGATTGATTAACCCTATAAACAATTGTGACCACATTTTCTTTTTGATATTGCTAATTTTGTTGACTTCCTTCTTTTTAATTGATAAGTTAATAGTAAAGATATGTTTTTCTAATATAATCGATGAAAGTGACAGTAATTGAGAAAGAATGACTATCCAATAGGACTATTAATTGAAGAGGAGATACAATCCCTTGCACATGAGGCATACAAAATCTTACTAATTTTTTTCAACTAATTAAGACAACTTGCGTCGATGTAGATTTCCTTTTTTACTTCTTATAAAAAAAATACTCTGCCATTCCTAAATTGAGTTAAGGGTGTGATGAAAATGGAAGAATAAAAGCTAAAGAAAATTAAAGGGTGAAACTTATTATATATATGCTTATTAAGAGAACAAAATAGCATTCCAAACTAACATGTTAGGATAACAATGAGATAAAAATAAAATGCCAAGAGTTCAAACAAAAAATATAAATGTTTTTTTTTACTTGGTTACATCTATATTCCTACTCAAAATTTTTCTCGGTGAGTACAATATAGTACAATTATATAAATATAAGATAATTTCATGTTTTTTTTTCTTACTCTTAGCAATGAGGGATGGCAATAATTTTTAATTACCCCAGTTCCTTTTCTCATGTTTCTTTATTTTATAAATTTTGTTCAATATTTGTTTAG
The DNA here is from genome assembly GCA_023212625.1 of Styphnolobium japonicum. Classification (NCBI taxonomy): domain Eukaryota; kingdom Viridiplantae; phylum Streptophyta; class Magnoliopsida; order Fabales; family Fabaceae; genus Styphnolobium; species Styphnolobium japonicum. The sequence continues at coordinate 29,769,386 of JALBWW010000005.1, read as the reverse complement.
ACTGATTTATACCAATTTTTTTATACAGAGTTTAATATATTCATAAACATTTATTCTTTTTATAATCTCTTAATACATTTGGATTTGAGATAATAATATAAAGAACAAAGCCTCTTATGTAATCTAAATTAACATGAGTGTTTTCTGCTAAGATAGAGGTGGGTGATATTTCTGCTATCACAGTTTCTAGTCTTTGATTTTTTTTAATATAATATTGTAATATTAGTTGTATTAATTAATTGGAAGCTCTATCTGAAGAGCAGGCAACAATATCCCGCGCTAACATGTATGTTTGTCATTTTTTCAAAAAAACTTTGTCGAATAAGCCCTGAATCTTCATAATTACATCTACTGAGGAAATGGTATCAAAATAAAACTTAAAATGTGTGATAACTAGGGCACTATACTAATTATTTTAACATAATTTTATAAGGACTTTTTTTTATTGAATTTAATAGTTTCTAAATTTGAATACCTAATACTTACTATTGAGGTATCTTCTCAAAATTATGGATTAAAAAATATTTAAATTAAAAATTATGATTAAGTCCCATTTAAAAATGTTGTGATGTTTTACTAACATGTATGTTTGTCATTTTTTAAAAAAAAAACTTTGTCGAATAAGCCCTGAATCTTCATAATTACATCTACTGAGGAAATGGTATCAAAATAAAACTTAAAATGTGTGATAACTAGGGCACTATACTAATTATTTTAACATAATTTTATAATGACTTTTTTTTTATTGAATTTAATAGTTTCTAAATCTGAATACGTAATACTTAATTGAGGCATCTTCTCAAAATTATGGATTAAAAAATATTTAAATTAAAAATTATGATTAAGTCCCATTTAAAAATGTTGTGATGTTTTAAAAGGTGTTAGATTCTTAGTCCCGTGTAAAAAGTTATGTGGAAAAATGCTCACTAATATTTGGTAAAAACTCTTATGAAACTGTTGTGAGTACCTAAACTTACAAAATTAAATGCCGTAATATTTGAGCAAGATTTTGAAACAGTAAAGGATAATAGTGAACAAAATAAATTTTTTCATATTTTATATAAAAATTATAATAATAGCTTTAAAAAGCAGCCCACGACGTGCTTCGTAAAAATTAGGAATAAGCTAAGAAAATTTAACAAACCAGAATTTATTATTTTTGTTGTTAAAATGTAACAAAATTAAAGTTAAAGCAAAAAAAAGGCAACACTTTATTTTGCATCAATTAATGTCATTTGCTACCATGTTCAATAAATTTTTGTACATTCCCTTTTGTATTCTTCCGTTGACATCCATTTTTACTTTATAAAGAATACTTGTACCAATAAATTTTCTATTTCAGTTCGTATAACTTTTTTAACTAAATAATAACATCATTTAACCCAAAATATAAACATAATTAACTATATTTTTTTCCATTTTAATTTGTATATTGATTAACTATATATTAAATTAGTTTAACAAATAATTAGTTATCTATAGTTATAACCTATTTACATTCCGATACATCATTTTATAGGTTAACTATAGGTAAATTAATAACTAAATTAGTTTGATACTTGATTAATCAATATACAAACTGAAATGAAAAAAATTAGCCAAACTTTAGGTTTATTTTCTAAATTATTTCGAGCCAGACTATTTTTTATAGGTCTACTACGAAGATTCAAGAACATCTTTGCTTTTATTGAGAATAAAGGTGAGTTCGATTGAAATATATATATATGATTGAACATAAGGAATCGTCAATATAAGAAAAGAAAAGAAAATATTATGTTAAATTTGCCGATAGATGATAAGAAATATCTTTTTTCTTAAATATATATTGATCTAAATAAAATTTAATTTTACACTAATGAATAACTTTTAATAAGATAAAGTTTCTCTCAAATTTGATTGTCGAATTGAAAGTTTGTATCATATATATTATAATAATAAATTTTTATATTAATTAAGATTATTATGTATTTTATTGACACATTTTAAAATAAACTACAATATTTTTTAAATAAAAGATATTAACTATTTCATCATATGTTTGTTCTTATTTGAGTTTTTAATAAAATTAGATATGTGTATGAAATAATAAAAATTAATTATAATTTGAAGGTCAGGAATCAATTAACACCTACGTAAGATTTAATAGACTTAACGATTTAAAGTAACTTCTTATAAGAAATCAATTTAATTAATCTAATTGTTCAATTATAAGTAATTATCATATTAATGTTGAATGCCAAAATTTAAAAAAATTAAATAATAATAAGTATGTGATCAACGAGTTTTTTTTCTTCTCAAAATATACTGTAACAATTTGGTGGTCGATCAGCACAAAGTTATTTTGGATTAGTGTAAAATTTTATGAGTATGTATAATTCAGCTTTCATTAGCAAAATTTTGTGAGATATTCATCTTATAAAAAAAAAATTATGTAAGAGTAATTTTAATTTATATTGATAGCAATAAGTTCTAATCCTATATGTGACTGTGAGTATGTAAATTGGTGATCACTTCGTTCAAGGATCGATAGAACAAATATATATGGTGACCATTTCTATTTATTCTTTTCGCTTTATTATGTTTCCAATATCACATATATAAATTTTACTTTTCATTTTCATTATATACTTTTATTTTTAATTTTAGCATTTTTTTTATACATTATAAAATAATGTAAATATTTAATTGAAAAAATGAACTATGACTCACAAAAAGTGACTTAAATGGTAAGTAAGGTTAATCTCAGCAGTTGGGAAATGTTTACAAAATCAAGGGTTCAAGACAAGGGAAAGCAATTTTAGGAAAAAATAATTTTAATATCCTAAATGAGATTAATCTCATACACAAAATGTGTAGAGATACTCAACAATGAACCAAAAAAAAGACTATGAATATGTTGGTAATGTTATTGTCATATATATCCACGCATCGTTATGTTTCGCCAAAAACTGGACATTGAAGTCATTTTTGGATTGGTCCGTCATGTACAAATTAAATCTTTCATTACTTATAAAATAAGACTTGATATAATTAGAAATATGAAACTGTCAAATATATAATATGAAAATATGTCATACTAGCTAGGTAGCAATACTGGATATATGTAGAAGTTGAGGTTGGCTGAAATTAAAATTATAACTACAATTTAACCTATATTTACTTTGTACATGATATTTTCTTTTTGCATGAAAATTCTTCTATGTATTTTAACGAGTCAAGAATGAGATTGATAATTATCAATAAAAATATTAATTATTTTTAAATAAAATTAAATAATTATACATAAATAATAAATAATAGGTTGTGAGAGTTTATTTTTAATTTTTTTAAAAATAAATACTTTCTATATTTTATTTTTGGAACTGAATCATTTCTTTCTTCCACTGTGCATAAGCTCCTTATAATCCGATGAGGCTTGTGAGATATTTTTAAAATATCTTATCTGTTTTCTTCTTTTGAAAATGTATCTATATGTACACACCTTATGGTTCTGATGCATGTGCCTTGATAACTTAAAGAGGACGTAGAGATATTAATTAGTTTCTAAGCTATGGTTAGTCCAAAGAAACAAAATATAGTCATGCATGCAAACATATATTAGTTTTGGTATTCATGCATGCATGTTAATATGATAAACATAGTTAGGTACGTAAAAACCTCTTGTTATCGCTAATCGAAATGCTTTATTACAAGTAACAAACCATCTTAATTAGTCTCCCTCTATTTAAACCCTCCAACACCCATTATGATTTTCGTAGCTCTCCTCACCTCTCTCTCTCTCTCTCTCTCTCTCTCTAGCCATATACATACAAAATAATGGACAAAAAACCGTGCAACTCATCTCAAGATCCTGAAGTGAGAAAGGGGCCTTGGACCATGGAAGAAGACTTGATCTTGATCAACTATATTGCAAATCATGGTGAAGGAGTCTGGAACTCCTTAGCCAAAGCTGCTGGTAAACACACACACACACACATACATATATATTACATCTTTGACTATTCTCCTTCTCTTTTCTTTTTTTGTTCCCTGTTTTCTTCCATAAACCTTAGGGTGATAATGATTTATCATCATGCTTTTTTACAGGTCTTAAACGTACTGGAAAGAGTTGCCGGCTCCGGTGGCTAAACTACCTCCGTCCTGACGTTAGAAGAGGGAATATTACACCCGAGGAACAGCTTTTGATCATGGAACTTCATGCAAAGTGGGGAAACAGGTGAATATATATGATGATCATTATAATATAAAAAATGTACGGTGCATGTGTCTGCTAGATCTTAATTTTTGCAGAAATCATATTGTGACCCAGAAAAAAATTTAATAGACAACCTTCTCTTAATTTGTCTTCGAAAGATGAAAGAAGTGCTTCTCTCTCTTCTAAGTTGTAGTATTTGGTTTTGTAAGCAGCATTAGTACAGTCTTGGAAGACTGTTTGAGGGGGAGAGAACTTTGTGGTTGAGAGAATTCTAGCCAAGAGGAAAATTGCAACACATGGGGGTTTGTAGAACTTATGGCCAAAAATAATCCTTATGCGAAATCCATTTCTAAATTTTTAGAGCCGCCAAAATGATTGTTTGTGATTTCATCCATATGGAACAATAGGAGAGTTTTCCTTTAAAAGGTACATGTTATATGTTTTCCTTTTTGTTCCATTCAATCCCTCTCTTTCTTGCTCTCCATGAGTTATACTATAATAAAGATGGAGCATAATTAGTAGTTATGCTGTGGACCTCCATACATATGGCAGGTGGGGAGATTTAGATCTATCAAGAACACAAGGAATCAAGAGGCATCAATGTTAAATGTCCTCCTCTTTTCTTTCATTTTGAATTTTTCCATGTGCTTCTTTTTGAAAAAATTCATGAATTCATTGAATGCAAAGTTTTTCCTTTTATCTAATTTGTTTCTAATTTTTGAATTATAAGATTCTATTCTCTTTATTCTGAAAGTTGGAGGTTGGCTGTGAGAGGGACATTCTAGATTTATATAATTTGATATTTAAGACTAGAACAAGATCTATGGATATACGTACTACATAGGTTTCAGGTGAATAAAAATGCGGAACTCCAAAATAAAATTATTTGTAACTTTATACAATTTTTTATTTTAAAATAATCATAATAATAAAATGTAAATCAACTTTACAGAAGGTGAAAAAGACTGCACACCAAAAGGAAAAGAAACAAGATAAAAAATAGATAGAAAAGAGTTACTTTTCTTAGACAAAAAATATATGAACTAGGATATATAGGTTGTTTGCCTCTATAATATTATTTACTAGTATATATAATAATGAAGCTATTTTAATTTCCTATAGCGATTCATTTTACGAAGTAGTTTGGACAAGAGCAGCTTCTATTTTAGGCTGAACTCATGGAAGTGGGGCACATCTGAATAGCTTTGTAATTCTGATGAAAGAGAAATTTCTAGGAGTTTGGATGAAATAGATCCAAACCATGCAGTTTTGGCTCTTCTTGAAGGGCGGGTGCAATTGTTAATTTGCGAGCCTCTCCTTGAGGATAGACTTACATAATGCACAGATAAACTAGTTATCTCCACTCTAGTACCTTTCTCATCCCCCAACTCCTTCCCAACTAAGAAAACAAGCCCAACCACCTAAAAGGAAAAGACATAAAGAAAGGCTTCAATTCAACTAATTTCTCAAATATTACATTTATTATAGAAAGAGTACTAACTAGCTTTGATGACTAGCTAGGATAACGAAAATCTGCCACGTATTTGGCACACGTGCCTTTTTCTTGAACAAAGGGAAGTGAAGTAAGTTTGAGTCAAAATACAAGACAAGAAGAAGAAAATTGAGGACGTGGTATGTTTTAAAATTTCCTTGAAAACTTGTAAATTGGATAAAACGAAACACGAAACACGAAACTGTTTTTATGTGGACAACAAAATGCAAAGGAATATATTTTAATATAAAAAAAATTGAAAAGGAATATATAAATACATACATACATACATACATACATACATATATATATATATATATATATATATATATATGGAAAAAGAATAGGAAATGTTTGAATTGAATCATACTTTCTACCTGAGTCATGCATTGAGAAATCCGATTTGGTGATCTTGGAGCCCAGCTGCAAAGCAAAGGCATCATTTCCATATACCAAAGGGACCTTCGGCATCTTATAATTAACAATAGTCTTTTTATATGTGAGTCCAACATGCATGACTTTTATTCTCAGCCATGGAACATGGTCTCAATCAGACACACGATACCTATTTAATATTGGTGTTGCCACTTTTTGCTTAACAATAAAATGTGACACCCATATGCAGCTTTTAATTAAATTTCAACTTTATGCTTTTCTTTTTCAAGAAACTGTATAGTATACATATGTTTGAGCTTACTCTCTCTCTCCCTCTCTCTTTCATGCACAAGCACACACATGTACACACTCTCCCACCACACATTTCTGTTACCTAGTCACATTTTACTGGATTTCAGCATACCATGATCAATACATCTACAATTTTAATTAACTTTTATTTTGTGTCTCATTAATATGCTTAATTAAATGTTTGATATGAAAGTACTTAGCATTAGTAGACTACTAGACTGCTTATGATAAACAGTCTTAAGACGTACTTATGTTTGTTTGACACCATTAACTCATTCATTTTAGAAGTTTAGGTTCCAGAGTTTCTTAATAGCCAAGCAAAACTATTACTATTCAGTTATATCTGTCACAGTCTTTTTACAAACCATTCACCAAAGCAGGTGGTCCAAAATCGCAAAGCATCTGCCGGGAAGAACTGACAATGAGATTAAGAACTACTGGAGGACTAGGATCCAGAAGCACATTAAGCAAGCTGAGAACTTCCAACAACAGAGTTCTGAGATAAATGATCATCAAGCAAGCACTAGCCAAGTGTCCACCATGGCAGAGCCCATGGAGACCTACTCTCCACCCTCATACCAAGGAACTTTGGAGCCATTTCCAGATCAGTTCCCCACAATCCCTGATCAGTCCAGCTGTTGTACCAATGACAACAACTACTGGAGCATGGAGGATATCTGGTCTATGCAACTACTGAATGGGGATTAAACCTATGCATGCATATACAAAAATATATATAAAATATATATGCATAAGTGCTTATGTGCCATGAGTGTCTATGGCTCGGAACATTATTAGGCCTGTTTATACAAGTAGTTGAAGTTTGGTGTTTTACGTACCATTAGTTATGGCTTGTAATATAGGAGCTTATTCTATATCTGCATGCTCTTATTATAGTAAATGAGATAGCATGTGGATTATATAAGATATGTTTGAGAACCACAAACCTTGAAACTTAATATATTCTCAGTGGCAGGCAAGCTCTTATTATAGTAGTAAATCCTATTATTAACTCAATCACTGTTTTGTCTTATATGTATGTACCTTAATTAGTTCATGATTTATGTCTTTGTCTGAAGCTCAACCTAATGATTAATTGTCCTTACATAGTTTAAACGCAGATTTATTCGTACCTAGTAATTAAAATTTTTAATTCGTTGATAAAGGGACTTCAGAGAATCAGAAATAATGCGAATTAGTCACGACGGTTATAAACATACATATATTGCAGATGCATAACTTAACATTTTCTCTAATGCTGATAAATTATTTTTCTTTCTCATCTCAAGTTATAAAAAATGAGCTCAATGAAGTTTACCTTCGTAGATTATATAACGACGTGTAAGATGTGTTTGAGCTAGTAGTCTCAGACTCTCATTCATATGAATGGAATGACAACCAGGCAAGTATGGGCATGAACTTGCATTTCATTTAGGAAAAAGAAAATTGACCATACAATGCCTAACTAAAGCCACAAAAAATTGACACGAGGTCATGAAACAGAAACCACTAGCTATTTTTGCAAAGAATTCACCCCTACTTTCCCCTATTGCCCACTTTGATGCATGGCCATGCAACATATTGGAGCCCGACGTAAACCTAATTCCTGGCGATGAATGCAATGAAAGTCTTCACATGTCCCTCTTAAATTCAGACCATCAATTTGTTCAACATTCCATAACTACTTCATTCACATGCTTTGGTCATTAAGGAAGTCAAGAAAAGATTACTATTACTATTATCAATAGTAATTTTATACAACTACTGTCATCTTCGTCATTATCATCATTATTGCTATACATTGTTAGGGATTAAAACCTCTTTTACTTGTTTTATTTAGTTGCTAGCTCTAGTTCTCATTGATCATGATTCATGGCATTCTTGGAGGAGGGAGAATAAGGATCTAATTGAAAGACTTGTCATTTTGTGAGCACTAAGTTAGGCCAGTGACGACATTGGAGTAGCATTCATGGTGTACCAACTTACAACTTTAGCTCCCTACACTTATTCAGACAAAGGGATGAGAGGGTGACTCAAGAACCTTGTCCTCGGGTTCTGCCATGTCTTATATAGGAAACGAGGACAATGGCTTGTGGGCTTTCACTGTGTGCCTATTTCATATGAAAAGGAGCTTACAGCATCTATCTGTCGTTCATTCTATTCAGTCACATGTTTTATGTGCAAAAAACTCAATTTCCAAACCCAAAGGAAAACTTGCATGTGATGGATAAGGATCATGCACGTGGGGGGTCGGCCACTCAAAGAAAACGTGATCAAATTGAACAGAGGAGAGGAGCCAGCGATTTAAGATGAGACAATTAATAATACTTACATATGGAATATAATATTATAATGTGTTTAGTGTATGATCACATACAATTTTAGGATTTTTATTTTATTATATTTTTTTTCTAATTTTCTCTCTCTCTGCTCCTTTGGTCCAATAATTTCTTTTTGTATAATATACAAAGGTTTAAATTTAAGACGTTCTCTAAATTATTCAAACTCTTACTAATAGCCTACTTTAATGGCTTACCTATAATATCTGTTTTTATTTATATTATTATTTTTCTTATCACAATTTTTTTAACATAAATAAATCAGTTCTTATGCTCTCCACACTTGATAAAGTGGAACAGCTAGCCAAACTGAAAGGTCTGCTTCCAAAAAGATAATACTAAGCGAACAATTCTTGAGATAGATGAACAAGAATATATGACTATATTGGGTAACTATTATATATATATATATATATATATATTTGAATTTTAAAATTTAGAGATAAATTATCTAACATAACTCGACACCTAAGAACTAAAAACCGATGCAATATATAATTAATAAAAATCAAAGATCCAATGATAATGCTGTACATAGGCATACCAAGAACTTTTGGTTCAAATCACCTGTGCTATTAAGCTCTATCTCTCCTTCGCTCTATATTATTTAACTTAATTAACCGTTTCTCTTTTGATTCTTTACCTAACTATATCTTCATTTACACAGTAAACTATCTGTTAATGTAAAGGGGAACGTGCAAATTAACGACGATGTGCACTTGAGTTGAGTAGAAGAGTTTAGTTATGGGTAGCTGGGCCTTACATACTCATCTAAATGGCGATCGAAGATAAAGATAATCTGTCACCGATTGAACACTCGTGGGCATGTGGTAATGTCGTTGACTGAAACTAATATGGTAGGTGTGACATAAGAGCGAAAGAACTTTGTTTAGCAAACTATGAAGGCCGTGTTTACTCGTACGTGATGAGATGACAAGTTTGTTACTTTGTTTTTTTCAACCTCATCATCAACAGAAACTACAATCCTAAGTTCCTATCTAGACCTATCCTGGGGCTAAACTATGAATAAAATCTCTGAGGGGCCAAATTAGAAAAACGACAGCTTCAAGAAAAAAAAGGGGGGGGGTGGGGAGGAATAAAGGGCATTAGACTATCACAATTGACGAATACAATTGTTTAAATTTTGTGTAATATACTTGTCCAGGCTTTATCCTCACAAACTGTGAGGGATTTATGAGAATAAAGTTTCTCCAAATATCATTACTGTTAAATTTTTTGAGTTGAAGTTGTTGTGCACAAACAATTAATACAATTATTTGTAAAAGGTAATGACAAGACACACACATGGGTTTTAAGGTCTATGTGGTAACGCAAACGGAAAACACGTTTTTTAATGTACTTTTAGAGGTAGCAATTTTTATTTATTTATTTACTTTCATCAAATGCCTGTTTCCGTTGATACACATATTACTAAAATTGCAATTTTAATATAATATGTTTGGTATTATTCTTTTTATATAAAAAGTATATCAATTTACATTTATATTTTTACACGTATAAACGTAAAAGAGTAGGGATGACCATTAGGTCAAAATTATATGATGCTTTTTTCTGCAATTATAAGTATAGAATTTCCTATCTAGTGGATCTTTGTTCACTTTGACCAATGATGGCATTAATACAGACTTAAGTAACAAAATATTACTTCTCTAATTTATCTTGTTAGGTTGATTTGGCCCCATTATACCACTATATCTAGCTCAACAAACTTGCAGTTGGCTTATTTCCAATAAATATGAATTTTTCTTTTTGCAAATCTACTAAAGCAATAATAAAGTGTTGTTGTGCATTGTTATTTCATGTAGGCTCCACATAAATGTTGTTTTTCTTACATTCATATATTTACATATCACTTCCAAATGTTTTGGTGGTTTTATGAGTGAAACAGAATCATTCATATATCAATTCAAATACCTAAGATTTTTAAGAGCAAAGTATGTAAAAGCAAGAGCTTTATGCTAATGTAAGACTTGTGGCAAAATTAATTAATTTAATACCATATTTATTAATATAAATTCAATTTTATACGATATATAGAAGATTGAAATCAATTCAAAACAATAACATTCGCCTAACTCAGACGTCAGTCCAATTAAAAGAGCCATTGAAGTTGTTTAAAGAGGAAAGTCTATTTATATTCTAAAATTAACAATTTTGATCAAGATTTTTTTTACAAGAGTAAGAAGAAGAAAAATATTGAACATGAACTAATTTACTATTAAATATTTTAATTAGAGCATACAATCTTTTTATATGTATCTAAAAAAAGCATACTTGTAGTTGTACGAAAAAAAAGCATATTATATATTGTAGTTGTACGAAAAGCATACCATTCATATTCTATTCAACTATGATAATTGGCGTTGTCTTGAAGTGTATGCTTTTCTTTATGGAAGAAAAACAATATTTATACATATTATATATATTATTAAACTAAATATATTATTTAAGTAAGAATAATACCGCATAGGCGCATACACATATCACGTAACATGTGAGCAGCAGAATTGGAGAAAAACAATCATCTATGTGGACCACGTGAACTATATATAATTATATATTGCAAACGACGGTAGAAGTGAATCAGCAATTAAATGAGGTGTATTATTGATTATAAATTATTAAATTTAATATAAAATAAATAGATAATTTAGATCAGACCAAATCAAATACTATTAGTATAGGTTACCTGTAATAAAAAAATTGTAAGTTAGATCCTAATAAAAAATTGTTATTTTTTGTTATTCTTTCTCGTGTGAAAAAGCTCTGATGCGTAGCCATTTTTGAAAAAAAAAAATTAGAGATTGTCAAAATTGTAGCAGCTCGCAATATTGTTTTTGCTGTTGCACAAAAAGAATATTATTTTACATAATTTATTAACATTTTTCAAAATCTTATCTTTGTATTGATTTAAAATTTAAGCATTTTATTGAATTAAAAAAGAAAATTAATGATATGTATAATTAATTTTAAATTATTATTTATTTGGCCCAAACCATATAGGTAGAAATTTAATCAAACATATTTAAAATGTTAGTTTACAAAAACTTAAATATTAGGCCGCTTTCAGGATTAATAAGAGATCTACTTGATTATTTTAATAATTAGTATTTTAAAAATTTTACAATATTGATATTATAGATTAATTTATAACATTAATTTTTTTATTATTTTAAATCTCTCAAAATTCAAAAATATTTAAATATTAAAAAATATAAAATGTCTTATGAAAATGGTTTTCTAAACAGTTGTCTTTATATTTTTTTGAGAATTATTTTATTTCATACTATTTAATAAAAAATATAAATTTATATTATGGAATAAGTTACTATGTAAGAAATAAAATTTGGTTACATATGAATAAAATACTATGGGTTGGAGCATTAATTTAATATGTTTGGTTTAGATTTTGTAAACTTGATTTTAGATTAACATAATTTTACAAACTTAATTTTAGTCAAAAATGAGTTTGTCCTAACGTGATTTATGTTTGGAAACTTATATTTTAAAAGTAATTCGAGTGGTTAACTATTTAACAATTACTAAGGTTTAAAGGTCTAATTTATAAATACAAATTTTTTTTTCTAAAAATATGTGAAGGGATAACAACCTATTATTACTTGTTATTTTACTAACTCATAAGTAAACCACATATTATAATTCTCTACCGTAGAAGTCACCTTGACCCTACTTCGTAGTAGAACAACTGTTTTTCCTTACATTTTCACTGGGCCAATTATTGATCTGATCTAAAAGAAAAGAGGTCCAATAGTCTCAGCCTCCTATGAAAGTCTGAATATTTGTTATGGGCCTTAGTGGTAATTTTTTATTGAAGATCCATTGAGGTCCAATGACCCAAGAAAATAAAAGGCCTGAATAAAAATACCTTATTTTTAATCCATAGAAGCTTCCAAAACAAGGCATAGATGGGTTTCTGAGGTACTTCAATAAATTTTATTCATAAAATTATTAATTTAAAAATTATATAAAAATTTAAATTTATGAGAATTTTGTCTAAATTAAAAAACTGAAAATAACTTCGATTATTGTTGTGAAACCTGCAACTTTGCAGCATGAAATGGCAGTGCCTCAGCCTGTACGTAGAGGTAAGGATAAAAAGTTTTTGTTTTACCAAAATGAAAAAGGGAAGTTTTTCTGCGCTTGTAAACCTTTTGGCTTACTGGGACGGTGTGGACTGTGTTTATTTTTGGTTATCAATTTTATTCCATGTTTAGTGGTGATGTGAGACAAGAAACGAAAAAACTAGAAAAGAAACACTAGCCTTATCGGCTAGGAGATGAAGACTAACGCAAGCAGGCATATGCCCTCAAGGATAGCTTTGTAAACATGAGAAAGGACTAATGGTTTTGGACCAAAGATGCAAACTAGCTAGCAACAAAATCATGACCCAAGCTACTTAATTGGATTCCCTTCTATGATGTTGTGATTAATCCCAACCTCCCATTCACAGTTAAGGATATAAAATATTAACAAAATTTCACGTGCTGAATCTTTTAATTTTAGCTGGAAACAATGGTAAACGCTATTAATTAAAGTGAACACAGTTATTTATTTATTTATTTTTGGTTCAAAAGTGAACACAGTTTTACCCATAAGATTACTTAACTAAATCGGAGAAAAAGGCACGAGCTCAGGAAATCTACACTAGTAGCAAGTGCAAATACAATGCGGTGCTTGTTGCTAGTTGAAAAAGAACTACAAATTTTTATTTTTAGAAGAACCCCAATTTTGGCTCCATTAGAACTTTGTTTTTTATGGATGAAGCCAAAATTTTGTATTATTATTTTTTCTGTTTTTTCCCTCAATGAATCTCACATTCAGTATGGGAGCAGGGCATAAGTTGGAATGGCAATTATTATTATTATTATTATTATTATTATTATTATTATTATTATTATTATTATTATTATTGTGGTGAATGGTGATGGATATATTATGAAGCCTCATCCACTATTCAGTCACTCATATTCACACACACACATTCACAAGTGACAAAGGTGTTGTTGCATTGCTGCAGTGCATAGCCATTAGTATCCCCTATCCACCGCTAGAGTTGATGTTGACCACCGTGTGGCACATCTTGATTCGCTCCACCCACTGATGCTGGTCCCACTTACAAATATTTTAGCATGGCCCACGTGGATGGTTACAACTGCATATCCACCGTCATCTGGTGCACCTTCAAGCACAAGAATGGAATGATCTTCAAAATTAATTGGTGGGAGTGTCCTCCCAAAAATTGAGGCTTGAGACTTGAGAGTGGACGGAAGCCAAAATGGGAAGGGCGTTTGTGTATGTGATTGTTGGGGGAGGAGTGGCTGCTGGCTATGCTGCTCTTGAATTTGTCAATAGAGGGGTGTCTTATGGGGAACTCTGCATAATTTCTCAAGAACCAGTAATATAAGATAACAAAATTCTCATTTTCTTCAGAGAATTTTAGCTTTATTTCAAATTCTTGTTACTTTTGAAAATCAAAATATTTATCCTGACATCTGTCAATCTTTCTTTTACATGGGAAATATTATATAAATTCCAAAATGTCTATTTCAGGTTGCTCCTTATGAGAGACCTGCTTTAAGCAAAGGATTTTTACTTCCTCAAGGTATGGTATAGACTCTCCTTATGTTATGAGAGACCTGCTTTAATATATAGACTTCATTCTAGTTATCTTTTAATAGTTTCTTCTTGCTTTTTGGGGAACACTAACTTTATTTTTTTCGTTTTTTTTCTTTGTGTGGGGTATCAATATCATCAATTCATTTTCTAAAATGATCAAATAGTGATGTATGGAGAAGTAAACTATATTGTGTTCTGCCATTTTAATACTTTGTTAATTGAAAATTTAGGCATTGCCCTTCAAGTTGTGTTCATATGTACCTCATTTTGGCATCTTGTTGCTTCTTTCTTTTGTCAGTGATTTATTTTTTTCAAATTGTATTTGTCAAACTGAGTTATCACGCTGTAAATTTAGTTCTCAAAGCTTTTGTAATGAATCTTTGCTGAAATAAAGTTGTAAAATGTACAGCTCCTGCACGGCTTCCATCCTTTCATACTTGTGTTGGTGCAAATGAGGAAAGATTGACTCCAAAATGGTATAAGGAACATGGTAATTATATTTTTCTCATCATGATATGTTGTTCTTTAATGTGGTAATTTAGCTATACTACACCCCGTCTTTCTCCATTTGAGATGTTGTTTTGAATATGTTCTGTGGTATTTCTTTGTCCTGCTTGTGATTGATTTCATACTGTCAAGACCTGGTTTGACAGTTGATGCATTTAGAATTTTTTTATCAGAATTCCACATGAATCAATCAACATATTCTTTGAGACAAAAATTGTCAAGATGAAAAGTTGACTCGACCTTAGGATGAATTCTTTGGTGTTGAGCACCTTTGGTTGTGGTAAATCGATTGAGTTAATATTCTAGCTAACTATGCTGATAGGTGGAAATTAATGCTTAAAGGCATGTAATGTCACCGTTGATCTACTGCTTTGAATTTGTTATGTTGTTCGATCATCTCCACTTGCATCCGACATGGGTAGTTGAGTCCAGTAGCAATTTTGTGTTAGGTACTAATATAGTCATTGTTTAACTCAATCCATTCATAAGGCTGCATACTTCAGGAGAAATTAAATTTCATTTCTGTCGTAGAAGTCCATATAGGAGAAGCCTTTTGTATTTGTTTTTCTTCAATAGTTAGATGAACTACTGCAACTCAAAGTAAGAAGAACCAAATTAAGTGCACTGCCTGATGATTTTTGTTCATTGCAGTTGATACTTGGTAAAGCTGGCTCATGTCTGCTGCTAGAAAGTAGTTTTCTGTTTAAAATTTCTAAATCTGTTCATCAGTTAATGATACTTGTTGCTGAACAGAAGTTCTAGCTTGTCTATTCAGTGAACAATAATATTGTAAATTAAGGAGTTTCCTTTCCCGAATATCTAATTCTTGTACTTGCTTTTATTTTTGTTTCAGGAATTGAATTAGTTCTTGGAACCGGAGTTAAGTCTGCTGATGTGAAACGTAAGACACTATTAACAGCAACTGGCGAGACCATAAGTTACAAGATTCTTATTGTTGCCACAGGTGCTCGGGTATCGAAACTAATCTCTCAGTGAGAATTTTCCTAGCTTAAAACAATCTGTTTATCTTGTTAACTAAGTGCATGCATGCCATTCATTTTCAAAGAGCAAAATGAAAGAAGCTTTGGCAATTTGCTGGATGTTTAAATTAGTTTTTCTTTCTTTGATGCATTTTTTACTCTTGTAATGTCAACATCACTGCCCTTAAGAAGACATTCAAACGACTTGAACAGGCCCTTCCATCAGTCCATTCTCAAGCAGAGGCAGGAAGCCTTATAACACCCGACACCGAAAAGCGCACTAGAAAGTTGTATTAAAAGTGAGAGGACCTAGGAACATTATATTTTCTAGAGTAAACAATCATTTTGATCCTTCAGACATCAGTTTGTTCATCTAATAATTTTTTACATCAAGTCCTTTTAAAGGACCAATTTGGTGTAAAAAATGAAATTGAATGACCAATTTGATGTCAAAAGATGACATTGAAAGACCATTTTGATGTCAAAAATTGACATTCAAGGACTTATCTGATGACTCTTGTATCTTTGAAAGACCAAAATTGGTGTTTAGTCTATTTTCTAATAAACCTTCATGACCATACCAAATACTAATTTTGGAATGACTGAGAATAAATTCACCAAGGTATTCAATAGTAGATTATCTGCTGTATGTATATTAAACATATTTGCAATATCAAGTGCAGGCTTTGAAGCTTGAAGAATTTGGCGTGAGTGGATCAGATGCTGAAAATGTCTGTTATTTACGAGATATAGCAGATGCAAATAAGCTTGTTAATGCTATGCAATCTTGTCCTGGAGGGAACGCTGTTGTCATTGGTGGTGGATACATAGGCATGGAGTGCGCTGCATCTTTAGTGATCAATAAAATAAATGTAACCATGGTCTTCCCAGAAGCACATTGCAGTAAGTATTTAATTTAAAAATTGTTGTCTGTCTACTCAAAATGTGTATGTTTGGTTGCATGTGTTAATCAGTAACTACAGATGTGTCTCGTTGCCTTTAGTTTTTCAATTTCTTTTTTGACTCAGAAATTCATCGCTTCAAAAATTGATACATATTTTTTATGTTTTGTTTTTTCTACAGTGGCTCGTTTATTTACACCAAAGATCGCAAGCTACTATGAAGAATATTATAAATCAAGAGGAGTAAACTTCATTAAGGGAACTGTGCTGTCATCATTTGATTTTGACTCCAATGGAAAGGTACTTGGAAATATTCTTTTTGTAACTTTTCAGTGCTATGGGATGTTGATAATGGAATTTTTGCCACACCACACCTTTTCCATTTCAAAACTTAGAAAGTTAGTGAGTTCTCCTGAATGGAATATAATCTTTGAACCAGCAGAACGTGGCTTCTTATTTATTAGTTGGAAATAAGAACAACCTGGTTGATAGTATTCATGTCACTATGTCAGCAAAACATATTCATCCTTCTATAAGAAAATGATTTAAAGGAACCACACCATATTTGACAATTGTCCCATGGCACCTGTGATCAATTCAACCTTTAACATTAGCCAACTGACTCTTTTTACAGGTTACAGCTGTTAATCTTAGAGATGGAAGAAAGCTATCTGCGGACATGGTTGTGGTGGGAATTGGAATACGTCCAAATACAGGTCTGTTTGAAGGCCAACTTACTTTGGAGAAGGGTGGAATCAAAGTAAATGGGAAGTTACAGTCGAGCAACAGCTCAGTCTATGCAATTGGAGATGTTGCAGCATTTCCAGTCAAAGTATTTGGAGAAACTCGTAGACTTGAGCATGTTGACTTGGCGCGGAAATCTGCAAGACATGCTGTTGCTGCCATAATGGAATCAGACAAAACAGGCGAATTTGATTACGTGCCTTTTTTCTACTCTAGAGCCTTCACATTGTCATGGCAATTTTATGGTGATAATGTTGGGGAAGCTGTCTATTATGGAGATTTGTCGGGTAGTACATTTGGAGCATACTGGGTAAGCAAGGGTCACCTTGTTGGGGCTTTCCTTGAAGGTGGAACCAAAGAAGAGTATGAAGCCATAGCCAAGGCCACTAAGTTAAGGCCAGCAATTGAAGACTTGGCTGAGCTGGAGAGGCAGGGTCTGGGGTTTGCAGTGACATTTAGTCAGAAAACACAGGTATCATCACCACCAGTTGACGTTGGTGCCTCTGACCTACTTTTGGAGAAACCACTGTATGCTTGGCATGCTACAGCTGGGGTTATTCTTGCTGCATCAATAGCTGCATATGCATATTTTTATGGAAAAAGGCGCCATAGATGGTAAGACTTGTGATAGTATTACCAATTGAAGGTTATTGGAGTAAGCAGACTCTTGACAAATGCTCAAGATGTAACACTGATAGGCTTAAGATATATTAACATACTTTGTTGTATCTGATCCAATTTACTAGTCTAAACCTTCGATTCTATTGTTCATAGAGGGTTATTGTTGTACCAAAAACAACAAAAATACAAATGGCTATCCTCCTTTGGAAGATATTTCTCTAAAGTTACATGTATTGTCTAAAACTATTGGTTAAGAGAACACCTCCATTGGTTGGGATTACATATTCAACAAGTAAACTATTTGCCGCTGTCATTACAGTCATTATTATATTGGAACGTTTTTATGGTACATTCTTTTTGAGGTATTGGATTTTGCATTGAAATTCGTTCAACGATAATTCAATAGTCAATAATATTGCTAATTAACCAGAGTATCACAACAAAAAGTACCACAGAATTCTGCCAATCCTAATCACTTGAATTACCTCTTGACTTTGTTTTTCTCTAATTTTTGTTTATAGCCCGTTTCATTTGGGTCCTATTTATAAGAAGTTGCATTTTGTTTATCCAAAGGAGGTCTAGGTCTGGCTCTGGCATTTGGCTTCTCGGGCTGATTCAACTATAGAATTTGAACTCCAGCTGTTATAGGTTTGAATTCAATTCTTAAACAAAGTAATTAAGTACTAAGAAGTAAAAACAAAGATCACACATTAACCTAAGGCAAATCTAATTAATCAGAATTACATATTAATCATTAGTATCACCATAACACATTAACCGTACTTAAAATTTTAAATTAATCCATCTGTTTCGATTAATTATTATTTTTAATCCTTAATTATATGACCATCAGTTTGTATATACCTGGGCATTTGGTCTAGTGGTATGATTCTCGCTTTGGGTGCGAGAGGTCCCGAGTTCGATTCTCGGAATGCCCCATGCCTATAATTTTTAAGACTTTTTCCCTTATACCCTTTCAGGACCATCACTGTCAAGTACCCCTTATACCCTTATATATAGGTACTCTTCAAAGACCAGCACTTAACACATAAGGGCAATTACGTAACTTGAATCAGACAAGTGCACCATTCCCTTATCCTCTTCCTATCTTGTTTCTTCAACCTTTCAACCTTTGCTTCAAACTCACTCTGTGTGTGAATTCAATTCAATTGTGAAAACCTCAAAAAGATAGGGTACAATACGATACAATGGCAACCACTCTATCAACACTCACCCTCTCTTATCCTACACCCTCTTCTTATCCTACACACTCCTCCACCTTCTCTAAGCCCACCATCCACTTCCCCTTCGCCACCGTCACCGCCCCCAACCTCTCCCACCGCGCCACCCATCTCCTCCCCATCGCCGCCGTCTCCGCGCCGGAGAACATCGAGAAGCTCGGCGCCGACATCTCCGCCCTCACACTCGAGGAGGCCAAGATCCTCGTCGACTACCTGCAAGAAAAGCTCGGCGTCACCGCCGCCTCTTTCGCACCCGCCGCCGTCGCCGTCGCACCGGGAGCGGCGGCCGAGGCGGGACCCGCCGCCGTGGAGGAGAAGACGGAGTTCGACGTGGTGATCGAGGAGGTTCCGAGCAACGCGAGGATTGCGGTTATCAAGTCGGTGAGAAGCTTGACGAGCTTGGCTTTGAAGGAGGCGAAGGAGTTGATCGAAGGTTTGCCCAAGAAATTCAAAGAAGGGATTTCCAAGGAAGAGGCTGAGGATGCCAAGAAGCAGCTCGAAGAAGCTGGAGCCAAGATTGCCATTCTTTAGAATCAATTCAATTTCATAATCACACTTAAAGTGTTTTAAATTGCGGTGGTAATTGCATTGCGTTTGCAGAAATTATAACTGTGTTGTAGTTGGATAAACTCCTAAAAGTGTAATAGTGTGGTCGCAATCGCAATTATGGTTGCATAGTGCAATTTAAAACTCTGTAATGTTGATTAGTTGAATTTGAATTTTAGTTGTAATGAAAAAAATGGAGTTTTTCTATTTTTATCTATCAATCACGGTTTATTCTCGTCGTTGATTTTTTTTTTTTGGTCTTGTTATGTTTGTTGTTTTGCCAGGAATGACCTCACTTTTGCATAATGATGAGTTTGAAATTTGTGAAATGAGCTGAATTTTAGTGTTTGTTTGCGTTAGTAATGTTTTTGGTTAAGACTTGAGAGCATAGCGATAATGCTGTGTGTTTATGGGTGATTGAAGCATTGCTGGTCTGTGCATTATCCTTGTAGCCTTTATCCGGATAAAATAGGGCTTGGATTGAGAAAATTGCGCCACAACTTGCCTAGCACAAAGGCAGAAAAACCCTTATCTGTTGTTATGCTTTAAAAAGTGGAAATTGATACGTCCGGAGGACTCCATTGTTGAATTTCCGTGCTGAATGTTATTTAATTACTTGTGTGTGTTTGGCTTTGGTAGGAAATTTTCATCATTGTGCCAGCAGCTGTTATCTGTTACGTTTCTTTATTGTGCTTTCCAGGAGACTAATCCCTTTCGGTAGTAATGCTGCCCCTTCCCAACATTGTTGATTAATCTTTTCAACTTTATTTGTAACTTCACGGACCGAAAGAGCTCCAACTAACTTCCATCCAATACAAGGAGAATGTCATTTTAGACGACTCGATAAATAAAAAAAAACAATAATTATATTTTGGACTAGTAAAACTAAGGCTATGTTTGGCAAGCAGTATAAAAAAATATAAGATATGATAAGAGTTATTTGATAATATATGATAAATTATCTTTTGTATAAGGTTTTGTATTTTTTAGGGTTTGATATGTTAATGTATAAGATATGAGATTGTATAATTTTATACTATCGTATATTTGTTATTACAATGTATACGGTAATATAGAATAAGAAAATATTTAATTAGACAAACATACTCATATATTAAAAAATAATAAATTTTAGATAAAGAGTTTTTAGAGGCATGTTTCTAAAGAGTTAGAGAGAGAAATTTTCTAGAGACTGTGATTTTCTAGAGGGATAGAAAGCATCTCTTGAGAGAGAGAGTTTCTAAAGAGAGAAAAATAATTTTTATTTTGTAAAAGATAAATTTATGCTATATAGGCCTCCATAACCTTATGGAACATTTGTTGAATAAGATAATATCATCATATAAGCTATACATTCAAGTTTTGGCCCCGTTTGAATAGGCTTATATGTAATTTATTTGGACTTATCTATTACAATACGTGCTTATAAAATATTTTTATTTTGTTTGAATGAACTTATTAAAACAATTTATGAATCCCTATAAGTTGTTTTGAACTTATTTTCAAAAGTTAAAAAATTAAGCTTATGAAAATAAGCTTTTGTAAAAATTAAAAATACTTTAGGTATTAGTTATTTTTATAATAATTTTTGACAAAATTAACCTTTAAAGATTGACACAATTTATAAATATCCCTCAAATGTTCAATATTTGTTCCAAACGGTTTATGAAGAGAGCTTACCAAAGTGTTTATCCAAATGTTATTTAGCTTATTTTAGATAACACTTATGACAGTAAAACTTATTAAATAAGTTCTACTCTAATAAGTACTTATATAAGCTATTTAACTAAACAGGACCTTAATGATCCAAACATTATATAATTCTTAATTGTTTAAACTTATCTTATATTATCCTATCTTATACAACCGATCGAACATGTATTAAGACTTTATTTAGATAAATAATTTATATAAGTACTTATTCGAATAGAGTTTATAGTTTATTTAATAAGCTCTAATGTCATAAGTGTAATTTAAAATAGGTTAAATAGTATTTTGATAAATACTTTGAAAAATATTTTTCCTAAACTTTTTAGAATAAGTATCTTGCATTTGAAGAATATGCTATGAATTATGTCAATTTCTTAAAGTTAATTTTTTAAAAAATTATTATAAAAACAACTAACACATAAGTTATTTTTAATTTTCGAAAAGATTTATTTTCATAAACTTGAATTTTTTATTTATGAAAATAAGTATAAAATAACTTATAATTGTTTCATAAATTATTTTAATAAGTTAATTCAAACAGGAAAAAAACATTTAATAAACATTTATTGTAATTGATAAATTTATCTCTTTCAGTATTAGCAACAATTGCAATTTAATGGTAAAAATTTCTCTCACTGGCCATTGGTCTCTTTGGAGCTTTCTAAGCATGGAGTGTAAGATGTTTCAGTTTTGTATTTGAATTGCTTTATTTTATTTGTGCATCTAGAAATCGTTACGAACTGTGTCCGAATTGTCATCCCCTCTAACTCTAACGTCGGAGAGAACAAAGATGAAACATGGCATCCAAATAAAGTGAGTAGGCTTCATTATGTACTTTACACAAAACAACACCAAACCTAAATATCGTCGAGACAGTCTCTCCCACGAGTCACGCCCCACTCCACCGTTTGTGCTTTGTCTAGCTGCATGCAATTATGTAATAAATAAACAGTACCAAGAGAAATTGAAAAAGTTATCATTATCTCGCCAACCCCTCGATATTTCCACAACCACATTCGAGAATTTGCACTCTCTTGTGACTCTGACCCTGCCTGACTTTATTATTTTCTAATAATAATTATTTAATAATAAAATGTTTAAATGTGACTCCGTATTTATTTGCTCAGAACCACACTCACATTCCTCTTCTTGTCTTCTATTCTATTTGATCGTAGATTGATCAGATATGCATAAATAAAGCTTTGCAACCATATCCATAGCTTTGTTCTTCAGGTATTCTTTCCTTTTATCTTTTTTTTTCTTTTCCACCTCTTTATTATTATTATTATATATATTGATTGATTGATTCCTCTTGCTTATATAAAAATTTAATAATACTTTTGGTGTTGTCTTTTTTTTATCATTTTCCATAAGTGGGTATTGTTTTAAATCCCCATTTTGTGAGTTATATTCACTCTTCCATTTCATGGAACCAAAACCCTAGAATCTGTTGATTTTTTTTATTTTATTTTTTTACTTTTACATGTCTTTTTTGTTTGTTTTGTTTTTTTTCAGAATAGGTTGATATTCTCCAGAAAAAAAATTGTTCTTTTGATGGCCACGGTTGAAACTCAATCGAAAGCACCAGCTGAGGGTTCAGAGAAGGAGAAGAAGGAGCTCAGGGAAGTCCTTTTGGCTGATTCTGAGATGAATGGGGTGTCCTCTTTGTTGAAAATGCGAGAAAGTGGTAGAAGCTTGGTGTTTTCTCGTGACGGTGCTGAGAAGTTGGACTCTGTTTATGCTTTGAGTGAGGGTGATTCATTAGGGGTTGGTGGGGAAGAAAGAAGAGATAGGAGGAAAAACAAGGACAAAGAGAACTATGAAGATCTTGATGGGAAAATTGTTACCATAGATGTTCCAATTGCTGAGACAAGTGAGAACAAGGATGCAGAAATGGAAGATTTAAGTGTTGAAGGATATGGGTTTTCAGTTGGTGATTTTGTTTGGGGTAAAATTAAGAGTCATCCATGGTGGCCTGGCCGGATTTATGACCCTTCTGATGCATCATATTATGCTTTGAAGCTGAAACAAAAGAATCGACTCCTTGTGGCCTACTTTGGGGATGGAACCTTTGCTTGGTGCCATCCCTCTCAATTAAAGCCGTTTGAGGAAAACTTTGATGATATGGTGAAACAGAGTAGCTCCAGAGCTTTTTTCAATGCTGTACAAGAAGCTGTAGATGAGGTTGGAAGGCTTCTGGGTATGAAGATGAGTTGTTCATTTGTTGCAAAGAAAACTAGGTCTGAATTCACTCTACCGTTGGCAAAGAATTCCGGAATCAAGGAAGGAGTTCTTGTGCCTGAAAATGGTATAGAGAGACTTTCATCTGTTCTGATTGACCCAGCAGAATTACTTTCTCGAGTGAAACAGATTGCAGAAATTATTGCTATTGCTAGTATTCTGGAGCTGGAAATATTGAAGGCTAGGCTTTCAGCCTTTTATCTATCAAGAGGAGGTTATAGATTACCAAATTATGAGGGTCCTCAGCCGATTTCTGGACTTGAAGATAGTTCAATGGATGAAACGGTTGATGTAGGTAATAGTAAGAGTGCAGTGGAAGCACCAGTCCATGGGCCATTTGAAGAGGACTACTTTACCTTGCCAGTGAGCCCAAACCCAAAATTTGGTGAATCGTGTCATTCTCTAGGAATTTCAGGAAATAGATTAAATCATAGAAGGAAGCAGAAAAGCATTGCTGAAATTATGGGGGAGGACAAAGATGTTCACGCCAAAAATAAGGAGGGGGATGCAACTGAAGAAGTGATGGATGCAATTGGGTCAACTGGTAGAAAGAAGAGAAAAGGCAGTGAGGATGCAATGGCATCTAAACCAGTTCAGAAGAGAAAAGAGTTGCTTCTAGATACTAATAGGAATGTGCTAAGTGCTGAAAACGATGGCAGTGGGGGCAAGGAAAACAGTAACAAGGGCACATTGTTGCAGTCGAAAGAGAAGAAAGAAGGCAATGAAAACATTAGCAGTGGGAGCAAAAAGGAAACTGATGAAGAAGGGAAGACCAAAGAACAAAATGAGAAGGGTTCTTTGTCAAGAGATAGGAAGAAAAGTAAGTACTTGTCCCCTCCCTTCACTACTCCAATCAAGGGGCAAAGGAAGGGAGACATAGAAACAGAATCCCTTAAAGTTTCTAGCGAAGCTGGAGTATCGGAAGGAATGACCAGGGCTGCTGGCCAGCTTCTTAAGTCCCCTCCACTTTTGAAGTGTAATGGTGAGGCATTTCAGGAGAATTTCTCCAAGGAACATGCCATAGAGTGGGAGCTTTCTGATAGCTCAAATTACCAAACACCAGAAGATGATGAGAAAAAGACTATTGATCCAACGAAAATCCAGGCTTCTTCGGGGGAAGTTCTGTCCAATGTCTGTTATGCAGCTATTAATCCACAAATTCCTAGGGAAAGCACTTCTCTTGAAAACTTTCTGAACTTTATTTCTACCTTCAGAAGTTCATTATATCGCCAAGGATCCTACTACAAAGTATACAAGAAACGTCAACCTGGAAGGAAGAGAAAGAAGCCAGAATCTGAACTTGGGATGCTGAGGAAAGATCAAAATCAAACTGATCATATATCATCTAATCATGATTCTGAGCCAAGGAAGAGAAGGAAGAGGGAGACAACTTCAGGCATGCCAAAAGAGAAGGTAGCTCCCGAAACTAAGACTGGCAAGAAGGGGAATGGTATAAATGCTTCAGCTGCAGCACTTTTTGTGTCATTTGGACCAGGATCCTCTCTACCTTCAAAATCTGATCTTATCACACTGTATAGTAAGTTTGGAGCTCTGAATGAAGCAGAAACAGATATGTTCCGTACTAATCACACTGCTCGAGTGTCCTTCCTGAGAACTTCTGATGCCAAAAAGGCCTTAAACCATTCACAAAACATGAACCCCTTTGGATCTTCCAATGTCAGTTTTCGACTCCAGTATCTTTCTGCTGCATCGGAGTCTGGAGATCATGGTGAAAAATCAAAGTCCAAACCTTCGCCAGCCAAGAAGAAAGACAAGACCTCAGCCTCACCATCTGTTTCACTGTCACCGGGCAGTGAAGCATCCAAATTGAACTTCATAAAACAGAAACTTCAGGGTCTGACCTCAATGCTAGAAGCATCGGATGGCAAATCACCTGATATGAAGACAAAATTAGAGAGCGAGATGAAAGGTCTTTTGGAGGATGTGAACAAAATGGTTGAATCTTCTTCGTCCTAAATAACACATGAGAGACTGGTAATTATGTAGCTAATTATCAGGGTAGGTTTAGTGATAATATGCCATTTACTTTTCGTGGTCTGTCTGTATCTTGGGGTCATTTTGTTTGACTCTTTGTGTGCCTAGCTTTTTTTATGAGGTAAAATTACTCGGTATAGATAGATGGGGTTATCATATCTGGTTCTGGTCAAAGGATATGTAACCCGTTGCATGCATAGTCTGTATAGAGATCAGCATCCTTTAAAAAAATAATCTTGTTTGACTGTGTGCCTAGCCTTTTTTATGAGGTAAAATTACTCGGTATAGATAGATGGGGTTATCATATCTGGTTCTGGCCTAGGATATGTAACCCGTTGCATGCATAGTCTGTATAGAGATCAACATCCTTTAAAAAAATAATCTTGTGTGAAATACTTCAGTTTTGCGATGGAATGAACTCCTGATGATGATTGCATAGAAAAAGAGATCGTTGCATCTTTTCTTTTTTTAAATGAAAAAGAAATCACATAATCTTTCTATTTTGCCATATACGATGAACTCTCTTCTTTTAAGCTTTTGTGAATACGGATATGGATATGGATGGAATAAAAGATATGAAAGTAGCTTTGTAAAATGTGCATCCAGGGGAGGCAAACAAGTAGGATGGGTTTTTTCTTATCCTGAATCCATTTTGCACATTTTAAAGAAATTTTTAATTCGTTCATACTCGTCTTACGAGTTTTATTGATGAAAATTTACACTTTACTTATAAAGAAATAGTAGAATTTAAACTTTACGTGCATACATTATTTAATACATAATATAATATAAATTATTAAAAAATTTACTCATCATATAAAAAATTTTAAATTATATTAAATATAAAATACATTCTTTGAGAAAGAATAAAAAATACAGATAGAATAAGAACGAGTACATTTTAAACTCGAAATTATCCTGCTCCACAATATAATATAATTTAAACTCGCTGGAGTCGATTTTAAGTCGATTTTAAATTTATCGCATGCGGGTCTGCTGGAGTGGATATTAAATTTATTGCATGCGGGTTGAAACAAATTGAATAAATGCATGTGTGTAAACTGTCATCCTTACAAACACGCTGGGAAATCCTGTACTCAAAAGTAACTGTCATCTGTCAGTGAATCTGTGGTCTACAACTACAATACATTGTGGACTGTGTTGGCACTTGGCAAAAACTTAGGATGTTCTGATGATCCTCAATGGTCGAAATGCCAGACGGCAGTGATCCCTCGATTTGGAGGTGTTTAGCACATAAATTAATGAAAATTGTTATGGTATTATGATGAGTTTGATATTTAGGATGAGTTGTCAATTATTTATTGACTTTTGATTTCATAATAAATGTTAAAAAATTTATTAAATATAAATAATAACTAATAAATATTAAACAATTCACTTTAAGTACCGATACTCTGAAAAAAAAGATAAGTACTGGAGTAATTCTTTAAATTAATTAATACATGCACCTCTTACAAAGAGATTTATTGGTTTAAATGCCGACAAATGTATTCTGACTCAGTTAATGGCAGGGATGTATTTTGACTTTGGTTATCAGTCTGATTCGTTACTTGTACCGCCACTTGTTTCGCTTTTGACTATATTGAGTAGTTTAATATGAACAAGGGTTTAATTTTTATCTATTATAAAAAAAATTTACAGCATCATTTAATTATGTATTGGTATATAATTAAATAATTAAATTTTTTAGATAATAATGATGATAGTTAAATT
This sequence comes from Styphnolobium japonicum, assembly GCA_023212625.1. Lineage (NCBI taxonomy): Eukaryota > Viridiplantae > Streptophyta > Magnoliopsida > Fabales > Fabaceae > Styphnolobium > Styphnolobium japonicum. Next base: position 29,741,794 of record JALBWW010000005.1, on the reverse strand, counting down.
TTTTAGATAATAATTATGATAGTTAAATTTTTTTAATAATTTAATAATATATAATTAAATAATAATATAAAATTTTTTTACACTGACGATGAATAAAAATTAAACTTTATGGCCAAATGATTCAAGTAACTTATAGTCTTGAGCACATTCCTCCGACTATCTACGCTTCTTAAGCTTATTATTTTAGGAAAAATGAGTATTTGGTAGAAAATTATTTTTATTTAATTTTTAGATAAAATTAATTAAATATTTAATTAATAATTTATATACAGATAATTAATAATTTATTATTATTTTGATTTATGATATGTAATTAATTATATATAAATTATTATTTAAATTAATTTAATATTTAATTAATTTTTTTCACTAATTAAATAGAGATACTTTTCTCTAAGTCAATTATATGAGTCATTCTTCTTTATTTTATTTATGTTCTTAGCCAAGAGGTAATATTTAAGAATGACAATTTGCCCATCTTTATCCTGTTTGCATTTCTATTCCTCTATAAAATAATGTGTTTCATTTTTTATGTAACTTGAGATTTCACATATAATGAGTATTTTATTTAATAATTTTATATTATTTTATGTATTAGGTAATATATGTAGGTAGAGTCAAGTTCTATTATTTCTTTATAAATAAAGTGTGAATTTTCATTTAAAAACTCACCAAATGAGTAAGGACAAGTTAAAAATTCTTTTAAAAAATACATGATAAATTAAAGGTGAGTAAAAACCTTCCCCTATCCATATTTAATAGCAGAGACAAATATATGTAGTAAGATGTCAAGGAAAATAAATCCAGCCCTATGCGTAGGAAAGTGCATCCCCAGTCTCATCCATGTATCGTCCTTAACCAGACGAATTCTCACAGGAAATAGTAATGGAAAGTGTAACGCTTCTGAAATTTTCTCTTCCTGTTGTTCGGAGACCCACGTGAAGCATTGAAGCATAATCCTCTTGGTAAAAGTGAACTCTTCTGTTTTTCTTTAGATGTCGCACATTTTGGGTCCGTGTATTGTGAAAACCTATAGCTCAGTGGCAGAGCTATTTAAGGGCCAAGCCCCAACCTTTTTCAAATTATTAGATAGAAAGATGTATTCTTTCATGCTATTCATTTTAATAGTTGGTTCTTGTTTAACTATCTTCTTTTTATTGCTTCCTTATTTTAGTGCATTTTTTTATGGATTATTTTAGAAAATAGCTTTTTTCTAAAAGTTATAATTTCACTATTTTTTTATTGATTATGATTATTTTAAAAGTTTTGATAAATAAATAATTTTTTAATTTTAACTAAATAATTTTTTCAATTATTTTATATCTCTTTTCATAATTTAATACATAAAAATAATTTTTTATACAATTCAAATAAAATTATTTGTTTTAAAATTAATTATGAATTAATATATTTAAACATAAATTATTTTTTTTAAAAATTATTTTTTAATATAATTTTTTTCATACTTAATCCAAACACATTCTTAATCATGTTTTCAAGAAGGAAGGATAAATTTTTGTACAGTATAATAATACTCTTATTTATTCTTTCTCTTTTTTGATTGAAAGATTAAAAAGATAAGTGTATTTTTTACACCCATTTCAAAGAATTTATATATGAAAGAACTTTAATTGAAAATAGTGTCTTATTTACAAATATTTGAAAGAATTCACACATGAAAGAACTTCAACAAAAAATAATTTTATTATCTTTTACTTTTATGTAAATTTTGTGAGAATAATTTTTGTGAACTTTTATACTTTAAAAAATTAATAGTTAGACCACAAAGGAAATATTTTGTAATAATTTTATATGTCTTCTTATAATTAATGATTTAAATTATGACTAAGAAGATTAAAATAAAAACATTATCTAATTATAAATATAAATCATAAAAAGCCACTTATAAATAATAGTTTAAATTAAATATACTAAAATATGTCAATAATGATCTAAACTTTTAGGTAGTAGAACTTCCCTCAAAACTTTTGCTCCTAATAACATGTTTAGTGAAACTTTTAAAAGTCTCCAAACTATGATTTAAGTAAAAACTTATCTTTTAATGTTTTTGCTCAAACCAGAGTTTTAAAATTTTAAAAGCCAAACTAAACAAACACCCAAGTCTTTCTTCCAATAAGTAGAATATATAACCAAAATTTGCTGATATGCTCACATGAGAGAGAGAGAGAGAGAGAGAGAGAGAGAGATCACCGATGTGATTGCGATGTTGCCTGTATCAGCAGATTTTGGCCTGGTTAAAAATCACTTCATGCAAGGATACATGTATCTTATTGAAAAATAATATTACACTACCGTTCAACACTCAGAATTACAAGCAACAAAAGCAGAAAGCTCTGTACATATAAAGAAATCAACATAGCTGAAAATACAGATGGAGGATAAAAGGAACAGGGGAAAGGCACTACAAAAAGTCCGAGATCCTGCTCGTGTTCCTCCATTATACATCTCCATAGACTAATCTTTATGATATTCAAATTTTTGTTCTTTTTTTTTTCTTTTAACTGGACCAACATAGGTAAAAGAGGGGGCAGAAGCACAGAGCATTTGATGAAACATCAGTCATCAACTGGATCCTGGGGAGTTTCATCTGCCTTGCGTTTGATGGTAATGACAGGGCATTCAGCGTGCTTCACACAAAATTCACTCACAGTGCCAACAAAAACCCTGCAGAACATGTTAACGAGAATTCCTTAGTAAGATATTTCAGAATAAATTAAATTCTAGGAGCATTGCATTAATGCACACTTAACATTTCATGAACAAAAAAAAAAAAAAATCAAGCAATTTCTTTTTGTGGCCCTTAAACTCGAGCAATTGCCATAAGAAAGCAGACCACGGGCATACTTTTGGAAAGGGCCAAGGCCTCGGCTGCCCACAACCAGAAAATCTGGCTGTACCCGTTTCACCTCATGGCAGATTACTTCTTTGGGATCACCATGCTTTATCCATGCTTGACAGGCCACCTACAGTTATTACAATTTCAATATTTAGCTTGCGGAAAAGAGTATTACAAATTATAATGGTGGCAGAGAAGAAATTTTTAAACCAGTTTCACTTAACAAGAGTGCAGGCTCTGGAAGCTAGAGCATGTAGAATAGCAAAACTATTACCCCAATTTCATGACACCTATTGACAAAGTATTCCAGCAGATGAATCCCTCTAATCCTATCTCTCTGCTTCATAATCTTAAAATCTTCAGGGGATGCATAGATACTATCCATGTCATCAAAACCTAGCAGAAACAAGTTACAGATACAATCATTAGGTTGTATTTCCTCTTATTTAGCTTCACATAATATAAATGCCTCACTAGCTTATCTGCAGATTGAAGAAAAGGGTCAATAAATCACAAAACAAGGAGGATAAGACAAATAGATAATGAAATTAAAGCAAGGATGAATTTAAAAATAAAAAACGTTAGCAAACCCAAGAGCTAAAAGAGAAATACAATTTCCATCCTTAGACTCTTTAAAGTCTAGGGCTGACCCAATTCTTCTAAAGTTCAAAGCTGGTAGCTTTCAAGAACAAACATAATAAATAACATAATCAAATTCAAATCATACCCACAACCCCATCTCAGTCATCAAGAACAAAAAAGAAAAAAAAATCAGAATAACTCACTTTACACAAAGTTATCTATGTCACATCAATTATCACCCCTTTGCTCTCAAAACAAATCTCCAAATAATGATAAAATCTATACAGTTACTCAAAGGCAGTGTCGCTCTCTCTCTCCATTATCTATATGTTACATAACACAATATATATTGATGGCTTTATTCATTTCATACAGTTGAAGTCAGAGCTAGTAAAGGATCATAAATGTACTTAATCAAGTCATGAGTCAATAGCACACACAAGAATGAGTACCAGATCACCAAAATGATAAAAAAAAAACAAAGCATGAACAATTGACAAAACGGCTCTTCTTCCTGAAAAACGGTTTCTCCACCAAACAGCAGGAGGATCCAATCAGAGTAATTTCTTCAATTCAAAAAAGCAACTTTCATTTTCAAGATATACAAAACCCTTTGGTTTGTTGGCTTCAAAACTGCAGCACACCCAGTTAAGCAGGTAAACTAATTAACAACCATAACAGAAATTTCATCCCTTTTATTTTCCCTTCCCATTCCCCTTTCCAAGGAACCCAATAAACCAACGTAAATTTCGAATACCCAGAAAGCAAAAACAATAGAGAGAGAGAGAGAGAGAGATAGAGAGTACCATCTTCATCCGGAACATGAACGTGGAGAAAGAGAAGATTGAAGGCAGTCTTGTTGTCGCGAACGATCTTCTGAATGGTCCATTCGAAAGCTCCTTTGCTGCTAATGGAAGGGTGCGGGTACCCTTTCATGCTTGACTCGTTCACACCCACCATTATCCGAGTTGGCTCACCCATCGCGCTTTCACTCACCGAGTTTCCGAGTCCAACTCACTCGCTTCTTCGCTTCCTTCTTCAGTTCTTCCCCTTGCTTCTGCTTTTAAGGGAAGTTCTTATTATTGAGCGTATTTCGCACTCCCGTATACGATACCAGAATTTCCTCTCCCTTTTGCTAAATTGCACGTGGGACCGCTATTTCGAATGAGGTGTCGTCGTTTAGAAAACGACAATTCCACGGAGAAGGAAAGCAAGTAAACGACGATTCAAAGAGCGCAAGAAGTGGTTACTTGTTAGCGGTGCCGGTTACATCATATCTTGTACAGTATACACATCTTACTTTCCTTTGCTACGTGTATCACTCTAGCTGCTCCTGATTTTCACTAAACAACACACTTTTTCTATCCACAATTAGGACTTGGGAGAGTAACCTTATTACATAAATTCATAATTTTCTTAGAATCTCTAGTGTGGTGTTATAAGTTTCTGTGGAAAATTCTTATATCTGTTTTATTAAATATATGTAAATTTTGCTAATTTCATATATAAAAATAACTCACAATTTTTATATACAAAGGTAAAAAATATTTGCACTTGTAAGAAACAGATAAAATTGCATATTTAAAAAAAAATTAAAAACAATTTATGTTAAAATATCAAAAGTTTAGTTTACAACTTTTTTTTCCTTACAAAAAAATGTGCATTGTAGACAAAACCTTCCTTATTGTTTTATGATTTTTAAAATTTTTTAATTTTTTTTATACGTCAGAATTTTAAAAGTTTTAAATTAAGTATAGGTTATTTTTTTTTTCTATTTGAAAGTTTATCTTTTGGGTTATATAATCTTTTATTAGTTGGTAAGCTATCCTATCTTACTATGGGTTGAATTGAAGTGAGCTGGCCCATGATAGACAGGCCTGTTTGACAACTCTTCGGTTTTTGTACTCCCGTTTGAGAAGTCTACTTGAACTACTAATGAATATATGATATATCTCACTTTTAACGTACTCATTAATGTATCATGTGTGCTGCAATTTGATGAAAGAAGAACAATATTAGTTGAAAATGACAAAGTTTAAGTTTAAACTAGCAATAACAGGCTCAATTTTCGATAATACACAAAGTGTTGGGAATATTAAGTGTGATTTTATAAATTCTTGTAATTAAGAAAAACATCACAATTAAATCACACAATAATTTAACGTGATTCGTTCTAAGATACCTATAAATGAGAAGATATCAAATTTATTATAAACAACATTGCAATATAACTTTTACACAAAAAAAGCTGTAAAACCTCATCTATTACAAGTTTTGAACAAAAAAAAAAAGCTACAAACTCTCTTGCATTAACTTTTGCACATAAAGTTGTAAATCCTTGCTCATTACTACTATTACAACTATTTTACAGATAAAGTTACAAACCCTCTTCCATTACAATGTTATTCATAATTTCTTCTTCCTCATTCTCATAACTCAAACAATTACACAATACAAGTATTAATAATCCACAAGAATTTATTTAACAAACTGTCACTCTTATTCCTCTCATTAAGTATTTTCCTATTATTAGTTTCTTATTGATTACATTTCAAAAATAAGAAATCACTAATAAAATAAAAAAAGTAACAAGAATTATCAAAACAAGAATTTTTGTCAATTCATCAATCTCCGCCTTATTTCAAATTTTTTTCTTCAACTAACAATTTTCAAGTCATGAATTTGGATCAATAAACACGAAGAAATATATGAACAATATCACGAGAAAAATGTCATTTATATTTGATGAATTATTAATCATGCAAACAATGACTTTCTTTTTAGCAGATTAGAATTAGAAATCCAACTCAGAACTTCTAGAAAATTTTACTTAGCTCAATTAGATGAAAACTACATTAATACTATATTTTTGAAAGTGCAATATACCAAATAAGTAATCTATCATTTAACGAATTTTAATCGACACAGCATATTGTTTTTTTATTACAAGCAGGTATATGTCTGAATTAATTTAATTATTAAATTTGATCAAATAAAAACTATTTATATCAAAATTAGAGCTTTCATAAAGCAGAAGAAAAATTATTTGGAACTGTTCTTAAGAAATTGGCAACAGTAAAATTTGAACCTGGTGAAAACTTCCGGTATGACTTGCAGGGCCATCCCTTCAAAGGTTCAGATTTACAGTATTGGATAGCCCAAGGAAAGAGTGGAGGTTTATTTGGCATGGCCCCAATAACAGAACATGAGTTTTGGGTTGTCTTGTCATGGACCAAACATTGTTCTGCACTGTACATCACTTGACAAAGTGCCTCCTTGACTCTAAAGTCTAAACCCAACACATCCTAATTTTCCATTTTTAGTACTAGAATAGAAACCAGATAGTAGAAACAAAGGATACCCTTTTCAAAAATGGCAGTACACTACCTTGTTATCTTTCTTGTTTTTCCATATAGCACCCAATAATGCAAGACATTACTGCATGTTCGCTCTCCATTAGACAGCTATATAGAATCATTTCTTGATATCAAAATTAATTATCGAAGAGAAAAAGAAAACAAACTCAACCTTGTCCCACTCCTGTCACTTTTTGTCATTATATATCTTCACTAAATTTCCAATTGATAAGAGTCGTAAGACATAAGAGTAGGTAGGACAAACCATTGAAAAGAAGATGGAACCCCCCCCCCCCCTCCCCCAAAAAAAGAAAATCCTCTCCGAATCTTGAATAAGTAATCAATTAAAATATCAAATATGCTAACAATTATTAGAGCCTTACAAGGCTAGAACATAGAAATGCAATGATGTAAATAAAATTCACTCTGGTCTTAGGATAAATGTATTTACAGAGAAGCCGCATAACATTTGAATACAAAATATCTTCCAAACTTTCAATGTAGTGAACAGAAAGAAAAACAACAATAAAGACATGTCCCTATTCTCCTAGCACAAGTAACAAGTTACAATTGTCAGTCCAACTCCAATTTTTATTAGATCTCATCCCAAATACAATCTTAATTGGACAGTAAACAAATGTCTGAAAAGACTTACAAGGTACTAATTATATTGTCACTTTGTTGAAAAGATCCATATATACAATCAAAACAACAATGTATCGACAAAGGTCTTGGGTCAATGCAATGTTTTAAGAACCGGACCGGAGATCGAACCGGCGAGACCTCCCATTATGGTTCCATTAACGGCTTGAATGGTCGAACCGGATGACGTAATAATTATAATTATAATTATATAAATAATTATTTATATACATATTCAATTAAAATAACCTTATTTTGAGAGGTAATAAGAATTTTAAAAAAAAATTAAGGTTTAATCTTTATTTAAAAAAATAACTATAATTATTTCTTTTAAAAATATTCATTACTATGAAAATAATTATTAATTTTTTTTAAAAATCAATTGTCTAACTTCATTAGTTCATTTTCTATCGCATAGATCTTAAAAAGCTATGTGAAATTGATATAAAATGCATTTAAATCGGACGAATAAGTAAAAAGTTATGACTTTTAGAAGATAGATGTGAAAAAAGATCATAAAAAACTAATTTAAAAATCTGAAAAAGTAATAAAAAATTCAAAAAAAGTAAAAAAAAAAAAAAAAGATTGAACCGGCCGGTTTTCAAGAACCGGGTCCGGTTCATCCGGGTCGCCGGTTCAATCCGGTTTTTCCCGGTTCAATCCGGTTCTTCCCGGTTCAATGGCCAAAACGGTTTTTAGGATGGACCGGACCGGCCAGGCACGCGGGTCACGGTCGGACCGGTCGGACCGGCCGGTCCGGTCCGGTTTTTTAAACATTGGGTCAATGTAAAGGACATGTCGAGTGTGTGATTGAATCTAAAACCCAGGAAAAATTATGGAAAATGGTGAGGAGATGGAGAGTGCAGACTATGCTTAATTCATTGCAAATCAACTTTTATTTATCCTCCTGAAAATTAAATTTTACCTGTTATGAAAAACTACTCTTTCTATCATTCTAGTTTGGATCTGTCTCCACCTCTATCCTCAATCCACCACCCCTGCTAGGCTGCTACTGAATTCAATTCAATCATCTGAGAAAGAAACCCTCCCAAAATCCAAATGGCCAATCTGATACAGCTCTAACCAAACTTTCTCTGCTTCAAAACCAGCATTAACAGTGACACTGTCCATTTCCCCTGCCACCCCACCAAACTCAGAAACAGTTTCTTCTAACACCCCTTTCTCTGGCCACCCCACCCTCAAATTCCCTTCCCTGTTCCTCTCCAACACAACATCATCTTCTTGCCCCCTCTTCGATATCTGGCCCTTATTCTTCTTCTTCTTATTCTTCCCCAACCCCAAGCACCTCCTCCCCACCACCCAAGGCGCCTTCACAAAAGCCAGGGCGAAGCAGTGCACCACCGCACAGGGACAGCAGCAGAGAGCCACACAGTCAGCGACCAACCCTGCCGTGCATGACCTGCAATACTTGCCGGAGCACTCAACCAGATCCCCACCACCGTCGTCCACGGCGAACCTGCTGCTCCTCCACTTGCTCCTGGTGGGTCCATCTCCTCTGGAGACCTCATGGGTCGCTTTGCTACGTGAAACACGAGGTGGGTTCTCCTCCATGTGATGTGATTCTCTTGTTGCCCTGCAAAAGCTATCAGCAACTTCAATACCCTGATTCCTCTCCCACTTCCATTTCAATGTCGCTTAATAAGAGCATAAATCTTTGTTCTCTGTGTCACTGTGTCCCATTCATAGTCATAATAATGTACGTATTGCAAAGATGAAATCTCCATGCATTTTGATCTTTGTTCAAAATGGTGGCAATGTGGTAACACCAAAAGGTTGAAATTTGGCAGAGTAATTTTCTTTTGAAGAACAGAGAGAAACATTCACGCACTTTACTTAGTTGTGGCCAACACATAGTCCAATAGCCACTCAGAGTACACTCTTATTGATTTAAGAATAGAGTGACTTGGTACTTGTGTCAGTTGTGTGGCACTGTTCCTTTGAATGCCCACTCATTACTTCGCCCTTGGACTCCATTGACCATTTTGGAACTTAGTTGTGCTATTCACACAATTCGATTCACAATTTTGTATCACTCACTTACATATCTTAACGTTTGAACAAATATTTTTTTTTTTGGTGAACGTTTGAAAATATTTAAATCAGAGTAAAACTAGTTACCCAAAAGTCACACAAAAAAACACACAACTATTTTTGTTTTTTTGGTATATAAAAAAAAAGCATAGCTATTAATGATATAGATGATTGATTTGATAAATATATATTTATCCAGTCAACGACACAAACAAGCAGATTCACATGATTTTTTATCGTATGAATAATATTACTTTTCTAATAAAAAATATTAATTACACAGAATTGTGAACATAAAGTTGTATAAATAATAGAAAAAAAATTAAGATAGAAATCAATTTAGGTAACTATTCAGTATAATGATAAATAAAATTTTAATTTTAAAAAAGGAGATTTATTAATGTTCTATTCTATAGATTGTATTTTAGTTTGGTATTATATATTTTAAAATTATCTTTTGAATAACTATTTTATCATAAATTGATTACAATAAAAATATATATAATTGTCGTACAGTGAAATGTAATTATTTATTAAAATATTATTAAAAATATTAATAGAATAACTATTATTTTTAAGAGAATAAGATACATTCACCCCAAGGAAAACTTAAAATACGATGCTTTCACTAAAGAAAAAAAATAAAATATCTGTATTAATACTAATTAATATTTTTCTTTAAAGATAAATATTGTTTATGGCTATCTCAAATTGTTTCTAAATAATATTATTCTTTTGGTGGCTAAGAGATCTGGCACTGCTCCCCATCTACCACAAGAAGCGCGTGGGTGAAACCTTTTGGATCAAATTAGGGAATTTCACCCCAGTTGTTACAGCTATCACAGGTAAAGAAGAAAATGGAATGAGGTGACAGAAATGCCTGCAACTATAAGGGCAATGGTGGGCATGAGGTATAGAAGGTAGGGTAGGCGAGAGGGGTAAGCTAGTAACAACCAAGTGCTGGCCTAGTATAGAGTGTAACACTGTAACATGTTTTTACCTAAAATGAAAAAGGCCAGACCTCAGAATTGGTATGTGAGTGAGACGAGACAAACAAGTAGGGACTAGGGAGCCAAGTTTATGAAAATGAAGTTTCCAATTTCTTCAATTCAATGTATTTTGGCAAAACAGAATGGTAACTTGATGCCTCATTCCTACTTTTGTTTGCATTGTAACTATTACTGTCCTGCCTATGTGTCCTGTTATTGGACATTTATTACAACTTCAGCTTTTTATGGGTATTTAATCTGAGTTCTGAGATGTTATTAATATTAGTGCAAACCTGGGAATATAACTATCTTTATTTGCATGTTCAAATTCTTAACTAGTTTATGGAAAAGAGATGCTCAGAAAATAAGCAACCCAAAAAAAGTAAAACAATAAAAATAATAAAAATTGAAACTTACCATGTACATTAACTAGCGTATGCATGAGCAAAGCATTACCCGAGGATTTGAGTGATTTATGGTTGTTATAGCTATTTTGGTATCTTTTATTTTCCCTTAAACCCTTTATTCTTTGATAAATAAAAGCATGATTTGATCTAAAATCTCTATGATCATTTCAAGAGATTTTATCAACTGAAGACCTTGATACCTTCGTTCCTGAAATATCCTTCAAGCTTGCCTTATACCTGCAGACTGAATGAGCATATCACCGTTATTCTTATGAAAGTTTATATATATATATATAGAAATGAAGTGATTATTCATGTCCAAATTGAAATTTAATGTAAATGGAAATGACAGAGAAAAAGGTATAGAATCCCATCAATTGCCAAACTCTTGAAACATTACTCAATATTTTTACATTGAGATAGGAATCTGAAGGGGTGATAGCGAGCTTCGGTTTATGCATATGGTATGTATATAGTACTAGGTATTAATTAAAAAAATGAAATTTTAAAATTAAAAAAAAAGCTAGGAAAAAAATGAAGTTTATAATTTTTTTTTGGTTCAAAATGAAGTTTATAATTTAAGACTAGTGAACTGTTCCCCAACATGACAAAACACTGCAATTAGTAAAAAGATGCTGGTTCACGTGGATTCTTTTTTGTTTTTAATAAGAAAAAAGAAAGTAGCAGTGGGTGACTACTATTGGTCCAAGATTTGAGTAGATAAAAACTAAATGTAAAAAATAAAAATGTAATTAAACATAAGAAAAAATTATTTTTTATTTTTTACTTACTCAAATAATTTTTTTTTCAAATAACTAAGCAAGTGAGCACCTCTTATAAAAAAAATGTCAGTGATTTACTTGGTTTGAGAGCATCCACATCCGAGTAACATGTACATGCGTATATTCAAATATTCTAGTGGTGATTCATATATATATATATATATATCTTCTTCCAATAAGATCTACTTTGACCAGAGGAGATCAATATAATATAAGTTAGTGTCCTTCTGTAATTCAAGAGAATAAATAAAAAATTGTATTCATGTCACGTCTAGAAATAGCAGCCTAATTTGCTTGCGTCAGACTGATTTGTTGAACCGATTAAACTAATGTTTACTTCATGGGCAACTTTGCAATAACAAGCATTGCATTCATCTAATGAAAAAAAATATGATTATGATAAAGAATGATTGTTCAAAAAATTTCTTTGAATTCAATAAAATGAATTAAGGGTGTCTAGATTTTCATTTAAAAATAATAATGTAATAGGCTCATTCTCCAAGATCTGCCAATAAAATTGAAAAGAACAAAATGAAAGAAAGGGAAGAAGAAAGAGAAAACAGATCTACTAATGCTGCTAAATTAATAATTGTATCTAGCTCTGGTTAAATTTCTAATCTTATTATGTATGGACTATAAGTTAATGTTTGCTGCAGTTAAATTTCAGATTTAGATTATTAACCCAAAAAACAATCCGATTTATATTAGATGGCAGTGTGGCTAGCTAGTGCCACTCTCCCTAGTCTCTACCCCACCTTTCCATCACCTAAAGCTAAATACATGTATAAAGAAGAATATCAGTAACACAACTAGATGTGTCACAACACACAATACATTCTTTTACAAGGGCTGTTAAATCTATACAGTTTATCAAATTAATAACCTAAGTACAATGATTCTTAACCTGTACGAACATTTTTTTTATATACTGTGGGATGTGTGAGTAGCTTTATAAAGAGAAAGTGTCGTGTTTCCACCAGTACAATTTTTTTTTATAAAAATAATGTTGGCCCTATTTCTATATCGTAAAGGACTATCTCTTTGTACCACAAAAAAAAAAAAAGGACTATCTCTATATAGTGAGATATACATTTGGCACTAACAAGACGTGGCCTAGCTGCTGCTACTACTACTAATCATATAGGTGCCATGTTTACACAGTACTCCCATTATGACCATTAACAAATTGACGTCCCATTTGTGGAAACATCATTTATCTTGATATCGAAGAAATGCTAAATCTATAAAATCTTTTTGGAGAGTGATAGGGGTGTTTAACCGCCAACACGACTTGTACTTCCTTACATTTAGTATGATTTACATATATCTTATCTTTCTGATTTTGTTAGCATATTTTCTTTGAAGTGGCAAGCACAAGGTGTAAAAATGCGTGTTGAAGTTTCACTTCCGTCATCCTAAAGTCAACAATAGGAGTGGCCCATTTCTTGACACAAGCAGTTTAGGTCACCAAATGATCAAATTTACCAAAGAAAGGCCCTTGCCAATTGTAGACTTTCCATGTATGTAATCAGTTGTTTGTGTACAGTTCATGGAGAAAGAATGTATAAGTATTAAGTAGTATGTTTTCTAGAGATAACTCAAGTGATTCAAGTATGAAGAGATTTGAATAGAAATAATAAATTTAATTAATTTCTAGCAAGACATTTTAATATATTGAAAAGAATATGTGTAAGTAGTACTAGTCTTATATAATTTAAATAAAACACATGGAGCCAACCCCTCTCCCCCAAAACCTAAACCAGAAAAAGAAAAAGAAAAACCTCTTCTTGACATTTTAATCATCAAGGTTGGTGGATGGTGAATAGTTACACATTCAATGGAGATGGAGATCCAAAATGGAAATAGGAGGTATTGATTGGAAACCTATATATCCATGATGTAAGATCCCGGCAATATATATATATATATATAGCACTTTCAAAGCTTAATAGAACAGTAAACAGATTTCAACTGAAACTATTATAAACGTGTGTTGCATGAATTTATATTCTTAATTTGAAGCTCAAAGCTGTAGACGAAAATGTAGGACTGAAGGCCAATGCATTATTAACTCAAAACTGCAATATATTAAAGGAACAAATTAATAAGAAAGTTACCTCAGTGCAAGAGTGAATCTTCAAAATCAGAATGAGGTCAGTGACCTCTTAGCTGTAGGGATTCCGAGTTAAACTCCAGAATTGATTCTGATGAGAGTGTTTTCTTTGTGGTATTGCAAGCACAAACTTGATCTGATATATAAGAAACACCCATTTGATACAACCCAGGTTTATCTACCATTTATGCTAGCTAGAAGAATCTCTTTCTCTCTCTGCCTCTGCGTGCTTTATAATTTATTTTTATCGTAGTCTGTAAAACTTTATTAATTAAAAGCCAAACCATTTTATAATCATCAAAGCTCAGGAGACAATATATATATGTGTAGAAAAATTGTCCCTCTCTCTCTCTCTCTCTCTGAGATGAGAGTTTGAGAGGGGCAGGAGCAAGCAAGGGGGTGTGTTGAAGAGTCCCGATGAGAGGGAATATGGGGAAATGTTGCTCTTCTCCATAGCTCTTTTTCTACTCAGTCTGATCATGGTTGATTTCTTACACCTGACCTGAGCAATATTCAGGCACGTGAGAGGCAGAATGCACGTGCACCCACATTGGCTTTATTTCATTTTTTTAAACGGCTTAACAGAAGTGAGGCAAGGGCAACCCAAAACCTTATCAGAGGAAAATGTGTGACAGTGTGAAGCTCTATAATCTGGATTAGAATTTTTTAAAGTTAAGGGTATACTTTAAAAAATAAAGTGAAACCAATGATGATAAAATTAAGGAAGTGGATTCTCGGACTCCTATAATCTATATAGGCATGCACTTTGCTTTGCTCTCTTTAGTGAACAGGGCAAACAGTTTAGATTTCAGTTCAGACATCAATGAGGGGAAGAAAATCGAAAGCAGATTAGGATAAGGGATTTGATTTTCTCTTTTATTCAAAAGAGAGATTTGGGCGGTTTGAAAGTGAAGGAACAGAGGCTTTACTTTGGTTAAAGTGATCATTTTATAATACTAAAAGCTTTTTAGGAAAAAGGGTTGTTTGGACTATTTTTTAGATTTAGATATTCCGAAGGTTAAGGTATATTTTAGAGCTTATAATTGGTAATTGTTGATAGAAAATTCAACACTTCTATACTTTTTTAAAATACAAACACCTAGGTAATCAGTTATGAATATGAGAAAGTTCATTCTCTTGATTTTTCGATCAAGAATATTTATTAGTTTATTCTCTTAAGTACACTCAACTCTTTAATAGAATCCATAATTCCATATCTCTATTAATAAATAGTGATTAGAAAATGTATGTTAGACTGTTATTTTTATTAAGAATATGTGCAGGTGAGATTTATAAGAGATAGTGAATAGAGAATTAGAATATGAGTTTGCCATGGTTATAAATAAGTTATATATTTGTTTGTATGAAAATGTAAATTTGTGTGTGTGTGTATCTAATTTTCTATCCATATATTCATTTTTTTGCAAATTTTTGTTATTCCCAAATCCAATCAATCATTAAAAAAATTTATATTCTCAATTTTAATCTCACTAATATTTTCCAGTATCTGGCCTTTTTTTTTGGGTCTGGATCTTTGTTTGGATATTGTTTTGAACTTGTGTTTGTTTCTTTTTGCTGAAATTTTTAAACTTTGTTGGGATGAAGGACCTAGAAACAGGGCTCCTCTTGCTAGATGAACAGACTGGCCTCGATTCTATAAAGAAATCAAAGCCCAGGTTACTTTTTTCTGTCTAAACTACTTAACCAAGAAAAGAGGGCTCGATGGTTTCACGAGCCCAAAAGCCCATAGCATTTGACCATAGCAAAAATCAGAGAGCCCATAACTAAAAGCCTATAAATATATTCCTCAAGTGTTCCCCAAACCCTAATCTGAGTCCTTCTCTGAGCAGCCGAAAGTCCTATGCTCTCTCTTTCTAACTATCTGTCTGTCTATCTATACTTGTCTCTCTGTTCCATATAAACATGATATGATGTTGAGTGATGATAAAAATCAGACGGATTCCCATTGATTTTTTATACATGAGATCACAACCTGCTATTTCTGACAACATCATATTCATACTTGTTTGTTTTGTAATTTTGATATTGTTTTATTCGTTATACATTTATGACTTTTAGTTTTGTATAGTTTTTGTTTTTGCATATGTTTTAAAAATCTATTTGAGTGTTGATGATGGGCTGTTGATGCTAGAAAAATATTTGCTACTCTTGATGGTAAGCACCCATTTGATGATATTTTTATCCACCAAGATCTCTGAGGCCTCTATTTATGCTATATTTAACTATTTTTTGTTTTTTAATTTATGAATTCAATTAATTTGTGTTCTTAGCTAAGTTCATACTGATTCACTGTAGTGATGCCGATACAAAAATTCGACAGTGATTAAATTTGCACTATAACTTTCTCTGAGCTTTTAATATTTTAATAAATCATTGTTTTGGCTTCTTTTTTTTTTTCAAGTATAAACAGGGCTTCATTATCTGGTCATTGGTGATCCATTCAATTCCCATTAGACTCGTTCCCTTGAAGCAATATGTGTTGTGTTGCTTTTACATATCTCTCCTGCAACCCTTTTATTCTGTTGCTTTGTGAGAACAATGGAGCACCTAAAATATCCTCTAAAAGATGTTTTATTTATTTCTTTAAATGTCTGGTTTCAAGTTTTCTTGTCAATTATAAATTGGGAGTATCTCGGTGATGAACCTACAGACCTGTAATGATTTGCGTATATGATCGCAATTCTTAATGAACATCTAAGGGACTGAGTTGTATAGAATTACTCCCACTGCCCTCATTTTTTTATTTGTTGAATATCCTCAGTTTATGCTAGGGCTATATTGGGCCTTATCAAACAATCTTTTAAAGATTGTCATGTTACATATGAATTTTGAAGTTTGAACTATTATCGAACTCGGCCCACTCAATAAAAAAATATTTTATATAATATTAAAAAAAATAAAGAATGTAATATAAAAGATATAGAATGTTTTATATTTATTTATTTATAATTAAAGTAATAGTAAATTGAACATAGCATTAAAATTATGAAAATTTTTTAATAAGCAAATTTTAATTCATACTTAAGTTCATTTAATTTATCTATATACTATATATTATAATATATAATATCATGCAAGTGAGCCTAATATCACTTATTACTCGTCAGTTCTTTTTTAAAATTTTTTTTGCTTATGTGGATATTTTTGAACGAGAAAATTAAATGAGATTTAAACTTATCTTAATATTTTAATGGTAAATAATAATATCTTAACACAATTATATTCAAAAAGCATTTAAACTTCAAAATCGTAATATTTACTCTCACATTTAATATACACGCACTCATTTTTTTAATTGAAGATTAAATGAGATTTAAACTTATCTTAACATTTCAAAATTAAATGATAATATCATAACACATTATATATTTGACTTTTCAAAATTATTAAAATCATTTCAACTTTTAAATTATAATACTCACTTTCACATTTAATACTCACACAACACATTTTAGGGGTGTTCATGAATTATGTTAAGTTACTCAAGAAAGATATGTGTGATAAGATGGGTTGAACTCATGGGTTGAACATACACATGTTATAACCATATAGAGAATTTGTTACATAAATCAAAGTCTCAATCCAAACACACAACATAAATCAATAAATCATAGGATTTAATTTTTATTCACTGTCAGTGTAAAGTTTCTTTACACTGTCATCCAATCATGTGTTGTCAAATCATTAAAATAATTACACTTTCTAAGTAATTATTATGATAGTAAACTCTTTTACTGATTTGATAACATATGATTGGATGACAGTGTAAAGTAACAGTGGATAGAAATTAAACTCTAAATCATAATCCATTGGATGATCCTTAAAATCATATTAGTCGTCGAGGTTTAAAAAATTTTCACTTGTGGGTCAAATATCCCTTTTTATATATAAAAAGATAATTAATTTTATATATGCTCAAGTGTCTAGTCTCTAAATAACAACATTCATTAATAATAAAAATGAAAAAAATTTGTGAATACATGACTTGAGTTGAGTCGGGTTAAGAGTATCAAAACCCACAATTCAAATTAAGTTCGATAGATATAATTATTTTAAACTCAGTACCCATAAAACCAAACTAAATATTCACTTATTTCAACTGCCAATCCACCCATTATTTTTTTTATTAAGCAGTCTTATTTTTACACTTCTTAATTCATGCATCTCCACTTTGCACATAGCAGTATTAAAGTTTAACTAAACTTATATTAGAATTAATTATATTTTAACTTTACTTAGTGTCTGTTTCAAATATGGTAAAAATTTATTTTATTTGTTTGTTTACTGAATTAATATATGAAACAATCTATAAAATACACACATTTATTAACCTAATGTCTATTTTAATTTTTTAAGTATAGCATAGGCTAATTACAAATTAGTATTGGGGCCTATATTAACTTAATGTTTGTTTTAATTTTTTAAATATAATATAGGCTAATTACAAAGAGTTTAATTTCTATCCACTGTTAGTGTAAAGTTTCTTTACACTATTATCCAATCATGTGTTGCCAAATCAGTAAAAGAGTTGACTATCACAATAACTACCTAGAAAGTTTAACTATTTTAATGATTTGGCAACACATGATTGAATGACAATATAAAGAAACTTTACACTGACAATGAATAAAAATTAAATCCAATTACAAATTAGTACAGGGCCTATATATATTTCTAACATAAAAATCCTATTACATGCGTGTAATAAGAAAGTAAAAATCAGTTGGGGCCAGGCCTCTGCTAGCCCTCCTTTGGATCCATCCCTGATCTGTTTGTATAAGATTTTGAGAGATTAGAAACATGAGTTGGAGAGAAATAAAAAAAAACTCCTTTCACCAAACGTGCATTAATATATGTGCAATTAAAAAGCGCAAATACCATATGATTATCTTTCGTTCTTTCTCTTGTACTAAGCCTTTGTCCGTATTGTAGTATTTACAGTCGTTATATAAAGTATGTAGTATGTACGCATGAAAACAAAATGGAAGATTGATGAATGCACTGATTCGAAATGTTAGTACAAAAGTGGAGGGCTAGTAATGGTATTGCCACAAAATAAGGATTCGATTTACGTAAACATAATAGGGTACGACCATCAAAACACAAAAGCAAAGTCTGGCCATTAGCCACATGAAGGAAAAAAAAATCTTTTTTTGGTTAGAACAAAATCAAACGTTAAGATTAATTTTATGTTTAAAGAATGTAAAAATATCTCATTTTATTAAAAAAATTAATTTATTATGAGTATAAAAAAAACTTATATTACTATTTAATTATGTATTATTAAATTAATAAAAAAAATTAGTTATTAAAATAATAATTTTTTTAAATTTTTATTTTTTTAATAATATATCAATAATCATTGATTCACAATATAAAAAATTTTATATTGATAATTAATCAAATTTAACTTAAAAAATAAAAGTATCTAGACTCTAGTACAAGTTGGTGGAGTCATTCACGTGCTTGTACCACTTCCGACAAAAATGGAGCCACATAATTTAATTCACGAGCCACCAAAAGTAAGAAAAATAATAGCTAATAATTTCTTTTGGTAAATATAACAACTAATAATTTGATAAACAGAGTTTAATACATTAAGTTTATGCTCCTTTCACTTATATGGTGTTAGTCTTCATTTATTTTGTTTCTTTTGGATGTAATTTTTTTTTACTAACACTTAATTTTCTAACATTATTCAACCAAAAGTCAAAATAAAAAATATACCTAACTATATCTGAAATCTTCTTCCTTGAAGTGACATGTAAATTCCACCAAATTTCTCTTTAAAAGGCGGAAGACATCATGCATGACCTCCTTGTTTTTTAGTGAACTTGTTTTAAAGTTAAAGTAAATATTATTATACGTAACAATTAAATTAAATCAAATATAAGAATACATGTATGATAAAAGAAATTACAATTACAGGCTTCCCCTGGAGCATGCAATGTGTTGGAGGGGTTCTTTTTTTTTTATTTTATGTTTAAGTTAATAAGTAGAAAAGGGACATATTGTATACTTATTTCCTAAAACATATGATACAGGAACATGAATCCATTGGAAGATTTGATAGATCAACATAAATAGGTTTCACAACTACATGAGCATTGTTGTCTTGTAATGCAAATGAATAACTTCGAAATTAGAGTGTGCCATTCCATAAGACGTTGTTGCACGCCAAGAAGCCTAGGAAAGGTGGTTGTGAGAGGCCAGCTGCTAAATAAAGGCATTTATGCAAGGAGATTTTTAAAGGAGTCAATTGGATTCACATATTGGGCTCAATACAAATCACAAGCGTAGCTTCTCTTTCTTGAATTTTCCTAGCTGCAGAAAACAAAAGAGCGATGGAAGGAAGGCAAGATCAACTAGCTGGAAAGCTAAGAGTAGTTGGCGAACTTGTTTACTTCAGTGTTGTTGTAATAATAAGTGTATATTTCGTAGGGGTAGGCATGGGTTGGGAGAAATTTATCTTTTGACCCAAATTAACTTAACCCGATCGTGTGTGGGTTGGATTGTATTAACCCCTTGAGTTAAACTTGAAAGTAAAAAAAATTAACATGCTAAAATAGAAATCAAAATTTATTTCACATAACATAACATAAGTTGCTAAATGACATAACATAAAACATAAGTTATAAAGTACATATATAACTTTATTATTACAATCAACACAAACATAAATTTTTTTGTTGTTGTTGATTGTGTATTACTCATTTTTTGTAGTATGAAAAAATAAACTAAGTAACTAATAATGTAAACCCCAAATTAAAGAGAACATTTAAAGTGCAAACCCTAATAAAGTCAATTTTCCATTAATAAGAGCTGACTTAGAGGTTGGAACTTGGAAGTGAACCATGATGATGTAGGGCGGAGGATGGACTGGGACGAGGGGAATTGGCTGCAAGGGGACTTGGCTGGGAAGAAGTGACAAAGGCTGGACAAGGAAGAAGAAGGTTGAAATCCTAAAATCAAATATGGAGTGAAACAATATCATTCCACTCTAAATTATTATTATTATTGGCCTTAAGTGGAACGACGTTGTTTATGTATAAATGGGTTGGGTCAATTTTGGCAAAACACATACCTTATAGGTTGAGTCATTTTGAAACCAACCTAACCCGCAAATCCAACCCAACCTATCATTTATAAGTTAACTTAGGCTAGATTGTCCAGATTCGCAAATCGACCCAACCCATTATCTAACTGTAACCTTTCATATTCTTGTGTGTTTTAGGTGTTATAGAAATTAGAAAGATTTTTTGTTAGTATTTTTTTGCTAGAATTAGTCTATCTCTAAAACCTCACTACATTTGAGTTGGTCCAATTCAGACCTCTCTCAAATTTAGGCCAAGTCAGACTAACCCATATTCAATTAGGTCAGCAGAAAGTTGACCCATCCCAATCCTCTACGAGCTAATGACTATTCATATCGTATCTCCTGTAAGAATGTCCACTTTCTATAACTTGTCTCCTGTAAGAATATCCACTTTCTATAACTTGTCCCACGAATTATATGAATATAGCTTGTGCCTCCCTTAATCACCATGACCAAGTAACCAACTTTAATCAACCACAAGGTATCAAGAAGTATGTTTTTGCTATGTCCCATCATTGCTCAATTTTCCATTTAAGAAATAGTAGCATGTCAAACAAAACGGAGGTGTCCTGAAATATTTGTTTGTTTTCATACCAAAGATTTCATATGGCAAAAGAGAAAAAGGTTGACACAAAGGATGAGTGCTTGTTTGAGGACAAGTAATTGTGCTAACAAAACAACTAGGCAATATTGGTCTGGATTATTATTATTATTATTATTTTCGATACATAGTCAACACGGAGCCTAAAACTTTTATATAAGATAGAGTTAAATTTCATTTGTTTCTTATGGTTTAGAACAATATTACTTTGTTAGTTTATGGTTTTGACTTTATCACTTTATCCTCTGTTGTTAGTTCTAGTAGAGCATTTTGCCCTCCAATAATTTCATTTCATTAAATTTGGGTTACAAATGCATAACTTTAACTAGTGGAAGTTACAACATAGCTATTAAAGATTCCTTTATTCTCCTTAAAAGAATTTTTCTTTGCAAAACTTAAGAATCCTTAAAGAAAAAGTCAGCAAATTAATGGATACGTCTTGATGTCATAAGGTGTACAAACTAAACATGTATTGATGTGTAAACTTACTGATTTAATGGATTATAATATAAATAAGTACTTTCTTAGTTAATATAGCCAAAAAGGATACATATGAGCTAACAAATATATTGGTGATGAATTGATAATGAAACCACATGGAGCAAAGCGATAACGGAACAAATTAGAAGAGAGTAAAGTGAAAAAATTAAAATCACATATGCCACCCAAACCACAACAGGTAAACTAAATTTAACCCTATAAGTTATTACCCACTCCCACTACTTAAGATATGCCGAAGTGATGGGCTAGATTATTTTTTCCAGTATATTAGTTGGAATATTCTGTCTCTTTTGGGTGATTTTTTTTACAGGTATTTTTAAATGCATGCCCATGTCTATATGGATGGAGAAGAAAAACATAAGGTACTGAGAAATAATAAAAGAAAAATTATACAGTAACCCCAAATGTTTTGTTCCCTGGTCTAATTAATACTAATAGTATTATTGGCGGTTGGATGATTGTTAAATGAATTTGGATACAAAATACAATAATTGAATATGAGAAAAACATAAAAAAGAAGGAAGACGTGGAGCCCACGGTAATTTCTTCAACGAATAAGAAGAAAACATGATCTGAGCTGTGGCTAATTACGTATTCTAAGAGACTATTACACTAAATTTACTAAAAATTTACGAAATGAAATAACATAACAGTACATTTTATTAAATTAAATTGAAAATATTAAAAAATAAAATTTAAATTAAATGTAACAGTGAAAGTATCATTCTCAAAAAATAAATGTTTTTCGTGGCTAAGGCAGTCAAGTCACCAGGGGTGATGATGTTTTTTTCTTTGTGAGATATGTGCATAATATTTTTTTATATTATTTTTATATTTAATTAATAATGAGTAAATTTTGATTAATATAATATATTATTTAATTAATAAATTTTAATAATCAATTATTTATAGATTTAATTAATAATAAATAAATTATTAATTAATAAAATATATCATTTAATTAATAAATTATTAATTTATAAATAATTTATTACTAAATTTATTAACTAAATAATATACTTCGTTAATCAAAAAATTACTCTTCATTTTCCTTTCTGTGTTTGATGTGGGTTCTTTAGTTTAGATAAGGAAAATAGAAGAAAAGTCAGCCGCCAGCTGCAGAAATGATGCCAAGGGAGGATAGAGATCGATTAACCAGCAGCACTACTTTTATTATTAAATAACTACTTTTAATAAATAAGACTTGAACTTAGGCTATTAAAAGGAGTTGAATTTGTCAAGTCAATTTGTTTAATTTTATATATTATGTGAGTTAGGTTTTTATTTAAATAATTTGTATAAATAAGAGTATTTTTAAATCTCTTTGTTATGTCTATTTATTATTATTATTATTATATTTTATTATTGATTTATAATTTGATGTAATTTAATAATTATTTATTAAACTTTAAACTTTGTTTTATTATTGATTGTAACTTGTTTGTTAAATTTTTAGATTTATACATTGCTTAATAAAATTTGGTTGCTCAAATTTTATTTTTATTTTTATTTTTATTTTTATAAAAAATTTATTAAATGAATCAACATGTTTAAGTTAACGAGTTGATGTAAAATGAATTAGGTTAATTATTTTACTGCTTATTTAAATAAAATAATTTTAACCTAACTTATTTAACTCACAACTCAGCACGAACAAACTTAAAGCCGAATAACCCTACTTGAAGCTAATCATTCTTTCAGTTTTTAGTCTTTTGATACCATTATGAATCTTAAGTTTTTTGCTTTTTGCTTTTTGCTTTTTTATTAAGTAAAACCAATCAGATAAATAACAGCTCACTGAATTAAATTTCAAGTTGCCTATCTTTAACAAACAAAAACAAATATAGCAATATTAGAAGTTTTTGAGTCCAACTATACGGTATCATGTAACTTTCATAACTTTTATATTGTCCAAGTTTTAGAATAAGAAGAGCTTCCCTTCACCCTTAATATTTCTGTACCAAAATATATATAATTTTCATAGGATTTTTTTTTACAGTTGGTTGATATTTAATATGGTCTCATTTGGTGGGTATTATTTTAAATTATCATTTACATAATTATTTTTGCAATAAAATAATACAACAAAACAACATCAATATCATAAAAATAATTTTAAAAAGAATTCTGACATCGACAATAATTGCTTATCTTTTACAATACCCCGTTTCTTTCACTTCTGTTCCGTTTGTACGTAAAAGAATGGACCACCTACCGACTCATAAACCTTCTTAAGAGAATTCAACGTCACGTTACTACTTGAAAGAGATAAAGGATTACTAACTATTTTACTCATGTGATGTACGGTTTATTTTTAATGTGATAATTATTTTAATGTATTTATTATTAAAGAATTAAACAAATAGTACTTATATTTTTAAAGAATAAAAAATAATGTTTACTTTTTTTATTTAATGAATAAATATTTAATAATTTTTAAATTAATTTATTTTGATTTCAAGAAAGTTTAATTATAATAAAATATTTTAAAGAAAACGTTTAGCTAACAAAAATTTTCAGTGTAAAGTGTAATAGAGAGACTCATTCAAATTTTAATAATTATATAATTTTTTTTGTGAAAATATTTAGGTATACTTTTTAAGTTTATACACATAATTTAACACTTATATATAAATTATATAAATAGAGTCAAAAATAAAAGAAAAAATGATAATTTTAATGTATTTTAATATGTTAAGTGATTTTCTTGATGACATGAAAAATCTATATAAATTGTACTCTTTGTCTTTTTTAATAATTTTCTAATTCAATCTTAAAATATATTTTGATAATTTTTCTATTTAAGTTTTAAACAAAGTTATGTGCATATAAAATTAATAGTTAATAATAAAATTAATTATTTTTCACTAAAAAAAATTAACATTTAATTTGATAATTAATAATTGTTATTAATTACAATCTCAATGCAATTTTACTAATATTGATTGATTGATTGAGATTAAATAAGAAACCTCCTTAATAAAAAAAAGATAAACCCTTTTGCAGCTAAATTGATCATCTTTAAGAGACACCCCAACATCCTATTAAAAATATGATAATTTTGATACCAATGAGGTCATTTTATAAAGTTTTTCTGTTTTAGGTTATAGTTGAATCTAGATCCCTCATTGTCCGAGTATCACTTGATAATTAATATGGTATGCGAAGGACAGATATTGACTTTGTTAGTGTGAGATTTTTCCATGAGTGTTGAAATTAACTTTAATATAAACTAGGAAATAAGTTCTATTTTGAGAAGTTCATTTTGTTTACCTAATTTTACTCTTGTAACGTCATTTTTTTTCTTTTCAATTTTTTCAACTTTTCATATACAATATAGGGCCTACTAACGCCACTTTGTTGAGAAAACAGAGTCCGCCCTTGGTCCCTTACCTATCTGCAAGTTTTGCGGATTCTTTGGTTGAAATTAACAATTTCATTAACCCCAGCAATGAGAACGTTAGAATTGTTTGGAGACAAAAATTAAATAAAATAAAATTATAAATGAATACAGGCATTACTGACCAAACTGTAAAACATGGCTCATCTATTTTCTCTCATAATCTCCTAAGACTAATAAGGCACGCCATAAACAAACTTTTCAGGCTACGATTAAAGCATAGCATGATTCCATCTAATATTCACTGTAACACCTGAGTGGCCTTGACATGAGTCTGCATAACTTCTCGTTTGACAGTTCAAATCTATGCAAAGAATTGTTTGTTGCATCCCCACATATCTTGTCTTTTGGCATCCCAATCTCCTTGGCCAGCTTCTCTGCCTCACTCTGGTTATCAATTACATGCTCAAAGCAAATGTATCTGCCAGAAGCATTGCTATTCATTGCCTTGAATACACATGCATGAGCTTCAGCCAATTTCGTTACATCAACTGTTGCTAGCAAACTATGAGAATACATTTCTTGGGCTCCTGCATTTGCACTTGTAAAATTTTAGATTCTATGCTATCAAATGGTACAAGAAATTGGAGAATAATTTTGGTTACTTAGTACCCTTGAGATAAGCAATTGTTGCTGTTGGATTCCTACGACAAAATTCAGGACCCGTAATGAGAGCTGGACAGATGGTAGTGAGCTTCAAACCCCTTTCATTAGCTATTTTCCATGCAGCCTTCTCTGCCCTCATCTTGCCCAATGCATACCAGAGCTGCCATATATTTAAAAGAAAGAGCAGGGTCATATAACAAATCACCTAAATAAACATCTAGTATATGAGGGGGAAAAAAACGCAATTGTTATGGAGATTTACCTTCTTGTCTATGCAGAGTGATTCACTGCTCCAGGAACCATGGTTGATAACAGGGGAGAGGTCTGATTGTGTATTGTCTTGCCACACACAAGCCGATAGTGATGATGTGAACACACATCTTTTTATCGAAGGTGTTCTTGTACATGCTTCCATCACATTCTCAGTGACCCTGACTTCAATCTCGGCCATGGATTTCTAGATATCAGACAGAAGCAACTGATTAGATATTACATGCATGGTAACTTTTTCTCTTATATACATTTATTATATAACAATTAGACCATGCAGAACTAGGCTATCCTATATAAAAAGTATGGTATGATTCAGTAGTTGAAAGGATAGAATTGTAGCTTTTATCACATCTGTGCTTAATAATAATATCCTTTTACCGTATTGTAGTGGTTAGTTAAGGTGGTACGAATCAATAATTATAAGACCAATAGCAACGTTCTGTTCGAAAAGAAAAGCACACCAGCAAGTAATCTAAACTTTTAATTAAGGTTGGTTACTTGTCAATTAGCACCAGTATTCATCATAACTCGTACAAGTATGTACAAAATGATGGGGTCAATCAAACAGGAAATCATGCAACTATAGTAGTTGGCGATTTTGCAACCGTTCGCAAGGAATGGCCAAGCGATGCCTTATTGTACAACACAAAGATCAATAATACTAGCCACTGGGACAAGAGGTAAAAATGTGCCATTCATAAAGGGGACATGGTGGGGCAAAAAATCATCAAAGATCTGTGAACATTCCTGGTGTTGTGGGTGAATGTACACAATGAAAAGAGAGAGAGAGTAATGAGAAAAACACTCACTGTGTAGCCGGAGAGGCCAGCGGGGTCGGTAAATGCAGAGGTGTGGAACACGCCACGACAGCCCTCAAATGCTTTCTCCAAGCTATCAACATCAGTTAGCTTTGCCATTACTGCTTCGAAATTACTTTCTGTTGAACACAATTCACCTGAACTCTCCATTTCCATCAATTTCTCTATATCCTCTGCAAACCCATGTCAGCCCCCATTAATAATCACCAACTAGAACAACTAATGCAGTAGTAGCACAAGACAAGAAAAGAAGAGTATATGCTAGCAACACTTTAGGCTCAACTCAAAACTTGTTATAATTGCCCAAGTGTTTGTATATTAGTACATTTAGCCTCACTTAACAATTAGCTATCAAACTCAAATATATCACAGATGGTTGTGGTCATTTATGAGCTTAGGTGGTGTTACAATTGTATACATTTTACATAATAATTATTTTATACTATGTATGAGGGATGTGAAGAAATCTGAATTGTTTAAAAAAAATTAAGAAAAAATTGATTATTATTTAGTGATTTATATAGATTGTACAAAATATATGAATTAAGGATGCGAAAATAACATCAGTGAATTTGGTCTTACTTAAATAATAACTGTTAAATTCAAATAATGACACCCACATAATTATGGCCACATATGAGCTTACGTGTTGTACAAATAGTAGTATACAAAAGAAAAGAAAAAAATGATGTCGGCTTAATTCACTAACTATTTGCAGCATTCTTTTGGATTTTGTGAGCATACAGGATATACTTAATTAGGCCGAGTCGCCCACTATAAACTACTAATATAAAATATTGGATAAATTAAAATAAAACAAGATCAAATAACCCATAAGAAATTTAATATTATATAAGTCGGCTCTTGGGTATATGACATGCCAGAGACTGATTCCTGATTCAAAATTTGTACACTTGAATAATTAACATGGTCATATATCATCATAAATACAAACGAAGTTGACATTTTCCAATATAATACAAATACTCTCTAGCGACGGCTCACCAGATTAATACTATTTTGGTGCATATTGAAAGAAAAATTAGTGTATCTTGCAAAAAAGTTTTTTATTTTAGTTCGTAAATTAATTAATTAAGTATTAATCTATTTAATTAATAATTTATTTATAATTAAATATATATTAAATATTAAAATAAATTATTAATTAATTATATATAAATTATTAATTAAATTAAATTAATATTTAATTAATTTAATGACTAAACTAAAATAAAATATCTTTTATTCAAACGAAACTAATTTAATATTCTTCTCATTTGATTTGATGAGTTCAAATAAACATGGAAGCCAAGTTGCCAACCATACATAATTTTCTACCGCACATAATTTGCCAAACACGAAAAAACCACATATTCCAAAACTTCCACATGTGCGGTTTTCTATTCACATGTCTGTTGAACCAATCCAAAAATGTCCTATTAAAACACGGTACCCTCACATGTGCTGCCGCAGAATATTCAGTAGGCGTTTAATAAACTCAAGATTTTTATCAAACAGATTTCATAAATTACATTAAAGAATCTTACAAATTGTAAGTATAATAATAACTAGATAATTCCCTTTACAAGTCTGTCATATATGTTAAAAAAAACTATAATATTTAAGCACATTTACACTCAATCTTTAAGTAAATCTCAGAACAATAAACCGAATACCATTTAGAAGAGTTGAAATTGTATAACTCATCTTTGCACAATTTCCCTCCCCTAGTTCTCTCATACCTACCCAGGTAAATTCAATTTGACATAAACACTAACAGTGCCACCAACTTGGATATTATTATCTATAGTTCCTTGTAGTTCCCACCTTGAATTGACTCATTAAAAATTCATATTTTTGTTCAATACCATCAAACCCATGATTACTGAGTTTAAAATTCATCCCCTACCCCTAGAAGGTAAAAAAGAAGAAGAAGAACATTTACAGTCACCTTAAGCAAATTAAGAATATGGACTTGGAACAAAACCAAATCTGGTTTCTTTGAAAGAAAATTCGATTTAACAAGAAAGAAAAAGTACCTGGGTTGTCGACGGTGATTCGAACAGAGTAACCCCGAAGCAGAAGGTGATTAACCAAAGCAAGGCCTAAATAGGAAACACCGCTTGTGACGCAGACCAGGGTCCTCCCATCATCATCATCAGAAGCAAACGGGTTCTTGGGTCGTCGCCCCTCGCCGTTCTTCCTCCGGTGTATGCCGGCGGTTGCCACCATCTTCCGGCGAAACGCCTCCAGCTCGGCCCTCCTGCTCTCCGCCATGCGCACCACACCCATATATATATATATATATATGATGAGCAAAGACAAAGTCTACTGGTTCTGTGTGTTGTGTTGTGTGCACGTTCAGAGTGAGAGATGGTGACAGAGCTACGAAAATCTGAGAGGGTGGTGTTGTAGTTATAGAATGTTATGGATGGGTACCGAGATCATGCAGAAAGGTGTGGCCTTTTGATCTGCGTTGGTTTCGGACAGAACTCAAAGCAGCTTCTTTGTTGTATGTTTGTGTGTTGGTTGAAATCGGCTTAGCAAATTTATAGATGCTTCTGTGGCTCAGTCCAATGCCACGACCCACAAGTGAGTTATTCAAGTATCTGCACCGTCAAAGTCTTGCTTGCGTTGGTTGGAGCTGAAGAAGTTGGTTCAGCATTTTGTTTTTGAATTTAAATTTTAAGATATGTACCAAAAAAATTTAGTAGAAAGAGATTTTCACTTGAGATACTTAATCGTGAAATTAAATTTAGGCTTGGTAATGGATGGGTAGGGGTGAGTTTTTACCCACTCTTAACCTATTTCGTATTTCTTAAAGTAATATTCAACTCATCTTTGTCCCCGTGAATAAAAACTTATATCATATTTGTAAAAAAATAATAAAATTAGAATTTTATTTGCATATATTATATAATACATAATATAATATTATTAAAAAAAATTACTCATTGCAAAAAAAACTCAAGATACATTAAGTATGAAACATAATTTTTGTAAAATAATTGAAGTATTAGTAAAATAGGAATAAGTAAACCTTAAACTCGAACCTACCGTCTTTTACCTAGCAGCACAATTTAAACCAACCGCGTTCCCCCTATTGCAAGGCAAGTTTTAAATCTACCCTATGCGAGTTAAAGCAGATTAAATACCCCGTAAAATGAGTTAAAATTGTTATTCTTAATAAAATTAATCTCTTTAAGTTTTTGAGAAAAAAATACCCTAAATTACACTTAAAAAAAAGTCTTGCTTGGTGGGTCTGCCACCTAATATAATTTCAATATTTCACTTTATCTTAGGGTGGGGATACACGCATTTTAAGGACTCACCATGATATAAGTCTCGGCATGTGGTTATAAGACCGCCTTCAGTTTATTTTTTATTTTTAATTTTAATTATAATTATATATATATTATTATAATTATAAAATATTTTTTATTTTTATTCTTAAAATTTTGTAAAAAAAATAAAAATATTTTTTTCATGTTTTTTTTATCTTTTTTTATTTTCTTTACAAAATTTTAAAAATAAAAAAATGTGTCATTCTAAAAATAAAAAATAAATTAAACAGGCTCTAAATATTTGATTTTAAGCCTTTTATTTTTATGCTTATCGGTTGAACTAGCCCCATTGATAATTCACTGTATTTTTTACACTTTTTATCAACTCATTTGTTATTATGTTATTAAATAAGTTTGATAATGATAACAATTCTTTAAATTATACGATTCTTCTTTCTCATTTTTTTTCTTAATAATACTATCAACCTAATAATTAAAAAGAAAGTTATTATTAATTAAAAACAAGTTTCTAATCTACAGGATAATATTAATTTTATATTTTTTGTTTTGCATATCATAGATTGATTGATATCTGTGTGATTGTATTTTATTCTATATATGAATTCATTCTACATTTGAATTCTTTTATTCTGCTCTCTCGTTTCTTATAATCTCTTTGGCATGAAGAACATAATATTGGATTAAGATGTTGATGCATCACACTCTTTAATACAATTTACACTATCATCGTTTATAAGGACTATAACGATACATATCATGCATAATGGATGTATAACGTGTTACTCATATAATAACAATCAACAACCTTACTATTAAACAACATATTATTACTTTTTGGTAAATACAGGAAGTGTTATTATATTTTTTGATTGAGAGATTAATCACCATTTGAGTATCAACTTGATTCTGGATACAAAGTACTTTTAATGAGATTTAAAATCTTGTACTACAACTAAAGTCTACTTATATAAAATCAGTTGCTAATTGAGTTACAAATCATGATTAAACCACCTATTATATTTTCCTTACAAGGCAAATGATAAAAATAAAAAATTAGAGAAAAACAGTTTAATAAAAAATGCCCTTAAAAGGATAGACAGACACTAATATTAACCACGACTACAACAGCAAAAGCTGCATTTTAGAATGAGACGCACCATCTCCAATTGACAGTTTAAGCATGCATAATTAATGTCAATATAATAGAAAAATTACCCCAAAAAATCATTATAAATGGTGATTGAAATTTTCTACCCCTTGTGGAAGTTGGATGTAATCATGGATATTGTGAACAGCTACCTAGCTGAGTAGTGGCCACAATTGCTACATACTTCAAGATCAACGGTATGTGTGGATGGAAAAATTTAGAGGAAAATGAAGAGAAGAAATAATTTTTTATTTTTAAATTAAAAAATTATAAAATATTTATAAAAATAAATAAAATATTATTTGAATATTACATAATAATCTCTCATTTTATTTTTTTTATTTTAAAAAAATTTCAAATAAATAAAATTTTTATTTAAAATAAAAAATCATCTTCCTTCCTTCCACCCCCCAATCTAAACATACTATAAAAGATTATTATTTTTATCTCATAACAGAAATGAATGAAATCAAAAAGAGATACGGTTGGTACTTTTAAACCGTTAATGAGGACAGATGTTTGCTGATTAAATTATATTTATATAAGCGAAAGCAGTAGGAAGTAGGCATGCATTAAAAAAATGGAACGTGTGGCTGATGGCTCCGCTTCTTTTGGGAATGGATGAGATGCTCGCCTTTTCAGAGTGTCTGCTCAATTGGTTTTCAACTTTCATGGGACACAAAGTGAGTGAAGAACAGATTCTCGTCTCGGTTTCAAGAATTAGATGTTATGTTGTATTGAAAAATGTTATGTTATTCTTTACCTACTTAATCTGCTTTTGTCAACTAGGACTAGAACTTGTATTTGGTACAATACTATTTTCCCCCATCTATATACTGAATGATTCAATTAGAATTATGTACCTCTTATGTGGAGGATTCGAATTTCGTTTTTACTCATATGGACGGGCCTCTATTTCTCCTTCTGAAATTTTAGACATATTAATGTTTAGCATGTTTGTTTTATATTCTAACCAACCCGCAAATGTTCATTTTTATACACTTTTTAAAGTAATTTTACTCATAGCAAAAAATATTTCTTTTTACTCAAAAGGCGTTTACCCAACACAGAAGATAACAGATCCATTGTTGGTGCTTGATTGATATCGTTATAATAATTTATCCTTATTATTATATTCTTTCGTCATGAAAAAATAAAAAGGATAAATAGTTCAGAGATTTTTATTCTAAAAATAGCCTGAATACAAATGAAAGTGTGGTTCTAGACCTCACTTATAAAATGAAATTCACTATTATTCGTGATATTCCATGCTATAGAGCTGAGGCTATGTAACAATACTCTAAGAAAAAATAAAATAATATTTTCATAATTAATTCTTTCATAAAATTTATAAAAAATTATTAAAAAATAATTTATTTTTATCGTAATTTTTTTAAAATAATTTAAATAAATTCACTTTAAAATATATGAAAAGTTTGTAAAAATAAATTTTGTGCAAGTATAATTATTAAAAAAAAATGCCATTCAGTTTAGGTTCAATGGTTGATGTAAGTGGTTAATTATAGGGACAAAGACATTTTAGTATGGCTTGAGAGGAAAATATTTCATTTTGGTTGGTAGAATGAATTAATTAAATATTAAATTAATTTAACTAATTATTTACTTATAATTAAACACATATCAAATATCAAAATGAAGATAAATTATTAGTTAATTGTATGTAAATTATTAATTAAATTATTTTAATACTTAGTTAATTCAATCCACAAACTAAGATAAAATACTTTCCTCTCAAGTCACACGAAGATGTCTTTCTCTCCCTTAATTATAAGTTAGTGATTTAAGGGAGAATGACAATTTATTGTGACTTGTAAAAAAGTTTTTCATTTTGTTTTGTAAATTAAATTAACCAAATATTAAATGAATTTAGCCAATAATTTATTTACAATTAACTACATATTAAATATCAAAATAAAAATAAATTATTAGTTAACTATATATAAATTGTTGGTTAAATTATTTTAATATTTAATTAATTTAATGATCAAATCAAAATGAAACATATTTTATCCAAACTAAACTAACGTGTCATTTTCCCATGATTTAATAACGGGGTTTAGTTCGACTTGGGTTAGCCGAGGTGAGCATTAGGGGTGCTTATAGGTCAGGTTGAGTCGAGTTGAACATGAACTTGGTCATAAGCTGAAGTTTTGATCGGGTCAATTTTCATGGTTAGGACCCGATCATGTTGAGGTTCGAGTTACGTCGGGCCAAGACCAGGTTAACTCAATTAAGATATACAAAATATTTTTTTATGTAATATTTTGATTATTTATCTTCTATTTGTATAAATTTACTTATATCTATTACTTTTTGCTTATACAAAAATTTAATATAATTAATAATTACATAATAAATAAAAAAATATAATAATTAAAATTATAGATAATCATAATATTTAATCAAAATTTAATATTTTTAAAAAGTTACAATAATATATAAAAAAATAAAAAAATAATAATTTATTCAATATCAAATAAAGTTAAAATAGTCCAAAAATGACTCAAATCCAATCTAAAAAATACATGAAGCATAACAAAAAATCTAAACCCAATTCAAATACTTCTTGACGCGACCAAATTTTCAAGCCATGAAAAATTATGAATAGCCTTATCGTGAATTTGGAATGGGTGTGGCCGTGTGGTTTGAGTCGTCGGAAGGTAATCACGTGGAGAGTGCAGAGCTACCACAGTAGCCTCTATCACTAGTACACATCAGCGTACCATACGCGACTTGACCCGTTAATGGGAAAAGTCCGCAATCCTCTTTAATCATTAAACTATTACTCCTTTCCCAGTCAACAAACAATAATTTATATTTTAATTATTAAAATATATTTTTATTTTTCTCTCTCCTATGACCTGTTATAAAAAATAATCCAAATCTAATCTTTTTATTCACGCCTTATACTAAAAACATTATATATATAATATTCATCAAATAAATTTAAATCTTTAAAACTTTTAATCCAATTTTGTCTTTTTTGCCAAAAGTATACAACTTTTATCAATTTATTAAAAAAAATTATATATAAAAGTTATGAATTTCGATACTTACAAATAATAACTAAAGCTAAGTAATTTTAAAATAAGATTTTATTTAAATCTTCTATTACGTATTATTTAATTGAGTATTACTAAATCATAACATTATATAATTAAGTAATAATATAAAATTTTAATTATAACAGTAAATCTAAATTACATCTTAAAAAAATTACAATAATTTATGTAAAAACATTAAAAAAAAATTATAACGAATCTTGTAAATAAACTATCAATACATCATTTTATCAAGTATATACTGAAATTAATTAATCTCTTAAGTTTATTTAAACTCTTTTAAACAAATTTAAATTTTCTACTCACATTTATATCACTAATGAGAAGTGGTTCTCCGTGAAACATGAGCTCCGTTTGAATTCCTCTTTTCCATGACGAGTCATCATTACAAATTAAAAAATGAGAATGGTGGAAGACTTCACCCTGTGAAAACGACACGAGGAAAACGTGAAAGCAGCTTCTCAGATGCGTTTTTGCTTTTTACTTTTTTACATAATCTTAATCGTCGTAGGAATAATGATTATTGAAGAGAAAACAAGTTTTGGAAACCATGGATTTCGCGGAAGCTAGCTCCAAATCATCTTACATACGCGGAAAATAACTTAAAAGGCTGATTTGAAAAAAAAACTATTTAATTTTTAAATAAAATATTTAATTAGTAATTTATTTTTATTTTAAAATTTAATACATAATTAATTATATATACATTATTAATTAAATTAATTTAATATTTAATTATTTTTTTTCACAAATTAAGAATACTTTTTTTAGAAACTAATTATATAAGTCATTCTTCCTTCTTTATATCCTAATATATATGAAGTACTGCTTTGGCATCAAAACCATGTTTAATTCATTATTTAAGTATTAATAGTAGCATCATTGGTTTAGCTTTTAAAAATTTTTAAATTATAATTTAGATAAAAATTTATTTTTTAATATTTTTACTTAAACTATAACTTTAAAATTTGAAAATTTAAACACTCACTAGATATTTTTACATTTGTATTTACGACGACAACAAATGGAGTTACTAGTAAGTAAGTATAACAGTGATATTGAAGATAATGACAAATAGTAAGTAAGTATAACAGTGATATTAAAGATAATGACAAATAGTTTTGTGATAGGGGCCTCCAGTGTGATGAAAAAGCGAGGCTGACAAGATGGTTGGCAAATGGGAATAACTTCAACGAATTCAAAGATGGAAAAATTTAATGTTGAAGATGATATTATAAAAGATTTATTTTTGATTCATTTATTTAATAATGTATTAGTATACCATTAAATAAGTTTGAGTATTATAATAATAAATATATTAAATATAATTTAAAATATTTTTTTAATAATGTAATAACATATAATTTAAAATATTTTTTTAATAAATGTAATAACATATAATTTAATAATGATATAATTTTTTTGTACATATTATCAAAATCAAACTCTTAAACTAATGACTGATGGGTGAAAGAATTAATACTATATATGGTTGCAATTAATAGTTGTGTATACAAGATAACAATGGCGATCCTCTTATATTCTTTAACCTTTGTGGAACTTTTCTTGTCTTCTTACTTTAGTACTTAATATTTGGTGCCGCCATCCATGTTTTCCGCTGTGGGTCAGTTTTAGACTAGTTCCACTATTATTTTCTCTCTCTAATACTTCGCGTTCTTTTTTTTTCATTACTTTATTGCCTTTAGATAACTTATTTTTTCATTCTGTCACATCTGAATTTTTCTTAGTAAATCTAAACATTAATTAAATATGACAATTTTTTTTACTATATCTTCTTTTTTTTTTGGTTATCCTTATTTTAACGAGATGTCAAAAATTATAATTGACATCATCCATCTACACCCTAAGATATAAAAAAAAAGTAGAAACTTTTAATTTGCAATCATTTGACAAAAAAATATATTTTAATTTTAATTTATTCACAATGTAAAACTTTTTATATTATTTTTATTTTTTAATTACGTATTGTGATATTATTAAAAAAGATTAATTTTTTAAATAGTTATTATTATAGTTAAATAATTTTAATAATATGTTAATATATATTTAAACGATAATATAAATTAATTTTATATACAGATATTAAATTAAATTCTTATTAGTGGTTTAAATCTTATCATTTTAAAAGATTTTTCTCTTTCTTTATACTTCAAGTTTGAACTGTTATGAGATGTGTTGGACAAAACTTATGGTGTGCAGTGGAAACAATTGAATTGAATATTCGATTGAATCATACAATGAACTGAATATTAAATGCATTGGTCCTACTAGGGTGTCCCGATTGTCGGTCATCAGAAAAATACAGTGGCATCTAACCCATTGAATATGAGCCATATAAATTAATTACATGTTAGCACGCACCATAGAATCCCCACATGTTGAATATCCAAAACACACAATAGAAAGGTAAAAATGACATGCTTCTAAACGGTTAGGAGTCTTTCTAAGTCTTTTCTTCATTATCCTTTGCACAAAGACTGAAAAAAAATATTATTTTAAAGTAATGCTACCTATCTAACTTCCCTAAAAAAAAAAAAATCTATAATTAATTGTCCACAAGGTAAAAGTGGTTTTAGTTTAAAAAAGTGGTTTTAGTTTTTTTTTTTTGCAGTACATTGAAAAAATGGTGTATTTCATATACTACTTGCAACATTTGTTATATTAAACAAATTATAACCTTTTTTATATTTTAGTATAAATTCTTGTAACTGTTTTTAAAAGTAGTTAATTTTTATTGGCAAATTTTTTTAACTTATGTATATGAAAGTTGTACGAGAAACACAAAAGTTACAAGTTTTTTTTTCCATAAAATTAAAAAAAATTATTACTTATTTATAATATTGTAAATGACTTATCAATACACTACTTTTCCAAGACTGTACCTGAATAAGCCCCCAACCTAAAAGCGTCTCCATTGCATTGGTATTAGATATTTGACACTACCTCAATTCAATGAGCTGTGCAAATAATTTACTGACCCGATATAGAGAATGTAGTATATGTTTGAGAAAAATTATTATTATTTTATTTTAAATTTATCATATTTATTTAAAGTGTGTAAAATTAATTATAAGTTAAGATTATTTTTTTATCAATTAAAAATAGCTTTTTATAAAAAAAATTATTTTCAGTTTTTGATTAAGTGAATTTAGCTTATTTTAAAAGTTTTGCTAGATAAATACTTTTTTTTTCTCTTAATTAAATAAAATTTTCAATTATTTTATAAATTTTTTAATAATTTAATACATAAAAATGATTCTTTTTATACAATCAAAAGAAAAGAACTTGTCTTAAAATCTATTATAAAGTAATATATCCAAGCATAAATTATTTTTTTTCATAATTAATTTTTTTAAAAATCGATTATACACATAATCAATTTTAAACATAATCTTTTTTTTCCACAGCTAATCCAAATACACATACTTTTGTGATACATTTGTTAAGGAAAATTATGGATAGGTATATGATAAAAAAAAACAAAAATTATGGATAGGTATTGTTTGGACTGTACTCTGTTTTGGAACTGTGTTTATTTATTTATTTATTTTAAAAAATACCTTATGAATAACCACTTTCCACAACATAATAACTGCAACAAAAAGTGTGATTATTATGCTGTAAAGTACAATTGTTTCGTTAAAAAAATTTATGCAAAATAAATTTTGACAAAGTAATCACCATCATAGAATAGTCATCCTCTTTGTTGTGATTATTTTGCTATGAAAAGTAGTCATTTTGAAAGAAAAAAACATTGCACGAGACTAAAATACAAATGTGTATTTGGCACGTATTAATAATTCCCCCCCACCCCAGGGGTTTTGTTTTATCTATTTACTCTTCTACTTAAACCTTTCATACTAAACTCTTTGCACTCATTTCCACCCCTAACAACAATTGTAAGTATGTTTGCTCTTCAACTTATTTTGCCAACGGAAATGTTAGTACTTGGCATAATTGGCACTGCTTATCAACACTTATCGTCTTTGGTACAATCCAAATATCCATGAACACCAATTTCGAACGTTCTTTTTTTTTTTTTTTTCCTGATTAAAAAAATGGCCACTTTCTTACGTTAGTTTAAGGTTGATTCTGCTCCTAAACATTTGAAAGGGCCTTATCCACTGATCCTCATGAGGATTGATCTATCTATATTGCCGTCATCTGCGCAAAAACTAGTGGCCAAGACCCTGAAAACAAACACGGAACTCCCACAGCTCGTAGCAAAAGGAGACGAAACAAGCTGATATTTGAGACCAGTGGTTTCTTTGCTGCCAACTCTGACTTCTCAACTTTCAAACTCATCTGTTTCTCACATTTGACCATCGCACTGTCTAGTGTGAGAATGCATATTATGCTATTTTGTTTCAATACAAATTAACATACGCCATGTGATACATGAATATTTATTTTCATTTGATTGTGTATTTTTACAATGATTCCATGCTCAAAAGATTAAAGAAAGGACGGGAAAAAAAAAACTTGCACCACAGGTAGCCAAAAATAAATTGTAGAATTGCTGAGTTGATTCATCCTATTGAATAAAGTACTAACGAGATTTTTATTATTAAAAATTGCCATTTTTCTGTAACATACCTAGTCAGAAGAATCCCTATGAAGAAACACAGTCCACTGTGGAGTTTATTATCGGCAGTACCTATAAAATTTCCATAGACCTGGAACTGACTTTTCAACCCTAGCCAGTGCAACCAAACATTGCATGTATGTGTTATGATTCGGTTGTCAGGTAATATCCATTGCCAGAAATTCTTAAGTAAACAGATGCTTACATTATCACTTCATTTAATAGTTAATATGTGTAAATACACATTTTAAAAATAGATGTATTTATAACATAGTCCACATAATCCAATACATGTCAACAATTAAATTGAGTGTTTATGTAAACGTGTAAGAATTTTCCTATGTATTGCTACATTAGCGAGCTTTAAGTTATATGCATTAATCAGAAGGTTTTTTTTTTGGGTAGATGGAGAGACAGAGAGAGAGGTGTTTTAATTACATGATCACATTATCTCGTCAATAAATTACATTTTACAAGTGACTCAATGAATAGCATCTCAAAAATTGGTGTCTGCCGTAAACACAAGTTCACACATGGTACACTAAAATACAACTGAGAGACATGCCCCCATCCCTCAAGTATGTTGCAGACCATCAACCAATGTTATCACTGAGCGTCAGGCGTTGTTCAATATCAGTCAAACCATTATAAAGTTCATTATCTTGTTCTTCATTTTTCAACTCTGCTGACCATAGAGTTCAATTGTTTCTCTAACTGCAAAACAAACAGAAGGTGAGATACCCTAAATGATGCTTTACAGAATTCCAAATGATGAACGAGCAAGAAACCTATTCTTACTCAGTTGAAATAATATGAAGAATCCTACTGCTAGTACAGTAAGTTTAATAATAATGATGACAGGGAAATTGGCAGACAAAGAAAATTCTCACTAAACGGCATGCAGCTTTAGTAGTCATGAGAAACTATTTTCTCAATTTATGGACTGTACTAATGTTAGAAAATAGAAACACTTTCACCTAATGATATTATATTTGAGAAGGAATTCAGTGTAAACGAACATTTTATAGACAATATTTTCCTCTCTCCTCCCATTTACAACTCGAGGTACTTGAGCACAGGCTACACAGATATTACGTGTCAGAATGTGATATTACAAAGTAAGGGAGACATGCATATTGCTTGCTAAATTGATATCAGAAAGCTTGCATATAGTGAACCACAAATGTAGTGCATTACTATATTTGATAAGAGATGCAGCAAGACTGAAACAATCTTATGAGATCAATTAGCAAATGACAAGTTGACAACAATAAGCACTTCATTTTGGTCTTAATGGAAATGTTCTACTCTGGGGGTCAATCAATGCTGACATTATTGCACTATCTTCCGGATAATGTCCACATAAACTCAGACCTGCCCTTGTTCTAAGTGAGTGAATATAATTAGTGTAGACAACGTGGTAAATCTAGACTCTGCCCCTTGTAAGAAATGAGTTAATGAATTTGAAATGAATCTATTTAAAGAAGTAAGAAAAAGAAAGAGGCACACATCATATTATGTTTAAGGGGAAAAAACTATTCAAAAAAACATCTACGTTTGTCTGTGACTGAAGCAAAAGCACAATAACATGAAAACCATCCAAAGCATCCCAGCTCGAACAAAAAAGAGCAAGTATGACAGACCAAGATTAACATACCTGAGCATTTTTCATCTTTTGTCTTTGCAATTCCTCAACAAGGCTTCCAATGCTGACATAAGAGTTGAAAATAAGATGTGTGTGGAATTTAAACTTACCGATCAAGAATCAGAAATTTAGTTACATCCATATACCTCTGTTGGAGTTGAATCACCTGCAAATGCAGCTCTCTCTCCCTAATTGTCGCAGGTGCTACCTACAAGTTGCACAAATAAGAGGCCATTTAACAAAACAGCAAGCAAACTCCTGTAACGAGTAATTAAAATATCTCTTAATCCCCCTCCTCCTACCCAACAAAAAAAAGAAGACTAAATGACTGTTTTTATCCTTAAGCTTCGACTTAATTTTAATTTCATTCCCCAACTTGTGCCAACTTTTGTTCCAAAATATCAAATTCCTTCAATATTTTCCTATCCCCTATAGCTTTGTGCCACAGCTGCAAAATTTTTACTGCTGGGCATGTAAAGTTTAAATAAACAGGTATTAAAAACATAGGACAGGCAGAATTACCATCAATCATACTAACATTTTATAGGAAGGAAACATTGACACATACTGGAGGGTTATAGTACAAATACAGTTAAAAATAATAGAGTAAATTATAATTAAAAATAATTCCAAGGCATGTTCATACTAAGCCATTAGACATCATTATGATAATTGTACCAAGCATGAGCAGCTACAATAGAAGTCTTGTATTTGTAGAAAAATGTACCCCACCCCCAAAAGGCCTTCTTGTTTTGAAAGGCTGTTAGCCATCATCGAGTAGTGTGTAGGAGATCCTAGGGTCAGACCTCCATGCTGACATTGTATCCCAAAAAAAAAGAAAGAAAAAAGGAATTCACACTCTCGCTCGTAAGGAGCAGAGTCAAATAAGTGTACTTGGCTAGATTCCCTCTGTAATCTTGGTTGTAAATTACAAAACCAAAAGTTTGGCTCAACAGAATAATCACTTTAGTACACATAGGGAAAGAAAAGTGGGCATTGACTTAGGGATGGATGGAGTATTGAAGAGGCAGTCCCAGAACAAATACATTTCGTTCTCAAGGAAGAAAGTCAACAGAATTTCTTTTTCCTTTTTTTTTTTGGTTACAAAGGAGGTCTGTGACCTAGGGTGGGGAGAGGGATGGTAGGCTTAAGCGAGGCAAAGCGACCTCGCTGGAATTCAATCCCAGGATCAAGCAGTCCCTGAAGGGACTCGGTGCCACTTGAGCTAAGGCTCTTGAGCAAATCAACAGAATTTCTATTTTAAAGAAGTTGCATCCAAACTCAAGCACAATCACTAGATGCAGGATGTGCTCACATGCTTGTTATAATCATGTCACAACATTAACCAACAATAACATTTCTACATCCATAGTAATGATATAAGACATTTACAAATTACAACAATGAATGCATCTCATCATTGAAGACACAGTATAATTAGAGAAACTTCTTTTGTAGCAGAATACATAATGTTAGAGGTATTCTAAGCTACAAAGCATAAGGACAGTAATTTACCTGCAAAAGATCAACTACCCCTGTCTCTGCTGATTCTGTATTCTTGCCTGTCACAAGTGAAGACAATCAAATTAAACAAATCAGACTTGCCAGTTTTAAGGGGCAATATGCATACAAAGAAAAGAAGAGAGGCATTACCACAAGATTGGTCCGCATACTTTATTAATTTAATAATTTCTTCCTGCCAAAATTTGTTGGAAAATAAAAATTATGCCTTAGACTTGTTATTTCAGTAAGAAAAGACTAACGAATACAACAGAAACATACCCTCTGCAAACCGTTCTGTTGCAAGATGCACTGCAGCGATGGAAGAATAGCTGCAGCCATAAAGTTCTGATTTGGTGGACAGGTAGGACCTCCACAAACTGGGCCAGAAGTGCAGTTTGAAGGACCCTGAATGAGTAAAAGAAATGGCAATGGTTACAAAGCCATTGCCTAAAACATAAATCACCTAAGTTCCATCCTCAATATTAAGGAAGTCAAGCATTAAAGAACACATAAATCCAACCATAGCTTTTTATATCGTCCCAAGGTAACAAAGAGGAAGGGGCACAAATTTTAATAAATAGTATAGTCAACATATAATGAGACTGACAAGAGCTAACCAGAAATTAATAGAGGAGGGGAACTTGGAAGATAAAGAGGAGGAGGAAATTAAGGGATTGGTTATTGATGATAATCTCTATGATGATGCAGCACTTAACTTTTTTTTTGTTGATAAAAATGCTGCACTTAACTTTAGTAAGGAAGAGGATACCCTCTTTTAGATCTCTTTGCAGCTAGGATAGGCGATGCTTAGATTCCTATACTCTTTCAATATTTGACATATTTATGATTTTAGTGTTGAATGTTACGTTTCATGGATAATTAATTCAATTAGACTTTGGATGATTATTGAGTTTCCATGAAATATATTTTAAATGTGAGTTTAATTTTTCATATATATATATATATATATATAATCTTTTGTTTGTATATTGTTGTCATTTTGAATGGTATTAAATATATCAATTTTTCATAAAATTTGCTATTTTTTCAAAATAGTCTATGGTAAGCACTAATCGCTATAGCAATATGAGCCACCTATGGCTACAAGAGCGCCATTCCCTATTCACAACTATGATAGGAACTGCAAACCAAGTATATGAGATAATATGGACGTACAGGATACTTTAGGCCCGAATAATGAATATTAACTCAGAAATCTAAATGCTATCATAAGCACAAGTACCTCAATTCAGTTTGTCTAATATGCCATAAAAAATTGAATATCAGGCGCTGAGTTGTCTTCACATATGATATCAGAGTATTCAATTGCTTCATTCTAAAAAAAAAGTAAAAATGATCTGCCATGTAATACACACCATCGGACTGGGATCTGCTGATGTGACCTTAAACCGCCCCTTATGCTGGACAATTGCTCCTTCTGATACGTCATCAACTGCATACAGAAAAAAGCATTAAAAAATATGTAAAACATTTCCCAATGTGTTTATTTTCAGATAAAACAAGTAAAAATCTATCTAGATACAAGAAAAAGAATATGATAAAGATTATCAGAATACCAATCACATTAACAAGAAAAATAGGCATACCCAATGGAAAGTTGTTGGTGTCTCTCTTCTGCCGATATAACAATGGACCACTATGATTCCGCTCAGAATAATACTTTGTTTGTAGATAATCCCTTTTAAGATACACAAATTATATCAGAATAGTACACTAATATTGCAAGTCAAATATGCAGCAGTAGTAAAGCAACGAGCATATCTACTAGATAAAGAAATTA
This sequence comes from Styphnolobium japonicum, assembly GCA_023212625.1. Lineage (NCBI taxonomy): Eukaryota > Viridiplantae > Streptophyta > Magnoliopsida > Fabales > Fabaceae > Styphnolobium > Styphnolobium japonicum. The sequence goes on along the minus strand of JALBWW010000005.1, from coordinate 29,697,608 downwards.
TCCCAATTCTCACAGATCAGAATACAATCAAGCATTCAACAGAGACCAAAATTTCATAAATTCTCAATAATCATGTTTCATTTTATAATATGAGGCTACCAATGAATTGTAATTAGCTAATCATAATTCTCAGAAATATAAGAGAGATAAAGACAGGCAGAACAAAAAAATGTGTCACAGACACTGCACCGCATGCATAGTTACAAATGACACACATTTTCTTCAGCCAGCTTAAATCATTCAAACAAATAATTCATTTCCAGGAAAGTATCTGTGTAGAAGTTCTAGCAATAAGGCCAGAAAATAGGAAGGAAAAATGAAACTATAAAAAATTTCTGTGAAAAAGAAAAAATTACCTGTCCTTATCAGGCAGCAAAGAACCACTCGAAAACTTTTTATGCTCAGTTATAGCATTTTGTGGCAATGAACAACTTGGCCCGGAACTTTCATTGTCAATTCTTCCATAATCCTGATCCAAATCTCTTGGACTAGTACTATTGACATCGTCCTCACAGACATCGAAACAACCTCTGCATAAATCACATATCAAAAAGATAAAATGATCTCTAATGGAAACTAGACAAGAAATTTAAACTACTCGCCCAAAAAAAACTTTTCAATTGACAATTCAAACACATACATTCCATTTGCCACATCCAAAATTCCTTTTTAATTCTTTATCATGCAATAAAATAAAGTATAGCCTATTATATTTCTATAGATGAATGAAGATATGGATCTGAAAGAATATTACATAAATTATAAAAGATATTTTCTATATAGATCATAAAAGAGAAAAAAAAAAGAATTGACACAATATATATATATATACTAAGATTTAATGAAGAATTGATATGAGAGAAACAAAGGACTCAGTTTGTATTTTCTTAGTACTTCACTATAATAACTAAATAAAAGAATACCCAATTTTTACAAGTTACAATCAACACTGTGTCAGCTTGAAACATAAGCTTCCACATAACAGGAAATATAAATGATATCATAACCAAAACACAATACCTACCACTAGAAAAGATAGAAATAAAGAAGTAGAGAATAAAAAATATAGGAAATAGGCATACTTAAGTGCCTGAAGAGGTTTAATAGGAAATGAAGCAAGTGAATTCTCCAAATCCTGAAGATTGTTGAATCCATCCTGAAATAAGATGTAAATGCTATAAATCAAGGCATAGCCGGCATACTTAAAAAGGTTTAGAGTTCAAAGATAATAAATTAAAGTGAAGACTCCAAGAAAGTAATAGATCATTTTAGGATAATAACAGTACCTCCTTGTTCAGTGCGGGTGTAGCATCTGAATGATTAGCTGCTACGGCAGATAATCCCTCTGCCAGAACCCTGAAGTCATCAGATCTATCCTTTTGCTTCTTATCCATATCTGGCTCTTCTGCATTTGGCATGCCATCATCTTGCATCTGTAGGCAACACAAAGATGTTAACAAGGAGAAACATAATAACGCCCAGTAATGCCTAACTTTTCCACCTAATTAAAAGTAAATAAATAAGACAAAGTAGGAAGGTGAAAATACTTACAAGAGCAGCTTGACTTTTTAAATCCTCCAGGTTAAAATTCCAGGCACTAATTCCTCGAATATATTCTTTCTGTAAGTGAAATAGTTTACAATCAAATATAATATATTCTTAAATCCTCGAGGTTAAATTACAATACAATGATCAATGTGCACAAAATATACATTTAAAATATAGCTAATCAAAAGCCTGAATGGCTATACAAGTTCACTTCAGCGGAAAAAAGTACTCACTTTATAGAAGGTAACACATCACTCAACCTACACAGACATTCCTAAGCTAATCAATCTCTGATAGTAAACAAACGTTTTAAATGAATTATGTTAACAATTTTCTTCCATTCTAAATGAATTCTGCAAATAGTTCCTCCTTCCATATAATCTCTTCTATGCTGATAATTTATAAAAATCATATCAATTTATGAAGTCTCTCGTTCTTAAACAGGAGCCAAACAAAAGGAAATTAAGTTTGACAAACATTTAGGTGTATATGTCCTATATTATAGATTCATTAGAACATTTATTTCTATAAATATTTCTTTATTGCATAAACATACTTTCTTCTCTTTGCTGAGTTCATCACTCAGCAAAATAATAATAATAATAATAATAATAGAAGTATATCAATATAATTTGGTAAGACTTGGGTTGGTGTCTTTGTTCACTTCAAGATACAAACCTTACTCTAAAAAATAGGAAGTTATGACTAGTAGGTAGCTTTTTCTTAGTAAAAAGTGGATACCATTCATAGAACTCTACTCTCTTACTAACAATAAATTGAAAAGTGGGTGGACTGACATGCAAAATAGCACATGTCAAGATGCTAGCAATAATGATAACGAGAAAGACTTCATCACTCAATACAATACCAAAAGAAAAGTATGTTATAACAGATCAATCATGATAAAATCTCATGTAATCTCACTACATTTATGCTGGTTCATTTTTATCATTTTTTTTAATATAGAAATAACATAAACCAAAAAAATAAATTCAATATGAAAAGAAAAAAAGTCTTCAATAAGATAAATCTGCCAATGCAAAACAATGAAATGAGTAAAGGAAGCAAACACATAGCATAACAAATACTGTTAGTGTATAGAAAATGTTTTACGCTACCAGCACAAATATCTTATGTAGGACTAAAATCATTAAAAACAAAGCACGTAAATTGAAGGCATCGTATTGATCAAAACTCAAAATTCTAGATATAAAAATTAGGCTTGGATAGTTTTTTTTTTTCCTGGGAAACTAAAAGTATGAATACATCCAAAATATTCACATTATGAGTTCTATATAGATTTTAAAATTATCAAAAGCAAATAGCTGTGTAAAACTTGTGACGGTGTAAACATTCCTCCACATTGATCATATATTAAATATTAACTCTAAAAGAACAACATGGAGGTAACAAGCTCGACTCAAATTACAAAAATTGTGAACATAATCAACACATGCAGATTCTTTTAATCAGTCCAACCATCTGGACCAGGACAAACAAACAACTTAAATACAAGACAAAAAGGATGGCCCTTTGAAGAAACATTGCATATCTGTTGTTCAAATTAATGTAAAGAACAACTTTTGGCAAAACGACATGTACTTAATCTTGACATGACGAGAGGCTGCACTCATAAAAATCAAACCACCTTACATCCAAGACCATGACAGAAGCAAGCATTTACTACACAGAATTTAAAACGAACCAACCTGAGATAATTGCTCCTTATCCTCGTAAAGAGCCTTGTTCTGAACCAATAAATCTGCCTCTTTTGCCTGGAACACGAAAGCAGGTCAGAGGAATGATATCAAAAGCCAAGCAATTTTTACATGGAACAGAAGAACATGGAAATAAACAGCAAACCTTGAGTGTCCTAAAACGATCTCCTAATGGAGCAAGGCCATCTAGAATGGTGCGAGCTAGATATCCGTTGGCACGTGCTTGTTTGAAGAAGTGGTGCTTTAAAAGCTTTTCTGAACTTGGACGTTTCTTCGGGTCTTTCACTAAGCAGGTGGCAACCAACTCTTTGAAAGACTGGGAAGGGAGGAGGAGCAATTTATATATAAACAACCTTTATAAGTGACAGATGCTACAAAGTTGAGTGAACACCACAAACCTTTGAAAATCTCTTGTCTCTTTCATAATCAAGACCTGGAGGGGCATTTTGCAAAGTCATAAGCAAGACCTGCATCCAGAAAAATAAGGGAAAATTTTAACTCTGAGGTCACAGAAACAAGCAGAGAAGTGCTACCAGGAGGCACACACAAGTAAATTACTTTCATCGGTGGATACTTGGAAAATGGGGCATGACCATGGGCAAGTTCGAGTGCTGTTATACCAAATGACCATATATCTGCTCTGTTTACAGAGAAAATAAAAATATAAAAACCCAGCAAAGACTAAGATATCAGGGAGCAAGATTAATAAAAATGTAAAAAATTAGGCCTAGGAGGGAGGGGAAGAATAAAAGACACTCACTTAAAATCATATCCATGTATTGGCTGCATAACTTCAGGAGCCATCCTGTGGAAAATAAACACAATTCATAGCTTCAATAGACATATGATGGTAGCTAGATTTCATATGAAAAACTACAATAAAGGAGGCTCAATAGAAAGTAAATGGTACCAGCAAGGTGTTCCCACAAAAGTATTTCTCGAACGTTGCCTATCTCCAGTATCAAACATACACGCTGACACTCCAAAGTCAGCTACTTTGACTGCACCATTAGAATCAAGCAAAATATTCCCAGCCTGCATATTTAAGAATGTTTAAAAGAGGAGAAAAAGAAAAGACCAGAAATCCAAACATGTGGAGGAAATAGAGAGAAAATTCACACATAGAAAAGAAATTAATTCCAGGGTTCAGATACAGCTTCACAAGCATAGAACTCCACTAAAGCAGAAAACTGAGTTCTTTCAAAAACTCAGTTTCAATATGTTAGAATATCTCAGAATATCTTTAAAATATCTTAGCATATCTTTATAAGATCTTTTAAAGATATGCTAAGATATTCTAAAGATATTCTGAGATATCTAACACAAAAGTTAGCTCATGGAGTGAGGGTTGCCCCCACTTATAAACACTATTCAGGCCATATCACTATCCAATGTGGGACTCTCAACACACCCCCTCACTCCCAGGACTAGACATTTAGAGCGGGAAGTTTGCAAGACTAGACATCTGCGGGTGGCCCAACGGATCTTGGATAGGCTCTGATACCATCTTAGAATTTGAGTTTGAGCCTAACTCAACCCCAAAAGCTAGCTCATGGAGTGAGGGTTGCCCCCCATTTATAAACATTATTCAAGCCATATCACTATCCAATGTGGGACTCTCAACACATCCCCCTCACGCCCAGGACTAGACATTTGGAGCGTGAAGTTTGCAAAACTGGACATCTGCGGGTGGCCCAACGGATCTCAGATAGGCTCTGATACCATGTTGAAATTATATGGTTTTAGGTAGGGAAGGAGTAAAAAAGAGAAGAAATACTAATGAATAATATGATATTAGATTGATTTGATGTGTTGTAAAATACAAAGCACTAACCCCTATTTATACTAATAATTAGGTCAAGTACTAGTGTAGTACTACTAGTACAAGCCCAAGCCCACTAAGAAGGTTGTCAAACTCGCGAGTTTACCTAAACTCGTGGAGCGTAAACTCGACTCGTAAACCCGTAAGAGTTTAATAATATTAAAAAATAATATCATAGTACCAAAACATAATAAAATAACATATCCATAATCAACATTCAACATTCTTACTCAATAATAAAGCAAACAAAAGTAACAAAGTATGATAGTAAAAATTAAAACCATACATAAATGAGCAAATCATAAGGGGCACCAACATTTCAGACATGCTGGAATGACATAAAAAAACAGAATTATTCACCAACAAGCTTAGGTAACAGAGATGCACCCACACACCCACAACAAAGACGCACCCACGACAGAATGGAGCTTGCAACATGCACCCACGTCCCACAATAGAGTCGCACAAAACGCACAAGTTCAAAATAGAGACACACAACACGCACCCACAACCATGACCAACAGAGATGCACAACAAAATGGTGGGACTTGCACAACATACACCCACCCACAAAGCTAAGAGACGCAACTAACCAAGACGCGCGCGGAGCAAATGGACAGTGAGAGGAGTAATGGATGGCAAGGCTAGGATGGGGCAGAGCAGAGCAGATGGTGAGAATTGAGGACGCGATGGAGCATCTTCTACTTGACTGAAAGCTTGGAATGGTGAGTTTTGAAAATTGAAACAAAACGCCACTATTTTGGCCTTTTTTGGCTCAAATCAGCTCAATGGTCCAAACTCAATGAACTCGGTCCTGAACTCGCAAGTTCACCCGAGTTTACCCGAGTTCACCCGAGCCTACCAAGGTCCGAGTTGGGAGGCGAGTTGGCTCGAGTTGGTGCCTAACTCGTAAACTCGGACGAGTTCACGAGTTAACTCGCGATTTTAACAACCATGACTAAGACAATAAGACTCCTAACCCTAATTAAAAAAGGAAACAAATCAGGAAACATAATGAAATTAGGAAATAACTCCTAAGATTGCTTCCTCAATTAGAGGACTAATTGATTCCACAATATATTTTAAAGATCTTCTAAAGATATGCTAAGATATTCTGAAGATATTCTGAGATATTCTAACACAATCACACAATTCTAGTTAGTTATGATTAAGAACTCTAACTCTGTTAGATTCTCAATATTCAATATCAAAAGGCTGCATATTTTTTAAACAAAGAAGAGGACAGATATTAGTCAAGATGCAGCACAATACCTTAACATCTCTATGTATGTGACCATGGGCATGAAGATAGACAAGAGCTTTGAGAACCTCACGCAATAAAGTAGCAATAACAGGCTCGTCAAAACCCTCAGGATAGGTAGATTTCATTATATGAAGGCAAGACCCGCCAGCCATGTATGGCATCACAACCCAAAGATTGTGTCCAGTAGTGAAAGAGCAATGTGCCTGTAAAAGATTTGGATGATCAATCAAGCTCATGGTTTGTACCTCTCTCCGAATGCCATCCTGTATAATTTGCATAGTTATCATTAAGAATGCATCCAATATGACAGCAATGGAATACACACACACTTGCACGGATGCACACACAATTTAGATAAAAAAATGAACTAATAATTGAAATTATCCTTGTATTAAAGCAAATGAAGTCAACTATGCAAACACATTTTAATTCAATAGACTAAAGAGTGAACAGACAGAAATACATAATCTAGCACCAAACAGTGTAATAATGACTGGAATCATCCTTCTTATATTTTCACAAGCCATTGAATCCAAGCATGTAGCAACACAATTTAAGTGAAAAGAATACTACAGAAAAATATGAAAACAATATAGTGATGCTACATACATGTTTAGATTTCTATTTTAAAAAATAGCATAAGCTCCCCAAAAATATAGAAACCAATCAAACAGGGCAATGGGATTCTAAGGATCCTTGCAGATAAAGAGCCTCATTCCATGGCAGCTTAGTGACCTACAACCAGAGGGCCCTTTATTACAAGCAGAATACTTTTCACACCCTTAGCAAATCAGAAATGTTCAATTATTTGATAAATAGTAACCAAATATGCGATAAAAATTATCAAACACCGAGTAAACTGAAAACAATAAACATTGCATATTGTATTTGAGATTACCTACATACCAAATCATTATTGCACTTCTCTAGATCGAGAACCTTGATGGCAACTATCTCATTGAGTGGAATACAGAGAGCCCTGTATACCGAGGCACTAACGCCTTCACCAACTTCTTCATATAACTTGTAATCTTTTGCATCGAGAGGAAATCTTTTTTCCGATACATGCTCCATTTTTCTTCTTATATCATAACATCCACTCCCTCTTTACAACTAAATGTACCACTGAACAAAAATAGATCACATACTGAAGAGGTGAGCATCAAATCAATGTGATAATTCTTCCAGGTTGGTAGCATTTCCCCTTTCCTCAAAACAAACTAGAAAGTGCATCCAACACTTTATGAAGATGCTTTTTTTTTTTCCCAACCACAAATTTCCTTTCAACTCCAATGATAATGTAACTTACAAATGCTCTCATTCAATACTAATTAATAATACCAAATAACTTATCTCAAAACTCAAATATCAAGTATACTCATCTGCTAATAAGCCAGTATTGATGTAACAAATTGAGCAGGCACTATTACATGTTACACAACTAAAACAGCACGAGACAAGAACCAGAGGTATCAAATTAGCACAGCATGCACATAGGTAGGTGTAGAGGACATCATAGCAATCTCCAATATCTGCAGCAAAGGTGACAAAAGACAGACCCGCTACTCGAGAAAATAAAACAGTTGTCCCTACAAATTAAAAAATATTACAGAACAGAATTAGGAGAGAGAATCATAAATTAATGCAATTATAACAAAAGGAATGATACCAACAGTATATATATAAATACACACACACATGCACATATAGAAAATTAATGACGCTCACACACAAAGACAGTCAACTAGTCTATGTCCCTTACTTTTTGTTAAGGAGTATGAAGTTTTTAGGAAAGTCTTAAGCATTAAGAGAGTGGTTTCTTGCTGTACACTGTACACCCAATGCAGAGAGTATATGTGTCTTTGTGTAGTCGTAGTATTAGTATAAATAGAAGTTGGGGGTTAGCATATGTAACACAACTATTGAGAGCCTTTAGGAACGCATTGTTCCTTACTTTTCGGCTCAACCTTTCCATGCTTCCTATCATCTTGTTCCTATCTTTTTCAAAACTTCTAAATTAGGAGGCCTGTAACTAGATCCAACTTACCATGATGTTAACCAAAATCCACAATCTAAGTCTTTTTTTTTCCTTTGGTTACAAGGGAGGTCTAAGACCTAGTGTGGGGAGGGGGAAGGTAGGCTAAAGTGAGGCAAAGCTGACATAGTAGGATTCCAACCCAAGATCAAGTAGTGCCCAAAGGGGCTTGGTGCCACTTGAGCTAAGGCTCTTGGGTAATCTAACTCATTCTATGTCATTATTATAGTTTTTTAAAGAAAAAATCTCATTCTCCACTTAAATTTCAATAATAAATGAAAAACAAGATAATATTACCCAATTTTTGTTTAAAAATATACACCATCGAGGATCCATTCATATTTTAGACCTTGAAAACAACTTGTCAACACTACCAAAAAATAGACCTTCCATCCCTCGAACAAGCATCAAGAAAAATCCCCGCAAAAATTAGAAACTAACATCTAAATCTAATATTCCAAATCCTAGGAGGAAACAATAGTAAGGGTGTTTTTGATTTACCTATTTTCTGTTTTCATTTTAAGTAAAACAAAGTAATCAAATCAGAAAACGAGTTTGATAAGTTATTCACTAATCTCGTTTCCTGAAAACTGGATTCTAATTTCTTGAAAATTTAAAAATACCATAAAGCCTTTTCTGCATTTTAATGAAAACACAGGCATTTTTCAAATTTCCTTTATCTTTTTATCCGACACATATAATCCCAATGCTTCCAAGTCCCAACAACTCTGTGTCACTCTCTGTGTAACTCTTCTCTCTTTGCAAGTATTAGGGATGATGCCCCACCATGCTTCCCCCTTTATTCACTGTCTTCCCTTTTCTTAGGTATAATTGGGCCTTCCTTGCTGGGATGAAGAAGCAGATATTTAAACACGTAGAGCTTTTGCTGAGAAGATAAGACGGAGGGGAAAACCAAAGGAGCTCCAACTTTATGAAGAGATTCTCAACACAAAGTTCTGAGCTAGATCTATAATAGTGCAGAGAGAATTTTGAGAGAGAGGTCTTCTGTAATGAATTGACATTTGTGTTGCTATTGTATGTGCATGAGATAGTGAGAATCATGGTTGTTCTGCACGGTGAAACATGATTGTGACAATCAAGAATTGGAAATTTCATCATTTAAAATCCAAAAAAACATGTTATCTAAAATGGTAAAAAAATAAAAAGAAAATTATTTTCACAAAATTATAGAAATGGAAAGTTGAAAACATTTTCTAAACCAAATGCAATCTAACTTTTGGATCAGATATAATTTTTTCTTCTCTAATAATTGGATGCATAATCAGCTAATGGAAGGAAATTCCAAGCTAGTCATCCAAAGCTCCATCTAGTTCATTTAAGTGATCACATTCCTAGGTACTCATCAACGAACACCCTGACAAATTTGAAAGCGGGAAAGAAATTAATGAGGAAATTAGCGATAAAAACATGGGGAAGTTGAGATATATATATAGAAAAATTCCTGAAAAATAGAATATCATTTGTCCCCCAATAATTAGGGAGTGAGATTCCACGGATTTTAAAAACATAAGCTGAAATTTTGCCACTCACTATATAGTTATATGATAAAAAAAACCACAACAATTTCCTTGAAACTTGAGAGCGCCTAGCCTAGGCATTTTCCAATGATTGAGCAGGTAAAATAGATTATAAGATTCGTTTAAACTCCTACAGTCCTACAAGAAACAAAACTAAAATAACCTAGCTGTCCGTCCATCAGTCTTTGGCAACAGATAAATGTAATTTGTTTAATCAATCCTTTGTAAAGGCACTCTCACTAGAAATAAACCTCCAACCACACATCAGTTTCACTAGTTACTTAAACACATCTCCAATTGCCAAACCATAATATCATCAAGACTTCATTGGCAATTCCAACCAGTAATACAAGATTTATCATAATGCATTTCCTAATGGAATCTGTGCAATCCAAACAAAAGGTAGATATTTCTTGTACATCCTCTAGTGTGCTGCAACGGATTTCTAGCAGTAGCAGCGTATCAAAGACATAAGGTACAGACTTATTCTTCTCAATATAAACAGCATTTCAGCATATTTAGCAATCAAGCCTTGAAAAGAGAAGTCCTTTCGATCCCATAAACTAGGAGAGATTTGATGACAGATATAAGTATAATCTTCATCAATGCAAGCTATAAATAAACTTTTAGCTACGAAAAATCCAATTTCTTTCATCTTTTTTAATTAACTAAAAAAACTTGCTATTATCATTGCACTAACAATAAAACAGACTAAATTAAACCACAGAAAGATCTTTTTCTTTTTTCCATGCAATTTTTTTTTCTCTATCCTCTATCCACCATTCCACCTAAGGAAATGGCAGTGTCATGGATGACTGTTAGATGAAAATTGAATACAGAATCCAACGATGGAAAATGCATAAACCAAAAAATTGCGGGTACCTAAGAAACCTCCTATTATAAAATAAAATATAAAAAAAAAAAAACAAATTTCGCATCTTTTAAAAAAAATCTATCTTTATCAGCGCTGTTAATTCAGCATGGTAAACATTAAAAAAAAATATTAAAAAAATGGCAACCCAGAATTATTACCAACTTCAACAAACTAGAAATGGATATATGAATCTGATCAATAAAACCAATGAATTGATCGAGAAAGAACACTCCCATCATCAGCAGGCAAAAAGAAAAAAAGATTTATTTTTGAAATTTTGTGTGTGTTACTGATGGGGAAATGAATGGGGCAAGAGTGGAAATTGATAGATTGAGAGTAGAAAAGAGTGAATTGAATTGAAAGAGGAGGAGAATCGCAAATGAAGGAGAATATACGAACCTAGGGTTTCAGCAGCACTGGAGGAAGTGTTTACTTGAAGCACGACTGAATCTGACCGTGTCAGAGAGAGACTGAGCAAAAACGACGCCGATTCAGCTTTTCACTTGCTCATCAACGAAGACGATGCTGCTTATGGATTTTCAATCTCTCTCTCTCTCTCAGCTTGGGTTTCTGTTCCAATCTGTCCAAACAGAGCCTTAGGTGCTGGGATCGAACCGGTTTTTTCGGAGGAAAAATTTTAAAATTATTTTTTTAAAACATTTCTTTCTAGTTCTCTTTATTGTTCTGATCTCCTTTGCTTTGTGGCACAGAATAATAATTTTATTTTAATTTATGGGAAAAATAATTGAGAGAATATATATGAGAAAGAAAGATTATGGAAAATTGGAAAATGAGAGTGGGTCCCGCCAAGAGATTTCAGTTCAAGTAGGTGAATTACTGAATTTATCGGAGCTTTCTTGATTCTCGGCAATTTTTCGTATTTCTGTTTTTTTTTTTCTACCAACAAAAAAAGTTATTTTTTTTTTGCTTGACGTAACTTGATGAATAATCTTGGGTAAAGAAAACATGTCCATCGATGTCCTTGTCTTGTCTCGCCTACACTGCCTGTTTAGGCTTTTTATTGAACCATGAAAGTCCAAAATAAAGAAAACTAAACACATTTGCAATGTTCACTAGCCAAACTAAGTAGACCAAGTTACAATCCCTCAAGGCATGCATCTAGTGATGCTTTTCAACAAAATTTTCCACATCGAGGAAAATAGTTAAGAGTCAATTATATTTCTTCAAGCTCTTTGAATATTCATTAACAAGTGATCATATCATAAGCAGTAAGCCAAAGAAATGATTTCACTCTTTTGAGGACTTTTTCAATTCCAAATATTCCTTTATATATAAAGTCTTCACTTGGCTAGTAGCAAAGCTCCATAAATAAGATTATATAAGGCGAGTCCACTTAGAAAAATCCATCCTTGGTATTGGTAAGACCCCAAGCTGTTGTATCATCCCCAATCCATACTGGAAATTTTCATCTTTATAAAAATCAAACTTACTGAAAAAATTGGGCTAAAGAAATATGTGCGTGCTTGCGTGCGTCAATTACAATAAATTCAAATAGAATGTTTGAGTACTGCTAATAGAGATTAATATTTAATAGCAAATTAAGCTACTAGGAGTGAGCTAAGTAGTAACGTGTTTAAATAATTTGGAGGAAGTCATGTGTTTAAACTATGTGTCATCATTTTATATATATATATATATATATATTAAGAACAAATTGTTAGAAAGTATTTTTGTGAAGTTTTTCTATGTATGATAGAATTTATAAATAAAGAATATTAATATTGACAAGAGTAGTTTTGCTATTCCTAAATTTTCACCTGTATTTTATTTAATATCCACAAGAGTTATAATAATAATAATAAGGGAAAAGTCCAATTTATTTTATAAAATTATAAGTCATGTGCACTTCGGTCCCAATACTTTAAAAATGTACAAAATAATCTCTAATTTTTTTAAAAATTTACAAAATGATTCTTTCATCTAGCATCCGTCCAATTGTTAGCGAAAGACGCATGTGATACTCATGTGTCAGGTAAATGTGACTCCCCCAAAAATTCTCCACAACCACCATTTGAAACGCATCATTTCCTCAAAATATTATCTCTTTCTCCATCAAATATCAAGCGGGGTTTGAGAAGGAAGTAAGGTCATCTTCTTACTCCTTATCACCCTACCCTTTAGAAGACACTCATCTTCTTGCCAATACCAAGGCACCCCATCTCTCTTCAAACTTGAATACCTTTACCAACATCTTCATCTCCATAGTAGGTGTTGGCATCCTCAGCCTCCCCTACAGCTTTAAGAAAATGAGTTGATTCATGTTTTTTAATGTTGTTTTTCTCACTTATTACTGCACGATGTTTCTTGTCTTCATCTCATGAGAAAGGAGATAGCGAGTCATGATGATGATTTGGGAGGGATTTGGGGAAGGGAGAGAGGTCACATTAACCAAATATGTGAGTATCACATGCTTTTTTTTTAGTAATTGGACGTATGCGAGAAGAACATTTCACACATTTAAAAAAAATTAAGGATTGTTATGTATTTTTTTTAAAAATCAGGACTGAAGTACACATGACTTAAGAGAATAAATTAGACTTCTTCCTGTAATAATAATAATAATAATAATAATAATGTAGGATGTAATGTCATCATGTGAATATTTTCCAATGGTACACACAATTTGATCATAAACTTTAACAATATATACTTTATTTACATTTGCGGTATGAAAATTTCAACTTATAATTTTCTGCAATTAATTATTCAAAGCTTTCATCACTAACTCACTCCAGTGGTTTTATATACTTTTATATATAATAAAACAAAACTTGTAAGCAGTAGTTGTCGGTATAATGACAAGTGGCCTCATACAAAATATTATATTTGCTTAATATTTGGCGTTTTGTAGAAGGAAAAAACAAGAGTTGAAATCATATATTTAATCTTTTCGAGAGCCAAAGGTAATGTATGATCCGATTGTTACCATTTATCAACTAAAATAAGGAACACACCGGATGCTATCCATTATTTGGCAATGGCAATGGCAATGGCCTCTACTACAATGCTTACAAGATAATCCATCAACCTTATTTAACACTAATTATAGTATTTACACCAAACCCACCAACAGCCGCAATGCCATATGAAATAATGCTATTGGGTCCATAGAGACTATAATCTATATCATAGCATATCGTTGACAACTATAGAGCATATGACCCATTTATAAGTCGACATGTATCTAAAAAACAATTTATAAGTGGACATCACACACACACACATATATATATATATATATAATATAGGGGAGGGATCAACTTACACCGATGTAAGACTTGATCACTCTTACACCACTCAATAATTTTTTATTAAATAATTTTTTTACAAAATCCACCGTTAGATTGAAAGTTTTTATCATATAGATCATTTGTGTCAAGTTTTGAAAAAATTAAATATCAATAAGAATATAATCAAATTGTTTATATTTTCATATATTTCAATAGTTTATATTTACGTTAATTTTGATGTATATCAATGAGTCACAAAACAATTTCGGATTAATGTAAAAGTTTATAGGTATGATCTACATGATAGAAACTTTCAATCTAACGGTGGATTTTGTAAGAAAGTTATTCAATAAAAAGTTATTGAGTGGTGTAAGAGTGATCAAGTCTTACACCGGTGTAAGTTGATCCCTCCCCATATATATATATATATATATATATATAAAGAGTGGACTAGCAAAAACTGGACTGTGGTCTTCAATCATACCTACAGGGAAGGAAATACTTGTGCTGATGGGCTAGCCAACAAGGGCCTAGATCAGGATGTCGATTTTGCTACTCAGGACATACTTCCTTCGGATCTGACCCTCCTGCTCCAAGCTGATTTATCAGGGGCTTCTATACCCCGCTCTATCCCCTCTTTGTTGTAGTTGTCTTTGCTGTTTTGGGCTTAGGCCCCATTTTGTAACCAAACAAAAAAAAGAGAGAGGGAGAGAGAGAATATCTATAAAAAGTAAGGTGCTATATTTTTATAAATAATCCTATTCACCTAATTTTTAAAATAATTTATAAGTTAACAAAAAAATATATTAAATAATACTAATTGTATAATTATAAATATATAAATGACATAACTTTTATTTTTACAAAAGAGATCCAAAGACCTAATGTGAGAAGAGGAAGCGGTGAAGAACCAAAATGAAAAAAAAAAAAATACAAGTGAAGTAAAAATCAAGGAAATTTTTTAAAAATTTATTTTTGTGACATTTAGTTTACTATTTATTTAAATAAAAAAAATTAAATTAACAAAAAATAAATTTCTCACTATATTTTCTTCTCTCGAACCAAACATAAGAGTCTGCTGTTCATTGCTCTTGCTATCATGTTGTCTCAA
Organism: Styphnolobium japonicum; assembly: GCA_023212625.1. Taxonomy (NCBI): domain Eukaryota; kingdom Viridiplantae; phylum Streptophyta; class Magnoliopsida; order Fabales; family Fabaceae; genus Styphnolobium; species Styphnolobium japonicum. The sequence continues at coordinate 29,682,447 of JALBWW010000005.1, read as the reverse complement.
GTTGCCATTGTTTTCCTTTGGGCTTTTGTCTTTGCACTCTAAGACCCAAAAGAAAAAAAGAATCTGAACTATTCAAGTTGGGCCAATCTAAGGCAAGGTTCTGTTTTATTGACAAACGTGCATAGGTCTAGTTTGTCAAATTTCAGTAACTTATACCGTACTTAAAGTTGACCAATATATATATATTGGAAAAAAGTTTAAGGAATGTGGGTTCTTCATAGTTCATAGAGCATGTCAAGCCTTAATAAAAGTCTGAGCAACTAATAAAAGATTATCAAAGTTGACCAATATATATTTATATATTAATGATATTTTTTGTAAAAAACTTTTTTAAATGATAGATGTACAATTATTAATAAAAAGGTAATTAATGTCCCGAAAAAAATTTAGTGTGAAAAGTTAATATATTAAGAGTTTAAATTTAATACAATGCCAATGTAAAATTTTACACTACCATCCAATGATATGTTGACACATCATTAAAAGTATTTGACTTGTATAATAATTGTGATAATAATTTTTTTTAATGATTTAACAACACATAATTAAATGATAATGTAAATAAATTTTATATTAATAATAAATTAAAATTAAATCCATATATTAAATTTATGATCTTATATAAATACTAGCATAAATTTAAGAGTAAAATACATAGGACAATTTTACCTAACCTGGATATAACTCTTTATGTATTATTAATTGTAACAATTAACCTTTTGTATTTTATTAATATATGATTAGATGATAGTGTAAATAAATTTTACACTAACAGTAAATTAAAATTAAATCAATATATTAAATTTATGATCTTATATAAATACTAGCATAAATTTAAGAGTAAAATACATAGAACCTCTATCAATTTTACCTAACCTGGATATAACTCTTATGCATTATTAATTGTAACAATTAACCTTATGTGTTTTATTGATTATGCGATTAACCAAGTCTATCTATTAAATCTTTAACAAAATTAGCATATGAAGCTCAATAGTACCTTGAGTTGAGTAACAAAATCATGGTATATCCCGAAAGCACTATCCTATACAGATAGGTAATTAAGGAAACACTACATAAATATACAATCAATAATTTACCAAAAATAAAATATACAATCAACAGTCACAAGGTGCTAAGCCATTCTAGCTTCGAGTATTTCTCGTCGAAATAAATGTATTTATAATATGGTTTACATAACGTTAAATATATATATATATATATATATATATATATTAAATAGGGTTTCTATCATTCATTAACATATCAGCTAAAAAAACTTTTATGCATTTACTCAAAAGTAATTTAAGTAGGAATAAAGGTGCTTATTATTTATGTACCAAAAAATAAAAAATAAAAGCGTTTTCTATAAATAAAATCGCAAAATTTACGTTTTTTTTTGTTTTATAAATAATGCACATACTTGCAGCAAACAATCGTGTTGGTTGAAAATGTTGTCATTCTGTTAGAAGTTGGAACTGTTAGAAAAAGCCACTCCCCAAGAAATTTCCACCAAGGACCCAATAGAGTTAGAGTCCAAAGAAGTGGAGTGCAGTATAAGTTAGGATGATGCATTTTGTCAAAATCAACAAAGAGGTGAATAGTAGTCTCAATATGATAGCTGCGTAAGGGGGGGGCTCGGTCATGTATGTCATAGTCTCCACTTGAACATATTAAGCTTTATTGAAATTGGGAGAAAGAAACTCTAGTGTAATTTGAAAAAAATATATTTTATTTTGATTTGTAAATTAAATTAGTTTAACTAATAATTTATATATAATTAATTAATAATTTATTTTTATTTTAATATTTAATATGTAATTAATTATTAATTAAATTACTTTAATATTTTATTAATTTAATCCACAATAAAAAAATTTTACAAGCCACACTAAATTATCTTTCTCCTATTAAAATTTTCAAACCCCACAACCCAACTAGATAGCCATATATAGCTGTCTTATCAAACATCAATAATGCATGAGTAATGAAACAATTACTTAAAATAAAATTTATTAAATAAAAAATAAAAATATTTAATATTTTAAAATTTTAAAAATTATTTAAAATTTTTTCTTTAAATAATTAAAAGAATTATTAAAAAAAATATTAAAAAAAGAGGATATATAACTATTCATATTGTATTACTAGTTACTACCATGGAGCAAATCAAAGACCATTCATTCCATATCCAACATTAACATGATAATTTGGAGAGTTTGGTACGTATTATGCAATCTTTGGTGTTATAAGGTTTTAGAAAGGAAATAATTTGCATCTTCCTCCACAAAACCAGTCTAACTAACCACTTCACTTTGCCATTCCATAGTTGTTGGTCAATCAACTGTGGGGAATTCTGATCTACATTTTGAGCATGGGCTAGGTAAGGATAGTGTGATGGAACTCAAGGATCAGAGAGGTGAAAACATTAGAACCACCCAATCTTCCATCTGAGGCCACGATCAATGACTCTTCTCTCTTGTTAAATGCTAGCTATTCCATTCCCAACTTGGGATGTTTCCAGCACTTGCACTCATGAAAGAAGAGATAGCTAGGGAAATACTTTCCCTTGAACATACGTACACACAGAGGGCTATCTTGTTGTTACAGCCAGCCTTACTTTTTAAAAGAGTAAGATTAAAAGATTTATGATCTCTGAACTCTAAAGTGTGTATATATATATATATATATACCCTCTTTTTTCTTTAAGCACACTCCACAAAAAATTCCTCTTCAATACATTAATCATCTCATGGCCCAACTAGCATGAAGCAAGACATATCGTGCATATATACGAGAATGACAAAAGCTATTGATAAGTCTTTTGTTACCACCTGAAGAGAGCAAGCTATGATTCCAAGATTTCAACCCCTCCTCGCCTCCTTGACAAAATTAAATGTCTGTTTCTTAGAGCATTAATAATAATAATAAATCATATATATCGTTATTATAGTTTCATATGTCCAAACAACTAATATTTTTCTTGGACATATCTAATCAGAATTATTTTTTCGTTTTTTAGGTGATAAATAACAATATTCTCTACTTTGAAAGGAATAAAAATAGCCAACAATTTGAAACTCTTGAGAACTGATTATTTTTTTCGTAAACTTAGAGGAAATTCATTAGATATCTTGGTATCTTAAATGGTAAGCAAAAAGGGACAAAAAAAGGTTAGGAAAAACTAGTTAGTCCAAGCTATGGGGAAGGTGCGTGGTTGTGGACATCGACGTCTATGACAAGTTATGAGTTATGACTTTGTAGGTCGCATTAGAGTCTTAGACACATGTTTTACAACTCTGTTTTCAGATGACGTGGCATTGGAGGCTAAGTGGGGCCCATATACACGTGGCTCCGTTCATACCACACTGTATAGTACCATCATCATTATCATTATCTTTATTAAATCTGATGGCTCCAACCCAACCAATGTCGTTTGCTGTACAAAGTTGTAGCTGACACTGTAGACTGTGGAAGAGCAACGACAAGGAGGATCTACCAACAATCAATTTAGGAGGAGTCAGAACAAAGAAAACGACCTCAGTATAGCAAAACGAATTGAACTTCATCTTCTATTGATGGTTACTACAATCACAATTTTGTATTTGCAAACTTACCACAAAGATTAATATTATATGCATTTTTTTTATGTATTGAAAATGATAATTGTTATAGTATCTTGATGTGTTTAATATTCAAGATGAATTGTGAATCATTTATTAACTGTTAATTTCTTAATAAATGTTTAAAAGTCTTTTAAATATAAATAGTAATTAATGAATATTTGACAATTCATTCTGAATAATAATACTTAATAAAAAAAGATAAGTACTAGGGTAATTACCATTGAAAACCCTCTTTATATAAAATCCTTTACCACATTTAACTAGATGAGAAAAAAATTACTGGTGACCACAGCGAGATGAAGCTCACCAAGGTCGAAATGCTTGGCCTCATAGTCATGGCATGTCATGCCAAGTCTAGCTAGGGAAGGGGGAGGGGGTGGTGTTGGTGCTCTTGGAGGGAGAAATAGTTGCAGTATTCTCAACCGTCTATGTCTTATTTAAAATTTATTATATAACATTGTAAATTTAATTTGATAGCACATGCCTATTTATTGGGTCATATAATCATGTCTTCACTGAATTAGTTTATTATTCTATCATATGATATGAGAAGCTAGCTAACGAGAAGATCGGTCAACTGCCATGTCCTCTCATTCACACAAAAATTCGTTAAAAATGACATTTTGTTGTAGTGTTTTAGAGACAAGCTATATGCCTAATGCCCTCCTCATGCAGGAAGCTGGAAATGACATGGTAATGCTAGCCCATGCTTCGCATGCATAGGCACATGCTCGTACATAGCATGGTAAATAGGGTACTTTCTGTTCATATTTACATTTTATCACCTTGTGGTTTGTTTTGTTTGTTATATGGAGGGAAAGGAAAAGAAAAGGATATGATAGAAAAGAAAAGAAAAAAAGGGAAATGAGAAGTAAAGAGTTATCACTTATCTTGTTTGGTATCATGAATGGAAAAGAAAAGAAGTTTCTCTTCCTTTGTTTGATTTTATTAAAGAAAAAAAAGGAAGAAAAAAACAAAACTAATAAAAAAATAGCATGACAACTCCTTTTCCTCCCAATTCATGAATAATGAGAATGATGGAATATTAGTGGGACCATAAATTTTTTATCCATCCAAATTATTTCTTTTCTTTTCTAAACTAAATATCAAACAAAGGGTGATGACTTCCTTACCTTCATTTCTTTTTCTTTCTTTTCTAATTTACATACCAAACATAGCCTGCATGTATGTTTCTTTCATCCTTATCTTTAGGATTCTTACACTTACGGTTCTTTACTTGTTTTTTCATTTTATTTTATTTTATTATTAGTTATTGAAATGAATACTCGTTTAATTTTAAGTACCAAATAAGTGTATTTTTTTAAAATATATTTTAGATGTATAAGGTTATACAAAAAAAAGAAATTACATTTAAACATACATGCAAGGTTCAATTAACATAATATTTTAAAATTAAGAATGATATTTTTTATAATAATTTTTTTGTATAAACGTTCACAAAAGAAAAATAGCCTACTCTTTTCTCAATTGAAAAGAGTGGCTTCCATCTCTTTCAATCAATGGCTCCATATATAGAAAAAGGTGAAGAAAAAGGAAATAGAATATTACCCAAAGACGCATCTGCAGTAGGACAAGCGAAGGCGTATCTATCTGTATGGGGCTTGTTGTTGTCAATGTTACAACACGTGTAACAAGGAGGCAACGAAACAAAAAACGTCAAAACATGGAAAAAGTCTTTGTGGATCATTGGAGTCATGCCTCAACTTTCCCATATCCCAAGTCTAAGTCTTCACTTCATGGAAACAAAGAGTATATACTATTCAGTACTGTTCAGTATTCACCTGCCTAATGCCTATTGCCTAGTTAATAATGAAAGATTTGGTGAATGAAAGATTGAAAGGTGAACTGAAGGCAGTAACACTAGTTAAAACTTAAAACTAATGACCTGCTCAGTAGTCGGTTCTATCAATGTTTCTCTGTCTCTCTCATTTGTTTGCTTACAGAAGCGGCAAAGTTAACTGCTACTCACAAAAAGGCCTTACCTTTTCTTCCTCTCTCTCTCTCTCTACAAGTCGGTTGAACCTGCAAGGAAGAGACATCTGCAGCTTTCAATGAGAGGAAGGAATTCACAATAACTCTAACTGGGGGGGTTTTCCAGCACTTTTTTCCAGCTTTACTTTAGCTGTAATTCTGGTGCAATTGAAGCTTTGTGTTGCTGTTTCTTGGTGGGTATTTACAAGAGCTTGCACGTGCAGGCATCTTCATCCATTTTTTGTTTTCTGTTCTGGCACAGAAATTGAGTATTCAAAACTCATTTGCTAATCAAGCAAGCTGATTTTTTTCTTGGCTTGTGATGTTGGTTCTGTTCATATTTATTGAGTGTACCTATTTGTAGGTAAAGGGGTTGGCCTAATCTTGTTTTTTTTCGACTTCAACTTTGGTGCTTTCATTCTTCATAGAGTAAGTAAGGGTGTTCGTGCTGAAGAATAAAAATCTGTGCTTGAGGTGCTTGTGATTGGTATTCCTGTGGTTTCTTTGGAACATTGGAGGGTTAGGTGGAATGCTGGATTTGTAGGAGAAAAAAGGAGAATCCTTTTGAAAAATGCCTGAAGGGAGCAAAAAGAGGATACATTTTAGCAAACTATATTCCTTTTCGTGTTTAAAATCTCCGTTTAGAGATGGTCATGCCCAAATTGGGCAGAGAGGGTACTCAAGGGTTATCTACTGCAATGATCCTGATAACCCAGAAGCAACTCAGTTGAATTACAGAGGCAACTATGTTTCAACTACCAAGTATACAGCTTTTAATTTTATCCCCAAGTCTTTATTTGAGCAGTTCAGGAGGGTTGCAAATATCTACTTTCTTATTGTTGCGTGTGTTTCATTTAGTCCATTGGCACCTTATACACCTCTAAGTATTGTTGCACCATTGCTGGCTGTGATTGGAGCTACCATGGCCAAGGAAGCTGTGGAAGATTGGAGGAGGAGAATGCAGGTAAAGTTTCAGTAATTTTATATTATTTTCTTTCAATTTTTGTACACGTTATACCCTTTTCATCCTGCACAGGTGGAAGTTTCTATATAGGTCCACTTTTATATATAAATCTAATAAAATTGGACAATACTCAATTGGCGTTATGAGTAAGCTTGCAGTTGTGTGTTGTCGTTTTAAATTAGAAAAGTTATGATTATGAATGACAAAGTTACACTGCTACAAGATTGTTAATTGGTTCATTATGCAATGTTATTTATTTCCGATGGGGGAATTAAGCTTTTATTGAAGACTGTATCAATTAAGACCTAATGCATGCTCATATTGGCTATTAATCACATAAAAAATACCCGACTGAATTCCATTGAATGTTTTACAAGCTCCATTATCTTACAATGCACAGATATTTAAAAATTGTCACAGTCTTATCAACATATTCAGTACATCCGAATACTCATTTGTTTCTGGAAATGGGGAACGGGAATCACACAACTCTTTTTTTCTCCTTGAAAACATCTAATATAATTCCAATTACATTCCAATTTGTGTCAGAAATTGTTCATCTTCCTTAATCCTGGAAAAATTATTCTAGGAAAGGATATTGTTCCATATCATTCTGAGGCTTCTGTCATATAATTAAGTACTGGTTTAGGTCTATGTAACTTGCTTGTCTTTTTTTGTGCATATTATTTTTTCTGTTGGTGATTTGCTTTGGATGTGCTGGACTCTTGTGTTCTCTGAAGAGTCACTTCCATCCTTTTTTATTGATTTATTTTAGAATCTTTTTATGTGCTGGAAAATTTTATTTTTCTATTGATATGTGCCATCTATTATACCCAACTAAAGGTTTTCCTGGCTAAATTTCTTTAATTTTATCAGGATATAGAGGCAAACAACCGGAAGGTTCAGGTATATGGTAGAAATTATACATTTGTGGAGACTAGATGGAAGACACTCCGCGTTGGTGATATCATTAAAGTGAATAAGGATGAATACTTTCCTGCTGATCTTCTTCTGCTTTTGTCTAGCTACGAGGATGGAGTTTGCTATGTTGAGACAATGAATCTTGATGGAGAAACTAATCTAAAATTAAAGCATGCCTTGGAGGTGACAGCTCATCTTCATGATGAAAAATCTCTCCAAAAGTTTAGGGCAGTGGTCAAATGTGAGGATCCTAATGAAAATCTGTACTCATTTATTGGAACTTTACACTATGAGGGTAAAGAATATCCTCTTTCCTTGCAGCAGATCCTTTTAAGAGATTCTAAGCTGAAAAACACTGAATATATCTATGGTGTTGTTATCTTTACTGGCCATGATACAAAAGTGATGCAGAATTCCACAGATCCTCCATCCAAGAGAAGCAAAATTGAGAGGAAAATGGATAAGATAATCTACATTCTCTTCAGTACCTTGATTTTGATATCCTTTATTGGTTCTGTCTTTTTTGGCGTTGAGACCAAAAAGGATATTAGTGCTGGCAGGTACAGAAGATGGTATCTTCATCCAGACAATACAACAGTGTTCTATGACCCTAAAAGGGCAACGTTTGCTGCTGTTCTTCATTTTTTGACTGCCCTTATGTTGTATGGATATCTAATTCCAATATCACTTTATGTCTCCATAGAAATTGTGAAAGTTTTGCAGAGTATTTTCATCAACCAAGATCAGGAAATGTATTATGAAGAAACAGATAAGCCAGCTCATGCACGCACGTCTAATTTGAATGAGGAACTTGGTCAGGTTGATATGATATTGTCTGACAAAACTGGTACTTTGACATGTAACTCTATGGAGTTTGTCAAATGTTCCATAGCAGGCATTCCATATGGTCGTAGTATGACAGAAGTGGAGAAGGCACTTGCAAGGAGAGGGGGAAATGGGGAATCTGAAGTTGATGGTGTATCATCTGATTTCTTGGGCCAGAGCAGTGATGCAGTGGACTCTCGGAAGCCAATTAAGGGCTTTAACTTTAGAGATGAACGCATAATGAATGGGCAATGGGTTAATGAACCTCATTCAGATGTCATACAGAAATTCTTTCGGGTTTTAGCTATTTGTCATACAGCTATTCCGGATGTAGATAAAGAAACTGGAGAAATTTCCTATGAAGCTGAGTCACCAGATGAAGCAGCTTTTGTCATAGCTGGAAGGGAACTTGGTTTTGAGCTTTTTGCAAGGACACAAGCAAGCATAGCATTACATGAATTAAATTATGAAAGTGGAAAAAAGGTTGACAGGTTGGCTAGCTCCTTTTACTATTTTTTATTTATATATAGGTCCACCCTATTTGCTGACAAGCTCCCTGTAATTTCAGTGGTCAAAGTCTTCACCTCAGATATGAGATTCTATAATTTTTATTTAATAGAGAGCAGTTCAGCTTCTGTTGTCAACAGAGTTTGATCTGGTTTCTCACTAAAACTAATTTATAATATGGCCTTTTGAAGTTATAATATATTCTTACTTCCCCATCTTTATATATTTATACAACTAATTTCTTCATATTTATTATGGGACTCATTGTGACTATGAAATCTTTATACTAAAAAAATCCAGTTACTGCTTTATTGTAATTGTTTGGATGATACAGATTATAGTTATGAGGAAATTTTCGTGTTGCAGAATAATCTGTAAAGGAAAAGATTTTCTTTAAGTGCTGTGTTCCTAAAGCTGGTTTTAGGATGAAAGGTTGTTTAAAGCCTTTCATGTTGGGAAGAATGGGGGCTGATAAAGGAGGATAGATAAGGTCAGAAAATATCTTAGAACAGAGAAGGAAATAAATGCCAGAGAAATTACCAACTGTTAAGCATATCAACTTTAACCCTCACTCAGAGAAAATTCAACTTTGAAATTATATAACCTATTTGGTTCATATATTGCAAGTTGCAACTGACTGGGATATTTCTAGTTTTTATTTGTATTCTTTATTTCTGATGTTCAATTTCTGTCAATAGTTTTGAACCTCTTTGATATCTTTGATACTTCATCTGGCTTACTGCGATCAAGTGATTTAAAATGCTTTAAAAATGTTCATATATCCATATTGTAAGTTTTGATACTTTTTCATTCTGTTGGAATTTTGTGTTTGATTTATTGTTCATTGACCTAATTTTGATGATCAGAGTGTACCAGCTTCTGCATGTCTTAGAGTTCAGCAGTTCCCGCAAAAGAATGTCAGTGATAGTGAGGAATGAGGAAAATCAATTATTGCTCCTATGCAAGGGTGCAGACAGGTTTCAATCAACATTCACATGCTATATAATTAGTTATATGGAGTTTTAAGTTGCATGTAGTGATGTCAAATTTTGCATTTCCCTACATATATTCAGTGTTATGTTTGAAAGGCTCTCACAATATGGAAGGCAGTTTGAGGCTGAGACCAAAGATCATATCAAAAGATATGCCGAGGCAGGTTTAAGAACTCTGGTAATCTCATACCGTGAACTTGGTGAAGAAGAATATAAGTTGTGGGAAGAGGAGTTTTCAAAGGCCAAAACTTCTGTAGCAGCAGACCGAGATGTATTGGTGGATTCAGCTGCTGATAAGATGGAAAGAGATTTGATACTTCTTGGTGCTACAGCAGTTGAGGACAGACTGCAAAAGGGGGTTAGTATAAATTTTTGCAATTTTTTACCTTTATTTATATAAATTATGCATTTATTATAGTGTTCATTCCTCTTACAAGCTTGAAACCTAGCACACATTTTTATACACAGTGATAATGAAATAGAAGTTTCTAACAGAACAAAAAAAAGAACTACAGTTTCAGAAATAGCCCACCAAACTTGGGGAAAAACTGACAAAAAAAATCACTTATTAAAATCTCTAATTAGGTTGTTGATTAGTTGATAAAGTTTACTCCGGCAAGTGCAGGTTCCTGAGTGTATTGATAAACTTGCCCAAGCAGGAATCAAATTATGGGTATTAACTGGGGACAAGATGGAAACTGCAGTCAACATAGGGTACATCAATAAGTCTTGTTATGGATTCAGTAAAGTTTATAAGGAAGTTGCATAAAGTTAACTCTAGTTTTTCTATTTTTTACAGGTATGCTTGTAGTTTACTTAGGCAAGGCATGAAACAGATAATGATCACTCTTGATTCACCAGATATCCTATCCTTGGAAAAACATGGGGATAAGGAGGCTCTAGTAAAGGTACATGACCTTGGAAATTTTTGGCATTTAATTTTCTCTCGTTATTATCGATTTTTGATACAATGATTGCTTAGGCCTCTATTGAAAGCATTAAGAAGCAAATTAGAGAGGGAATCTCACAAATCAAGTCTGCGAAAGAGATTTCTAATACAGATAAAGAAAGTCCTTCTGCATTTGGCTTGATAATTGATGGGAAGTCCTTGGATTTTTCTCTTAATAAGAATTTGGAGAGGTCCTTCTTTGATCTGGCAATTAATTGTGCTTCTGTCATATGTTGCCGATCTTCACCCAAACAGAAAGCTCTTGTGAGTATTATGGATTTGCAATTTGTATTTCCGTGTCATATAAATAATAGAAGTTCCTTGTATATAGTTGGTGCTTAGGGTGTCAAAACATTATAATCACATCATCCAAAAAAAAATGCAGGTTACAAGATTGGTGAAATTGGGAACAGGGAAGACAATATTATCTATCGGCGATGGGGCAAATGATGTTGGCATGCTTCAGGAGGCTGATATTGGAGTGGGCATTAGTGGCGCTGAAGGGATGCAGGTCTAAAGATACATTTGCTTATACCTATTTGGGCTGTGCCTTTTACCTGTCCTCTATTTAAAAAGAATTATATTCTCTGAGTCCATAACCAATGGAGAAATTGAAGAGAATTTTTAATTTAACATAATCTACCAAGTCCTTGCTCACATATGGTCTTAACTCTTTTGTGCTGTTTAACATATGGTCTTAATATGTGAGCGAGGACTTGGCAGATTATGTTAAATTATAGAGAAATTGAAGAGAATTTTTTAGTTAACCTAATACCGATTACCGAGTCCTCAAACCTGTATCCATGCAATATAGGTTATTAATAATATTATGTAAGGAATATAATTGTTCTAAGTGGCTCTTCTAATCCATCCATTTCATCAATTGTTTCTCTTTTCCTTTCTTCTTTTCTTAGATAAAACCTTAACATGGTAACAGAGCTTAAAGCCTTTCATTGCTACCATCAGGCTGATATTTGTTGGTATAGACCCATCTGCAAGCAACTGTATTCCCAAGAAGTGTGTTCAGCTGACACACCCCTATGAAGATGTTTCCTGACAATCAAGCTTCTATGTAAATTATGCCTGAACTGGGAAAATTTGAGCCTTGTGAGAAGAAAGTTGGTTGTAATTTGCTATGTTGGGTTTGGTGATCAGTGGAGTGATGATCTTACTCAACTTTTAGGTTGAACACTTTTTCTGAACTCAGAAACAAGTTAGGTGTGATTGGCATCTCTGCACCTTGAGGAGGAATGCTGAGAAACATTATTAAAACAGGGTCTAATGTGTAATTTGTGAGAATTATTAACAACACTATATGTGCATAGAATAGGTCTAATTGGTTAGTCTAGCCCATGCTTTCCTCACAACTGCCTCCCTTTCCTTTTAGCTGTTCTAAAATAAAACCCAACAGAGGTTAATACGTTAGAAGGTTATCGTTGATTGTGATTATGTATCATTGTTTTTATTCATTACAGGGCATTCATTTTGTACTTGAGAGTTGCAGCATTTTACTTGTTTAATGTATGAAACTTTTGTACTTTTTTTTTTTGAGATAACTATGTGTTACCTGATCATATTGGCATTGATGATTCTCTGCTGCATTTGTCTAGAACTTTTTTCTTTCTGCACATACATACCAATATATTTATGATAAATTAATAGTAATTTAAGTTTGAATGACTGTGTCCCATCTTCTGATTTTATTTATTTTTTTTATAAAAAAAACTGTGTTGTCTACAGGCTATAATGGCAAGTGATTTTGCAATAGCTCAATTCCGTTTTCTGGAGCGTTTGTTGCTGGTACATGGCCACTGGTGTTATAGGCGAATATCAATGATGGTAAAACCATGCATTCATCTATTTCTCAAAGTCTTACCACTCAAAATTTAGTTTTCACCTGCTCAATACTTTCATGGACTGATTCTAGTTCCCTCAATATTCTGAAATGAACATCATGAAAGATATGGAGGATAATTGAATAAATAGAGAAAGAGGAAGACCAAGGAAAACGGTAAGCGAAACCATTAAAAAAGACCTTGATCTAAATAACCTTTCCAAAAATATGGTTTTTGACAGAGCGCAATGGTATCGTCAGGTCCATGTAGTTGACCCCACCTAGTGGAAAAAGGCTTTTGTTGTTGTCGTTGTTGTTGAACGTCGTGAAAGATTCTAGCATTGTTCCCTTTCCTTCTAGACATCTTTTCTAACCCTTTTCATGGGTTGATTGGTTACTCGCTGAAGATGATCTTATTGTTTTCTGTTTGCATTTTAAGAGAACTGTGTGTTTGTGAATGCATTGAACTGTATCATGTCTGTTGTTCAGATATAAATTTAGGCAACTTCATCAACAAAAAGCTTCGTCACTGATTAGCTTGTTTTATTTGTTGATGCAGATATGCTATTTCTTCTATAAAAACATTGCATTTGGATTTACCCTATTTTGGTTTGAGGCATATGCTTCTTTCTCCGGTCAACCTGCATACAATGATTGGTACATGTCATTTTACAATGTCTTCTTCACTTCACTTCCAGTAATCGCACTTGGTGTTTTTGATCAGGATGTTTCTGCCCAACTTTGCCTAAAGGTACTAAATTGTCATTCTTTAAATTGCCTATGTACATATTAAAGAATAAAAAAGGACTGTATGCACTGAAAAAATTCTCTATATAGGACTTTTATGACACTAGTTTTTCTACGACCCTTTGGTTTGTTAAATTATATTTCAATCATTAGCACTTTTTTGATAATTGTATACGATGAACACCTTTTAGTTTTTATTTTATCACTTCTTTCAAAGTCTTGGTTCTTCCTCTGGAACCAGTGGAAAGGGGTGTGCTTTCGGTTAGAAGGTTCTCTCATTAACCACCTCTGTCTTAAGATGCATTTTAATATTTTGTAAGATTTGTTTCTCCTATCTCCGTATGCCTGAATATATCTGCTTAGATTGTAAAATGCTTCATAATTCATTATCAACTTTAGAGCTCTGATTATAAAGTTCACCTTAAGTACTCTAAATAGTAAATACCTTGAATTTCCTCTTATCTAAGTGTTTTAATTTCTTAATGACTTTAGTGTTTGCCAAAACTAGTTTGTACGAAGTATATAGTATGCTTATCCATTCTCCCTCCTCCTCTCCCTTTGTTACAAATATTTTTTCCTTTCAGTGGAAGAAAACTATTTGCAACCATTTTACCTTCTTTTGAAATAACCTTATTAGTCAGGCTTTCCCATTTCCTATATCCTCCCTATCGTGTTAGAGCTTCTCAAACTGGCAAGAAGGATATATATCTGCAAGAGACATGTTTTATTATCAAATACAGCAGTCACCAGGCGTACTAAATTTTAGCAGATACCATATGTGACTGCAAAATGTCATGAAAGGCATATGATTAAACTATAATTTATCTGAAATTTGTTTGGTCACTCACATGTTTAAAAGTAAACATGCACCTCCATAAATGCTAATGTATTCATATGTCTACTGATTTCTTTTGTTGGGTCTTCATTTGAATTAGTTATTTAATTGGCAGCCAAGGAACCCTGTGCTAACAGTACTATCTTTTTACAGTATCCCTTTCTATATCTGGAGGGAGTAGAGGGCACCCTCTTCAGCTGGCCCCGGATTCTTGGCTGGATGTTTAACGGAGTCATTAGCTCCGTAGTTATCTTCTTCTTGACCACCAATTCTGTCTTAAATCAGGCCTTCAGAAGAGATGGTCAGGTGGTTGATTTTGAAATACTTGGGGTCACAATGTATACTTGTGTGGTGTGGACTGTGAATTGCCAAATGGCACTTTCCATTAACTACTTCACTTGGATCCAGCATTTTTTCATCTGGAGCAGCATTGCCTTCTGGTATGTATCCTTATTGGTTTATGGCTCTCTCTCCCCAGCCGTATCCACTACAGCTTACAGGGTTTTTGTGGAAGCATGTGCTCCCAGTGGTCTCTATTGGCTAGTTACCCTTTTGGTTGTTGTGTGTGTGCTTCTGCCCTATTTCTCCTACAGGGCCTTCCAATCTCGGTTTCTACCAATGTACCATGATATTATACAGAGAAAACAAGTAGAAGGGTCTGAAATTGAGATATCTGATGACTTGCCTAAACGAGTCCAGGGAAAACTAATACATCTGAGAGAGAGATTGAAGCAAAGGGAGATGTGAAATGCAAATGCTTCTAAACTTATGTTCTTGGAACTCGAATTGTGTTTGGTTTCTTGCTGAGTTTGGAAGTGGCATTGAAGTAAGCACTACGAGAGAGCTTTGTTTTGTTTTTTTTTTTACTTTTTCTCTTTCGGTTTCCAATTGTTTAAATAATTTGTAGAGGCAGGATTTGTGTAGTAGTCACCTGATGTAAATTAGCTATGTAAAGCTTATGTATTTGCTCTACCAAAAAAATAGCCTATGTATTTGTTAATGGAAGAAGCAATCCATATTTTTACATTATATTTGAGATATATGATCTTTATCATTGGGTGGAAATTCCAAACACCACTTCAAACATAATACGAGTTTAAAATTAATACAACACAATTTATATGAAAATTTGAAATTAACACAACACAAAATTATTTAACCTAAACACAATATGATATGACTGTCTTAACGTCTTGATATTTTTTGTGAGGATTAAATTAAAGTTACTATGCTCTATATAGTTGTGTATGAGAAAAAGAAATGGAAGGGAATGATATCATATAGAGAACGGAAAAGAAGGAAATGTCAATGGTTGTATTCTTTCACCATTTGGCTCAAGTAAACAGAAAAAGGAAACAAGATGACAATCATTACAGTGAAATGCTTTATTAATATATAAACTCCTCCATGTTTTTGTGGAGCTGAAGACATGAAAGGAATCCACGTCACTGATGACGTTTCTTTCTTTTTCCTGATACTAAGCTACTAACAAGCTTCCGAGAGTGGGTTACTGACTGAGGACCTCTAGAGGATGGCTGCATGAGAAAATTGTGCCATGGCCAAGTTAGCAGCAGCAGGTTCACCATCATCCCAATAATTAATTAATTCAAACCAAAAAAATATATTAATAATTTGAAATGGCGTAAAGGTAAGAAAAGTATGGGATGGCTAATGTTAATAATCTTTTCTGTAATATTATACCTAGCCACTAATTTAAGGATGTGGATTATGATTAGGTATCTAAAAGGAGTTCCCCTTTTGGGATTTGGGAGTTGAACTCGCATTCTTATTATCATTGTTCATTGTTGGTGATCACTACAGTACTCACTATTGAGGGCATGGCTGCATGCACGCGCGTGTAGTGATTATTGTTCATTGTTCATTATATATCCCATAAGCACACGCATAGTAAATTAGTGTAAGATTTAGTGTTTAAATGCAGAAGAAAGTCTTTAGTTCGATTTTTGTTGCAAGGTCCTTGTCAGCAGAAGGTCCTTTTAACTTTTAGTCCTAATGCAAAAATATTCAACAGAAGCTCAATCTATTTTACATTTAATTTCGGTGACTTTTACTTAATCCTAGAGAGTTATAACATTGTTGTAGCTCCAAACTCTAGCTATAACATGAATGTGAAAGCTGATAGGTGGCTCTGCAAAGGTATGTGCACTTCTCTATAATATTATGTCAACGTGAAACGATGAAGTTATGAACAAATCATCAGTTCTCAAAATTAGTGTCCTTTATCATGTACCTCTCTCTAGTTTGTCGTGATTAAAAATTGTAATGTTTCATTAAATAGTTTATGATTTTTAAGAACATCAGGCCATGCTTCATCAGTTCATTGTAACAGTTTTTCTAAGAAAATAAGGATTTTGATTTAAATTTTATTAAAGGAATAGATAAAGAGAATTTTTGTTCTTGCTAGAATTAGTTGATATTGTTAGTGATTTTTAAATGGATGAGTAATCCTTACAACTTTGACTTATCTAACAACTACCTTTAAATCTTAACAAATTCTGACTAAATTTTGTTAAATTTTTTTAACTATGTAGCATTACTATTTCTCAAAAGAAAAATATTTAACATACCAAATGTGCTCTCCAAAAGTTTTACCAAATCATCTGCTTTTAGTTTTCACTTTTCACACCTGAAATTGTCCCATGTTTTCCAAATTTCCTTTCTCACATAATCACATTTTTATTTTAAGGGTTGCTGCGTCCAATTCCATACTGTTAGCTTTTGGCATGTCGGTGCATGTAGACCTAGATAACATTTGGAAAAACCTCTGATATCAAGATAAAAAAAAAAATCAACAAAGTTTTTATTTTTAGAATGAATGAAAAAGAAGATAGTTGCGTTTAATTCTATATATATCTAATCTAATATCTAATCTAATACTATATATAAAAGGAACTAACAACTTCAAAACTGCCACGTGGCAAAAATAATTTTGCCATTTGGCACTTCTTTTTTAACATTTGTCATTCTATTTTGACATTTGTTTTGGAAAACTCTGCCAATTGGTATTCTCTTTTGACATGTGTGCATGCGCAGTAAGTTTTACTACTTCAAAACTCTTCATCTAATCTTTAATATTTTTTTTTAAAATCAATTTACAACTTCCAATTCGATATTTATTGTCTTACATGTTTTTTCTCACCTATTTTTAAATAAGATATGTTAGAATTATAAATTTATTTTTTATATTTATATCATATATAATGCCTCTCTTTTTCTACATTTTCTTAATGGTTCTATTTCTCTTCCCAAAATCAGTATTCATATTCTCAAGAAAATCTGTCTTGGAACCGTAATGTTCATCAATGACCCGTTTCTAAGTTTCAAATCCAGTTGGCATAAGTTGTTATCATAATCTCTTTTGAGAAAGGAAAATGGAGGATAAATGTTAGTGTTCTTCATCTTCCAGTGGTTTACTCTCTTCCTCTCGAATGTTTTATTTCTTCTATTAATTTCTCTCTCAATCTCATGCTTTTGTTCGCCAATTCAAGAACTACTTTGTCACGTTCTTTGCAATTGAGATTTTCATGCATGATAATGCTTTCGTTGCAAAATGCAGGAAAACGAGTGCAGAGGAGCCAATGGAATTTGTTGAGTTCTTTTGGGATATCCTTACAGGTAAACAACGTTAAACATGCTGCATTTTGATTATTTAGTTTTAATTTTAATGGGTCACAGGTATTTTGGTTATAGGTTTTAGAATATTTTTCTTAATTTTTTCCACAAGTTATAAATATTTAGTTACTATTCCCAAATTCGTAACTTTCTTCATTTTATTTGGGTTTTTCTATCTCTATTTTGTTTAAATAAACTTTTATTTATGCTCAGGTGAACCCTAACGTCTTATATTCCATTGAGATGGTTTTAAAGCATTACTCTATAGATTCTAATTTTTTGTATTTTGCTTCTTTTATTTCTTATTTACTAAAGTTTGAATTTTTTATTTGGGTTCTCCTGCCCCTTTTTTGTTTTGATCATCTTCCATTTATACTCAGTGATAAAATGTTATTGTTATACTTTTTGATATATGCTTTTGTTATCAAAGCAAATTGTACCTTGAATTTGAAAGTTCACTTGTATAGATGTTGGCTTATGCTATATTATTTTTCCCTGCAGCTTCAGTATAGTGTTCAATCTCAACTTTGAATCTGTGTGTTATATTTTTCGGTTTATGCTCTTGCTATTAATGCATATTATACCCTGAGCCTATTTTTTTCTGTTAAAAAAAATAGCAGCATGGATTCTAACTACTACTAGAGGTGTTCATAACCGAACCAAACCGATCAAAACCGAAAAAATCGAACCGAAAAATCGAAAACCGAACAAAACCAATTAATTTTGGTTATGTTTGGTTTTGTTTTATGAAAATTGATTGGTTTGGTTCGGTTTTCGGTTTTCATTTATGAAATCGAACCAAACCAAACCAAACCGAATTCATATAATTATCTATATGTTTTTTATAATTTACATACTTATAAATGATTATATTTAAATTTTTGGTTGTTTCTATAAATATTTTAGGCCTATTTATTGTTTATAATTATGTAATGATGTTTTTATTAGGATTTTATACCAACTTTTTTTTAATTGGTCCATAAAAAGAACAAAGTGATGATGTGTATGAATTTTTTTAAGAAAAAAATGTTTAGTGAAAAACCGATTGGACCGAATCGAACCAAACCGATTGTAATTAGTTCGGTTCGGTTCGATTTTCCAATTTTAAAAAAACTGATTGGTTCTTAATATAGAAAACCGATTGGTTTGATTCGGATGACTTTTCTTTCCAAAACCGAACCAATCCAAACCGCAAACACCCCTAACTACTACTGCTTAACATTATTTTTTTTTCTTATCCTAACTACTACTGCTTAACATTATTTTTTTTTCTTATCTATCACAATGGACAATGCTTATAACTACGAATTTTAAGGTAAATCTATCTCATATAGAATACAAAATAGCTTGTGATTGGGTTCCTTGACAAGTCAACTTGAGATGGTTATGTTATGACGTTAACAAATATTGTTATGATGTTAACAAATCCTTATAAGGTGGTTTTTTTTTTACTGGATTTTTCAGAATGTGGCTATCAAATTATTGTTCTGAAGATGCTTTCACCTCCAATGAGAAGGTATGCATTAATAGTGTATTCTCCCATATCTCCAACTACCTCTATATTTAAATTTGTTTTTTTTTAATACTATACTTAATTAAATTAAGCTTATATGTTTAAGGTACCTGACTTTATGCCCCTGTTATATATTCCATTGAATTGTTGAAATGGGTGAACGTATGAGCTTTTTTTTTTTGTTTTGACTTTCGATATATTCATTGTAAAAGTGCATCTCTGTTTAAGTTTTGTTTATTTAGCTTGAAGAAGCCAAATATCTTAAAATTGATTGACTAGATCCTGATGGATAATTAAGAGTTTTTTCTTCTAATTTAGCCTTCTGCTATACTCTATTTCATGCAACGTCTGTGTTTAAATTTGTTTATTTAGTTTCAAAATCTATCATATCATAAACTCCATTGAAATGAACTTGAACCATGAACCTGAAAGTTCTGGTTTTTTAGATTTTAGCTTTGTTATTTTTTATTTCCTACAGTTTCTATATTAGCTTTCTTCGATTGTAGAAGATGATCTTCAATGACGACTGCTAAGAGGTCAATTGCTACTTTTCTCAAAATATATCTACCCCCTGTATCCAATTTAGAATAACGACGAATAACCTTTGTTGTAATTTGATGAAACAAAACATAAAGGTAACGTGTAATGAACCCGTATGACCATGCCCTGTTTAAGTTTTTCTTTTATGTTTTATGTCAATGATGAGTTTTTCTTCAACATTTCTTAGTTTGGGTGTCATTTAAGAATACAATGTTGATGTTTTGAATGATCCTAAAAGAGCTATATTTTATGACACTAATTGTTATTGAATGGGATGCATAGAGTTGTTTATATTTTGTTTTAGGCAAGTTTTGTTGTGAGATTGAAATAAATTGTTTTCATTGTGTAATATAAATTGTTGGGGACTTATAGGACAATTAGTCATTAAATTTTGTTTATCCAATTTAGAATAATGGTGATTTAGATATGTTATTCAATTTTAATATGTTATCTATGTTTAGATTTAAATTCAACACATAGGTTGAACCCAACCCAACCCACATAAGAGCGGGTTAGGTTGGTTCGGGTTGATTTTTTTTTTTTCAAACCCAACTCAACATATACTACTTTTATGAATGAATTAAGTTTAAAATTATTCCAAACTCAACTCGTGTTTACTCTTATTTATTACTATATAAAAAAAATAATTATTGACCAACGACCCAAACTTCAATTTCGTAAACTCACTGCAGAGCAAACATCAAGGGACATCGTTTGAACAGTGAATTGATAAACTATTTCGGGCTTAAATTTTATGTTTTTTTTTTGTCTTTTTTCTTATTCCCCTAATTAAATACTTATAATTCAGGAAAAAATTCTTTCTCTTTTAATTAAAAATAAATTTTATTTTAATTATTATATTTTTCTAATAAGTTGTCAACATTTAATTAAAAAAATAAAAAAAACAAAAAAATGGGACAAAAAATTTAATTACAACTAAACCAACCGCAAGCCAACTTAGATTTTAGTTTTACCAACATATTTTTCTTTTATATTTGGGTGAAAGTACTGATGATATTGCATTTAACAAAACCATGTAAAATAACGGTTAGAGAAGACATATTAGTTGATTTGGATAACTATAATCTTGAATTATATATATATATATATATGTACTATTTATAAATTAAAAAAGGTGCTATATAATTTATAGTAAAGTGTTGTTCCTTTTAAATAAATGATATCACACACATATAATAATAAAGCAAAATTTTTTATGTTAATAATAAATTATTAAAACTAATTAAAAAGATATATTCACATTTTTTAAAGATAATTTCAATATTTTTTGAATGTGAAATTAATTTTTACTCAAGCGTGAATTTGATCCTAATTATAAACATACAAAATACATCTATATAAAGCTTAATTTGTAATTATATCTTTTACACTAATAATTTGAGTCGAAAACTTTAAAAAGGATTAAAAGGAAATTGTCCCAAAAGGACATAATTTTAACTAACCCACCTCAAAAGGGTAGGAAATCGTCAGAAATTAGGCGTGCAATAAATCGATAGTAACAAAATAACAAACCTCGGTAGTTTCGTTAATTGATTAATCACCACTCCCTCTCCCAAGCCTTTTTCACTGAAAACTGTTTTATAGTACATATAATAATACCGGCTTGACATATATAACACGGCTTCATAAGCATTTATTGGAAGAATGACTTTTATATTCAATTTGAGAAAAATAATTTTTTATTAATTTATTTTAAAAAATTAATTATATATTTAATTACATTAATTAATAATTTATATATAAATTATTAATTAATGTAATTAAATGTATAATTAATTTTTTAAAATAAATTAATAAATAATTATTTTTCTCAAATTAAATGTAACGCTCATTCTCTTTATTTTCAAAGTGGTCTCCTCCGGTTCTTGGCCAAGTTGCTGCATTATTCAATTGGTTGGTTTCTTCCCAAACAAGGTTTCGAATTTTGTGCTTAATAATATAATACTCACTCTTTCTCATTGAGAGATTTTTATGTATATTTAATTTACACAAATTATGTACACTAAATTAATAAATAATTAACATATCATTATCTTACATTAAATTATTACATAAATTTTTATATCATACCATTATCTTATATTTAAAATAAGAATAGATTAATTATTTATTGACTTAATATATATAATTTGTATAAACTAAATATATGCAAGTATTTCTCTCTCCTTCATCAATGTCATGCCTGGCGCTGTTTTTGTATTCAGATTATTATATAATTAGATATAGATTCCTGGTCATTCCTGGCGCTGTTTTTATATTTTATATATATATATATATATTATTGTCCGGGATTTTCTATCTAGAAAGGGTACGGTTGGGACAATAAGCATCATTCTAGAATGAATCAAGAGGAAGACTTTCAATTCAAGCTGTTTGGAAAACGGTGGTTAGTGGGAACTTCATTCATCATTGCATTCTGGCCAATTGTTTGGACTCACCTTCCCACTTTACTATTCTTGGTCAGGAAGAATTTGGGGCGAGAATATTGGAGAATTTCTCTACATAAAATTAATATATAAAGATAATATATTTTGCTTGCATATAGTGTTTATGATCAGCACACTCGTAGTATGTGTGGAATTCACAAATAAATTTTATATGAATTAATTTAATACATAATTATAAGTTTATATATTATTATAGATACTGTATCCATATAAAATTAAATAGTCATCTGTAATATAGTTATTCAGTTCAAAATTTCAATCAAATAATTTTATTCAATGATTATTTAGTTTACACGTATAAGTATTATTAAATATATTTAATTTTAAGTTATTAACAGTGTAAATAATTTTTTTATCAATAAAGCATATAGTGTCGTCATTTGTGTAAAAAAAAGTTATTTTTTTAATTATTACAATGATGTGTCAATTTTTTATTTATTAAAGTTTACATTGAAAATAAATCAAATTTCAATTGTTACTAAATATTTCTTTTTTACAAATCTCCATTTATTTTATTTCTTTTAATGACTCAAGCAAATTTTCTAGAAGTGACATGGATGCTGAAGTGATCAAGTTGGGTGTGTTCAACTATCTATCTAATTATTTCAAGTGTGGAAAAAATTCTCATCATTTATTGTTTGATGCACTTGATAATCAAATTTATTTTATTGTAGTATATGTCGATGTGTTAGCTGGGCTCGGGTGGATGCATTGGACGCTGGGTAGAAATATTGACAGAGGATAATAAACAACTAATAATGAGTAATCTTATTTAATATTACTCGGCTTAAGCGTGGTGTCGTAGTCTCTGATAAACTTGCAACTAATAATTGGAAATTTTTAATACCTGAGAGTTAGACTTTTGTAGAGCATACCAAGTAGAGGAACAAAAATTGATGTAGATTAACTCACCAATTTTATTTATTATTATTTTTTATGTAGGTTAAAGAAAAAAAAAATCCTAAAATCCCCCGACCCAAGGAAAATGATAAGATTTTTTTAAATAAAAAATGTGAAGCACAATGCAATGCAATCTACATAGCGTGATAATCTAGTGTATCTCGCAAAAATCGGCATGGTATTATTATTATTATTATTATTATTATTATTATTATTATTATTATTATTATTATTATTATGGTGATTATTATTATTATTACTATATGACAGACAGGCATTATTTATAAAGCATCTTCAGCATGTGAAACTTGTGTCAGTACAGATATTAGGGGTATGCATAAATTCATATGACCTGGGTTGTAAATTTGAGTTATCTAGAAGAGGCAACAATAATTGGTGTATGTTGTAACTTGTAAATAAACAAACTTGATATATTCATGTAAAAAAAAAAACTTGGGAAGAAATTTTGGTCTCCCATAAGGTTTTTTCATATGCTTTTAAGTATGAGATTAATTTTTATTCAAGTATCTGATAATGTAATCATGACTACAAAATATTTTTAATAAGATTCAAATCGCTATATTGCAAGTAAAATTTACATATGTGAATCTTGAGTTGTTAACTAAGTCACATTTCATGATTACTTTTTAAAATTGAACTTTTGAGATGCATACGAATAAATAATCATTCAAATAGCTATTAAATTGAACTGAATTGTTTTGAAAAACTACTTTCATTTAAGAAATTAGTAGTTCCTCGATATAATAACAATGCTAGGTTGGTCTCTTCATGTCACTCTCCCAAACACTTATTTAGTAAGATTTCAGGTATCATTTCCTATTCTCTTCTCACTTTATAGAAATCCCTTTCGTAACAAAATAAATAAATAAAACTATTATATTTTTTATATATGATGACATATTTTCAGTTTGTTTTGTTTTTATTTTCTAATGTTATACTCTTTTCATAATATATTCAAATTCAATTTAAGTATTGTTATTTGCAAATCTATAATTATAAATCACCTTTCATACTTGCATACATGATGATTAGGGTAGAATGAGTCGAATCGTTCTTGAACTATGAATTATGTAGATTTTGTTTGACATAAACATGAGCTAATTCATTTTAACTCGATTAATTTTCACTCCAATATAATATTTAAATTTATTTAAACATGAACCTAATTTGTAATTTTTTTTTTTAAGTCTTCCTCACTAGCGCACCTCTACGAAAGTAACATTTTTCTTTCAAATTTAATAATTTATTGACACGCCTAGAAACTCACAAACCCATAATCTCAAATTCTAATCTTTCAGATTTGTTAAAAATAAAAGAGGCCCTAGCTTGCTTTTTTCATCCCAGGTATTTAAGGTTCCCTCATCCACCAACCCCGCCCTCATATTTGTACTTGCCTTGATAATCAAATCTAGAAACAAAATAACCATCCATATGCAATTTGCCAATTTCTTGTGTTTGTGTCACACACATACACGAAGATACCTAATTTATATCCCACCGCTCTTGATTGGGACTTCCATTTGCACGAAAAAGCATGGACATTTATTTCACACATCCTCACCTATCTCTCTCCCTATAATCACCGCTCTCGCAAGCAATCACAAAGTAAAAACGTAATTTTCATAATCATGCCTTTCAAGTGGAAGACACTTAGCACCAAATTAGTACAAGCAAGAAAAAGAAAAGATGTTTTGTGTGTGAAAACTGAAAAGTGACAGAACAAGAAAAAAAATAACAAACAAAAGGAAAACAAATAACATAAAATAAAATAAAAAACAAAAAAAGGTTTACTTTGGCAATATGCAGAATAAAAAAGAGAGAATTATTTATTTCAATTATAATGCTTTACACACGTTGGCTGCCAAACACTTCCTTGAGAGGCTGCTGCTTCTTTCTTCCTTCCTTCTTACTCTGCCTCGTATAAATATGCAACAAGCCATTTCTCATTCCTTAGAATTAGAAACTGAAAAAATAAAAACAAAAAGAAGAAATTAGTGAGAAAGCGTGCAAAATGCAGAAAGAACAAAAGCACAAAGAGGGTGTGGTGGACTCGTTGCTGTGTCCAAGCTTCAGCACCTATTCCTCTAATAAACTCGCCGATATCGCCGATCGGGTTTCCCAAAACGACAACGCTTTCGACGCAAACGACGACCTCCACCAAAACGACAACGATTTCGAGTTCGTCGCTTTTCGAAAGGCTGCGGATGAGGTTTTCTTCGACGGCCACGTAGGCGCCGTTTTCCCAATCTTCAACCGCGACATCCTCACCGTCCGCGAGGGTTCCGGCGAGGAGGAGGACGCGGCAGCGCTTCAATTTCCGATGGAGAAGTTGTTGATCGGCGACAAGGATTACCGGCGGAGCCACCGTGATCCGCCGTCGTCGTCGTCGTCGGAGGTGGACGATCTGGAGGCGATTCCGGCGGGAACGTACTGTGTGTGGACTCCAAACTCGGTCCATGCTTCGCCAAGCAGATGCAAGAAGAGCAATTCGACGGGATCGTCGTCGTCGTCGTCGAAGAGGTGGAAGCTTCTGGATTTGCTTCGGCGGAGCAACAGCGACGGGAAGGACTCGTTCGTGTTCTTGACGCCGTCGTCGCCGTCATCGTCGGGGATCAATTCGGCGAAGAAAAAGGGAGCGAAAGCGGAGAATTCGAAAGTGAAGTGTGGTTCTGGTAATGGAAGCAATGAGGCCACCGCTGAAGGATTCGCCGGAAAAAAGATTCCGGCGAAGTCCACGGCGGTTACCGGCGGCGGGAAGAAGGTATCGGCGCACGAGGCGTTGTACGTGAGGAACAGAGAGTTGATGAGAGCGAATAAGAGAAGGTCGTTTTTGCCGTACAGGCAAGACTTGGTTGGGTTCTGTGCCAGCCTCAACGGCATGGGAAGGACCTTCCCTCCATTCTAATTCTAACCCTAACCAAGTTGGTTCGCATTGACTCGTATCAGCTCGTATCGTTACACGATTCCAATTGTAATTTAAAATATTGTCTTCTTTCATGTTTGTTCATATTATAATATATTTTTTTAGTGAATCATGATTCATGAAAAGGGTATAATGTGTGGATTATGATGTGTGTTTTTTTTTTTAAATAGTATAGAGCATGGAATTAAGGAAATGATCTCTGTGATTTTAATATTATTTTATTAGGATAAATTTCATTCTATTATTTTTTTCAAGTGATATATCATATAACAATTAACTTGGTGTGGAAGTTACTTAAAATTTACAATTCTCTTCCTTGACCACCTTGGAGGAACGTCATTTTTGAATAATGCTGCTCAACCGTTCCATTTACTCAAATCGAACCTAGGATTGGTTTGCACAGAATTGGGAAAATGAAAACGGAGTAGGATAATAAAAATGACAGAGAGATGGCAAGAAACAAGCACAATAGGACCTTGATGGATGATGATAATGTTTATTGAATTTATTTGGTGAGTGTCTTTTTTAAAATTTTGGACTTAATATCTTAACCTACTTATTAATATTTGATGCAGTTATCAAGAATTATAAGAATATAAAATTACACTTTTGTCACCAACTATAATTTTTAGTCTAGTGATAAATGCTTGATCCAATGAGTGATATCAAAGTAAAGTCATGAGTTCAAATCTTCCATATGACACTGAGAGAGAGATTATTGGCTTTACTTGGTCATCACCCTTGTCATCTATTATAGCTAAAGGTGAAAATAGAATAAGCTAAGTTAGACTTGGACTTAAATATGTTTGATTTGTTTTGAAAAACTTTAGCCTTAATCTGACTTATTATTTATCATATGCTTTTTTTTTTAGTTTGTCCTGACTCCTGACCTCTATGTGAAAACATAAAAGTTTGGCCTAACCTAAAAGCCTATTTATAAGCTTACATTATATAAAGACATTCCAAAAAGTTAACATGCTCAAACTTTATAAGTTTTAAATATACTTAACATTTAACAAAATTATTATATTATATATAAAATAAATAAATTATATTAATATATAACTAATAAATCATATAAAATTTATAAAAATTTAATTATATGTTAATATAAGAAATAAATAGACTATTCTGTTAGGTCAAATAAATTTTTTTAAATGCCTAGGCCTGAGCTATTTAACTAAATAATTTTTTTTTTTAAATTTAAGTTTGACTTATTTAATAAATAGATTAAGCCTAAGTAGGTAAAAAATAAACTAGGCCATAGACTCCTATTATATCGCCTGACCTATTTCTACCTTTAATTAAAACTTTTTAACTTAGTAGTAAACATGTAACTTGTCATCTATTACAGCTTTTTCACTTAGTAATAAACGCTTGATTGCAAGAATGTTGACTAAGAACATACACATAAATGAATATGGATAAGCTAACATACGCATAAGCAGTTGACGTTGCTTTAATCCTTTATAAGGAACTGATTTACTCCCCATACTCGCATGACTCGCCAAAGGAAGCAGTTGCATCACAACAGGTAAAGTTTTTATCTTTAAGACATAAGAGGTGTAAAATGTAGGATTGAAGTTGATTTGGATAAAAATCTCAAGCACTTGAAATGTAATTTACTTTTAGATTTATCTTTAAATTTGTGGAGGACTACAAAGTCACGTCAACACTTCCCTGCATTTCTCCATATACAATATTATATCTTTATTTCCAATCTAATGACTGAGTTGGAATACAAATTTCAGTATAAACACTTATGAACACTCTAATACAGAGTATAAGCACTAAATAGCTTGATTTCCCTCACAAATCCTTGTTTCTTGATATTTTCATGTAACAAGTGCCAATGATCAGTTCTTTTAGCCTTTATATAAATCATTGCCCAATTTTTTTAATCGTTGCAGAGATTATTATTGGGATATTTCTCATTTTTGGAACGTTGCACACAATTTTTAAATGTTCCTTCAAATTCAAAAGTGAGTTAGCAGAATTAGCCTTTGAGTTAGTTCATTTTCGTCTAGGGCTGTGACTTATGAGTTGACTGACTTTTGTCTTGAGTTAACTTATTTTCATCCGGACAATTTAAGTAACGTTGTCTGACTCTTTTCTT
Source organism: Styphnolobium japonicum (assembly GCA_023212625.1). Taxonomy (NCBI): domain Eukaryota; kingdom Viridiplantae; phylum Streptophyta; class Magnoliopsida; order Fabales; family Fabaceae; genus Styphnolobium; species Styphnolobium japonicum. Next base: position 29,654,141 of record JALBWW010000005.1, on the reverse strand, counting down.
GAGTTAACTCATTTGCATTTCAAGTCTTCAATTTCAAGATTTCATCATTTGAGTTGGACCAACTGCAACCTTAGTCAGCACAGAGTCAGATTTAATTAGCTTGCATTCAGAATGAGTTTGCTCCAAGTTTATCACTCCGAAATGAGAAAATTCATTAAATGGCAGTATGACACCTTGATATCTGAAGATACTTATGCATGTAGCAAAAGTTTTGCATAAGTGAGATATCGTATCGAATAAGAATAATTGTTGAAAAAGTTTAAGGCACAAAGAATTTGAAAATATAAGAACCATGAAATATTACTTGAAAGTGTTTGTTGTCATCAAAAGTGTTGTGATCATACCACTTAGTAAACACCAAGCAATCACAGCAAGCACACATATGAAAAAATAGAAAGGTTATATAGAAACCAATCCTAAGAATGCAAAATAACAAAAATAAGGAAGATTAAAGAGGAGTAAAGAGAAACAACACATAAGATTTACCCTAATTCAGCCAATATAGCCTACATTCAGCATTAGAGATCATCCACTAAGATTAGAACAAGATTACAAGTGATTTGGATCAAGCTTACTAATAGGAACAACCCTCCTATCAAGCTTTCAATCTCTCAACTCTCTTGAACTCTTCTTACCTTAACAATCTCACCCTCTCAATAATTTTCCCTCTCAAGATAACCCTATTTTAATACCTCTCACAAGTCTATTTCGTCCTCTGCCTTCCTTTTAAGTTTTAACCTATTGTTTTATTAAACCAGAAAACAAAATTTATATAGCAGAACTTTGAGCCGCGGCATGAATTCTTTGCGCCGCGGCGCCCAACTTTCGAGACTCTGAGTGCAAACTTGGCCAAAGCTTCCGTGTTGCAGCGTAGACTATTCCATGCTGGGGCATGGCTCCATGCCACGGCGTGCACTAAGCCATGCCGTGGCTTACCCTTGCTGTAACTTTCAAATTGGTTTTTAAGACTTGTCTAACATCTCAAAGCACCTATGAGACATCCTCACAAAAGAAACAAGTTTGACCTCACTAATTAAAACTTTGAGGCTAACATCCTTTGCTTTAGATCTGAAGGCTAACAACCACAAACACAACATGCTTCCTCTGCAATTCATCGCTCCCAGCAAAATCATCGTTCGTTCTCTCAAGAATGCCGTGCCATTATATGAGCCCTCTGTTGCTCTGCTATGTCTGAATTAGAAATCATTTGAAATATGTGCAGGTTGAATTTTAATCTTTTCTCCAGATTTTCTCTGATTGTTGTTATTACAGACCAAGGTAATGCATAGGAGGTCGAGGATAATTCTGGTCCTTGAGTTGACAATTTGAAGAAAGCTGGTGATTCCTCTCATAGAGATTAAAGACTTTGGAGATACACAGTATGCATTTAGCCACATGTTGAAAGTTGAAACCAGCAAGGGATAAAAGCAGAAATTGATAATTGCTAGTTCCACCCAAGTTTCCATAATTTTCATATAGCCTTGATCATGCAACTATTATTCTGCCCAAGGATCACTACTAATTTTATATTAGCTTAATCTAAACATGATGTTGGATTCACAAAACTAGGACAGATTCTAATTTCTCTCTCTCTCTCTCTCTCTGTATCAAATCATTATTGTTAAAAAGCTGATACATTGAATTGATTGCAACGAGAAGACAAAAAGATTGGCATTCTACCATGGATTTTTTTTTTGTTTTACGAAGTTACTATTTGATTGATCATAATAATCTATTCAGTTCATCAGTGTTTTGTTTTTATTTTTCAGTATTTTAGTTTCCTCAGGAGGGTGCTAAAGGAGCAAACAAGTTCTTTTAGCTTGGTTCTTGAGAGGCCCACATCTCCTTTTCCGATTGCCACCAGGAACAAGACATTATTTGGCTTCAAATTTACAGCCATGTAGTTAGAGCTCTGGGAATTCTGGATTTTTTATTCTTAAAAGAGGATTAAGAGATTATATCTACTTTCAGATTGACCATAATTTCGAGTTTTTGACATTTTTTCAGATCATCCTTTCTGTTTCTATGTTTCAGGGAGAGTATATATCTTTGGTGGTAGACTTTACGACCACTCAGGGCAATGCTCAAGTGGGGAAACCGTTTAGTCCAAGAGCTTAATTTAACTTAAGAGGCATGATCAAGTTTTGAGGACTGATTGATCTCAGAATCGAATTCCAACCAAATTATTTTGCCTACACTTTAGTTTATCATCTCACTCCTCACACCAAGTTTATAGATCTTCTTTGTAAGAAAATGTTGTTTGTGTAACATCATCCTAGTATCTCTGTGTGTAACATTGTTCTATTTTTAACGATATAATAATTTTAAATTGAAATAGCAATGTCAAGTACCGAAAGAAGTTGAAATAGTAATATTTAAAATAAACAAAATAGTTGAATAGATGTATATATAATAGTAAATGTAAATGTCAAGTCGTCTGCATATTGAAATAAATTTAAAATTAAGAAATATATTTACATTTTTTTTTATCGTATATCTAAATTTTGATATTTTTATTTTAATATAAACCCGTGCAACACGTTAAGATATCTGCAACTCTGCAAGCAAGTAGTGAGGAAAATAGGACAAAAAAATGTTGACATAATCTCTTCATTCTGTTGACATCCAAATCAAATGCCAGAGTCACAGTTGTATAATATATAACAACCAAAGTTGGTCATCACTCATCACAAAACCTACCCCAAAACTTCCTCCCTTTCCCTCCCTACTGCACTAACCTTTCCCCCAATCTCTCAAAAAGCAAAATCCTCCATCATCAGCTGCACCAATTTTGTTGAATCTCTTCAACTTCGCTTGCTTCTCGATTATTACAATGACCAAAAACAATTTCTGTCATGGCGAATGGCCAATGATTCTGGTGCAGCCTTGGCTGAGAATGTATATTTCTATGTCTCTCTCTCACTCACTCTCTCCTAGTTTATTGTAGTTCATTCACGGGCATATATATATCTAAATTATGCACACACCACTATATAAAGGTGTTCTTAAATAGAGATTCTTATGTACACTATTTATTTTATGTTAAATTATTACATATTTCTGTGTCATATAATTATTTTAATTTGAAGTAATGATATGTCTCAATTATTCACTGACTTAGTGTATATAACTTATGTAAACTAATTATACACAAGTATTTCTCGTTTTTAAATTATTAGAACGAAAATAGAAGAAATATAAAGGCAGAAGCGATACACGTTATTAATGAAGAAAATTTCTAGGGGAATGAACGCGAGTTTAAATGTGACTTAATTTGTTTAGGAAGATACATGTGTTCTCGTTCTCTATAATGAAAAAATATTTTTTTTCCTTTTTTGCTTGCAAACCATGAAAACAAATTATTTTGGTAATGCATTTGATTTTATGTGTATATATACAAAGCTCACCACCAGTCACTAACACAAAGTGATACACTCAAAAGAAATTATATTTATGGACATTATTTTGGTAATTATTATTATTTTTTTGGATACTCATGTTTAAAGTGAATTGTCAAATATTTATTAATTCTTCAATATATTTAACAAATTTTTAAATTTTTATTATAAAATTAATAATTAATAAATATTTAACAACTTATTTTAAATATTAAATCATAAAAATATGACAACAACTCCCTTTTTTTAAGGCCACCAAGATAGAGGAGAGGAATCCCATTATCTACTTAGGCCCAGAACCACAAATTCCTAGCTACAAGGATAGGGTTTTATATGTGAAAGTACAAATCGCTCGTCAGGTCCGTCACATATGAACCATTCAGTTCCACCAACGGATAGAGAACTAGAGAAGGCTTGGAAGATATATAATTATTTTCAATATTTTTTCTTGAATCCACGACTTAATTAATGCTAAAACTGTTAACATATCTCCAACATTTTTCTATCTTTTTGTCAAATTTATCATTAGATTTTGGAACTAATTAATTTTATGCTTAAATTTTTTTCCTTTTAATCAGGTTCATCCTCAAGAGGTTATTAATTTGTCTTGCATTAAAACAAATTATTAGCAATAAATTTACAAAAAATGACAGAGATTAGAAATTTGAATGGACGAGCTTATTTTGGCTTTATTAAGGTTATAGAAGAAGTCCCTTTCAGAAAAACGGTTATAGAAGAAGTTCCAAAATTAAATATAAAAGTCATAAAAGGACAAAATCTTAAAAGACTAACTTGTAAATTTGGTTCATTGTAATCTTTAATAAAGTAATATTTCTTCTCTAATATCATTATTATTATTTTGTTTTGGTCTTTTCCTTTCCTTTTTTTTTACTAGAGAATGCAGTATTTTTAATTTCAGTTATACAATAAAATAGAAGTAATATATTTGTTATTGGCTGAAAAATAAAAATAAAAATAAAAATGTCATATACTTGTGATGACTTATATATCATGATTAAATTTGAATCTGCACCACATTTAAATTAATAAACTTAATATAAAGAAAAAAAATCCAAACATCTCTGTTTTTCAACAATGCAAAAATCAGATATTTCCTTTTACTTAGTGAACGGTTGGATCACTCTGTATCAACCAACGATGGAGACAGACGTGATGCTAGCCAGAGGAAATATAGAGCGATCCCAGCCCTTCACTAAGTGAAAGGAGATGTTACAATATTGCATCATATATAGTAAAGTGTGTATGTAATGAATGGAATGCATCCTCCTTGGTTCCAACGAAACCAGAGAATAGAACATGCAGTTATGGTGCAATATACTATGCAATGTTTTGTCCCTTTCAGCAGGGGTATAGGTGGTTGCATCTTCAGCTACGTGGCAAACCGCAATTTCGTGCATGCCATGACAGTTGAAATAAAAGGGGACAAACGTACCCTCCAGCAATAAACCTCTAACTCCCTTGGAATACCCAGTACCACAATTTCTATATTATATCTTAATGCTCATAAAAGTTAACGTGAATCTTACGATAATATCTGCACAATGGAATGGTCCACATATAACAATGTGTTAAGGACTCAAAAATCAATTTTAACGAAGCTAAAATATATAGCAATTTTTTTTTGTTTGTGATATGTTTATGTTGGTAAATGGGGAATGAAATACATGGGCATGACAAGAGGTGGGGTGATCCAAAGTCACGTTGGGTTATGGTCCTTCTCTCGTAGTTAATCTCCAACATTCAAACCTCATCTACAAGGATAGGAATGAAGCTCTCCTTTGCTTGGCTTTCGCTTTCATTATCTACCTTCTTGTCACTTAAAAATGGAGATAGCCATGCTAGATATAGCTAGCTAACGACTATATAGCAAAACCATTCGAGTCTTCCCTGCACAATGTCGACCTCTTCGATCAACGGCTGGTGTCTTTCCTCCATCTCTCCAGCAAAAACTTCTCTCAGGAGAGCCACATTGCGCCCCTCAGTCTTTGCAACCCTTAGCTCTCCTCCTCCTTCTTCTTCTTCTTCCTCTTCTCTCCCTTCTCTCATCCAAGACAGACCTGTTTTTGCTGCCCCTGCTCCCATCATCACCCCCACTTGGGTATATATATACCAAAATACACTTTGATCACTTAGAAATTGCATTTGTTGTTTTGTTTATTAATTTCTTGTCTTCCAAATTTTGAGTAATTAAGAACCCGAAATTCTATTTGCACTTTTGGATCATAATGCGTGTTGGAGTGCCATGCATAGATATGTGCTTAGGTGATCATGTGCTCAACAATCTCACAGTGTCCACGTATGGGGTTTGGTTGTTAGTTGGAAGAAAAATGTTTCAATGTTTTTAAAGTTGAGTTTTCACGTGAGACACCGTTTGATCTTTCTATGGCATCCATCACATTGGTAGCTTAGTTAGGTTTAAGTGACAGGTGTGTGGCATGGATTTTTCATGCACTAGTATGTGTCAGCAGTCAGCACCATACAATAACCAACTTTTTATTAAGAAGAAAATTTATGCCAAAGAGACGAGCTATATATAATGTGGGTTTGCGTTGTATGGTGGATCTGTGTTAGTTGGAGGATTCTAAGCCGAATAAAGCAGCAAATCCAAACTACTATAGAAGAAAAGGTCCATTCAAAACCAGTTTTTCCAAATAGGATACTAATTAATCCTCAGACACCATAATATATCTCCGTTGCATTTTGCTGAAATTCCACTATGTTTAGTTTAGGAGAAAATTACTTTTCATTTCTCATTTCTTTTCCAGGGTAACTTATTAGTTTCAACTGACACGTATTTCGTTTTTTTTTTTTCCTTATTTTGAAGAGAGAGGATATGGGGAAAGACTACGAGGAAGCTATTGAAGAACTCCAGAAACTATTAAGGTAAGTCTCAAACACACTATTCTGGAAAAAATATATGCAATTTCACAGTATGACTCTTTTTCCTTGCAAATTAACTTGCATAGTGTTCAAATGTAGGGAGAAAGGTGATCTGAGAGCTACAGCAGCTTCAAAAGTAGAGCAAATAACAGCTGAGTTGGGGACACCATCATCTGATGGCATCCCATCATCAGAAGCCTCGGAGAGGATCAAAGCTGGTTTCATTCACTTCAAGAAAGAGAAATATGAGTTAGTCACTATACCTTCATTAGTTTTCCTTTCTTTTAGCTTAAGCTTTCTCATTGTTCTCATTTCCTATTATTTTCCACAGCAAGAATCCAGCTTTGTACGGTGAACTTGCCAAAGGCCAGAGCCCCAAGGTACTCTGATGAATTATATATTTACCCTTTTGGATTTAGATTGAAATTTGTTCTCTTAAAGCTTAACTTTCTCTCATGTGATTTTGCAGTTTATGGTGTTTGCTTGCTCAGACTCAAGAGTTTGCCCATCTCATGTGCTAGATTTCCAGCCAGGAGAGGCATTTGTGGTCAGAAATGTTGCTAACATTGTCCCACCATATGACCAGGTCTGTTTCCAATACAACCCAAGCAATGCCTCATATTGCCTTGTCTTAATACTCATTTCGGTACTCAAAAGGGTTACTTTCTTTGCTTTACTTTGCTGTATCAGACAAGATACTCTGGAGCTGGGTCTGCCATTGAGTACGCAGTTCTGCATCTCAAGGTATGTTACCAATCATTAGAAGATAAATATGAACCGCACACAATGTTATACGTAGTCTACTTTCAGAGCTACTATTATAGTCTACTTTCAGAGCTACTATTATGAAAATTAAAAATTCTGGAAGAGTCAGGAGTTTTTAACCAAACTAATCTTCCTACAGGTGTCGAACATTGTGGTCATTGGACACAGTGCTTGTGGTGGTATTAAGGGGCTTATGTCTATTCCAGATGATGGATCCACCGCTACGTAAGTCATTTTGCTTTACATATATAATACACTTTCCATCAATTATTTAACATACATCATTGTAATTGAAGTAGAAATCTTCCAGTGTTTGGTAGTATTGGTACAGTGACAGTCTAGTTGTAATTCTAGGAAAGATAAACTACGCAATCTTGCATTGTTTTGAAAAGAATTAGGAAAATACTGTTTCCATCTAAGGTGCAAATGCCATGGTATCATCTGAAACAAAGCAGAGCAGACTGTGGGAGAAGATTTTTGGCTGATCTGTACCCAATTCTAGACCAATGTAATTATAATAACGAAACTTAATTTCATTTTAGCTTGTTGAAATTGGAACCCAATTCTCAGATCATGATTATATTGAGCAAATAAAGGTGCTACTCAATCATTTTACCTACCCTTGTTTCCAACTGCTACTCCCTTCAAATTGGCCACTTATAATTAATTGGAAAAAGGAGATTTCCTTATGATTCAGTATGAATTTTTACTTTTTAATCTCTGATTTGTACTGTGCAGTGAATTTATAGAGGACTGGGTCAAAATTGGTTTGCCTGCAAAGGCAAAGGTGAAAGCACAATATGGTAATGCACCTTTCCCAGAGCTATGCTATCACTGTGAGAAGGTATGAGACAACAAAACCCACCAGCTGGATGAAGAACATTTTCTGATATTTTTTATGGATCTCAGAGAATTTAACTTTTACATAATGGTCGACTACAATGACTACATGATGATTTACAAGTAACCGATGTGGGTGATGCTTACAAGTTAAGTTGGATTATTTGCAGGAAGCTGTGAATGTTTCCCTTGGAAACCTGCTAACCTACCCATTTGTCAGAGATGGCTTGGTGAACAAAACTTTGGCACTGAAAGGAGGATACTATGACTTTGTTAAAGGATCTTTTGAGCTCTGGGGCCTTCAGTTTGGCCTTGCTGCTTCTTTCTCCGTATGAACATCAACCATTATCAATGAGCTCATCTTGGTTCCCTAAGTATTCTCCCTAAAATGTACTCTGTAATTACCCTTGTTATGAGCTAAATTTCCTAATAAAAGTAGATGGAGATTCTCCATCACTCTCCATAGCTCCAAATTAAAGTTCCTTTTCTGCAAGAAATTAGGAGCAACGTGTAATTTAATTAAGGTCTTTCACCACTGCATTTTTCTTCTTTGTTAGGTAAAAGATGTGGCCACAATTCTGCATTGGAAGCTATAGGGTCATGCTTAGAGGTCGTGTGTCTGCAATGAAGAGGGCTAGCTATCTTCACCATATGATATTCATATATATATATGAAACTATGAAGTATGAACTGGGTTTATGTAGGAAATCTTCTTTTAATGAGTTGGGAATCCTCCTGAGACAAAATTTTCATTATTTGGCGACATCACCCATTCCCATCAAAATATTTCTATCTTCTTTTAACTATTCAACCTCGTTTATTATATATACTACAAAAGTTCCAGTTTTTACACCAAAGAGCAAACAATAGAAAAAGGTTGGAAATTAGAATTTAGAAGCATACAAGAAGTGACAAAAATATGGCCATACATTAAAGGGTAACTCAATTTTGGGTTAGGATGTGCTTACGTCTGATTCAAAGAATGAAAAAAACAAAAAATCCATTACTGAGTATAACCAAAATTTCAAGATACATACTAAAAAGGTATATAATTTATACCAATATAATACAACAAACTTGAGTAGGGAGCATCTATTGTGACTTCTCACCAACCAACTTTTATTTGAACTTTTCAAAATACCCTTAATTAAATTATAGTTACTTATTTCTATTCAAACTAATTATCTATTACCACTATTATATTTATCTAAACTCATCATTATTAATTATAAATATTATTTAATTTTAAATAAGAAATATTTAGTGTTTCTCTTAAACTTTTATTTTTGTAGCGGTTCATTAGTTGATAGGAAAATTAAAATTGCATAATTTTATCATTGTTATACAGAAGAATTTTGACTCTTAAGAATGTGATTTTTTGATAGTTGATGTGAGAAAAAATATAATTAAATTTTAATTTATTAATTCTAATTACTTTGATATTTGTTATAAATATTGACTCTAATAAGAACCTACATGAGTATAGTATATTTATCTCTCTAAAATATAAAGGTTATCTAAAAACAATTTTTTTTTACTAATCCTTAGTTATTTAAAATTTTAAAAATTTTCTTCTCTCTTTTTTGTATTAAAAATAAAAAAATAATGGATGGTCATTATAAGTTTCAAAAAAATTTCTCAACTAATAAAAAAATGGGTGAATGTCAGTAAATGTAGATAGCAGGGTGGAGTTTAGACTTGTGCTTATTTGAAAAGGAAATTACTCAATTATCCAACAAAATAAGACTTTCGTGAAAGTGGACACTCTTTTGAAAATAAAAACTAACTAATTATCTCTCAAATAAATTTGACTTTAGTGTAAGCTATGTTTAGTAGGTAATTATTTAAAATTAAATTTATTTTATATTTAAAAAATTAAGAGTCTATTGGCATGCATTATATAAAAGGATAAAATTATTTAGGCTTAATTATATTTTTAGTCCTCCTAGATTTAGTGGAATTTAATTTTGATCTCTTTAATTTTATAAAATTGCAACCATGTTACTCACATAATTTTTTTTAAATGCAATTAAATTTCCTTATCAGTCTATCATTAACGTGTAAATCATCCATTGTCTAATGGATAGGGTAGAGTTCTTTTTCTTTTTCTTTTGGTACAAATGAGGGGCATTAACCCCTAAGAAACGGCATCATTCCTAAGAAAGGAGAAATGAGAGATTATCCAATAGCAAACTTCCACATCCAACAAAGACGCTTTCATAGATATAAGCCCACGTCATATTCGTGAGAGTAGTTAGTGAGCCAATCCACTACTTGATTTCCTTTTCTAAATTCATGTGACACTTTAACACGCTAACTTCTATTAATTAGGAGCCTAGTAGATTCCATCAAAGAAGAACAAGGGTGAGTTGCTCCGCAGCCATCCAAAACAAAATTCACTGCACACAAAAAGTCAGCTTCTATCCACGACGAGGGGACATGCTTTTCCCAAGCTACCTCTAAAGCAGTGGAGATACCCCACAATTCAGCCATTAGGACATTAGAAGAGCCAAAATTTCACACAAAACCAAATTAACAAGAGCCAGAAGGATCCCGAAAAACACCATCACACCCAGTTACGACCACCAAGCAAGACAGATCCATCCATTCTTTTAAACCTTTGGTTCGGTTATAAATGCATATATATTTAATTGAATTTTTTTATTTCTTTCTTTATCAATAATTTTTTTTTGAATGATTTAAATGACACAGGAGTCGCTGAACTTTTTAAGAGTTGCTTGTTTAGATAAATAGAATATTTTATTTTATTTTAAATTTTTTTAAAGTAATAATACTTGCATAAATTTAGAACATGTTTGGTTTTGTTTTTTTTTTTTGGCAATAATTGCTTTTTTTTAATTAAAAATTATTTTATCTAAAATATATCTTATTTGTTTAAAATGTATAAAATTGATTATAAGTTAAGATTATTTTTTCATAATTAAAAACAACTTTTCTAAACAATCTGTTATTTTAAAGCATGTTTGGATTTGCTTAAATTTTTAGAATAATCGTTTTTTTTCAATTAAAATTTATTTTATTTAAAATCTATTTTGTTTGTTTAAAGTATATGAAATTGATTATAAGTTAATATTATTTTTTCATAACTAAAAATAACTTTTTTAAAAAGCTGTTATTTTAAAATTTTAATTATTTGATTTCAGAATATTTCAAAAGTTTTGAGAGAGAAATACTTATTTGCCCTCAATCAAATAATTTTTTTCAATCATTTCATATATATTTTGGTAATTTAATACATAAAAGTGATTTCTTTAAACAATCCAAACAAAACTCTTTACAATAAAATCGATTATAAATTAACATATCCAAATATAAATTAATTTTTTCATAATCGATTTTCTTGAAAATTAATTATATACATAATCAATTTTTAATATAATTTTTTTATAGCTAATCCAAACACGTACTTAAGCTTTTAATTATTTGATTTCAGATTATTTCAAAAGCTTTCAAAAAGAAATACTTATTTGCCTTCAACCAAATAACTATTTCAATTATTTCATATATCTTTTGGTAATTTAATACATAAAAGCGATTTTTTTATACAATCCAAACAAAACTCTTTATTATAAAATCGATTATAAATTAACATATCCAAACATAAATTAATTTTCTCATAATCGACTTTTTTGAAAATTGATTATAAATATAATCGATTTTTAACATAATCTTTTTTTCACAGCTAATTCAAACACACACTTATGCTCACACATTTTTCATATACTTCTATGCAAGTTATCAAAATAATACTCTAGTTTCATTGTAACTTTTTTAAATGGTGTAGTTTGTGCATATACCTTACAAAATTTTGTGCAAATATTTTCTATCAAAAAATCTATAATTAAAATATTATAAAAATTTAATTCATATATATGTATATATATTTAAAATATAAAATAATCCAAATCAAACCATACAAGAAATAAGAATTTTTCTATAAACAAATGAACACGTGTACTCTTTTTTTTATTGAATTGCTTTCCCTTCTTTAAATGTGTATTTAGAATTAGATTTTGCGTATTTAATTTTGCTTAAACTTAATTTTGAAGTGGGTTTATAAGTACTAATTTATGTTTAAAACCTTTTATTTAGAAAATAATTTTGACAAAAATAATGTTATTAGGATATGTTAATAAAAATTATTTTTAAATGTAATAATGATATGATAAATATTATTAAAATAATAATATCATATCAAAATATGATAATATTTTTATCTATATGCACTGGTTTTTTTCAACCCAAAAACAACAAAGAATGTTACTTATGCGGTTTGGCGTCAAAATCACGTTTAAAATGCAACCTTACTTCTGCATCAAAAGTAACCAAACACGTTGACATTTTTACAATACACGTTTGGACCTCCAATGGACTTCCATGATGCAAAAACACTGCCCCAAACATACTACAGGGAACACTTGTGATATGGATGTAATAATAAATTAAAGATTTTATTTTAACACATAGTGAAATTTGAATAAAAATTGAATGAATATTGATGAATTAAACATTATAATTTGTAAATTTAAATAAATTTCTTAAAATATAACTAGAATGAAAAACTATGAGAGATATAATCTTTGTATTTTAGTATAGAAATAAGTGGGAAAATATTATAGCGCACAGACTTGAGGATTGGGAAAACATAAGCTTTGTATATTAGTTTTTGCTATGCTGCTATTTAAGCTTGAGGTCATTTGCTTTTACAGCTGGGGTGGTGCATCTGGTCAGCATTTACAAGTTACAACTTTTTTTCCCTAAGGGTAAATTATACTATTTTTCTTCATATGAAAAACTGTTATTTGCCCCGTACCTGTAAATTGTAACTTAACAATAACTGTAACTTCGAGAAAGTTTAAAAACTATAGTTCTGGTGGGGGACAAAAAACATTTATATTTCTATTGGACAAAATTTGAATGTCGCAAAAAAACGAAAGCAGAAGAAAATCAAGTATATACTTCGACAATTTTATGCCACGCAAGCCATAGAACAACGCTGTGGTATAGGGAAAATATTCTTTCTGCAGTCATCGATTAGCTGAGTTGGTGTCGAGAAAGGAGAAGATTAATAAGGGGTCATTGCAGTACTGAGAAAGGCTGTATGCAGATGCAGAAGGAGACACAAGGAATAAATAGGCTTTGCATGCCACAAAGGATATTTATATACTTGCACAAATTTATATTCACATTTTTTTTTTTGTATTTCCATATATCATGGTCTCACATTAATATTTTTTAATGGTCCATATTGTTTATATATTTTACAAAAAATTGTACAAGTATCTTTTTTCATTTATTATTGATAATTTTCTCCTTTGCTGCCAGCTAGGTTTGGCCTCTTTTTACTTCGTACAGACTGGCTGATAGACATTATTGATATTTAAGTTAATGAATTCCTCTTTAATCCAAAAAAACAAGGCAACAAGCTTTGGTTGGCACTGGAGATTGAATCCAACAATCATGTTTCCTTCCAGGCTTCATGTCTCCCAATGGGGCCAACCATTAAACTTCTCTAATATGAAGGTTGGAAAGAGATAAAGAGAATGCTTAGTTACATTATCTGTTGGCTGCACGGCTATGTCGATTTCTAAGTATGTTTGATTTAAATTTTGTACACTTTCTACCAAAAATAAACAAATAAAAATTGTACCCTTAATTTTAAATGAACTTAATTTTGTTCATAAATGAGTTTGTATCAATGTGATTTTTATTTTAAAAACCTTAATTTGAAAAATAATTTAAATAAAATTAATATTATTTAAATATTATTAATCAGAATCACTTATAGATATTTAATTATTAAAGAATGTATGAATTTTATATTACTTTATCCAAATTATCCTTTAATTTAATTTCATTATTTTCTACATGTAATTTAATAAATAGTATGAATATTGTTATAAAAAAAAAATTTCTTTTGGTACCATTATTAAATGCAGAATTTAATAAATGAATAAATAGCAAAATCTAATAAATGTAGAACACACAAAACACCAACCAGCAACAGTGTTTTCTATCCATTCTTGCATTCAATTTGCAAGTTTATTATGGTCAGACAGTCGTAGAGTACCATCAAGTTTTGGCATACACTTCCCGATCGCAACACAAGCTACTACATTTCACTTCCACTCAAACCGTGGTTTGAGATTAAAATTCCAACAGCCTCTCTAAACGTGAAAGGCCGTTTGCAACTCTAAACGTGTGCACTAACTAAACACAGGCTTATTCCCATTTTTGCATTATTATTTTCAATTGCACTCTCTGTGATCACCTTTGCTAAAATTAAAAATGATAACGGAAACATAAACAACATTTCAAAAGAGCATGCAAACAAAACCAATTTCCATGTAAATGAATGAATCTTCACCAACATGAGCATTAATTGTATAACATGCTTCTTCCGGTGCTCCCCCTTCTGCTCTCTATTTGTATCGGGCAGATAGACCACGGTTTAATAATCTAAAAGTTCAAGGATGATCAGCTGCCAGTCCCATAGTACATATGTACAGTTGGACCTCTTGTCAAGAAACAAGCTAAGAATACACATAAAATTGCAGCATTCCCTGGCATATGTAATATACATACATGCAGGATGACTTGCATATCATGATTCATCAGGCTTTGGCTCAAGAGTGACAGGGATCTTCTCCTTGTGGTCACCTCGCAACACCTCCACAGTCACCTGAATATCAACATCATCAAATATTCCACTAGGATATAAATCAGCTTCAAATTGGGGTCTCTAAATGCTTTTACCTAATATATAGAGGCAATTCTACTAACCAAAATTCAGATGGATTAAGCCAAATACATCACCATAAAAACACATCAAATTAAAACAGATTAAGAAAATAGATAAATGTTTTGGCTCATTCCTCCAAAAATTTCACTTTTGCTGTCAAGTATACCTTTTCAGACAAACTTATGATACACAAGTTACAAAAAAAATTTACATGGAAAAAAAGTGGATGAGATGTCTGAATTCACAGTTGATCTGTGTCTGACTGGCCAAATATAATATAGCTGGAATAGTGAACACTGTATAGATACTATTAGCTAGGGAAGGGAGGACAACAAAAGGTAACGGATAACATTTTGGATGACAAAGTTCATGACTTTTAGGCATGTAATTAAACATGCAAATCAACTAATTTTGAACAGCATGCTTGAACATGTTCTTGCACCTAAATTTAACCTTGGGTGGTTAGTGGTTACCATGCCAACTGTATGCTTAAAACATGCAAATCAACCAAATTCGAACATGTTTCTATATCTTCTTTTTTTTTTTCTGTGGAATTCCCAGGATTCAAAAGTTTTTAAAATGACAGTTTAATCTTTCAAATTCGAATTAACAAAAGAAACAGAGTGCAGGGAGACACAAGATCAACAGAGGAAATGCACCAGCACCATACCTTATCACCCACTTTACACTGGTCAAGAATTCTGTACAAATCACTTCCATTAGTAACCTTCTTACCATTCACAGATGTAATGATGTCACCTAAAATAAGTCTACCATAGGCATCACGCTTTGTTGGATGCAAGCCCTACAAAATAGAAATTTGACCATGTTACCAAAAATATATATATATATATATATATATATATATATATATATATATATATATATTTGACCAGCTCCATTGGCCAAACTCCTCACCATTGAAAGATCGTAATCATGTAAATCAAACTGAAGCATTTCAATGAGTAACAGTAACTAGTTTTAGTATGACAAATGAATCTTAACATAAGAATAAACTTACTGCTTTCCCAGCAGGACCACTGGCAGGAGCATCTAAGACAAGCACTCCACTTACACCCAACTGCTCCACAGATTGATCTGGAGCAAACTTGATTCCTAAAATAGGTCTTGTAACCTTCCCAAACCTCACCAATTGGTCAACAATGCCATTTACCTAAATATATAAAATAAGCACGTAAGCTATTTTAGAGGATATGAACAAAGAAAACTCCGTTTCCATGGAAGGTCAGACAGTGTCTCCAAGGAAGCATCGTATAAAGAAAGGATGGGTAAGAACTCACAGTGTCCACTGGAATAGAAAATCCAACACCAGAGGATGCACCGGATGGGGAATATATAGCTGTATTTATCCCAATGAGGTTTCCAGAACTATCTAAGAGTGGCCCTCCACTGTTACCAGGATTAATGGCTGCATCCGTCTGTATAACATCTTGAATTGGACGACCAGTTGCAGCAGAACTAATTTCTCGCCGAAGTCCACTATAGAGAAAGTATGTATTAGTAAATCTCACAATCAATAAAATGGAGCATAAATAGATTAGCAAAAGTATCCAATTTTCACGTATCAGCACAGCATATGTTTATGATATGCACATTTGAAAAGCAAACTATTTACCGTATGATATATCTTGCCTAAAAAGTTCAAGTTTCAAAGAAAGAGGAAATAGCATAGTTGTATGAACTATGAAGCATCTTTAATTAAGGAAAGGAATTAGAGGCATCCATTTGAAGATCAAATATGATTCTTTACTAAGGTTTTGCCCATGAGTTTCTACGTTGAAGAATTTTAAACCTTGATTTTGGTCTCAAAGGGAAGGCTATGTCCATTAGTTTCTGTTACAGAAGTTTTAATTTTAAACCTTGTTTTTGGTCTCAAAGGGGTTCCATGAAAAATGTCTCTTTAGTTTAATGCCCCTCCTATCCCCCTCTCTTTTTCTGCTAAGCCTTTTTGTCTCTTTCTTGGAACCTCCTTCTCTCCCTTATTCATATTACTTATAAATAATCATATCGGCAGGTCATCACATTGGATGCAGTCACGTTTATTTATTGATTTACTTAGCTTTTGCACCACAAACATCAGACAGGCATTGCCAAAAGTGGTAAATGACAATTAATATCTTTCATTCATCTTCCCCAGTGCTTTTAATACAAAATTTACAATATGGTGCATGTCATATCGAAAATTGATCCAGAAAGTGTGAAATTGAGAACAAGAAGACCATTGTTGCTATTTTCAGACACCTAAATAAAAGGTTTGAGCACAAATGTAAAATCTGACACGAGGAAAGGAAATGGAGTAGCCAAGTAGGAACCCTTTCCAAAAGTTTATGAAAAAAAAGTTATGGAGTATTCATATATGGAGTATTCACTTTACTGTTTTCATACCTGATGACACCAGTTGTAAGAGTGTGATCAAGTCCAAACTGCAAAGATAAGAATCACATTAGCAGATTCATGAAATAGTCAATTACGTTGACAGTCAATCATCAACAACAAATAGCATTCAAGTCATGTATGATTAAGAGCTCTACATAAAGCAGTTTGGCAGCAATTACAAGGTGAAAAGTCCAAAGAATACTAAAGTACCAACCATGACAATTTATCAATTTAGTACTTTTCCCCTTATCCTTTTGATAAAAATCTTTTCTGGTTTTGATTCCACCCCTCTCTAAGTAGGTGAGTCCCTCATACAAAATCATGTGAGACCCACCATATTTTTAGATAGAGATACACAGAACAGAACCCCTGCAGTTTTTGAGGAACATCAAGGGATACAAATCTGCCTCTCCTTTGCAAGCATTTGCAACCCAGATCTTCAATACTTTTTTCACATAAATTTTAGCAGAGACAAAATGGAATTATAACAGGACCAATCAATGCTGATTAAATGACAACATAATTACACAAACTACATGTTAGATTAAAGGAGCCAGCCATTAAAAATGATTGAGGAAGATTAAAATTCCCTTGGTCATCAAAATTTTGACTCTTTTTCACAGCTCTAAATAATAGTAAATTCAACCAGGATTTCCATCATCTCTCTAGATTAGAAAATTCATAGATAACACATATTTACAGTTTGCATCAATCTGTAGGGACATCTCACCGGGTTCCCAATAGCATACACTTTCTGACCAACAAGCAAGTCAGCAGAGACACCAACAGGTATAGGCCTGAGTTTGTCATTTGGTGCATCAACACTCAACACGGCAACATCCTTGTCTTGGTCAAAGCCAACAACTTTTGCATCATAAGTTGTCTGGTCAGCAAGAGTGACCCTGCACATAACTAGCATCTCTTTGAACAGGAGCAATCAATTTACTCGCACATTTTAAACCATCCCAACATGTGTGTATCCATCGTCAAATTTTCTGCTCAACGGGTTCAACTTAATGGAATCCAATACATCACATATTTAAATCAATGCAAACAAACCCATATTGAAGGATTTGCAAAGTAACACATCATTATCACCTCCCTTTTGTTCTAATATAAGGCTGGCAAGTTATACTATATATTTACTATAACCAGACATCTCAGGGTTGGATCAACACATACACAGAAGCAAGAGGCCAAAGTACAAGTGTGAGAAACTGACAAAAAAATGATCAAGAGATTCAAAACCAACCAACCTGAGATCAGAAGCACCCCTGATGACATGATAATTGGTTACAATATGACCCTTTTTATCCCAAACAAAGCCTGACCCAGAACCTTGCGGAACCTCCAACACGTCCAACGTAAACGCATCCTGCCTAAACAACCCACGACTCTTGAGAAACAAACATCAAAACCCACATTCAAAAAACCCAAAACAAAGAAAAGGGTATTCTCAAACAACAAGAACAAACGTAAATAAACAACCCAAAAACGAAAACAGAGAGAAAATTTGAAAGCAATTTAGTAGCAAGCAATATGCTTACTTGACAGCAAGGTTGGTTATGTAGACAACAGAGGGAGTGTTCTCTTGAAAGAGACGAACGGTGGCGAGTTCATCGGACTGTAACTTCCTCGGGGAAGTGACGACGAAGGCGGAGGCGGAATCGACGTCGGCGAGGAAGAGGGTGAAGGAAAGAGCGAGGGAAGTGCAGAGAAGGAGAAGAGAATCGAAAACCGATGAAAAGGAGGAGTTTTGGGGGAAGCGGAGTTTGAGTTTGGGAAGGGTTGGAGGGGTCATGCGAGAGAGGAAGAGGGTAGGGGAAATTGGGTGGAAATGGTGGATGGTTGTGTGGAGGAGATGAAGGGATTTGGGAAGGTGGGTTGCAGAAGGCTTGGAGTTTGGATAGCGAGAAAATGGGGTGGACGAAGAAGAAGAAGAAGAAGAAGAATGGAAGAATGTAGAAATGAGAGAACAGGCAGAGGCAGTAGCCATTTTCTGGTTTGGACTGAGCTACTGACTGCTACTGGTGGGTAGGATCGACTTTGAGCCATGAGTGATGGAGGTTAAGTTTACATTATAATAATAATAATAATAATAACAATAATATATTGAATTGCATTCCTTGGTGGAAGGATTAAAATCCTCAACCCAAGCTCGACAGCAGTTACTTCCAACCAAATGGTGCGAGATCTGAAAATTACTTTTAATTTTAATTTTAACTCTAATTCTAATTTTATAGAAGTGATTAATTTTTTTTTTATTTTCTAGATATCTTGACGTGCGATGACGGGAACTAATTCTTTCTTAAAGAGTCACATGCTTAAGAGGTTTAAATATCTACCACTTATGTCATACCATATTGGTATAGAAGTAATTATTTGTTATTATATAATGGAAATCTTCTTATTTAGTATTCAATTTTCATTTTTTAAAAAAATATAATGCTTATTTTTTTTATATGAAACAAATTAATTTAAGAGGTGAATAAGTTATTTTAATACGAAGACAAAATATACATGAATCTTTGCAAATTGAGTCAATATTAATTGACAATACTTAATTGTTTTAATTGAATAAGAAAAAAAACATCATTTTAAATTAATTATAAAAATTTATCTTTTACATGCATGCCTATTTTTAAGAATTAAAATGATTTTTGGAATAAATTATTCTCCTATTACTTTATATATATATATATATATATATATAGTGACGGCACATAAGTTTAAATTTTAAATTTATGATCTTCTTTAAACTACTTAAACTATTCTACTAACCCACTCGTAATAGCTTTCCTCTCTCTAATATTTTGTGTTTACTACATGTCTCATCTCTAACACAAAATTCCCTTCTATTTATAAGAACACTACAATTAATAGTAGGAAAATAACATTTGAAAAGGGAATAACATTTGTTTTATTCATAATAAATTTATTAATTAACATGTGCAAACACCTAGATAGAGAAGAAGGAAAAATGGCTTCGTAGGAAATCAAACCTCTTACATTAACATTACATTCAAATATAAAAGACTTGGGGCAGTGCTAATTAAACTCATTGGCTATAATGAGGTGTATGTAGTCGGTTTTTGTAATGAATTTAATTTCTATCCACTGTCAGTGTAAAGTTTCTTTATACTGTCATCTAATCATGTGTTGCTAAATCATTAAAATAGTTAGACTTTCTAGGTAATTGTTGTGATAATCAACTCTTTTACTGATTTGATAACACATGATTGGATGACAGTGTAAAGAAACTTTACACTGACATTGAATAGAAATTAAACTCTTTTGTAATAGAAGGAAATTATGTATTGCAAACACAAAACATAAAAAGGAAGAGTAATTTAATTTTTGTAATAAGTACACTTTTTAATTCGAGCTAATAACCATAGAGGATAGAAAGACCGAGAGGTAGAGAGCAGAGAGAACTTAACACTTCAGGGACTCAAAATCAGAACCCATCGGATCGAACGCTAATCCTAATCTTTGATTTTGTTTTTGGTCCAATCGGGTTACTTTGCCGGTTATTTAAATTTAAAATTGTGTTCGGTAATGCGGACTAACCGGTAATCAACTAGCTTAAACTGCAGTCCAAACAGTTTCAGGTCAGTTCAACTTGCACCTTAACAGGCCATGGAAATGGCAATCTGGCCTGCATATATTCAATTTATTCGGCCTGACCCATGGTCCAAGCTGGAGTTCAAATTTTGTTAATTGCATTTTGGAATCTTTCTTTTGTGGTATAATATTGTAAATTTATTCCATGTTACTCATTTTTAAAAGGAAGCTTGTAAATATATTTGATACAATTAATGCAATATAAAACTACCTAAGATTTAAAACAAAATAAAAAGCCTAATCAATAAAGGTTGATGGGTGCTCCCTTATGGTCAATGCAACCGGCTTATCATCAATAGATCCTATGCCAGTAGAAATTATGATTAATCTATGGTCCAAAATAACATAAATCAAAGTAGAAGAACAGAAGCAAGATTCATAACATAAAGGTGCAGCATCTCGTATTAACATCCTAGTCACTGATTGCATGCAGTGCCCTAGCCTACATTTTTTATGAAAGCATTTTCACCTGTCAATCCTATTAGAAAATAGTCTTTTAACATTATCGGCAAGCGGAAAAATAAAGCTAAAATAAGAAATTACAAAATTTTATCCAGAGGTCTTAATTCTCTGGGTAAGCTATCGAAATTTTCAGCATCTATGTCAGATTGTAGCATAGGTCGCTTCCCCGTTTCCCAGACAATGCCCTCTGCTAGGTGCTCCTTGCTTGGTGTGAGCATTACAAAATTGGGATCAGCTCTTTGGTAACTACAAACAAGTAAAAGAAGTGCAAGTATAGATACAAAAAATACCAATGTAGGGTACAAATTTAGAAAGAACATATTGATTATTATGCCATGAGCTCAATATAAAAATGGTAAAGCTGAAAGCTGTTCTCATTTTTTAACATGCAGCAACACGTGTACATGTCATGGTATATTGCTCATAAACTTGTTAGCAGATAATATTGCTCATAAACTTGTTAGCAGATAATTTATTGCATCAAAACATAGAAGTTATTGCAAAGAAATGAACCTGGCTTCTCTGAGACTCTCACTTTGGATGCCAAATCCATATTGCATTTTACCATCAGCACGATCTCTAGTGGCTGCAGAAAAGCAGGACACCCTCAGCCGCTTCAAACATCCAATACCAGGATGACACATTCTTTAGAAGCAAACTAGGACCCCACCCCCCTTAGAAAAAAACAAAAAGACCAAAGGAACTCCGATCTTTGTTTTCCTTGGCCTGTTAGCCCAAATCAATACTTTTAGAGGACAGGTGATCACATAAATGTTCAAAGGTATAACTAGTAACAATGAGATAATAATTATAATCTAGACATTGGGACTTACAATTTTCATTTTTATTTGCTTAAATCTTGTAAGAAGTACCACAAGTTGTCAGATTTCACATATGATAAAATGTCACAGGATGAGAAATTGAGAACTATTTCACATTATAGATCTTAGACCATTTGCCTTGTCTACAGCCTCCCATTGAAATAGCTTAACTACTAATGAGGTAGCAAACACCACACATCTAGAAAACGATATTACTGAGGTAGAAAATAATACGCCAGACCTCAAAACATACTTTGCTGGGCGCAGGCATGCCATCTGGTGCTCTCAATACTTAACCCTGCCCAGGAGCAGAACTAGGACTAGAACTTTGGAGGGGCCAAAATAAAAACAAAATGAGCATGTCTAAGAAAAACAAAATTTTGAGGGGGCAAACATATTCTACCAAGAATATAGGTAAAATGTAAAGGGAATATTTTGAATTTTGCAAACTCTGGGGTAGCCATCCTCCTTCCCCGTCCCCCCTCTCCATTCCCCCCCAAAAGAGCCTCAACTTAAGTCCACCCTTGATCATGCTAATATGGCTATATAGGTGTAAGCCTAAAAAGCTAAAACATGTTGGAAACACAGCCGAGTTAATGTATGGAGGAAAAGAAGGATAGAGTATAAATACAAACCAAGTAATTAGGTTAGAAGTGCCACAGCCTCAGATCCTAATACACACATAAAAGCACACTTGGAAAAGGAAAAGAAAAATCCCACTAAAGGAAAGAACAGGGTAAAAAAACTGAAGTGAGAACGAATAGAAAAACCCCTCTAGAGGCACCTGAAATGCTGAAAGTAAAAGAAGGTTTCCACCATGACTTGAAAGCAAATGCCATTGACGAGCTACGAGGTCCAACCTTTGCCTGGAAAGATGAGTAATAATCTCGTTGAATCCAATATAATCTATAGAAACATGCATAACATTGCATTGATTCTTTTACCTTCAGCAAGAAGTTTTTATTGGCTTGCCAGGATGCGCCTATTTGAAAAGTGGAATCTGAGATATTGTTTGCTCCTATGGCATCATCAACCCTTTGACACCAAGAAAATTAGATTGTACCACATTGGAGCACGTTAGTTTGAATATCTGCTGATGTTTGAAGTCAAATTGAATACCTTGTTTGTAACTCAAACCCAAAATCAATATAGTTTGTAATTCCAACAACAACATTCTCTTCAAGGGGGTTCTTCACCTGTTCAATTCAAGTATATGACTTTTACAGTATAATATATTCTGATTCAATAAGAAATTAAATCTGTCAATTTATGACAACTCACAGTAAAAAAAATAACATATCTCATTACTATTGGAAGAGGGAAAATTTTAACAAGAATAAATAAGAAATTCCTGGATGGAATTCTATCATAAAGGTAAATCTGTATCAAATCGCAAGGAAAAAGCATCCGAAATATGACTCACAATATAGGCCCAGGTCTTGGGTAAATAAGCTTCTAATCCAAATATCTTTTCATGCAGTGACCCCAACTCAGCAACTTACAAAATCTAAAGTCTCATTGGCTTCCCAAAACTATACAGTGTAGTCTTGGAAGCTAAGAAACAGGTACAAGTATTGTATCTGACACAATACAATACAGGGATACGGTAATTTTAAAAAAAATTAAGATACAAGTACATACATACATACATACATATATATATACTCAACGGGGGCATATCTAGTGAGAGGAGTGGTTTATTGTGAGAGTGAGAGGAGTAAATCTTGACCATTGGATCATTCATGTATGGTCAAAATTAAAACATAAAGTCATGTGACTTTTTTAAGTGATCATGTGACCTTTAAGTAACATCTAATCTTGACCATACATAGATGATCCAATGATCAAGATTTACTCCTCTCACTCTCATAATAAAATACTCCTCTCACTTGATATGCTCCCTATACTCATATATGTATATATACACATTATATATATATATATATATATATATAGGGGACATATCTAGTGAGAGGAGTGATTTATTGTGAGAGTGAGAAGAGCAAATCTTGACCATTAGATCATCCATGTATGGTCAAGATTAGAACATAAAGTCATGTGACTTTTTTAAGTGGTCATGTGACTTTTAAGTAACTTCTAATCTTGACCATACATGGATGATCCAATGGTCAAGATTTGCTCCTCTCATCTCTTATAATAAAATAATGCTCTCACTAGATATGCCCTACACACACACGCGCACACACACACACACACACATAAACGCACACACACAAACGCACACACACTTACAAAAATTTAAATAATAATTATTATTACATGTTATATTCAATTTAAAAGGCACAAAAAATTTAACTTATTTATATGTTTTGGTGGGTTTCAGATGAGTTTTAGTCAATTTTGTCATGCTTTTGCATAATTTAGAGCTATTTTGTACATTGTAAAGTTTTGAAACGTTTGTGCATTTCAAATATGTCTTGATGCATTTTGTACATTTTGAATTAGGTTTCATCTGTTTCAACCTTGTATCAACTGATTTTGTCCAAAAAAATTCAAAAAAGGACAAAATACAGGGCAGCTGCCTCATACATGAATCCATGAATCTTATCTTGCAAGGTATTGAGCCCCAATTTGGTGTATCCATGCATCTTATCTTGCAAGGTGTTAGAAGGAAAACCAAGCCAGAGGACAGAACCCAAGTATAGATAATCCATCCAATCAATGAATGGCATAATTCAGATCATATATTCAACATCATGTCTTTCACATAAAAGAATCTGTTTTAGATTATTAAAGAAAACCAAGGAAAACACACCAGTAAAAACATGACACTAATATGGATACAGAGGACCATTGAAAAGACAAAGAGATAGAGAGAGGACAAAGAAACATACCCGTCTTTGGACAACCATATGTTGATAGAATGAGGCAACAAACTGCAGATTGTTTAGACTTTGAAATATCAGTGAAATGCTTCTCAAAATATTAATCAGAACTATGCAAATCACATGTTAGAGGAGAAAAATGCTGAGATGCACTCAGTTGGCTTGAAGTTTAAATCACACAATCATGTGTCAAATGCATATCATACAGCAGGTTGCTACAAATTTAATATTGATTCCAATGTGGTGGTTGGTGAAATTTTTAAATGACATCAATCACTCACAAACCACAATACTTTCCATTTTAAGAGGAAAACATGTCACGTTACTATCCAGTATCCACCAAAGGGTTCTCCAAAGAATTAAATAAATGCAGAAAAATATTAATCAATTTAAGAATGTGAAACACACCTGAGAGCTTTTGACAAGCTCGAGACCAAAATTGAAGGATGGACTCAAGGGGCTGCCTGATCCCACGCCATAGCCAATGGCACAACTCCAGTTCATCAAATTTGAAAGTTTTGCATTTCCATCTAAAAAAGCAGCACCACAAGCTAGTACTTACATATTTGTTTAAATTTCATACTCAAAACATGTAAACCTCATGTTAGATAAATATGCTCAAAAAATCCTTTTAGTTTTTTGTTACTGTTTTGGTTCATCCAAATTCCTCAAACTACATGAAAGCAATAAAGTATTAGTTTGAGTTCTTCAACCCCCACTGCTCCACTGTGACTAACTCTTAGCCCTCTGTAAATTGCTTTCTGTCTATTACTCCATCTTTCATGTAATTGTAACCCTAAATGCATGTGCAATGTTTAGAATATATATATTCACTAATTCACATTTGAACATAAACAACACGTGACTCGCAAGTGTACACATAGATTCCATTCTAAATATAGTGAAAGCACTCAAAACACTAAGGCATGAATTATGCAAATCATACTGACTAAAAGATTGATGCAATGACGTCAACTTTCTGGTGAATGCAAATATATAACTTTTCCCTCTTGGGCCTATCATTTATATGATTACTTACAAAATACAAAAGAAATGTCTTAGACAAATATGTTGAACCAAAGCCAAGCTCAAAACAATAGATTACTACATAACCAGCAGAAAGATATCCAAAGTTCAACACATGCACCAAATAAAAACCAAAAGAATTGAAAACTAATTAAAAAACTAGTACTGATGGATGTAGTACTTTTAATGAAGAAAAAATTCTAAAGATATTTAAATTTTGCTAAAGGAAAATAAAATCTGTTTAATTCTTACATTGTGGCTCATACTGCACCCCAGCAGTCACCCTTCCTATCCTGCTTATCAGCCATGCACTTTTTGGTAATTCATCTTTCACTGCAATGTATGAAAATTTATAATCATTGCGCCTCCAAATGGATCGTATTCCAAAAATCCATCACAAAAAGTAAAATTCAGCAATCATGGTAAGAACAATTATCATCTCAAACTTCAAACACAATAAGACAAAGTGCTAGTAGCTTAGTAATGTATAAATTTCTTCTATTCTCACAAAGAGCATTATTTGCATTTTAATAAACAGATATAATGTGCAGTTCATGATAATAATCCAAACTTTTGTTGAGACTTATCATTAAGGTTTCGTAGTGACATAGATTCCAGGCAGCCAGGGAAGAGAAAATAATGAAAGTGGGAACAAAACCATCAGTTGCCCATCCTAGTCTTTCCTACCTCTTCCCTATTGCTGCAAAGCCTCAAAGTTATCTCCGACAATAAATTAGTTAACAGCAACATGAACCAAAATCAACCAATGTTGGTAACAAAGGGGTTAAAAAGAAAACTATAATCTCAAGTGTCATATGCAAATCTGTTATATATGCTTTTTCACAAAAAATTTATGAGGCCAACAATATAATGATTAAGCATAGGAATTATACAGAGAACTCATTAAGTCATATTTTAACTAGGAGAATCCTCATTAACATGAAATTCAGGTAACTTACTGGCAAAAGGCATAAGTGTGACTCCAAAGGACAGATTTCCTGAACCATATCTCAATCCCATCTGGCCATAATCTTGAGAGGATTCTCTGTAGAATTGGTTAATTTTTTCAACAATATATGTTGCAATCTGTGGATGTACAAACTACAATAAGAACCTAATACATGTTCTACTACCATCAACACACCTTTTCTTCAATATCAAAGGGAACAATCCAAAAGCCCCCAATCCATATTTTGGATAGTAAGCACATGATCTCATCTGCAAAATCCTAAAGATACAGCATGCACAAAATTTACGATTTTAATAGGAGAAAACCCATCAACAAATGGGGCATTAGGATTGGAGCTTCATATTTCAAGTTAGGGTTTCTTACGGATCAGACGTCGATACATAAAGGTCCATGAATGTATGAGGATCATTAACATCACTGCATGCATACCCACCAATAAAAAGAAAAAGGAGAAAGCTCAACAAATGGAAGAATAAAAGGATGTGTGCAAACAATACAATAGTCAATAGAAGAAAACCACAATACCTTTGCCAGCGAAATAATGCATTCCCTGTAATATTCTCTTCTGGTTTATGATCAAGAGGACCTGAAACCTAAACAGGTTAAGGGCAATAAATACGTTTCATAGCTCCAACTTTCCAAGATTCTTAACCAAAAACACGATACAAAACTAAAGCAACATAAATTTACAGAGAAAGGGAGAGTTAATATTTTTTTATGGATACTGTTGCAATAAGATCCACATGAGGATCATCAATGGGCTTTAGCATAATTCTTGTGGTAAAATGCCGTGCTTCCTGAAAATAATCCTCAAAAAGGCATTTCAAAGCAAGTTTCCCGAATAACAAATTGTAGGACGACTCCAACATCCTGCATCACCTCAAAAAATTATAAATAAACATCATCGTATCAACTTCCTTAAAAAGTTGCATTTGGGAAGAATAAATATATTTAAACAAGAAAAAAATCTAATAATTAAGGATCCGGTAGGTTTGCACATTGACCGAATTGTCGAGAGAGATTCATACAAAATTACGCTGAACGAAATAAATTAAAGAGTAATTATGAATTGAGGAGAAAAGTGGAAATGGAAAGGAAACCTGGTGCGAGCAGCAAGGGGAGGGAAATCGAAGAGAGGAGGCACGAGCACCACGGGAGGTGGTGGCTCTGCCTTTTTGGAAAACCACTTCCACATTGCTCTCTCCTGCTCCTGCGTCTACGCCTAGGGTTTCAATGCCAGCTACAAGACCATTCGAGCGGAACCGAAGAGAAGAAGAAGAAGAAGAACAGAAGAGAAGAGAGAGAGAAAAGCAAGGTAGTGTAGTGACTAGTGAGTGGTACCGAACTGAACACTCTGAATCGGTGCTCGCGCCATTCTCGCACCTTCACGACGGTTTCAACTTCGTTTTAAAACAGCCTTAACGCATTTACTACATTGCCCCAAATTTATATTAAAAGTTTAAATTTCATACTTAAGATTGAAAATCTTTTTTTATTTTTTTTCATTCGCTCCTGTTATTATTATTACAATGTTGATATCATTGCCTCTGGAATTTTTTTTATTTTGGGTATATTATAGATATTTTTATATTTTTTTAAATATGAGACTAATCTTATTTAAATTATTAAATGATTATAGTTATTAGTCCACTTCACACTAACATCTTGATTTAAACTTTTAATTTAAAGTTGATTATCACTCTAACTAATAACTTGTAAGTAGCCTCTATCGCTAAATAAAATGAATGGTAAATAAATAGATGAGCCTATTACTACTTTTATTTATTTGTTATAAAGAAACTGCAAAGTTGTGTAACATTGAAGCTTATAGAGTTGAACAAACTTTTAATTTCAAAGAAAATTGGAGCTGTTTAGTTTTATAGGATATGACAGTTCACCAAACAATGAATGAACTCAAGAATGGTGTATACCTGATAGATTGGGTTTTCGGAATTTGGAATGTTGGGAGTCACAGTTGGAGTTTGGCTTGATCATCTGATCTTGTGATTGTGAATCCCATGTGAATGCTAATTGTTGCTTATAAGGGAAGATGCTTAAGAGTGTTGAACGGGGAAGCAAAAGTCGATGCCCCTAAGTGAAATGGCATGAGAATTAAAGCAAAAGTTGAAACTTCCCTACAAATGTTAAGCCGATACATCCTCCCTATTAGTGTTATTCGAGATCAACTTGATATCAAGGATATGGACCAATAACTTCAAGTTCATGTCTCTGATATACACAAGCTATTAGCTTCAATTTTATCCCAGCATACAACAAATCACATCAGAGTCCTACTCTAAATAATTAATAACGAGAGAAGAGGGACTGCGGTTACATTTTCGCATGTGAGTATTAAATTTATAAATTTCAAACTTAAGATTGAAAATCAATTTTATTTTTAGTTATTAACTGGATAGTATTGTTCATGTGTTTAAATTTGGTTATGAAATTACCGGCAAGTGTAGTAGTGACTATGTGATAGTCACATGACTAACATATTTCATTAGTGCCATAGATGAAAAAATTAAAATATTTTTTATAGTTCAAGAATTTAATTAACATATGGAAAAGTTTATGTTGACTAGATGTAACTGCCCCAAAATTTAGAGGTTGTTTATGTATTATTATAATATATAGTTAGCGTATTTTATAATTAAATTTAAAGATATGTTACGCTTTACCTCATAGAAGTTTTGGCTGAATTAATTTTAGTATACAAAGTCTACAATCTTACATTTATCCCTTCATATTTTAGAAACATACACTTTACCACCCTTGAACCCCTTAAAGATTTAGTAACATTGGAGATGTTAATAATTTAGTTAAAATTTATAACAGAGATTATTTGTCATGACTGTGATAATTTTCTTTGTTGAAAATTCACCAATAGAGTATATAGTTTTATCCAATGCTTTATTTTCTATTTACAACTAGAATTCATAATGTCTACACTCTTCTTTTCTTTTTCTTTTCTTTCTTTTTTAATCTTACAGTAAAGATATTTTTAAGTTAGTTTTTATATCAATGAAGATGAAATCCTTTTTCAAATAATTTTAATGGCACATTCCCATATTAATTTTATATATTTAAAAAATTTAATTAATTTCCTTATATGTTGGTTCAAAGTTCGGTTTCTTTACAATTTATGCACAAAACTCAATCTTTTCTACTAGTATATATCCTGATCAATTTTATGCAATTAATTCGAAAAATTAATCACTTGAAGCATTTATAATGTTCAAAATTTTATATTTAAAAAATTAAAATTAAAATTTTTAAAGTTAATACAATAAAATTAATTAGGATAAAAATAATACAGAAAACACTAAATTTAAACTTTCTGGATATATGTCTAAATTTAAATTGTTTAGATCTTTTCGAATTACATTGCCTCAAAGGATAACTTCCTCTTCCCCTCCCATATGCTTAACTTTTATCATTGTTATAAAAAGTTGGCTTAGACCAATTGATCCAGACCTTTGGCCGGTCTGAGCAACTTATTTGATCGTTTCTATAGTTGAATAAGAAAGAATCGGGTTGAAGATTCAGTTCTATAGTGATTTTTATCTTGTTATTGTATATCTAATATGTTCTAAGAATTTGATTACTCTTCATTCATATTTTTAGTATATATATATAATTTTATGCAATTCATTTAATGATTTATTAATTAAACTAACGACCCATCAATTTAATATATTTTCTGAATCCATGAGGGGTCCAAATTTTATAACAATTACTTTTATGTATACGATAAAAGAAAGAGTTTAATTTTGGTCAACTGGTAGTGTAAAGTTTCTTTACACTTTTACTCAATCATATATTGCCAACTCATTAAAAGAGTTTGATTATTATAACAACTAACTCAAAAGTCTAACACTTTTAATGATGTATTAATATATGATTAGATGACAATATAAATTTTTTTTACACTGAAAATGAATTAAAATTAAATCATGAAAAAAAAACTTTTTAAATCTCTCTTTTAAGTAAAACAAGTGCAAATAAAATGGTGGAAGGTGGTAAAGAGGTAAGTGAAGTGGGTCCAATAGAACCTTTCAAAAAGAAATTTTCTTATACATGTTAGGAGTAATATTCTTAGCAATTTTTTTAACCATTAAATTTGTTTTAAATTTTATTATATAATATTTTTAATTTAATCAAATAGTATGTTTAATTATACAGTACTACGTGTTAAAATTTGAGGGGAATGTTATTTCTCCTCCAAAAAGTCCAAAGGTGAAGGCTCCAAGAAATGGTGTGGCCTAGTTGCCCAATCCAATTTGTCTTATTGGGGGTCCTTTTTCTTGTTTGGTCAGTCTCCGACTAGAGAAAAAGAGCATTTCATGATCGGATTCAATTCGCTTTTGTCCACGATCCCAATTGGTGGACCCTTTCCATCAAAAGCGTTTGGTATGTGTCCAACAATAATTCATAAACTACCCATGACTCACCAACCAAAGTCGTTTTTTTTTTTTATTTTAAATTTTTTGCATCCATACCTTTTTGAACAAATTGGGTGGCTCTGAGTATTAAATTCTAAATATTATGATAAAGTGATGAAAACAAACTATTCTGAAAAGATAGTAGTATATGAAACTTAAATGGAATAAATCAATAATAAATGTAGTATTATCAAACTATATATAAATTTGTGAATTTTTTAATGTAACATCTAATATACTTAAAAAAAATGAATAATAAATATAATTATATATATATATATAATTAATATAACATTGCAAATTGTAATAGGACTCTCGAGTAGGAATTTTTATACCAATATTGTTATTTTTTTTATTTATCAAAATATTTTACTTTTATTTTTATGTATTGAAGTACGTTTGTTTTTATTCTTATTCAGAAAATATCATAGCCCACCAACTTACGTTGATTTAAGTGAAAATGGCTCGATCATCTTAAATATTTTTGTTTTAAACTAAATTTTTGAAATATTATGTATGAAGAAAAACATAATTAGAAAAGACTCTTGCTTCACGCGTTTGACCGTATTTCGTGAGAGTTCACCTTCCAGATGAGAGGATACTTTATTTTACAAAAAAAAAAAAAAGAAATCACCCTAACCCATGATTGTTTCCTAATATGTTTTTTTTCTCTTAGTTTTATACTTTTAGATTTTGTAAATATGAATGAAAATTGTCGTAGTTGGAGATGATTTTTAACTTACTTTATTTTTTAAAATTTTAATTTTCTGTAAGAAAATTGCCTCGGATAAGGGCAGTTTTTGACCTTTATAATGAAAAAAAAGAAAAAAAATTATGTTATACTATCGCCCTAGTCTATAATAATTTTTGAATAAATTTGAAAAAAATATATTTTGATATATAAAAATAAAAGTGAGATATTTTGATAAATAAAAAAATAGTAACATTCTTATAAAAAAAACCCTCTAGAATATTTCTAATATTTCTCATTGAAAAAAATATTTGTATAAATGATGTAAGGTATATGCAATAATACAAGGCGTATGTGAGAAATGTGTGTGACTAAGTTGGTAAACGTGTTTTGCTGTTGTTTGTATCAGCACCTTTTGCTGTGAAAAGGATGAGTGGAAATGTGACAGCATGCATAAATGTGATGATTAATTAACTGAAACGCGATTAGAAGTTAAACAAAAAAAAGCGACTTTATTTTTACTAGCGTATTGACAGGCACTTACGTGCCAGTCAATACACATTCTTGTTGTTGTTTATTTAAAAATAATTTTTAAATATTGATAATTGGTTGTAACTTTTTTTAAAGTCTTTGTAACTTCTAAGATAACTTCTCATAACTTTTAAGTTTGTAATCAACCAAAAAAGTAATATGTATTTACAATTTTACCTCTTTTTTAATTTAAATTTAATAAATAAAAATAATTTTTATAATTGGACACCAAATAGGGGAATCCCCTTTATAATAGTATAGATACAAATTATTAAAAAAATGTGTAAAGTATATATCATTGCATACTTCTAGTTCCGGCTTCTCGTGTTGTGAAACTTGTGCGTGGCGCCTCGAGATTGTAGAGTACCCTACTTTTTATTTTTCTTAATTTTTATAATAAAGCAGCATAATAATAACGATTGGTGAAATCTTGGTCTTCGTCGCCACTAGTTTCTTATTCAAAGGTCGCTTTTTTTTTCTTTATCTATATATATTTTATATGTTCTATGTTCTATAAGCACAGATTCTTGGAATATATCTGCTTTGTCTGTGATTCATTTTCTGCAAAGCAACGCGACCCATATTCTGATTTCCTTGGTTTACTCTCTCCTTGTGTCCAGACAAGGTTGTGTTGTGTGCTTGATTGCTGACTTTAGTGTTTTTTGGCCTTGGTCAACTGCATCCAACCCATTTCCTTTTTTAATGTATGTCTCCTACCCCTTCTTCTGTGATGGTACTCTTCTATGTTTGAACAACTTGTTCTTTGTTTTGTTGTATGTTGTTTCTGAAATTTGAATACTACTTAGCTATACGGGTAAGGTAAAAAAAATTGTTTTTCTTATCTGTTGGATGTTTCTTATCCTACTTCTTCTTTGACCTCTACTACCTGGGGAGGGGAAAAGAGGGGATTTTGAGTTTGTTTTTATATTAATTTGCTTATATTTTACATAAAATTTAAACGCTCATTTATCAAATAAGAGTTTCCATATGCTAAGCTAGGAAATTGGTTCTCTATAGTAGCTGTTTACCAGTTCATGGTTGTTGTTAACTATTTCCAGAATAAGTTAGCTTATTTTGCACTTTAAAAACGCTTTTCAGCCAAAAGTTCTTTCTTGATCATTTTGAAAAATAGCTCTTCTGAAAACAAAATAAACTAATTAATCCAAACACACAATGTCAAAGATCTTTACCTTTTTTGTCTTTATTAACTTTGCTATTCACTGGATTTTACTAAGTGTTTCTCCTTGCTATTGCTTGATTTGATCCACGTTTTCCTCTGAATGGAAACTGTTTATTCTTTGACTGATTGACGCAGAGAATGCATAGAACTCCTAAAGTGAATGCTTCTTGTTTTAAGTTTTTCTTTCATTTAATCTCTTTCTGCTTTATATACAGAGGCATTGCAATGGCAACTTGTATACCTGCTGGAAGTGGCAAATTGAATTATAGAGTGACGGACTGCAAGCGACAAAGCTGTAGAAGGACTGCTTCGGTTTCTGATGTGCATATCAAGAGATATTTACAAAAAGAGCTCTCATGGTATGTCTTAAAGATTTTTATCCAGTAATCATAATATCATATTAGTAGTGATTTCATATCTCGCTATCTGTAATGATAAAATGTTCAAAAAGGACTTATTGTTTGCTTCTCCAGAGTTATTGTTGAATGAAGTTTTACTTGTTTGTGCAAGATCATATGATTTTTATTGCTGTTAGAACTTTACAAATAGTATTCTCGAGGTATGTTTAGAATTTTAGAAGATTTTGACCCAGGAATCATTTTAGTCGTGATCTCACATCTTGTTATGTTTAGAATTCTTGTTTTCTTTGCTGGAGTCTAGAGTTGTTTTTAATGAAGTTTGACCTGTTTGCACAAGATTGTATGATTTTCATTGTGGTTAAAGTTGTCAAATCTGAAACATATTCAGCTTTGGCTGGTTGTTTAGGTTTGACAAGTGACAATTTAATGTAGATCAAGTTATCATCATGGTTTGTAGCACTTGTAACATCTGTGACTATTTAAATTGTTTGAAGCAAGTCATTGTGTGGGGTTGGCTAGAAATCTCTCTATCCCTAAGGAAAAACGGTTGTACTATCATTCTTCTTAACTAAATTAATGATTTTCAATTGTTTTGGGGTGCAAAATTTTAGGTCTCAAGGGGCATCCAGGGTCCTGCAGATACATAAGTGTGAGTTTTCTGTATCTCCA
Source organism: Styphnolobium japonicum (assembly GCA_023212625.1). Taxonomy (NCBI): domain Eukaryota; kingdom Viridiplantae; phylum Streptophyta; class Magnoliopsida; order Fabales; family Fabaceae; genus Styphnolobium; species Styphnolobium japonicum. Next base: position 29,619,453 of record JALBWW010000005.1, on the reverse strand, counting down.
CTTTATAAGAATCAGAAACTCTACAAATCAGTCATTTCCTCATGCAAAAAAGATGGTTCCACAAGATACTTTGACTTTGCCGTCATTGGGAGTGGAATCGCTGGCCTCCGTTATGCGCTTGAAGTTGCAAAATATGGATCTGTTGCAGTGATCACAAAGGCTGAGTCTCATGAATGCAACACTAATTATGCTCAAGGCGGTGTTAGTGCTGTGCTATGCCCTTCAGATTCTGTGGAGAGTCACATGAAGGACACCATTGTGGCTGGGGCTTATCTTTGTGATGAGGAGACTGTCCGAGTATGTTCCAGACCTATTGAGTTTACCATGTCAATCATTCTTTGATCCTGATCTGTGCTCTGGAACATTAGACCGAAGACATCTTAATGTTCCATGGGCTGCAGAAGAATGGTTCCTTTTAAGTTGTTTTCTGAAATGAATTTTCATGTTTTTGATACTTAAGGAATTACTAATTTCTTTGACTACTGTATTGAGCTTTTTATTAAATTTGACTCTTTTTTTCCAGGTTGTCTGTACTGAAGGACCTGACAGAGTCAGAGAACTAATTGCTATAGGTGCATCATTTGATCATGGGGAAGATGGTAACTTGCATCTAGCAAGGGAGGGAGGTCATTCACATCGTAGAGTTGTTCATGCTGCTGATATGACTGGAAAAGAGATTGAACGGGCTCTACTGAAGGCAGTTGTCAACAATCCTAATATTTTTGTTTTTGAGCACCATTTTGCTATAGATCTTCTCACTTGTCAGGTTGGTTCTCTCTGGAATTTTCTTTTGCTATACAAAAGGTTGTGTAGCATATTTGGTGTTGCTAGTGTACAGGTGTGGCTGTGGCTGGCATCTGTGAAATATTTGCAAGTTTAAATTTTGAACTTTTCATACGTTTTGTGCTTTTGAAATTGCCACTATCCAAATTTGACCCATTTGAATGTTTTGATGCATTCAGTAACTAAGACATGTCACTGGTGTTGCAGGATGGATCTGATATAGTTTGTCTTGGTGTTGACACTCTGAATACTGAAAAACTAGAGGTGGGAAAAGCAATTATATGTGATTGTTTGAGAAGGAATTACTGCCATCATTGAATATATTTTCTAAAACTTCATCGTTTTAGCTTTTAGGTGGTAAGATTTCTTTCAAAGGTGACTTTACTTGCATCAGGTGGTGCTGGACATATTTATCCTACAACTACAAATCCTCTGGTAGTCCTCTTTCTCCAGAGCTTGAATTCTCTTTTCCCATTTTACTGACTTGGTTTATCTTCTATTTTAAGTATCTCTTAACATATATCATGATGGAAAATGGAATATTCTGGCATGAGTTTATAATACAGTTTTATTACAATATCTGCAAATTGTTGATCGTAACATAGTATTATCTTGAAGAAAAAATGTTTTGAAAAATAAATGACTCATTGTTATAATTACTCGCTTATTCATAACATTATCATTAATTTACTTGGATGATGCACTATATAAATTTAGTAATGCAATGATTAAAGTATAAATAAAAATAAATGAGGAATGCAGTCTACTTGAAGCTAAAAATGTTGAGCCATTAAGTGGTTTAATTTGTCCTCTGTAGTGTTGATAGTACTGAAATGAACCATCTCATTCTGGTTACATACTTAATATGTTGACCTGTTTTCTGACTGGCTATGCTGTGTAACCTGCATTATATGGCTAGTCTTATTCGCATGTTAATTTGACTTGTTCTTTATTATCACAGGTAGCCACTGGAGACGGAATTGCTATGGCACACCGAGCTCAAGCTGTGATTTCCAACATGGAGTGAGTAGATTATTTTAAAAAATGTGAATATTTAGTTTAATGAATTTCTTATACCAGTCATACTGAATAAACAGATAATGCCACTGATAAAGGATACCTGTGACTAGTCTTGCAGTATTTTTGAATATATAGGAACTTGCATATTCAATTTAATTGCATTTCAGTGCATAACTATATGAACAATTTGATTGCCTTTAATGCAGAAGATCAATTACAGAATAGCATTAGACTGCTAGTGGGCTCTTTTCTTTCTGTAACACTGACAAAATATTTTTTTTAAACAAATGTAAATAGGCAATAAAATATGCAAAGCTTCGAAGTTAATATGGGATGAGCTATGTAGTATTCTATTATAAGATGCACACTTTGCCTCCGGGGTGTGTGTGGCTGGGGCTTAGTATATAGAATTCTTACCTTGTTCTAATTTTTTTTAATCATGATTGGCTCAGGTTTGTTCAGTTCCACCCAACTGCCTTAGCTGATGAAGGGCTTCCTATTAAACCAACTAAGCCTAGGGAAAATGCATTTCTGATATCTGAAGCTGTCAGGGGTGATGGGGGCATCCTTTACAATTTAGGAATGGAAAGGTTTATGCCCTTGTATGATGAGAGGGCGGAGCTTGCTCCGAGGGATGTGGTGGCAAGAAGTATAGATGACCAACTTAAAAGGCTTGATGAGAAGTATGTGCTCCTTGATATAAGTCACAAGCCCAAGGAGGAAATTCTCTCCCACTTCCCCAATATTGCTTCTATGTGTCTCCAGTATGGTTTGGACATAACTCATCATCCAATCCCAGTTGTTCCAGCTGCTCATTACATGTGTGGAGGAGTTCGTGCTGGGCTCCAAGGAGAGACAAACGTACAGGGTCTGTATGTAGCTGGTGAGGTGGCGTGCACAGGTTTGCATGGAGCAAACAGACTTGCTAGCAACTCATTGCTTGAGGCGCTGGTTTTTGCACAGAGAGCTGTCCAGCCCTCAGTTGATCAAATGAAGAGCTCTAGCCTTGATCTGACTACTTCAAATTTTTGGCCCAGACCCATTGTGCCTTTTTCACTAGGAAGTAATGTCACGGATAAAATTTTAGCAAAGACAAGGGAATTGAGGAAAGAACTCCAATCTATCATGTGGAACTATGTAGGAATTGTTCGGTCCACAGTGAGACTTGAAACTGCAGAGCAAAAAATTGGTAAACTAGAGGCTAAATGGGAGGAGTACTTATTTCGACATGGATGGAAGCCAACAATGATGGGGCCTGAGACCTGTGAAATGAGAAACCTCTTTTGTTGTGCAAAGCTGGTGGTCAGCAGTGCCCTTTCTAGGCATGAGAGCCGTGGGCTACATTACACAATTGATTTTCCTCATCTTGAGGAAAGTGAGAGACTACCAACAATCATTTTTCCAAGTTCACCTGTGAACAGTACATGGAGTTCTCGACAATTACACAAGCAGCCCATGTATCAATAAGGTTGTGCTGAATTACATATGAATAGGGAGCTCTAATTGAAATCTAGCAAAATCAGCACCAAAAGGGAGAAACCATTGGCTAGAATAAAATATTCAGGATACCTTCCCTCTCCCTTCTTTTACTTTTCTAAATTTTTTTAAACTTATTTTCTGATTCATTGTTTAAATATAGAAAGAAATATATTCACTATAGGTAATTTGGGTCAATCTCCCTTCTAATGGATGTAGCAGATTCACATTGTGACCTAATCTCAAGATCTGAATATTTTTATTTTTGTACTTGCATGTTATCACCATTCTAATTATTACTCACACCCTTACCAGTTTGGTATCAGTTGCAGCAACTCTCTAATTCCGTTGGAACCTAACTCTGAAAAAGGCATATTTCTTTGATAACAAAACAAAATTTCATAAATGCTAAGCCGAGTTTTGAATTTTATATGACATATTGTCTATAGCAGGTGCTAGTAATGTGACTTATGACGGTTTATATGTATTGTATGTATGGCTGAACTTCCAATTATTACATGAGCATGTTTTTATCATTGTTATGTTATGTCTTTACTTGAATATCTAATTCTTTACTTTGAAGTATCATTTGGTCTTATTAGGTATTGTCAGATGAAATCTTGAAATGGGCATGAGATGGTCTCTTGCAACCTCATCACACAGGTACAAACAAGCCTAAGGATCATAAGCCCCTATTGTTATACCAGCATTTCAAAGTCAATCGGTAAGTCATAGCCAAGAAAAAAAAAAAATACAACCTCAGGATAATAATTTTTTCCTCTCATACATGAACATTCAGGACAATATTGATAAAACCATTTCCAATAGTGACAGTATTTTTAGTCTTATATTACAAAATCATGTTGACTTTCAAGGTAAACTCAAGATGGCACCCCATATCTTAATAAATGAAAAATGAGAATGAAAATAAGGCCATAAATGTTCCTTGTTGAATAAAACTTCAACCCTATTTAAGTCAATGCTGTCTGATTTGTTCATTGCTTTCCTCCATTCTTATAATCTTATCCTTTTAAGTAGATACTAATCTGCCGTATCAAATCAGAGAAGTAGTTCATCCAATTTAAATACTCATAAAACTAGTTTAGTGTATAAAATCATAGAGGCAAACATAGTTTTCAGCTGGCAAAAGCTTATCTTCTTAAGTGAGGTTTCCACACCACGATTATGGCATGCAAAAGAAACTTCTGGGTTTCTGGACTATTGGTATTAACATGGATGACTGGCAAAGAGATGATTGTCATGGTTGAGAGTTCAAGTTCTTTATCCCCAGCTATTTTCAATTTTGGGGACTCAAAACTCAATACTGGAGGACAATCTGCTCTGGTCCTGGAGGATGCCTCATCATAGATTTCAATTGAAAATTATACTGGAAATATTGATTTGTATGTTTTTTTTTTTCTTTCATTTTATGAATGGAGGTATCGTTCTAACATAAAAAGGTACAGACCTTAAAAGCAAGCAGAAGATAGTAATTTGTGCTTAACATTTGCAAAGACGCTGGACGATGATTGATATTCAGAACTGCAGAATTTTTGCAACATAAATTGTACCTTTCTCTTTTAATTAAATATGATACTTTAGAGCCCCTTCAAAACCAGATGCAAGATAGCAATACTCATGGCAATATACTCTTCTTACCATGGAAACCAGTTAATTTCATCTTCCCTTAGAATAAACTTTTCTGTGTGAAATGAAGTGCCCTTTAGTAGTTATGTTCCATCGAGTTTATAAATTTTAACTAGTGCTGGAATAATCATATACTAGAAAATCTTGGTGACTTTTCAAAGGCCTTGCATACCAAAAGATATTGGCCATAATGATCATGAAGATAGTTTCAAATAACTGATGATCAAGTTGGTGCAACAATTCCCGACATCCTTAATGAAAACGTCCAAGAAACATAAGTATGCAGTTAACACTAAACTACCTTGATATATTTGGGAAATTTGGGATGTCTATGATAAAGTTACCATCACAATAAGAAATCGAGTTATTAACATAGAATAATGTTACTACTCATCAGAAAGTGTATAATGCTAAGAAAGTGGGTTGCAATCAATCATATTCCGTCAATAATTATTAATTGCATATATTACGCGAAGCATGTATACAATCTGAATTCTTTAAAAAAAAGTTATATTTGAACTTAGGGTGTTATTTAATGACTTATAGAAGAGTGAATGCAAATATGTATAATTATCCTTACTCTAGAACTTTCCTTCTAACACTTTTACGACTGTATTTATCACGCTAGCAAAACTTGGTGTGTTGGATCAAGCGCTTATCATTAGGCCAAAAATTATAGTTGATGATAAGAGTGTAACTTTATTTCTTTATAATTTCTCAGAATCGCACCAAGCATTAAGGGGCTGCACCTATTACAAGAGTTATAAGTTGGGATGTTAAACCCACAAATCTTAAAGAAGATGCTGACCAAATAAAGTCAACATGGTGCTCTTGATCTATGTTGCTTCGCAGAATGACATTGCACAAGAGTAACAGGCATCTTACAGGCAAACTCACCCAGCTAAAGACTCAGCTCCATCTTGCTTTGTTGACTTACTTATATATTCAGTCAAGCTCTCTCTTATCTGCAATACTAAAAGCTTATTAATATGTTTTAACTTGGACCCAGTTTAAAGGAAGCCTCCTGTGTCACATTTTGATTTACACCCAAACATTTTAATTTTGGTCACATCTTTATATAAGTGTTGGTTTTTAACGGAATCAAATCTTCTGTCATCTTTTTTTTGTCCTTCTTTTTGTTTTCTTAATTAAATGAACACAATTCAGTAAAAAAAAACTCTATCTTTTCTAATTAACACGAATTTCTCTTTTAATTGTCAAACTTTTTGTGCTTTAATTAGAAAGACATGAAAAGAGACAATAAAAAGTACAGAAGATTTAAATCCATTTTGAAGACCCCCTGATTTTCTATTACGGCACTTTTTGAGTTTTCACCTTACCCATATTTTGTGGGGGTGAATTAAATGGAACACCACCATGCATGGTTCATTTCATTGAACTGAAGCTAAGAATCTGTGGGTTGCAAGCCGCATTATTGATGGCTCGCTGTCTGACCTGCCACTGCCAATCATGGAACCTTGTCCTTCACTCTTAAGTAGTGAATTTAGTGATGCCTTACCATCAAAGAAAGAGGAACCAATCCATGTACTACATTTGCATGATTAATTAAGGCACTGATAATATAAAATGCATGCAATAGTAATTGCAAGTGAATGATTATGAATTTAAGGATTTTATGAGGTTTTATGTAACTTCATGCAAGGAAACATTATAAAATTCATTCACATCTACCTCAGTTGTTTGGGTTTCTTAAGTGTGACATGTTGCACTTAGATGAAGACACATAAATAGTTATTAGTTTATGTGAAAATAACTACATAAAAATAGAAAAAGGTTAAATGAAAAGATATGCAAATGGGACAAAAATATTTGAATCCAAAAATTTAAAACTTCATAAAAAGGTTTGAAAAATAAAAATAGAAAAAGGTTTAAAAATTCCACTTTGAATTTACACTAAACAACATTATAATTGGGCTAATCTATTGGTTGGATTCTATAATATACTTCAAACACTTTAGAAATGACATAAAATTCAATATAAAAAAATTAAAAATTTATTAATATGATAATAACGTGCATATGATATTAAAAAGTAAAAAAGTGTAATATATACACTTTAAAGATAAAAAATGTAGCTTAAAATTCACGAATATATGTCTTATTGAGTTAATGCTAATTCCTCTCTATAGCATTCAATAAAAAGATTGCTCCGTTATAGAGGTTGCTTGTGCATTTTGCTTTTCCAGATTCAGCAATCCAGAGTGAAAAATCTTTCCATTTAACTCTTTCAAACATGAAACAGAAGTCATACTTGCAGAATCCTCAGAAAATTTGAAACCAGTGAGTTATGAGAGATCCATTCATTACAGAAGGGACCATATGCAACTCGGAGAGGAGGCAACATATTACAGAGACATTTCAATTGTGGGCCATTGCTCAGCGTGTCCCCTCGATAATAGAAAATCTTTCTATCAGAGAAACTGGACTCCATATGCATGGTATGATGGAACAGTATCTACCTTTTCTTTTACCTACGGTTACAATTTGTGTCATTCATTTACAATTTCTTCAATTGGCTTTTGTCTTTCTTTCTATTATGATATTATTATGACATTTTAAACTACTAAATATTATTATTATTATTAACTAATTTATAAAACTTTTGTGTATCTGTTTTTTTTAATAACTTGTCATGTCATGATAAAATTTAAATTTGTGTTTATCTTACTTTGAAGGGCAGTAATACGTAGAGTCATCTAAAATCATTAACAATGAAACTTCTTTTTAAATTATTTGCACATTTATTTAATCTGCAGTTATTAAACTATCATATGCTTTCGGTGGGTTCTAAAACATTGCAGTTGGTATAATGGAATTAGTATATTAAAATAACATGACTTAAAAAACATTACTTTCTACCAGTGAAGCTTAGCTCAACTAGTATCTTTATAGTTGTGGGGTTTAATCTCTTACATTCTCATTTTTCATTCCTCTTCGGTTTATTAAGACATCTGTAAAACCCAAAATTTTTTTTACCTTCCCATCTATGATTTATTTGTTACACATTTATGTTAAACTTAACCAAAAAACAGTAAAAGATGACAGGTGAGTTAAGTGATACATTTTAAACAACAAATAAGTAAAGTGAATAACTAATAAACTACTTGTAAATTACGATCAATTGAATTATAATTAAAATAATTAATGCAATTTTGGCTATAGGAAATAAAAAATAAAAATTAAGAATAAATAAGTGGAGGTTCGATCTCCACATCCCTATTTTCCATTCCCTCTTAGGTCAAATAAAACCTTCCTAAAAAGAAATAAACAAATTATTTTTTCTCCAAAAACAAGAATTGTGAATTATAATAAGAGTAAGGTATTTTAAAAAATTTAGTTATCCTAAATGCACTAAGCTGATGTAGAAAAGGTGCTCTTAAACTTACCTAGAAAAGGACTTGGTCTTGGTTAAAGGTTTTTTTTTTAATAATGTATTTCTCAAGAAAAATTTATAAATATTTGAAAGACTTCATAAAAATCACGCATATTAAAAGACATATTTCAATTTTTTATCAGTATTTGATATTTGAGTTTTTATTTTATCATTTCCCTTTCTCTTATAACACTTATAACAATAAGGCATTTATTCGTTATCTAAAAACATACAAAATGTATGAAGTAGCATGTTTTAATCTTATGATTTAAGAAATGTTCAAAATATATATTTTTTTACACATAAATATACATGTAATTCAATAGTTTTTCTATAATATTGAAAGATGCTAAAATTTGGTTACTTGTCATTAGGCCATGTGAATAAGCATCAACTGCAAATTCTTATTATCCATTCAATTTACTATAAAAAAATTTGATTGTTGATGAAGAATTGGGTTAAATTCATTTATCTCTTAGAAGCTTTAAAGATAGTAAAACTGTTGCTTTTAAGAAATTCAGATTTGGCTCATTGGCGTGTTCCTTTAGATTTCTATGGATATAAAGTTTGTACAACCTTATTATTAATGAGTGTCAAAATCTCATATATTAATTTTTTATTTTATTTATTATAGTAAACATTTGATTATATTCACTGCCAAAAAAATATAGAATTACTGCTGACATTTTCTAACGAGTTCAAATTTGTGGAAAATATTTTTTTTTAAATTTTTGACAAATTTACTTGGATAATTTTTTTTAACAATTAGTCCTAATTTTTTTAATTAAAAAATTAATTTTCAAAGGGTCGGTCGGTCAAAAGACTTGATCTTGACGAGTTAATCTGTTGATTTTTTTTAAGAAACTTTATTTCAGAGAATTTGTATGATTTTTGATGAATTTGTCGACCATAAATAAAGGATTTTGTTGTAGTGGTATATTGAAACTCAAATTTTAAGAATTTGAAATTGCTAATAAAGAATTATCAATTAAAAATAATAAACTATTAGGGGTTAATTGAATATTTGGATTTAAATTTATTTAATAATATTATTTAAAAAATTAAAATTTCATTTGTTGTAGTGATATATTGAAACTCGAATTTTAAGAAGATGTGAGATAAATGTAGGGTTGGACACAAAGGCCGAGCAGCACTCACCGACACCGCCCCTGCCTCGTCACATTCACAAAACATGTGCGAAAATATTAGCCTCTCAATTATGTACAGAATTGACCAACAAGTTTTCAGTGTAATGGTAAGTGAGTTTTACTTTTAAAGTGAGATAGAAGTTTGATCTTTGGATCAAACAAGGGCCTCCTAGTTGTAATCGTATGTATAGCAAGTGGAAATACTTTAGATAATCCAAAAAGTTATGTATAGATTTATAAATAAAAAAAATTGATCCTGAGATTTTTATGATATTTTAATGTATATGGTATCACTTGTATTTTAATTATTGAATTTTATACACTGATTAAGAAATTAAAATAAAATATATTAAATGTAAAAGGTTAATATTTAATATTTTAATAATTCAAAATATATATAATATTTTTTTATTAAATAATTAAAAAGATTTATTGAGAAATATTGTATACTTTGTTCAACAATTTGCTAGCTGCAAACTTTTACTTTTGCATATGACAACAAAACAATAAAGAAGTAGGACAAAATTCTCGGTATTATAAACCTCTGATCTTTTGAGTTGGTATGAAATTGTCACTGCAGCCTGAGGAGTGAGGAGCTAGGAGCCTTTTTCCCAGGCCTAGCATTTTGCAAGGTACTTCATGAGCCCTATTCAGTGGAACAGGACAACTTTTATGAGAGAATTTTTCATACCAAAACATCTAGTGACTGCTAACCCAACCATGAATTCTAGTTCTAGGAGGCTGATTTATATAGTTGGGTGTTTCTTTATGTGTTTGGCAAGTACATTCATTCAAGTCTCAGGTGGGGATGGCTCTAACAAATGTTGGTACCCAGCAATTTACAACTTTGGTGACTCAAATTCAGACACTGGAGCCGTATCTGCAGCATTCACGGGGGTGCATCCTCCCAATGGAGAAAGTTTCTTTGGAAGCCTCTCAGGAAGAGCTTCTGATGGCCGTCTCATCATAGATTTCATAAGTAAGTCTGTACTCTCCTTCACAGATATCACACTGATTGAGCTTTATTTGTCTATATAAATTAAATGGGTAACTTTTCACCCATCTTTAATGGGCTCATTCTGGCCCCTACTGGGTACTACCCACTCTCTCATTGGACCATATATGTGGTTATTGGGTATATAATATATTATGCATTTCTTATGTTTATCTCCTTTTTTTTTTAATGTTGTGAACCTATGCAGCTGAAGAATTGAAGCTGCCATACCTCAGTGCATATTTGAACTCAGTTGGGTCGAATTATAGGCATGGTGCAAACTTTGCAACAGGAGGCTCTTCGATTCGTCCGGGTGGTTATAGTCCATTCCATCTTGGGCTTCAAGTATCCCAGTTCATACAGTTCAAGTACCGTACTAAGATTCTCTTCAATCAGCTCTCTGACAACGGTTAGTTTCTCTGCTTTCCTGTTTCTGCCTTTTGTTAGTGTGCTAGAAGCATGTGCATGCAGTGATATTGTTTCCAACAGTTGGGAACTGTGAACATCCTGAAGCATAATCAGAATTTAATAAAGTGATAAAATTGATGACATCCTTGACAAACCCACTTTTCCAAAGCAGTAAATGGTGTTTCTTGATGACAATGACACCTGAAACTGTGTGATATTCCAGGGACAGAACCACCTTTTAAAAGCAGTCTTCCAAGGCCTGATGACTTCTCCAGGGCCCTATACACCTTTGATATTGGACAAAACGATCTTGCCTATGGTCTTCAGCACACTTCAGAGGAACAAGTTCGAAGGTCGATTCCTGATATCTTGAGCCAGTTTTCCCAAGCTGTGCAGGTAAGCAACCAAAGGCCTTGTTGGCATAACCAGATAGCAATTTAGTTCTAGCACTAATACTTGTCATGGCTATGTTTTAGCAACTATACAACGAAGGGGCAAGAGTGTTCTGGATTCACAACACAAGCCCACTTGGATGCTTGCCCTACAGTTACATTTATTACGAGCCAAAGAAGGGTAACCTGGATGCAAATGGCTGTGTGAAACCTCAGAATGAGATCGCTCAGGAATTTAACAGGCAGCTCAAGGACCAAGTGTTTCAGCTAAGGAGAAAGCTCCCACTAGCCAAATTTACATATGTTGATGTGTACACAGCCAAATATCAACTAGTCAGCAATGCAAGGAGCCAAGGTGATCTTCAAGTCTCCAAACGAACACATTTGAGTGGAACGCAGTGTTTTGGTTGTCTTCAAATTAATCAGTGCACAATTAACTTTTATGCTTGCTTTGTGGCAGGTTTTGTCAAGCCACTGGAATTTTGCTGTGGCAGTTACTATGGTTACCACATAGATTGTGGGAAGAAAGCAATAGTAAATGGAACGGTTTATGGCAATCCATGCAAAAATCCTTCTCAACATGTTAACTGGGATGGCATACACTACTCTCAAGCAGCAAACCAATGGATTGCTAAACGCATTCTCTATGGCTCCTCCTCTGATCCACCAGTTCCAATTGGGCAGGCATGTTTCTGAGCATAATTCAATTGATGTGCTATTAGCGAGTCACATAATATGAGATAGAGTACCATATATTATGCGGGTTTTCATTTGTTATTTCAATAAACAAGACTTAAGGGTTTTGATTACTTCAGCAGTTGGGGGGCTGTGCAAATGAGTAAGAACATATCATAATTTATGTTCTTGTAAGAAAAGCAAATGTAACTTCTGTTTGGAAATGTCAAAGTCACTGTAAAGGCTCAACTGCGAGAAAATATCTATTTCTTTAAAAGATTGGAAGACAAGAATTAATAGTTCAGTCAGGTTATATTATAAGATTCTAGTGCAGATTTCTTTTAAGCTGCGGACTTGGTTTTGGCCCTAACTGTTTCCTAATTTCATTCACTTGCTCTTCAGTATTAACTTGATATTAATATTATAGGATATCTAAAGCCCAACGACTGGTCTCAAGTCTTGGCAGATAAGAATTTTTCCCAAATAAATTCCATGATTTGTTTGCAACCTACATCCAACCCTTGATTCAATGGAAAAATCACATCAAATGCTTGATATACTTTATAATGTAGCTCTCCAGATCTTATCCTTATCTCGCATTATAATATAAGTATAGAAAAAAAAGGGGGGGGGGGGATTATGTATAGATATATTCTCTTTTTGCGTTTCTTTTGATCTACGATGTCACTGACATCAATTGCTCTGCAGTGTCATAGTCATGCTTGTCACATTCATAAGATCCTTGACATTACAAGGAAAATTATAAAATATATGGTTGCATCTCAAACGTGGTAAGAAGCAACTGAATTTTCTAATAGGCCGTTTGGTGTACCAGAAGAGAAAATTAAGTTTCACCACCCCTTTGTTTACATAGAAAATTGAATTCGCACCATTTATTAATGCAGTTATACAAAGGAGAATACGAATAATAGAGAAATTTCCTCTGCACTATAGAAAATAGAAATACAAAAGTAACTTCTGTGAAGATCCTTGAGCAATGAACAATTGGAAGTGGAACCTATTTCCACTTTGTTATTGTTTTTCCGCCAAATTTGCAAACAATGATCAAAATAAGCAAACCAGCTAATCTCATTGTGTTTTATATACAGCACCAGCTTTATGTAACCTTTATGCCATTGCCTTTTATAATCTGAGAGTTGGCATCAAGGAGAGTTTCCAGTGATCTTCTTGATTTCCTGTTCCGAGCCCTGCCTGCTTCTTTCAACAACTCTGCCAACCTACGCTTCTCATCATCCACATCAGGATTTGCTGTTCCAAGCTTCTCTTCTCTCATGCCAACTACATATTCCAAAATATCAATGGCATCATCCACTCTGCAAATCATTAGAAATAACAAGAAGTATTAGCAATCAAAGCCTGAAAATTGAGTATTCTTATACTGCATAAAGGTGTAAACAATAGAGCTGAAGAAAGTAGTAGTGACAAATACCATAATGCTCTTAGACACTTGCTACTTTCAAACCAGAACAATGGGGATTCAAGAGAGTTAGGGGGCATTGAACTTAGTACCTGCCCATTGCATCGTAGGTGCCTGCTAGATTGCTATAGACCCCTAAGGTGTCTGGGTGATATTGGCCATATTCTTTTTCCAATATAGTTCTAGCCTCTTCAAACAAATCTGCTGCCTCGTTTATTGCATAACGCTGCACGCAGGCAAGACCCATTTGATTCAAAGCAATCCCAAACAAAGCAGATTTCTTCTCTCCACTGGCACGAAACTTGGCAATGGCGCTTTTGAAGATGTTGTAAGAATCAGAATAGTTCCCTAGCATATAATACATAACCCCCATTTGGGCCTCAATTCCTGCAATAGTACTTTGTTGACCAGGGGTATTGCAATATATCTTCAAGGCCTTTTTGAGTAACTTCAATCCCTTCTCCAAATCGTTCATTGATTGATAGATGGCAGCAACATCTATTAAACCACTAGCAATCTCTTCTGAGGGGATCCCAGGATTTGTCTTCCCAAAAATTCTTAGTGCATTTTCACAGTAAGATTTTGATTCCTTGAACTTCCCTATTTTGTTGTACAAATCAGCTAACCGGACATAGACTGAAGCAACTGTTGGATGATTCTCTCCTTTGGTTGATTTGAACACTGTGAGTGCTTTCTGATAAGAAAATACTGCCTCATCATAACGTGCCAATGACAGATAGGCATCGCCGATGCTGCTGTCAACCGAAGCCACATCTACTTCCTGGCCATTTGCTGCCATGGCCATGCTTGCTAAAACATAATGCTCAAGAGCAGCTTCATAATCACCCTTTGAGTCGCAGATAAGCCCCATTAGTCTCCTATCTGCTGCTTCTTCAAGGGAAGCAGGAGTCCCATTTCCCCTGTGAATATCAAGAGCCATCTGACAAAGCTTCTCAGCCTCATCAAACTGCAGTGCTTGAACATGGGCCTCAGCCACATAGCGACATGTCTCACCAAACCGTGGGTCTGTTTCTCCCAAGGCTTGCCTTTGAATTTCTAGACCTGCTGTATAAAACAGTATAGAATTCTCAATCTGCCCCATCATTGCATAAGTATCACCCAATTGCATGCACCCTGCAAACTTAGCTAGTGCATGATCTTGGCCATCCTCTAAAACAGGAATATCAATGGAACGCTCAAGAATGGGAATAGCCTCATTGTATTGTCCTAAATTACAGTATATTGTTGCCAAGACATGCAGACACATGACCAATTGTAAACTGGGTTTCCCATTTGCACACATCTCAAATGATTTCAGAGCTCTAAGAGCCAAATCAAGAGCTTTCTGGGGATTCTCACCTGAAGAGATCATATCTCTTGTTTGCTTGAGTAGAAATGGCCCCAGGTCTGGGTTATCTAACCCAGCAGCAATAGGATCCTCAATCCCCTTCAAACCAAGGTTCCTCTGCTTCCTCATATTGTAAAGACCATTTGGTTTTCTGAGACCCTTCTTGTCAATAGATGGCCTCTCACGCAAATTTCTTCTTTTGGGAGTTGACTTGGGTGATCCTTCAATGACCTTCGGACTTGCTGATTGGTTCTTATCCTTCTTTGTAGACTTCTTGCCATATGACACAATATCTTTCTCAGGAGTTGACCCACTAGTATTGGCATTGCATTCCTCTTTATTCTCTGTAACCACCTCCTTTGTAATCTCCAAATCTACAAGATCTCCAACAAGATGGCACAATTCCGAATCAATCCTGGACTCTTCACCATATGAGTAAAAACTAGCCCTGGAGGGTGACTGATCAGAGCTCCTCATTTCACACACATTGTGATACAATTGCTCAATAGAGGTGTCCACCACACCATCAATAGCCAGATCAATTGAGTCACTCTGAATACTTCTTGGACTCAGTGTACTCCTTGGAGATGCTTGCTGAGTAAAGTTTTCCTTATGGGGTGTATAACTCCCACTACGTTCGTCTGCTGCATCATTCACATTGAATTCATCCATAGCTAACCCAGGCATTGAGTAGTATAATCAGCAGCTCAGCTAAATTTGATAAGAAAAATAAAAGGTTGAAATTATTCAAAATAGGAAAACAAGAACCAAACTCTGCAAGAAGAATTCAGAATACATTAATACATTAATGGTTGGGGTCTCAACCACAAAATTAGGAACTGGGCATATCCATTTCCATTATAGAAGCCAATTTTCACTTTACTGAGAGAGACTACAAAACCATTGTTGACTTCATTATTGTTTAAAGTTTCAAGAAAACCATTAAAAAAAACCAAAAATAATAAATAAAAACTATGAAGAAACGGAAAAGAAACAAAAAGTAAAAGAGAAATGAATCAAACTTTAGAACACATGACAGCAAAAAATACAAAAAAACAAAAGCAACTAAAAATATTCCATCCGATTGCGTGACAGTACTTCTTCCCAGATGCTCCTTCCTATGAACATCACAACACAACAATACAAAAGCGTTTCTGAAATTCCATCCTTCTCAGTGATTGAATTCAGGACAATAGAAAAGCAATGTGAAACAAGAACAGCAATCAAGAACATGTTCATGAAATACCAGAAAGCAATAAAAATGCAGCACCTCATTGAAAACAGACACAAAGTGTAAAGCCAATAACAAGAGAGACAATAAATGAGTTTAACCTTTAGTACTCTCCGAAGAATAAAAGCCTAAACTTTCGAAGGTTGTATGGGTGTTATGTACAGATAAAGAGATATGGGTCAATATAGCTGTATGATTTGTATTGGTGTGCATTTATATACATGTGGGGTGTGGAAGAAGACCAAGAGAAAGAAGCCTTGTGGCAGGTAGTGGAATTTTGGGGAAATGGGGAGGGTAGAGTGGGAATTGAAAGTGAAATTATTGAGAATTTCTAGATAATGCATGTGTACGAGTCGTGCTAGCTGCAGAGAGTTGGAATGTTGAAGCAAAACTAAGAAGGTGACCTCTCTCCCACTCTTTCCTTTCCTCTTCAACTTCAACCGCTATATTATTCATTTTTTTAAATTAATTAGTATATTTTAAAATCAATTTTCTAAAGTCATTATTTTTTAGATTTATTATTTTTTTTAAGAATTGAGAGTTACTCCAAAATTAATTTTTTTCTTGCATATTAAAACTTTAATAAATTGTTAAACATTTATTAATTATTAATTATATTTTAAAATTTGCTAACAACTGTTCTTGATACACAGAAATTAAAATAGTAAATATTAAATATAAAAATAAAGCATTTAATATTTTTAAAACTCAAATAGTATTTAATATTTTTTATTTAGTAATTAATAAATTTTATTAAAAAATATTAAGTGTTTCTTACATAATATGTTAAAGACAATAATTGAGGACCCTTATATTTTTTAAGTTTTAAACATTACGAGAATCAACAATTCATAAATATTTTTTTGTGTATACTACCCTCTCCATAATAACGTTTTATAGGATTTGAATAGTTGATGTCTTCCTAAATCGCTTATCACTCCGATTAAGTAATCCTGAGTACAATCAATAAACATTTTTTTTTTTGGAAAACATCAATAAACATTTAATAGCTTAGGGAGAAAAGCAATATATAGAAAACACCTTAATTAATTTTGAGGATATTTATGTTGCGGTTGAGACGTAAGAAGCATAGGGTGGCGGGATTAACGGCTTTTCGACGCGAAAAGACTAGGGACATGTTCAGGTGACAGCACGGTTTCGTGGGAGGAGGTGAAAGTTCGAATAGGAAGTCACCACGTGGTAAAAGGGAAAGCCGCAGCTGGATGCAATGATTGGTTCGATTTTGTATCCACGTGGACCACATCCAGCTGCATTGAGGCTGGTAACTGGTTATTAGCAGTGATGGACCCCTCGGACGTGGGCCAGTCCCGGGCCCACTTCCTAAAAGTTATATATTCCCTAACTATTTGATTTTATATATAAATGAAGAAAAGGGAAAAATTATTGAGAGAATTTTCGAAAAGATCATGCGAGTCAACTGACTGGATTTGATTGATAGGTGGATCATGTAATTTGGTGATAATTTTTAAGTTGACATGATGTATGTTTAATTTCCATGCATGATTAATAAAATTGTTTAGTTGGTTTGATTAAAAAGTTTTCAGTGAGATTAAAATTTGCAAAAACATAAATTTATAACTAAGTGTGAAGTTATTAGTTTTGTATGTGATTTGTGCAAAACCAAAAAGTAGTTAGACCCCTAGATAATTTTTTGGTAATTAAGCAATATAAAAATATGAGTTTTTGAATGCGTGAAGGATTATATATATTTAACATTTTACTTGTTTAAAATTATAAGATCAACAAAGAGTTTCCATAAGAGAAATTTTGTCTATTTAGATATATTGTTTTCCTAGTATTTATTTATAAAATAATGGAAATTCATTTACTTTTTAAACTACATATAATTTGATAATGTTATTAACAAGGTCCCATTTATTATGTGAAATAATTTAAAGGATGAAATCGTGAATTCCAATTCCAACCTATTAAATTCAAGAAAACAGTAAAACCACAAATAGGTTTGCAGGAAAACTACTTCAAATGCAACCATAGTTTCTTTGTAAATTTAATTTTTTTAATATATTAAAAAATAATCATTACAATTTAAAGTTAGAATGTCTACTTCAATCACTCTTATTTCAATCACCAGAACTATGTCAGGTCACTTTATAAGTTCAATTCTAGAATCATACTCATCAATTAATCTTCATAATGGAACACCACGTATTATATATATATATATAGTGGAAAAAATAATTTATTGTGAAAGTAAGAGAAATAAATTTTGATTTTTGAAATATTTATATATGGTTAATTAAAATATAAAGTAATGTGATTTTTTTAAGTAGTCATATGACCGTTTAGTAACATTTAATATTGACCATACATAAATGATTTAATGGTCAAAATTTGATCATCTCACTTTCACAATAAATCACTTATCTCATATTATATATATATATATATAATATTTTTTAACGTTCTTTTCCTTAAAAATACTTTTATCAGAAAACATTTCTCGTAAAATGACACAAGTTCTAGTGTTAAATATTTCTCAAAAATGATGTTTTCTGTTCTCTGCCACATCAATTATAAGAGGAGTATATATTTTTTAGTCAAATAATAAAAATTGTAGGAAACTATGCGTTTCTTGCACAAAACTCATTTACACGAATTTATTTTTAGTTTATTTGAACTTATTCATCACCTGTTTATTTTAGATTTTAGTTTTACACTTGCACACACTCTAACACATTTTTAACCCACTTTTGTTTGAAGCATAGAAATCTTGCTTCTATCATATGTAGGGTTGTTAAAATGAGTCAAACTTACTAGGTCATTCTGTTTATCCATATAAATTATGCAAATTAGGATTTAAAATTAGTGACCCGTAAAAACGTGAATAATTATAGATCGACTCATTTAACACGCGAGTTAAACAGACTAAGTCGCGAGGCTCGTGAGCCGTGGGCATTTTTTTTTTAAAAAGTTTCAATTTGTTTGTACTTAAAAAATCAATTTAAAAACTTAAAAGTTAATTAAACACTTTTTCTTCAAGTAAAAATACAAAATGTATGTACTGTATAAGATAACACTAGCACAACTCATATATAAACATATTCGTCAAACCCCATAAGTTTATGTTATTTATTTGTTTGAATTCTCCTTAACTTTTAAATAAGATTAAAGTATTAAATAATATGTCTATGTAATATAATATTTGATTTGAGATCATTAAATTTAATTTTTTTTTATTAAATTTAAATTTATTTCACAGTTTACAAATATAAAAAAAAAGCTTCGCGAGCCGGTCTGTTTAGGTCCGCTAGTTGATGTGAGGCGAGTCGAACTGTCTAATTTGCAACCCTTTTAAATGCGAACAATTTTGTCTCAATCCATTTAACTTGCGACCTAACCTAAACAAACTAACTCGATTTGTTTGACAGCCTTAATCATATGCACGTTTTATCAATGCATGCAAACTATAATACAAACATGTCAATATTACAATAAGTGATCATGTCTGAAGGAGCTTACTAAAATAGCATTTGAAACTCATAAATTGTTTTCAGCTTATTTTCTTAAGTTAGAATTTAAAACTTATGAAAATAAGTTTTTGCGAAAGTTAAAAATAACTTAGGTAAAAGTTGTTTTTATAATATTTTTTACTAAATTAACCTTTATAAAATATTAAAATCCCATTCTTATATAATTACTTGTTGGAGTGTTTATTCAAATTTTAAACGCTATTAAACTTATTTTAAATTATAATAATGGTAGTAGAGTTCATATAATAAACACTACTCAAATAAATACTTATTTAAGTTGTTTATCTAAACATGACTAAATTAATATTGATGCTCTCACAATTATATATATATATATATTAAAATTTTATTAAATATGTTTATTTTGTAATTTTGATAGTAATTTTTTTGAAAAAATTCTCTGAACCCTATACTCAATTTTTATTTTTATTTTCTAATTGAAACATTAGCCCTGCCGCTACTGCAAGTAAAGGTGATTTTGTGAATTGTGACATTGGAAATTGTTTGATGTATGCTTAACAACGGATGTTTGAGCTCTCAATAGATGCTTAGCAACAATTCACCATTTGAGTACTAAAGCATAGATTAGAAAACAAGTTTTTTGTACCCAAAACAAAAAACAGAAAATTTGAAGAGCTCTTAGTTAGAACCTTTGCATAAGGCACTTTATATGAGTTATAGGTACCAGTCGAAGACTCAAATAAAGGTTCATTTCCAAATTCAAGAAAGAATAACCTAATTCACTACATGTACACTACATGTCCTCCCTCTAACATCTCAAAACCAAACATAGCCAGCTATCTTGTAAAGCCTCCTGTCTCAATTATAGGAAGCCAGTAACCAATTTTGTATATCAGTAAATCAGTTAAGGGGAGGAAAAAAAAAAGATTCTATGCAGAGTCAAAGGAACCAAATCTAGACAAATCAAATCATTAGTGCTGTTGGGGAAACACTAACTTTGTGACCTGGATTTGAAGACAAAATTGACATCCAATTTTACTCCAATACTCTAATTTGAACATTGTTCCAGTCTTTTTCTTTTTTCTAAAATTCATACTTATTAGTCTGATGGTGCAACCCCTCCTCTAGTGGTTAGGATAAATTAGGTGGTTAGGACTAATTAGGAGATCAGAAAGAGCCCCTTCCAATTAATGTAGAACTTTAATTAAGTGGCCCCATTTGGTTTATGGCACAAATATGAATGTGAATTAAAGTGTACCAAAAATAATCTAAACAGTACCACCAGACTTGAAAGGAATCTTGAGCTACTTTTTATTTAATATTTTCTTTTAACGAGTTGTGATCTTAAAGAAATAAAGAAGCCTAAAGAAGCAGACACCGTCTTTATTCTGGTGATATATAATTTTTCATAAGGAAGTAGACGATCCACCAATTCCATGATAGGGAATCTTAAAAATGATACATCAACAAACAACTTCATTTTGAATGCATATTTACCTAAAACTTCTCTTGGATTTAATGGGCTGCCTCATCCATAGCAACTAACAAACAACAATGGTCATACCTACTACATTTTTCTAAAAGAAATGGAACCGTATTAATAAAAAGTATAAATAAATGCTTAATTATTTTTAGGGCTACACGTACGTAATTATTCTTAACATATTGAATTGAAAAATCTTATTAATTAATTTACAAAATGCTATAAGACATGAGTTTTGAACGCAGATTTGAACACGTTAATGTCGAGGAAGGAGACTTTCATTTTTGGTAAAAAAAAGTATGACGGGAGGAGAGGTTCAATGTTACCTCATTTCAAAGTTAATGTATGCCACAAGATACAAAAATCAAACCCAATTCCTTTTAATGGATATTGTTATTACTAGTTGAGTCAATTTTCGTTAACAAGAAAAGGGACTCTGGTACAATGTTTAAAGCTTCAAAACATGGTTCCGCTATACGCAGTATTCTAGATTTGTTCTCTTCTTGATTAACAGCTGCAAAAGCTGGTTCAAAAGAAGTGCAAATGTTACTACCGCACACAGAGTAGCTTAGTAAGTGAAGTCTTTATCTAATATAATTATGTTATATATATTATAGGAAATTTTTTCGGTAGGATATCTCTTAGTAATTAATAATTAATATTTGTCGATATATTCTACTTATTTAAAATAAATACAGTAAAATATTTTTATATTTATATTTTAATTAAATAAAATATATAATTAAATATTAACTACTAATAATTAAATATATTAAACAAATGGTACAGAACGAATCACCTATATTACAAATACCTTGTAACCTTCTGACTTTCCTTTTGGATGTATTATTTTCTAATTCAGGTTAATGAACCTGCCTTTCATTTATTATATATTTTTGTTAATAGTTGAATATTTCATAGAACTTTTTTTTAATTATGATCTATTCACTATTAAATGACTGTGAGTAGAATTACAACAGAGGATTTATTTCATTTCTCAGTTAGAATTCCATAAGCCTAATTCTAGTAAGAAAAGCAAAGTAATTTAGCTCAATCAAATAATCATTCCTCCCATGTTGAAGAGAAATTCTCCTCCGGTATACGTGGTCAAGTGTGGAACTTGTTCTAAATTATGAAGTCAAATAGTTAAAAGCACATCACAATAAAACAAAAACACAAAAGACAAATATTTGAATGTGAAAAAATATTTATTTGTCCTTTAACTTTATTTTAAATTTCAATTTCGTCCCTCAAATTTTAGTCATTAATTTCGTTTTTTAACTTCAAAATTAGGTCCCCTCCCCCGGCGGGTCCTTTCACTTTATTAAAGATTAAGTTGACAAGGCATTTAATTTCTTAATGTGTCCTTTGCAAAACAAGTCGACTTAATAACAATTGGGGAAAAAGTGTATTTTAGAGTAAAAAACAAAAGTAGACAATTATAGCAAAAATTAATTGTTTATATTTTTATAATATAGAAGTATTTGGCAATCATTTAAGTAAAATATTTCCTTTATTTTTTCACCTATTACTTATACTTTATTTTTTCAAGAACACTATATTTTAGAAGCTAGAGTTAGACTGGCTTGGTTTTTAATTTACATTCAGTGTTACCACTCACATTAAAACCAGGTCATCTTAAAATAACACGAATGTTGTAACTTGCAACTTCTTCAACCCAATTCGTAAATGGGTTTCTCTAATTTTGAATTTTGTTATATA
Source organism: Styphnolobium japonicum (assembly GCA_023212625.1). Classification (NCBI taxonomy): domain Eukaryota; kingdom Viridiplantae; phylum Streptophyta; class Magnoliopsida; order Fabales; family Fabaceae; genus Styphnolobium; species Styphnolobium japonicum. Next base: position 29,596,821 of record JALBWW010000005.1, on the reverse strand, counting down.
TCTGATCAATCAATTTGAGACACACATGTTAGCTTTGTATTAGGCTTTATTAGATGTTTATTGTGCCCAATATTAGTGTTTTAGATGAGTTTAATGTTGTTGGGCTTCATTGGGTTTTAATGTAAATATTGGATAATTTTTAGATTTTGATGCATTTTGACCTTGCTTCCTTGGTTAGGCCATAACTTGGGACTCGGTGATCCAATTGAGGTGATCTTGGTGTCTTTGGAAAGCTAAGACAATGCTTTACAAGTTTCATGAAGAACTCAAGAGCTGGATCGGACTTCTAAGGGTCCAAAACATCCCTGCAATGCAGAGTGGGTTTGCTATCAGGAAAATCTGGGCAGTATGCACATATTGGACTATATAGTGGGTTATAGGCATCCTCTTGGGCTGAAACTTGGTCATTTGAAAGATAAGACCCATATCTCCAACTTCACTGAAGACCATTTTGTCAATAGATGTCGTTTTAGGCATGCTTCTGAAGCTACAAGTTGGTCTGAATTTGGAAACACGTTCTTCCAACCTAACTTGAGGTAGGTGCAGTGTTTTTGGAATTTCTGGAGTTCTAAAAGTCCAAATGACATGATTCAAATTGGAGATTTTCAAGGAGACAACTGGCTACAACTTTCATGAAGACATCCAAGCCAAAATGCACCGTCTAGGTGATGAATTTGAAGCCAGAAGTCGGATAAGAGTTGTTGACTAAAAGCCACCAACCATACACCAACCCACCTACCATGCACCAACCCACCAACCATGCATCAAGCTTCCATTTTTGACAATTTCCTTGTTTTTATAGCTTGTATTCAGATTATGTACATGTACAAATTGGCTTCTAGGATTAGTATAAATAGAGTCAATCTCTTTGTATTATCATGAATTCAATTTTAAGTAAGTTTGAAGAAATTTTGAGTATTTGTGAGAGTTTTCTTTCTCTTCTTCTTCTTTCTCTTTAGAATTTCGTTTTTGTTATTTTATTTCTAAGTTCTTCCTTCCCATCCATGGAAGGCTAGGCTCTTATAATCAATCCAAGGGATTAGCCATCTTGATGTTTAATTTGGAGATCTTGTTTCGCTTGTTTATATTGCTTAATTGTTATTCAAGTTTCTATTCTTCTTCTTTTAATTTTGATCTAGATTGAATTGCTTAATTTGATTTAGATGTTTATGTGATAATAGCTTTATTATCATGTGTTCAAGAGGATCACATAGAGTAAACAATTTATTAAAGCTTTTTGATGGATTGTTTAGCTTGGTTAAATTCTGGATCTTAAGTTAATCTTTGTTTGGATGGTGCTTACTTTATCTAACCTTGGTTAATTAAATCCTAGATGCTTATCTAGTAGAGGGTTCTTGGATCATGTTGAGGCGTCTTGATATGATCTAAGGCCAAGAACACGGTTAGCAATTAAGTAAATTCCTTATGATCAATGATGAGTTAAACTCAAGATCGGTAAATTTCCTTGGATTGGTTGTTTCTTTAAATTTGTTAATTACTTTCCTTTACTTCAATTAGTGTATTATCATTTCAAATCATCAAAACCCCATTTTAATTATCTTGATCTGATTAAATCTTTGTTCTTTTTGGATCCTTGAGAGACGATTCGGTTCATGCTCTATACTACAAATTATTTTGTGAACTGGTAATTTTTATTATTTGACGAGGTCTCGACAACCTCTTGTCAATATCTCATCCATCAGCTGGTTTGAAGGTGGCGTTATTAATACAATGCACCAATCATGCAACCAGATCCTATATATATTTTTTTACTTATTGGAAAGCAAGAAGACCAGCTCTGGACGCAGAAGCTCTACCAAGGATAAAGACAAGTCTATCAAAGACCCAACGATTGAGATGAAAACTCTCCCAAGCCCCAGAGCGATGACATTAATAATAAGACTTGTTGATGTTGAGACTTGAGACCTATGTATGTTGATATGATTTAAATTTTCTATCCGTTTTTCATGTCCCTTTTTCATATATTTTTTTTCTTATCTCTCCTATTATATGATAACAACTCAACTTATAACAATTCAATGTAAAAATATATCTTTCTCTTAATTTCCAATAACTTCTCTTTTAATTGTCATTTATTTTTATTTATTTATTAATATTTAATTAAAAAAATAGACAGAAAAATATGAGAGAAAATTTGATTCCATGTTGATATCACAATTTACACCTTAACTACACTTGAGTTAGTCTAGACTTGAAACCTGAGCCCTATTAAAAGGCCTAAAGCCCGAACCCAACCCCACATTTTTACTTTACTCAATGCATGCATGCATGCATGTGAACCATTGAACCTGCTGGTCATGTTTTGAACAGTATAGAAACCCAAACAGCAGCCGCCTTGTGCATCGTGTATTTGTTTGTAAAGAATGAACTCTAAATTTAGCATATACTGGTGGTGGCGATAAAGTGGGTCAGAATTTGGTTAATTTACGCACTAATGTCATCAATACCACTACTCACACTATAATTGTATTGTAAAATTGGCCATATAACAGTAAAATGAATCTAGAGCTAAAAAATATATTTTTAGATATAATAGATCATATTTAAAATCTACCTGTATCTATATAATTTGACAGCACTTTAAAAAAGGTTATATATAAAAGTAGTATAATAATTAGATAATAATATTAATACCGACAAAAATATTTTTAATATAACTAAATAATAGAAACGTCAATTATAATAAGATTCTTAATATTTCAGCACATATACCTTCACAGCTTAATGTAATTTGTGTTTTATCTCACTTTCTGAACAAGGTTCCTGGCTTTTTAATTTTTATGTTTGAATCAGTATGAGATTTGTTTGTCCCAATAGATTCTGTGGCGTCACAAAGAAGGGGATCGATGCATTTATGTGGTCACATCGTCAAAGTAAGTTTGACCAATTGATGATTGGTCTTCATTCTTCAACTCTTCATGAAACCTCCATGGGTTCCAGCCAGAGGTCTATCACAAAACTTCCTCTCTCTCTCTCTCTCTCTGCAAAGAGTCAAGAAACGTCAAAACATGGTTTCCTTCTTCTCCCCCACCCCGCTTTTTCTTTTCTCAGAAAGAATCAAAAGAAAGTTGATTTAACAGAAGGGCAATGCTATGGACCGCCTTCTTCCATAGTCTTGTTAATTTTACCAAAAATAACCCAAACAATGCATTATGTCAAACAGTAAACAGCACACTCATAACTGGCAGCCTATTGTCCGTTCACGTTGATGCTCAAATTCAATCCATAAGGCATCTCCAACGTGATCGAATATCAATCTTTACAATATTCCTCTGCTAATCCGCTCTAATATCAATGCTTCAAGGGCTAATGAACTTGGATGCTTAGAAAGAAGGAAGAAGCTCCTTAAATCTCTAACGAATATGATATTATTTATTACATGTTTTATATAACTTAGCATAGGTCCATATTTACTTCGTTAGAAATCAACCTGAACTAAAGTAGTAAACAACCATTAATAGAATGATCACATACGATCAGTTCAACAATACATAGAGCTTTACCTAATTCTAGCAACACTTATTCTGTAATCAGGCATATATTGAATTTATTTGTGAATCTGATGATTGTTATTGTGATGTTGAGTTTAAACCTTTATGCCCAACAATTACATATATATTATCCATGCCAAGTTGATCATATTTTGTATTTGTGTCATAGACGTGATGACAGTCAAATTGGTCCCAGTCCTCTTCTCCACCCTTTCCTTCGTCGCCAATCTAGTGACCAATGAATATTACTTCACATCCGTGGATGCCTTTCCTTTTGACCATTATTCTGAAACTCGAGAAATCAAATTTGTGAAAGAATCACCTTATCATGGATTTGGTTCCATAAACAATGAATTCAAGACATGATCTATTTACTTTATATAATTCAAAAAATTATAAATCTGTAAATATTATAAAATTCATTCTATAAATATGTTGCCAGGTGTAACCCGAATTTGTTACCACAAAACTCTTCGTTAAAAGTTACTCTTTATCTTTTTACTTCTATTAGAAATAAACTTATATATATATAAAGAAATTTTACACTATTATTCAATCATGCGTTTACAAATCATTAAATGAATTTGACTATCACAACAATTACTTAAGAAGTTTAACTTTTTTAACGATGTATCAATACATTATTGGATGATAGTGTAAAATTTATTTACGCTGATAATGAATCAAATATATATATAGGAGTTGTGCTTCTGGCATTATTACTTTTATAATTAAGTTTCACTAAAGAAAAATATTAAATGCCATGAAGACTTTTTTACAAAATCTGTTAACAATAACAGGGAGCAATTTTATCTCTTTGTGGGTGAGAGATAAGTTAATTGTTATGGGTTTCATAAGAGAAGTTGAGATTAATTGTTGTGAGTCTCGTATAAAATGTTAAGGCTAAAAAAAACATCACATCATTCGTAGCTTTTTGTAAAACATTTTCGTGTGAAATAGCATCACTCTTCACTATTTATTTTAGCTATGGAATTATTTCTCATGTGGAAGCAAATGTATAATTTACAGATATTACGGATTCAAATTTAAACTTCTAATCGATCCCTTTATGTTTTAATTTTATTTCCAATGGCTATTACTTTCTCAAGCAATTTTCATTCTCTGTCTTCCAAACAAAAGATCTAAAACGTGGGAAAAAGTTAGAAAGAGGCTAATGGAATATTCATGGACAACTATATGGTTGCATTTTGGTTTAATAAGAAGTGGTCCTAAATCTTGTGAATATATAAAGATATTCTCTCCGATGCTACTTTCTTTTGGGTGCTTCCACTGGACAAACGAGGAATCCACTTTTTTTTGGGGGGGGGGGGGGTCCGTTATTATTCATAGTCAAAAGAGGCTAGCTCCTGCTGACATTCCCTGGGATTCCTAGTCAACCCCACACGTGGCATGGAAACGAGGACTACCTATTATTTACATGCAAGGAGCTTGGAGACAAAATTAGATGCCCTACGAATACGATAAAGCCCAGCTAGCTACTTGAAAAACCTTATCTGCTTGGTTCCATTCCATACACATTTGCCTTGATTAAGCTTGACAAAACCAATAGAGATTTTCCCATTATCTTCATTGTATATCTAGGTTAAGTGTCCAATGTAGTTTGTTTCCTTTACTTGGAGGAATAACGATTCTTCTTATATCCGAGGCCAAAGGGAGTTCTATATCTAAATACCTCAATCGTCTTAATTTATGTCGTTTGCTTGTGATTGATGCGAGAAAAAGAAAAAGCTAAGGCTCATAATAATATACCTTAATCATCTTAATCAGCTGGGAATTTTGGAATAGAAAGTAAGGGATAAAGAATAATCATCTTATTAATTAATGGCTGTGAGATTACGTACGTGCGTGTCTTTATCCACGTACTTCCTACAGTCTTCACTGTGCTGGTGGAAGATTCGGTTAGCTGAAGACCAGTACTACTAACTAACAATTGAATAGATCACAATGCCTTAGGACTTTGGACCATGGAGGGTAAGAACTTGATCAGAAGTCAACATGCACATAAGTGAGACTAGCTAATGAGGAGCCATATACATTTCGAATGGCACTTTCCCCATGTGGCCTAGGAGAGAGGAGAAAGAGAAATCAAAGCTAGCGTTCCAATAAAGATCTGTTTGGTTCATCCAATAGCTAAGAACTTGATAATAATGTCGATTATTGAAAGAAGGAATTCTTATTAGCATGAATTAACTGACATAAGTTTAAGAAAATTCAGGTTGCAACCATGAAATGCATATTAAAACTATATGATAGAAAAAGTCAGAAAGAGGCAGCAAGAATGGACCCGAGAATCTGGAAATGTGGATTATTAGGAATGTTATTTTAGAGATATAAAATCATTCATAAATCTCCACTTAACAACATAAGCTTTTGGGAGAGTTGGTCTTTGACATTATATTAAAGTCAAGCTTTTGCGTGAGGGGCGTATTAAAGATATAAAATTAATCTTGGACCTTTACCTAACAACTTGAGCCTTTAAGAAAGTTAGTATTTAATATAGTATTAGAATCTTTATGAACAAGTGATTAGGAATTCAGTCTTTATCATTTCATTCATCTTAATAAAATTGAATTTTAACACAGCATAAAGTGGGCATGTGCATTGTCTATACTTCAAATTCAAAAGACACTTGCATGAGGGGGCGTTCTTAAGCTTTTGAGAGAATTAGTCTTTGACATGTACACTAGCTAAGAATTATACAACCAGGCTAAGTAAGAGGGAGGAGGATAAAAACTAAAGGGAAAATGACACTTTAATGCTGCTTGGTGAAGTATTTTTGTACATTAAATTAATCAAATATTAAACTAATTAAATTAATAATCTATCTACGGTTAAACAAGTTTCAATGAAAGTAGATTATTAGTCAAATTAATAGTTAATTAAATATACAAACTGAAATGAAATACTTCTTCACCAAGCCACACTAAACTGCATTTTCCCATGACTAAAAGCTTAGATCAAGCGGAGGCAGAGAGAGAATCCGAAAGGTATTGTATAATAATGCCTTTAGGAATCGTCCTAGTCTGCAACTTGGAGTAAGTCTTCCCTCTGCCCCTTGTATATAAATACCATCTTACTCCTACTTTTGACCTCAAGTCCCTTTAGTGTCTTCCAAGTCTTTCAGAATAATTATACAGATCAGTGTAAAGAATCATGGACGGCAGAATTGAGTGCGCAGAAACTCACAGGTTCTCTTTCTCACTCTCTCATAATGAAACACACACACACGCACATTTATACATGCACATACCACAGTGCATCTTAACTAGAAACATTGAGTGGAATGAAAATTTTATATATCAATGCATTAATATAAGGACTAACATAGATATCACGATAGGAATAAGTGTGCAGCATGCTTCAGACAGTTCAACAAAATGGAACACCTTGTGGAGCACATGAGGATCTCATATCATTCGGTTCATGAACCGACCTGTGGCATTTGCAGGAAACACTGCAGGTCATTTGAGTCTCTAAGGGATCATCTTATAGGTAATCTCTTCATGAATTGTTAAGCAAATTAACTACAAGGAGAGTTTGCTTCCATGAAGAAAATATAGAATATGATGAGAATTATAATATGCTTTTCCAGGTTTATTGCCAAAACAGGAATGCAAAGATATTTTTGCCAACCGAGGGTGCAAGTTTTGCTTGAAAGTCCTTGATAGCCCTAACTCTCGCAGGATACACCAAGAAAGATGCAGACTCTCCGGAATAAATGCTGTATCAATTTCTCACTTGGCAACTACAGAATTTGGAAATCCTTTTAATACACTCAATAGGATGTTAACATTTTTTCTGCACAATATTTTGTTCTAGGGACTAATTGCTCGCTTTTCAAAGTTGGGTTTTCGCGATAATTTGACTATTGGCGGTGGGAGTTGGGGAACAAGAGGGCCACAAGTAGTTGCACTTGCTTGTAAAATGGTTGGTGGTGGCAGTGATGGCTCTCTGGATCTTTGTGCAAGAGTCTGCATAATAGATGAGCATGAAAATATCATCTTTCATTCTTATGTGAAGCCACTAATTCCAGTCACAAACTATAGGTTGGCTAAACTTACATTAAGGGTATCAAGATTTGAACGTTATATCTGGTGCGCTGAACTAGGCTGCTGATTCATTAACAGGTACGAGACGACAGGTATTCGACCAGAATACTTGAGGGATGCAATGCCATTGAGGCAAGTGCAGAGGAGGATTCAAGACTTCCTCTGCAATGGAGAACCTATGTGGACAATTAGACCAAGAGGCGGAAATGCCAGGATTCTTGTGGGTCATGGTTTAGATCATGACCTAGAATGCTTGCAAATAGAATATCGAGCAGAAAAAATTAGGTATATTCAATAGAACATCGTATTCTCACATCAAATAATTTTTTCATATATATGTCAAGACATGCTTTGTAACTTTAAGGCAATAGAACACTTTGCCTTTGTCCCTACGGTCATTCACTTATATTTACCTCCTCTTCACAATCAATAACAAAGGATGGCTAGCATATAGATCAAATAGAAGTTTCTTCAACTATCCCATATTCAAATATTGACTAATTTTGAATGCATATTGTACAAATATTTATGCCAACAGGGACACTGCAAAATACCCTCCACTGATGAAAACGAGCAAGCTGAGCAACTCACTCAAGTACTTAACACAAGCGTATCTTGGGCAAGTATCGTTAACAAAAGAAAAAGGATGTTTTAGATGCTAATTCATCAAAAATATATGTGGTGAAAATAATGAAGCTTTTGTTTTCATTTGCATATAAATGCAGGTATGACATTCAAATTGGGATACAGGATCCTTGCGATGATTGTGTTGCAACAATGAGGCTCTACATGAGGATGAGATCCCAAGTACACAAAATAGAGGATCACCCTTTGGCATCTGACCCACAAAACAGGAATAATTTTGCTTCATGGAGGCAGAGTGAGCTTGAGAAAATGACCCCCGAACAAATGCTGGAAATCTCAAAGCCTGACTACTACTGCTGGTGCTTGGATTCCTTATAAACAAACTAACAATTTATCTGATGCATTAGTTTCTTTAAAAAATAAAAATAAAAAATAAAAAACTAAACAGATGTGTTTTCTCCTAGTCATTAATTAGTTATTTATGTAGCAGATCGCACTGGTATGATAGCTAAGGTATATTTACGTTATGTACTATGAATGAGACCAACGAAAGTTGGTCTCAGTGGAAGGGGCTTAGTCACCTTAAACATTTTGTCTCGGGTTTGATTTTTAGGATGGTGTGTATAGAGAAAATGCAATTAGGAGGGGTTTCTGTTTCACATGCCTGACCATACCTGTGGGATTAGTTTCTTACCTTCCGAACGAGAGGATACCTTGATTTACAAAAAAAAAATGTAGTATGAATGAGTACAATATATGTCATGTCAACCATATGAGCAATAAATAACTTTCATTATCAACACATTATTTTTAGGATTTAATTTTAGTTCATTATTAGTGTAAAATAAATTTACATTGTCATCTAATCATATACTGATACATCATTAAAAGAGTTAGATTTTTTAGATAATTGTTGTGATAGTCAAATTCTTTTAATAATTTAGTAATACATGGTTAAATGATAGTGTAAAAAAACTTTATACTAATGATGAATTAAAATTAAACTCTTATTTTTATTTATCTTACTTGTTTTCTGATTAGTTGGATAAAACCTTCATAACACTCTCCAACAATATGTGGTGGACGGTCATCTTCAAACCCTAACTCAACAAGCATATTACTATAATTAATCACTTCAAGCCCTTACGAAAGCAAAGTCGCAACTTTGGGTTTGGGACTATTAGCAAATAGCAAGCAAACGATACAAAGAGCAGTTAACTGTGACAGTTTAACTCAAGATTTATGTGTTATATTTAAGAGGGGAGGCCAAGCAAGTGATTAGACTCGCCTCTACTGCTGAGGAATTGTAGTGTTTTTTTTAATTTAAAAAAAAAAGAATAAAAAGGTGGGTAAAAAAAAAAGAATAAAAAGGACAAAAATACATGATGTGTTGCTTCTTAATGTTAATGGAAGATATCACTGTCATACGTGAAGCTTTAATAATATAAAAAAAAGGGGATTATTCAGGTTTTTTTCTTTTTTTACTGATATTTAAGGTGAATTATTAACTGTGACAGTTTAACTCAAGATTTATATGTTATATTTAAGAGGGGAGGCCAAGCAAGTGATTAGACTCGCCTCTACTGCTGAGGAATTGTAGGTTTTTTTTTAATTTTAAAAAAAAGAATAAAAAGGTGGGTGAAAAACGACAAAAATACATGATGTGTTGCTTCTTAATGTCAATGTAAGATATCATCGTCATACGTGAAGCTTTAATAATAATAAAAAAAAGAGATTATTCAAGTACCTTTTTTTACTAATATTTAAGTTAAATTATTAAGTATTTATTAATTAATATTTATATTTAATAAAATTTTAAATATTTATTATAAAATTAATAATTAATTAATAATTAATAACTCACTTTAAATACTAAATAAATAAAAATTCTCAAGAAATATATTTAGATGTACAGTTGAAGTAGACCTCCATTGTGACATTGTCGCTGGACTTGCTATTGAAGTACACGTCAAAACGAACGGAAGCAACTTCCCATTCGAAGCGCCGCCCCAATTATGGTGCAAAAGAATAAATAAAGAATTAAAATAAAATAAAGTAAAGGAGATGAAAAGAGAGTTCACTCGGTGGAGAATAAAAATAATGGGATTTATATCATGTAAAATTTGATTTTTTTTGTACATGCATAACAAATTATAAAAGAATTCTTATTGTAAGGAAAATTGTAATATTTATGGTTATACTATAAATTTGTGTAATTTTTTTATATTCTAGGGAGGTCCTATTGGAGAACTCACTTAAATTTGTGTCTTTTTAAAAAAATCTTATTTTATGAACATAGTTACATCTTTTTGAAAAATTATTAAGTATAAAATTTACATTATTAATAAAATTTACAAGAAAAATGGTCACTTACTTAAAGATGCATGTGATAACTTTTTTTCACCGCTAGAATGGGTATGTAACTGGAGAGTCATTGTGTGCATTATTCTCTGATGAAAAAATTAATTAAGAGACCTATGGTGACGGTGCACAAAGATGAAGATAAAGAAAATTGAAGGAGGATGTGAATAAATTAGGATTATCTCATATTACTTACTAACATAAAAAGATCATGTTATAAAAAAAAAACACAAAAATAAAATTAATGAACTTTACACAAATATTAATAAATCCTACTATGATATTTTTATTTTTATTATTATTATTATTATTTTTTGTCTTTCTATCTTTAACATGACCCTTTCGTATTAATATAAGTAACATGATAGGATGCTTATGAGTTGTGAACACATACTACTACATGGAATAAATTGAATGCTATGGTATATGTACGTTGTGAAGATGTAACTCTGCTACATAAATTTTGGGGCTTGTTTGTTGCTTAATTACAAGTTTTGTATGCGGAATTTTGGATGTAATTGAGAGTTGCATTGTGAGAGATTATATTTTATTGATGATTAATTGTATTTTGTTAAGGTTGAGAGGTTGATGAGTCTTGAGGTTATTTTGAGCGTTTGATTGATTGTATTTGTGGAATTGATTAGATGGTTATCCGGGAATCAAATCAAGTATTTTGTCTTACTTCCTTGTCTTATTTCTTATTTCTCAATTAAATACTGTTAACTTAATAGAAAATTTGGCAACTAAAAAAGAAGTTATTGTTAATTAAGATAGTGAAATTTTTTTTTGTTGAGTTGTAAACACTTACTTGAAGGGACAAAAAAAAAGATTGGAAAAATGGACAAAATATTTAAATCCATCTATGCGAAGCCATGCATGTAGGCTAAGTTTTCTAAACCACTTAAATTTTGTTTGACTTTTTGTGGATTAATTGCTCGGGTTTAATATTTGGTTTATATATATATATATATATATGTGTGTGTGTGTGAGCATATCTAGTGAGAATAGTGATTTATCGTGAGAGTAAGAAGAATAAATCTTGATCATTAGATCATTCATGTATGGTTAAAATTAGAACATAAAGTCATATGACTTTTTTAAGTGGTCATGTGATGTTTAACATTTAATCTTGACCATATATAGATGTTAATAGTCAAGATTTGCTCATCTCACTCTTACTATAAACCACTCCTCTCATTAGATATGTTCCCTATATATATATCAACAAATTAAAGTTGATGGTGCTGATCCTGATTGTTGAAACAAAAAGTGATGAAGATTTAAGAAGAAAGGAGCAATAGACTCTTGGGATGGAGTTATTTTGCTAAAGATTGTATGTGATGATACAATTCAAGGTAAAACGCGAGTTGGACACATGCAGTGTCGTGAGAAAAGAAAGATTAATGGTGGAGGAAAATGATGGTTGCACACTTTTTTTTTATATTATTTTTATATTTGATTAATAATGAATAAGTTTTTTATTAATATAATATATTATTTGATTAATGAGTTTTGGTAATCAATTAGACTTAGTTAACGATGAATAAATTTTTAGTTAATTCAGTAGATCGTTTGGTTAATAGATTACCAGCTTGTAAGTGATTTATTATCAAAACTCATTAACTAAATGATATTACGTATTAATCAAGAATTTGCTCATAATTAATAAAGTGTAAAAATAGTTTAAAATTTTTAGTGTGCAAATATCATTATTGAATAGTGAATGTAAAGTGTGTCAAGAAATATTTGAGAGCAAGAAAAACAATAATGTAGTACTATAATACGATTGTGTTCTATATCAATCATACGAAGCGAAAACCAACTATAAAATATAAAAACAAACAATGCCCGGGGGTAACAAGTTCATGGGACGGCTAGTTTCAACGGAATGTCCATGGGTACATATATATACCAGACCATGGCAACCACATTTCTGATAAATTTATTATCAATCTTTATTCTTCCTAGCAGTGACCAGAAAGCAGCTAGGTAGCAGCTATACATAGACAAACATGAAGCATATTAAAGGACACAGTTTGACACATGCCTTTATTAACTAGCACACACTTTGATATGCTTATCAGCTATATCAGCTAATTCTGTTCAGGGGATGGGATAAATGACCACTTTTCCTGTGGCTTTTGTAGTTTCCAGGTAGGAATAGGCTTCAATAGTCTGAGAAAATGGCACCGGCGTCTTGGGATCGAGTATTGGCTTCACCTGGCCACTCTTCAAGTGAGGTCTTAGCTTCTCTAGGATAGAACCTTTAGAAGTGAGTACGAACACAATAGCTGGTGGAAGTCCAGGAGGTATTATTGTCACAGCTTTGCCATTCAGCGCCCTATCAGCTTGTCCTGTTTTTGGTATTAACTTAAGAGAATTAGTGTTTTAGAACATACATGGCCATTTTTCATGAATCATATATTTCTCTAAAGCAAATATACTTTGGTAAGTTTGGTTCAAAGATCTGACCTACTGCATCGTACACTACATCAAACTTTTCTGGCAGGTCTTCAAAGTTCTCCTTTGTATAATCAATAGGCAACTCAGCCCCCAATTAACTTCCTTAAAAATTCGAGTTTTCCTGTGCTAGAAGTTGCTCCTATCTTGGATGCGCCATAAACATGCTTGGCAAGCTGCCACAAACAGATACATATATAGTAGTTGCTAACTCTCCATTAGAATATATATGATTAAGATGCAATAGATGAGAGATGTATCTTCGTACCTGAATAACATAGTTTCCAACCCCACCAGCTCCTCCCAAAACAAGGATAGATTTCCCAGCAGAAAACTCAGCTCGCTCAAGGCCTTCGTAAGCAGTCTTGCTAGCAGCTTCAACGAAGCTCAGATTCTGTGGTTTGTGAGCCAATAGTCTTTCTTCTGCAACAGCATACTCTGACAAAGTGCCAAGGATCTTTAGGTTTGCTATGCCTTGCTCATTGATATCACAAGGTATTCTTGCTTATGTTCAAACCCACCGCCTCACTTTTACACATACTCATTAAAATTTTAACAGCATATTAAAAAAGGACCCACAATAACAACTCAGCACATTGTAGATAATTTTGGCTTTGAGGGCTTATCCGAATCCAACATTTTAGATTATGCCTCCTGGAAGTGGGTGCTTTTGGCTTAGGTGAACCCAACATTAAGTGGGTGATTTAGAAACGAAAATTAGAGTTCTGAGAAAAAGAAATATCTCTTCCATTTCTGGGTGAAAGTTCTGCGTTAATGCAGAACTCTCAAAATATGTAACAATATTTAAAATATTCTTTTGCAAAAAAACTATAGCAAAAAAAATCATTTTTCCCAAATTAAACTCCTCATATCTCAGGTTAAAATTGTGATGTGCTACTTGTTAATTTGTTTCACACAAGTCACAATTCATCTCCTTACTGATATATCACCCAAATGATTTTAAAAAAATGATTTTTTTGCTATAGCTTTTTTGCCAAAGAATATTCCAAATGTCATTACATATTTTGAGGGTTTTGCACTAACGCAGAACTTTCACCCAGAAATAGAAGAGATATATTTTTTTCTTAGAACTCTGACTATCGTTTCAAAATCACCCACTTCTAGAATGTTGGGTTCAGCTAAGCCAAAATTACCCACTTCCAAGAGGCATAAGCCAAAATGTTGGATTCGACTAAGCCCTTCAAGCCAAAATCACTTACAATGTGCTGAGTTGTTATTATGAATCCTTTTTTAATGTGCTGTTAAAATTTTAGTAAATGTATATAAAAGTGAGGTGGTGAATTTGGACCTAAGCGAGAATTCCTCTTGATATCACCATATACTTCGTCCCCAACCTTAAATTTCTTCACTTGACGTCCCACTTTGACCACCACGCCAGCAACATCATAGCCGGAACAGTCTTCTCACGCCACCCGTAAACAATTAGGAAGAAAAGAACAAGTTAGGTAGGCATATACAAAATGTTCAGATTCTTAATTACGCACCTCGCCATTAAAGAATTTTAAATTCATTATGAATAATATAAGTTACTTATAACAAGACTTAGTTGGGTTAGCATTGTTGACTCTAGATAATATATAAAAATATGCCTATAATATGCATGAAAGGTGCATAAGAAAAAGGAGAAATAAAAATGATTAATTACATTAAAATTTACTCCTAAAACCCACAAAATCAGGGGAACTCAAAGGGAAAGGATACTGTTAAACTTTTCATTCTTTTCTCTTATTCATCTATGCAAGTACATGGTGTATATGTTATGTAAAAGAAAATATTGACAAGGAATATTAGTAATAAGTAAAAACCATGGACAATCATTCATGAACGTATCAGTCAGGATAAAATCGTATAAATCTCTTCCAAGGGCCAAACATATATACTTGGAAACTATATAAACTAATTATCAAGGGATCGAACAAATAAAAGTAGTACAGGCAAATGAGGGTCAGTGTCCTTGAACCATGCGAGCATCCTCTTGTAATCTACGGGATTAAGGGATGCAGCGACGACCTTGATGACCAAGTACTTGGTCGTCTTTGAGTTGGGGTATAGGCCAATTAGGATCTAACTTGAGAACTTCAGCTGGCCTCCCATGTTCAGAGTAGAACCAAGCTTTTGTGTGAGTTGGAATGGTGTGCTTGAAGCATCAGCTGCCATATGAGATCGTGGTAGTGAATATTGATGGATTATTTGAAAGAGAGAAAAAGGAAAGAGAACTTTGATCAGTTGAAATGGAGTTAATGGCAAATTTATAGACTCTGATTTGCAGGTTAACATCAGAATTGAGACGCTTATCCCGGAAGGTTCGTTCTGTCATGTTCAATGTTGTTAAAATTGGATTGTATAGTGAATTAGTGAAATTTTTGTTTTAAGTTTGGCCAGTTTTAAATTAGCTGGTTGAGTTAGATAATATCATAAAAATAATTTATATGTAATAATATAAATAATATAAAAAAATATTTATGAAATGTAAAAAATACTGAAGTTTAAAAAAAAAATTGATAAGTCGATTCAACCAGATGAACTAGATAATTTTATTAAATTTTAATTGATTTTGATAAGTCCAAAGTAATTTGATTGTAAATTTGATTACGATACTAAATTATAATCATTTAAGTGTCTCATCACTAGTCAAATATACTAACCCAACTAATTTATTAGCTTGATTTTCTAACGTAATGCTATATTTTAGAGTAAAAATTGAACAAGTCTTGTTATTAAGTAAATTATACTATTCATAATGAATTTAAAATTCTTTAATGGTGGGGTGCGAAATTTACAATCTGAACATTTTGTATACAGAAATGATACTTGTATATTTTTTTCCCTCACATATTTCACATATGATGAGGTGAATGTTACTCATATGTTGAGGTGGAAGTAATAGCATATGAGTGACCTCCACCTCACCATATGTAAAGTATGTAAGAAAAAAAATATGTGTAAATATCATTTTCTTTTTGTATATGCCTACCTAACTTATTTTTTGCCAACAAGCATTACGTGCAGTGGTAAGCGAATTGTACTTTTAAGGTAAAGATACAAATTCAATCTTTAAAATAGATAATTGTTGAGAAAATATCCTAATCACGATCATGCTCAATAAAAATTAAACTCACGGGGCTAGTATAATGTATCCTAAGAAACCAAAACAAAGCTAATTCTTTTCTTTGTAGTATTATTTCGGTACTTATCTTTTTTTTTAAGGTACTGATATCTAAAGTGAATTATTTAATATTTATTAGTTGTTATTTATATTTAATAAATTTTCTAATATTTATTATAAAATTAATAATCAATAAATAATTAACAACTCACCTTAAATATTAAATCCATCGAAATATCATATGAAACTATCTTTGCTACTAATTGTTTGCAGGTGGCGTAAGAAGACTCTTCCGGGCTATAATGTTGGGGGTATTCCATTTCTTTGACTGTGGGGCCTGGGCCTTCTCTGTTTTCAACTATGCAAACAATTTGGTCAAATGATAATAAATTTAAAAGACTAAAGGTAGCAGGCTAGTAGCAGGCGAACAGAAGGGAAATCTTAATCTTCAAGTAACTTTCATATAGACCGCTACCCCATCAAAACTCGAATATTTTTTATATAATATTTTAATGAGTTTAAAATTGAGTATTATCATTGTAATTTACACTACTAAAAAATAAAGTTCCGCATGTAATTATTATTATTTTAATAAAATTCTTTAACTACTTTTAAAATAAATACAATATAAAAACTTTTTATAGTGTGAATGAATTAAAATTAAATTATATTTTAATATATGAAATTTTTTTTAATTAAATAAAGAATTTAATTTTAATTTACTTTCAATGTAAAATTTTTTTATATTATTATTCAATCATGTATTGTCACATCATTAAATAAATTTAACTATCATAACAACTATCTAAGAAATCTAATTTTTTAATAATATGTTAAAATATCATTGGATGACTATAAAATTTTTTTACAATAACAGTAAATTAAAATTAAATTCTTAAATAAAATAGCTAAATTTTTTATGCATAAAATAACTACAGTGTAAAAATAATTTCTTAAGTGTATTAATATTGGTTCTTAAGACGATCAGTTATTATTTTTTAAAATTATGTGGTCAGAATTATTAAATATGCTATTTATTTTTTGTTAAAGAGACCCCAATAACATCATGTAAAAGAAGCATATATAAAAAATATGCAAGCCAAGGGGTATATTATGAGCAAAGTTGGCTAACCAATCAGCCACTCTATTGGTTTCTCCATAGGCATGGGTAATTTTAATCTCCCAGTTCTTCCTGAAAAGCTCTTGAATTTTCAAAGTTATCATACTACACGGATGAGAAAGCGGGCAATCGTTAAGGATGAATTTTACTGCAGTCGCTGATTGGGATATAGCACACTATATATAAGTCTTTTTTGTCATAAAGAATGTCTAAGATCTGGAATAGGAAGGCAAAGCATCTTTTGTAGAAGAGTTTAACGTTGATTTACTGTGAGTGTAAAGAAATTTTACATTGTTATTCAGTTCACACATAATTAAAAGTATTAAATTTTTTTAGATAATTGTTATAATAGTCAAACACTTTTAATGATTTGTCAATATATAATTAAATGATAATTTGTCAATAGATAATTAAATTCTTTTATAAAATTTGATTCTGAATCAAACAGTCTTGAAAAGAACTTTATACCACTTGAGTTAATGATATTGGGAAATTTAATTTAATTTAATAAGTATTAGTCTTGAGTTTCATTAATATTGAGGTTTATCTATTAAACTTAAAAATAAATAAAGAGTATATTTTAAGATATTTTAACACATACATAAAAGACTTATAAAAAGTTTAATTTTAATCACTTTTAATATAAAACATTTTTATATTATTATTTAATTATGTATTATAATATTATTAAAATAATGTAAACTTTCAAATAATTATTATTATAATTAAATTATTTTAAGGTTCAATTAAATGGTGAACTAGCAATTAAATAGTTTATCGGTGGACCATTAATTACAAATCGTTAGATTTAATATAAAATAAATGGATGATTTAGATCAGATCAAATTAGATACCATTAGTATAGGTTACCTGTAATAAAAAAATTGTAAGTTAGACCCTAATAAAGTTTGTTATTTTTTGTTCTTTTTTCTCATGTGAAAAAGCTCTGATGCATAGCCATTTTTGAAAAAAAATCAAAGATTGTTGAGATTGTAGCAGCTCACAACATTGTTTTTGCTATTGTACAAAAAGAATATTATTTTACATAATTTATTAACATTTTTCAAAATCTTATCTTTGTATTGATTTAAAATTTATGCATTCTATTGAATTCAAAAAGAAAATTAATGATGTGTATAATTAATTTTAAATTATTATTTATTTGGCCCAAACCATATAGTAAGAAATTTAATCAAACATATTTAAAATGTTGGTTTACAAAAAACATAAATATTAGGCCGCTTTCAGGATCAATGAGAGATCTACTTGAATATTTTAATAATTAGTATTTTAAAAATTTTACAATATTGATATTATAGATTAATTTATAACATTAATTTTTTTATTATTTTAAATCTCTCAAAATTCAAAAATATCGAAATATTAAAAAATATAAAATGTCTCATGAAAATAGTTTTCTAAACAATTGTTGTTATATTTTTTTGAAAATTATTTTATTTCATATTATTTAATAAAAAAATAAATTTATATTATGGAATAAGTTATGTAAGAAATAAAATTTTTTTACATATGAATAAAATACTATAGGTTGGAGCATTAATTTAATGTGTGTTTGGTTTAGATTTTGTAAACTTGATTTTAGATTAACATAATTTTGCAAACTTAATTTTGGTTAAAAATGGATTTGTCCTAACGTGATTTATGTTTGGAAACTTATATTTTAAAAGTAATTTGAGTGGTTAACTATTTAACAATTACTAAGGTTTAAGGGTCTAATTTGTAAATACAAAAGTCTTTTTTTTAAAATATGTGAAGGGATGACAACCCACTATTACCTGTTATTTTACTGACTCATGGGTGGACCACATGTTATAATTCTCCACGATAGAACCCACCTTATAAAATATGTATCTTTCTCTGATAAGTTAAAAGCAATACTTATCATCTTGGAGTAACTTCACTTATTAGAAGTTGAGACATTTGTGAAGAGGGAGAGAGACTAATCCTTTTTAATTGTCTGTTTGGTTCAAAGAAGGGGGGATGAATTTTAATGGAAAGAAAATATAAATTTACCTTTTTATACAATTATAACATTTAATGTAATATTTAATTTAGGGATATTTTAGTCCATTTTTTAACATATATTCTCTCCTCTCCAAATCCTCCCACTTTTAGAGGGAAGCTAAAATTGGCTTATGAAGGATTTTGCTTCCCTCCCCTCCCCTCCACTCCCTTCCAAAAAATTGAACCAAACATATAAAATTTAAAATAATTCCTCCATTCCCTTCCATTTTCCTCCAACTAAACACTATATAATCCTCTCCCACTTGACTTCCCTCCAAATCCCCCGTTCATGTGGACCCATATAAGGGTTTCTTAGGCCCCACCCTAACGGTGGGGTCTTCCGAACAAAAACAAAAAAGTAATACTTTGGTTGGGAAAATACTTATAAACAACTAAAAGGTAATAATGAACCCAAAAAAACAAAAAACTGCGTAACATATGAATAGTCTCAAAATCTGATATCCATAGATGACGGACAAAGCGATGAAAACAGTTAACATGTAGAATAATGCTAAATTTTATGAATCTCATTTCGTAAAATGACTTACTAATTACTAATAGAGAAAATTTAAAAAAATTGATTGCGTTTTATCAATTACGATAATTTTTAACTATGTTTGTTTCTCTCTCTAATCACAATTAATTATTAGGCCTTCGTGAAAGTTTTTATAAAAATATAAAATAAAATACTTTCGTAGGCAATAGCATCATGGCATTGCCACGTCATAAGGGCGATCTTTCCAACTTTTCTTCGAAAAGCCCCATCATGGCATTCACCAGTCACCACCACCTCACCTTCGTATGATTTCTGACTCAAAAACCCATTTTATTTTCTACTTTCTTCTTGCATGCTAGTTTTTAGGCCAAAATCAGCATGCATACCGACGATTTTCCCGCAAGGTTCGTGATTTTATCTAATGTCACATTTCTTTACCTCTTGTCCTTTGTTGACATTACGAAGGAAAAACTGTAATAAGAGAAAAGTATCGTTGATGTCGTTCTGTATCTGGACAGAAGTAAAAAAAATGTTATCTGCTACGCAGTCAATAGAAATTTTTTTATGGTATGGTATGCACATGATAGTTATTTTTTATATTTTTTTAGAGCAAATCACTATTTTTGTTTTTGAAAAATTTTATTAACGTTACATTAGTCTTTTAATAATTTTTTATATTAAATTGGTCCAAGTTGATTTTTTAATAACCAATTGATGTCAAAAAAATAACTTCAAAAGACTAAGTTAATGTGAAAAAATTGACATTCGAAGACTAATTTGATGTAAAAAATTATTATTTTAGAGGATCAAGTTGATGTGAAAAAATTGACATTTGAAAACTAATTTAATGTAAAAAACTATTATTTTAAAGGACTAAGTTGATGTAAAAAAATTGACATTCGAAAATTAATTTGATGTAAAAAATTATTATTTTAAAAGATCAAGTTGAAGTGAAAAAATTAATATTCGAAGACTAATTTGATGTAAAAATTATTAAAGAACGTGACGTCTATAAAATCTTTCAGAGACAAAAATAGTGATTTATTCTATTTTTTATTTAGAAACTTACGTATTAAGTCACCAGCATATTCCAAAAATATATATTTTTAAGATTAAAAAATATATATATATATGTATATATTAATTTTTATCTTTTAACAAATATTTTTTAAAATTTTTACTTCAATAATTGAATCACTTGATTTTTAATACATGACGACAAATAATCCTACATAAGTTTAATCTCAGTCATATATATTGCTTATTTTGTAACCAAAACACAAACCATATGGGTAACTACCAATTTACACCTCTCTCTCCTCTTTCGCTCAATTAGCCTGATAGCACAAATTACGGCCAGAGAAATTGTAATGCTTAATTATGCCATGGGATGGGATGGGATGGGATGGGATGTATGACTACTTTCCCAATGGCTCTCTATTAGTCGTATCTGAAGTGAGTATGAACATATTAGTAAAGGATAATTAAGCAACCCCTTTAATAATAAACAAAAGCTGTAGTGCAATCTCTAAAAGGAAGCAATAATATTACAATACTCAAAAGTCTCAAACGGAACTGAGAAGTCATATTTCTCCTCAGCTACATATGTTGTTTATTTTGTAATCAAAACACAAAGCCATATGAGTAACAATTTCTGAGAGATTTATTACCAATTTACACACACTCTCCTGACTAGAAATATTGAACATCGATTATTATACTCTCTCTTTCACTCATTTAGGCTGAAACACAAATTAATTAAGGCCAGCATACAGAGGAAATCCCACGGCAGAAATTGATATGCCTAGTTATGCTCATGGGATGGGATGTATGACCACTTTCCCAATGGCTCTAGAAGTCTCCAGGTATGAAAATGCTTCTACAGCCTGAGAAAATGGAAAGGGGCTCTTGGGATCCACTATTGGCTTCACCTTGCCACTCTCCAAGTAAGGTTGTAGTTTCTCCAAAACAGCCCCATCTGAAGTGAGAAAGAACTGGATAGCTGGTGGAGTTCCAGGTGGTACTATTGTCACAACTTGCCCCCCTTCTTTAACAGCCTTCAATGCCCTGTCACTCTGCCCTGTTTTTTTTGGAATTGACAATGTTTTTAATGTTCAACCATATTATAAATGTCCAACTTCATGTAAAACAAAGATATATAGGTTCAAAGATCTGACCTACTGTATCGTACACTACATCAAACTTTTCTGGCAGTTCTTCAAAATTCTCCTTTGTATAATCAATAGGCAAGTCTGCTCCTAACTTCCTCAACAATTCCAGTTTCCCAGTACTAGCAGTAGCTGCTATCTTAGATGCGCCAAAAACATGCTTGGCGATCTACCTCATCAAACATATACACGACAAATCGTTAGCTTTCCATTAGAGGATAAATATTAAATCGTATGCCACAAATTTTGTGTCAGTAGAAGAAGAGGAACAAGATTACAGAAACCAACAAAATGATCAAAAATTAAAAACAGTGGAAGAGTGAGAAAAGGCTCAACTTTTGCTACTAGACTGCCTATTTAATTGCTAGTACAAGACACTGCAATTGTGACAAAATGTCTCAAACCTGAATAAGAAGGGTTCCAACTCCTCCAGCACCTCCCAGAACAAGGATAGATTTGCCAGCAGAAAACCCAACTCTTTCAAGTCCTTGATAAGCAGTAATGATTGCTAAAGGAAGGCTAGCAGCTTCAACAAAGCTTAAATTTGACGGCTTGTGAGCCAATATTTTCTCTTCAGCAGCAGTGTACTCTGCCAAAGAGCCAACGGTCTTTGGATGGTCCACAGCAAACTCATTGATATCACCATAAACTTCATCCCCAACCTTAAATTTCTTCACTTGACTTCCCACTCTGACAACCACACCAGCAACATCGTACCCCGGAACAGTCTTCCCACCACCACCACCCACAAAAAAATAAACAATACAGAGAAAACAAGAAAAACATGTTAGGGAGAAAATTGCCTTTTAAACCCTGTCACAAAGCCAAAACATAGGAAAGAAATTCTTACGGGTAAAGGAGAGTCGGTGCCCTTGAAATAACCAAGAGCCCTCTTATAATCTACAGGATTAAGAGCTGCAGCCACAACCTTGATGAGCACCTGGTCTTCCTTGAGCTCTGGTATAGCTACATCAGGAACCAACTTCAGAATCTCTTGTGACTTGCCATATTGAGAGTAGACCCAAGCTTTTATATGAGATGGAATGCTAGGAGTGCTTGCCATGAATCAGTTGGCTGTATATATGGGGCCAAGAGACAAAATGGCAAGAGGGTATAAGTATGAGTATGAGACCTGAGGTTGAGTGGGGTTGGTAGTGTGATGATGATGAAGAGCAAATGGCAATTTATAGCGTGTATTCTGTGTTACATTGCATAATTTTGATTTGAATTGAATTCTTTTACTAGTAGTTTCTAGGCCAAAATCAGCATGCATGCAGACGATTTTACGGCAAGGTTCGTGACGTAGATGTTAATTATGTATCGATCA
Organism: Styphnolobium japonicum; assembly: GCA_023212625.1. Lineage (NCBI taxonomy): Eukaryota > Viridiplantae > Streptophyta > Magnoliopsida > Fabales > Fabaceae > Styphnolobium > Styphnolobium japonicum. The sequence goes on along the minus strand of JALBWW010000005.1, from coordinate 29,573,570 downwards.
TTTCTTTTAAAAAACTCTAATAAGAGAAAATGAATGTTGATCAATTCTGTATCTGGACAGAGGTAAAAGTTATGTGCTATGCAGTCAATTTAGAAAATTTTATGGTGGGAGATTTATAATTTTTGAGATTTATAATTTTTGCTTTTTTTGGATTTGGATCCTGCGCAGGGGATTGCAGTTAGAGAAATTATTAATTGCGACATAAATTAATAAATGAAATATATAGGTAAATGTGTTCAATAGAAAGTAAAACAAAGATAGGAAAAATATATAGAGAATATGAGTTTTATCATATGTGGATTATTTTTTACAAAAATAATAAATTATATATATATAAGAAGAATATCTAATAAGAAGAGTGATTTATTGTGAGAGTAAAAGGAGTAAATTAAACCATTGGATCATCTATGTATAATTAAAATTAAAACACAAAGTTCAGTAACTTTTTTAAATGGTCATATAACTATTTTTTAAATAGTCTTATATGTGTGTATTTATGTTTCGTTTTATAATTAATTAAAAATAATAACATTGAAGGATTATAAGTTATTTAATTAAAAAATTTTGTGCTAAAATATGAAAATGAAAAATTACTTAAAAAGTTTTCTTTATCAGTATACCAAAAAGAAAAACACACACACGAGTGCATTAAGAAAAGTGAAAAAAGTTAGAAGAGAAATAAGAGCGTATGTTAAGGAAAGTGAAGAGCGTATGTATTAAATGGACAAGAAATGGGGGGGGGGGGGAATAGATCAATGAGTTTTGTCATTTGTGGCTTATGTTTTTTAAGTAAAACAACAAATGCACAAATGACATATTTATATTTGATTTTAATATTTATTAACAATAATAGTATGAAAGGATTCAGCGTTAATTTAAATTTTTCAACCAAAATATGAAAATGGAAAATTAATTTTGAGTTTCTTTATGTAGAGACTAGAAAGAAAAGCACACCAAGTGCGTGCATAAAAGAAAAGAGTAAAGAGAAATTACATTTTTTTTTAAATAGAAAAGTAATTAGGAAGAGAAAATTTGAAAAATAAAAAATTAGGAGAAAGACGAGAGTAACATAAAGAAATTTTGATGTTTTATCTTTTTGGATTTTTTTTCAAAAAATAATAAAATGATACTTGTGTATAATTTTAATATTAATTAAAAATAATAATATGTATGTGTATGCTTATTTTAAAAATTTTGCGTACGACGATAGAAAATTTCTTGGGAGTTTTTTGTATTAAATGAGATAATAAAAATAAATCGTATACTACAATGACGTAGTTCAACAGCTTATAAATAATTTATGTATATTTTTATTTATAAAATATAAAATTGACAAAACAGATTGATTGTTGCCCTTTATCTAGAAAGCTTGAAAAAGTAAAACACCTCTTCAGAAACGAATATTCTTTCTGAAAATTTAGTGCACTTGCCAATCCAGAAAGGATAAAATTTCTATCAATCATAGCATACAGAGTTTGTATACTTCACCCATATATAGTATTATTATAGACCGAGACTGTTGTATAAACTAGCTGAACCTACAAAGGATGTAACCAGAGAAGAGAGAGGCCAAGGCAAAGGCCACAAAAGCAACGAAGGACAAAGCCACTGATGCATTTGCCATTTCTGGGAACTTGTCTACTCCCCAATTGGATTCCACATTGGCTCTAGTGGCAGCTGATGATGATGCTGACATTAGAAGATATGTCAAGATCTGCAATTGAAAACAAGCAATACAGCATCCTGCTTAGTATATAAGCATGCCACGAAGCTAGAAAACATACCTTTTCAGACCATGAAATAGTGGGGGAAGAACAGCAATATATATACTGTAATGAATTACTTTTATGGACAAGAAAACTTCTATGACGATAGGAGATCTATTTAAAAATGTTAACAGTTGAACAGTAACGTGCTACAAAGAGCTGTCTTTCCTGCTAATTGGAAATATACAATGTAGTTTCTGGTAACTATTAAAGCCTTAGTTCAACTATCAACATTATAACAAGATCAATTAGTAAAAGGCTTAAATCTTTTTTTTGTTGTGAAAGGCTCCTAAGCTCCCCCCCCCCCCTCCCTTTTTCTCTTTTCATCCTCTACTTATGTCATCATACGATACAGAAGGGGCACATATCATGCTTGTAAACTTTATTTTATTTTGAGATTAATAAAATTGCAAACTGGAAGAATATGAGGTTTATTTGGTTTACAGAATAAATTTGGTTTAGGAAAATATCAGGAAAGTAGTTGCACTAAAGAATGGGTGTCTCAGTGTCCGTCACTAAGTTATCCAATTCATCTCCTCAATATTGTTTAGATTAGACATACAATCCATTAGTTCTCGTAACAACTGAAGACCATAAGTTTGATTGCTAAAATTATTAATAACAATAACCATTTTAAGTACTAAACTTATTAATAATCTACAGATATATAATATAGTGATGATATGCAAACACGTTCTTTCGTTTTAAAACCGGAGATAGAACTTAGAACTAACTTTAAGAAAGTAAGAGGAAACATCAAAGGGAGAAAAAAAGGCATCCAGAAGACCAGAAGTTGTCGAATTCGACAAGAAGAAGTACGACGGTCTACATGCAGATCAAAAAGTTATTTGATGTATAAGTGCAGACCGCAAAAAATTTGCTGATGGATTTCACAAATCAGTTGTCACAATCCCAACCAGCATGTTGCTGTCTAATGCCTAAACTTTATCCCTGAAACAAAACTCTTAAAGTCAAGAGAGAAGAGGATTGGCTTTACCTGATCCACTGCAAAATTGAAATAAGGCAGCAGCTGGTGGTCCACTGTGTGTTTTTTGGTGATCAAGTACTTCACTAGATCACATATTTGCAACGCAGAATACACAAACCCAATCACATTCACTGACAAGCTACACCTGCAGAATCACACCCAAACCAAATTACATATTAACAACACCATCACAAAGCCCACCACAAGGTGTATCAGGAAGAAGTAATTTTAAAAAAAAAAAAAAATTCAGAAACTTGTTCATATCATACAAACATATCATAAACCCCATTTTGGGGGGAACGAGCAACATACTTGAATTCCTTGTACCAGTAGAATGATTCTTGAGCCCATCCCTGTTTCTTATCAGCAGCCAACACTGAGAAAGATATCATACATAACACAAAAGCAGTGATCCTAAGGCCCAACAAAACCATGTTCAACTTGGCCTCTTTCTTGGACATCAAGAAATCGGATACTTGTTCCCTCAATCGCCTGTTACCACTGCCGCCACCTGTGCCTTCTTCAGCTACTTGTGCACCAGGATCTACCATGGTGACCATGTTCGGGTCCACCTGAAACCGGTTATCCACAACAACCGGCAATGCGGGCTTCTCCGGAGGGACCCCATCACTGACATAGGAGTGAAAATGATACCCATCACTGACAGAGGAGTGAAAGTTATCGTTGGAAATGGGCGAGTCGCGCAGAGAATGGAGTGGCGGCGAAGGAGATATGCGAGTTCGTATGTAAGGAGGAGTAGGAGGAGAATGAAAAGTGACTGATCGTGATGATTCTGAAACTAGGTGGGGTTCATTCTTCTTCTTCTTCTTCTCCCAGTCTTCTTCTTCTTTGTCTTCTGAATCCTTTTTCATTCTGTAGGTTTCTTCTGCATTTTCTTCTGATTTCTCTTTCATGTCTTGGGCTAAGCCTTCACCCTCACTCTTACTCATGGGGTTTAGAAATCACAAAAAATAGGAGCTTTAAAACTTTTGGCACTTGAAGCACTGAACCAGTTTTTGACTTCAATCCTGAACACTGCAGAGTGCCAAAGTGATGTACAAAACACTTTTTTTTTGTTCGTTTTACATTACTTAGAAACAGAAGTTACTCTTTCTACTAGCTGAAAAAAGAATCACCATTTGGCCATCATGAGGAGAAACATGACCCATCCCATATACAAAAGACGAAATTTTTTTTTTTATATGATGAAATTATTTTTCTTTTCGGTTGTAAGATGAAATTGATGTTTATCCCTGTACTTTTTTGTCTTTGCCATGAGAAGTATGTAAAAAAATGCCTCTTTGATAGTGGCTATTATTCTACTTCAAACTTTAAAAATTCCAATTTAAAAAGGAACAATGAAAAGATAATTTTTCTCTATTGGTGTAGGGGTGAAAAGATTAATTTAACACTAAACAACTGTTTCTAACGTAGATGTTAGTGATAGGCAAGAGCCCAAGTCAGTTGTCTGTATCATGCAAATGTGAATCGAATACTGAAATGTTGAAGCCTTGAGTTGAGGGACTCTAGAAGAAGTCTACGAGAAAATAAGTAGCAATTCAAAAAGGTAAGATGGCAGAGGCATGAGTGGTGGGGAGAAATTTTGGAGATGAGGTTTATCAGGACAACAGGCATTCCCTCACTGACTAAATGATTAAATCAGATGCAGATGGTTATGATGATTTGCAGGTGGGGCTAGGAATGGTAGAAGTGGAACATCAGCAAGGCACAATACCACTAGTACTCCCTGTTGAGAACCCAATGATCTACCACCAAGCTTCAGCAAGAAGATAGCGAAAATTGCTCTTTAGATTCAGAAGAGTTTGAAAATTCAATTTAGTGTTAAAAAAATTAGTACTATAATAATTTAATAAGAATAAATAATTATTTATTAAAAATAAAATTTAAGTATAAAAACTGTTAAAAATTCAATACATAGGAGGTCCCTTAATACATACAGTAACATACTTCTATGTTTAAGTAGTTAAAATGATAATACTTTTAAGTTATTATTACATCATTTAGAAATTACTAAGATTGGATTACTAGTGAAGGGATTGACAAATTTGTAAGAGCTGATATATTTATACTTGTTTCTGTCATTAAAAAAAATTATACTTGTTTCAACATTGTACCAAAATAGAAATAATAGTATTGCATCATTTAATTTATTAAATATAAATCATTTTGTTTGATTTTTCTTTTCTTTTGGCCAAAGGAACTTGACATAACCCCCTAATGCTGTAGCAGCGAAAGTTCCCTAATGCCTACTTATAAACACACACAATTCTTCAGTGTGAGACTTGAAAGCCCCAGCAGGCCAACCCCTGGAAGATGGGCCCCTAAACACGCTTCTTCGCACATAAGAACACCTAAACATACATGCCATGTTTTTTTCTTTTAGCCAACAGAACTTGACAAAATCACTAACGCAGGTGGTAGTGAAAGTTCCCGAAATTTTGTTTAATATACATTGAGCACTTATAATTAAAAAAATTGCAACATTCAAGTTCAATGTTTAATTCTAACATAGTCTTATCAAACGCACTCATAATTGAAAGCATAATGCTACTTTCACAACTAGTACATTCACAAAAGATGTCAGACATTTTTTTTGTGTGAAGTCGGAACAAGGCAATTGCCTAGATATCGAGGTCATCTTATGGGGAAAAAGAAAAGCGCACGCACGCACAACTGACATCAACTTGTGTTTTATGGAACTCCATATCTATATCAACAACTCTCAAAACCCCCCAAGATATATAACCCGAGCAATCCAATGCTGTTTTTATGATATTTCCATGTAATGTTTTAATGAATTAAGTATTTTACATTCTACAGATACAGTTGTAGGTACTAATGTTACATAAAAGTGAGCTAAAACCTGGTCACCAGTCACGATCCAGTAAAGAAGAATTCATGAGCTTCGCGATATCGTTCTAAGACAACATTAAAGAGGGGATGGATAGGTTCTAAGAGATTCGAGTAGGGGCCAAATACTGCCTTAGGCAGCGGTGGAGAATCTGGGTGCTTTGACCAGCTATACTGGCACAATGAGAGCCCACTTAAACAGTAACACGTGTGATAGTGATCTCTACGTTTACCCGGTTTGTCTCTCAGTCCACCGTCCTGCTCCTGCATCAGCCACAGATTATTTAGCAATGATAACGAACTCCGGCATGTAAGATATCCAAAGAGCATGTCAAAAGCACATTAGTCCAATCACTTACAAGTTACAACCAATGCAATCTATCTAAATTTATAACTGTTTTTTTATAAAAATTGGATTAAAGCATTATATGATCTGACCACTAGGTTAGACAAACAAATTAATGCAAATTTCAACAAATTGAGGCTAGCATGCAAGTATATCGATAGAATTGGTTGAGGTAAAGAACATCAATCAACTGTTACAAAAGGAGGTTGATATTAGGAGAAAAAAATCAATTACCAAAAGGTTAAGCTTAGTTTTTCATTTGGTAGAAAGTGCAGTCAAACGACTCAACTAACATTTTGATTCTGTTAAAGATCATATCATCATTGTTACAGAAATTTAAAATATCTACCCCTCAATTAGATATGTTTACAGAATCTACTGTCAGAGGGATCAAAATTTTAAATGCTCATTCCAAATTCTTGGATAAGATGTGAGTGCAACCGTATAAAGCTGCATTTCCATTTCAAGCTTTCAATGATTCAACAAGACATCTTAAGAGAAAAATTACAAAGACAGATCAAGACATGAAAACAATAGATAAATGCAGACCTGTGAGCATAAAAGAATATATTGCTGTAAGGCAATGCTGTGAAAAAGAGGTTCTCTCGCTCTCCACTCATGAATAAAGTTATAACCAATATTTTTATAATCAGCTGCACAGGATTCATTCCTGCCTGCAAGAATTAGAATTTAAAGGGTTAATCTCATGAAAAATAAAATTAGAAAGAAATGTATTAAAGGGAAAATTTAATCTCATGGAGGTAGGAACTTTACACACATCTCATACATCAAAGTCAACCTACCTCTATGTAGGCAAGTTGCATCACTAGAGGTTCCCTCCAGACTTTCTTCTCCTTCCAATACATCAGATGTCATAGAAATCTGTGAGGCCTCTGCCATTTGTTTGTCGATGATTGAATATAATCTTTGCAATAGTGCAACAGCAGCTCCCTAATTACTTTTGAGTTTCAATACAACTATATCACAAAGAAGACTGATGAAGAAAATATAAAATTTTAATCACCTGCCAAAAGGAGTAGCATCCATCTACCAATTTATTTGTTCTCCCTTGGAATCCACACTCCTTACCTTGGCGGAATACCACCCACTCCTAATACAAGACCTCATATTATTATATCATTCATGTAACTTGAAGCATGGGTAACTTCAAAAAAAAATTCTTATAATTAATTGAAAGCAACAAGGAAAGGCAAAATCCACTTACAACTAAACGAGGCAGATCCAAGCGATTAACCTCATCTATCAGAATCATTGCAGCTAATCCACAAAAGGTGTACCTGATAAACAAATAGTCCAAATATATGAAAACTTCACACAGAATGAAGGGCATAACTACAAGCTTGCTGCACGCATAATACAAAGGTACAGATTTATAGTGCACTACGCGGGCTGGAAGAAATGAATATAAAAAAAATATTGCTTTGTAAAACAGTAATGCATATATCATTATTATCTCAACCTTAACAAACCTTTTCCACTTAAAAGGAAAATAAAATGGGATTTAAAAGGTAAATTTACAGGATAGAGTAAAATTGGTTACTAGTTTACCCTTGTGAGTTCTTGAAAAAGTAACTAACAAGCATAAATTAGAAAGTACAATAAGAGGTTCACTCCTATCAAGCAGGAAATAGAAAGAAAACTTCCTTAAATTTTTCTCCCCTTGCAAAGCTTCCTATCATGGTCCAATATTCAAAAGCAACACCGCTCTGTTTTCCATTAGCCTCACTACTCATGCCCCTTTTGTTTCTAATTCTATATCTTAGCCTTAGGAAGACGTATAAGAAGCAGGGAGAGAGAGAGAGTATAATGAGACATACCCACCATGAGCCTCAGAACCAGGCTCACCAGCAATGCCACCCTCATAAGTTTGACAGCTGCAGAGAAATGCCATAGAGCATAAAATACGTATTACATAAGAAATACAGGGCATGAAACTAAATATTTCATTTTTTCTAGTTGACCACTCAACAGATGCTAACACCAAGAAACCCAGAGTCTTGCAAAGCCATCAAATAGCTGGAACAATAATTAGCCAACTAAACCATGTCTAATACAAAAACGGCCAAAGTATTTTAAAGCACCAAAACAACTGGCGAGAGAGAGAGAGATATAATTCAGTACCCTAACTTAACATACCACCAACATTGTGGCTATTGGGACTTTCAAGTATTATTACCAGTGGCTATACTTAAAGGTCCCATTTAAGGCCACAAACAGTTAATGAAGAGATCATACAACAGTTTGCTTTAATGCCAAAAGCATATTAGAGCACAAAATAAATGAAGGAGAGAGAATTCAGCACCCCAACATGTGATACCACTAACATTGTGGTTAATGCGAACTTCAAGTATTACCAGTGGCTATACTTAAAGGTCCCATGTGCGGCCAGAAACAGTTAATGAAGAGATCATAAAATAGTTTGCTTTAATGCCAACATGTTTTGAACACTTATAAATTTCTCTTAAGAAAAATGAATCAACAATCCAAGCAGTAGAAACGGAAATTAATTATTTTAAGTCGTATGAAGTTTCTATTATGAACATTGCTATCCAAGATATAAACAATGCAGCCAGATTTAGTGCCAAAACTGCTTCTTGAAACTAACCTTAAAATGTAGTCTCCAACATTCTGGATCAGTTCATCATCCAAAATGTTCAAAACACTTGCAACCTGGTCCCAACAAGATTCTCTATGTTATGCAATAGAAACCTTTCTGATACAAATAAATAAGCAAAACAATATCATGCATTAAAAATAACTGAATCCAAAAAGGACCAAAAAGGAGAACACAAATCAAAACAGACAAGAAAAGTAGGCAAATAAAGATAACCAAGCTCACACCATGAAGAGAGGAAAAAAAGTTAAAAAGCAACAGAGAGAAGAGGGGGGAAAATGGATACCGAGCAATTGTATGGAAAATATTCTAAGATTGTATACCAGCAGTAGCATAAAAGTCCCCCTCCCACAATGAAGATAATAGACGATAATGGTAAAAAGGTCTCAGTTAGCCAATGGCTTTAACATTCTGTAGTTCCTAATTAGTAACATGCCACGCGAGCAATGTCTACTACAATGAAATGACCATTCTAATAAAGAAGTAAGCATGATGTTGATCCACAAAGTGCAATGTCTGATTATACATACATATCTATTATCTACACATAAGCATGTGTTAAACAAAGATAAAGATACAGATACAAATACAGAGATAACCAACTTACAGAAATGGCAGTGTAGCAAGCTCGAACATCAATTTCTCCTTCATCATGCATCCTGAATAAGGTATTTGATTATTGAAAAAAAAAATGAACTAAAAATAGATGTAGGACCAAATGAATTCTAAATGTGTCAGTGAGGATAATAAGCATTAAGAAATGCTTCTAACACACCACTTGAAGTCACACCATTCACACTTGTGCTGGGTGGCAGATTTTGATTTGTGTGCAACTGGCTCCACAAACACAAGCAAATCAAAATCTGTCATCGTGCATAGCCATAAATGATGTGTGTGCAATCAATGTGCAAGTTGATGGCCTCGCAAGCATCACCACGTCAAACTTACCCACTAATACTATTTATAAAAATTCAGTTAACGGCCATCAGATATAATTAAAAATGGATATATCATATATAGCATCCATCTATTTCTTATTGTTGAATTGAAGCCATAGAGATGAATACAATATCAAACCTGAATCCCCCATTTTGTTGTTTCATCCGCCGCAAAAACCCAGAAAGTTTATCTCTGAGAATATAATATTCAAAGTACCACATCAATCACTTCCAAATGTATGAAAACTAATAATATACTATATAATATATTAATAAAAGATTGCTTTCAAGAGCATTAACTGACCACCTATTAATTGATGCCAAAGATTTCTGACCACCCAAAGTAATAAGTGTATTGACTGCAGCATAAGTTGTGGCAAGATGAGGCATCTGAAGAAGATTTGCTGGATATTAATCGCTATGAACATTAAAAGAATGCAACGGGCAGACATACAACTTCAAAGTTTGAAAAGTGTTATACTCCTTGCAAGACCACAGTTACAGCAAAAACAAATCCAACCTCAACAATACAAGGCATATGTGTCTAAAAAAAAGAAAAAAATAGATTAAAAGGAACTAGAATTTAATCAACAAGAGAAAACTGAAGAAGATATGGCCTAAACATATTCAACTGAATTGGTTGCAACTCAAACACTACAGCCTTCTAAATCCACACAATTGTACACTGAGATAAAATCTTCCCATTGCATACTCTCTTTATAAAAGCAGCAGCTATATAATACATAATTATGGAGACATATTTTACTTCATTAATAAAGACATTATTAGATACAAGATAGTTTTCTATGCACATACATAAGAGTTGGCAGCAAGAGACAATAAATGCAGTTTAAAAGAGAGAAACATAGAGAGAGAAGCTAAGAATCAAAGTCTATCAAAATTTCAAGAAAAATTTATGGAAATATTCATGGTAGCATTCAACAAGACCATATCCATAACTCAATACTCAAGTAGAAATAGGCAGAAAATTAGAACCGTCGCTTGCCTGGCCAGGTCCCCCAGCATATCCACCATTTGGATCCTGTGGGAATGCAAAGAACAAGAGATTTATGAGGGATAGAACTGGGACAAGAAAGAAGTGGCCAGCCAAGAAATGTCTGTCTTAAATCAAAAGAACACAAAACATGACACGCTTATATGTTATGTCATGCTAGATTAAAACTAGTATAGACTATAGAGCAAAAAGTCCGAATCTACGTCTGGGTTGTAAAAACAAATACAAAAGACCTATATCTAATGTAAGCATGCAATAGGTTGACAATAATAGAGGAAGGACAACATAATTTATTGCATGCTTCAAGTTCAACTTATCAGAGTTTTTATTGTTCTTGGAAATTAATTTCTTTTCTTTTCTTTTTTGCATCCCATTTTTTATATATGTTTCTTCATTTTTCTTCATTATTCTTTATTCCCACGGAGATACAAAGGAAATGGATGTTATCCTAATATCACTGATTTACAACTAAAAAATGAAAAAAAAAAAAAAAAAACTAATAGCATGAGATTGAACCAAAATTGCAAACCTGGCAACGATTGAGAAAGTCAATGGTGTTATCATGGAGTTCATCATCAACAGATTCTCCCAATAAAGCAATGGAGTGCAGGATCCAGTAGCAAATCCAGGGTCGACTACATAACACAACATTTTCAAACCAATAATAATAATAATAATAATAATAATAATAATAATAATAATAATAATAATAATAATAATAAGCGAAGAAGAAATCGATCGCAGCTAAAATTGAAAGAAATTGAGTGTATATTACTTAGCATCCAAGACGGAAAACGCGGAACCGAGATGCCTGAGACCTTTGGTGAGGAACTCCATGTGTTTATCGCGTTGCAGCTCCAACCTGCGAACGAATACATCACAAAAAGAAAAAAAGAAAGGGAAAATGAATGAAATTGAAGAGATGGATTGTGTGACTGACATGAGGGATTGAGCGCTGGGAGGAATGGTGGCGAAGAGTTGGTATATCTGAAAAACCTGACACTCCACCATCCACTGATCGCGCTGAGACACCGTCGGACTCGGAGGCGCCGACGGATCCATGCCTCACTCACTCACTCACTTGTGGCCGTCTTCGAAGTTCAAAGAATCCACGCGCCCAGAATTGAGAAACCACGAGAAGCAACGCCCATTCTTCTTGCTTTTACTCCGGGCACCAGGCCTATAACCAGGCCCACCCATTAGGTTTTTTTTTTTTTTTGTTGCTGAAACTGATTATAGGATTTTCTAACTTTGGGATGAAAATATACGTGCACTTCTAAGTACTTACAAACAATTAATAATAAGAGTAAAGCTACGAAGTTAGAAATTTTTTATACAATTTGGTGAGATTGGATAAGTAAAAGTGATAGGAATTACTGATTTATCAATAACAATGTAAGTCATTTTATTAAAAAAAATTACAAAAAATTTAATTATCTAACATTTTCCTAATAATAATTATAATTTAACTATTATTATTATTGGCACATATACATTTTTATTATCACTCTTACATTCATTTAAACTTTTATTATCAATTATATATATATAAAGAACAATAAATTTTATTAACTGAGAGTCAGGGTACAAGTTTACAGCTTTGTAAACCAAAACATGGGCAAAAGCAATAAAAGTTCTAGTGAGCACACCAGAACATTCTAAACTTCTAAACTACTAACTACTAAGCATAAACTGTGTCCCAGAATAGGACTTTAGATACATTACAAATAGCAGAACTAGACTTAAACAACTTAACTAAGGAGGATAAGCGGTTTGGATTTTTTAAAGTGATAAGTGTACTTAAAATAGTAAAGTGCATAATTGTAACTATTAATGAAAAAATAAAGGAAATGTAGTGCTTGTATTTTATAAATTCATAAAATTTTAATTTTTTTATCAATCATTATAATTCTACACTTTAGTTCTCCTCACTTTAAAAGATTCAAATTCAAGGATTAGTAATATGAAGAATCATACATCTCTTTAAGGATATATTTAGATAGAGGAGTTTGAAAGAAACATGATAAAAAGGGTAATTTTTTATTTTTAAATTAAAAACATTATAAAATATTTATAAATATGAATAAGACATGATTTAAAAGTTATATGAAAATCTTTCATTTATTCTTCTTATTTTAAAAAAACGTCTCAAATAATATGAGTGTTTATTTAAAATGAAAAATATCTTCCTTTTCCTTTCCTTTTAAACTTCTCTATTCAAACATATCATAAAATGCTAGAGCTTTTTTTTTTTTCGTTTGTGGAAGCCTAAAATGCTAGAGCTAATCTCACAGTTAAAAGAACATCTTGATGCAGTTTCAAAAGCTCCCAAAGCAAAAGCTGCTTATGCCTCTTTATAGTCTACATAACTAGTTCCCATGATGGTTTGAATAGCATAACTCCTCCTATCCTTCTTATTTGTTCTAACATTTTTCATACACATTAGTGTTGAGTTAGCTAAAGCTTAACACATTGACTTAGAAGCAAAAATCAAGAATAACTTCAAATTTATTAAAAAAAATCACAATAATCTATTTGTTAGTACCTAAAAGTTTAGGTAGTACCTAAAGTTTAGGGTGGGGGCTTAGTTCATTACAAGAACAAACATCATTTAAAACTTATAGTGATACTAATAGATAATCCATCGATAAATGTTCTTAACGGAAATCGAATACAGACCTTTGAATTGATTTAAATTTATCCCACTTGTTGAACCAACCATGGTTTGAATTAAATAATTTGCAAAAGATGTTAACATATGGAGCCTAAAGAATTATTTATAACTGAAGAGTAAATAATATGCAAAAGATGTTAACATATGAAGCCTAAAGAAGTATTTATAACTTAAGAGTAGTTAAAACATTAGTCAAATTCTATCAAACAATAATTCTTAAAATAAAATAACTTGTTAAAATAAGATAAATTCTTAAATTACTTGAAAATAAAATAACATAATTATTCTTTAAAAAATTAAATGTTTATATTTATTCTGCATCACTCTCTCTTTCCAAAAGAACTCACCTCTAAAGAATGATTGTGTAACTAGCCAAACTATACTTTTTAACAATTTTGACTTTTATATTATACAAAGTTTTTACTATTTACTAGCCAAACTATACTTTTTAACAATTTTGACTTTTATATTATACAAAGTTTTTACTATTGACAAAAGGTTTATATCTTTTAGACAAGGTGACGTAAGACGGAAAAGATACTTGTATATTAAATTTTTATATTTTTTTATATTTATTTAATGATAATAAATTTTTAGTTAATATAATATTATTTGATTAATAAATTTAGTAATAAATTATTAACTTATAAATAATTGATTATTAATTTTATTAACTAAATAATATATAATATTAATTAAAAAATTACTTATCATTAATTAAATATAAAAATAATGTAAAATTTATTATGTATGAATATTATTATTGTTATTAGAAAGATATGTCAATTACTAGAAGTGTTTCGTAAGTCAAGTCTACTCTCGGGCCCACACATCCGGCCTAATCCACATATGGCGGGGTTCGTTCATGTATGCAAGTTAGGTTAGGTATGAAATCACTCATTTACAGAGAATAGGTAATTTGCGAGTTAAACCATCAAAACTTGCACTGAAACTAACTTAATTTTGTCTCAGGTTAAACCATGACAACTTGCACAAGAACTAACTCAACTTATTTTCAAGTTAAACCTTGACAACTTGCACAAAAACTAACTCAACTTATTCTTTATTTTAATGATGTCCTGACCTCAAAACTAGTTCGTTCTTCTTAAAATTTATTAAAAATAAATTATGTCTTTCGCTAATAAAAAATTATTCGATAATTATTGGTTCTGCAAATGTGATTTTTAATATAATTGTTTAGAGTTTTGAACTTAAAAATTTGTGCTCAATTTTGAATACTCGAATTATATGTAAAATATTTCTATTTATTTCATATAAAATTATATATATATATATATAAAGAGAAAGTAAATGATCACTTTAGTTCCTGAAAGATTCGAGTAAATATATTTTGGTCCCTTAATGATTTTTCGATCACACTTTGGTCCCTAAAATTATAAACATCTATACAGGTTAATCATTCTATTAAGCTTCAACATTAATTCTTGACAGAGTTACTGAATTATAACGTTATATGCCACTATTGATCCTTTCTAACAAAACATGTCAACAATTTCTTTATGGGCAGAAACAATTCATACACAACCTTCAAATTTGAAATGCTTGATGGGATATGCCAAGATAAGAGCAGATGATTTCACAATTAGCCAAAGAATATATGTTTGCTACAGATGAAAGAACACTAATTGAGGATATAAAACCAAGAGCTTATTCTCCTACTCCCACACAGGTTACTTGTTGACCGGATATGAGAACTCTTGCACCAAGAATTCAACTAACTGTTGATTCTAGGGATGTGGCCAATTCTTTCTCTTCCTCAACAACGAAAAGAGTAAGATTGGAAACTTATATAACAATAACACCAGCAACACCGATTATGTGCAGCGGTAATTCCCCAAAAGCAAGAGCTGATATGGCAACATCGTTGAACACTTAGAAGATCTTTAACATGGCTAGCAAGAAATTCAATAGCAATTGGCATCCAAGTCACCTGTGAAGCAGTAGCAGCACCTCTCATGCTTGAATCACCCCCGTCGAAACTTATCCTCCTTGCAGCAACAGCAACGTATGTGATGGGTCGTAGGTGGATGGATTTGAGGATGAATTGTGGTTGTGGGTTTTAGGGTTTCTTACATGATTTCAATATAAAATTTAAACAAGGCGTTTTATGTGCAGATGTATTGACAAATTTTGCTAGAAATGATCCACAGTGACATATAACGTTACAAGTCAATAACTTTGTCGGGAATTACATTGGAGCTTAATAGAAGGATTAACATAATTCTATGAACCAAAGTGTGACTAAAAAATTATTAAGTGATTAAAGTGTATTTACGCAAATCTTTCAAAGAATAAAGTCACCATCTCATATATATATATATATATATATATATGTGCATCAAATAAATGAAAAAGAATAGAGG
The DNA here is from genome assembly GCA_023212625.1 of Styphnolobium japonicum. NCBI lineage: Eukaryota > Viridiplantae > Streptophyta > Magnoliopsida > Fabales > Fabaceae > Styphnolobium > Styphnolobium japonicum. The sequence goes on along the minus strand of JALBWW010000005.1, from coordinate 29,557,953 downwards.
TACCATAATTTAAAGTTTGACTTTTGGGTGAACATATATATTAACAAATGTGTTATGTCATGAGATGGTGAGATTAATTATGAAAAGGATTTAATTTTAATTCACTATCAATATAAATTTTTTTTATATTGTCATCTAATTATGTACTGACATATTATTAAAAGTGTTAGACTTTTAAGGTAGTTGTTATAATAGTCAAATTCTTTTAATGAGTTGGCAATATATGATTGGATGACAGTGTAAAAAAACTTTACACTGACAGTGAATCAAAATTAAACTCTTATAAAAAAACCTGAGATAATATTATAAAAATTTAATATAATTCAGTATATACTTTCATTTAATTATGCATTATTATATATTATTAAAATAATTTAAATATAATAATAATTATTTAAAAATCAATTTTTTTATAATATAATAATCTATAATTTAACAAAGGTATAATTTTTATATTAAAAGCTTTATTATTAAACTCACTCGTAAGTTGATAGAAGAAGATTAAGTATGTTTTTTTGATTAGTTATGAAAAAGAGATTATGATAAAAATTGATTATATATATAATTAATTTTTTTAAAAATAATTTATGTTTAGATATGTTATTTCATAATAGATTTTAAGACAAAATTTATATGAATTGTATAAAAAGAATTGTTTTATGTATTAAATTGTTAAAAGATATATAAAATAATTAAAAAATATTTAATTAAGAGTAAAATGATATTTATTTCCCATAATTATAAAATAATCGCAATAGATTATAAATAAAATACTCAAATTTTAATTTATAGGTAAAAATTATTTTTAATGTAAAAAATTAATCAATAATTTTTAATCTAACAATCTAAACATGTTAATAAAAAGTAAAAGGATAGAGATCCACTTACACCAAGTAAGTTTTGATACACTTACACCACTCAATAATTTTTTTTAGAATGTGAATTTAATCAATCCAACTGTTGAATTGAAAGTTCTCATAAGATAGATTAACATCATAAAATTTCTTACAATTAAAAAATTATTTGATATTTTATTATATTACTTTATTTTAACGTATAATATGATTTTAAAATATAAGTAAATTGTCTATTATTAGATTAGATAACTATATATGCCCAATTTATTTAAAATTTAACATGCATGATCATTAAGATAATACTATATGATTCAACGGTTGGATTTGTTAAATTTATATTTTACAAAAAAATTATTAAATAATATAAGTATGTCAAAATTTATATTTAATATAAATGAATTCTCACTCAAAAAAAATTATGATAAAGAATTATTTTTACAAATAATTAAATTAAACCAAAATGCTACAAATTACAAACATATTCCGACTCCACTACCGAGTACCGACTGCCGGAGTCATTTCTAACTAGCGTTGAATCAATAGCAGTACATCCGCAAATTGCAATTGGGTAGGGCAGGATCGGATGAAGATGTCGCCTTCCCAGTGACTAGAGATTCTTAGTCACATCACATTTGCTACATGACAATTTTCTTTTCGCCTTTGTTTGGATGACAAATTTATTTTCGCTTTGGTTTGGATCAAGAGAAAGAAAGTAAGGTGAATTTTTTATAAAATAAAATTGAATTTTTTTTTATTTAGATGAAGAAAAAATAAAGAGAAAAGTAAGAAAAAATTTTAAAATAAAAATATTTCTCTTCAAGTTTTCTCTTCATTTTAAATTTTAAAATTTTCTTTCTTCTCTTATTTTTTTTCCTCTCAACCAAACAAAAGATTCCTGTATTAGATTAGTGTTACACAGTTAAGAAAAAAATTAATTAAAATCTTGATAAATATCAGTTAAATTTAAAACTAATTGTGAGATAAGATAAAATAATAAAAATTATTTATCTATTCAAGAGTTAAAAAATAAATTCATTTTGATAAAAAAATTATAACTGTACAATATTTTACACCGTATTATTAAATTTATGTTATCTTAATTGTATAAGTCATCATTATTTTTTACTTTAAATATAAAATTAATTTCTTTTAATGTTAATTATTATTAATATATACATAACAATTAATGAAAGGTAATAATCACTCACATGTTTAATTTAATATGACACAAGTTCAATAGTAAATTACTTTGTTGAGAGGTTTTTAAATAAGGTAAGACAATTCTATTACATTATCGTGTGCCACGTCATCTAATTTTAATGGCAATAATTATTAATTTATAGATAACGAAAGGTAACGCTGACCCGCATAGTGAACGGATACATATATACTCAACACTAAAAAGTAAGGGACCTAAATATCTTCGAATTCAAGCTATTAAGATCGAATAGCAATGATAAATTTGAGTAATTTATATGAAATTATAAGTTCAAATTTTATTGTAATTATTGTAAAAAATATATTATATCTTGGTACTCTGTCATGTCATGTCTGAGAGTAGTCAATCAAACACACCTCTGCCACGTCAAGCCAGCTGCTCCGGGAAGTCACCAAAAGCAGCACATTAATTACAATTATTAAAGTTAAATGATAATAAAAAATATAATGATTGAGATAACCCCAAACACGAGGAGTCAAATATTTGAAACCCGGGAGGCCGTGACTGTGGCGAGTCGTCTCAATTCTCAGAACCAATTCAAATTGGATGCATGCACTCCATCTTTGATACTATTCTTTTTTTTATATATAAGGAAAATTTTAAATTTATAATAAATTATTAGTTTTAATAAAATTTTATGATGAGATTATATATTATTTATTAATGAGTATATTCTAATTTTAAATTTAAGTCATCATTAAAATGAACAAAAAATTTGATTATGTGCCAATTATGTTGTATGTGTACTATTCTTGTTTAGCTTATTTTTGTTTTGAAAGAAATAAATAAAAGGGAGTTAAAAAATAGAGAAAGATAAGAAAAATGACACATTTTTTTTGTTCAAATAGAGAAAAAAAGGAAAAGAATTTTTTTTTTGTGAGTCTCATGACTTTTTCATTTATACCCTAAGGTGAGAAGAAATAGGTAAAGATAAAATACTTGCCTATTATATCATTATTCTTATTAGTTTATAAATAAATAAATATGAACAAATATGTATTTATAATAAATTTTTTTTTTATTTTCTACTTCTTTCTTAATTCTCTCAATCCAAACAACTTAAAAATCTACTCATTTTCTAATCTACTTCTATTCTACCTGGGCATTACTCCAGTACCCATCTTTTTTTTTTAGGGTACCGGTACCCAAGGTGAGTTGTCTAACATTCATTAATTGTTATTTATGTTTAATAAATTTTCTAACATTTATTGTGAAACTAACAGTCAATAAATGATTGACAACTCACCCTGGGTACCAAACCCATCAAGATACCATAGCAATTCCCATTCTACCTATTTCTTTTCACTCTATATCTCTCTCCTCTATTTCTTTCCTAATTCAAACAAAGCCTTAAAGTTTACAAAAATGGCATACATAGAGCTTTACGGAATCATATAGGACTCTGACTCAGTTTACATATGTTCCTTTCCTTTATACTATTTTTATTATTTTGTGCGATGTACGAATTTGTTAAATTATATATGCATAAATTTTTAAATAATAATGTGTTATTTATTGTAATACTTTTTATATAAATTTTTTATAAGATTTATGTGGAAAACCATTAAATCACTTCCTAAATTAATTTCATTATAAGAAAATCATAAAACTTATAAAATTAACCTTAACATGAAATAATTAACATATTTAGTGTCCCTCAAGATTTTTAAACAAATGAACTAATAACTATAAAAATATCATTCATTAGAGATATTTGATTGCTAGTTTTCAACTATGACAAGTAATTTTACAATATTGAATCATGCACATGAATTATGTATTTTTTTAATAAATGAAAGCCAAACAGAATTATTCAATTTATAACTAAATACATTTTTAACTCTTTAATTAACATGTTAATTAAATAAAAAATGTGAATGGTATAATTGTATACAGAAAATATGTCTAACATTTAAAATTTGCCAATAAGACTATAGAATTATAAAATGAGAAAATGACCCTAAGGGTTACATTGGTGAACAATAATTCTTATTTGGTTCATTTTGAAAATTAATAAAGCATTCACTTAATTTAACTAATAATTTACATACAGTTAACTAATAATTTATCTTCATTTTGATACTTGATATGTGGTTAATTGTATGTAAATTATTAGTTAAACAAATCAAATAGAAATTATTGTTTACCAAGCTGACCCTTATGGTTATTTTTCCTTATAAAATTATGACTTTAAGATTTCATATTTTCTTATTGACATTGACCTCATTAACCAAATATACCGGGAAACCATTACAACACTGAAATGAACAAAAAATAAAGTTCAGTTGGTCGCATCGAATAAAAAAATCAAAGAACCCAAAGTATTGTCATAATAATAACCTAAAATCAAGATTGTTATGGGGCGTTTGGTTCAACTTTGAAAAACATTTCTAGGAATATCATTCCCAAAAATGATATTCCCAAGAATGGTATTCCCAGAAATGATTATTACTATGTTTGGTTAACTAAAAACATTTATGAGAATGACTCCAACTGCTGGCGGGCCAGTAGTGGTTTAAGTCAGTGACTATCAAATACCGACGACGGCGGGTGGCCGGATTCCGGTGGCTGGCGACAAGTCGAAGTCGCCAGCCATCGTTCAACAAGGGTAGCTAGATTCCAATGACTAATCGTCAATTGCAGGCGATGGCATAGGTGGTCAGATTCTAGTGACTGACGTCACGGTCAAGGTCACCGTCAATCGCTAACGGCGACAAGAGTGGTCGAATTTTAGTGACCGGCACGGTGGTTGAAGTCATCAACACTATCAACTGTCAGTGGCAATGAGGGTGGCTGGATTCTGGTAACTGGCCACTACGGACGATGGTGGATGGCGGTCACCAACAAGGACGTGGAGATGGTTGGTTAATGGCATGATGATAGAAGGGTAGATATTTTGGACATTTCACATGACAAAAATATTCTAATTCATGGGAATGTTGCAAACTCACCTCCCCCATGGGAATGAAAAGTATGGGAATATTGAGCAAAAATCATTCCCGGGAATCATTCTTGGATGAGAATATTTTTTCAAAATTTGTACCAAACATGGGATTCCAACATTCCCATGTAAAGATTCGCAGGAATGAAAAAATAATCCGTGTACCAAACGCCACGTTAAGAACAACAAAAAAAGAGTTAAGAAAAATATATTTGGAACCATTATTAAAATGTAAGAGCTCAAAGCAAGTTTAATGAATTTTGAATAACCTTTGTATCTTTACATAACATATTTATACTGCTTTTGACTGTTATTAAATTCTTACGATTTTTTTAAATTTTAAATATATAAAATATAATTACTCTATTTTAGTTATTTGATGTAAAACAAAATTTAAAATTGATTTCACTCACCCAAAGAGATAAGAGTCATTATTTGACTTAATAAAGAGATATTTATCATACTTAAGATATAAAAAAATTAAATATTAACAAAATTTTATACTCAAAAGCATATTTGATTAGGCTGAAACAAATCTAAGATTTTGAGGTATTATTCATATTATGTTAATCTATATAAAAATTAAGAAATTGCTTGTTTTAGTTGCATGTCATTTAGACCCATTAATTTTTTTTCCAAAAATTATACAATTATGATCTATGGTCATTTTTCTCTTGAGTTAGATACTATTTGGCTAAAAATTAAGCTTTAAAAAATAAATTTTCAAATTTGGACTTGATGATGTTCTTAATAGATTTGAGGGAGCCGGTGAGAGGATAAATTTCAAAGATATGAAACATAATTACTCTATCTATATGATGGTTTTTTTAAAAATTTGGTTTCACCTACCCAAAGAGATAAGGGATATTATATGACTTATCAAAAGGATTTTAATCATATTTAAGATCTAAAAAAATTAAATATTAACAAATTCTTATATTTAAAAAGATATTTAATAAGATCTAAACAAATCTACGATTTGTATGTATTATCCATATTATGTTTTTATAATATCTATAGATAATTCATTTAAAAATTAATAAATTGATTGCTTTAGTTGCATGTCATATAGATAAATTAATTTTAATTTTTAGAAAATTATGCAATTATGATTTATGGTCTTCTTCTGTTGAGGTAAATACTAAAATTGTCTAAAAACTCATAATCATAAAACAAATTTTCATATGATAGTATAATGAGAGAGCATCAATTAGTTGTTATTTAAATTTTAAGATAAAAATAAGATTTAAAATTATATTTCATTACTTATAAAAAAGATAAGATAAATTATTAACTAAACAAAATCAAATTAATTATTTAGTATAACTGAAAAATCAGTATAAAAATAATTTAAAATTTTAGCATCAAAGAAGCAAGAATCATGAGTAAGAATTTAAAGAAAAAAGCACATATGAATAACACGTGTCATTTGTCCAAATTTCATCAATTGTGTTTTATATAATAATAATATATAAATAATTTGTCGCACTTATAATAATTGTGGAAATTAGATCTTTAAATCGTCTTTTATTGTTTTAGAAAATTAATTAAATAAGTGGTATCATATTCATTGAACTTTTTAAAAATAAAATATATTTAACTTTATTATTCATTTTTTAATATTGTTTACATGGACTTTTTTATACTTTACTACATTTAAAAATAATTTTGATTTGATTTAAAATTCATTTCTAATATTTAGAACTCATGATAAAAAAATATAATTGAAATTAATTTGTAAATCAAATTTTATGTTAAGAAAAAGTTTAAAATAATATTTTAATAATTTTATTTTATTACCTTTATTTAGAATAAGTAAAATGATTAAATTAATAAAGGTTAAATTATAAATTCGAATAATTATAGTTTAAATTAAGTAAAATTCACTCAAATAAAATCATATGTTTGAGTTCATTTTTATATGTACATAACTGAAATAATAAGGAATTCATGAAAAAAAAAATAAAGGAATCTAAAATCGAAGCAATTTTTATTTTCTAACTTTCGAAACACTCTTTTGTTATGTTTAAAAAAATAATAATTAAATTTGAGTCTTTTATACAAAAATAATTCGATTTTTGCTATCATCTATAATATTATTATTTTGGAACCGTTTGACAGTATAATATGGAAAGTTCATGATTAATTACTTTGACTTGAAAATTAAACTTGATAATTGGAGCAACAAATTCGCCGACAAACCATTGAAAGCTTCGGAATTTAGGCATCAAAACATGGGTATTAATTAACACTAAATGAGAAGTGTAGCGTTAGTGAAACTTTATAACGCTGGGGAGTCAAATTTTTTAAAGAAAACGATAAATGGTGCATAGAGATTCTTTCTATAAATTCATGCATAGAAATAAAATACATAAGTTAAATATAATTGACTTAAGTGTACAATCCGTTTGCTTATCTTATTCTAATATATTAAAAAAATATTTTAAATTAATATTAATTAAATTCTAGAATGCATGTATTGTTTGATTATAAACTCAAAAGAACACTTATTTATGTGCTGAGAATATACAAAAATAAAATAAATTCGTGAAACCCAAGTCTTATAATAAGGTAAAGCTGAAGTTTTATTCTAATATATGAAAAAAAATCTTTTCAAATTAATACTGATTGAAGACAGGAAGTTATCGTTTAATTATTATAAATTCAAAAGTACACTTATTTATGCGAAGATATATATATATATATATATATATATATAAAGAGCTCTGGTGGAGCGCAAATCTTATTCTAATATATCAAAACATCATTTTAAATCAATACTATGGCAAATAATATTAAATATGAGATTGCGAAGATAAGGTGAGAAAGATAGAGAAAGTTGATCATCTTAAAAGTTGAAAATGAATAGGGCCCCAAAAAGCAGAGAAATAATAATAAAAAAACACTTATTTTTGTGTCACATCACATTACTCTTCAATTAATTATGAATATTAAATTAATTCTTTAAAAATAATTAATATTATTATTGTTTTTAAAAATAATTTAATATTATTTTAAGAATAAATATAATATTAAAAAATTAATTTGATATTATTTATATATTTAGAGAAATTTAATTTTAATTTAGTGTCAATATAAAAAAATTAACTATCATTTAATAATATATTGACAAATGATTAAAATAATTTAATTATAACAATAATTACTTAAAAAATTTAATTTATTTATATTTTGTTTGGATGGAATAGAGAATATAAAAAGAAAATAAATAAAGAAAAGAAAAATTAATAAAAATATATCTTTTCATTTTGTTTGGATGGAACAGAGAAAATAAAAAAATTAAAGAAAAGAAAAATTAATAGAAAAATATATTTTCTCTTCATGAATTTGAATGAAGAGAAAATAGATCAAAAGAAAATAAAAATTGTGTAAAAAAATAAAATAAAAAATTCTTATTAAATGACATATATGTCCATATAAAATATATGTAATGAGATACAAGTAAATCTTAATTTTTCTTTTATATCTATAAACAAACTTTTAATATATTACATAATTAAATAATTTTATAATAAATAATAATTTAAGGAATTAAGTTATTAACATCAAAATTATAAAATTTGATAAATTTAAAATTATTTATTTAATAAAAAATTTATGATTAGTTATATTATTTTATCATATTTTAAATACATAAATTTAAATTAAATATTTATATAAAAATTTCCATTTAAATCTCAATTAAATCTTTCACCTTTCAATTTTTTTTGATAAAAAAATATCTTTTTACTTTTTTTAGTGTTATTCGGATCGGACCGGACCGGTCGGTCGGACCGTGAACCGGTTCCTTATCCGGTTATGATTCAATGTCAAAACCAGATTCATGGTTGGACCGGATTGAACCGGTCAAAACCGAACAAAATTGATCAAAACCGAGTTGAACCAAGATAAAATCGGGTTGAACCGACCATCTTTTTCTTTTTTTAATTTTTTTTAATTTTTTAATCACTTAACTACTCATAATTAAAATCTCAAAATCTTATTATGCATTTTATTATTGGTAATGTGTATTATAAGTCATATATATATTATTTAATATATAATTATGACATCATCTTATTCGAACAAACGATTAAATTAATTAAATTTGAACCAAAAATTTTTTTAATTCACTCTACGATTTAATTTTCACATTATTGTTATTTTTTTGCCTCCCCAATCTCTCCTCCTTCCTCATCCTCACCCCCGCCTCGCCAATTCTCCCCTTCCCCTAGCTCACCCCCATCTCCACCCCGTCCCCACCCGACCCCACCCCACCCGTTGTCCTTCCCCATCCACAGGCCCCACCTCCCCCTCCCCCTACATTGGATTTCGGCTATGGAAATGAAGGCTTGATTCTGGCAGCATTTATTTTTTAACTTCTTTGTTGGAAGATAGAGGCCGTTCGATGCAAAGAAGATATGGGCAAATTTGTCTACTTAGCATCTTCAGCTCTTTTCTTTCAGTTTCCTTTGCATGTGGGAAGATTTTTTTTGGTTTTTTTATATTGTTATTGGAAAAAAAATAAAAAATTATTAAAATTATACTCTTTGGAAATTAAATATTAAAATAAATTTTCTTTTATATTTAAAAATATGTTTTAAAGAAATTAACTCCGTAATTAAAAACAAATCATATTAAAAAGTCATTTAAATGATATCAACTTTTCAACGTAAAAAAAATATATTTTGTTACTTAATTTACTTTTGAAATTTTTTTTATTTCTTTTACTATTTTAATATAAAAAAGTCATTTCTTTCCCACAGCTAAACAAAAAAAAGGTCACATCTCACTCTTTTTCTCTCTTTCTTATTTTCTTTATTCTTATTTTCACTCTATTCAAATAAATATTTAATAATATGTTAATATATAATTAAATAATAATATTTTTTTATATTAATAATAAATCAAATTTAAATTTTATTTAAAAAACATATTTAATGTATTTACAAAAAGTTTAATTTTTAATGTAATTTTTTTATAATATTATCTAATTATATACTATTAGATTATTAAAATTTTTTAATTATTATAATAAATATATAAAAAAAGTATATAAGAAGTTTAACTGTTTTTTAATGAGATATATAATAATAAAAGTATAATGTTATGGAAATGGATATATTTTAAAAGAGTAAAGCGAACATTTTTATTATAAAAAGAAAGAAAGAGAAGAGTGGCAACTGGCACGTAGGCAGCGAAACAACACGTTGATAAATGATAGCGAAGAAATTAAAAAGGAAGGGAGACGCTCACAAAAGTGAAGGCTGCCAGCCAGTCCAAGAATGAGTCCATCCCCTTCCTCAGGTACGTTTTCTCTTTCTCTCCTCATCTTATCTCTCTCTCTCCTATTCCTATATATATCAACTCACACTTCTTCCTTTCAATTCATGCATTCTTCTTCCTCTCCCTCTTCTAACTATTACAATCTTCCAACTTCCAATTTTCGCTTTTCCTTTTCAGAGTGATACTCGTGAGATCCATGGCCATGATCATGAAACGTGCTGCTTCCTCTGCGATTCGCTCCCTCGTATCTTCAGTTTCAGCCGCTCCACTCTCTTCTTCCACCTTCGCCACCGCCAGGAACCTTCATGTAACGAATCCAATCTCTTTTACTAACCCAACTTTGTGTCTTTTCTGTTCCTTTTTCTTCTTCTTCAATTAAGCAAACAAACATCATCTCAAGACTTCGATCTGGTAGATGATTCGTTGTTGTAGCTGTTCCTGTTCCTTTCCCTTGCATGCGTGATCCGTGACGATCACACGGTAGTGTCTGTGTCTGTGCCTGTTTGTCTGTCTCTCACTCTCTCTGTGCGCGTTTGGGATTCACGCTTCCCATTGCTATTACACGTGGAGAGTGTTGACTGGCCCCCCATGGTTCACCACTTTTCTTTTATGGGAATTATTACTTGGGCACCTAATTTTCCCCCTATTGATAATATTATCAATCAGTCATTAATTATTTTTTATATTTAATAAATTTTTTAAATAATAAATAAATATTTGATAATTTATTCTCACTGCCAAAGCTATACGAGCAAAAACCAAAAAACAGCTATACGAGCAACTTCCTTCTTTTAGTATATAGATATAGGGCGTTTGTATTAACCTTTTTTTTTTTTTTTTTTTTTTGAGTAAAAGTGTTTTTTTTTAAAATAATAAAAGTGTTTTTTTAGAAGTTAAAAGAATTCAAGCTTTTAAGAAAAACATTTAATATGTTTTTTTGTTACACATGAAATTTATGTTTTTTTTTAAAAGTTTCAACTCTTTAGTTTTTAAAAAAATTACTTTTATTACTTCAAAAAAGCACTTCTACTCTTGAAAAAGCACTTTTACTCTTGAAAAAGCTAATACAGGTCTATATTGTTTCTGGGCAGAGCAGAACTCAGGCCCATCCCAATTTTCGTAAAAAAGAGATTAATGAATTAATAAAGTTATATAATGATTAAATACCTAATTTGGTCTTATAGATACATACGGGATATATGTTTAGTGACATCAAATTGTTGTTTTTTTTTATTCTTGATGTCAAAAATGACCTGAAAATAAAAAATAATTAAAATGTCCTGTGTTATTTTTGGAGTACCAATTTGAGGATTACCTCTTATATAATTGAATATGTGAGTGAATTTGAATGGCTGCCTCATATTATGTAGTTTGTATTGTTTTGTTGTTACCTGTTCTTTAACTTTGTTTACGACTGACCATGATTATGTTTTTTTTTAAATTTAATTTAATTTTTTTAATGTGATTGAGAATAGGCCTCTGGTGGAGGCAAGAAGATTGTAGGGGTTTTCTACAAAGGCAATGAGTATGCTTCCCTGAACCCCAATTTCGTGGGTTGTGTTGAAGGAGCCTTGGGTATACGTGAATGGCTGGAATCACAGGGTCATCAGTACATAGTCACTGATGACAAAGAAGGACTGGATTCTGGTTAGTGTTTTTCCAAATTACTACTATTCATTATGAATATATAACGATGGAAAAAATAATTTTTTTTATCAATACATGCAATTAAGCAGCCCGGCTTCAAACTTTACACTTGTGAATGCACAAGTCATAGATTAGAGTTAGAGACGATTATAAGATGCTACTCTTGTTACAAAGCTTTGTTATTCTAATCATTTGTCATTCACTGATTATTGACTCAACCCAATTACCTAACACAATAGAGCTCCTTTCCCCACTGATTCAGAATATGTTTAATTTAATTTCTTGTGTCTGCCTGTGCCCCTGAAGTTTAAGAAATGTACGAATTAGTTTTGGGAAACTTCAGTTCAATTCCTTTCAACAGATGCTGTTTCCAGTTTGGTTCCTAGCATTAAAAAAAAAAAACTAAAATATATTATATTTAACCACATTCTAACACCAAATAGTCACATCAAGGAACCAAAATGGAAATCTTTTTTGTTCAAAGGAACCTTGATGGAATTTTCCCATATGTTTTTGTCGCATTGACTTATTAATCTTGCCAACGTAACGTGTTTCTGGTTGATGATTACTAATGAAGGATTTCTTGGTTTCTTTCACATATATTGAAATTTCTACATTGTTTTTATGATATTGCTCACACTTATGCTATTTGTTATCCTTTTGCCAGAACTTGAGAAACACATTCCTGATCTCCATGTCCTCATATCTACTCCATTTCACCCTGCCTATGTCACTGCGGAAAGAATAAAGAAAGCTAAAAATTTAGAGCTGCTTTTGACTGCTGGAATTGGTTCTGATCACATTGATCTTAATGCTGCTGCTGCTGCTGGACTAACTGTGGCAGAGGTCACAGGAAGCAACGTAGTGTCAGTTGCAGAGGATGAACTCATGAGAATCCTGATTCTTGTGAGGAATTTCGTACCTGGCTACCAGCAGGCTGTTAATGGAGAATGGAATGTTGCTGGCATTTCACATAGAGCTTATGATCTTGAAGGAAAGACTGTAGGAACTGTAGGTGCTGGACGAATTGGCAGACTCTTACTCCAAAGGTTGAAACCTTTTAGTTGTAATCTTCTATATCATGATCGACTTAAGATGGATCCCGAAATAGAGAAACAAACCGGAGCAAAGTTTGAGGAGGACCTTGATGCGATGCTTCCAAAATGTGATGTAATTGTTATCAACACCCCTCTCACTGATAAGACAAGGTATAAATCTATACGGCCGATCTTCCTTGGTTTAATATCAATCCAATGAATTGTTCTTAACACTTGAAATCTTAAATCATTTGTAATTTTCAAAATTTTCATGGGCAATTCTTCTTCACAAGGAAATCAACTCATAACTAATCCAATGTATTTTGCTTCAGATATATATATATATATATATATATATATATATATATATATATATCATTGCATAGTTGTGACCACAATTTTTCTTGTGACTCAGGGGGTTGTTTGACAAAAATCGAATTGCTAAGTGCAAGAAGGGTGTACTGATTGTTAACAATGCTCGTGGGGCAATTATGGACACCCAAGCAGTTTCTGATGCTTGCTCCAGTGGTCACATTGCAGGTAATTCTAAAGCCAGCAGACAAATATCATTGAGTTTCGAGCAAAACATGAAACTATTGTTGATGTAACACCCTGAATTTTATCTGATCAGCAACTGTTTAGTATTGTTGTTTGTTAATATGAATATTCATGTGAAAAGCAAATAAAACTTTGTTGTGGCTATCCTATGTAATCAACTGAAAAGAGAAATGCAGAAAGGACATCTTCCATTTTAAGTTGATTAGAGTTAGAGGCGGAAGAGATCTATATCATCTTCTCCTTTGCTAATTTCTTTCCCCAATTGTTTGGAATCTCTTATTTTTGTAGGTTACAGTGGCGATGTTTGGTTCCCACAACCAGCTCCCAAGGATCATCCATGGCGCCACATGCCAAACCATGCCATGACTCCTCATGTTTCCGGTACTACCATTGATGCACAGGTACTTTAAGTTTCTAGACATTTTCTTTTGTGCCCAAGTTCTTTCACTTCATTTGCTCCATTCTTGCTGGAACGACAATAATAATAAATGAAACTTCTTCAGTTACGTTATGCTGCTGGGGTCAAAGATATGCTTGAGAGGCACTTCAAGGGTGAAGACTTTCCAGAACAAAACTACATTGTCAAGGAGGGTCAACTAGCAAGCCAATACCGGTGAAGTAGCATGTATCAGGCGTTTGAGTCTTCCATTGTTGAGGTCATTGGATCAGGATTCAGGATGACCACATAAAAATCAGGAAGGCACTTTAATAATGTACTGGCTTTGTAGAAGTTGATTTTGAACTCGTTTAGTTGATTTCGGAAATAAAACTGTAACGAATGTCTGAGTCTCCAAGTATGGTTCTTTTGTTTTCTGGAATTTGAATGTACCGCTTGTAATGCAAGAAAAATAATTCATATGGTTTAACAAGAGGTTGAACATTGACGAATAAAAGAAAAATATGTAAACCAGACCACCCATATGGTTTGATAAAATTTCAAATTCTTTCTCCTATTTTTTAAATTTAAAATAAACTCCGTTATTGCTTTAAAAAAATAATACAGATCTTTGTCCTAATCTTCCCCCTTAAATATTGCGAGATTGGTCTCCAATCGTAGGCATTTAACTGTATACATTGCACAATGCCATAAGACTCTTATTTGTTTACACTTTCCAATGCCTCTTAAATGCCATGAAAGTTGTTGCAAATTTGTAAGATAGATCCAGCAATCCCCAATCAGAGATATGTAGCAGCAGGATGGTGAAGGAAAGAACTGGGTCACTTAAAAAGTTTCTAAAAAGAAAATGGTATTTGAGATGTGATTTACTAGCTTGATCATTCTAACTATAATTACATGGAATTTCTGTATCTTCGATATAGTTATAACCCCGCGTTTTCAATATGGATCTAAAATAACAGAATAAGACAGGATCAATCACTGTCTCTTTTTTGTGAGTTGCCAAAAGGCTAAAACAACCCTAGTTTGCGCAATATAATTTCATTCAATGCATTATGTGTAAAAATCACAGGCTTCACTTAGTTAAGTCTCACTGTTTTGTTTGAGGAACTGAAGGTCCTTCATTTGCATTTCCACAGCTTCTTTTGATAAGGGCTTTGCCTCTGAAATATAGTCGCTAACTCCTTCCGCTACTTTCTCTGCCTTGTCTTTGACCATCCGCTGGATCTCTTGTTGCTGAACTGATGGAAAAACAGCAATAAGCATTGTAGTCAGCAGTCTCTCGTCTTCTTCCTCTACAGAATCCTTTCCAAAGCAACAGACATAGATAGCATCAAGAGCCTTCTCAACTCTAATCTCCATTGGGATAGCAGGAGGTGCAGCCTTCTGCTTTGCGCGTCTCTACAGTTTTGGATATAATTTTTGTGTTGTTACAGTAGTGGCATATAGAATAGAACTTTCAGCTTCAGTAAATCAAAGCACCAAGCATACAGATAGAGCATTAGTAACCAGAAACAGCAAAGAACATATGCCATATATCTTGGAATTGCTTTTACTCTTCTCAAGCTATCCAGTTGATAACAAATAGCATTTCTCACAACACAAAATGAATGAAAAGTTATCTAGGAGAATCCCATTGTGATGTGGGATTTGTCATTAGAAAGTAGCCTAAGAGAATCTCCAGGTGCAGAGAGCCACTCTGCACTGAACAGAAATTATCACCGAGTTCTACTAACAATCAAATGAGTCACCTTCCAGAACTGGTGGAATTTCTTTAGACATTCCTATTAGTTACGATTGGGCATTTTTACTATCAATATGATTGCTACAGGCCCAACTGACAGGTATGGGTAACTAGCCAACGTCACAGCAGTGCAGCAACCTTATAGAACTGATCAGGAGGTAATTAATTGTTTTATTGGGAAGGTCTCAATGTAACAGATAATAGGATTGGCAATGATACATAACACACTGAATGACAGTGCTACAGGTACAAGAAAGCTAAGTTTTGACTATTGGACAGTAAGTGTTAGGTTATGCCTAGACAAGAATGTCTCGTGAGGCTTTGAGGATATTAGTAAAGTCTTTTGCCATGGTGGAAAGCTATTGGGATTAAATACTGTCTTCACCAGTGAAACTGAGAGAGGATGATTTAGGCAACAAGAAGATTATCTTAGTTATGCTACCCAAACAAAAGAACAATGATAAGCCCTAGGGAACCTTTGAGTCACTAACTACTTCACTAATTTGTTTGAAGCTAAGAAGTACTTGGGCAATAGCGTTTACTGTTTAGACTTTAGAAACATTTTCAGAATGATTCAGTCTGTTAATGCAAACTAATATAGTTTCCCGTCAAATGCAACATTACATAATATTAAAACTGAATGGCCTTCTAAGATGGATACACTAAAATTTGTCATAGTTGATACATAGGGAGATGGACCAACCTCTCTTGCCTCATTCATCAAGGCAATGAAATTCTGCTCTTCAAATTCAATGTCATTCGAGATCCGAAGCCTGTCCACCCCTTCCAAAATCTCCTCAGTTTTGAGAAGTCCCGCACCAACAGCTGCTAGCCAACAGCATAATAGAACATAGAGAGGATCCCCAGCCTACCCACAATAAATTAACACCAAGTCAGACACACCTTCATTCATCATTCCATACCATTTTACCACATGAAAACCAAAACCAACCAATATCATATCACAAATTCACAACAATAATGAGAAGAGTAAGAAGGAAAAAAAAACCTTTGATTAACCTTCATCAATTGTAAGATTATAAAGATTGAATTTTGAGCATGAAATCAGCCTCATTAAGTTCAACTACATAACCCAAAATTCAAGTTTGATTATGGGATGGGAATTAAATAATAATTCATTACCCGTCCTCGTCGATCTTGGAATTCATAGAAAGCTCTGGAATCAGTAATGGTGCACTTCTTACCCACTCGCCTTCTAAACTCGGCAAAATCAATGATGTCACTGCCAACACCACCTTCATCACTAAGAATTCTAGCAATTAGGCCAACCACTGGGAGGGAACCAATGACCCTGTTGGCAAAACTGGCAACAGAATTTGGTTTCTCCATGTAAGCTCGAATGGAGAGTTTACCAGTGAAGTGTGGAACTTTGGAAGTAGTGGGCCTTGTTCTTGTGGGGTGAACATGGCGAAGAAACAGTAGAGAAGATGAGGAGGTGGGTTTTGAGGAGGAGGAGAGGTTGAAGGCATGAGTTGTGAGCTTGGTTTGGAGAGATGAAGATGATAATGATAATGGAGAAGTGGACTTTAAAACCACCATGGTGGTTGTCACAACTCACAAGTGAGAGATTGGAGGTTAATCTCGTTTCTTGGCCTCTCGTTTATGTATGTTATCCGGTTTTGCATGTGTGGTGCACTGAGACAGAGGATTCTGCTCTTTGCCACATCACTGTTCAATATCTCACCAGGTGGCACCAATTTCCATGGATTCATTCTAATAATTTTTTAAAAGGATTTTATGGGGTCTCTGAACATTTATTTCAACAGCAGAATCCTGCAGTTGTCGTTTGTTCCCCTTAATTACATTTTTCTTGGACACAATACTCATGTGGCACTGGTAATTTTTTCTGCTCCAATATTACTGGTGTGAAAAGAGAGCTGTCTTTGACAATGTAGTCGGGATAACAACCACATCATCTACATAACAAGGTTACATGTCACTTAGTGACCGAACAAATGACCCTCAAGTTTTAATTTAGTGAGAAAATTAGATTGTTTAGTTTTTTTAAAAAATTAATTAATTTAATCAATAATTTATATATTATTAATCATGTATTAAAAATAAATAATAAAAATAAATTATTAATTAATCGTATATAAATTATTAATTAAATATTTAATTAATTTTGAAAAAAAACTAAACTACTCAGTTTTCTCTCAAAGTTAAACTTGAAGTCATTTTGCCTATGTGATTTACTAAACAGCTCATGATATGTTCCTAAAAATGTATAAAGCATTATAAAAATCTCTTAATTTTTGTTGTGTGTACAAGTTACTCTTTGCTGAAATTTTTATTAAAAAATTACATACTTTTAATACTATTTATAAATAATTAATCAGTGAAAGTCATCAGTCACAAAAAAGAGCACTTGGATGGTTACTGGCCAAGTCACATGACAGTTCTTTGTTGAATTGTTATCCTAAACTGTGCTTCATTTCCATTACAATCGTTTTGCATATGTCATTCTTTAACGCAGCAATTGAACAATGTTCCAAAGATAAATTTGTGACTTGATCAAGCCAGCAACGATCTCGGTTAGGACTATTATTCAACAACTACTTATGATCAATTAATTGTGTACTTGGCTAGTTTACTACTTACGAGATTAATTTTGGGACATTGGTTTTGTTTTTGCTATAAGCTATTTTTAGTAAATTTACTAATAATTATTTTTTAAAAGAATTTCATATTTTAAAAATCTTATACTATTTTAATTAAAAAATTTAAAGTAAGTTTGAGTATTTGTGAGAGTTTTTTTTCTCTTTTTTTTTTTTTAGAATTCTGTTTTTTGTTCTTTATTTTCTGAGTTCTTTATTCTCATCTATGGAATGCTAGACTCTTATAATCAATCAAAGGGATTAACCATCTTAATGTTTAATTTGGAGATCTTATTTTGCTTGTTCATATTAGTTAATTGTTATTCAAGTTTCTTTTCTTCCTCTTTTGATTTTAATCTATATTAAATTGCTTAATTTGATTTAGATGTTTATATGATAATAGCTTTATTATCATGTATTCAAAGAATATCATAAAGACTAAATAATATATCAAAACTTTTTAATGGATTGTTTTGTTTGGTTAAATTCTGGATCTTAAGTTAATTTATATTTGGATAATGCTTACTTTATTTAACCTTGGTTAACTAAATCGTAGATGCTTATCTAGTAGAAGATTCTTTGATTATGTTAAAAATGGGGTTTTGATGATTTATAAAGAAAATACACCGGCTAAATTAAAGAAAAGTAATTAACAAATTAACCAATCCAAGAAAATTTACCGATCTTGAGTTTAATCCATCATTGATCACAATGAATCCACTTAATTGCTAACCTTGCTATTGATCTTAGATCACATCAAGAAGCCTCAACATGATCTAAGAATCCTTTATTAGATAAGCATATAGGATTTAATTAATCAATGTTAGATGAATTAAGCACTATCCAAACATAAATTCAATTAGTGTATTTTCTTTACAAATCATCCAACCCCCTTTTAATTATCTTGATCTAATTGAATATTTGTTTTTGGATAATTGAGAAACGATTAGGTTATTTCTCTATACTACAAATTAGTTTGTGAACCGATAATTTTTATTATTTTGACAGGTCTCGACAATTCTTGTCAAATTTGGCACTATTATCGGGGACAAATTTTTATTATTAGTTCTCGCAATTGAGCGCGGAGATACCTTAAAAAACCAAAAAAAAAACTACAATATAATTTCAGTAAGACCTTGTTATAATAAGGACATATTTGGTTGAAAGAGTTGAGAGAGAAAGAGAAGAGAAGAATAATCTTTCATTTGTAAATTAAAAAAAAATGTAAAATATTTATAAAAATAAAAATAAAAATAAAATATTACATAATATTATCTCATTTAAAAAAATTATCAAATAAAAAAATATAAAATTTTTAAAAAAAATTACCCATTCTTTTCCCTCCCTTCCAAATTCCTGCTTCCAAACAAATACTAAACATTCCTTAACCTGGAAGCATGGTATATCCCTTCCATTGACTTGGAACGAGTTGAAATATGATTACTTCATGAGTCAACTCAACTAATTTTTAACACTACAATTTAAATTTGAATTACAAAAACACAAAGAAGCAATCTTGAGAACCGGAACCCTCTGTTTCTCTTCTCTCTCTCTCTCTCAAGAAAGCGCAGCATAGCATATAATCAGCATGGGGGCTTGTTGCAACGGCGACGTTTCCATGCCTCCCTCCTACGACTTCGCTTCCCCTCGAGATCTCAGGCTCTGCAAGCACGTCCTCGACAACGTCCATGCCAACATTTATCTCGATCCCGTATTTTCATTCTACTCAACAACCACTGTTTTTTTTTTTTTTTTTTTCCCCTTTTTCTTCAATTTCACGGTTACAAATTCTCTACTATGTCACAATGCTAATTTCATTTCTCCTTTTTTTTTTCTTTCTTTCCAATTTTTGTTCCTTTTTGCAGCTCAGTTTGAAGTTCATAGACACTGAACAGTTTCAGAGGCAAGTTCAAAACTTTGTGTTATTCTACGCAATGGGTCACTTCCCAATCTTGTTCTATTCGTTTATTTCTTAATTATATTACTCTTTCAAATTGATGATGTCATTATTTTTTTATATACAGGCTTCGCGAGTTGAAACAACTCGGTGAGTTAATCCCCGTTTCTTTAATCCAATAAACATCAACTTTTTTTTTTGTTTCAAGATAATCTTTAACTTGTTTATATTGTAGCAATTGAAATCAGGTTGATACATAAAATGGAATAAATAACAGACTATCAGGTACTATATAGTAGTTTGTATGTTATTTTGTTTTAATTGGTAAGTAGATAAGTAGTCCATTTTTCTATTTGTGCTTCTCCCTTTGGCAAGAAGATTTTGCACATTTGGATCTATTATTTTATTTCACCAGCTGGAGAATTTGATGGAAATGTTGATTTTGCTGCTTTGGGATTTGAAATCTATTTTAAGAAGTATGCTAATGCCATGATTTTGATCTTATGTTCATTCAATGTAAATGTCACAAAAAGAAGGTATTTTTAATGATCATACATACTACTTTATCATTAAAAGCTTTTGTATGTATGCACGTGTTATGTGCACTCATGAAAAATCTTTATAGATGGGTTATAGTTATGCCACTTCCTGGCCTTATTCTAATGAATTTTGCTCACGGAAAAAAAAAAGATGCATGTGTGATGTAAAATAGTTTTGGAGTCTTTAGAGGCTATTAATTGCTGTAATTGTGTTGATTTGATTCATGGTTTGGATTTCTTTTCTGTTTTTCTTTTGCTTCTTTTCCATTCTTCCTGTTTTTATTCCCTGTTGGTTTCTTAATAAAATTGGTAATTCATAAAAGAAAGGAAAAAAAAATGCAGTTCACCTTCAGCAAGATTTTCTATTGGGATAAAAGTGCTACAGTAATCATCGTCATACTTAAAAGGAAGGATGAATTTTCTTTTTTTTACTTTGGTTTTTCTTTAGACACTATTAAAAGTATTTCTGGCCTGTTTATGTTCACTCAGTCTTGTATCAAGTACAAGTGCTGTTATAATAGTCTAATGTGAAGTGGTAAGTTATTGCATAAAACATGCTTTTTATTGTATTTCTGTAAATCCTATTTGCAATCTTGTAGAAGACTTCATTCAAATGCATTATTAGAGTTTGTTAGAGCATGGTTTTTTGATGTTATTTTGTAAGTATTATTTGTACTCGTATTATAGTTTTGATAATCGTGACACTAACATCAAGAGTATAGCTTTACAATTTGGTGAAAGTGTGCTTGCTTTGCAACAAGCTTAGTGTTACACAAATTCGCGTACATGATGTAAAATTGTGTTTTTTTGGTAACTGTTAATATATGCCTGTATGCACTTTGTCAAAATGCTAGAAGGAAGAATAAAGGATATTTCTGATTATTCACTATTATATTACAGAGTTGAAAGTACATATAATTGAATTTGATGGAAACTTAAAATCAAATAGTATTTTATGCATTTATGCCATGACAACTAACACAAGGAGGTCCCCAGTTTGATTCGCCACTCCCCACTAACTACTAACAGTCTAACACATTAATCTAACTGCTATCAGTAGGCAAATTGGCAAAAAACAAAAGAATCTCATCTGTGATACAATGGAATATATCAAGGAACTTTAAATATATCCAGCAGGTCTCTTGGAAGAGGATAGGTTTATTTCTTTTAGTTGCAAAGCAGTTTCTGTTATTTTCATGTTTCCTGTAAAAGGAGGACTGTTGGTGTAAAAGCTAATATTTAAAACTGCCTCAAACACTGCATGATTTGATGTCACTTTTTTTTTTTGAATTTTCAGTACGTATGATCTCTCTAATAGATCAATTTGTTTTATGTTTTAGGTTTTACACACATGGTTTATCCAGGTGCTGTGCATTCCAGATTTGAGCATTCTCTTGGCGTGTATTGGCTTGCTGGGCAATCTGTTGAAAAGCTTAAAAGTTATCAAGTATAAAATCATTATATATTTTACCCGTATAAAGGCACAGTAAAGTATTTTTGAGAGGTTCCTCATATATGCATGTGATCCTTGCAGGGCATGGAGCTTGGTATTGATGGATTTGATATTCAAACAGTGAAACTTGCAGGTATACAATGTTTCTTATAACTGCTCATGATTTTAATCTAATATAATTTTTTTAACCAATAGTCATAATTTTTGTAGGACTTATGCATGATGTGGGCCATGGGCCTTTCAGTCACTTGTTTGAACGCGAGTTTCTTCCCCAAGTTGTCAGTGGTTCTCATTGGTACTCTCTTATTTTTCTCAATTTTATAAATTCTTGAATATAATGACCCAATATATTTAATTTTTCTCTGCACTTCTTCTCGTAATGTTTTAAAGAGAGGTTTTTCTTGTTTTTCTAAAATCCTGAAAAAGGATATCTATGTTTTGTCTGGTTATTCTTAAATCTTTTTGTGTTCATTATTCATTCTATGTGTCCTATTTTGTACTTTCTAGGTCGCATGAACAAATGTCAGTCAATATGGTTGATTATATAGTTGATGAACACCATATTGATGTTGACCCTGAGATGATAAGAAGAGTGAAGGTAAGCTAAAATTTTCAATTTTATTTTTCCTGTTTTATATTAAGTGTCTTGAGATTCTGAATATGACTTCTTAAGCATCATTAGCATGAAGTTTTAGGTAAATTTGTTGATAAAGTTGTCAGTATAAGATATTGAGTGCTTAGTAGAAGTATTCATGGAAGCACCTTCCTTTTTAATTTTGGAATTATTGGACTTCTTTGAAACAGAGTATATGTAAAATGTGATAAATGACGCAGATAGCTGTGGTAGTTCTCTGTTCAATACTAGCCTTCATTACAAGGAAATGTGTGTATCAAGCTTTGCCCTGCACATCTTCATGACAGCTTTAGAAGGTTGTCTAGCTCCCATTTTCCTGTGTCCATTCCCTGTGTTTTTGTGGATATTCTAAGTTGATAGAACTTTTAATTGTACATATATTATTTTAGTATAAATATATAGTTATTCTGCATAAGAATTATGGTGCATCACTCAGATAAGACGTAGGAATAGGTTTGCATTTCGTCCTAAAGGGTGGTTATTATTGTTTGGCAGGAGATGATACTAGCAAGCTCTGAATTTGCTCTTCCTAGAGTAAGATCTTTTGGTGGAAGATTTTGTTTTGTTTTGTTTTTCTTATCATAGGTATTTACTACCAATCTCTCCTCTTTTTTTTCCCCTTCCTTTTGTTGGTTACTTAGAGCTCAAGTGAGAAAAGTTTCTTGTATGATATTGTTGCAAATGGACGAAATGGAATTGATGTTGACAAGTAAGTAAACAGAGAAAATTTAACAGTCAAATCTGGTATATATTTCTTTTCTGTGTTCTCTCTTTGATGCATTCTTTGGGCATCTGCATGTGAGTTATTTTATATTGTAACGCTTTGAGGAAACTATTGATTTGCAGATTTGATTACATTGCCCGTGACTGTCGAGCTTGTGGTCTGGGATGCAACTTTGATTTTCAGAGGTTTCATGAATTTCTTCAAAATTACTTTCTTATCAGTGTTTTGATAAATTTTCTTGGCAAGTGAAAAGTAAAAGTAAATACAGAGGTTCTATATCACTTCTATCATCTTAAATGTAATTCACTTGCAGGTTATTAGAGACTATGCGGGTTTTGGATGATGAGATTTGTTATCGTGCTAAGGACTGTTAGTGTTACGTCTCAAACATTTTTTTCAATACCTTTCTAGTTCAATTGTATGTTTCTAATTGTCCCTTGCTTTTGGTTGTGTAATTTGCTAGATCTTACCATCCACAAGTTGTTTGCCACTCGTGCTGATCTGTATAGAACAGTTTATACACATCCTAAAGTAAAGGTATCAAGTACTTATTTTATTAGGAAGATAACTTCATTTGTTTGTTGAGGCATAGATCCTTGCTTTTCATTTCTTTTCCTTTCCCGTCTGTTTAATATCCATAAACTTCGCCTTCTTGGCTTTTATTGTTTCTAATTGTGTCTTGATGTTTTCAGGCAATAGAGCTTATGGTGGTTGATGCACTTGTACAAGCAAATAATTATTTGGAGATCTCATCTCACATTCTAAATCCTTCAGAATACTGGAAGGTTCCTAGGGTTTTTTACAAATAAACTGTAATTGGTATTAAAAGCATATTTACAATGTTCTTTTGAATCTTAAAATATATTTTATTTTGAAAAATGCAGTTAGACGACACAATAATTAAAACCATTGAGACATCTCCAATTGAAGAACTAAAGGAAGCTAGAGAGTTGATCCTGCGCATTCGCAGGAGGAATCTGTACCAGGCATGTTTTTACTCATTATTTTTCTGTGATTAAATGTTGCATGCACTAATTATCTATTGAGTAGTGATATTTTCTCAAACTGTTCAGCACAAACTCCAACAAACTGTCGTGTGGCCAGGGGTGGCGCACGGTGCAAGTAAAAGGAGGCTTTGTCCCCCTCCCTCCCCAATTTTTTTTCTTTAATACTTTACATGTAATGTTCTTTTTTTTTTCTTGCAAGGATGCCCCCCCTCCTCTTCTCCCGCAAAATATTAATTTTAACCTACCTAGCTCTGCCCCTGCATGTGGCTATATCTAAATTCTCCTACAGACTAAAAGTTTGTGTAACTAACATTATTCTTATCTATTCAATTATTATTTAGTATTGCTAAAGCTCAGGAAGTTTTTCTATTCTGTTTTGCAGTTCTGTAATGAGTATGCTGTACCAAAGGATATACTGGAAAATTTTAAGAAAGTCACTGCCCAAGATATTGTTTGTTCCCAGGTCCTTAATCTTTTTAAACCTTCTCATTTGCATACACTTTTGATTCTTGCCAAGGTTCAACAAGGGACTCCATAGTCCATATTGTTTTTATGTAATACCATTTGACAGAAGAGTGGTGGAGTTATGCTGAAAGAGGAGGATGTAGCTGTTTGTAATGTCAAAATTGATTTGACTCGTGGAAAGCATAATCCTCTCAAAAGGTATTCAATGAAGAATGACCATGCATACTGAACATAGACCTTTGGTTTGTTTTAACTTCCTCATATCATATACTAAAATAATATTTTCTTCTCTCTCCTGGTGCATGTTTCTGTGGCAGCATCAACTTTTTCAAGGTACACAGATGAACCTAACCATCTTTTATCAAGATATTTCATCTTGATAATTAAGTTTCTTATCTTTTAATTGGTTTTGGTGGTGTCAATATTGTATTTGGGGGGGGGGGGGGGGGATTATGTCTTCTTTTTGGACTAGCAAACCCTCTTACCTGATATGAAATTTCTAGTCTTGTAATTATTCTTCCAAGCGAATCAGTGTTAGTTCATACCACGTTTTAAATACTTCTGTCGGGATATACAATGATTTGGGTATCCAGCTAGTACTTGGATGCATTTGTTGTAAATTATAGGAAAAGTTAATGTGGTTTTTTTGGTGCTTATGGTTGGTGTTTGGTTTATGTAGCTATGAGAGCTGCAAAAGTTCTGCCTTCACCACAACTGATTGGGTTATACTGGCAATTAAGTTGGGGTTTCACACAAAATGTTTTCTAGCTATACTTTGGGTTCATTGTCAGAAGTTGTCTAGTACATTCCTGAAAGCATACAACAGTATGATTTTAAACTCCAAAGATTGTGCCAGAGGCCTTGGGCCCAATGGCGTATTATGTTCAAGTGTAGAGTTGATTTTGGCTAGGTAACCAAGTTACTTATCAATGGGGCAGGATGGTTGGTGTTTTGGGATTTTTCATATTAATATTTGTACAGAGTTTTACAAATATTTCTTGAGAAACTTTTCTTTCAAAATTCTGTTATGGGCGGAATTGTGTTAAATAGTTCAGCAATATGAAAGAGTTAATGTCATGTCATTTTAAAAAATTGCTAAGAAACTTTTTTTATATGTGAATGCTGATTTTGAGGGCTATGTGGATGGATGAGTGAGACAGTATATCATTTAATTGAAGCTACACTTCATGAAAGGAAATCCTTAGGGTTTATTCTATCTTTTGCCGCCAGCTATATTATATTTATGGGTTCAATAATCTATTCAGGATTATGAAAGTGATGAGAAATTTTCAATACCTGATGACCGCATAAGCCACTTGCTGCCTACATCTTATCAAGATATGATAGTGAGGGTGTACTCCAAAAAGCCAGAACTGGTCAGTGGAATTAAATCCCCTCCAAGTTTGATCTTCTTGTCTTTACACATTTCAGGTCAGGTTTACTTACCTTCTGCTTTATACAATCCTATAGGTGGAAGCAGTATCAGAGGCTTTTGAAAATTTTCAGTTAAAAACTTATGGGATCAAAGCACAGGTGCATTCAACACCAGAGAAGAAGAAGCGTCGTTACAATGCATGTATATGAGGGCTATCTCTCTTTTTTTTTTTTATTGATCTTTCTTCTTTCTTCCTTTCCTTTTTTTAAATATATATTTGTAAGCTGCTGCATTGTTTCCTTCTTATTGAAGTATACAAGTACTTAGATTTTTCCACAATTGAAATATAGTTTGAGTCCATAGCGGCTGTCTCTGTCTTTGTTTGAAAGATGGTGTTGTTTCCCTACCAGAAGTGAATGCTACAATCTCTAGAGGCTGTAATTGAGTTTACCATATCAAAGAATCAATTATATGTATAGCAGTTAATTTCTTCAATGGTTTAGTGTAACAGTTACGTTAAGCTGTAAATGTCAGTGGGAGCAATCTTTTCTTGTCCTTGCAAGTTGGCAGTTGCAACTTGCAAATGTTTCCAAATCTCATGATGCTGAAAAACTGCTCCAGTTTTCATGGGTGAGAATGATATGTCATATGCCAAAAGTCTGATGATTTATGCATCTCTACCAGTTTGGCTAGATACTAAGCCTTCATTAAATTATAGACATTTGTGTATACTTTAAAAATTGTTATCTGTGATTTAAATTAGAGTAATGATACTTGTACAAACATATACTCATGCTCTCCTCACATACGCCCATGCAAGCCATTGGATAACGCCCTGGTCCCACTACTTTTTCAAAATGGTCTAGATTGTGCACTTATCTCACAAAAGTTTGTGCAAGTATTTCCCCCTCCTTTAAATTAAGGTTTTAATGTCAGTTTTATTTCATTTTCTAATTGTGTTGCTTTCAATTTACAATATAAAATTACTGGATGAAACTGATTGCTGGAGTTATATTGTTGGATTGCCTTGTTGACTCCTAATGGCTGAAAATCTAACTGCATGTGCGTCTCGTGACCTTGAAAGTTTGTGGTTCTGAAGCCATAGACCACCGTGCTTATCTAAACATATTTCATGCCTATATCACAGATGATGTTCGATGAATTTTTTAGTTGTCAATGATAAGAAGGTTTCTTTCTTTTTTCTCTATCACTTTTTTTTGGGGGTATTGTGTGTGTTGGAAAGGGTCTTTCCTATTTTGTGTTTTGGATAGTCATGCCCTTTTGAGATCACGGGTGTTACTACTGATAGCTCTTAATAAAAATCTCGAGTATTTTGCGATTCAGTTGAAACTTAGCCCCGTGATTCAGAGTTTGTTGAGACATCTTTTTATGCCAAATTAAAGTCAGAAAGTAGGCTTTCACGGGTATGCATTATGCATGTCAACATAGAAACATCTATGTTACTTACATGTTAATTCTTTGCAAAGCTAATGCATATAGCTTGGGTCTCTACTCACCCTCTATGAATGCATATTTCTTTTTAAGTTTTTTTAAGAGGTATAGACATTTCACATACTAGTCATAACACATGAACCTAAAAGTTAAAATGCCCTATTAAGGTTTGAAATGTCGGTCATATTTGACATTAGTGTTCAACAAAATTTTGACATGGATATGGCTCATTATCCATATTTCACAGGGTGGTACATAGATTTGGACAAAAAAAACTCAAGTGGCCAACAGTTTATAGATGATCAAATTTCAAATCTTATAAACCATTTGACTTCAATTTTATTAAAGTAGAAGCAGCTTTGCCAGCTGAAATTCCTTGCGGGCTACATTCCATGACATTGCAATACCAAAGGTAACATTTACAATTGACAACAGAGCTCTTCCTGCACTCCCTAACAAGCTTTTTCTTTATTTTTTTAATACGCTGATTTATCGTGAAATTCGAAATAAATATTATTGCATTGCGTAAGATGTTTTCTTTTTTTTGAAGCTAAACCAAGTACAGATGATAACCTGTTGCCTTTTTGAACCCCTGATTCCAAAGTGTTAGACACCGACTAACACATCTTAATTGGTCATTTGAAAACAGCTTTAAGGGGAAGTAATTGGTTATGGTCCATCCATATTTATATTTTAGTTTTCAATCAAACATGATGGTGGTCTTAGGTTCTGTAGGCGACTATGGCATCAAAGCCATAAAAATTAATTTTATCCTTCAGCTTTAGTATGCTATTTTATAAGAAGCAACCTTCTTTTGTTCCAAACAAGCTAGAATAGCACATTTAGTGGCTATAACTCTCAGTTTGCATTTTCTTTTTTGCTATATTTTAGAGCAAAGTACTTCAGATGCAACCTTCCCCAGAGCGGTTACCTGCTCATGCTTGTCATTGAAAATTTGAAATTCTCTTTCACGAAAAAGAAGTCTTTTTCCTCTACGAGATCAGATTCCTGTTTATAAATATAGTGACTTCCAATTTCGAAATGCAGTGCTAGGATTCCCTTCTCTAAATTAGATAATCTCTTGAAACCTTTGTAGAAAATTGAACATTCTCTCCACTGAAACATGATTACCTGGTAAAAATACGTACACTTGGGGGCGGTATTAACTGATTTTCTTATACATTTCTTCGAAGAACTCCAACATGTAATTACTAATTCAACTAGGTTCAGTATCAAGTATGACTATATATACATCTAATTAATGATATCTCTAAGTATTATAATTGACATTTGATTTTGAACTAAATTCAAAAGGCATTATTGTATAGACTATTTCCTACAACTTATGTAGACTAAATCAATCAAAATCTCCACCATGTTAATGGCCTGGTGACATCCCTCTTTGACAGATGTCTCCCTCTTGTAACCAACAAAAAAAAAAAATCAATCAAAAACCAGGTCAGGTAATGAAGCAAGTATAGAGGTTCCCCCCCACCCAATATAAATTGATTGGGATTTGATCCTGAACCAAGCAGTTCTATTGCCGACTTGATGCCACTTTGAGATATCTTAATGAATATAAAAAGTGGTACCTCTTAAAATATAATCTAATGGCAGGTTTCTCAAATGTTTCGAAGTTACTAATCTCTAATAGCTTTTGACCTATGTATGGGGTTGCAATTCGTTGTGGATATAATTGTTGATATGTTCTAACTTGGCTGGATCAGACGTGCTTGTATTTTGCTTACAGTGCTTTTTCTTCTTTTGATACAAATACAAATTCCGGGCTGAGGATATAGATATCCACGGCTGGGTCGAACCTAGATCCTGTGCCTAGAAGTAGAAGTAATGTCATTGTCTCATTAAGCTAACAACTTAATTAAAAATATGGTATTTTTGTTATAAAAAGAATGGTTATTTTATAGGAGTTATAAAAAATGGTTATTATTATAGATGTTATTAATAAAAGAATGGTTATTATTAATTATTCTATATAAATGTGATTAAACCGATAAAAAATCTCATTTTATATTTTCATTTAAAAGTTTTAAATTTGATTTTTGTCGATAATCATTCATTAGTAAATCGCTTGTAGGTATCATTATAATTATTCCTTAATTTAGTTTTTTTTAATATGTTTTGATAGTTTGGTTCTAATTTAAAAAAGTTAAGCCTAGTGATAAAATATAATCTAAATAATGTCTCTCTTAATCTTTATCAAGAGGTTGTGATTGATTAATTATTGGTAATAATGAAATAATATTTTTTTTATAAAAAATAATAAGATGATACTTTATTGAGAAGTTTTATTTCTTTTCCTATTTGCGTCTGACAAACACCCCTAAAGAAAAGAAAAAAAATGTAGTAGTAAGCAAAAAATACATTAAAATTCATGTAAACCTACATTTGCGTTAAAAATTTTCTAAACCAAACAAGTTATTACTAGTTAGCCTAAAAGAATAAACAGTAATTTTTTTTGGGTAAAGTAACATAAAAAAAACTAATATATATATATATATATATAAATGAATCTAGAAAAAAATTAACAAAAAATCTAAAAATATTTGAATACCGCTACTCTCAATTTTGTCTTTTAATTATGATTTGCTAATTGGTCAGTCATCTAATCAGTTGACAGGCAATTGTCAGTTTTTACACACTTCCATTTTACTAATAGCATTATTCATTGTTTTTGGTCTACTATTTGGGCTACTATCATTTTCAATCAAGATATGTTACTTTTGGCATATCTTTGTGCATATCAAGTAATAAGGATTCAGTCAAAATTAAAATAAATAAAATGTGTATTTTTAATATGTAAATAGTATAGTTATTTTTCATTTATTTTTAGGGTCCATCAAACATTAACTATACAAAGCAAAAAATAGAAATAAATTAAGAAGAAAATTCATGTCAGTCTACTCCTAAAAAATTATTTAAATAATAGTAAGACTTGAATTTAATTATATTACATGTTTCTCTTCTCTTGATCATTAAGCTAACCCATTGGTTCCACCGAGCAGGCTGCTATTGTCTAATTATTTTTATTATGCTGATTCAATTTAATTGACCCCAAAAAACAATGAAAAGAGAAAAAATTTGAAAAAACAAAAATTAAAACAAAACTTTGTTCTCTGTCAGTATATGATAGTCAAAGAGAGTGTTAACTATGATTCAATGAAGTTTTGGAATCATCTGAGTGAGGCTGTTTTGTCCAAGTCATTAATCATGATTACATATACAATTTACATCTTTTCTTTTTGGCCAGTAACTCTCTTAACTGTTTGCATGATCATCCATTGATGAAGCCAAAAGCTTCTTTGAAAGAGATAGCAATATGGAAAGGTACATTGACCGTGAATCCCATAAAGGAAATAAAAGAAAATAAAATAAAAGAAAAAACCAAACAAACAACACACAAAAAGGCATAGCCACAGAGAGACACAGAGATCATTGGTTTCAATAAATTAGAAGGTGAAGGGCTAGGGAGGGGGAGACCAAGGTGGGTCAGAAACACACGTCGTGTTCAGGCAAAATACATGTGCCCACATGGATGATTGAGAGAGAGAGAGAGCTTCAGAGACTGGTGCAAGTTCTTGTGCACAGCGACCATTATATTTATGACCTCACCATCACCAGCAGCAGCACCTGCAGTGGCAGCACCAGCAGTGGCAGCACCAGCAGAAGAAGTATAGAAGCAGACACAAAAGACCCACAAAGGAAAATTGCTCAAAGACCAGAACTTGACACCAAAGTTAGGAACTTTTTATGTTTACAAGCAACTTCAGCAGCAAAAACGATAAAGGGGTGTGGTGATTTTTGAATTGAAGAGGAAAAGAGGGAGAGATGAAGAAGAGTGAAGGTGGGTATGTGAGAGCGGATCAGATAGATCTGAAGAGCTTGGACGATCAGCTCCAGAGGCATCTGAGCAGAGCATGGACTATGGAGAAGAACAAGGAGAAAGAAGAAGATGAGTTTGAAGGAAGGTCTACACGAACTAGGCAAGAATGGGAGATTGACCCCTCCAAGCTCATAATCAAGACCGTCATTGCTCGTGGCACTTTTGGCACTGTTCACCGTGGGATTTATGATGGCCAAGATGTTGCAGGTACTTGTCTTTTTTCCTTCTCCATCTCTCATGCACTGAACTTTCTTTCTTTGGAGTCCCTATTGGAGAATTTGGGTTTCTAGTGTCGGTTCTCACAAGTAACTGTTTCCAGAAAAAGCATGCATAGTTTTATCTTTACCTTTCCTTCCACTTTCTTACACCTTTTTGTTTAATTCCACATACATATGAAAGAGGCAATTTTGTTTGCTGCGAGAAACTCATTTACTGGTGTTTTCAGCTGAGACTGTTGCATAATGTGCAAATGTTCCCAACTTCCCTGACCCCTCTTCCTGAAATGTGCAGCAGGTTGATGAGTTGCTAAGCCTTCCTTCATGTAAATCCCAAGATTCCATAGACATGTTAGAAAATGTAGAAGTGCCTTTTCTCAAATTTATGTAACTCCCATTCATTTTTGGTCTAACTTTACGTGGAAGTGCAATAAAGAATAATTAGTTGGTTAAAAATGATGTTTCAGTGTAACATCTGCCTTTCTTGGCCAGCAAATCCGCTGCTTTAAGTTTTGCTGGTTCCTCAACTCTGTCTGAATACTTGTGTTTTCATTTTGTTAATAGATTTACAAGCAAACAACAATTTCTGCTCTTCTTTAAGGAAAATAGAGTAAGACATAAGTCTATATTTTACTTTCTTTTATTTCCTTGAGTTCTTTAAGAAACCATTTAAGTTGATAGACTCTTGTGCTAAGCAATTTAATTGAATAACTGTTAGACGCAACTAGTAGCATGGAACTTTGTAGATCCAGATTTACAAAATCCGTGATTCACAAGACTGAGTATCCTTTTCTTCTTATTTTTTTCTATTTATTTTATTCATTTTTTTAGAATTCACAAGATCCAGATGACTTGACAGTTATGTGCATGAACTTTAATATTCTTCTTTTCTTTTTTGAACTTTCATGTGTTCTCGTGTATTACTGATTTGCACCTGATTTTACAACTATGAGATGGTATAAGCCTGGAAAATAAAAGTAATAATAATTGAGATTGTTGACGGGTAATGACTGGACATTATGTTGCCACATAATTATACATTTCTGATTCAGAAATTATTCTTCTACTGGGAGTTAGCTACAGGAATTCTTCAAGTTAAAGTCATCACTAATATTAGTGCCCTTTCTTTAGTTTTTATGATTGTCGTCATGTTATATGTGGAGCATTGTTATCTTAATGATTCCTGTATGCTAAACTTGTTGACCCTGCAGTTTTCTACTGAATTTTAAATAAATGAACAGCTCAAAGTAACTCGTGAACATATGTTCTCCAGCTGATTTAATATCAAGCAATTTATCTTTCATTTTTGTTTTCTCAGTTAAGCTCCTTGACTGGGGGGAAGAGGGCCATCGGTCAGAGGCTGAAATAGCTTCTCTGAGAGCAGCTTTTACACAAGAAGTTGCTGTTTGGTACAAGCTTGACCATCCTAATGTAACCAAGGTAATATTTAGGTCTTCATTTACTTTTCTTGGTGTTAGCCATATTTCCCCTTTGTGTTGTGGAAGACCCCAGTTGCTTACTATGATGGGTTTCTTTCATGCTGTCATTTGCTACTATGAATCAAATCAGATAGGAAAGGGAAAATAAATAAATAAACAAAAGGAAAGGGGAGAGATAAATGATAAAGAAGAGCATAGGGATTGAATGAAACATTCCAGGAGGCAAATATGGCCTGAACCTCGGACTGTTCTGTCTCTTCATAGTATGCATGTGATATCATAACTTGATTCTGGTTACATTTGTGTTAAATTAACTCTTGTTAATGTTTATTTTCTGTTGTGCTGTTTTCTCTATTATTCTGGGGGTTGGGAAGGGGATTGGTTGGCAGTTGGGTTGGGAGGGTGTGGGCTAAAGACCCACACTGTGGGGAAATACCTTTGCAAATGTATAGGGAAGGAGTTTGGTCCAGTCTTAGTGATCCCCCATAGGCAATACATTAAATTTGCATCATATTTAGAGATGTGGAATAAAATTGGTTAGCAGGTACATCTCTCATGGACATTGTTTGCTGTTAACATGAGGAACTGATTTGTTTTGTATCTGAAGTTTCAATCTTGATTATCTTTAAATTAGAAGAGACCTTATCCCAAAAAGTTGAGATTTTTCTACATGATTCATTTGTTGACTTTAATTGAAATTCATTTTGTTCTATCAAATTCTGCGAAGTGTGTATTCACCCCTTCGATTGCTTAAGTAATTTAGCCATGAACCAAGTTATATGAAATAACATAGCTAACCTATGATGTAGATTGTTCTCTTTCTTTATGCCACAATCTTGTAATTTTTAACTTTTTTGGTTGAGTATTGAAATCCACCTTCATTTTGAGAAAGGAATTGTTTTGATAATAATCTAACAATTCTGTTTTAGAAAGTGGTCAATTAATTACTCATACATTTTGCTCTCTAATTTACTTTTATCATGCTTTCTCAAATCTCCTTGTTTCATATATATTGACTAAAGGCTATCCATGTTTGAAATGGTTACAACCTATTTGGCACTGTATTGAGGAAATTTAAACTGTAAAGTGCATGGGGCTGCAGGAAATTTCTACCATTGGGTTTTCCTTCGGGTATAGGTTCAAACATTTACATGTGAATTTTCTGATTCATGCCTACTGTCAAATCCATTTTGCAGTTTATTGGGGCAACAATGGGCACATCAGAGCTACAGATACAAACGGATAATGGTCATATAGGCATGCCCAGTAATCTTTGCTGTGTTGTTGTTGAATATTGTCCTGGGGGTGCGCTGAAGTCTTATCTCATTAAGAACCGGAGAAGGAAGCTGGCTTTTAAAGTGGTTGTCCAACTGGCACTTGACCTTGCAAGAGGGTCCAACTCCTATGCTTAATCTGTGTCATATCAGTTTAATATAATAAACTTTCTTTCTAAGCCTGAGAACTTTTTATTATTTACTTATAGGTTGAGCTATCTCCACACAAAAAAGATTGTCCACAGAGATGTTAAAACAGAAAATATGCTTCTGGACAAGACACGAACCTTGAAGATAGCTGATTTTGGAGTAGCTCGTATTGAGGCTTCTAATCCTCATGACATGACTGGTGAAACTGGAACCCTTGGTTACATGGCTCCTGAGGTATACGCTTCAATTCCTTTAAAAATCTCTCTATTGTGCATCAATCTTTTGGGATTGTTTTGAGCGCCTATTTATATCTAGTCCTTGTTTCCACTTACATGAGACCTCGAAACTGCAGGGCTGTGGTTGTAGTCACTCTTTCTGCTCCTTCTGCTCCTTCTGCATACCTTGCTTGTTACATCTGGCATGCTCTATAGTCTAATTGATTGTGAAAGAACAGAGATGAGTGTTTAGTCTCTTAAAAATAATATAGGGAAAAATTACCAAAAAGGAAATCTTGCTAAAATATTTACCATGAAGGTAAAATAGCCACATTGTTTCCACAGAATCACCCCATTTGTTCCGTCATTGTCCATATTTTTATCATGAGTTCCTTTTTTATAATTCTCCCAATATATATTTTTTATAATTCTCCCAATATATATATATATATATATATATATATCTTTGTTGGTTTTGGTATATAATTACTGGAAGAAATCTCTAACTTGGAAGGTCCCATTTACAGTTACTGAAATCTAAAGTTTTACCATGGCAATAATCTCGTGATACATCAAGTATCTAACACAAATATTGTATTTGTTTTTTAAGGTAGCATAAGGATGAATTTCTATAAATAGATTTTATTTATTTATTCACGTCAATTACTAACTGCACATGAAGCTATTGTATTCTAGTTTGCTAGTGCGAAAATTCAAATATCTAGTAATTTTTTTTCTCTAGATGGACTTTCAACCTCCTCATGTAGAACTGCAAGTCACCTGTTAGCATACTGAGTTAATATCTCAGGCTTCCTTGTGCTGCATGCTTAGATATATATATTTTTTTGGTGAGGGAATAGTCCATCATTTAACTGTAGCTTTTTGAGATTCATGGCTTCTCTGGAGGTTTACGTTTTCTTATTTTCACTTTTCAGAATTGTATGCTTTATTAAAATTGCATCAGAGACAAGAAAGGGGGAAGGGGGAACCAAAAACAAAATATATAAGTAGGTTCTGCTTAATTTTTCAGTGTTCCTGCAAATGGTGGTTAACTCTCTTTAGATACATGATCCTCAGCATATATTCTGCTTATTTTAGAATCAGTTATAAATAGCTTGTCTTTGCAAGTTTGCATAACTAGTTTATGTTTTGTTTGAATTGTTTCAGATCTTAGATACTGGTGTATTAAACTTACCTGTAGAGTTTTATATTGGGCAGGTTCTAAATGGTAATCCATACAATAGAAAGTGTGATGTGTACAGTTTCGGTATATGCTTATGGGAGATATACTGCTGTGACATGCCATATCCTGACCTTAGCTTCTCAGAAGTGACATCAGCTGTTGTACGACAGGTATATGAAATGTATTAAGTGGCTCTACCAGCATAAATTTACACATATATCTTGAGAAAATAAAAGGAAAACACTATTTCTTAGGGAACAACAGTTACTATTGCTAGTGATTTGCTAAGTTTTCCTTTTATTTACTATTGGTCATATTATATTCAATCATGTTTGCTAGTAATTAGATTCTTTATGAAACTGCAGAATTTGAGGCCAGAGATTCCACGTTGTTGCCCAAGCTCTTTGGCAAATGTAATGAAAAGATGCTGGGATGCCAATCCTGATAAACGGCCAGAGATGGATGAGGTGGTGTCCATGTTGGAAGCTATTGACACTTCAAAGGGTGGTGGTATGATCCCTCATGATCAGCCTCAGGGTTGTCTTTGCTTCCGCAGTTATCGAGGACCTTGAAAGATTTTTCACTGTCAAGGAAATCGATTGTGGAGGCATGTTATACAGTATTTGTGGAGGTTCAGTTTGTATTTTATTTCTTTGAAAGAGTAGGGAAGGAAGAATCAAGATGGAATACACAAAAAGTGTGAAAGCCATAGGTAATGAAGAGCTCTGCAATTACTTGTTATTTTGTTGGGCTATAATTTTTGTAAAGCTAATCGTGCTCCTCATTTCACCCATTTTTATAATGTATCTGTAAGACATACACTTGACAGTAGTAGCATGGATTTGTTCAACACCAATATCAAAATCCTGATGGTTCATTTGATGTCCTATGAGTGTATAAGTGTATTTTTGAATTAGTAGTAAAAAAAAGATTATGTTAAAAATTAATTATATGTATAATTAATTTTTAAGATAATTAATTATGAAAAAATTAATTTATGTTTCAATATGTTAGTTCATAATTAATTTTAAGATAAATAATTTTTGTTTGGATTGTATAAAAAAAACTGTTTTTATGTATTAAATTATTAAAGGAGATTGAAATAATTAAAAAAATTATTTAGTTAAGAATAAAATAGTATTTATTTCTTATAACTGAGAAATAATTACAATAAATTATAAGGAAAATGTTCAAATTTTAACTTTTAAGAAAAAATTATTTTGTGTAAAAAATTAGTTAACAATTTTTAATCTAATAATTCAAACATATTAAAAAGTAAAAATTGCTTTTATGATGGAAAAAGTTATTTTTGCAAATAATTAAGCTAAACTAAACATGCTTTTAAATGATCTGTTTTAGCTAGATTTTCTCATGCAGAGAAAGACATGAACTATATTTGAGTTGATCGTTGATTACTTCCTTTTAACGAATAAAAATGTGTTAAAACGAACCCACAAAGTTCATAGCTGCACCACAACAAAATAGAGTAATGCTACATAAATATTTTGCTTTCAAAATTATGTATAGAAACTATAAACAAAATTCAAAATACGTTGTAAGAAACTGGACATCCCCTCAAGGGATTTCTGCAGTTCGAGATTCCCAGTGTATTCACTGAAGTGGGCATAAAATCCCGCGGAAATGAATGGTTTGCAAATACTAACCAACAACATTCATCAAACAAATGACTTGTATGATAAGTAGGAATAGTTTGGACGATTGAAGCAACATTTACACTAGGGGTTGTTACAAAAATCTTTACTTCATGTAGTCCTATACCGAAAGGAGATTATTCCGGTATCCATATTTTTTTTACGGTACTAGTACTTAGGATGAGTTGTTAAGCATTCATTAGTTATTGTTTATATTCAATAAACTTTCAAGCATTTATTGTAAAATCAACCGTCAATAGATAGGTGACAATTTACACTGGGTATCAAACTCATCAAAGTACCATAACAACTCCTATACCAAAAAGGTTTCTATAAAATATCGACACAATTCTCATTCCAAATATCATCTAAAACAAACCATGCTCTAAAATCAAATTTAGCTCACTACAACCTCATAGGATACATTTAACCCCACAAAAAAAAACCCAGTGTCATGCCCATGCACCAAGTATTCAAACAGAAGTTTGAATGGGGCATTACACTAACTTTAATAGGCAATGGACCACTTCAACCACAAAGTCGCAATGAAGTGGACACTCTACTAATTTGAGATAGGCAACCTTTAATATGCATGCATAACTACAAACATGGACTAAATAACCACTCTAAATATGAGAACTAAATTATTATTTATAGTAGTTATTCAAATCAAATACTATCTGAAATATTTTGTGTAACCCGTATTTTAATAACTAACTAGATTTTCTTAGTGTTTTGTTTTGTTGTCTTTATAATAAAAAAATATTTTATATATTATTAAATTTATATTTGAATATGTGCAACATTACCGACTTTACTTTTGAGCATGTTCTCCTGTGATGACAGGCTAGAACTAATTGCCTCTATTATGGTCATAGACTTTGTGATGATTCTAGACGCATTTCAAAACCACAAATCCTAGTTTTTAAATTTCTGCTTCACATTATAATATCATTGTATGCTAAGTGGGCTTAAGGTAATTTTATTTCGTCCCCATCAATGCCCACATTGGGCATCAAAGATATAGATTTTATTTTCACGTTTATTATCTAATAAGTTAATTATTGTCTCTGTTTATCCTCGCCATGTACTTCAACTCTTTCAACTAAAGATGTTGACTGAGTTCTACATGAAAAATTCTCCTATACACTTAAATTTATTTTAGAGCAAGAATATCTTTGTGTTTTAACAATTGATTCAAATCAGTTAACAAGATCTTCTATTTTATTTTCCATCCTTTTATCATGTACAATGAAGTCACTTGTCTAATAGGCAGTATCTCTGATTCTGAGATCATCCAGCCATTTTTTAACTGCTGGATCGTTGATTTGTTTTAGTTATGCAGCAATAAGTACTGTAATGTAATAACACTGTACAAGTGTACAATGCTGTCTTCAACCTGTCAAGCAATTTTCCATCAAGTTTCTTTTCCTGAATGAAGTCCATCCTATAAAAAAAAGTGATAGTATCTAACTGGTTATATTTGAAAGAGTACAAGATACTTTATAAATTTGGTTGTTACAAGAACATGAGTGGCAGAGAGAAATGTTGTGTACCGGCTAAAATTGGTCTATTATTTCTGACATTCTATGTAGTATGTTCAGTACAAGGCTATTATTCTAGACATTTTTCACCACCGTATACAACCGACTTATAGTGTCTAGATTTTTCAACATATTTTTTTCCTGCCTCATTTATTACATTATAGATATATTTTCTACCGTCTATAAGACTGACCTTTCAGTCCCGTAAACTTTACTCACTTAATAAAAGACATTTGATATTAGTATGAGCTCAATTCTAGTAAGTGCATACTCCTTTCTCTTTTCTCTCTTCTTCTCTTGAGACCCCTTCAAAAGTTGTCTCTCACTTTAGTGGTGGAGCCCCTACTAATCCTAACAAGACCAGGTGCCAAAGAAAAAATAAGACTGACCTTGCAGACTTTCATATGATTTTAATTCTCGATTTTTTTCCATTTTCAAATAATAAAGAAAAAGCGCATAAAGAGAAGCAGATAGAAGAGCTTTAACCATTACTTTTGGAGGCACGGATTGTAGAATATGAGATATGAGATGAGAGCTTCTTGCATACTTATTGGACGAACAATCTTTTCTGACTAAGAGTCAAGACTAGAATAGTCTGATACAAGATCATTGACGTAATGTTTGTATCAGTACTGAACAAAATAAGGCAAGTCCTGTGAATGAATAAATCGTCCAAGACAAAGTCCAAGGTGGCAATCCTCATCAAAATGCAAAGGCGGTGTTACAATTTACAACCTTTTTCAGAAGAAAAAGGGATAGATACTCAACAATTTAGAATACTTTTTACTTTTTACAAAAGAAAAAGGTGCATTGATATTTAATTGGTGATAAAAGAATGAAAATGCTATATAAAAACCTTAAACAGACAAAAAGAACCATTAAGCAAAACCATTGAATTGTATATTTATTTGTATAGAAATTTTTAATATAAAACTGCACAAATTTAACGGTAAATATAATTGTACGGAAAACTATGTGAATTTCTGTGTAATGACTATTTATGTAACATTACTCTCGTAAAAATAACTGCAATACCTATAGTAAAACAAATTGAGTTCCCTCTTCTCATATGAATAGCTGCAGTACATGGATGTCAGAAAATGTATGATCTACAATTTCTTCACTGAACAATCATAATTTTATTATTGAATTGATTGAATGAAAGTTACAAGCTGTTCTTGTGAATACACATAGGAATCAATTCAGTCTTAAAACAGAATATAATCTCAACCTGATTAACTGAATGCTAGGTCCTCGTAAAGTGAATACTGGTTTCTGAGAAAAATGGAAACAAACTAGGAAGTGAACTACGCAATGTTACAGTCTGCGTTCCTGAATAGCCTTGAAGCAAGTGCCAATGAACACTAGTGTGCAGTATTTAATAGCAAAAAAACACACAAAGATCCCTAGCCAGCAATCTTGTAGCTAGGATTCACTAAATTATCCAGGCCAGAGACTACTTGAATCGATTCTATGACATCACCAACCTTAAGGTCTGCCAAGTAATCCTCATTTTCTGTTACATAGCCAAAGACTGCATATCGGCCATCCAATATATTGGCATTACTGGGAGTTAGCTCACTTTCTTTCAATAGCCAAAATACCTGGCTAGAGCCAGAGTTGTCCTCAAATTCCTGTTCAACAACATAAAAGGAGTAAATAAAAGCAAAAAAGATTAGCATGCTTAAAGAACAAGGCTGTCAAATAATAGATTCTCACATCTCTTGCCATTGCCATTGTTCCAAATGCATTAAAAGGAAGCTTTGTTTGAGCCTTGTATAGACCAAGCTCCTGTCAAAACAAAGATTATAGCCAACAACAAACGAGAAAGTTTTCAACCTTGAGAAGATATGGGGAAAGATTTCAAAGAGGACCACAAGGAAAGAAGACAAAATTTGAAAAAAATATAAATCACAGTCCAACACGTTATAAAGAGATCTGGCCCAGCTTGGTAACACATCCAACAAGAGCAAATGTACATACATATAACATGCACCAAGAGAGATGAACCATTGAAGCTTACCTCTAGAGTTGCTCCATAAACAGGTGCCTTTTCTCCATCCACCATAATTTCTAATGGTACTGTCCTTGTTTTCTCTGTACTTGGATCAATAAAACCCTCAGCAGGGCCTTCTGGGTCACCAGTTTGGACAACAAACCCATCCGCTGCAAAACAAATTGAAGAAATTTCAAAACTATATCTCAGCAAAAGTGTAACTAAAGAGGGCAGCAACCCAGATAAGCCCAATTTGGATATCCATATACAAAATTACAGATTTCAATAATGGCATAGAATAATGCATCTTAAATTACATACAGATAAAGTACTGTTGATTCGGACTCATTAATTGGTGATAGTATAAATGCATATAACATTTAGTGTCATTGCCTGTGTTTGTGGTTTTGTGCAATGCGCAAAAACCAGTGTACCTAGTATTTATATTCTAAAACATAGGTGGAGAAGGTCTAACACATTCTTTACCAAACCAGCCAAAACTAAAAGGGAAATCAAGAGCAAAAATGCATGTCCAATATCAGATTTATTACCTCTCTGGATTTCCATGCCATCATAGAAGTGCCTTTCTACCAAGTCAAGAAAATTTCCAGCAGTTACAGGGGCATTATAACCATCAAGAACTATGTGGAAAACACATTCATCCAGGTTTGGATTGTCTTTAACCTTGACCTTCATATCCACTGCTGCTCTCCCCTTCAATAAAGGCATATTTTGGTATTCTTCAGGCACTTCATATGGGAAGCCATCAACCATGTCTTCTTCAACACTGCAGAAATGCAATGCCCCAGGAACATCTCAGCTGCAGTCAATGAAAGGTTCTCAATGAGAAAAGTCTTTCTCAAGAAGATTAATTTTCCAAGTCCTCCTCAACTTTTAATTTTCAGAAAGAGGACACAGTTTTTGTCAACTTCCAAAATCAAGGCAATTTCCCACCATAGGCATATTTATAAAACCCAGCCCTGCTGGTTAGACCGGTGACCCAGAGGCCAGGGTGAGTTAGTTCTCTAATTGGACTGGGATTGCATTACACCCAGTCAGAAGCAATCAAACTTGGCAGACTTTCATTAACATTAATAGCATAGTTATAAAATCTGGCCCAGCCATTCAGACTGTTGACCTGGTGAACCAGAGGCCAGGGCATGCCAATTCACTAATTGGACTGGGATTGCATTCAAACCAGTCAAACTTAGCAGGTTTTCATCAACCAAATCAGTCCAGATGGATCATGCTAAACCAGGTAGGATTTGTAATTGTCTAAATAAAAGCTAAATATGCACCAATAAAATGGTTGTCAATCTAGTTTGCAATATCTGGTTGCCTAAATCAATGCTTTTCATAGGCTAATTGACTAAAACATGATCCCTGAGGTTGAAAACAAAAGGCCACAGTAAGTCAGATATTTAGGCACAACTTGGTTTTACATAACCAGCACAACTCTATTCCAATAGGAAAATTGTCAGCGTGGGACTTTGCTTGAAGCCTTGTTTGCACATGACATTGGTTGGGAATGTAAAAAACTCTTCCCAACATGTTTTTTAAATGCCCCAACTCTTCTTTTTATTTTTTTCATTTTCAGTGCAACATTGTACAAAAAAAAGGGAACCATACAGTAAAAAGGAAGCCATTCAAATATGTTTTGTAGCAGCTAAGAATATTTAATTCATCCCAAAAAATTAAAATGTAAAATAAATATAAATATTTATTTAGAAAATAAACTAATAAACTAAGAAATCAAATTACATTTTCAGACTTCATGGATAATCAAATACTGAACAAGATGTACTATGCCATCTTAAAACTTGGATCCTTAAAACTTGAATCTTATTATAATTAATTAATTAATAATTTTTCTCACAACTTATTAATATGAACATTTATATTATATATTAACTCTGCCTATGCAATTTGTGCATAGCCGGTCCCAAGCCCGGATAAAATGAGGAGGGTTGCGTTAGGTTGACAGCCAGCGTAAAATTTTGTCAAATACTTTATGACATGGACAAACGATTTGATTGTGTTAATGCTAGGTCGTTACCCTTAAGTAACCTATTTGTATGGCTCAAATCTGAGTCGAAGCAAGATTAGCGCTGCATCGGCGCCCGGATGTAGTGTTAAATAAGCAAGGGTTCTCACATTTTCATGGACGAATGTGGGTAAAGAAGCTAGTTCATGAGAGTAAAATTCGCTTTGGTACTTGGAATATAGGCACACTTACAGGCAAGTCTATGGAAATAGTTGACACTATGGTTAGGAGGAGGATTAATTTTATGTGCCTACAAGAAACTAAGTGGGTAGGAGAAAAGGCAATGGAATTAGATCGTCGGGTTTTAAACTGCGGTACCTGGCAAAGTTAGAGCAAAAAAGGACGGGGTAGAGCGTATTGTGGATAAGAATTGGAAAAATAATGTGGTGGATGTTAGAAGGGTTGGAGATAGGATCATAGCTTTAAAATTTGTAGTTGGGCAAGACACTTGTAATGTTATTAGTGCATACACACCACAAGTAGGGTTAGA
The DNA here is from genome assembly GCA_023212625.1 of Styphnolobium japonicum. Classification (NCBI taxonomy): domain Eukaryota; kingdom Viridiplantae; phylum Streptophyta; class Magnoliopsida; order Fabales; family Fabaceae; genus Styphnolobium; species Styphnolobium japonicum. The sequence goes on along the minus strand of JALBWW010000005.1, from coordinate 29,514,000 downwards.
ATGACAACAAAAAGTAGAATTTTGGGAGGATTTGGAAGGCTTAATCCAGGAAATACCACTAGGAGAAAAGATATTCTTGGGAGGAGATCTAAATGGACATGTTGGGAGAGAATCGAGGAGTATCAGGGGTTACATGGGGGTTTTGGTCTAGGAGAGTCTAATGAGGAGGGTAAAGCTATTCTAGATTTTTCGATGGCTTGCAATTTAACGATAGCAAACACTTGTTTTAGAAAGCGGGAAGAGCACCTTATCACGTACAAAAGTGGGGTTTCTTGCTCACAAATTGACTATTTTTTGGTTAAGAAGAATAATGAGAAAGATGTGTAAGAATTTGTAAGTCATACTGGGGAGAGCTTGACCACTCAACATAGGTTGTTGGTTACGGATGTAAGAGTTAAGGGAATGGCTAATAGAAGTCGTCATGACAAAAACCCAAGGATCAAATGGTGGCGATTAAAAGAAGAAAAACAAATAGTATTTAAGAAAAATCTTTTAGATGAAGAAATTTGAGAGGCACGGGGAAGTCTTGATGATATGTGGGAAGATATGGCCGGGGAATTCGGAAGGTAGCAAGTAGTTCTAGGAGAATCAAAAGGCTTTGGACCTAAAGATAAAGAATCGTGGTGGTGGGAAACAAATGTTCAAGAGAAGGTTAAAACAAAAAGAGAGTGCTTTAAAGCATTACACTTATGTAATAATGAAGAGAATCGGGAAAAATACAAAGTAGCAAAGAAAGAAACTAGGAAGGCGGTCAGTGAGGCGAAATCTAAGGCTTTTAAGGGGCTTTACCAATCTTTAGGTACAAAAAATGGGAAAAAACGCATATATAGGCTTGCTAAAAGTAGAGAAAAGAAGACAAGAGACTTAGATCAAGTGAAGTGCATAAAGAACGAAGATGATAGAGTTTTAGTTACACAACAAGAGATCAAGGAAAGATGGAAAAGTTATTTTCACAAGTTATTAAATGAAGATTATAGAACAAGTGGAAACTCTGAGATTGTAAAAACTAGTGAGGAAGACCAAAATTTTACCTTTTATCGTAGGATTCGAGAATTTGAGTTAAGGGAAGCACTAAAGAGAATAGACAATGGGAGGGCAGTTGGACCAGATGATATTCCCATTGAAGTTTGGAAGTATTTAGGGGAGAAAGGCATAACACTGGCTAACTAATTTGTTTAATGAGATTTTAAGGTCTAAAGAATGCAGGATGCGTGGAGAAGAAGCACTTTGGTCCCTATCTACAAGAATAAAGGAGATATACAAAATTGTGCTAATTATAGAGGATAAAGCTCATGAGCCACACTATGAAACTATGGGAAAGAAGTAATCGACGGAGATTAAGACAAGAGACTCACATTTGAGAATCAATTTGGTTTTATGCCGGGGAGGTCAACCATGGAGGCAATATACCTTATGCGAAGGGTGATGGAAGGATGCAGAAAGAAACAAAAGACCTCCACATGGTGTTTATTGATACGGAAAAGGCTTATGATAGGGTGCCAGAGAAGTCCTTTGGAAAACACTAGAGAAGAAAGGAGTTCGTGTTTGCTTATATTCGAGCTATCAAGGATATGTATGATAGGGTCACGACTTGTGTGCGAATAGATGGCGGGGTCTGAGAAGATTTTTAGGTTCTTGTAGGATTACTAAGGGTCAACTTTGAGTCCATATCTTTTCACCTTGATTTTGGACGTACTTAGTGGACACATCAAGATCCAGTGCCTCGGTGCATGATTTTCGCGACGACATAGTCTGGTGGAAGAGTCGAGACAAGGAATAAATGATAAAATAGAGCTATGGAGAGAAGCTTTAGAATCACATGGAGTTTCGACTAAGTAGGAGTAAAGCAGAATATATGGAATGTAAGTTTAACAAAAGGCGATCTAGCTCACGACTTGGAAGTGAAAATTAGTGATCATATTATTCCACAAGTTGAGCAGTTTAAGTATCTTGGATCTATTATACAAAATGACGGAGAGATTACGGGAGATGTAACTCATAGGATTCAAGCCGGGTGGACAAAATGGAGAAATGCTTGGTGTTATTTGTGACCGCAAAGATACCTCTCAAGCTAAAGGAAAATTTTATAAAAAACGACTATAAGGCAAGCAATGCTTATGTAGTAGAATGTTGGACGGCAAAATGTCAGCATGAGCATAAGTTAAGGGTTGCGAGAGATGAGAATGTTGCGCTAGATGAGTGGACATACAAGGAGAGATAAAATTAGGAATGAGTGCATTGAAGAAAGTTGGAGTAGCACCCATTGATGAAAAAGATAACGAGTCTCGCCTAAGATGGTTTGGTCATGTGAGGAGAAGACCAATAGAAACTCCAGGTGAGAAGAATTGATAAGTTGGAGGATAGTCCCTTAAAGAGAAGTAGAGGTAGACCACTGACAACACTAAAAGATATCATTAAAAAAGATCTTGAAATCAATGATTTATCTGAAAGTATGGTCTATAACAGAGCACAATGGCGTCGTTTGATCTATGTAGCCGACCCCACCTAGTAGGAAAAGGCTTTTGTTGTTGTTGTTGTTATATTATATATTACATATTACTGAACAAATTATAGAGCTATTTATTTAGATAATAGTACAGTGGCTAATTGACTATATTTTTCATCAACTGATTTTTGCTTCTCAAGCTTACCTAGTTATTAAATATAATCATAATTTTAGAATTAAACATCCTGTTCAACTGGGTACCCACTGGTTGGACCAATGACCCAGCTCATTGATTGGGTTGATGTTTGGTCCAGGTTTAATAACTTATCCCAAAATATTTGAGCTAAAGCCTAACTTATATCATTGAAGCAACCAACCCTTGACAGAGACATCTTTCTGGCAGTTCCTTTGGTCAGATTAAGGAACATGGAGTGCTTTATATTGTCATAGCTCACCTATATAATTTTTCTAAATCATAACTTCTATTCATAGAGTCACAGATTGTTAATAACTGGCAGTAGAACAAACACTTATAGTGCAATGCATACAGTGAAAACATTTCATGTCATGCACAAACCCATCCTATTTCTTCTATAAAAAAAGCTATCCTATTTCTCATTTGGGCCCATATATGGAAGGATAGGGTCTTTAAGTGGTTCATGTAAGTGACTTAGCTGTTAATATACTCACCCTCCTACATATTGAAGAAGCTCTTTCTGTTTTGGGGCAACAGCATCTCGATTCCTATCTTGTGCTATCAGTTCAAGCTCGTCCATACCAGCTTCCAGCTTATTAAGCAGTTCAACTCCATGTTCTTTCTTTGATTCAGCTAAGCCTGATACAATTAAAGTCTTCCCTTGCTTGAGAGCTCGAGACGCTTGCCTCACATTCTACATTTCATTTAAAGTAACTCAATTTCTATCCTTAAGGAAAAAAGAAACACAAAAGCTTATACACAATCTGCATGGGCATTAAGCCTCTACAGATAAAAGAATAAGAATCTTGATGTCTTACTCTTTCCACAGAGTCAAGCGCCTTGACTCCAGCAACCTTTAGACTGTCTGTAATATCTTCAAGGGGTTTTTGTACTTCTCTAATTGCCTTATTGTCAATAGGAAGAGCATATCTCAGCAATGCCCCAGGGTCCTTAATTGGTGGTCCGGAGATCAATACAGACAGATCAGGCAACACAGGGCTAGCTGCATGGGCATTGGTAGGCAACCCCAATGTAGGAACTCCTGTTATTAACCCAACTGCCAGTGCTATAGAAATCGCACACTGCTTCAAGGAAAATGTCCTCCCTTTCTGCTCCAGAATATAACACAATAAGCTTTAGGGGTCCAATCATACGTTGCAACAATCTCAAGTCACGTTGTAAACATAAGAGACTAGCAAAAGAAAAAAAAAGTACATACAACGTTTCTGTTTAAAAATAAAAGAAAAGAAAAGTAAAAGAAGTACATACAGATAACAACTTAGCAAATTAGCAATGCATAAGATTCCTAATTCTTTAGTATTCACAAGTACCACTGGAGATTGAAGCAACTACTCATAACTCATAAGGGGACAAGAAGTCATTATTAGTACACAACTAGTTTTCTTACAATGCTTTTAACTCTAGGCTGAAATACTTGAGTGTATTTGGGGCAATTGCAATCCCATTCTCAATTAAATCTGTTTTCAAACACAATAGTTTATAGTTCTACTTGAAGGCATCACGGCAGATGTTTGATGCAGGTTGTTTAGGATTCAAAAACAGGCCTGGATGAAGCTAGGGGCTTCTCTACCACGCTGTGATGTCTGGAATTTGTTTACGAGGTTATTCTTATCAGTTCACTGTCTTGTTGTTCAGTCAGCGACTTGTCTGTTCAGTTTCACTATTCCCATTTTTGTTGAGCAAATTGATTGTACATGAACATGTGATTAAAAGAACAACCTGATTTTCTAACTAATTAGTGTGTGTCTGGATTAGCTTATTTTGTGTTCAAAACAGCTTATAATCAAAATGTTGCAGAGAGAGCTTTAGGCTGAAAAGCTATTTTTGTGTAAAAATTAAGCAAAACCAAACATGTACTAAAACAGTAAAATGTGATTGCGAACATGATCTCCCAAAGATCCATTCTGACGATTAAACTAAAACATAAACAATGCTGATGGGATATCATATCTGCACCCCAGATGTGCTAATCTTCATTCATGTCAAGCTGGACGCAGGTCAGTATACAATAATGCTATGAAAAAAAGAGCATCTATAATAAATAAATAAAATAAAATAAAATAAAAATCAAATCTTTAAGAGCCTTACATGTTTGTTCTGAACATCAGAATGTTGGGGTTGTTGGTAAGAGCAACGAGGATTGAAAGCTTGAAGTCCAGCATTAGCCAGAGAAAGTGGGTAGGTTATACGTCTGGAGTGTGTGTTTGACTTGAACAATCTGGTGGTAGTAGCTGCTGAAGCACAGTAGTGGCAGGGGATGATGGTTGCCATGGAAATGATGCCAAGAAATATCAGAGAATAAATCTCATGAGTGCTTCAAACTCAGAACGTGACAGAAAGAGTGGATGAGTGATGGGGTGTGTGTGTTTGACAGAGAGAAAGAAAGAGACAGACAGAAAATAGTAGAAGATACTACTATACTAGATAGATAAGGTATTGGGCAAATTTGAGGTTTGTATTTTGTAATAGAAAAAGGTTGCACAAAGGTTTACCATTGGGGGATCATGATCATCCATCCATCTTGATGCTCCGGATAAGATAACGTACATAACATTGGGTCCACATAAACATACGCATTGTGGGCTCTGTATCATCAAAGATGAAATCTATGTTATGTTTATGGGCTGTCAATTTTGGCCCATACTATTGGGCCACCCATTTGGCCCAATAAATATGGGCCGGCCCAGAAGGTTTAGAGTCCTAATTTTGTTAACGTTCCATGCATAAAAATGTTTATTCGGCTAGCAAAAACTTAGCTTGGATTGGGCTGGCCGTTTGACAGAACTGCACAAAAGAAGTTCACTAGAATCTTGTTTTTACATGGCGAATATCATGACTGTTGAGTTACAAACTATCAATTCATTTAAAAATGTAATCTTTTATATGAAAAGTCACTTGAGAGTATATGGCCGAAGTCATGTAACTCCTATAACTCAAATATACATTACCCAAAGTTAATTTGTGTTACTAAAAATAATGGAACATTCTCATTTAGTCACATGGATTTATTTAGATTCATAAATGGACGAAGTAAAAATCTATAACTTTTAGTAGGTTGAGTTATTTGAAGGCTATATAAGGGACTCTCTTTACTTACCAACTAGAGTGCTTATGAGTTTGTGATATTTTTATTGCCACAAACAAACATCATAGTTATAGAGTGAGGAGAGAGAATATCAAAGTACTGCATTTTGTTCTAATCATATTGATCTTACAGGTTTGCGTTCTTCTTTTTTTTCACTTGCAATATTAAGCTTATTTAATTGTTGTACTACAAGGTAATTCTCTCTAATTCAATCAGTTTTACATAAATTGACGGTCTATTTTGGTATATTTTATTTTTTATTATTATATACGTGAGTTTAAACTTTTAAAAAAGATGGAAATATTTCGCTTTGTAATGTTTAAATTCGATTTTACTATAAGCCAGTAAAAAAAATTGTGAACGAAAATAACTACAAAAAATGACTTGAAATTTTATTTTTAAAAAAGAAAGTGACACTGAACAGGTGTAGAAGAAAAGCTTGGTTCATTTTTCAATTCGTCCGAATTAAATAATGACGAGCGTGTGAGGCTTTTTGTCCAAAAGAAAAAAAAAGAAAAGAAAAAGCAAAGCATTGGACCAAAAGCAAAAGCCTTTATTATATATGGATTTCAATTTGTATGATTTTTTTTTTGAAATTTTTTTTTAGTGAAAGAGAAGTTGCCATATCTAAAATTGAGACATGCCACTAATTTTAACAAGTGATTACCGTCATACTTATCGAAAGAAATCAAACCTCTTATGAATTGACACAGTTCGACCATTAGTTGAGTTAATTCTTATTGACAATTTGTTATATTTTTAAATAAAATAAAATTCCTAAAGTTGAAAGACATTATAAACTAACATAAATTCACACTTCGGCAGGTGACAGACAGATGGTGTGCAACTGACGATGAATACATGCACATAAATGATAAATCAGCATCTATCACTTGCACAAGTGAAAATTAAAATTAATTTGTGTTAAGTTAATGATAGGAACTGTTTGGTTCGTATCAGTAAAGTTCCACTTAATTATTATGCCTGAATCAAGTTCGCAAAATTTGTCTTTTCTTTGGCAAGAACATCGAATCTTATAATTCGATTCCCTCCCATCCTCAATTCCTCATGGCAAATTGCTGTTTGAGAAGTCGCTCTTCAATTGGGAACTGTGATTAGTTGAGTAAGTGAAGATTTAAAAATTAAAAATATAAATATAAAATAGATTTATTTTTACTCTAATTATAACTTCGGTTAAAAATTAGCTATCCACCCCTACCTCTTTTCAAACTAACAGGGCACATAAGATGTAGGTGTGAGAAAAAATTTAAAGTTTAAATAATTATAAAAAATTTACAAAAGAAAGTGAGTAGAAATAGTTAGTACATATAGATTGGTGAGAAAACCTGAGATATAACTTTAGTAGATCTTTATATTCTTTTTTATTTTAGAAATAAGATTAAAATCATGAGGCTTTGGTTTTATTGTATTTTTATAGATTATTTGAGCCACCTCATCACGTTTTATTTTTTTGGTAACTTGAAGTTGATATTTTTTTTTAATATTTTTATAGATTATTGTATTTCTGTATCAGAGATGAAATACTCGCAAGTTACAGACTCCCTACTTATTAGTGAAGGGCGGTGCAATCAAAGGCTCGAACTTATAAGAGCTCAAGTTGTTGTTTGGCATTACAATGTTTAAAAAATTATGTTATTAAATATCACAAATCTAAAAAAGAAAAAGAAAAAAGAAAGAATCAATAGTGAAAACACTCGAGCTTCTATTAGCTCAAAAATCCAATCAGTAAATTTGTATAGGATTGCAATGCTCTCAATTCTGAACCATATGAGTAGCTGAATTATTATTTGGAAACATTTGGTTGGCTTGTAGAGCCAAAACCAAGTTTCATTGATTGGCTATATTTATAATTTCGAATGAAGAAAATGTGCACTTTCCTTCTACGTTTAATCTGGAGAATGGAGTTTCCAAACTTCCAAGAAGAGAGTATAACTAAGAATTAGGAAATTATGGTGGCAGATCATGTCATCAATGAGTGTAATCTTCCCTTGAATTAAGTGCTATATCTGCATTATACTGTTTCTAACTATGTCAAACTTCTAAATGCAAGCAACGGATAGAACAAAACGCAAGCTGTACTCAATATACTCTGCGGGCGCAGGTTGCTGGTATAGATATCAAAACTGGAATTCATGGTCTGAGACAATATCCACATTTACCAGTTTACATTTCCAGAAGTTGAAAATGAAAAAAACTGTACTTCTCATCCATATGTATGCATCACATGTATATAAAAAGCATCCCCCGGAGACCGATAAAGTATGTGTTGTCATCAATAAAGGACAGATAGAAGTATTATCCAATAATAAAAATGATACACGATCGACCTCCATGATGAATTTTGATGCTATACCTTCTTTAATCATGAAATAGGAACTGACATGGAATTGTTGTAACTAATTAACCGCTTCTGTTCTAGCTTATTAAACATTTATCTCTGTATATAAATACTAAATGATGTATAGTGAAAATAACAACTTTCACTTTCTCACAAATCAGTTTCTCTCCATTTTGTTTTCTCTTGTTTCTATCTCTCGCAACACAAGTTCTCACAAGAAGTGTATATATAAGATCAAGAAGTAAAGACAGAGAGAGAAAAGAAAGCTCTGATGTTGGTGGTGTCATCAGACAGCAACTCCGTTTGAGGCAGAGAGCTGAACCCCGGTTGCCTTTAAGTCATCATCATTGTCATCGTTTTCTCCCTTGCAGGAGCAGTAGCAAGCATATAGTATGAGCTGAACAAGTCCAGAGATTGCTCCGATACCGTTGCTGATCTGCAAGAATATACAAAGGTAAAGATGGTTGAAAATTTTTCATTCAAGAAACAATCACTGACAAGAAAGAGAAATCGTACATGTAATTTAGTTGATTATTGACATAGAGGAGAACAAAGTCAAAAGTCATGTAATTAATTACCAGGACATAAATGTCGAAGGGGTGGATGAGGGCATATGTTGTCCAGCACACACCATTAAGGAAGTTAGCCACAGAGAGCCAGAATGGCATATATTTCACGCTCTTAGTTTTTATAACCTTTGCCTGTTCATCATGTATACCAAGAGCAAGATAAGTTGGAGTGAAATAGTTTTATAAAATAGACTTCAACAATTATGAATGTATGACATTGTAATGTAAGTTATGGTATACAAGTTAAAGACTTACCATGATTGTAAGAGGAGAAACATACATCATAACATTGAAGACATCACAGAGAATACCAACCACTAACGACCTTTTGCGAGTACCATGCAATGCCAGCATTGTTACGAGAGCAACGGCAGCAAAGAAAATAACCTCGACGAGCACATAAAGCCCTAACTTCTTCTGAAATTAGGGAAGACACAATGAGTGGCAGCTACATTAACATGATGCCGTTCGATCATCTCTTAAACAAAGCTAATTGAATAAACAAAAAGCAGAACATTCATAGAATCAAAGTTTCTTGTATAAAATCGATTTTGTATACTGTTTCTATTTGAATGTGATATAGAACTAATTTGACGGATGTATACTTTATAGTAATTAACATGTCATATTTTGAAGAGTTTTTAAACTTTCCTTTATTGTTTTTTTTTCTTTTCAGGAAATTGAGAAGATTATTAAACTATTTTTTAAGAAGATTTAACAAATTTTTATTATTATTATATATATATATATATGATTTCTGTCAATGAAGCAATTTGAAAATATGCATACATTTCTGTAAAAGTATAATTATGAGAAAACAAAATAACTCGTCCGTACAAATATAATAAGCAAAGAACTAAGTTGTTTTTTTTATCAACTAAGCCGGAAAAAAAAAGGAAAGAAATAAAGGTGTTTTACATCAAATTAAACTGACTGTTGAGTATATACAACAGCAATCTTTGTCAATATTCATCCATGTAATGGGACCATAAGTTATTTTTAGTAAAACGACAATAAGAGAGAAAATCTCCATATAAGGGGATTATTAACATTTATATATGGCACAAAATATGGCAGCTAAGACTTGCTAAATTATAAAAGGATACAAGATACCTACTATAAAATAGAGTTAAAATTTTATCCATTATCAATGAAAATTTTTTTACACTATCTTTAAATGATGTATTGACATATCATTAAAAAAATTTGAATTATTAAGTAGTTGTTATGATAGTATTATTTTAATGATATGATAATATATAATTAAATGATAGTATAAAAAAGTTATACTAAATTTTTTTTTACACAATTACTCAATTAAGTGTTGCTTAGAAGATCATATAAAAAAATTATAATGACAGTAAGTATAACAAAGTATAAGCTTGAGAGTTTAATTTTGATCAACATTTAACTTTTCAAACAGTTGTCAAACTCATTTAATTATGTAACAATGTATGATTAGGTGAGGATATAAAAAAAATTACACATTAATCAAAATTAAATCCTAAGCACAATTAAAAAGATGTGTATTGAAGTATGAATAGAATGGCTTTTTGTGTCTCTTCATACTCACATATTAGAATGACCTCACCCAAGAGTCATTAGCATAGCATTTTTAATTAGAAATTGTATTAATTACCATAAATTTACCCAATTCATTATACGCACAAAAAAGAATTATGAAAGATTCATAGCATTCCCGTCTCCTCAAGAGTCGAGGGGGAAAAAGGGGCAAAACAGGGCAAAGCAAGTATATACATATAGCAAATTGATTAGGCTCTAGCTAGCCTCAAGGTAAAGGCCTGAAAGATTAATTCAATAAGAATGGCAGGGAATATATAGGCCATTATTAGCAAGTGAATCAGGCAACCAAATTGAGATGGGTAGGATACAAATCAGCAAAGTTGCAGGACTTAATGGCATAACGAAGTAGCAGCAAAAACATTAGTGGCTAAGGATGAAGCATACGCACCCTTCCTTTGCTGGTGGCGTATATATAAAAAATGGTGAGGTAGACGAACTCGAACACGAGCCCAACGCTGTTGATGGTGAGGACCAAAAGGCTGTTGGGGTGCACAAAAGGCATTCCATAGAAAACCCAAAATGCACAGTTCAGCACCGTAGCTACGTAAGGATCAGGCTTGAACTCCTCCACCGATTTCTTCTTGATAATTCCAATAAAAGTTGGACTGAAAATTATTGAAATAACCACACACAAAAAAAGCATTATTAATCACACGCTACGAAGCTTGAAGTTTTAACTATGCATCGTGATCCATTAATTAATTAATAATGATACTCTCCTCGTAAAAGTATTTTTATCTTGATTCCGTCATTAAATTAATTAATAATTTATTTGTTGATAATTAATATTTTTTTTTATTTTCATATTAAAAATAAATTATTAATTAAAATAATTTAATATTTGATTAATGAATCAAATTTTCTCCCATCCGATAAAGATAACCGTAATGAGGAAGCCATGCCTCCATATATATGATCAATCACGCGCGCACAAAACATACACACACACACACACACAGAATAAACAGAGAAAGAGTTTACGCTGGTGAGAAGAACAAGCCGAAGGAGATGACATTGCCTGCACAGAAAAGCGAACACTCTCAGAAACGCTAAAAAAAAAATTAAAAAAAAAAAACTCAGCATCAAGCATTCTAAACGTGTCAAAACAGTTTTTCTTTTCTTTTTTCATCAGAAATTGATCAAAATGTAAAACTCAAACAGTTTAAACTGAAGTGGAATTTTGCTTCCACACACAATCCATGCAGCGCAATTAAAAACGCGCAACTCTGAAATCAAAACTCGAACAGAAAATTTAATCACGCAATATTGATGTTCTCGAAAATAACACAGAAAACTCATGTTGCGATTGAAAGAGAGATAACAAAAATGATGAGAGGACGAACCTATAATGCCAACGACGTTACGAACTATTGCAGCGCTCACCATTTTCGATGCTCTTCTTCCTCTTCTGCACAGAAATTCTGAGAGAGAGAGAGACAGAGAATAACAGAAAACGTGAGCTTTGAAGCAGAAAGAAATAGACGGTTATATTTATACACTAGATTTTTATTTATTTATTTATTTATTTTTGGAATGATGAAAAATTGAATGTCACGATCCTCTTATGGTGAAAACTATAATTAGGTCGAGGTTATCACCTTCTTATCAAAAATGGACTTGAAAGTTTGAAACAACATTTCAGATTCTAAAATTTGAAATAAGAGATAATTATAATTTGGTTGTTTATTCAATTTTTTGTTACTTATTATTGGATATATATGGATAATATATTTTTTCTCTAAATTTAGCAAGCAAATTCTATCTGCTGTTTGTTTGATTATTATTCTTTTATGTAGATAATTTAACTTTTTTTAACAAAAGAAAAGAAAAAATAAAGTGAAATCCACGTTTCTATTTTTATCATATTACTGAGATAATTCCTAGTCAGCAGAGTCAAGCATTATCTTGAAAGTTATTATTAATTATTATTATTAAATTTCATAAACATGCTTAAATTATAGGATTTATGAAATTATGATTTTGTGGGATTGGTTAAGAAAAGAGTGCGTGCATGAATTTGTGATTAGCGTACCGGGAGTCAGGGGAGTGCGAAGGCTCGAGGCGTGGTGAGGTGCGTCACGTAATTGGGGTCCAATACCAAATTACCAATCTACTTACAATTCCTATGCTATCCTATTCCTATCAATCAACCTCAAAGAAGAAAAGGAAAAAAAAAGAAGAGAAAAACTTCGATTCAACTAAACAGAAAAATATTTATATATTCTATGAGTAATACTTTATATCTTCTGTGAATAACTAATATTCTCAGTAATTTTCCAACTAATCAAATTTAATTTATGTTTAATTTAATGGCATGTATTGTTATGATGTGTCATATGTTATGTTTTTAATATATTAATTTAATACTCTCAAAATAGAATAAAGACGTGCAAACGCACTTTGACATTGGATAAAATGTAATATAAATATGGCATTAGATAACAAAAAGAAAAGTACCATAATTAATTCAGATAAATTTATTACGATGGATCTTGCAAAAAATAAAAATACTACAAGGGAGAGAACAATAAGGGGTTTGGATAATTTTTACAAATTATAAATTTAAACTTCCGTATTATTATTATAAAAATAATTACAAAAAATTACTTAGAGAAACAATTATTATTTATTGATTAAAATGAGTGAAACGTATATAAAAATTAAAAGTTCAAATTATGATGATGATATCTCTATGTTAAGTAAAATGGAATTATAATCCAATAACTATAATTCTCTTAAAGGATAAGCTTAATAATACTCTTAATTAGTTAAGGAAAAAATAAAAGATAAAAGAGCATTGCATTTAATATTTTTTAAAGTTTCAAAACTTTTCGTTTAATGTTTTTTCCTCTTTAAGTAATCATCCAAAGAATTATTAGGTTGATTTTTTTTAAAGAAGATTTAATATTTTTTTGAAGGGCTCTTTGGATGACAAAATTAGAATTACAGTTAAGAATTCTAATTTCAATTCTAATTCTAAAGAATTAGTATTAATTACGAATCTTAATTTTTATGTTTGGAGTATTATGTTTAGATTAAATAAAAATTAAGACATAAAATTATAAATCTAAATTGAATTACAATTCTATTATTTGAATAATTTAAGAGTTTATAAAATCCAAATAAATAAATTTCAATTCTAAAGGAGCTTGCATGATGAGATTAAAGCAACAGTGATGATTGTCAGAATACATTTTTAATGCCGACAATGACTTGAGGACGACAGCGATAATGTGGTCGAAACATATCAATGATGACGGTCGAAGGTGATCAAAGGACGCTGACATGGTCAGAGTATAAGGGACAAGGACATTAACAGAGGATGGTTAAGATGATTGGAGATTTGGAGGACACTTGGGGCAACTTGGCCAGAGCAACCCGACGACAAAGGTGATTGGGGGACCTGACGGTCACATGATCAGAGCACTCCGACGACAATGGTTGCTAGAGAGTTTTCAACTTTTGCCTTTTAATATTCTAAAAAAAAAAGAAATTTCTTAGGCTTAGAATTGTAATTTTTAAAATCTAACCTAAGAATTATGAGTATTATAAATTAGTTATTTTTTAATTTTATATAACTTAATTCAAAATCTAAAATTTTAATTTGAATATATATAACAAATAAAATAATTAAAATTAGAAGGTTCCATTCTAATTTTAAAGTTCAATTGCAAACCTATTTTTGTCCACCAGCCTTTTAAGTATAATGAAACTAATTCAAATCCTAATAACTAATGAGCTTTTTCGTATGTGCTATCGGTTTGATCTTTATTTATTGTAAACTAACCTTTTGTACTTGGATATTGCTAACTCACGTTTGGATTCGTGGGAACTCAAAATATATCATCATAGAACTAAAGATCAAGTGACTACTTTGATGGTTTTTAGATTGTTATTGCAGCTTACTCGTTCAATTATGCACGAAGTTTTATTAAAAAGCACTGCTATAGAGCTCGAGTTCTATAGCTCGGATTAACAGCAAATAATGCAAATAAAACTGTAATGAGTGGGGTTCATCGGAGAGAGCCCATCATTCCTTTCTCTATTCGGGCAATTCCTAGACATTATCTCTGGGCCATGTAACTTTATTCTTTATGAAATGAGAATCTAAAAGCAAAATGGTTGTTTTAGTCCAATTTAAAACCTAAATTACATAAATCACCTTTACAATATTTTGAGAGTGGCAACATATCTTTTTGCCTAATTTTTAGGTAGAGATATTGTTGCAACATATATACATATATATATATATATATATATATATGTTGCCACTCTCAAACATACATGTGCATAAGCTTTGTTAGTTTATTTGGAAAACGGAAAAAGATGAAACATACAAAAAAGTGGAACTGTGTCCTTGTCCGAAGAATACTGTGCTAACGATAACCCTTCTTATATTGTATTATATAAAAAATATGTTCACATTATTTTTTAATTTTTTTTTTGTATGAGATTTACATTTTAGCTAAAGAAATTTAAAGGAGTGTAAATTTAAATAAAAGTAATAAGTTGACCCTAATGTATTAAAAAAATACTAATACCAAGTTTGGTTGATTATGTAGGATGGGGCTATTGGCATTCTCTTTTAATTACTTGTAATTTTGACTACCTTAAATGTACCTTTTATTAATATCTCTCTTTAATAAGTTAATTTTTTTTACTACTTATACTTGAAGTGTTAAACATTTAAATTTTGAGTATTTTATTTATTTATTTTAATAACAAATTTTATGAATATAATTTTTTTTTGGGTATGTTTGAATTTCATGGTGTTTTCTATTTACAAGTAAAGTTTTTGCCCCATTAATTTTGCTTATTTTCTTCTGCCATGGGAGAAAAGCCAATAAATATCTACTTAGCTTGTTTTGTTTTGTTTTTAGTAAAATTGAGTTGTCTTTACATCATTTGTTTGTAAAATTAATCTCCGCTCAAACTTCAACTTGATCCTAATATCTGTTTACTTTTACTATTTATACAATATTTGAAATATTTAAGCTTGTGAATTCATTTTTTCTTGTGTTTGAACTTCTATGGTGTTTTCTCTTTCGTGCCTTGTGATAAGATAGTATTTTCTTAAGTAAACTAAAAATAAAAAATAATGGAGGCCAGAAAAAGTAAAGGAGAAGAGAAAAATAATTAATTTTGTCTAATTTTATATTTGTTTAGTGATAATATTTTGATTAGTCCCATGAATTTTTTATTTATATTGATAAAAATTAATTAATAAAATAAATAAATAAAATATTTAATATTTAAATTTATTAATAGTTAAGTATAATTAGTAAAAGGTTTATTTATTTATTTAATAAAAAAGGTTTGACTTATTAAAGATATAAGTCACTGAAGGATATTTTAAGTAATTAAAATTATAAGTAATTAAGATAGAGTAGAAATAGATAAATAGGAGTGTTAATAGCCACACTCCTATTTGAACAATAGGATGTTAGATAATTTTATATATTTATTAATAATAAAGATAAATCTATTTATAAGGTGTGACTTAAGTGATACACAAGTTTGAATTCAATAATTAAGGGGCCTCTGTAATATCAAAAATTCAAGTCTGTAAAAAAGCACAAATGGAAAGAGCATGGAGATATCTAGGTAAAGACAAAAAAAAAAAAGATAAATATCAGCAATTTTTTATAGCATAATATTTTTATAAAATTTAACAAAGTACCTTATTCTAATTACATATTAATTTGTTGAATAAATTCTTAAGACATTTGATAATGTAATTAATTGACTAAAATAACATACGCTTATATATTAACCCTTCTTATAAATTGTCACGTATATCGTTTCCTAAACTTCTTTTTCTTCTAAAAGGGGTTATACGTATCATTTAAAATTTTCATCACTATCTCCAATTGTTTTTAATCAGATTGTACTCTTAATAATATAACTCCGATAAATCATTTTTATATTAAATTCTTATTTTAGTATAATTTTTATTTTATTAATTGATGAGGTTCTAAAATTTTATTTATCATAATATCATAATTAAATTTTATAAAACTTAAGTAATTGTTTTATCAAAATTACTAAGTTCTTATTTGAGAATGCTATGGATTTAATAACTTTTTAAGCATATTATACCATAAAGTTAAGACATGTTGATGGAGTGGAAAATAATTTTGAATTGATTTAAAATTTTATGAATATAATGTTAATTAGTATAAGCTTTCAATTCAACAATAATTTTTGAAATTTTCAAGTTTTTCAATATCTTCAATGATGCTTTTTCACTCAGCAACGTTTACGACCATTTTAAAACTAGATCTTATTTTTCCACAGTAGATGCAATCACCAAAATCAAGAATGCAATATTGCTTAGTTATTTTAATTAGTAGACTAATTGTAATTAGTAGTTCACTCTCTTAGTAAATCCTTAATTATTTTAATAAAAATCATCTCTTATCACAATTATCTCTTATTAATTAATTTATAATAATTAAATATTTAATATGATTTACTCATATAGATATGGGTCAGCCCAGCATGATGCCGTACTTAATACGAGTATCTAACCCATTTAGGCTAACAATCAGTATAATATTGATTTTGATTTACATAGATGTTAAATCATCTTAAGCCATAAAGATATGAATTTAATTTTGATTCACATGTAAAAGTTTATCATCTAATTATTTATTACATATCAAGTGAGATAATTGATTTATTATGAGAGTGAGAATAATAAATCTTGACCATTAGATTTTATAAAAATGGTTAAGATTAAAACATAAAAGTCACGTGACTTTTAAATAATTTTTAATTTTAATCATTTATATAAAATTTCTTTCACATTTTCTAATAAGATAATGCTATCACTTGATACTCTCTCTCTCTCTCTCTCTCTCTCTCTCTCTCTCTCTCTCTCTCTCTCTCTCTCTCTATATATATATATATATATATATAAAAGAGGAATCAATTGGCACTAGTATAAAACTTATCACACTTACATTACTTAATAACTTTTTATAGAATGTATTTTTTTCAATTCAACCATTGAATTAATTATGATTATCCATAATATTAATCATTTGTGTCATATTTTAAAAAAATTGAACATCAATAAAAATGTAGTTAAATAGTTTATATTTTTATATATTTCAAAAGTTTATATTATGTTAATGTTATGTATATCAATAAAATATAAAATAATCTTGAATTAATATGAAAAAATTATCTAATAAAAAGTAATTTTAACTTACACAATACTGACAATTGATGACGTTGGGCCATAGGAATTATATATCTAGGTATTCTTGTGCTGCATGCTAGAGTTAAAAAAAAAAACGAAAAATGTTAAGGAAGGGAGAAGGACTTGCGTCGATAGTCAATAGGAGTATGAAGAATATATACTTATATATGCCAAATTGGACAGCCACTTCTAGCTCTCTGCCAATACCAACCCTACTTTTTCAACCGATGTATATTTGTTCTATTTCTATATTTGACTGCAAATGCATAGACTCTTATTCTGTTTTCCAATTAAATATTGATAGTTCAGTAAAAAAAATAATTAATAATTAAGAGATAAATTATTGTTAATTAAAAGAAAGAAGTTGTTATACTGAATTATCAATATTTAATTGAAAAGACAAAAGAGAAAACAAGAAAATGGGATAGAGAATTTAAATCCCAATAGAAGCTATCAAATTGGCCTCAAGAAAAGAAAACCAGATAAGAAGGAGATAGTGAAGGTCAAGAAAATTGAGCACACCTTTTCGGTAACCTTTGATTGGCTGGAGTTGTCACTCTTTGCTCAATTCCTGCGCTGAGCAATCTTTCAGGTTGTCGATAGACGGATACCTGCGATCGAAGTACAGAAGAAGAGTTAGTGTGGAAGTGTTAACTAGATGGAGAAGGATTAATACAAATTACAGTGGAATCAAATATAATATACTTAATAAATTAATGGAGAAGGAGTTGGTCTCAGAGCCTCTGATTACTGCAAAGAACGTGGCCATTCTCATCAAATTAGTGGGATTAATGCAAAGAACGTGGCCATTCTCATCAAATTAGTGGAATGCTATGCTATTGCTGGCTAAGAACAGAGGAAAAGAGTTATTATAATTTGAAATCCTATAGATTTGGATGATGTTACAGATTGGGGCAAGAGTTTGTAAGTTGGAGGAGTGGTGGTTCTAACAAATGCTTAATCAAGGAAGTGCTAGAACTGTAGACTATCTTGTGTGGGAGTCATAATTATATTTCAGTTTGACTCCTTGTTTTGGTAGTTGCTTTCACTGATTACAGAGGGAGAATAGGAAGGTAAGTGTTAATTTGCCATTTGCTTTTTCATATAATAATATTATTAGGAATTTATGGTCCAAAAGGGCTGGAACGTGAAGTTCAATAGGTATGCATGTGTCAAGATTCTCGAAGGTACATTGTGGGTGGAGTTATTGTTTCGATCGATTTGGAATTCTGGATAGATATAGAGATGAACTGAATAAAGTGGTTGATAAGTCGGGTTTACATTTTGTCAATTCCAAAGTACATTTATAGACAAAACCCACTCAGCAAATTAGTTCCGGGACCTAACTTGGGGTCCAGAAGTCTGTATGAACTAGATGAGGAACATGGAAATGGTTCTCTTTCATTTTCTGATATTGATACTTAACAATGCCCTCTTTGGATTTGAGTTCATCCATTATTTGATCTGAAATTTGATCATGTGATCGATGCAGGCAAATATAAATTTTGGATCCTATCTCGATGTACAGCAGAGTTATTTTCTTTATGTTGTTCCAAAAATTAGGGGCCATCTAATTTAGAGGGATATAAATGTATGAAAACATATAACAACATTGTACGGTTATTTAAGACCAGCAAAAGATCTAGAATTGTTAGGATTTAAATCCATATATGGCATGGTAAAGAAAAAGAGACTTAATAACGTTTTTAATCTTCTTAATTTTTAATTATTTAATATTAGTAGTCAAATTCTAAGTTTAAAGATGTTACCCTTAAATTTTTTAAAAATTTTAGTCGTTCTCTTAGTTTATTTACCATTCAATCACACAGAATTTGATTACATAGCATAAGTTTAATGATGTGAATGTGAACCCCAATGTTATGTGGCATTCAAAATAACGCATGTGGCTTGAAATTGCCACTTTGGCACATAATTTCCCCCCAAGTTGAACTCTTTCTGCGACTCCCTCTTCACCACTGATCACATTCCCATTTTTCAGTGACCCAATGTTCAATCTGCAAGAAAGTGGGAGTTAACCCATTATAGGACATGGCATCTTGAGAGAGCTCAGAAACCCCATAGCAAAAAAGACAGCAACAATAAAAAAATATTAATGTGAAAGAAAAAAATATAAAGTAAAACAAGTTACAAACTAAAAAAATGCAGATAGCACTAAACAGAACTATCGGGAGTCGTCTTTTCACCACAAAACTGTGAGGACCTTGGTTTCTTTTCATGCCCGATAAATAGCTTGCGACCTACGCACCCCCACCATTTTTCTTTTGGATTTTCCCCAATGTTCCGATTGTTACCTCTTTCCGTGGGGGCAATTATTTTGTAGACCAAGACAATTATTTGGCATGTCGAGACTTCTAAATCAGTTATCACTCAAAATATGTCACGTCAATTATATAAACTAAGTATATATAAAGGTATGAAAATAGGCTGGGTTCGATAAACCGATCGAACGACCCAAAAAAAAATGTGGATTAGATTAAAAAATTTAAACCCAAACAATTTGTATCCCAGCCCAACTCAACCCAATTATAAGATGGCCCATGCGGACCCATTGACCCAAAGTAGGTTTCTCATAAGTTTATAACTTCATTCATTTAAACAAGTAAAGAAAAAAGCCTACAATTTGGTGGCCAAGTCCACGGCCCACACCAAGAATGCCAGTGACTTATCTCTCCATATAATGGTTTTCTCCCAGCAATTGCCTCATTTAATATATATATATATATATATAAATTAATTTTTTTAAGAAAATCAGAAGTTTATTTTTTTAAAATATTATAGAAAAAAATACATTAAAAAGGGCTCGCAAGCTAGTCCATAGTCTACCATAATCTAATCTAACTCAAAATTGACTTGACCCACTTTAAGCCGAGTCAGAATTGGCAGCTCATAAGGGTAAACAACCTTGCATTACACCAACAAATATACAAAATTATTTTAAATTTTATCTGATTAGAAAGCATGCTTTAACTTTTTTACATTGTATATCATATCTTTAGTTTTATGAAAAAGTATTATGTGAAATTTTTTTAGAGTTATTATTATGCAACAAAGGTAAAATTATGTGATTTAATTCACAAACAAATAAAAAAAATAAAAATGATGTGATTTTGTAAAATCAACCATGCTTTGCTTAGAAAAAAGTATAGAATTAGAAGAAAATAATGTATTTTTTGTCAGGAACTGATTAATCAATAAAAAAGAGTTTTTTATTGTAAACAAATTGATAGGTGAAAGCAAAGGGAGAAAGTAAAATGTCTTGCACAAAAGTGAGAGTCTATAAAATGATGGTGTGTATTTCTTTAATATTAGTTAATAGAGGTAGATGAACAAATAACATGGAGTTGAGGGATGTTAAAAAGAAATATGAGAAGTCACTCAAGCAAAAGCTAAGAAACGTTTTAACGAGACAAGTTGATGTGGTTATCATAAATGGCGACAAAAGAGAGCTTTAAGAGACTTAGATAACAGTTTCACAAGCGTACTTCAACTTTAATATATTATATAAAGAAATATATATAAATATATTATTATTATATTTTTAATTAATCATTAAATTTAATTTCTTTTCATATTAATCGTTGATTGTGTGAAAAATAAAAATAAAAGTAATAGTAGTCTAAGATCAACATATGAAATCTCTTTCCTAAATACAGCATGATAGAAGAATATTAGGTGCAAGAGCCGAAAAGTAGTTTCTATGATCAACATTTGCCCGATACCTACCCTATGCCAACAAAGAGGTGTTGCCTATATTTTTTCTGTTTTTCAAAAAATATTCATTGACAACTTATATATGTAGGATTCATGTACGCAAGAAATGCATACAAAACTTGTTTGATAGTTAATTACCTCAAGTTTTCTTTATCTCCATGTGTGAGAAAATATATTCAATAAAAAACCTTAATCGAACATAATAATTATCAGGTAATGTATTCTGCATGTTTGATTATAATGATTATTTTATACTAACTTTTATGATAATTAAGTATATTTTTTTAGGTGAAAAAATGGCATAATGGTAGTTTTCTTTCTCTTTTTATTAACAGAACATTTTGGTATTATACATCAAATCTGTTTTTATAAATACGTTATAAATGAAAACAAATCCTCAAAAAAATCTTATGAATATCACATAATAATTTTAGTACTAACCTATACAAATATTCATTAAAACTAAGTAACAAAAGTTTCACTCTTGTTTTTCTTAACATATGTATTGCCTAAAATCCATTAAAGTTGCTGATTTTGTTCAAATTTTATTATTTATATCTATATGAATAAATAATATAAAAATAGAAATAATTTCATTGTCCCTTTTTTGAGAAAAATAATATGCTACTAGCCTTTTTGATAATTGCTAATTGCCTCTCTCTTGGATTTTATTTTGATGAGTGAGATGGGATTTGAATCCCATTTTCCAGATATGCCTTTCTTCTCGGCCTCTAACCTGTAACTCCAGCTAGCCCATTCCCACTTCTGTGAATGGACAAGCCGAAGGCCACTACTGGCCTAAAATGCCCAAGTTCAACTGTGACCAGAGTTAACAAAGAAATAGCACTGTGACACAAGAAAAGCCCTATGACCTAAAAAAAAATACCAGGGAAAAGCCCCAAAAGGTTTGACAAACAAAAAGTAGCCCCAAGACCAAGAGGCAACTCTGAACTACAATGAAATTTGTTTCAGAAAATTTAAAAAAAAAACGTAATTTGACTAAAAAGCATCTGCATCAACATTAATTTGATAAATTTAATGAGAAAACAATAACATAAAATCTGTACGCACACTTTTTTTTTGGTTCCAATTTGTATGCCATAATCTTAGATAATAAGATAAAGCTAACATGTACTAATATTTTTCCTAGTATTAAAGATTCATACATTTTTATTTTGGAACACCAATGTTATTATTTTGGGAGTGGGGGCATCTTGAATGATTTGTTTCATCAAAGCTACAAACTTAATAAAAAATTCAGATCTTTTGGCCCTCCCTTGTGGCTATGGGACGTTCCTCTCCCCTGCTCATTAACACATAACATGAGTTATAAAGTGAGTCCACTATTAATATTAATAATAATAATAATAATGATAATGTCCCACTTCATGTAAAAAAAAAATTGAAAGCAAAAAGCCTTTTTCTTAAAAAAAATCTTGTGATTAAAGGGGAAAATGCTTTTAAGGTAAAACTCCTTTGCTTATTACTTTCCAACTACAAACAACATCACATTACTGAAATAGTGAGTAGTGGGGATTCTAAGTGCATAAAAAAGGGGTATACTAAATTACTACTGATATTTATAATGTGATCATCCCTTACCGCAAACAGCACGAAGTTACAAAGTGGATGGTCCTCAACTATAGAGAGTGAGTGGTGATGGTGAGGAGTTAGTAGCACAATGAAATTGGAATAATAGTTATTTATGTATGTGACAATTGCAGACACTGCATGCGTCGCATTCCCTAAAAACACAGAGAAAAGGTGCAGCACTACCACTTTTTCATCATGATCTTTATCAACCATACACTGAATAACAACAGTTGCCCACACTTCCAAAACATATCCAAAAGCATTGTTCCTTCTCAGGTGCCACTCCCCCTCTTTGTTTCCTTTATTAGCTTTTCATTTCCCCACTCCTCCTCCTCCTCCTCCTACCATTAATTTTTTAAGTTCAACAATTCCTCCTCATCTTCCATCCAACTTTTTCTAAAGCTAAAAGAAAAATACTAAGACAAAAGATAGATAAAGCCCTAATCTCCGATCCCATAGCATTTAGTCTCTTAGCTTAGGGGTGAAGGAATTAAAAAATAGAAAGAAAGAGCGTGGGAGAATTTGATTTGTGCTTTTACTTATAATATTCGTTGAAAGTGTCATAGCATGGCTTTTTACCAACTACTCCCTTTGACTGTGCACAGTTTTATATTACAAAAACGCACTCCTATTCATATTGACAGATAAAATCAGCAAACTATGCGAATTTAGAATAAAAAAATGAATATTAAAAAATGAAATCTCTTCAATAAATAATTTTATCAACAGATACCCAACGATAAGCAATTATCTGCATTTATTTCGTCGTTAAAAATACATGGACAGATAAATAATTCTATCAGTAATTAGTCACAGTATAAAATAAAAACATCTTTTGGTAAAAATAAATAGAGCAATACTAATTGTTAAAAAGATTTCAAGTAATAAGATTACTTTAAAAGAATACGTGTATATCTACATATGGAACCCAATAAGCATTCACATCAAAGAAATTGTCAGCATCATCCTAGTTAGTAATTGTTGTTTTGGAAAAAAAAAATGGTGATCTCTGATAAGGCAGAAAAAGCTAGCCAATGGCACTGGTGCTATTGTTCCATGTTCATCCTTGCAATCATGCGGCGCTACAAATGTGTTCGATGTCAACAGTAGGCAAAGACGTCGACTGTGCCTCACCAGAAGAAAAGCCTACAGCTACGGATGCCTTTTAAGCCCATAAAATTCTTATGTACTGTTGTAATAGTACACTTAAAGTATTATGAAGTTAATCTGACTATACAAATGTAATTTTTGTGCCACCTTTAATTTTATGTTTTTATTGAAATTAGTATATAATGTTTTCAGAATACATAAAAATTTCTCAACCTCTAACGAATCCCATTTTTTCATCTTCTTTCCCCCTATAACTTGCCACATGAAAAGGTTATTTATGACCTGGACTTCAAAAGATGACCCCTCTCGTGCCTAAGCTGCCCTAATACTAAAACATCCCTTACAAAGCCATTTCAAACACACTCTGAAGATATTTAAGGTACGCAAGTTTTCGGTTTTTAATTTATATATAGTTACGTAATTTTGTTTTGTCAAAGAAACTTACTTATATAGCCTTCATCTTATGCTCTCATGGTGGAATGGAACCTGTGTGCAGCCATCCTAGTGCTTGAGGCCTACTTGTGCTTAATTTTGTTATGAAAAATGGAGGAGTTAAATATATAATTCGTTATTATTTAATTATAAAGGATCTTATACTATGTCATAGATTAATTTTTTGAAAATTTAAAATTATTATTAAGAGTAGAGACTTAAAAACAATTTTATATCTCTAATAATTTTGCTTTCCTTTGCACTCTTCTCCTACAACTTCGGGTTACTCCATAATTGGTACATGATATCTAAGCTGGCTTCGGGGTGAGGTGCTTATGCACCTCTTCGAGCATATAAGGCTGTCTTCCTATACCAACTATCTCCGCCCCCCCACCCACATATCTATCTATATATATATAGTGGTTGTACTCAAATGCCACTTGAAATATTTCTACAATCATTCGAAAAGGATATGTTAGTAAGCCTCAATTTAAATGTAATTATCATAATTACATGTCTCTCAAACCATAACATTTAAAGTAGGTTTAGAGTTCTACATTTAGCTATACAAAAGCTCCTCAAACTTTCTTTTGATGACATCAGATATACCTGTAACATTCCCCTTATAATTAAGGAAAACTTGAGCAACCACCCAAAGAAAATTAATTGAATGAAAAGGAACTCGAATTGTAATATAAAATCAAATAGGAAGCCACAAGACTAGAGTAATCTTTCCCCACCCTGTTGTATCCAAGTCTACCATATGAATTGAAGGACCAGACCCCGACGGCTCTGATGCGTTAAGGGATGGGTTGGGGGAAGGGCTTAATGGTGAGTTCTACTGTGGCCTGTGGGGCAAATGGGAGGGCCTAAGGGTGAGTGTTGTAACTATCTGACCACAAGAACATTTGAGTGATTGGACAATTCTGACAGGAACTTTTGCCGATGGACTTATTCTCAGACAAAATATTCCATTGGTAACTATGTCCCAAATTTTTTTTAATTCATCGGTAGATTCGGTACTACCATTTAATTTTTTTTATCAATATTTCTAAGCTTTCTTTCTAGGATCAAATTTTATTGGTACTTATGATACTATTTTGTATTATTTTTTACACGTCAATACTAAAAGTGATAATGATGAGGATGATGTGGCACTAAAATTAAAAAATAATATACATGTTATATTTTAATTGAAGAATAATACTACAAATACCTATAAAATTTTATTTAAGTTTTTTCTTTTTTTTTATTGTGATAATAATTTCAATGATATTTTAAGGTCTTTTTTTTTTAAAAAAATTGTGTGAGTATATCATCCTCTTTTAAGAGGGAAAAATTAAGATGTGATCAATTTATTATTAAGACTCATATAATGTGTGTTTCATGTGTAAATTTTTGAGATATTATCATAAATAATTTCTAGAGAAATGATAGTACTTATAAATGTGTGTATTTTTATGTGTATATAATTAGATTGTGTATAAGTTTGTGAAGAAAATTTGATACGACCTACAAATCTATAGGTGGCAATTTTTGATAATATTGACAAACACGACTACGAATTGAATCTGCAAATATATGGGTGGTAATTTTATAACATCATAAGGTTATATTTTTATCAAAGGTAATAAATGATTGCAATGACTATATACATTCAAATTGGGGGTAGGTAAATATTTAGGGGTGGTTACCCAGATTTGAGATAAATTAATAAACCTACATGCGCGCGTATACACACACATTTCTCCTAAATGCTTGTCTCATTCCTTCACATGTGAGACTAAACTTACAATTTTATTTACTTTACTTGTGTCTTCCTCTACTGATTATATATATACATGTATTAGTCCTAATATTTTCTTATTCTATTTTTAACTACAGTACAGAAGAATATGTCTAAATTTTTTTGCCCATTTCACTATGATTTATCAGCTCAAAGACTAAAATATAATTCATAATCTTTCATATATATTTTCCCCATCTCTTCGATCTTGGATCCATCCTGTTTACAGGGGGAAAAAAAGGATTATAAGGTGGAGAATCAACAACAATATTCTTAACCTATTACTTTATACATTAATGGTCACATGTTTTTAGGTGGTAGCTAAGTGGCATCAAGCGTAGAAAAAGTGATGAATTGTTCCCTTGATTCCATTCATCAGATGCTTAGGAGATGAGAATAATATATTGCTGAAATTGGTGTAATTGATTATACCATCACTCCAAGAAAGATTCTCGAGTTTAATTACCTTGTAAAGGTAAAAGCAAATTAATCCATTGCTTCTTATTAGGACGAGTGGACTTTGTTTATTTCATTTTATTTTCTCTTTGTTTTCAATTGGGTCAAGATAGATATTCCCGCATAGGGAACCATCGGAAGGACAACTGGCCAACACATGGAAATTGGATATAAAATTTATCAAATATTCTTCAACCAAAATTTAAAATGTCATACGAAAGATTTTTTTAGAGTTCTGATAGTATCTAGTCATGTGCTTTGTCACTAGCAAGTTTTGCTTGCTCATGCAAAATCATATTTCCAATTTGCAGATAGATATTTAAAAATATAAATAAAGTCATCTGGTTTAATTTATTTATGCCATACCCTTCATATTTGCATCTAGCAAATGCTGCAAATTCACATGAACCTTCCCAATTAATGCACCACCAATATATAACATTATGTGTCCTTCTTGGGTTTCTCTTGGTGTCTGCTAACGCAAACGAAGCTGCAGAGAGTGGATGCTTTGATTTAGATATGCAGATATAGCATGCAATGACAAGTTAGTGGTGGTGTCTGTAAAATATACAAGCCTACTTTTGCTGTAAGTAGTATTTTGATTGTGAAGGAAGACGGAGACATCATATGTCTTCTAATGAACTTGGCCTTTCTTGTGGCTAAAAGTAAAAGGAAAGTCTCATCAAATGGGCGTGTTTGTGAAAGATGATTTTGACATATCAATTTAGTATATAATAGGTCACTTTTTTGCTTGATAATGTAAAATTAAGTAATGTAATTAATATAATCTTTTTAAATATACAAATGCAGATCTATTTATAAAAACTGTTTAAGTTTTTGTAATGCGTCATTTTCAACGAATTGTATAGGGTGTAAGGTTTTGTGTGACCTTATAGTTCTATTAATTGTTACTATTATTATTTTATAAAATTTTAGCTTTCATATTAGTTGACTCAAATATTTTATTCTTATTTACTTTTTATGTATGATACTTTTATTTAGTTGATAATATTAATTATTATTACATAAAAAAATAGAAAATTCAATAATTAAAAATGCAAGACTACTATACAACCGGATTACCATAGAATTTGTTTTTATTTATATATATACTTTTCCTCTTTCTTTCTCGTGGCTTTTTTCTCCCACTACAAAAAAGAAGCTTGGATTCTTGAGTCCCATGTCCCATCACCATGTGCTTTCCCTCAACGTTGCTTGCCTCTAATTGGAGAGAGGAAATAGATCAATCATAACTATAAATGACATTTTAAAACTGTCTTTTTCTCCCTGTCTTTCAGCTGCATGTCAAGGTGTTAATTGATATTTAGTTTAAGAGCGTGTTTTGGTTTAGTTTAATTATTTAAAAAGTAATGTTTCTATTATAAAAGTTATTTTATTTTTTAATAATATGTTTAAATTATTAAATTAAAAGATGTTGATTAAATTTTTATACTAAAAATAATTTATTTAAAAAGTTAGAATTTAAGTATTTTATTTATAATTTATTATGATTATTTTATAATTATGAGAAATAAATATCATTTTATTCTCAATTAAATAAATTATTAATTATTTTATTTTTTTTAATAATTTAATATATAAAATTGATTCTCTTTATACAATTCAAAGAAAATTTTTTATATTCAAATTGATTATAAATTAATATATTTAAATATAAATTAATTTTTTCATAATTAATTTTCTTAAAAATTAATTATATATATAATTAATTTTTAATATAATTTTTTTTCATAACTAATCCAAATGACTGAATAACAAACTAAATCATAATTTACAATTTTAAAATATTGAAAGCTAAATTTAATTATTTAGAAACTACTCAAACCAAGCCACCATTCTTAATTTGCTTCAGTTCCAAACTTTCCAGTGGTATCGTGTCTATATATGGTTAACTTAATAGTTAATACATTCAAAATTATTATCCAATAATAAGAATAATAATCTCATAATACATATTTTCAATATATCTTAGAATATTAAAAAAGGTTAAAAAATCTTTAAAATATATTGTGAAATCAATTAATTATTTAAGTAGTAAATAAATTTTAAAAATATTTTCTTAATTTCATTATCTTTCTTTATTTAATTAAGATTATAAAGTCTTATTATATTATTAGTGAACTTAAGTTTATACGAACAATTCTACATTAATATTTCACATAACTCTTAATATAAATAAAGTTAATGCTTTATAATTTAATCTTGTCATATCAATCTAATATCATATATATTATTTTAAGCTTCATTTTTCTTCTTATTCAATTCCTTACCTATACTTATAATTTTAATAATAATAATAATGATAGTACTTAATTCTTCAAACTCATACAGTGACAATAAAAATAAAACTAAAGTAACAAGATAAACGTATACAATAATCCAACAATATAAAAGTAAAAAAACAAATCAACAACTCCAACATTTCACGTGTAAGTGTAACCGACATTTTATATATATATATATATATATTCATGGATTGTAAAATAATTTTCTTTGGAAGAAATATGGTTATATTTAAAAATTAATTACTATATGACTTTTTCAATTTATTGAGGTACTTTTTATTTTTTAAAATGTCTTCATCGTAGTAAAACTTTATTTCGTTGCAGGTAAATAAAAATTATTTTTTAGGTTTATAACTTTAACAATAACGGTTTTTTAATGTTAAGTGTAAAAGTTTTTTTTTTTTTACAAATTTACTACCAAAATTTTTAGAAATAAATACAAGTTTAAGATGTAAGAAATATAAATACAATTTTTCCCAATCATCGTGTATTTAGTTATTACTAAATTTTGAATTTTGGCACTAAAAACTTTTAATCCTTGTAAACGAGAAACTGAGACTGCAAAATACTATTCATTGTGGGCCACTTCATAATATTTATTGTGATTAAGTAAATTAATTAACACACAAAAATCTTTATTAGATCGTGCAATATTTTTTTATGACGTGGGCCCTGTCACTGTCGGTTCATGATAGTGTTGCTGTGGCAGCATAGTATAATTTTTTATTTTTTGCTGTAATAAATTAGGATATTCTTTTACTTAGAATAGGATAAGATCAGATGGAAGAAGTGAGGAACTCTACTACTTAACCTTTTTTTTTCATATATATACTCCTGAATTGACGCAAATCAATAGTATAGTATAATTATAATCATACTTCAATGTAACAATTTTCTCCAGAAGTCCTTTGTTTATGGGACGTATTAAGTAGAATTAATGATTTATTATGAGAAATAAAAAAATAATGATTGTTGGATATTACATAAGTAATAAAAATTATAAGATGTTTAAAATAGGTATTTATTTTTTTAAAATTATTGTGTGACAATTATGTAATATAAAAATAATTTTTATTATTACATGAGATTTAAGTATTTAACAGTAAAGATTTATTCTCCTGACCTTTCAATGTTACAAATTTCTCCAAAAGCTCTCTCTCTCTCTCTCAAGAAATTTTGTAAACCTGATAAATGAGACTGAAAAAGAATCAAATTCAGACATGAATTATCATAGACAGCGTCATATGAGTTACTAATTTATTAACAAAATTTATTTTATACATGTTTCACTTTTTTTTTATATAAATCATTGAATGACTTATACAATAATTTGTTTGAACAATTTAAATTATACTTTTTTTAGGGAATTTAAATTATACTTATTATTACAAGTATATTTGTTTTGGACGAAGCAAAGTGCACAATATTCTATGCATATCTTTATTATTTGTGGTGGTTTACTATATCATCAGCTGAAGTAAGCCTATATATAGATGATCCTATACGTAGTTGTACATACTAGTGTTTGAAATCCTGACGAATTATACAGTTTTTAATTTGAGTGCCTAATATTTAACTTCAATTCATAATAGCAGATGAACAAGTAATCTTGAGAATCTGATGTCCATATACATAACCATGTAGAATAAATGTGGCAATTACGCGTACATGCTGTGTCACCATTGCCAGCACCTGAACGTCCTTCTCGCAAGTAGCAAGCACCGTAATGCGTAAGTGACGAATAATATTTATATTTTTTTTCTAGTACCTTTTTTATACAAGTGATGTTACTTGACCTGGACACAGCACATAAAAGACTAAACAGAGAAAGGCAAGGATGGGCTTCACACACGGAATAGACTCGGTGAACTCAATTCTTCTGATTCATTTTCCTATCAATCATGTTTTTTTAATAAATGTTGATAGCTAAAAATAAAAACTGTTAACTAAAAGAGAGGAAAGTGTGGACCAAGAGAGACGTGTGCTTTTATCTTTTTTAAAATTTACTTATTATTATTTTATTAAAAAAGTAATTGAAGACAAAAGAATATATAAAATAGAAGATTTAAATTCCATCACTTTTCCTCTCTCATGTTGCGGTCTGAGATACGCAGCATGTGTTTTGATTATAATTTACAAATTTAATTTTATTTGAATTTAATTTTGTAAATTTAATTTTACTAAAAAATTAATTTATAAATAGTGATTTTAAATACTAAACAATAATTTTAATAAAAATAATATTTAAATATATTAATAAAAATTACTTTTATATGCATAATTATCTATAAGAATATGATTAATATTATATAATATCAAATTATGAGAATATGTTTAGCTGAGTTTTTTCACTATAAAAACAAGGAAAATGTTAATGTTGCTTATGCAGCTGAGTATCAATACTACATGGAAAATGTAAACTTATTTTTGCCTCAAAAGTTGCCCAACATGTTGATACTATTTACAAAACAAGTTTGCACCTTAAACAGGCTTTCATGGTGCACAAACGCTGCCCCAAATATAGTTAGTTACATATAAATTTCCTTTCCATATTCTCTTAATGGCATTATCCCAAATAGTATACACACATTTTGATCTATCAATATCATGCAAGCAATTCTGGCGGGCTCGTCATTCTTTCTTTTGTTTCATTTTACATTTCTTGAAATTGCTTTTAGTTTATTGCTATATGAAGAAGTCAGAGGTTGATGGGTTCAATGGATGATGGTGCTGTTTTGGAAAGGTAAACAAATGAGGTATTTAATGCTTGTTAAGTGTCTGCCACTATGGTTCCCCAGCAAATTAATGTGACTGCATCATATTAGGAGGACAACAGTAGCAAACTCTACCTGTCAAGACAATAATATATAAGCTTGGTCTCTCTCTTCCAAAATGTCCATCTATTTTGAAATATCGAAGCCCCACCATGTGGATTCCATGCAAACCACTCGTCTTTTCAGTCTCTGTTTGGATCTTCCATGTATAGTTTAATTGACACTGTTTACGTATGTGTTGGAGCTGTTTGCTCTGTCGAGCAGACGGGAATTTCAGAATTTTAATAACAAACGGAAGCATGTGGCCACCTATTTCGATTCCATTTTTCTATTTTTATTGCAGTAGGTGGCTAGGGTTAGCCAGCTATTGCAATTTTATTATATGAGAGATACGTTTCACAGTATAACCAAAATTAAGAAAACAGTGTTCATAGCTCTCTTTCCTTTGTGTGCATATACACACATAAGAAAAAAGATAATTGTAAATTATAAATTTTATATTATTTTTA
This sequence comes from Styphnolobium japonicum, assembly GCA_023212625.1. Lineage (NCBI taxonomy): Eukaryota > Viridiplantae > Streptophyta > Magnoliopsida > Fabales > Fabaceae > Styphnolobium > Styphnolobium japonicum. The sequence continues at coordinate 29,481,835 of JALBWW010000005.1, read as the reverse complement.
TATTTAATTAATAATAATTAAATTATTAATTAATATAATATTATTTAGTTAATAAATTTAATAATCAATTACTTATAAGTTGATAATCAATTATCAAGTAAATTAAATTTATTAATTAAATAATATATTATATTAATTAAAAATTTATTCATCATTAAATATCAAAATTTAGTGTAAGAATATCGTTATTGCACATATAATTAAACCCATGAAAAGAAAGGTGAGAAGACTTTTCATGTTTAACAGTTTAAGTAAAGCATGGGTGCCCCCCTGTCCATACCATAAAATCAAAAAGTTAAACGATAATGTAAACAAAAAAGTAATTCACCAAGCTGAACATTCTTCAAGATATGAACGAATTTTATACGTAATGGCATTTTTTTTTTCATCCAAACTTTTGCGACATAACAAAAGCAGCTTATTCATCTTGCACATAATTTCACATACAACTAAAATAAAAACTAAACATGAGATGAGAGACATTCAAAATAGATTACCCAATATTCAACAGGATATATATGAGACGCTTATGTGTCACTATCGTTGTTGTTTAATTTATTGAGAATTACTCTAATACTTATATTTTTTAAGGATATATATTGGTAAGGTTTTAAATTGTGATTAATAATATTACAGTTTTTGAAGTCTTTACAACGGCATTTGTTACATTTTTCTATAATTATTTGTAATTTATACAATCATAACGTAACTGTAATTGTATTTAAAATATTAAATATCGGTAATTTATTAAATATTTATTAATTATTATTTATATTTAATAAATTTTTAAATATTTATTATAAAATTAATCATCAATAAATAATTAACAACTTAACTTAATACTAAACTCGTCAAGGTTTTGAGGAGAAAGCTTTTGGATTTAATGGGCATACAACATATGATTCAGAACACATAAATTCTGCCTTTCTTTGCTTCCACCAACACCTTCAGTCCAGTGTGATAACTTTTATTGGGGATCTAAAACATGTGCTGCTGATGTATCATCCCCAGGCCTCTCAAATTTCTCAGCACCTTAAGTTCCCTCGACTTCCTCAACCCCTCCAAATAACCCTTCACTAGACGTCTCACCAAAATGCTCTTGGACTTTTTGCTTTTCGAGTATGTTAAAATCTTTCTGAGAAGATACTACAAAAGTTAGTTCGTAGACACAAAAAATGATTCCATGATTTCCAAATGAAGCTATAAATCTAGCATTCAAATTGAAAAAACTGAACAGATCACAAACATGAAGTTGAACTTCATAGCAAAATCAAAGTTTAGTTCTCTTCCTAAACTGCAAAGCATGCTATACTTTTTCTTTCAACTATTATCAAACTATACAAAAAATTAGTAACTGCAACTTTAGGAAATAGGCATACGAGCAAATCTAGAGCCATAGTTAACAACAACTAGCATATGAGCCACATTTAATTAATAACGAGATTCAATTCAGCACATGGGAGAATCCAGCATAACAAAGTAAGTAGTAAAAGTCCTGATCATCAACTGAAAACCAAAATCCATTCAGAAAAGCGCCACAACTTCTAAGTAAGTTCGAAACAATTTCATAAAACATTCACTTGCATCAGTTTCATGTCAGTTTGTCCTAGTTAAACCCTTAATCACGAAGCAAAACAAACAAGTTATACACACATACCCCAGTTGTTTTATATTTGAAGTCACACCAGTCATAAATCTTTTCTGAGTGATAGATAGTTCACCAAGATCAAGTCTGTTGCAGTAGGTTGCCCCCCTGTCTCCTCCCCCCATATTCCAAAATAACCATATTGGTATAAAGTGATGTGACTAAATCCATCTGAAAATAATAAATGAGAAAGCTAAGTCATACATACATACATGCATGTTAAAAGATTCGATTATCACAGGTCAAAATCTTTAAATATAACACAAAAATACATAGAAACTTACCTGATCTAGTTACATAAATATTCATCACTCCAAATATACAATCAGTGGAAATAGCCCTGCATTGCATATAACCTATTAAATTTAATCATTGATTCTAAAAGCCACGATAACCAGATATGACCCAAAAAAGGAAGGGCATTAACGTCATTTCATCAACAGAGGAACCACTATAAAATCCACTGGCCTCAGCTCGAACAACTTTAGCCGCAAAAGACACCCACTCAAAGACACAGAGTGCCACACACACACACACCAAAAAAAAAAAAAAAGCCCCCCACCCCGGAAATTCAAACTCCGGCGACCGGAGTTCCCCTAATTCCGACGAAACCTTCCAACTCCCGAAACTGACGCCGGGAAAAAACCGCCGGAGCTGGGTGCTATCGGACGCCGGTGTATGATGGGATTTTGCATATGCCCGTTGGAGACTCCGGCGAGGTTGCTGTGGACCACAAGCTTCTTCCGTCATAAGCTAATGATCTTCTAATCTTCAGGAAAAAAGAACCTTTCTAATTCTATAAACTAAATCGTTACTACTAAGACACAAGAAACAAACAAAGCATATAGTGTAATCTCTCACCATCACCATCAACATCTTCTCAGACGCAGAAAGAGCAAAAGTTGAAGCTATGGAGTCCGGAGGACGCTTTTTCTTTGACCCTTCTGCTTGCCACGGGAACAACATGCTCTTCCTCGGGAATGGTGATATCGGTTTTCGAGGTGATTTTCTTCCTCTTCTCTTATTTTTACCCTTTTTTTTTGTTTTGTTTTGGATGATGAACTATTTTTGTGGTGTGGCTTACTTTGTTTGGTTGCTGAGAAAATAGGCAAAGAAAGTTGCTTTCAGCCTGAATTCAATCTGGGTTTTATGTTATAGGAAGCCATGACTAATCAAAAATTAAAATTTCGTCTATCTTTTTCTTTTTTTCAATTTTCTGTATTTTATTATTATTATTATTATTATTACCTTACCCAGATGGTAATCTGTGAAAAGGATTGAAGGGCTGATTTTATTTTTTTAATCTTTGGAAATTTGGGATTGGAATAAAAGGAGGAAGATCGATGATGAGCATGGAGGAAACCTCAAAGAGGAGACCTTTTTTCAGCTCACCGGAGGAACTGTTTGATGAGGAGTATTACGAGGAGCAGTTGCCGGAGAAGAAGCGCCGACTCACTTCCGAGCAGGTTGGTTGGTTGAATGAATGGGTACTGTTTTGTTCAATATGCTGATGCTTAATCTGATACCATACGTATCTGATGTTATATATATATATATATATATATATATATATATATATATATATTCCTTTCCTTTACGATGATGATAACAAGCATATTCTCAATCTCATCAGCGACTAGTCTTACATTTGCCTTGAGTTTGGCTTTAAAGAGAATTTCCGATTTTGTGCAACCATTTCTGCATGTTGGTAAACCAAAACAGCTTGAGCTGAATGCTCATTCTTGTTATTAATTTACTGATTAGTTATGGGGATGCCTAGAAGGAACTGATCAACAAGACTGATCAGAGAGATATTGTGTAAGCAAGCCTTTTGCTTTCTTCACTTTTGTGGTTTTGTATTGCTGCATCCAAATCAGAGGATATGGGAAAACTGAAAAGTGTGTGATAACTGATAAGTTTAAGGCAAACTCCGGTGATAGCTTGTCAATATTTATTTCCTATTGTAACGCTCTGTGTGGTTAATGTTTAGGTACATCTGTTGGAGAAAAGCTTTGAGGAAGAGAACAAACTGGAGCCTGAGCGGAAGACCCAGTTGGCCAAGAAGCTGGGGTTGCAGCCCAGGCAGGTGGCTGTGTGGTTTCAGAACCGCAGGGCTAGGTGGAAGACCAAGCAACTTGAAAGGGATTATGATGTTCTCAAGTCTTCCTATGATTCGTTACTTTCAACGTACGAGTCCATTGTGAAGGATAATGAGAAGCTCAAATCTGAGGTACAAATTTACATGTGTACTGTTAAAAAAAAGTTGAGGTTAAAAAAGGGCTTTTATGATACAATTTTTTTTTATAGGATTTTTATGAAAAGTAAAAGTTGTTTTGGGTTTGAATATAGATATTAAAAAGTCATTTTTTTTTTCTTATCTATTATATGAGTTTTTTTTTAAAAAAAATTCTAAAAGAAAAGCACAAAAACAACTTTTTATTGTTTTAGCTTAAACTTTTTTTAAAAAAAGTTTATTTATTATATTAGAAGTGTTTTTTTTTAATAAAAAAAAACCAAAAAAGCTTACCCAAATCGAGTCTGAATCATTATATGTATGAAATGGCAATGTTAAGCATTTTTTTATTTACATTTGGCTGGTCATATATGCAATTTTGAGAATTGGTGGCTCTGCATAAAGGGTGATCGAATATTGGGTGAATAGAATATAGATTGCCTGCCAACAGTTGTGGGTTTGAGTTTCTGCATAGGATAGAATTAGTGCCATTCCAATCAGAAATCCATCATAGGGAAGGAGATCGACACTTGGCCTAGAAGATGATTGGGAGCTCTCCAGAGGGGGTCCTACCCATGAGATTCGACACTATAATATTCACATACTATCAAGAGTAGCATCTGTTCTGAACCCCACATCGTTTGAAAAGATGGCCCTTTCAAAGTAACTAGCGAATATACCTTGGTAGATTTTCTCAAAATATGCTTAGACTTCCTTTTGTGAAAAGACTGATGAATTTTTAAAAAAGGAGTATGCAAGTGGGCGTTAAGTATGATTAATTAGCTTAATGAGTATGATTATCTTAATGACATGTTGACTCTTACGCAGGTGGTATCCTTAAATGAGAAGCTTCAAGTTGAAGCCAAAGAGATGCCTGGAGAACCAATATCAGACAAAAAAGCTGACCCACTTCCAGTGGATATAGCTCAAATTTTCAGCATGAAGGTGGAGGACGGCCTGAGTACTGGGAGTGTTGGAAGTGCAGTGGTGGACGAGGACAGTCCCCAGCTTGTCGTTGACAGTGTTGATTCATACTTTCCAGCTGACAATTATGGTGGATGCCTACCCCCAGTTGATAGGGTTCAGTCAGAGGAGGAGGATGGGAGTGACGATGGGAGGAGTTACTTCTCAGACGTGTTTGTGGCACCTGAAACTGAGCAGCAAAACCATGAGGAAGGAGAGGGACTGGGTTGGTGGGTGTGGTCGTCTAAGGGCCTTCTAGACTCACTGTAATAACATGTTGCACGAGGCAGCAGTGCTTTTTTAATTAGTTGTTTAATTAAGAAAAATGACTCTTGTATAATTAGATATATCGTGGGCGAGAAAGAAAAAGTAAGCTTTCCGTTTGGGTGGCCTTTGGCTTAGATTCCCTTGGAGTGGCCTTAAGCTAAGTTCAATAAATAAAGTCCAGTAATTTGGTCAATGGCGTCCTGTGCTGTACTTCCAAGTTTACAATAATTATATTTCTTGTTCAAGTATTAGTATATAACTATATATATTTTTTGGGTGGTGCTTTTTATCAATCATTATTTTCACGCCTTTGTTATGTTTTACTTGTACATAATTTACTATGTACTATTTAATTTTTAAAATTTAAAAATTAAATTACTAATATAATTTAAAAACAATTTAACAGTAACTATAAAAAAAAGTTGCAATAGTAGTGGCGTGCAGATATGATTTCTCATTTTCTTTTTCTATTCTTTTTTATTTCCTTTTCTTCAAAAGAGAAAAACTCATCGAGAGACATATTTGATGCATTATTGGTTCATAAGATTAGAACACCTTTGCTAGTCCTCAGGACCATTTGCCATCAAAAGCTAAAACCTTTTGGTTTAGGAGACAATTTTTTCTGTGATAGTATTTTAAATGGAAAAAAAATTGTAGCGGATGAGTTGTGTTAAACTACACAATATTTTTGCCTAGCAGTGATCTGAGAAATATGCATGAAGTTAAAATGTTGATATTACTGAAAAAGATATACAGATTTTGACAAATAAAATAAAAACAAAAAATATTCATTTGTTGAACTAACATAAATATCTAGTGAATGGATGAACCGAAAATTGTATGGATCAATATCAACTCTCATTGTGAATTTGTTGGAAGATACCACCACGCCTTCAACAACAAATCGGCACAATTTAACAAGCCCTCAAACGATCATACCATGTCAGATATTTCTGCTGGATAACAACTCGATCAAACTAGTTTTGACCAAAGCTTATTAATTTTCGTACCTATGTGAATCATCAACCAAAAGATGTGAAAGCTTATGGAACCCACCCAACCTACCTCCCAAAGACACCCTAGTACTAGTAGGTCGATAAATCTGCATTCTGCACTTGGTAGATAACACAACCAACATGCTGTTAAATTAGCCTAACAGACACTGCGACCACTATGCAAGTGAATGAACATGTTACCCCCAACATGTGCAATTCATCTGAATTATTATAAAAAATCAATAAATACAAAGGGAAATAAGTCAGACCTCATGACAGTCTGCGAGAATGATGAAAACCCTTACAGTAATTTGATCCTAATTGAGATGCTCTAACCGACTTGGACGAGGTTAGACTTTAGCATCTCTGCATTCAACCCCACAAACCCATAAAGAGAAAATTATGGGAAATTAAGCATATAAACAAATCAAACAGAACTCACTAGGCTAGCACAATAAGGCAGATGGAAAAATGCATTAATTCCAATAATTCCCCTGCATTCTAACACATCTGCAGATGCCCAAGAACAAAATCAAGGGCATGCGTGTGCAGGACAATGTGGGGGTGAGAGAAAATGTATAAAGAATGAAATATTGCCTACCACTGCTCAACCTGACATTTTCTGACTTCTTTCCCATCCTTTCTTTTTACTTTTCTTCTATTCCTTTTTTACATTAATTGCATTTGTATACATATATGGATCAGACTCTGCTAGAAAAATGAAAAATATAATACCACTTCTCCCTATGGAGCAACCAATTGGACAGCTGCAGCAAAAATCATTTCAAAATTAATTGGACGCATCCTCATAAGTCCCTCGTGCTGGTGCCCTCATTGCAAGCAGATAATTCTACAAATTCTGCTTTGCCAAAAACCAGCATCCAAGTTAGCAAGTCAGCTTTACCTATATGTACAAGCACGCAAGTGGCACCAGCAGCTGTGGCTGCCCCCTTCAACCACTTGAAGTTGGCCCCATGACCTCTCCATCCAAACTCAAATATCTGTGGATGATCATATCATGTCACATAAAGGGACCAGCTTTCTGATTTTCTCAGAAAAGAAATATAGTATCAGATCAACCATCTGGTTCCTTCCTTTTCCTGTTTGACTTCCGGCTTGCTTTGGATTTCTCTGCATCTGCGGTGGTCAGTGGTTTCTGTTCTGCTATGGAAGAAGGTTCAGAGCTGTCAGTAAAACTTGAATTGGGCATTTTCTCATATATAATGGCTGAATCAAGGGAGTATATGCGAAGGGCAAGGGAAGGCAAAGTAGAAGATTTGGCAGCAGCTGAGAGTGATGACCAGTACCACCAGTCATTCCTTAAGTACTCTGTCTTAATCATATCCTCCAGTGTAATTGTTGCCTGAACCATCTGAAAAAATGGAAGGAATATCAATTAAGAAACACATCCATAAAGTTGCAGAATGCAAGCCCAACATATTCCAGGCTAAGCTTTACCAAAGTTTAAATAAAATCAGTGACCAGAAAATACAAGGAGACAAGATTCATGAAAGAACACGACCATGAATTTACTGTATTGCATTCACTTCATATGTTAAGTGAGCATACACAATGAAGCTAACTTGTCCTGATTGTTCACATAGAAACTGTGTCTCTGCATACCAGACCAGTATCATGCAAATAAATAGATCCGAAGTCGCACTACAAAAATAGAATTACAGAAAAGGGAGAAGCAAGAACTACACTACTCACACAGACCAATAACAAGTTAACAACCCAAAATATCAAAGTCACTTGCGAGATCAGGATATGATTTAAATTTCATGACTTCTTTTTTCCTTCTTTGATAAAACATGATTCCTTGGTTTCCAAGCTCATCTCTAAATCTACTTGACCTATAAATGTAGCATAATTTTCACTCAAAAAGTTCGTGTTCACACATAAAACAGCTACTTTTCAATGATATTGGAGTAATTGTGCAAAGTAGCATTAATAAGTTAACAAACGGTAGTCTAACGAGGCACACAACAGTATCTCAGTAAGCTGAGCTGCAGTGCTGAAACTTTACGGAATGAGAAATGTGCTTTGACAATGCCTGTTAATAAAAAAGTATACATGCTAGAGCCACAGAAATAAGACAAACCTCATATATAGTCTCTGCAGATTTAACAAATGCTCGCCAGGCTTGTCTTCTTTCTGACTGTGCCTTTGATGATCTTAGAGCAACTTTCGGCAGTGCAGCATCCATATCAAGTAGACTGATCTTCAGTTGCCTCAAAATATGTGAAACTTTTCCAACTAATGGTCTCAATGAAGACAACGGGACCACACAGCAGCCATCAAACCCCATATCTGAAGCAGGACTACAAAAAGAGGACTTTCCATCGTTCTGTTCTCCCAAAGATGATTTGTTAGATTTTCCTGCTTCATTGCTTTCATTTGCAGCAAACCTTTCAGTAGATATGCCAGATATATGGTTACGGCGTATGCCAGCTCCATCAGTGCTTCCCTCAGAAACCTGGCTTTCAGAAGCTTTGGACATGCCGCCAACAACACTATCATCCTTTTGAGCTGAGAATAGCATAACTGTAGAATCACTAACAAAAGGAGATATAGAAGGAACAAAGGATGGGATCCCATCTGAACCAATAAGACCTATTTCTCTGACAAGTTCCTTGTTGGAATCTTTTGTCACAAACTTGGAACATATATCTTCAAAGTTATACGGGCATGTCGATTCTTCATTTGAAAATTTAATCAATCTTGAGCTAAGCTTAGAACATCCATTAATTGAGGTTCCAGCTGTGTCTGCATCGCCTCTGAATTTTTCACGTGGGGTATCACATTTCATATTGCCTCTTCCTTTAGAAGATCCACTACTATCCTTATTCTTCTCCAAGGCTGGAAGACCTGCATTACATTTGCCATCATTGTGTCCCTCCAGTTCAGCATCACTCAAAACAGTTTTGTGGCAAGACATGCAGTGTTTCCTAGAAGGCCATATGGGTTCTAGGCATTCACACCTATACAACTTTTCATCATTAGTTGTTCTAGCCTTTTTACTTCGCTTCGTCAACACCTCAATGGTATCCCACTCAAAGAAGGGACCATATTTCTTTTCCAGCAAGGAGGTTGCCTTCGTAACAAGAGAATTAGATATTGTTTTCTCTCTATTTGTTGGCATAGAAAAAGGTTCTTGGTGCTCAACCTGACCTTCAGTCTCTGCATTAATAAACTCTTGAAATCTTGATTTTGGCCACAGTGTAATGGAATCTTTCAGTTCTCTTTCTTTTGGGTCATTATCCTTCAGCCAACCTAAGAGCTCTTCTATTTCTGCATCAGTTTGATAAGCAATCCATGGAGAACTAAAGCCCAAAGCATTACTTGGTTGAGACATTAAAGGAGAGGAGTCCTTGATCACCCCTAACATCTGATATTTATCCTTGTCAGATGGTGCATAATGCTGAATAACAGAAAACTTGTCCACAGAGTCTTTGCTAACAGCCATTCCTCTCCCATGCAGCAGCGCACTGCTTGCATCAACAACTATACATGAACGTCCTCTAGGCCTAGCCGAAGCCCAGTACAATCGACCAATGGAATCAATACCTAAAAATTCCCGACGAACAGAGAGCTTCAGCAGCTGTGATCCTACACTAGTTATGGAGTCCTGCAATAGTGAAATATCATGCTTGATGGCATTGAGCTCAAGGTGGTAGGGTTCTGATTCATTCACGGCAATCTGTGGAACATCAACAGGCACACATTGTCCTTGCTGGTATGTTACAAGAGTAGATATGTCCCTTCCCTCACATTTCTGGTGGTTACCCTGGATATGAGCTGCTCCACCAGTGCCATTGATTTCTTGAGGCATATGGTTTGGCGACGGAAAAGATTTATTGGATTTATCAGTACATTGAGACTCCACAGCCACAGAGACATTCCTAAGTTGTCCCTCTACATCTACGGAATTCATATTTTGGCTATCAGTATCTGAATTTGTCACAGACACGCTTTTATCAACACTATTGAACCTATATTTCTCTTTAGTAATCTCTTCTGAAGGCAGACTATCAACAAATACCTCAAAATTATTAGGACTGTCAATTGCAGTTTGTGGCTGCACCAGACATTTACCAGTGTTTGGGAGCAAAGCTGTGTGCCCTTCCTTAAGACCAACTTCTCCAGCAGTATTTAGCAAGCATGTGTCAATTTTTGCAGCTTTTGTGGATAAGATATCTTCTTTCGTTTTCAGGCTTTTCCACTCTACAGAAAGTGCACGCAATTTCTGATGTAACTCCACAGACAACTCTGCACAGTGCTCAAGGTGCTGGCGTATGAGGGAAGAGTTAAGCAACTCATCACATAAAAACTTGAGAAGGAAAGTTCTCTGCAACCATTAAAAGAAAAAGAAATTTTTTAAGCAAATACAACTAACACAGAAAAGAAGTTGCACAATTTCAGCAATATGTCATCATAATTCAAGTTGCATACTACAGTGCATTTTAAACTTAGTAATATTAGTAGTTAATATAAGCAATCATAAGAACATTAATAATATCTCAACCAAAAATCAGTATTTGCATTATTAAAAGCAATAATTTGATGGGAAACCTCCTTTAGATACAAGTGAATGAGCAATACTCAAGGAAATCAAGTAAGAATTGAAAATAAGCAATTAGTATAAGAGTCAGGGCAATATATCATTATACAAATAAAGAATCCCATTAAGATTCATTCAGATGGTAATGAATGGGAAGCATATACCAGCCTTATCCAATTACCACCAAAAATTCTTTTTTGTTGTGAAGTATTATATATCAAATATCTCGCGCAAAAAAAGACAATACTGCCATTCTATCCACTAGAAGGATTATATGTATTAGCTAGGCAAGAAAGATAAGGCAACATAAGTAAGTGCCCATCAACAAACCTCGCCCACGCTGTACTCCCAGTATTCTTTTTCTTCCATTACAGCTGATAAATGTGTTAGTGCTTCCAAGTAGAGAGAATTAACTTCTCCCTGGAATTTTTTACTTCGGCGTTTTCCAATAAGCTGTCTACGTTCTGTAACATCTTGAATTGCATGTTTACCATCAACACAAGAAGGGCAGTACCAGTTTCCTTCAGGGATCCTTGCAAGAGGAGGATTCAAGCAATATGTATGATACTCAGCATCACAAGTATCACATAGTAGAACACTGTCATCATCCCTATCAATGCCACATACTTTACAGACTCCCTCATCCCAAGGGGCCTTAGGAATCTCACTTGTTGATGTTGACACAATAAAATCATCAACTTCTTTTCTCATTTCTGCACTTAAGCATCCCAATGTAGCATACTCCACAAATTTTTGGACATAGGTAACAACCTGTCTCAAGAAAAAAATTCAAATGTAGAATTAAGTAGTGAAAACACAAATGTACATGTACTGATGTATGCATAAACAGACAAGCTACCAACCTCCTCGTTATACAACAATTCAAAATTTTGGGATAATTTTTCAGCCAGTTCAACTAAATCAGGTTGATCCCCAAAAGCAATACGAACATTGTTCCACAGCTGCAACATTAAATGTTAGGATTTAGTGCCCTCCATATATCAAAAAGTTATAAACATTGTAAAAGTGACTTGGCATCTATGACAAAGCATATTAGAGGCCAGTATTTGAAGGAAAACATGAGGAAACCCAACCATGATGCCCCTTGAGCCACGGAAACAGTGCACAAGCAAGCATAAAAAAAATACTATTTACAGTAAGCTTTACAAAGGAAAATGATACCATGATAGCAGAGAAATTTGGCCTAAAGGGGAATAGTAACTTCAAGAAAAAAAATGAATGTGATGAACAACTAAAATATCATGAAAATAATACCCTGCATCAACTACTAGAATAATCAACAAAAATTAAAAGACATACTAACATAAGTAACTACACAATTATGTGGAACAAGAACAGATTGACATTGTCAAATTTTATTAAGTATCAAAGTCAATTTAAGCCCTAAAATTGACAAGGAATTTCCTTTTCCTAATATTTGGATTAAGAGAGAAAATCTCATGCTGAATTCAGTGAAGTGCAAAATTCAGATGCCTAAAAATTTCAAGCAGGACTATCTTGCTCAATATCTGCCGACACAGAATCTTTTGATTTGCATTATAAGGGGAAAAATAATGCTTCCTATAGAAACGCAAATCTAATATAAAGGCTTAAAATTTTGTCTCTATTTGGGACATGCACTTGCCTGCGTAATATAATTGGAAATTGGGCAGGAATTGGATAAGAATTATTAGTATATGAAGCACAGAGCATTGCAAAGTTTATAGGAAAGGTAAACAATTAGAAGACCGCTTGGTCAAGCAACCTAAGTTGATAGAACACAGACCTCACGAACGTCCTCAAGAAAAGCTTCATGAGATCCACCATAAGCTCCAGCAGCCAATCTTAGGTCAACAGTACGGAAATCAAGAGGACGGCCCACCATTGCAGGAGATCCAAGGAGCCCCTCATCATCATTATCTGAAGAATTTATTAATTTTCTTCCCAGCAAATTGCAAAAAACCTTTTCATCATCTGCAGCAGCTGCACGACGTAATACAATGCGACATTGTTTCATGATAATGTCAGAAATAGATATAACAATCTTCTTTTTCCTTCCTTTATTGGGATTCTGTTGTAATCCTTCACCACATACACCGGCCAACACTGAAAGAACTGCTTTCTGTTTTTAAACAACAAGAATACAATTCAGGATATGCTTCATAAAACATACCACATAAAAAACCAAACCAAAATTAAAAACATTTTTTTTAACCAGATGAACTATCACAGGCTTCCATTATTCATTAAAAAGCACCAATATATAAAGCAAAGCACTATGGCTAACCATTTATAGAACAAGTTCAGCTGAAAGTTCTTTTTAAAATTTCAGCCTCTTCAATGCAATTCTTCAATAGTTCAATCCCATTGACAACAACATAGTATAAAACTGTCAATCCTCAGCAAAATGACAAAGCAGTAATATTTGGTTTTCCAAAGCTACTCAAAGGCAAGGGGATGTCAATAATACAAACTATATCAGCCGAATGGAAACGCCAAAAATACCAAATATGACAAATTAATCCCCCCTCTTCTTTTTTGGTTGTGGGGGAGGGGGGGTTGCATAGTTTTGTCATATACATGTACAGTAAAACCTAAGTTTCAAGAAGATGTCTTGCATATTGTAACAGGTGATAACAAATATGTGGAGTAAAAACCATAAAAAACAAGATGACTACCATATTACAACAGATAATAAGGTACTAGAAAGTTACAAACCATAATATTAATAAATAAGGCAAATTCCATGGTGTAACTAATAGCGCTGACAATTTCTGGACCATTGGATTATATCAAAAAAAAGTTTTTGGTCAGCTATTTGATCTGATGGTCCAGAAAATGCCACCCTATCAGTTGTACTGGTGCAACAAAATTAATGTTTGTACCATAATCTTGGCCAATAAATAATATCCTCACTAAAGAGGTTTTGTGATAAAATTGCGAAACAAACTATTATTACTTTTGACTGTTGACTCAATTTCAATGACACTTAAAGCTGACTCTTTTTTTCTTATGATATAAAAATAGGGGACAGTTTCCTATTAGGCAATAAGGTCCAAGCTATCCAGAAGCTTGAAATTTCTTAAACTTCTCTTACGAAGAAAGAAGCTATCAATCTGTCAACTAATCAGAAATTCTTCTTGACATTATTTAAAAAAAATACATAAATAAGCAATGGATTGTCAAAATTGTCCTCATTCACTAGAACTTAAAAGCACTAACAAGAAAGTGAATTATAAGATAAGTGAACAATGCACAAAGAATTATCAGCAACAGAACAATAAACCCCATAGCACAAACACACACAGCCAAAACTGTATATGCCATTTTCATTTGTGTCACTTGTGCCTAAAAAACAAATAAAATATAGCAAAGGAGAAGTGCCATTGAATAGCACCTTCGTTGGTCCAGATGCGTTGCCCTTGTACACTTCCTTACTAATTGAATGTTCCAGTACTTTCCTCGCCCACTCTGGCGGATCCTTAGCCAGAGCATCATAAACACACTTTCTGATTCTGGTTCCCACATTTGTTGGTAGTTTTCTGACAGGTTCTAGCACCTGTGCCCATTCAGGAATATTACCATCATTCCCCAAAGTTTTTTCAGAAGCACCCTTCGCATCAGACTCCTCTTCTTCCATGGTTAGTACATCATTGTCTCTGCTCAAAGAACCAAAAATTTTCTTTGTAGCCTCTGCAAGCAACTGAAAGCCAAAAAAAACCCTTAAGTGTTACTTCTATCATTCCTTTCAGTTTGACTACTTAAGTTAGAACCAAAAACAAGTAATCTTTTATATGGTAAAGGCTACCTAATTATAATCTAGAAAAGTTAGACCAGCAGCAATCTATAAAACCTAAAAACATGACATAAGAAAGATACTTCTAAAAGGAAATTGAACAGCCAGATGAAACACGTGCTCAAGCCATGCCATGACAAAGCTGAAGTAACAACATTCTGACAAGCATTTTATGAACATGCTGTTTGCTAAACCTTAAGGGAACCGTAAGTCTAATTACTCAAAAAACCTATTATCATTGGGAATCCAAGACTATAGTTATGTTATGACTACTAAAAATGCTAAAGGAGAGCTTCTGATATCAGTATCCTTAATTTGATCTAGCATATGGCAGGCATTCTCCACAGTATAAGCATCATACTTCTCTCCTGGTTCTTCTTAATCAAAATTCTGTCATTTTCCTCAGTTATAGGCCTTTCTCAGACCTGGTTCACACTCTAAAAGAATCTCTCATGGGGCCGGAAATGCCAACTATCAGCTAGCCTTCTAGGCATTATTAACCCTAAAGCAATCATCTTACAATCTAATTTCTTATTTCAGAACCATAAAAACCCATTTCTTAAAAAATTTAGCCAGAAAGCCAAATTAATTTACATCGAGGCGCCATGTACTAGCCCCGTGAAGAAAATGAGTATCTCATCATTATAGTCAAGGTGAAGATAAAACTCAACAACCACTGCTTAAGACAAAAGCTATGCTCACCAGTGCATCTGCTTCCATCCCAGCCACACCAGTAAGGGAACCACACAGCAAACCACCATCACCTCGTAAACAACGAAATACTTTACCACTTTCACGAGCAGTAATCTCTGCAGAGTCAAGGTTACCATCCATTGATAAGACAGCCAAGATGTATCTACGAGCTAATTCTGGCCAAGTCAATTCATTAATAGGAAGCATATTGAGCTTGGTTCGTTTAGCAGGAACTGCACTATCTATATCTTTCCTTCTTCCCCGTCTTGTTCGTGTCTCTCCAGGTTCAAAATTTGGATCCACCAGGGCAGCCACCTTGGATTGCAGTTCACCTATTAGCACTCTTAGCAATGAATTATGAGCCCTGGTCAAAGCTACACCAAAGCACCTAGCATAAGTGAGAGATGCGAGCTTATCTTGAGCTGCCTCTTTCATTGCTTCCGTTTCCACTTGAATAAATGCATGGGAACTTTCCATGGAACCTGATGGACCAGCTTCACACCTTGGGGACAATATTGGTCTGCAATTATCATCAGCTCCTTGCAAACTTAAAACTTGACTGCCCTCTGTTTCCCTCTCAGATTTTTCGAGAAAATCAGATCCATCAAACCATGGGTTGATAAGTTCCTTCTCTAGCTCATCCAATAACAATGGCTCTTTCAGGCCCAGAATTTCATGAAATCGCTCTAAAAGCTCCCAAGCCTTGAAGATAAAAGCAGAAAAATGTAAGACTGTGTCATAACAAATAATAATAAAGCCAAAGAATGAAAAAGGGTATAAGAAAGATATTTCAGCTGCACTATTGGCAGGTTACATATATATATATACCTGAAATATGTCACCAATAAGTTCACTAGGAACCCTAGAGCATAGTGGCTTCCCAGGAGGTGGAGAATGATCTTCAGTCAATCTCACTTTCTTGGGCCTCTTATATAAACCTTGAACTGCTCCTTCGTCTTCCTGATATTGTGAAGCATCTCTTCGATCAACCACTAGGAAACCATTTTCAACTGTTGGCAATGAAGAGCTATTACTTCTACTATTCAGAAGTTCATACTGCAAAGAGTGTTGGACTCCAGGAAGCTGTTCCAATATTTCTTGCACAAATTCAACATCTAATCCAAATCTATCTTGCTCCAACCATTTTCCTAAGACCTCATAGAGACTTTTCAGATCATTGTCTGCTTGAATTACAGCTGGGATGCTGACTGAACCAACTGAACCACAAAATTTAGCCAATGAAGAAAAGTTTATATCACTTTTTCCATTCCTTATATCCCATTTATGTAAGCATGTTTCATTTTCAACATGTTTACAATGGAACTTTAGAGTTCCTTTCTGCTTGTAGATATCATTGCAAGCATTAACTAATTTTTGAGAAATAACTCTCCATGCTGAGGATGACGACCGCTCTTCCACCAAAATTTCACCAATTCCATCAATCAACCCCAAGTTATCAGCTAATGAATTTCTAGTTTTATCTCGAACTGAACCAGCAACAAGCTGCAATATGTCTGATGTATGAGTATCACATGCTTCATTTGAGCAACTTGCAACACAACTCAGGACATCATTTTCCGTAGGCACGTAAGGGTCTAAAAGGATCATCTGGATACTTTCATCACCATCATAATCCATACTATCATTGGTGTTTCTCTCACCTTCTTCATTGGTTTGACTCACAAACTGACAAAGATTCGACATTGAGAGGATGGTTGACCCAACTGGAATAGGAAATTCCGAACAAGAACACCTTCTGATCCTAAATATAGGTCCAGAATCACCACCCTCCAAAACTTCACATGTAAAAAGAGAGCCGGTAATCTTATCATGCCAACAAGATTTATAACCTACAGGCCAGATAAGGTTAACATCATAATATGAAGGTCTACCATCAACTTTTCCCAAAGAAAGAACAAAGAAGTCCTTGAACTGTAGAGGAAGTCCATCCTGAAATATAAAACACAGAAAAATCAGGCAGGAATATCTAATTTACTGTCATTATAACAATTCCCTAAATTATATATTAGTATGGGAAAAATTAAAAGTAAGAAACCTGCTCCACAAAGAAACAAGTGGACATTTGTATTAGATTCACTTACAGCAGATTGCTGAGGACCAGAGTGACAATCTTCTTTTCTTCCAATTTCTGTGGCTTTTGGGATATTCCCACAAGCACTAGCACATTCCCCACTTACACCATCAGAAGAAGGATCCTTACAATAACTATTGATCAAGGTTCCCCAATTTTCTGCAAAACCATTGGCTACTAGAGTTCTCGTTGACTTTCTTTTTCTAGATAGATGAGGCGCACCTAACGAAGGGAGAGACCTCTCATTTCTTATTTCCGATTCCATAGAGTTGTAGCCAGACATTAGCCCCAGATAACAAGCTACTTCATACACAGAATCAAAGATCTTTCCATCTGGTGCACAGTAAACTGCATACATTTCAGAGCTGCTCATTGATTGTCTAAATTCCACTCGCCAACCTTCCTCCAGTACACCACGCCTTTCAGATATAAAATCTCTAAGAGCCTGCAAAAATATCTCATTTGGATTCCGAGATGGTATTCTAATAGCTGTATTATTATTACTACTATGAATTCCAAGAGGGAAATCCATATATACCTCCTCAAAGCTTCTAGTCATTGATTGGGTATGATTCAATATATCCTCAAAACCCACTCTAACAGCATGTGTCACAACTCCTGATGACTTTTGGAAGCCAAAAGCACTCCCGTTGTAGAAGTTTGAATATGCCAATGGGGCACCAAATGGATTGGCACCAAAAGAATTATCACCCAGCTTGTGCTTTCTAAAACCAGAATAAATGTAAACCGTAACTAATTATAACAACTGGGATTCAGGAAATTTTAATTATTACATCAACAAATTAAAAGACACTGACAAAGAAAAACAGAAATTCAGCAATTAGCAGCCAAGCCACCCAAAGCATTTAAGTGTTTAAATAAACATTAGCATATGATAGATGACACTCAAAGTAATATGCCACTTATGCTTAATTGTGCTTCATAATGCTATGCATAAATTATATACGATTGTGTAAGATGGTTTGGGAACAGAAAAAAGGAGAATGATACAAAGTTCTTTTTAATGCCTTACTAATATAATTTGAAACAGGAGAAATGGGCGCAACTTTGGGTGCCCACAAGTAAATTCTTAAAATATATTTGTTAATTTGACCAAGCAAGATAGTTAAAGGAAATATAAGTAAAACCATATGCTGGGCAACACAGATATTGTGACGTGGACATCAACTACCAGGAAACACAGCATTACATGGAATTTCATGTGTAATGCAGTATTTATGGTTCACATAGATAGCTTCTTAGAAGAAACTGAGTGTGAAGCTTCAGCAACATCGTTGGCCTTAGCTGGGATATAAACAATACCATGGTAATGGCAATAGGCATACATTGTAATGACTATCATCGTCAGTAACGACAGTGGTGGCACTGGCAGTGGCCAGGGCAGAGCACTGATTTTCACAGTGCTCTGGTCAAGTGCCATATTTCAAATTAGTTTCCATTCATGGCAACAATAAGAATTAAGAAGTGACCATGTGGAAGATTGGTTTAGATAGTATTAGAGACAACTGCAGTAGCAATGATATTAATGCATGGTGGAAATCACTCACATAATGACAGCGTGCCAATAAGTCAATGGAGAAACACAATGACCAAGGGGACCATACTAAGAATAGGTAGCTGGGGTGTTTTGCAATTGCCAAACTGAGACTCTAAAGAACTAGCATCGTTTATGAAAACTATAAACCTAGACTTTCCATATCAAAGCGAAAACTCAGCCAAATTCCCATTATTTAAAGAAACTTCAATTTGAAAGTCCATTAGCTGTCCCCAAAACCTTACTCCAATTCTTATTCACGTTAAATCTCTTTCAATTAACACAGGAACAATGACACCTTATGAAATTCCATTCTGATTACATTAGTACCATATTGACCAACGAACATTACGCCAAAGGGTGCAAAAAAGAAATATATAAGTGCCTTTGGTTTGGTATTTCCTATATTCATTTTCAATAAAAACAGAAAACAGGTTTGGTTGTGTTTGACAAGGTAATCAAAGGCGAAAGACACCCTTAAGGCACTAGGGAGTTTCAATGCCTTGAGGCGAGAAGCGTCAAAAAGCGCATGCCAAGAAAAGCATTAACATTAGAAAAAGAATGAAACAGTATAATTTTGACTTTTTTGCATTAATTTTCCATATAAATTAACTACTCGTGCGTAACATTCATAGTAAAAATAATAGATTAAGATGTTCAATTTACGAAACCCTAAGTTGCTTCTGCTAAGAGTCCCGAAGGCCGACAACTAGTTATTTTTTTAACATTGTGACTATTTTACCTCCTTTAGCATCATAGTTAGCAAGTTAGGTGGCTTGACTTTTTGGGTTTTCTAAAGTTATCAATAAGGCGCTAAAGGCATGCTTCGCCTAAACCAGAAAAGCGCAACTAAGGTGCCAAGGGCATGTGCCTCAACCGGCAAGAGGCGCTGATGCATTATGGCGCCTTGGGCGCGCCTTTTGAGGCGTTTGACTACACTGGTGTTTTAATGAAAATGTTTTCTAAGAAACATTTCTTAAAATGGGACCAAATCGTTTCTGGAAACAGAAAGTTGAAATCGAGGTGGCATCTTTGTAATTATAATAAAAATATATATTAACCAAATATATTTTCTAAAATTTGAAAACCTAAAAAAGAAAATCACTTCCAGGAAATGAAAATAGAAAATATAAACAGAAAATGTTTCCTCAAACCAAAGAGAACAACATATGTTTCTTAAAGCATCTACATTGGTTCTGCCACACTAAATAATCTAACTTCATTTCCTTACTACTAAAATATTCCCCCCAAGCCTTCTCTCCATTCAAGCTTTAAACTTTCATTCTCTCAACGATAATAAGCTATATGTTAATTCCAAGCTTACTGAAATTTACAAAAGGATTAAACTTTATTATTAGACTCTGCAATCGAGCCAAGTTGAAAGGTAAGAAGGCACAGTAAGAGTGCATTTGAATTCGCATACCTCAAATCCTGCAACTCGTCACCACCGTCGCCGTCAGCATCGCTGGGCGGCGAAGCGTTGATATCCAAAAGCTGCTTGGACTTGACACCCAATGGCCAGCGCTTACTCTTCACCCCACCGGAAACGCACTCCCCACAGACCCATTCGTCGAGGTTCAGAGCCTGACGGCCGCGCATCCCGGCGCAGCCCAAATGGAAGCCGCGCTCGCAACCGTCGCAGACGACGACGTTGCCGCGAACCTCCGGCTTGGCGCAGGCGGCGCAAGGGGAGGCGCGGGGGAGGGGAGCGGGGCCGCCGGGCGGCGGTGCAGGGTTCTCGTGGTAGGCGCGGACGATGTCGATGGAGTCCGGTAGGGTTTCGGCGAAGGAAGGGGAAGGGATCTCATTGAGGTCGATTCCGAGGCCGGAGCGAGAATCTTGGGAGGGGTTTCGGTCGCCGGAATCGGTGAGTTCCATCATCGGAGAGGAGCTGGTGCTGAGTCGGATGGCGGCGAGTTAGGGCTTTGCGGTGGTACCATTGTCGAGTGAGAGAAGGTGCGATTGAAGATCGAAGAAGACGCGGATCGAAGACGAACTGAGATTGAAGCGAAAGAGAGAGAGAGAGAGAGAGAGAATGAGAAAAGCGAAAGACAAGGATGGGACCGCGTAAGGACCGTATCCGTATGTATAATCAGAGCGTAAATCTCTTTCAGTTTTTTTTTTGTTGAACTGCGAGAGTGAGTAACGTATTTATTTAAATAATAAAAAAAAAAGGCAAGGAAGGTAGGAAGGGATTGTGTGTTACTGTGTTATTATTGTAGTTTGAGAGGTACTCCTTTTGTAGAGCGACACCTGGATCTTGTGGATGTGGCCCTGTCTCTTTGGATGTTTCCCTCTTTTATGGTTTCTTCATTTTCTGTCTTGTAAAGTAGGTTCGGTTCCATCTTACATGGACCAAGGCTGCAACTGCAAGCCACTGTGTACCCTGTCCATGTGATTTTTTCTTTCTCTTTTTTTTTTCTTTTTTCTTTTTAAAAAAATGTTATTATTATTATTATTATTATTATTATTATTATTATTTTAACATTATCAAAATGTGAACGATATTTGTACCCAAAAAAAAATGTGAGCGATATTGTTATCAGAAATGCTATTTGACACGAACCATTTTTTTACCAACCTTCACGAATGTTACCGTTCATCCTTTTTTTTTTGTTTCTATAGTTAAAATGTAAACAAATAAATAAATAATAGACAACTGATTGACAAAACACAAGCATAATTGTTCCTTTCCATTGATTCGTATGTCTGAAATTAGTTTCGCAGGATTTAGTATTTTATTATTGTTATTAATGCTAAACACATTTCTCTTGCTATTATCCATGCATCATCTATCTAAACTTGATTTTACGACTAAAACACTATATTTTTATCTTATTTATGAGCTCCTTCTTGATTTAATATTTGCCCGTCAAAAATATTATATTTTGTACTATGAACCGGTTATATGACATGAGATTAAGAAAGCTTTTCCAGAAGAAAGAAAGAAAATAATAATAGTAACAACACAGTGTAATTTATGAAACAGTGGTTTATAACACATTACAGGAAGCCAAACTTATTCGTAAAAGAAAAAAAAAAAAAGGTGTGACAATTACATTTATCTTTGTAGTCGTGGCACTGGCATTTTCTTGTCCTGGATCGATAAAGAAGTGGATGAAAACCATCGATATTTCCCACCCATCAGATCTAATAAGGTAAGGAATAACCCTAGATGTGCTTTTGTTACAACTCAATAACTATCGACACAAAATGCTATCACATAAAGGTATAATAATATAAATGACTCAACTCAGAGTTGATAAAACTAATAAGTAGATTCCTTTTTGTGAGATAAGACACAAGTTCAAATTTAAATAAGAGTTATTTTGATTGAGAAGTAACAAAAAATTTTCTTTAAATTGTCAATTATTGATTAATTTTTATAAAATAATCCAAAAGATTTAACTCATGATATATCACGGGACGCCACTTTAACTCAAAAATTTATTTAAGGTAATTAAAAAAAAACTATAAATTAGTTGAATCAAGTAAAATGGATCAAGATATTCACAATAAATTTCGTTATAAGAAGGCAAATCCCCAACTTCAAGTATTCTACATATAAACAAATCATATTGCATCATCCATTGTTCAAACACGTGAATTAGTCCAAAGTATGAAAATAAACCAACCACCATGGTCGAAAGTTATAAAATAACATGGTATCTGAATCATTAAAAAATATAATTGATTTCATTTGATTGCATTTATAAATTATATTTTATATTTAGAATTCATTATAAAAAAACAATTTTCATGTTTAGAATACGTTAAAGATATTTAAGTTTATTTTTTTAAAATTACCTTATTATCTTTACTTACAATAAGCCAAATTACTAAACTAATAAGGGCATAATTATCAATTCAAATAATTAAAATTAAAATCAAATTAAATATAACTAAATTTGAATGAATTTTTATATGTACACAACTAAAATTTAAATAAATTCAAACTAAATCAATTATTAATTTATAACTTTCCTAAAAAGAAATTCATTTATATTTCTAAGTTTTGTGGTTCAAACTTCAAACATACTATAATTGAATATAATCGTGAATCAATCACTGAAATTATTACAACAAACACACTCAAATTCGTGGTAGGCTACGTCAAGGTCGACAAAAATCACAAATTCGGGTTCAAACTCTTCATATTTAGGATGTGTTTGCTATGCCCTTAAAAATTACGGATGAAAAATTTATAGATAAACTTTTAATGGAGTAAAAGTTTATAGAGTTTATTTTTATCTTGTTTGGTATGTTTATAAAAGATGAAATAATCTAATACATTAAAAAAAATGCCAAGATAATAAATCTCAAAAACAAAATTCATGGATTTTTTTTAAAAAGCAAATAAAAAAAGAATTGTGTTGGTCAAAGAAAAAAAAAAATCATATAATGGATTTAGCAAGAGTTGCACCCCTTTGTGAAATTCTCCACAGACAGCTTCAACCAACGCAGTTGGATTAAATTCTCCAAGGTCTATACAGCCCATGGACTCAGGCTTCCTCTGATCTCATCCACAATTCTTATATATTATGGGACATTGAGTTGATCTTTCGAGTTTTTTGAGGTGTTGCCAGAGTTGGTGTAGCAACTACAACGGAGGAAAATAACACAGACTTCATATCTTTCATTTTTTTGTTTACTAAAAATTTAGAGGAAAGAAAGTTTGGCTCATTTCAAGAGGAGTGACCAATCTAAATTAATTTTGTCTCATATTACCATAATTAAATTGTAAATATTTGATTTATGAAATCTCTATCATTTATGCACAATTAGAATAATCTTTCCATAAATAATCAATCAAAATCAATTAGGTCAATTTTCACAGTTAGTAACAATTTATTATTATTACCTAAAACTATTAATAAGGCATTAATTATAATATTTGAATTTAAATTTATTTCATTATATATTTCTTTGCATTTTTTTGGGTGAAAATTCTTTTGCTTATTAATTTTTAAAAAAATTGTGCTTAAGGTTAAATAATAAATATCAAACGATAAATATCTTTATGAGTTATATATATATATATATATATATATATAAATTTTAGAAATGGTCTGAACAAAATTAAATAATAACAAATTAATGAAAAATCACTCACAAAAATCAAGCACAAAACTTTTTCATTGACATTGTTTTATTTTACCAGTTGATCCAACCATCAACTAATAAAGTCTAACACAATTAGTAAATAATTGAGTCTTTTAACCATGTTATCTTGAACTTAATTTAGGCCATGTGTATGAAGGATATTTTTAGTTTACACTAAAAAAAAAAGTTAATCAAACCATCACATGCTGAAAGGGAATGGCAATTTAGTTTCACCTAAGTCACATATTAAAAGAGGATAGTTTTTTTTTTTATTTACAAAATTCACATATTAAAAGGGCTATTAGTTCATTAGAAATCACAGTACTAATGAGGGACATAAAAGTAAATTAAACTACTCATTCCGCTAATATAATTCAATCATCATGGCAAATTGAGAGCAAATATTGTAACTTTAATTTAATAAATAAATTATATAATTATTTATTAAAGTAAAATTTATTTAATATGTTTTATTATCATAAGTGTTGTTTAAAATAAGTTAAATAACATTTGAATAAATATTTTAAGAAATATTTTTCATAAATATTTTAAAATAAATATTGAGTATTTAAATGATATGTTATGAATTGTGTCAATTTCTTAAGATTAATTTTGTCAAAAAATATTATCAAAATAATGAGTATCTAAAATATTTTTAGCTTTCACAAAATCTTATTTTTATAAACTTAAATCTTTAGCTTATAAAAATAACTTCAAAACAACTTATAAGTGTTTGATAAACTGTTTTAATAAGTTTATCTAAACAAAATAAAAATACTTTATAAGCATTTATTATGATAAATAAACTCAAATAAATTATATATAAACTTATTTAAATGAAGTCATATACTCAATCAAAAGGTGTTAAGTGCCGACCAGACAAACCCATCAAACTCTAAACAAACTCTAAGCACAATTAATTAATCCTTGTCTAAATGATAAAGCATCATTTCGAAACTTGCACCTTTCTCGTGTTGGAGCGTCATTACATTGATAGTCTGTGAAACAAGCGACCTAACTTCCACAAATCACAACCAAAAAAAGGTGAAATTAAACCAAAAAAATTGTTTAAAATAAAAAAAAAAGGTGAAACCTTGGAGAGAGTGGGGGCTGATTAGTAATTTTGAGGGAAAATGATTGGGCGAATCGGGGAATCCAAAAAAAAAAGAAAAAAAAGAAGAGAGAATTAATTTGGTTCACCTGATTTCGCTGCCCATCACAGTCACATGCAATATCTTGCCGGCCCCGGTTATGCGTCGTCGTTTTAGGTTGCGACTCTTGTCTCTTCTCTTGCCGGTTACTAAAATGAAATTTCTCTCTTCTTCTTCTTGGTTTTCTTCTTCACACTGAGTGGACTCGGTCTTCGCAACTCGCTTTCTCTCCCTTCAGCTACTCACACTTCCCATTCTCTGCATTTTCTGCTTCGATCACACACACACTCTCTCTCTCTTCATCTGGTAATCTCTTTCTCTCCCTTCACGTTATCCAAACACGTGCTTGTGATCCGCACTGGCACGGCGATTTCTGTTTCGTTTTGCATCTTTGAATCGAATGCGATAATGGTAGGGTTTGGGTCGAAATGCGAGTGTTTATTCGTGAAGATTCGGGGGTGTAGTTGAGCATACATCGAGATCTTGCTGTTTAATTTTGTGTATGCCGATTTTTTTATTTATTTTTGGATTTAGTTTTATTATTGCGGTGCTTGAAACTTTCGAGGAATTTTGGTTTTGCATTGAATCTGTTGGTTTATGTGATTCCTGGTTCCGTTGTGATCTGCTTGGAGGCTTGGTTTTGGTTTCTGGTATTGTGAGTAACTTTGCATTTGGACAAAATTACGTGTGATGATGCTTTATCTTTATGATTGTATTTGCTGAGGCTCGTGCTTTCTTATTCTGTGATGGTTTTGGCTCTGGGACCTATCTAGTGGTTTTGGATTCTTTGGAGCATTGGGAATTAAAGGGAAAACCTATAAATTGAGTGGGTTATTTTGCCCAGTGGTGTGTGGGCAATTTGCAAGATCTGACCTAAGTGTGAGTTTGAAGTGGAATGGAAGTTCATTCCTATGAATGGAATTGGCTGTTTAAAAATGCAGAATACAAGCAATCAGGAGTGAATCAAAATGAGGAATAATCATTCATTCTATGGAGTGAGGCTTGTAAATGCATTTTTGGTTATACTGCACTATATTTTCATGACTGGTTCTTCTGTGTTTTCAGATCTTGACTTTGTTTTGTTTTGTTGCTCCATTCATTCTTGCATCTAACTTGTTTTGACAAATTAAATGGTGTTTTGAATAGTTCTTAGTGTTGACTTTGATGAGATGTCTTTCTTTTCATCTCAGACTATTGCTGACAGGGATGTCAGAGAAAGCTCTTAGGGATCTCAATACGATTCCTGGAACTGAAAGGAAGATTGAGAGCTCCAGTAAGGCATGTTTAACTAAGCCTTCCGTTGACAATGCTGGTGAAAATGTTGAAGAATGGCAAAAGAAAAAAAATTGTTCCTCCTTGGTTCCTCCACCCGTCAATGGTAATCAAGAAGTCAATTCTGGAACAGAGATTGGAAATGCAGAAGTAGAATACATTGAATCTGAGAACTTGAATGATCTTGAAGACATTGATACTTGTCTGAAGGTATTGTTTTATCCATTGTTTTTGGGTCGAGGGAATAGAGGGTTTAAAGTTGATAACCATTGGCCTTGGCCTGACTTAATAACATGGGTGTTCCATTTCCTTTTTAATTATTTACCTTTGATTATTAGCTTTATATAAGAAAGTCAACACTTGCATTATGTGAATATAGTTATTTGATTTTGTTACAGACCCTCTTAGCTGGACTTGATTCAAAGGATTGGGTCCTGGTTTGCGATGCACTCAATAATGTACGTCGTTTGTCCTTATTTCATAAGGAAGCAATGATTGACATGTTGTAAGTATCTAAATTTTGTATGTTTTCCGATTGAAATGTGGTTAGTTAAATCAAAATATCATATATTAATATGCTATGATTTTTGTTTGGATTTATTAATTTATTGATATGCTATATGGTAAACAGGGGGGATGTGATCACATTTGTTGCTAAGTCCCTGAAAAATCCTAGAAGTGCTGTTTGTAAAACTGCCATTATGACATCTGCAGACATTTTCAGTGCATATAATGATCTTATAATAGATTCACTGGATCCTCTGGTAAGTCAACATTCCTTATGTGTTCTGGTAAATTTGCTGACTTAAGCATTATGGAATCTCGTCTTACACTTGATAGTATATTATCATATGATGAATGCAGCTAGTACAGCTTCTTCTCAAGTCATCGCAGGACAAACGCTTTGTATGTGAAGCAGCTGAAAGAGCCTTGGTAGCAATGACTACTTGGATTTCCCCTATGTCTTTGTTACCAAAATTGCAACCATATCTTAAGAACAAGAATCCTCGTATTCGTGCAAAGGCATCAATGTGCTTTTCTCGAAGTGTTCCACAACTGGTATGAGTACGGTTTAGGACATGCTCATATTGATGACTTTTGCTTTCAATTTATTTTGAAAATTATTCGTTATGAAGTGATTTTCTCTGCAGCAAAAAGAAAAGAAAAGAAAAACTTTCGGAAAACGGATTAATGATTCAGGGAAAGAACCTTTGTCACCAACGACACTAACAACCCAAAATTTTGTCTACCTTGATTTTGAACATCTGATTGAATTTTGAATGGTTTTTGTTTATGTCCCAAATTTATCCACCAAAGCTTTCTATGTCTATGTTTGAGGAATGGTTTATAATGAACATGCATGTAAATAATTTTTTATTGTTGATTTATTGCCAAACAGCTATCATCAAATAGAAGGATAATTTTTTAGGCTGATCAAGGAGTACAGGTCTTAGTGGATAATAGATGCCCTAAACTATTTTCTTTGATTACTGGGTACATGTATTTTTTTGATAAGAAACCTTCTAGTCCTAGGAAGCACAGACACTTCTAAATGGTTGCTGTATTGTTGTCGAACATGTATCCGTATCGGATACTCTTGGGATATCTTTGGATATTCCTAGCTTACATCCTTCAATTTTTTACTTTTATTTTTTGAATTTTGTACCAATACAGGTGGGATACCATAAATGATAGCATTTTATTGTGTCTACAATGACTAATGCTGATTTTTAAAACATTGATGTCTTAGTTTAGGATTTGTGTTTTTATGTTTATCTGATATTAATTTTATATGTTGTATCTTAACCGTGTTGTGTCCTATAATTTTTAGAATTTGCCATATCCTCGTGTCGGTGTCATGTTGTATCCTTCTTCCTAGCTTATGACTATTTTAGACTTTTAGTCTAATGTGTGATGGACTGAAATTGTTTATAGAACAATCAATATCGATCTATATATATATATTCTTTTGTTCAATTTTTTAGGATGCTTGCTTTAATAGTTAGATAAGTCATAATACTTGTATGAATGAATCCTTATAATGTGTCTGTCTTAAAGAGCTCAATTGTATATTTTGATCAATTGGTGTTATCTTCTGAATAGATCATGGCTTGAACAAAATTCTGCTGAAGGGTGAGGTTTTTCTAAAAAGATTTAAATGACTACTACATTTTTAAGTTGATTGCATGTCCTTTCTTGACTTGAAATTTGAAAGGGACTCTGGTGGAACTAGAAAGGGATTAGAATATTGCCCGTATTTTTTCGACTGGATGTGGAGAATTAATATTTTCTGTTTTGTATCCTTGTACTTTCTTTAAACAGGGTGCAGAAGGCATAAAGACATATGGGATTGACATATTGATCCAAGTAGCTGCATCCCAGTTGAGTGACCAACTCCCTGAGTCCAGGGAAGCAGCTCGAACTCTACTTCTTGAGCTTCAAAATGTATATGAGAAATTTCACGATCTCATGCCAGCTACTGTATCCGAGCATCCAGAGATGGGTTCATGGGAGAACTTCTGTCAATCAAAACTTTCTCCTTTAAGTGCTCAAGCTGTACTTCGTGTGACCAGTATTGCTCGTGAGGGTCTTGTTTCATGACACATGCATGAACTTCAGTTAGTGTACTTCATGATTTCCTGGTTTGCTTGTCATATCTTTTTTTTTATTATTATTCTTTAAATACAGTGCAAACAATTGGGATGATTTGAGTTGCGGTTGAAGCACGAATTGAGCAGGAGATTTATGATGTAATTTTTCCTAGCTGTGGTTACTTATCTCACCTTTGATTGATATTTAATAGATATACAAATTACGTTACTTCCTCCGTCTCCTTCCTGATTTCCCTCGTTTTGCAATACGCTTTAGTAATTGATTTGCTTGTAACATTCACTCCCTCAATGCGGATGTCAGGGTTTGAGGACCGAGTCTGTGTTATGTCATGGTTAACTGATACAAACCAATAATCATGGATGTGCATAACAATGCCATGCTATAATGAAGCATTTTCGTGTTAGATAACTCAAGTTTTAGATGATGAATGACTGAGTCAGTGGGTTTCAGATTTGGAGAATAACATATATTATTAGGAATAATCACTGATAAAACGGAACAACCATAATGTTGATTTTGATCATTCTCCCATTTAAAATTGACTAGACGATCCATTGATGTTTCCGTGTACGCTATTGATTTATGCCTACTGACTTGCTTCTTGCCAGGCAGATCAAATGTAGTTTGGTGACAACATACTGGAACTGAGTGAAAACGGCGCTTGTTTTGCAAGTTAGAATAGAACATCTCTCAAATGTGCAGTACTTAGAGGTGGGTATATGGGTTGGCGTGGCCGGCGGCTTGTCTTATGCGGGTCGGATCGGGTTAGCTTATTTTAATAAAGAGTTGAGAATATGACTAATTTGAGCTCAATCATTTTAAGTCTGCTAACATTTTTTTTAATAATTTAAATAAAAAAGTATGTGTATAAGTATAATATGAGGCTATTAGTTGAATTTTTTTAATTAGTTTTTAAATTTTTTTTAAGCTTTTAGTTAGGTATAAGGATTAGATAAGTTACACACTTGTGTTGAACAACTAATTGAGAGTATTTTTATAAATGAGAGTTATTTTTTTTAAAAAAAATATCGGGTCATGGGCCAACTTAGTGCAACCCGCTTAACTCGAGGATTAAACAGATCAAGCTTTACTGATCCAGAGTAGTCGTGAGTTGAGTACTAAGCTGATCCTAATCTTTTAAAGAAGCGAGTTAAATGAACCTACTTAAAGGTTTTAACCCGTTTATCCAGCTCGAATAGTATTACTCTGCTTTACTATCTCTAGTCTTACTTTTCAGGGATTGTTGATGTTTTATCTTAACGTTACATCATGAAGTTTACACAGACTCTATAATCAAGGTTACCAGCTTTTGATGATTACAGATTCCATAATGGAGGTATCATTAAGTGACCTATCGATTTGCCCCTTTCCCCTCCTCTACCTGTGCAAATACAGTGAAAAGTTCAATTATTAGAACTGGTAGATGAGATTATAAGATTCTATCAAGGGGACATGGCTACCCTGCATACTGTGAAGATGAGCTGTAGTTTCCTCTAGTCTTATTCAAATTTGGACACATGTATTCAATATCATTTGAGGGTCTACATTTTTAGTTTAAAAGAATCAAGTATTTGATTGGTTTGCTATACTTGACGCATCGAGATGGCCAGCCACCTTAGGAGTGTCCAAATCAGGGACCTTGGTGCAGGAAGCAGACAGAAATGGGTATGAATATTCAATCTCAGACACCCATTTGAATAACAAAACGAAACAAATCATAATTTATTTATTATTTTTACAATGGATTTATTAGTACTTGTTCATTTTGATAAAGGATTAAGTACCACTTGAAGGTTTGTGATTTAAATGGTAAATTGTATATGATTCTCTTTAATTTTAAGTTTTGACAAATAGATCTCTCAAAATTTAATTTCTACAATTGAGCCCTTTCGACTTTAAAATATGTCTTAATAGTTAATTAATTGAACACAAGGGTTGTTTTTCATTACCTTTATACTTAATTTTTTTTTTAAAGTTTTTTTTTAATTTTTAAGCCAAAAATATAAATAAAAAATCAATACATAAATTTTATTATACGGGTTAGTAGGATAAAATGACCAACTCACACACTACACAAGTGTTTTTATTTGAACTATAAAAAATTTAATTAGAATATGAACTGAAATAAATCCAATTATATATGTAATTAAGCACACAAAAAAATCCATGTACGCTTATAAATAGTATTCCTCTATTTCTTATCTTCTTTAGTTATTGTATACCTTTTCCAAAAATTTAATCATTCAATATGTACTAAACATGGATATGGCTAATACCTAAAATGTTAAAATTTTAAGCATTTTGAACTTATTACTCAAAATACCCTCTCACTAAAAGTCCTCCAAAACTATTAGCTGACCGCTAACTATTATTCAAGTTTGGCTGTAAGTTTTAGAGTACATTTGATAAATTGAATTGGTAATTCTATTCACATATAATAATTATTTTTTGGGTTTGAAAAACGTTGTGAAGTAACCATTTTATTCCAAGTCTCGATTTCATTGAAATAGAAATATCTTTCCTTACAGAATGAAATCGATTAATACTTATTTTGTTTCCTTATATATTTTCATGTTATAAGTATAATTTCATTTCATATTAATTTTATATAAAAATAAAATATTATGAAATAGAATAAAATAAATTCCATTCATTAGTAAACCAAATGCTGGAAATTAAATAATTATTTCTTTCCATTCTCATTTCTATTTGCATTTTGATTTTATAAAAATCAATTTTATGTATGTAAACATACCTTTACTTTTTTGATATATTAAGAAAGAGTACTGTAGCTCATAAAATTGAAAAAAAGAAGCCAGTCTTATTTTTTGGAGTCCTCCCACATGAGACCTACCCATTATACTTATCCGGTCAAGTTTCGGTACACAATCATCTAGGCTTTTATTCAAATTCTCACTCATCCAACTGTCTAACTTACGTCCAATTGCCAGCTTAACTTAATTTCTTTTGATTTTTTTCTTTTATCCGAATTAGAATAGTGGTAAATCTTTAATTTCCTAACTACACTTTAATATATATGCATACAATACGAAGAAAAACTTGAAGGGGAAGATAGCCTAAAAGAAAAAGTGAAACCAATTGTCTTTAATGTTCATAGCTTATTGTTTCTTTATGAGAGATCCCATCTTAGTTTAAGACTTTAAGTAGAGACCACTAAAGATTTATATTTTTTTTCGTTTTAACTTGAAAAATAATCAAAGTCAATCTCTATTGAAAGGTTTAGAGTAACGACATTAAATTTATTAGCTAAACTTGGGAAATAACTACATTGACTAAGAACAGGACAGGAAAGCTACTATTACTATTATTCTATTCTATGTTCATTGTTAATGGATAAAAGGTGTACATACTGCCAAAACCAAACACAGAAAAAAAGCATAGAAGTAAAAGGAAAAGGAGAAGAAGATAAAGAGAAAAAGGTTCAAATTGCAAGCTAACCGTGATTTTTTGCGTCCACTTGTAAAAACCGATTACTTTCCCACCCACTCCATCGACATTCCACAGTCATACACAATTGAGCAATCATATAAAAATGTATTGACCAAGCTGATTGATCATGTACTTACGTGTTCTTATAAATGTTCTCAGGCTCATCACCAAGAAGTACAAAAGAAAATAAGAACAAAGAAATTTCTTTCTGTTTCTAAGACAAAACCAGCTCACTTGTTTCTTGTGCTACAATTCTACTTTGCACTTTCTTTCCCTGTCAGATTTTGGTACTACAGGAACTGAGGAACATCTGTGCATCCACTTTCTTGCTCTATTCGATACTATGTCCAGACCCAGAATTTGCTCAATCAAGAGGTGCAAACAAAGGTTATAATTTGGCTTGTTCTGAAGGTGGCCATATGAGATAATGGTTTCTGCCCTGGTGAAGCAAAAGTGCTGAATCTGATGAAGGTTCACAAATGCATTAACTGGGGTGGGGGGTACCAGATATTTGCAATGTTATTTAGCAGAAAAAATATAAGATCATGATTAGAAAATTTCTGAGTTTTTCAGCACAGGTTTTGACAATGGTAATTATTCTATCTGTGGTACTATTATTTGTTGGAATTGTGTTTCTGGTCCTACTTCATGTTTGTATCACTGGGAGAACCCCTAGAAGAGAAGGCAGAGGCACAATGGTTGAGAGGGGTACGAATGGGAGCAGAAGCATGTCCATAGATGACTTAGAGAAGCTTCCATGCTATGATTATATTGCCAAAGACCAAACAAGCAGCCCTGTGAATTGTGCAGTTTGCTTGGACAACCTTACTACAGGGGATAGGTGCAGATTGTTGCCTATATGTAAGCACAGTTTTCATGCCCAATGTGTGGATACATGGCTTCTAAAGACACCCATATGTCCAATTTGCCGATCCAGCGCTGGTTCTCAGAATGGCAGCCAAGTCATAGGTAACAATGGCTACTTTAGTGAACCAAACAGCGAGTTTAGGGAGAGTCAAACAACCACAGGAAGTCAGCCAGATGACACAAGGGTACAGTTGAGAGAAAGCACAGAAAGTGGTCCATCCAGAAATGTTGGTATAGAATTGAGAGAAAATCCAACATTAGGAAGCCTCTCTGGTCAAAGAGAAGTAGAATCAAGAGAGCACCAAACAGGTACAATTGGAAATCAGATGACATCTGCTACCTCTTTGTCTCTTGCTGTTGAATTTGCAACTCTCTGAGAAATAGCTGAAGATGAGTATCAATGAGATATTTGAATGATAAACAATGTAGTCTTCTAGTGTTATCGTTATTATTATTTTGCTCCATTTGATTATTTTTAAATCTCTTTTCAGCGTCTTCCTCTATGATTGCTCGGTATATTAATGAGTTGTTTCTCAGATGGACCCAAAGTTAATTGTGTGCTAGAGGTAATTATTCTATAGTGGCATTTTCTTATTTTTAATCAAAAATAATTTTCGTACCTTCTCATCGAATGCCTAAAATTATCTTTGCGTGAACATTTTTAAATAAGAGATTATTTTTCTAAAAATAATTCTTTTAGAATTAATTCTTTTAAAATATATTCTAATAATTTTATAACAATTACTCAAACATACATTAAATTGATTAGATTTTTTTTACATTACAAGCATCCAAGAAAACATAAGTTACAAGCCAGAAGAAACAGACGTCTCTGGACAACAGAGAAAAGGCTAATGGTTATTAAGGTGATATATAACGAAACAACATAGATGTGTATAACTTAAGACGTTTTTCTTCCCTTGATAGTAGTATAATTTAAGATTAATGATACTTCATGTCTATTTTTCTTTATAGAAAATGATAATTATGCACAATATGTGATACGAGATTATGTGTTGATGCCTTCTAGCAAGTGTATTCGTTGTTCTTTGGTCTTCCCTATCCTATTTCCATGCGTTATTTTATTTTATTTTATTTATCGTAGATAAATCAAAAGGCAAGTAACTTTCTCCAATGCATTGAAACCAAAATGGTAAAATGGAGAAGAAAAATGTGGCAACAAATATTCTGAACTGAAAGTAAGTAGTAGATATATAAAATGATATGAAACTAACATACTGGAAACATAAATAGTGCACGAGATGGATCATATACAAACTTCATAACAGAAGCATGATCAGCACACACAATTCAGGACCGGACCTTCTCCCTTCATCCCCGTTCTCCCCTCTCCTTCCTGAGATGAACAGCTTGTGAGTACAAGAAAGAGGCCTAAGAACACCATCCTACTGTTGTTTCTTGAGAGGCTGGGAAGATTGCTGAGCATCTCCTGTAGACTGGTTCACACTAGCTTTGGCCTCAGCAAGAAATTTAGGATCAGGCTTGTGTTTATCTGCAGGTTCTCTCATTGCCAAATATATGTAAAATGCTATGACTACATTAACTGATATGACAGCAAGAAATCCGCTCACCAGTGTCACAGAGTAAGGGGACAAATTGGCTGCTCCTGTTACAGACAAGCCAACACAGTAAGGTAGTTTTACTACTTTCATTCCATTTTTCTAATAGGACTTATTCCGAATTGGAGTTGATAGTCATTAAAGGAAAGATACAAGAAAA
Source organism: Styphnolobium japonicum (assembly GCA_023212625.1). Lineage (NCBI taxonomy): Eukaryota > Viridiplantae > Streptophyta > Magnoliopsida > Fabales > Fabaceae > Styphnolobium > Styphnolobium japonicum. The sequence goes on along the minus strand of JALBWW010000005.1, from coordinate 29,446,836 downwards.
ATGATGAGATCCATTAGATGCTGCACTTAGGCTCAACAGGCAGGGAAGATGAAGCACTCAATACACAAGACAAAAGGGAAGTCTACGTTTGAAGAGCCTTTCTATCAACCAAAGTTGACTTCATTCATACATAGCAGCTTTAACAAAACATGCTAACTATGGATAATCTTTCCAACGAAAGATCTACTATAGATTGATTCATAAAGTGAAGGAGAAAATAAAGTTGGAGAACTATGGATGGGGCCATTCTTTTCCCTCTGGAGTACAGTGGGTTAAGGAAAAATAATTTATAGGATTCTCAAAACGTTGGACAAAACTTTTGCAGTTGAAAAACTAGTGATGCTTTTCCAGTGTCTTTAGAGGAATCTTTGGGCGGGTATGAAAGTAGTGTGTCTGGTGGCTAGTGATAAGAAACAGAGTTGGATCTTCATTGTTCATTACAATTTGTTCATGTTCTTCACTTTAGGTTTGTATATACTTCCCAGCTGCAGAAAGTTTCGCTTTCTTTCTAATGAGATATTCTATTGCTTCATCATTTATGTCACTGTAGGATTTTTTTCCTTATTAAGTATCCCATTGATATCAAGTGTTAATGAACAGAAGTTTGAAGATAATACTGAAAAGACATACTATAGCAGTTTAACACAATCATTGCATCGGTCAACAGTTATTAATGTATAATATTGATTTATAAACACAGGTAAAGCTGTAACGATGATGGAAAATTATAACATTTCACCAACACATTATGGAATTGTATTACACACTTTAGCAGATTTAACTCCTTTGGAAGCGGCAAATTACCTTTCTGCACAACTGTGTATATACTATAGCCTATATAGGCACAACTATCCATTTCTTCAGAGGCTAGATACATATGCATTCAGATTAAATTTTTTAAATGGTTTGAAAAGAAGAATTTCAACTTAGGCACAACTATCCATTTCTTCAAAGGCTTGATACATATGCATTCAGATCAAATTTTCTAGATGGTTTGAAAAGACGAATTCCAACTTAGGCATTGTTTAAGAAGCAATAACATTTTCCTTCAAGATCATCAATTGTCAAGACCAATATTCTCATTTTCAGTTTTTGACAATTAAAAATCTAAAAGGCATCTCTTCAACAAGAAAACAGAAAGGCAAGTAATAAAGATTGCTTTAAAGTAATAAGAAAATTTCACAAAGATACTTCCGCCTATAGAAGTTTCACTATGTCTGCATGGCAGAGAGGAGAAAAACATATATTTGATCCACCATTGCAAGTTATTGAACATTCTCTCCTTCTAGCAAATCAATACTTTTATATCCCTGTTAGTATGGCTGGTGCAATAAATGCTTTAACTTATTCAGGACCTGTGCAACACTTCAGAAAAGCATTCCACTAGTCAATCTTACAACGGAAAGTTGAATATTGTTTCGTTTTTTTAAATTTTCTTTCCCTTCCTATTTTTAGGCAAACTTCTATCCTTAAATAAAACAATTGAGCCATTATATAATAATAAATAACCAGACAAGGTCAAACACAACTTTTCCCAAATCTTCCCCTTCTAGTTTCTACCAACTGTATACACATTTGATCCAGTAAAAGGTAAATTTTTTCTACTAAAGATAAAAAGTAAAAATAATTAACCTTATGGATAGCAGTCAATGGTTGTATACTTCTTGTTTACAAGGTTCTTGTCCATAGAAATTTTCCAAATATAAATTTAATTCATCACACAGGAGGTAAGGATAAAAAAGTTCCTAATTGGCACTAGCATCAACTGCAATGTGCTTTTCTTCCTATGAAAATGAGTACTCACAAAAGAGCCAAAAATAATAGAAAAAAGTAAGTAAGAAAAGAAAAGAACAGAAATAAAGGAGAAAAAGAAATCAAAGTTGAAACAATCATTAATAGAAATCTTTCCATGAGCGCATCTATAATACACCAAGCTGATCACATCATTCAGGTCAACTGCCAGAATCCTAGCTTCTCAAGCATCCATATCACATAATGAGACTAGTTTCACAGTTTACATGGAAATGCCATAGAAAGGACCTACAGAGAACAAAATGGTCAAGCAGGACATAGGACTCAGAATTTCAACTTTATTCCTGCAATTGCTTTCTCATTAAAAGTGAGAACTACTAGCAGAAAATTGCCAGTTAATTTTGAAAAATTATCAACCACAAAGATTAGAGTAAAACCCAAGCACCCATTTAAAAAAAAATCAATAAACAAACCCCTAAAAGCTTAAGCACTCTAGAATCTTACCTGGAAGCAGATTATGGTTAAAGCCATATAAAATTGCAATAGGGGCTGCCCACATGAAAAGTGATGCAATGAAAAACTTCTGAATCACTCCCATTTTTGCCTCCAATCTCTACAAATAATTAAAAAAAAAAGTTTAAATTTCACATTTCCAACCAGATTCATCGATAGAGCTGCAAATAAACTCAAAAAAAAATCCAAGCTTTGAGTCAAATATAGAAGAATCAGGCGGTGAATGGGTTAAAGACAGACATACCTCACTCCTGGTCCAAATCTTTTAGCTCTCTGATGTGAGAAACTAATTGCTAGTTGCTACCACCCCAATCTGGATCCCATAGCCAAACGAGAAGGAATTTGAGCAAGCTCGGATCAACGACCTCACTTGTGAGTTCTGATTCGAGGCTTCGAAGTTGAGAGCAGTGAAACTTGAATTGAAAATTTGAAAGAGAAACAAAAGCTGAACTGGGGTTTAGATTTAGGGATTGGGGAGGAATCAGCAAAACGCACCGTTCCAGGTGCTTCCCTTACCTGCTGGAACTGAGGGTCGGCCCACACGCTGGCCAGATCATAACCTGGATCGACTCATGAGATAATGGGCCAGGCCCAAAAGCTCAGTTTCTAAATGGATATTAGCCCATCTTATAGTCAAATGGGCTGACCATAAGTTAATTATAACTTATTTTGACACATTTACTCGTAAATAAATAAAAAAGATAAAAGATAATAAACATGTGTGAAAACAATTTCTTTGATAGAATAAAGTATAAGGGGAGGGGACATAATAATTATACATATTTACAGTTGTAATAATTATAAGAATTTAATTTCAATTCATTGTCAGTGTAAAGTTTTTTTACACTGTCATACAATTATGTACTGACACATTATTCAAAGAGTTAGACTTTCTAGGTGGTTGTTGAGATAGTCAAACTCTTTTAATAATTTAACAACACATGATTGAATGATAGTATAAAAAAACTTTACATTAATGGTAGATCAAAATTAAACTCTAATTATAACTTGTATAACAATATTCGTAAATTTAATCACTGGATAGAAAATGTAATCGCGAGTCCTATAAATAATGTCTCTACATCTTACAATTCTCACTCTTCATACGTCGTACGAAACAAGCACACTACACGTTGTAACATATATCCAAGACATAGCCCTAGCCCTGTTTGGCAAGTTGCTCACCAATTGTTTTATTTGTGGTTTTGCTAATTTTATGTTTTAATAATCTAATCATGTCCTTCCCTAATAAGGAAGGAGATGGCTTTCAAATTGTGATGCACGGATACTCTAAAATTGGTGACATATCCGTATCGTATCTATATTCGATATCGATACGCATATAATACTGTGACATTCGTATTTTTGTTGTTTTCCTTTTTTTGTTTTTGATTTTGAATACCTATTACCTTCAAAATTCTATTACTTAAAAAATTCGAGATATGGATTTAAGTCTCGTTGCTACCACTTACCTTCTTTAGATCATATTTTCACTCTTACAATCTTGTCATTTTCAAAATCATAATAAATTGGTGAGAGATTTTACTAATTTTAAAGTTTATTTTTCTATATCTATAAATATAAATTTATTTTATTCAATATGTATTATTGTACCCGTATTCTAATTTTTTAAAAATCTAACGTATTTATGTATCGTATCGTATTGTATTGGATATTCGTACCCATATTTATGCAACATAGCTTTCAAGATATCTTGCTTGATGTCTTATGAACTCTGCATATTATAAATGTTAATTTGAAGGCTCCAATTACATATAATCAGTATAAAATTTGATAAGATGGGAAAATATAAGACCTCCATGGTTGATAGTTATCTAACACCATTTGTTTCGAAGCTTTTAAAACTACCCTTAGTTTAAAGTTATGGTGATTGTTTTACTATAGAGAGAAAAAGAGGAAACGATAAGATTTTGAAGAAATAAAGGTGTAGAAAGTAAAAATTGAAGCTTGTGCCGAAGTGGTAGGGTGGGTGATGAGAAAAGGAAAGACTCCAACTCTCCAATCCAAGCTTATGTACTGGATATTAGATGTGGTTAGTGTGCAAGGAGTCAAGATTAATTTTGTTGCTAATATTCTGCAAGGATCCGAAAAGTACAATTATATAAGTTTGGCTAGGCTTCCTCCCACATAACCAAGATTGACATACAAATCAATCCCATAAGAAGTGCAAAACTTGCCCCAAGTTGGAGCCTAAAACTCCTTAGCATTTTGGGGTTCATGAAGTCAGTGGCAAGAAGATCAACAAGGGCCATGTAAATGAGGATCCCGGCAGATGCTGATAGCAGAAGCCCTTCAACTATTAGCCCCTTTGGACTGCTTTCATGGTAGATGTTTGATATGCCAATGCCAACACCAATTCCAATTGGGATAGTAAGGCAAAATAATAGTACCATAATCGCAATCGTATGACATTTAAATTGTGCCTGAAGAAAGCAAAAGAGTATTAATAAAAGTGCTTTTCTTGAGTAAAAATAGTAAAGACTATATGTAAACAAAAAAAGAGAAGTAAAGACTGATGTATAATAAGTATACCTGAGAAATGCACCCACCAAGCCCCAAGCCTTCAAAGCATTGATGAAAACTAAGTGCCGCTACTAGAGGTTTGATTGTGTTAGGACTTCCGGACACCCCAAGAGATATCCCAACAATGATTGAGTGCACCACAATGCCCAACTCCAAAATCTGTATATTTTATTGTAATTAACTGAAAAATGATAGTCTTATAAAAATGTGTATATTTTTTTTATATAAAGGTTTGTTAGATAATAAATAGATTTGGAAAAAATAATGACTCTACACAAATTTATAAATCTGATAAAAGTTTTTAATATGGCTCTCCAATTCAGAATATTGGCATTTAATCACTAATGCAAAGATGTTTGAATTTTAAAAAGGAAACAATTACTTTTTTTTTTAGAAATTCAAAATCATCATGACTACCTGAGAAACTATGGTATGCCGAAGAAGATCTGGTGAATCTAATCTCTCTGACGCAAGTGCAGAGCTATGGACATGACTACCATGTGCTGCATGAGTCTCTTCATCCTCATTCAATGGCTGAGCTTTCCTCAATTCAGACCTTTTATGGTACCCCGTAACCAACGCTTCCATAATTAATGTCCCAGTGGCTGCTACCATCGCCACAAACCCTGAGAAAGGAAACATTCCCCATGGCTTTTTACCTATACATGGGTTTGTTAGGGCCTCAAAAGCATCAGGAAGTATGTGGATGAACCCGGTTGCTAGGATCACACCGGCAGCGAATGCTTTAACCAGGAAATAGAAATCATTTTCTGGGTTGAGGTATGACAAGTTTTTTGCCAAGATTGGCAGGCACACACCAATTAGGCTAGCAACTAAAGTTGAAGCCATAGCAATCAATTTGTACTTCAGTGCCTCAGATACATTATGATCTAAATCTTCTACTTGGTTATCACTGTTGCATTGTGAAAAGACAAAGTTTTGTTGAAGAAGAATAATGACAGATATGGTCAGGAATTTGCATGTTAAAATCTTGATCATTGAATTCAAGGATGTGAATGTGAGATAGAGAGAGTGTGAAAGAGAAAAGTTGTGGTCGCTGAAATTGGTTAACTGATAGAATGGCTGAATCAGTGATGAATCCAATGAAATTAGCTATGCTAAATCACACAAAAGGATAATATGCAAGTGCCTGTCTCCATGTCCTTTTGTGCTTTAAAAGGATAATGGTTTGGTATTCTGTCACCCTTTGATTCTTTGCCGAAGACTGAGAGAACTTGACTCTTGGGGTTTCCCATTAATTACGTATGTTAATCATAAACTACAACTATAAAGCTTGTCTAATTCAAGCTAAAGCCATATTAAAATTTAAAAATGAATGAATCCAAGTTCTTTCTTTTTGTTTTGAAGGACTTTGTGTGTTATTGCCCTCGTCCCTATATATAATATATATGTTCACCTTGAGATTATATTACTTTAAACAAATATTACTTTTAAAGGAGTAATGATCATACGGACTCGAGTTCTTACTGATTAGCATGAACCCAGTAACAAAATCATTATCTGCAGTTAAAAAAATATAATAATACTTTAAAGTAATACCAGTCACAATTTTAAACTAAAAAAACGCTTAATTACATTTTTCCATTGATTTACAACACGACGTTTTAAATTAATGGCTGAAAACAAGATGTGTATCCTTATAAGTGCTATGGCTAGTATCTTATAAAAAAATCCATGGATTAAAGAGTAACGATTGCAAATTATTTATATACTTTTTTTGAAAATCACTAGATTTAGATAATACATTGGGTCTTATTTTAATTTTTTTTAAATAATTTAAATTCCAGACACACTTTACATATATAATATGTCTAACTATAACTTTTCATTAAAACAAATATATGGTAGACAAATTTAATTAGTAAAATAGAGGAGTAAAGTAGCCAACGGGTTTGTAGGTCAACTGGTACTGGTCTCGGGTTCTAAAACCAGGGTGTGATGATCTTGGAAATTTGATCCCCCACCGTATATTCTGTTTCCTACCTAAGTGATTACATCTCTAATGTAAAAAAAAAAAAAGACGAAGAGAAAAGCTACGAAGAAAGGTTTTAGAAAATAGAGGGAGCTAGTTGCAAACCACACGAGTAAATCAGAGTGCAACTATGAAATTTTATATAATCAAATAATATCATAGAGGAAAAAAGTTTTAAAAAAACTTCTACAATATTTATAGCAAGAACTCACTTCAGCATTGCAGTTTATTTAAATAAGAGATTCAAAACATTCCACCAAAACTCAGTTATGTTTGTATGTAACATTCAATTATTTGGAAGAAAATAGAAGAAAAGTATAAAATTAAAAAATATATATATATATATACAATTAGGTTTTTAAATTATACGTGTTAAATAAATTTAGTCTCTCAACTGGTCCATTCCAAGGTCTATTTTAATGTTTCATTTATGTAAATTTTTATAGCAACATTTTAATTTATATACTTTTTTTACCAACTAGTTAACTGACCCTAGCTAAATATGAAACAAACCATAACAGAAATGTCATGAAAAGATGGTACAGACGAATTAGCATATCTACATAAATTGTAATAATTTAATTGCATCAAAGATAAACTTCAAGTTTTAAAATGTGTGTTTGGTTTAACTTTTGAAACTTCAAAATTATGATTTGAATAAAAATATCAAAAAAATAAGTTTTTATCTAAACTATAATTTATGAGTTTTTAAAAGCTAAACCAAGCATGCTAAAAGATTTTGAAGAGTGTCCAACTGCATTAACAATTATATTTCAATAGATTGTGTTTGATATGAAGCTTGGATAGCCATATAATATTGCAAAAACAGACAAAAGAAAAGTTACAACTTTGGGCCATTATCTCAAAAGATTCCATCTTCACAAAGAGACAAAAACTCATGTCAGTAATGTTATTATTAGCATGAAATGGAAGCAGAGATATGCCTTCTTGAGGAGGGACTGACACAAATGCCGTGAACCCATGAACGTGATATTGTCCCCACACGAACGATGCAATTATGATTGTTCGAAGGGAAGAATTTCCCATGTCTTCTAATGCTCTTAAAAATTGGTGAGTAATATTATGAAACTAAACGATAGAGGAAGCAACTGCAAGTAACTTCTTCATCCCAAAAGAAAAGAGTGTAGGAAATGGATATAAGGTTTTACATAAGGAAACAAAAAATAAAAAAACAAAACAAAAAATGCATTTTACATTAGTAACTTGGATAATAATTATAGCATACTAGGTAGGAAACGTGTGATTTATTTGGTCTATGCAAAAAAGTTTTAAATGGAGTTCTGTAATTACTTAATGAGTAATAAAGAAAGTGTGTAAGAGGAATGGCATTTGGTATGTGTGAACAACATCACTCTTGTTAGTACTTTCTATATGACTTGTGAAGTTAAAACGAGTATCCTCCTCTAAGGGGTTGATTAATTACTTGATGCACGCATGTATAATATAATTAACCTACGAAAATATATAGATATATACTTTCTGCGCATTCACATTTGACTTTTTTAGCACTTGGCCGGCAAGCATATTTGTTGACAAATTCTAATTTCGCAAGACATAAGAAGTTGAAACTTAAATACAAAGCTTAAGTGCTAAACCGCCCGAATAACTTCTCAAGTTATATGTATAGATTGGGCTTCTCATAAAAGTGTCTACATCTCTAGCACCAAAAAAAAAAGTGTCTACATCTCGATGAATCAAATAGGCACAGTTAAGATAGAAAGCGTCATCCATTGCCCTACTGTTATAGCAAAAGAAAGATTTTAACAGATGAAATTAGCTTTTCTGGGTGTTGTTCTCCAATTCTCTCTTGAGCTGAAGTGAGAAGTCGTCACTGACATCATCATCGTCCCAATCGTCCTCCCATTGTTGTGTTGTCTCTTTTCCCTCTTCTTTGTCATCCCATTCTGTCAGTGGCAACATCACATCAACGTAAGTGAAACAAGATATTCATATCCTACATCTAACCTAAAACGAATGGCAATTAATAACGGTATTGCCATGTGAAAGAAAAACACTATACAAGCCGATATAAACAAATGCATGATTGTAAACGAGCACAAAGAACAAGAACTTCAAACAGATTGAACTTGAGAAAAGCTAAATTATCATGATTAATTATTGGTTAATATAGTATGTCAATGCCTTTTCATTGAATATACTGTTAGGAATCGGGGATTTAGCATATCTTCACATTAGTATGATATTATCCACTTTGAGCTTGAACCCTCATGGATTTGCTTTTGGACATCTTCTAAAAGGCCTTATAACAATGAAGACATTTTCCATGCTTATAAACCCATGACCATGGTTCAACCTCTCCTCTAGTGGAAGCCTCTTCGAGTATTCAGCCTTATACTTGTACTGTCGTTTGCTCTCCAACAGAACCCGTTGCCTAACCAAACCAACCTATTAGGAAGACTTTCGATACAAGACCACTTCCATTTTGCACTGCGAACCTGCTGTCTAACCAACCTGTTAGGAAGACTTTTGACACAAGACCACTTCTATCTTGCACCGTTGTACAGCAACGGGACACGCCGCCTGATCACCTCAACGTCAGAAGGAATCTTCGACGCTGCCTAATCAACCTGTTAGGAAGACTTTCGACACAAGATCACTTCCATCTTGCACCGTTGTACGGCAACGGAACACGTTGCCTGATCACCTCAACGCCAGAAGGACTTTCGACAGAAGGAATCTTCGACTCAGATCCATCAACGGCTGTTCCAATACCCGCCCTAACTAAAACCATCGACTCTGATACCACTTGTTATATTATGAAGACTTTCGATACAAGACCACTTCCATCTTGCACCGCTGTACAGCAACGGGACACGCCGCCTGATCACCTCAACGTCAGAAGGAATCTTCGACGCTGCCTAACCAATTTGTTAGGAAGACTTTCGACTAACAAGACCACTTCCATCTTGCACTGCTGTACAGTAACGGGACACGCCGCCTGATCACCTCAACGCCAGAAGGACTTTGGACAGAAGGAATCTTCGACTCAGATCCATCAACGGTTGTTCCAATACCAGCTCTAACTAAAACCATCGACTCTGATACCACTTGTTATATTAGGAATACTTTCGACACAAGACCACTTCCATCTTGAACTGCGAACCCGCTGCCTATTGGGAATCGATGATCTAACATATCTCCACATTGATATGATATTATCCATTTTGGGCTTGAACCCTCATAGATTTGCTTTGGGACATCTCCCAAAAAGCCTCATACCAATGAAAACATTTTTCATGCTTATAAACTCATGATCCTCCATTTGTTTAACCAATGCGGGATTATATTTACACCTCAACATAAACATAGACCAATGCATTACAGCTGCACAAATGGCACGAGGAAGGATGTGTACTTCCTCCATCATAAGCGGCCCCCTGTTTTTCCTAGTAAAGTGGTGATATGTAGCCATCGATCACATAAGATTCATAATAATTTAATAACAATTACAAAAATTCACTAGAATTCTCTACAATATGCATTGCATTTAGTTTCCCTTTTCAGATATACTTTTAGGTTAAACTAATGGTTGCTTCTTGCCAGCCAGCTCATCTGACAAATAAAAAGAAAATAGTTAGCTAACTAGCAATCTCTAACATTTCTAGAATTTCTTGAATCTTAAATTTTTTTCAACACCCGTAAGTCTCGCTCATTGCCTCATATTGTGGAAGCAGGAACTTCCCATATGATCTGTTATGTTATCTCCATAGTACCACACATCCTTGCCAACATCTTATTATCGGGAGTTAGAGATGAAAAGCTCATACATCACAGCCCAATCCATCTTGTTTTAAATTTTAACCCAAGCATGCATTATGCCATAAGTGCTCATCACATCCACCGCTAATGACTAGACAAGAACTGTAGCAATGTTCAAACTCCACAAATTATACAATGCTCATTTGCCCCAAGTCTGCAGGCATTACAAAAAAATCAGGTTTATTACGGCAGCTAACATAAATCGTTATATTATTCAATTTATTATGGTAATTTTGGAACTGTCTTATTCAATTTATTATGGTAATTTTGGAACTGTCATAATTTAAATGGGTAAAATAACGGTGTTATGAATAAAAGGGAAGTTTTGAATTGCCATAATATACCTATCCTACTTAAAATTTGAAATCCTTAATTTCATATGTGTTTCTCACTTTCTTTTTTTAGCGTGCTTCTCTTCAAACGCTGAAGTATTAGAATCTCACTCGGGTATAATTTTTCGCACATTTTGTCTTCCGCCTCTCATCTCACTGAGATACTTATAGACCTCCTTCCTTGTCTATGGTTCCTTGTTGATTCTCAATTTATGCATGGTTAACATGTCATTGGGTTCTGTCACATGAATTCTCTCCTACCATGCTTCCTATTTCCTAATCTAGGTCTATATTTTAACTTCCATCATATTCATATTCATATTTATATATTTTAATGCTTCCACATTGCAATTAATTCTTATTTTTTCTTAATTTTCTCTCTCCAATTCCACCACCTTTCTAGCTCTTTCTATGGGTACATTCATACACTTATGCTGTTAGTGTAAATGAATAAACCTTCATAAACAAATGAAGTTGCATCAATACAATTCCCCCACCCCCACCTCCACCTCCCATGTTGTATTACAAGGGAGACTTGTATGAATAGACAATAATAAGACATCTTGTATAATTAATTGCTTCTGATCATTATCATTAACTAGTTTTATTAATCAAATTTATGTAAAAAAACAACTTAATTATTTTTTAATTTAATTATATTAGGAGAAAAATAAAAAAAAATTATAAAAATTAAATTTATCATGAAGCATTTAATATATATAGTGCTTAGCAAGATGTAAAAAAAATAAAATAATAACTAAAAAATATAAAACTTGAAGTATTTGATTAATGTTAAAAATATTTTAAATTAAAAATTTATTAGAATATTTTTTTTATTATAATAAGTAAATAAGTATAATTAATATTTAATTAATTTTAAAAATATTAACAGTTTGAATATGCTATAATAAATGTTCTTCATTGCTCACACTTATTAATAAGTAAATAAGTAATTAGTATTTAGATGAATATAAATTTGAAAAGTTAGAGTAATTAAATTTATCACTTAAATAAACTAAAATATAATATAATTAAAATTTGAATTAAATTTGAACTTTTTAAAATAAATTTTGTAAAAAATAAGGCTATATCAAACGAAGAAAAAATTGGAGGAAAAAAAACTCATGTCTAAGTGACATATGGTATTGACCATACTTGCTTAGATTGTGTTTTATATAATAATATTATATTATATTTTTTGGCTTTACAACAAGGGTATCCTCACACTCTTTGAGTGTGAGACCAATTCTTTCGGACTATCAATTAATTAATGACGATTACTAATATAATAAAATATATTAAACATTTGTTTTGATCATCTAAAGATATAGATGAAAACACATTGGTTCTCCATTTATCAACAATATCAAATTAGTCTTTCAATGATAATTAACGTTATCAGTTTTGTCTTTCAAGGGCCAATTTGATAGCAATACTAAGACATTGAAAAACTAATTTGATAGCAAAAATGAGATATTGAATGACCAATTTGATGTCATGTATATTTTTAAAGAATTAATTTAATATATTTACAAATAGAGGATGAATGTAATATCATATATATTTTTAAACGACTAAAATAAGCACTTGCTCTAATAAAAATATAGATATAGATTGGACACAATTACACGCATGATTGTGAAAGAAGTTTGGAAAATAAGTGCACCAATGTGTATAATTTAGTTGTGTCTAATTGTGATTGTAAAATTCATGTATGTTACACTACTCTTAGTTTCTTATTCTAAAATATGGGGCTCCATGACGAGCATAGGCTCGTTTTATTATTTGTTGCTAGATGTCACTTCTAAATGTTCCATTTTCTGTTAGACTGACCAAAAAAGAAAATGTTTCTTTTTCTATGTATAACTATAAAGAGAATATGGTTAGTTATATGAGGGCCAGCATTGTTGGACAGACTTGCTAATTGCTATGGTTGAAAGCTTAAGCATATCTGCATATGACGAAAAGAAAAAATAACAGAAAGCTTCAGCACGAAACCATGGTGATAAAACCAATCATTTTCCATTTGCTTGTGGGCCGGTCCAATTAAACTTGATTTGTGACTATAATTAATAGTCCAGTTGAAATTGTTCTAGGGCTTAATATGTTAACGCACTGTCATTTCCAAGGTTTTAACTTACGTAAGTGCAGCCAGCATTAACATAAAGGACAAAGCCACACACAAACTTGCGTTATTCAACATGAAAGGGTACAGTCATTTTAAATATTTTATTTTGGGTTCTATCTTTGAGAAAGTATATATGGAGAAAAAACAAACGGCCTTTGAGGAAGTATATATGGAGAAAAAACAAACGGGAAGAGTCTCAGCTTCACGTGCTTAATTGTATCTCGTAAAATTAGTCTCTCACTTTTCGAACAAGAGGATATATTGTTCATGAAAAAAAAAATGGACAAAGCCACACAATCAGGAATAGCTGTAAAACTCTCTACACAGTTCAGTTCCCTCTGGAAAATTATTAATACCCTTGCATGCTTTTATTATCATTGTTTTTATAATTATTTAATAAATAAAAAATCAATTAAGGCCATAACCAATGTTTTTATTTAACTGTCATGCATGGAAGGTGGCAAAAAGGGTGATTTTCTACCTCTCTCAATACAATTTAAAGACATAGGCTTAGAATGAGAAACAGTAGCATTCTATCTGTAAAAACCCTGTAAACTTGCATTGGCCGGCAACAAAACTAATGGTACACAAGAAGCAAATGGGTGATGTTAGTTGATTTGTTTATGTTTCCATCTGGACGATGCACCCAAATCTCTGAAATGCTTTTCATATGAATGTTTTAGTAACAAACAAAATAACCGGTGTTCAAACTCTTAATAAGACAATCTACAAGATATTCCAAGTATGTGCTTTTTTCAAGAAGTGGTTGTATAAACCAGTCCAATGCTCAAAAAGAGAATGTCTGAGTCTCCCATCCTTCCCCCTCCCCTCCTCTATTTCTCTCTCTCAGTTGCAGACACACACACACACAAACAAAGTGGAAAAGAAGGAACGTTCAACCTTTTCTACTACCAAACAAATGTCCACACTTAATTGCAAACGTTGCTCATTAGCACACCTTTTAGCTATTGGTCAATGGTCACATTTTGTCAGAGTTGAAGTTGGCGAATACAACCCCTTAAAACGTTTAGCTACATTCGGTTCTTCATGTACCTAACAACTATAGGATGCATAAACTCCCAATGGCTTCTTGGAATTGGAATAGAACTGATTTTCCAACATCTATCTTACTTCCTTACATCTTCATTCTGATCACCACTATGAAGTTTGCAGCTTCCTGGGTTCTGGAGACAGGGTGCAGCCTTAAAATTCAACTTTCGCCTTTGTTGAATGATTCAAGTTGTCTGGAGGGAGACTGGCAGGGCCCCCTGCACAATAAGTGTTGTGCAGCAGCATTTGATGCTTACCTCTATGCACTGGGTCAGCAGGCAAATCAAACAGGGCATATTTACTTGGATTCAACTGAGCAAAGAAATTGTCTGTCTAGAATAAAGAGTTTTAAAGATAATATTTTTGGTTGTGGAATTGATAAGTTAACAAGTGGGGCTGGTGGATGTTCTGACTTCTTGGTTACTGATGTTAGGAATAAATTAAGAAATGAGCTTAGAAGTTTAGATGAAAACTGTCAACTTAAGACTTTAGGGAATGAGTGGGAACAGTCATGTCCTTCCTGCCAGCATACCTGGAAAACCATAGGAAGGCCAGATTCCAGATACGCCAATATCCAAGCTGAAAAATTTGAAGCTGATCTCTGTAGAATTGCTGTACTTGTGACATTAATAAGCAGCAAAACTGAAAATGAGATGTATGTCCACACAGTTCTGAGATGCCTTGGAGCACAACATATTAATACAGGTAAGTATAAACATAAACTTTGGATTAGTTGTCGAGTATCTTCTATGTAGTGCTACTTAGTCTAGAATGTCTGTGATCAATATTCTTTTCTCAAGCAGAAAATCAAACCACGAAAGGCAATCAGAAGATGAAGAGTAATAGAGGTGCTTAAATGTCTTGTAATATCAATCATGTTTCTAAATATGCAGATTGTTTTGTTCTCTTCTCTTCCTGACCATCAAGGCCTTCATGTGGAATTAGGTAAATGGATTCTGACTGGAGCAATCATAGGGGTTATATTGATAATAGTTATCATTGCATACATCTTGTTTCGTAGATATTTCAAATCAGCCCTGCAAAATAAAGGTAAGACCTATATTTTTTCAAATCCATATTAGATAGCATCATAGATAAAGGCTATATTGTGCTTATGTAGTCTATTTTTCACACAGTAGCATTTGGAGGCATGCTGTTAAAGAAAACTGCTTGTCCAAAAGTTCCTATCAAGGAAGTGTACACTGCCACTAACCATCTGAATGAAATGAATATCATTGGGGAAGGAACTGCAGGTGAGAATTTTTTTCTCTCTCTCTGTTGAAAGCTGGTGGTGAGAAAAATTGGTTCAACCTATTCATGAATGGGTCTAGACAAAATATAACTCAAAGAGAAACTTAAAATTTCCTAAATGTGAAGGCATAATACAGATTACTGTAAAATCTTACCATCAATTGTACAATCTGTACATAAATATTCAGATAGTTTCTATGGCTTTCATTAGCTTAAGCTACTGGTATTAAATAAGTGTTCGAGTTAAAATCTTGGCTCATCTCCTTAGCAACCAATTGAAGATATCAACTTATTTGTTTAAATTGTCAAAGCTTGATTAAATCTGTACGTATAAAGTAATCTTCTTTCTGGATTTTAATTTTAGGTAAGGTCTATAAAGGCACAATGTCAAATAATCAGCATGTTGCAATAAAGCACATAATCCATGATGATGGAAACGTGGAGACTTTTGTCAGGGAAGTTACAAGCTTATCGCATGTCAGACACCCAAATCTTGTTGCTTTGCTGGGTTGCTGTGTTGAGGGAGATGAATGTTTTCTTGTCTATGAACTATGTCCCAATGGGAGTCTTTCACAGTGGCTATTTGGTAATTATAATTTGTCCGCATGAGAGTTTGAATTTGTTTTATCTTCTATCTATGAACTATGAAGGTTTGACAAGTGAATACATCAGGCAAGAACAAGGTCCTGTCCTGGATACAGAGGCTAGAAATTGCACTTGATAGTGCTCGAGGTCTTTGGTTTCTACACACATATCCAGGAGGCTGCATCGTTCACCGTGATGTCAAGGTCAATCTCTAAATATATGTCAATGTTTATATGTCTAAAACTCAATGAACCCTGTTCAATTGTTAACCATGTATGCATTGATAAGGTCAAGTCTCACATTCAGGATTTTTTCTAAACTACTCTCCCAAGTATACAATTCAGATTCAGTGACAGTGGACAAAATTACTGATAATTTATTTCAAGATCTCTGCTCTTCATTATATAACCTTTGAGAAAGTGACTAGATTTTGCTTCTACTTTTTTTTTTTTTTATCATTTTCCATTTCTACGGATTTTGCTTTTAGTACAGTAGGAATGGGGGAAAAAAGAAGAAGCAAAAGACTATTACTTAAAAGTTGTAACTCAAATGTGTACCTTTGAGTGAAAGGTCCAACAACTCTTAGAAGATAGAGAAGGTTTAATAAAATGGTGTATTTTTCTCATGCAGCCAACGAATATTCTTCTGGGGTCTAAATTTGAGGCAAAGCTATCAGATTTTGGACTATCTAAAGTTATTGAGGTGGGTGAAACGTATGTTAGCTCAGAAGTGAGAGGTACTTTTGGATATGTCGATCCTGAGTACCAAAGGAACCATCATGTGAATTCATCTGGCGATGTTTACAGCTTTGGCATGGTACTTCTACAAATCCTCTCGGGAAAGAAGGTTATAAATTTGAAATTGAAGAAACCAATGTCCCTGAATAAAATGGTCAGAAAGTCTTAAATTTCTTACTCCATTTCATGCATTTTTTCTTTTGACCCTTGGTGCCAATTTTGTATAACATACTTCATTTCTCAGGCAAAAGCACTCACCAGGGGTGGTAGGATCACAGAATTTGCTGATCCTAAACTTCAAGGGGAGTACTCAGAGGAAGCATTTGATTTTACACTTCAGCTGGCTCTATCATGCACAGCCCTCAACAAACAACGTCCGTCCATGGAGCAGGTTGTCCAAAGACTAGAAGAGGCCCTATTAATTTCAATAGTGAGGAAGGTTTCTAATACAGAAACTCCAGTAGACAATATTTCCAATCCATAAGAGTAATTATTGGGATCATTTTTATAATCTGAGTTTTCGAAATTAGTTTACAGATTTTTAAGTACTTGTTATGAGAACCGGTTGTTTCTTTGTTATAACGTGGAATTTTGTATTCAGATTCCGTGATTACTTGAACCCTTTTCTGAACACACTAAAAATGTATGTATTAATTTCCTTAGATGCTTAAAAAGAATGGCAACCATACAAATTATTGTTTAATTCTGGATGATTACTATCTAAGGTCCATTACATAAGAGTGATTGCTAAAATCTTGGCCTATTTAATCTCCAATGTTTTTCACACTGTAGTCAAGTACAGTTGAGCTATGCATAAATACTTTAACTGTTGATCTGATAAGTAAAATAACTTGCTTTCTGGAATTATTTTCACTTGAGTTACGAAAAGAAGCTTTTTTTGAATTGAGTTAGGAAAAGAAACTTTCTGATACCAAGGATGATATTCTAACAGAAGGCAAGTTGAGGGCAGCAGAGATTGGGACCAGAAAAGCTTTATTTTTGTAATAACTTTGGCTTATTTAAATGCCTTAGGGATGTTCCATGAAACCAGTGGGATTGATGGATCTTCTGAAGCCATCTTCTTCCGAATCATGATAGCCTCTCGGAATAACCAGTTATGGTAACTAACGGGGTTGAGACAACTGAAGAAAGATGTCCACTATCTAAAATGCTTCCAAATTCTACATGCTAGCAGCTAGCCATGCTTTGAAGAGAAAGAGTCTTAGTTCAGAAAACATATGGATACAATATAATAACTCAAAAAGGTGGTGAGTGAGTGAGTGAGACACAAACGACTGGTGATCACTATCACAAAATAATTGCATAAAGTTGTGACCATTTAAACTCAAAAGGTAGTCCAATATACTGAGGAATGTGGTTTTGTCTAATAATAGAAGAACTGTCTTATAGAACACTTCATAGTATCTTTTCCTCCATTGATCAGACATTAACCTCATAAGACATCACGAACATGAACACTAAGGTATGGAAAACTACAACCATGCTGGATTCTTCAAAGGAGTAACAACAGCCTTGACTTGAAGGTAGCTGCTAAGGCTGTATATTCCCTTTACTCTCCCTTGTCCACTCATCTTATACCCACCGAAAGGTATTGCTGCATCAAAGACTTCATAGCAGTTGATCCATACTGTTCCAACTCGCAATGCACGAATCAAGGTGTAAGCAGAGTCCATACTCTGAGTGAAAACTCCAGCAGCCAGCCCATAGGAAGTTGCATTCGCTCTTTGTATCACCTCCTCTAGATTCCTATCATTTATTTCAATTTTCAAACGCAGAATAACTGAGATTTAAGAAGAGGAAATTATTTAAGAATGTACAAACATGATGGAATTTTGACTAGTGATTTACAGCATACTTGAATTTCAAGATAGACTGTACCGGACCAAAGATTTCATCTTTTGCTATCAACATGTTGTCCTGTAATAATAACGAAGAAGTCATTTTGGTTATTTACTTATGTTTTAGCATTATGTTACTACTTGTCCAGAAATAGAAATATTATTGGAGGTATAATACCTGAACATTTGAGAAAACAGTGGGTTGGATGTAGTAGCCTTTGGAGCCAATTCTTTGACCACCAGATTCAAGTGTAGCACCACTTTCAATGCCTGATCTTATGTATTTCAGGATCTTCTCGAATTGCATAGAATCAATCTAAAACATATACAAGTATCAATGTCATCACCCTTTTAGATGTCCCTACTTGGAATTTATCAACAATAGAATGGTTGTAATGACCAAAACATCAGTAAAAAATTTGAGAAGAATTCTGTTGGTATGAGCAATTGCAAAAAGGTAGGTTCTTGTACCGAAACACATAAGTTTTTGGAAGATTTAGAAGTTATTCTTACTTGGACCATAGGTTCTCTTTAATTTGGGCTGCATGAGGAAAGAGAGAATAAGAGAGATACCTGAGGACCTTGCTCAACCCCATTTTTGAAAGGGTCTCCAACAACACGTTTAAGAGCACGGGCTTTTGCTTTTTCCACAAATTCATCATATATGCTTTCGTGTACAAATGTGCGAGAACCAGCACAACAACATTGGCCCTGTAGACACAAAACAGCTTGACTTATATTGGCTTACTATGCAATAATAACAATCTTGAGAATGCTTGGTTCTCGTAGTGAATAACATAAAATCGGATCATCAAACCTGATTAAAGAACAGAGCAGAGTGTGCAGCCTCAACAGCTGCATCAATATCAGCATCCTTGCACACAATGAAGGGAGATTTTCCACCCAGCTCCAGAGTTACTGGCTTCAGATTGCTTTGTGCTGACAGTCCTAGTACAATTTTACCAGTGCTACTGGATCCTGTGAAAGCAAGCTACAAAATAAAATCAACCAATTTTTAGTTTTCAATTAGCAATTAGGCCATATAGGCTTAAATTAGCCACTTCTTTCAATGCATATATGCATTGGAGTTATGTCAACAGATCATTCGACTTTCAGGAAGAGAGAATCATGAAAATGAAGGATATGTTTTGGGATGGCTCAGGAGAATTCTTCCATCAAATCTTTTGAAGTACCTTGTCAACATCCATATGACTACATAGAGCTGCACCAGCAGTAGGTCCAAAGCCAGAGATAACATTTAGAACACCAGGAGGAAGTCCTGCCTGTTGCATCAAATCCATCAGCGAGGACGACCACAAATGTATAGAGACATGCAGAACCACAATCTATTTGTTTTTCTTCTCTCTTTTTTTTGACATTAATTAAATTAGAATTATGACCAGATAATTTTACTTCACAAATAAACCTGAAAATCTGAACTCATTATAGTATGAGTTACACTCCTATATAATATGTAGACGTATGCATGTCCAACTTGTAGCTGTTCTTTTTGGCTATCCTGCATAGCCCAGTCTTGTGATTGCTGGTTGAAGCCTGAAGGCAATTTTAATATTGCATGCTGAGGTTCATTTCAAACTGCAGCAATTATTTTCCAGTAGGTCCAGTTAATAACCGTGACAATGATAACATTGAAGACCTATTCACAAACTCTTTGCTGGAAGGGGTAACTTCTTTTTATATTTAAGTTAGCTAAGATGAGGTTATTGATCTAGTATAGGTAACAAATATGCTTAAAGAAGAAATGTTTTTGTGGCCTTCATTTTGGTCTAGAATCTTATTGCTTCAATTCCGTTAGAAGGGTAGATCTTAAAATCAAGAACAGAAAAGGGGACCTAGTCATCATTCAAGATATCACTAACATACATGAAAACATAGGTGTGGTAAGCCTACCTCAAGAAATAGCTTTGACACATAAAGGGCAGAAAGAGGTGTCTGCTCTGCAGTTTTCAATACAACTGTGTTACCACATGCTAATGCAGGCCCAACCTTCCATGAATAAATAAGAAGTGGGAAATTCCAAGGAACAATCTGCCCTGCTACACCAATAGGCTCATGCAAGGTTTGGACATGGTGTGGTCCATCAGCTGGAACTGTAAGACCATGAATTTTATCCGCCCAACCTGAAGAGAAACAGAATGGAAGCCAAGGAATGTCAACTTGGTATACGGTACTATAGCAACATGAAATAGGTGCTCAAAAGTTAATGTAATTACCCGCATAATATCGAAACACACGTACCACCATAGGTATTTCAACGTTTGCAGTCTGTTCATAAGTCTTCCCACTATTCCATGTTTCAAGTGCTGCAACTTCATCATTGTGCTTTTCCAATAAATCAGCACAGCGAAACATTACACGTGATCTTTCCTGGAGGAGATCACCAAAACATTGGCTAAAATTGTTGCATATGAAAGACATGCAGCATCAGAACCTCTCCATATTCCCAATCAAAAGAACACATGTTCTGAAATTTATAAAAGAAAAATGGGTAAAAATATTAGATGAATATTTTTATTACATAAGCTGTCATCTTTGGCCATGGTCCCTCATCAAAAGCCTTGCGAGCAGCATAGACAGCACGATTTACATCTTCACTGTCGCCTTCAGCAACATTGGCAATTACATCTCCTGTCCTAGGATCGAAGGTGGGAAAAGTTTTTCCTAACAAGTGAGAAAGTTTTAAATTAAGTTTCTGTTGCATAGTTACTGTATATTGTTATGTATTCATATGAATGAAACTGTAATTGTTTAAGTACATAAAGGTAAGATATTAACCAGAAGCTGCATCAACAAATTGTCCATCAATTAGAAGCTGACTATGATCAATTTGCACAGGCGGTATGATAGGCTCCACATCAGCAGCAGAACTACCAATTCCACTGATACTTCTAAGCCAGCTACAATATAGGCCTGAAAATTTATTCATCCAATCGTTTAGGCAATCAAATTTCTTTTTTGGGTGACTGAGTCCAACGTCAAGGCATACCATCTTAGGCAATCAAATTTAATAATGTAACTCCTGCGATAACATAATACTAAGATATGCTTAACAGTTTATGTGACTCTTCTGAGTCTTCTCTATACTTAATTGTTAAGAAAGTTAAGATTTTGTGTAGTTGTTATATTATCTTAAACAGTCAAAAGACATTGATTGACCTACAAATTAGTTCCCGTCAATAATTTCTCAAAGAGCCAAGAAACTTCAAAACCTCACTGCAAGTTTTAAGTTGTTTTCTTCTACAAAATTTATAACGAATGAAGAATATATTCCTCCGGATGTCAGCATAAAGCAAAATAGGAAGGTTATGAAGATTTCATTTTTACATAAATAAGTATATATTCTCAAATACATGATTACATGAAAACGTTCATCATGTAAGGGAGAGACAGTGGTATTACCTAAACAACGTTTAGAAGCTGAGACAGAAGAAGAAGAGACATAATGCAGAGAGGAAAGGATTCGAGTAGTCATGACCTGCATAAATATTTTGAACGTTGAAGAGAAATTTTGTTTTTCTTTCTTCTCTCCTCACACCTGAATTATCTCAGAGATCTCAAGTCTTTTCCAAACCCAGCCTTCTCCTGAATTCTCACCACACTTCTCTTTAGACATGTGTCAAGAGAAAGGGAGAGAGGGTGGAGAACAAACAGTAGTGGCACTAGGCAATTATCAGCTCGTACACGTACTTGAACATATTGTTGTGGTTTATGGTTCAAAATTATTATTTCTCAATACTCACCCATAAGAGTGAGACAGTAAACAAGTTGTAAGAGTCACAATTTAGCCAAAAATAAAGACAGCCGCCTTAATAGGAAACTTCACGGGATATTTACTGTATCATGGGTATGAGAGTGATGTCAGTTCAATGAAGTTGCTACAAGATGACATCCAGTTGGCCCACGTGCTGGAACTGACTAAATTAATCATGATTTACTAAAACTTTTGATTAGGTGATAGCTGTTCTCATCTCTTCAGGTGGGTCTGTCCAACTCCCGTCACGAACAAGACATTACGTTACCTGTAATTATTACGAAGCTTAAGTTAGTAGTGTGTTAGGCTATTTTTGAAAATTTTACCATAAATAGAATGAAATTGAAAATAAGTTAAGGAGTTAACTCTAT
Organism: Styphnolobium japonicum; assembly: GCA_023212625.1. NCBI lineage: Eukaryota > Viridiplantae > Streptophyta > Magnoliopsida > Fabales > Fabaceae > Styphnolobium > Styphnolobium japonicum. Next base: position 29,424,148 of record JALBWW010000005.1, on the reverse strand, counting down.
TTAACAAATTTATTCTCATACATGATATCTTATGTCAAGGGTTTTGCCTCACTTGACACTAATCTTGTAGTTAAGGTTTGCTCACCCTACAACCATATATAGGGGTTATGAGTCTGCTCACTTAATAGCTATCTAAAACCATTGGTCTCGTCAAATTCATCAATGTCTCTATATTTATTATGTGCACATAGGTTATTATATCTCTTCGCTAACGATAAATGGTGTTCTAACATGGAACCCATCATGGATATTTATGACATAAAAAAAAATATAGTTTTCATTTCTCATTTCAATTCTAATAATAAAATTTGAAATTGTTTCCATAGACTCAACTAAACTTTCAATTCATTTTTTATAAATGTTTACTCAAATAGCTCAATAAAGTCAATAAAATATTGTAGGTAAAATATACTCATCATAAAACTTCATATTTCCAAACTTGAGGTAAAAATAAATAGAATTTAATTGCTCTTTCGTAATAAAAATTCATTTGAAGAAAATTTAATTTCTTTTGAAAGGTTTGTCTTTCCAATTAAAAAAGTAAATGTATTACTAAGTAAATTATCCACTTATATAACAAAAGTATATGGTCATTCTATCTCTTTCAACCTGCACATCCAGAACTAAGGATCCTTTGGTTTCTTTATTGCCAACAACACCACAAAAACTTTGAAATTAGTTATGGGTATGTCATACAATTTATATTCCATAAAAAAATCTTAATTTTCCAACCAAAACCCTTGAATTTCTAACACTTATTTCCACTACCTAATTATTAGATTTAGAGCTTATGCTAAGTCATAAAATAATTTATGATTTTAGACAAAAAAAAAAACCTCTAAAAGTCAAAAAAGAAAGTTTGGAGGCATGTACTAAAAATCCTTCTTAGACACAACCCAAGCTTTTTAATTTTTTCACAAAAAGCAACTAAATGGAGGAGATTGAAGGTTAGGTATAAAAATCTCCCTAACTCTCTAAGAGTTAATGTTTTATAGGTAAAGCTTTGAGGTGGGTTGGAAGAATGAGGGGAAGAGAAGAGAGAAAGAGGGAAGACGAAGAAGAAAAATTATGTAAAAGGAAAGGGTGTTCAATCAAACATGATAAGGTGGAACTTTATATATATATATATATAATTAAAATTATGAACAAAATATCGAAAATATCCAAAAGAAAATCTACTACCTCTTTTTTTTATTTAATATTATTATATGTTTCATCTCTTACTATCGATTCAAACATAACATTAAGGTTCTAATTGCACTTTGGGCTTAGCTTACCTTATGAGTATTCTCCTTTTCTTATATATATTGAATGTCTTTCCCTTATTGTCCTTTGTGTACAAAGTTGGTTCACTGTTAATGAATAACCATGATGGCATGTTTGAGCCAGCCGTATTACGGGTCTTGAATGACCATATGGCAGTCCTGAGAGGTTGTGTGGCAGGTTTGGAGCTGCCGTATGACATGTGGCCCTAGTTCCTAGGTTGCTTTGGTTCATGTCCTTAGCCTAAGGTGAACTTAGTTGTGGGTTCAGCAAGTGGTGGGCTTGTGTTGATTGGGTTTCTTGACGGAAATTGGCCCAGTTGGACTCCTATATAAAGTACAATAGCTATGTTGGAGTTTAAATAAGATTAGAGTATTATTTGAAGATTTAAACTTTTTATGATAAATCAATTAAAGTATTAAATTTTTATTATTATTAATTAAGAACTTTAAATTTATTTAAAAATATTTTTATTAATAAAAAATTTTGGAAAAACAAAAATATTCAACTTAACATATTAAAACAATTTATAATATGAACAAAATTTATGACATATATGACCTATAACTTTTTTTTCCAATTGATAAATATTTAATCAAATATTTTTCTATTAAAGTTGAGGTCCTTCCTTAATTAGTTGTTAAGGTAAAATCGAGATACTTATTTAATAAGTTTTAAATTGAGGTTCTTAATTAGTTATCACAATAATTAATATCATTAACTTTTTTTCTTTTAAATAAATATGGATTAGATTGTTGAGGTTAAAGAAGTAGGGTTTCTCTAAGTAAAAAGATACAGTTCATCAGGTGGCATCGATCAATATTTTCAAGCCATTCAATGAATCCCCAAAATGGATGATTCTATCCACCGCCATAGGTGTTCACGTTTTTCCTCATTATACAATGGTTCTTTTTGTTTCATGGATTGTTTCACTTGTTCTCACAGCTTGATTTTGAACTATGTTTTACACATACGGTATAAGTATTGAATATGATATGATATGTGAATATGATAATTTTTTTAAAAAAGTGAGATATGAATACGTTAATATATATTAAATAAAATATATTTATATTTATATTTATATATGTAAAAAATATTAATAATGTTGCAACTTATTGAAAAAATAATATAAAGATATTAATTTTTTAATAAAAAAATACTTTAAAAGTTAAAATGCATAACCAATGTCTTGTAATTCCTTAAATTTTTAATTTTTCATTTCAAATAATATTATATTTTATTAAAAGATATTTGCCCGACTCGTGCATCACAACAGCTTTCTACTTCCTCTCCCCTGCATCGCTGTCCATCTTCCCCATCCCCATACCCTGTTTCTTTTTTTCTTTTTTTTCAGCTTTTCCTCTTCTCACTGTGATTTTTATCTCTTCTCACCCCTCACCCAAAAATCAAAGGCATCCGTATAATGCACGTATTCGTATCAGATACGGTGCAAAAAATGGCGTATTGGTGCATCACAGGTTCTGAAGCATTCTATTTGCATTAATAGGCTATAAAGGTCTCAAACTTGGTCGTCTATTTGAAGAATACAGCAACACAAAAGGATTGGTCAATTGGTTTGCTTTTAAATTCACTCAATAATGCAAACTTAAAACTGTACACAAAAATTATGATACGAAGCAAAGATTAATACTTAGATAAAGTAAATGAATGCACGATATGATGCACAAACTATCATTGAGGAATAATGGTAAGAATGCAATTGCAAAGGTGAGGGACACCAGAATTGTTCAAGCATGAGAGGTTGAGCTGGTTGTTAAAATGCAGGAATTATAGAATCTAATAATACAGAGAGCTAGGGAGGAAAACTGAGAATTTAGTTGAGGAATTGGGTCGCACTTGTCAGGAAAAATGAGTTCTTAACTCTCATTGGAGCAATCTAGCTAGAGCATGAAGTTAAGAAATTAGAAAATTGGAAAGTAGAATATGAAACACATGTGAAAAACACTAGAAGTAGCTCAATCAAGCCATGAAACCAATTTCAGGAGTAGTTGTTTTGGCAAAAATTCTGTGCAAATTGAATTAGCTTCGGCAGCCAGTTTGGAGTGTTTGTTCCTACTACTTTACAGAATACCGAGCTTGTATAGTTCAGAAAAGAGAAGATTGTTTATGCTTGCTCTAGGTGTGGTCAACTTGGACACTTGACAGCAAGGTATTCTAAAACTCAACATCATGGCCTGTTCTCTGATACCCTCCATAAATATCCATTTTTACTTTCAACGACCTCATGGACCCCATGCTAGCATTATGACCACAAAAATGAAAGCTAGCTCTACTAATTCCCTTTTACCTGCGGCACATGTCAACCGTTACCATTTGCGGAACCTAACTTGAAAAGTCTCGAGCTTCAAAATTCAAGCTAGCATCTTGAAGTGTTCAGCCACAAAAAGTTTTTGTTAAAACTTTAAAAGCTTGAAGGGTTGCAAGGAAGTTTCACCTAAGCAAGCAACTTTTCACAAATCCTTCACAAAGTTCAGTCATACTCATCCATTAACATCTTGAAATCTAGGAAGCGAACATGTTATTTAGTTCTCATCTTAGATTTTACAAAATAGCAAAAATTCGAGACTAAATCTCACGGTGAGCCACCTGGTATTGGTGTTGGAGGCAATACTAGTGTAACTGTAATATTTTACTATTGGTTTTTAAGTGTTTGTTACTAATTTACAAATTTGTTCATATTCGCTCTTATATAACGAAAAAAGAAACTTTCTTCTTTTATTTTTATTTATTTATTTTTTACAAAAAAAGTACACACTCTAGAAGACTAGAAGGACATCATACATCATATTAAAGACATTGTCTTCCTTTCCTGCAATTTGCAGAGTGCATAACCTCAATACTTGCAGGTTTGAATTTAATAGGCACCACCACCAGGTTGTCAGATCGTGCAAGGAGCAAAGCCCATGTGTTCGAACTGAAAACTCCACTAATTGTTAACAACATTGGAGTGTTGGACGATGGACCAGACCATGACAGGCTTTGCATGTCTACCCCCATAAAATGGCCTAAGTCTCGTTTGGCGTTAGTTAAACCATATGATGAATGGGAATAATAATGCTCATCAGGAACCAGCAGTACAAACGAGGCGAGAATGAAGATGAAGAGACCCAACTCTATTTTATATGGACTGAAGTTATTTATACTAGTCTTACATTCATAATAATTACCTTGACTTTAAATATTTTATTATTATACCTTAATTAATGATATTCTATATGTATTACTATTATTGATTTTTAAATTTTAAAGAAATTATTACATAAACTTCATTGACAAAACTTACAGAAATTAAGTCAATAAAAATGGTCATGTTATTTGAATTAAATTTAAATGACAAAAAATAAAATAAAAAATATATTTAAATAGAAATATAATTTGTTTGCTTTTGAACTTTCGATTAATATTTAAATATAATTGGTCTCACATATATAATTTTTATAAAAATTAAATTTTCTAATATATATTTTTCTTATGATTAGTTAAGTTTTTTTTAAAATTCAATTAACCTATAACAATACAGTCAATTAAAATCTTCTTATTTATATATATATATATATATATATATATATATATATAAGTGGCTCTCTATAAATTTAGTTAACCCTACTTAATTTTGTTTTATCAAACTCAAATAGAGATGCATTAATATATACTGTTGTGTGTAACTATACATATAAGAGTTGTGTAAATAACTTAATATCGTTAAATAAGACCAGGTGTGACTTAGTTGATAAACCAAGCTCTATGTGGAGAAATTTTACTTGCAATGTAAGAGTTTGGATTCCACTCTAAGCATCTTGTGACCAAAACAAAACTGAAGTCTGAACGAAAATTAGTCTTAATTCCAAGAATATGAAAACACATAGTAATCTTACCAAAAAAACTTAACATTGTTAAGATTATAAAAAAAAGCCTAATTTTATGAAGAAGAAAAAAGTTAGGTTACTTAAATTCCGATAGATGTATACTCTTTCAAGTTTCAATAATACATTTATATTTTTTTTATTCCCAACAATACATTTACTTATATAAATACTTATTTTGATCATTTAAAGATATAAGTATCATTAGTTAAGTCCTCTAATAATAAATACATTAAAATAATCATTCAATGTCAATTTTTGACATCAAAATGATCATTCAATGACATATTTTACATTAAATTTGTCTTTCAAAAGAATTAATTTAATGTCAAAAATTATTAAATAAGTAAACTAATGTCACTTATATTTTTAAATTAATAAAATAAATATTTACACATTTACTTATTATTACTCTAAAAAGAGCAGACCACCCCCATTTAAGGCCACAGAGAATCTTGCAGATTGTGTACAAGGCCTTAGAAGTTAGAAGTTAGAACCCATGCATCACCAATTTTAATAAGAAAGATTTCCAAAAGGAAACAATTTTCTATTTGGATGTGATGGCTAACATTAAGAAAAGAGGGAATGAGATATTCCCAATCCAATATATAAATCAGTATAAGGATCTTCCTCCAATTGTTTATCAACATTTTAAATCACAATGGCCGGCTCAATCTGACGATTATCAGCGGCCGGCCGGTTAAACGAATACTATATATATAACATCCATTATATATTACGCAGATTTTGAAGAAAAATAAACAAATGAATCTCAAATGTGTTTAAAGTGTCAGAATGTCGACACATGTTGAGATACCCTCTGGCCTCTGGTAAGCTTAGGGGTGATTAGTTGAAATGAAAATAAGCAAGTGATAAATGAAAAGACGAAGAGATTAAAATAAATATTTTGAACTTGTTTAGTATTATTAATATGTGAAATAATTGAAATTGGAAATTAGAAAACAAGTTATCACTTTCACTCTAGACCTACAGTTTATGACTTTATGGCATCTCCTTATATAGCATTATTATAGACCCCAATATTTCATTAATTAATTATTGGAGTCTGACCATGCATATATATATATATATATATATATATATATATATATATATATAATATTGATAGAGGTGACATAATAAACCCGGATTTTTAGGACACCCTTGATCTCGGTGGGATAGCCATAAACCAGAACATGAACAAAGTTGGCTCGATCAGCTTATCACTATTGATTGTAGTTTGAGATGATAACGGCATCATCTTTGCACCATTAAAGATTCTCTACGAAGATTCTTGATCAGCATGATGATAATGCCAAATGCTCTGTCCATTTCTAATTTAGTGGGATCCTGTTCCCTTTTTGGGCTCCAAAATGGGTCTGTAGGACCCGTTTGTGACCAAAATAACCACTTTTAACTGCAGTTGTTCAAGATTTGACCAAGTGCCTCTCCGTTTTCCAGCAGTAACATGTTTCAAAAGGGATTTAAAAGATGAAATAGGATCAAATAGGATCTATCACATATTTTTATTGAATAGTAACAATGTTACGTACCAAACTTAGCAAGGTTTAGGCTTTTGCACGTTTAAGTTTTTTCCTTTTCTTCTTTTGTTTAAGACAATATCCACCGTATAGCTTGCCTCTAGTTTTCTGCTTTATATAAATAAAATTGAAAAGATGGGAAGAAAAGGGATTAGATTTTTTAAAGAAAAAGCGAAAAAAAAGGGGCTGGGTTTGCTTCTTTTAAAAGTTTGATGATGATTGGGATTTGATAGGAGGCCGTAAGTGAGCCAAGTTGATCAAAGATATTCCAAAAACTAGAGACGCCATGGCCACTCACAAGATTAGCAGATAAAGGGAAAGTGGTCACCTACCTAGAAAAGCAAGCCATGGAGGCCCATCTGTAATTGCATTGTACACAACTCCTTGGCATTTTTCTAGCAATTAGCCACTTGTACCAATTCTTTCCACACTCACAAGTTACCCTCCTCAGATAAGAGTGAATGCCCCTTAAATTTCCCTAGTGTCACTTTCACTTATCTCCCACTTTATAATATCTTAGAATCCTGATTTTCTTATCTCATCTTCAACCTCTCTTATTATAAGTCCCTTTCACAATAATGTTGAAAGATGAACTAGCTAGAACAGAGCAAGCACTAAAGGGATCCTGGCCAGTTATTTAATTGGAGTTGGTGGAAGAAGGTGGTGGGGTTTTTTCTTTCTTAATGTTTTATAACTGTGATGATAGGTTCGATGACGTGCTTAAAATACACAACAAAATTGTATTCTAATTCTACATAAGACCTAAAAAGGATTCCATGGGACCCTGGTGGTCAAGTATATATCACCATTTTATGATCCAGTGGCTAGCTAACAAATGTTTGAGACAAACAAAGCCACTAAGGGCTTGTAGCTGTGGTGTTCCATCACATTCACATGTAGCTTTCTTCACGAATTGCTTGTGGTGTTTGGGTGCGGGTTAAACATCTCGACGCTTCTTACAAATCAATGTGAAAAGGAGTTGGGCCATGTAATAAGTTTTACATGCAGAATTTAAATACTCTAGTTATTTGTTCTAAATACTTGGCTTAATTATCTTTATTTCATAGAGTATGAGAATCTCCTCTATGAGCACATAAAACTCGTTTTTACAAATGGAAGTGCGTTGTGACATAGTCTAAATTAGTAAACTGTTGCAATTTCAAGAATGACCTAAATTTAAAGTTTGTGGCATTCCATCAAAGCAAGTATCATATTCTTGTAGAACTACTCTCCCAAGTCCTAACTTAGTGAAATGAAAAGTGCGACAAATTCTCGATGCAAATCTTTAGGGTTGCTCCAAAATCTTCCTTTTGCTTAATTCCACTTGAAGATAAAGTAATTACCCTTTTCTATTTAAGTATCAACAAGTTTGAGTTGAAAATTACAGGTTAAAAGCTGCAAGAATCTTTATGCATATCACTTGAAATTTGTGCTCGATTGAGGAATAAGGTAATTAGGTAAAGGTTAAATCTATCTTTTATACCATTCATTTAATTTTGAAGTCACTCTGGCATAACCATGTACAATTTGACAGAGGAATAACGTGCAATCTATCTTTATACCATTCTATGATGCAATTGTGAAATGTAAAATTCGATAGCTGGTTTGTGCAAGGTGAACACAATGAGTCAAAAATTCTGATTTTGTATCTTTTCAACATTTTAAGAATATAGTAATATCATATTTTTTTAAAAAAAACAACAAATAATATTATACGTTATTTATAAACGAGTGAATTTCTGTATAAAGATTTGTATTTTTTTTCCTTTTGAAACGTAATAGTACCACATTCTTTAAAAGGAATAAATTAACCGAAAATCCTAAAGATTTCCAAGTTCATTATATGCTCAATTATTAAATGGGTTTGAATTTGATAATCAACTTTTAAATGTGGTAGTATATATATTTTTTTAAAGAAAAGCACTCATATTCAACTCATGATGAGCGGTGACCGGTCCTCATCCGATCACCACTAATTCTTATTCTATAGGAATTTTGTTATAAAAAATATTCGTTTTATTTACATAGACAGTTAATTAATTAATTATAATTAATTATTTCTACATTAATTTTTTTGTACATAATCTCTACATTACTTTTATTCCATGCTTATCATTTGTTTTAGATAGAAGGAAATTTCATTAAAAACATCCACACTGAAAATTGCGATATATCTTAAAGATATCATTTCTATTAGGGTGAATATAAAAATTTGGCTTCATTTGTGAAATTAAAAATAATTTTGGGATCAATTTTTAACGATGATCCTTTATTAGTAGGTTATCTTAAAATAGAGCAACATCCCTTCTCCTTAAAATTTAATGAAAAAATAAATTAGCTTCATTTTCATGTGAGGAAAAACATTGGTGGACTAATCAAGTATATGTAAGACTAATTACATAAATCTATATAAATTTGAATTAATTTCATAATATAATTAATTTGTTCAAAATTTGATTTTAAACTAGGTTAATATCAAGTATTATTTAGTAAATATTGTTGGTTATTCTTTAAAACTAATCAAATTAGAATTTTCAATTTTTAAGTAAAAAACATGAGTAAAGTTTTATTTGAGGACTTAAACATTTTATGATAAATAAATTAAGGGACTGACTTTTGTTATTACCATTAGCTTTCTTAAAAAAAATCTTTATTCATTAAAAATGTCGAAAAAATAAAAATATCCAACTTTACATATAAAAACAATTTATAACATAAAAAAAAACACATGGCACATATAACTTTTTTTTTTCCAATTAATAAATATTATCAAAATATTTTTCTATTTAAGAATAATTTTATATGCTTCCTTTAAAAAAAAGAATAATTTTATATGATCGTACTCAACTACATAAATGAATAAGTATTAAATATTTTTAAAATTTTAAATATATTAAATACTCTTTCTTTTTTCATTTCACAAAAGAGAAGTTGTAAAAAAATAATAATATATCTTTTTAATTAATCAACTTAATCATTCTTTTAATTATTTAAAAAAATATTAAATGATTTAAAGACTCATAAGATGTTAATTTTTTTTGAATTCTTAATATATTAAAAAACATATATTTTATTTTTATTTAATATTTTTTGCTTTAAGTAATTAAGATAAAAAAGTGGTAAAACAATAAAACATTTGCTAACGAGTACTTCTAACATATTAATTAATGAATTAAAATAGAAAATATTAAATATAAAATTAAAGCATTTAAAATCTTGTTAATCCAAAAAGTAAAATACTTTTGTTATTTAACAATTAGAAGAATTTATTAAAAGATATTAAATATTTTTATATTACTAAAATACTAAATAGTTTTTAGATTGTTAAAATAATTAAAGTTTTGGTTCTTTATTTAATATTTTTTTAAATAGTTGGTTGACTAGTACTCTTTTGATATTATTTAAAGAATATTTAATACTATTAATTAATCATATTATTTAATAAGTAATTACTTAATAGAAAAATATTAAATATTTTTTTAAATTCTAAAAATATTAAATATTTATACTTTTTATTTTAATTACTTAATAAGTACCTTACAAATACTTATTAACAAATGTATTAAATAATAGATTTAATTTTTATGTATTGTTAATATACATTTTTTTTTACGTTATCATTCAATAATATTTTAACATATTATTAGAAAGTTAAATTTCTTATATAATTATAATAATAGTAAATTTTTTTTAATAATATGATAATACATAATTAAATAATAATATAATTTTTTTTATAATTAAAATAAATTAAAATTAAAATCTAAAATAATTAAGAATATATTAACATATATAGGAATATCCTAAAAACATCATATTCCAGTGAACTCGTAATAGTTAAAAGTAATTGTGAATCACTAAAATTAGGTGAAATTTTTAAATAAACACGAATTATCATTAATATTTTATTTAATATTAAATATGTGTAAAATTTTATAAATTATATTATAAATATACTTATTTTTAAAAAATAATTTTACATATATTAACTTTTAAATTAAAAATTATATTATAAATATATTTATTTTTAAAAAATAATTTTACATATATCAAGTATCAACTATAAAATTAAGTGTTTATAATAAAAACATGTTTGAGAAAAATTAATTCTTTTCCAAAACAGTTTTTTTAATAAAAAATTATTTTATTTAAAATCTATCTTATTTGTTTGAAGTGTATAAAATTGATTATAAGTTAGATTATTTTTCTATAACTAAAATAATTTTTTTTAAAATTGTTATTTTAAAATTTTAATTATTTAATTTTAAATTATTTTAAAAATTTTTAAAAAAATATATCTATTTATTCCAAATCAAATAATTTTTTCAATTATTTTATAAATTTTTTAATAATTTAATATATAAAATTAATTTTTTTTATACAATACAAACAAAATTTTTTATCATAAAATTAATTATCAATTAACATATTTTAATATAAATTTTTTTTATAAATTATTTTTTTAAAAATTAATTATACACATAATTAATTTTCATATTTTTTTCTTCACACTTAATTCAAAACTAAAATGCAGCGAAAAATTACTCCTAAAAACTAGATCGTAAGAAACTGAAAAGTTGGTATATTGATAAGAGAAAGAGGTGGAGATGGTGACGTCTCTTCCAGAAGTGGTCAGTGTTAGGTGACTCAACTCCAAAGTTAATTAAAGAGTTGCAATTACTGCATGCTCATAGTTATGAAATGAAGTTCCTCTTTCTCTCACCCAACTTCGCTTCTTCAGACATAGTTCATTATTATCTGTGTGTCAGAGACAGCCATGTGTAAAAATATTCCCTCCTACAATCCCAACTCTCAACCAAACTAATAAACTACCCGTAACAGCACAAGATAAAAAAAAAACACCACCACCAAAAACTCACCGTCACCACCACCATTCACTACGAAACAAACACCCCTTCTTCCTTCTTCTCTGTTCTCTCTCTCTCTTTCAGACACACTGCACCACCCACTCATTATTCTAATCCCATTCTCTCAAGCTCCCACTCCAACAACAACACTTCCTCATTACAGCACTATTCTCTAAATTCGTTGGTGGTGGTGTTTCGTGTTTGTTCTTCTTTTGTCTGCATTTGTGCCTCTTTGAGCCACTTCTCCCAAAACACTCTTTTATATATACAATATTCAAAAAACAAAAAAAGAGGGTGGGAGAGAAGAAAAGTAGTAGAAGTAGTAGGAGTTATAGTTATACTATAACAAAGCCACTTTTTGTCCCCTATATTTTTGTTTTTTGTTTTTTCATTGACTTGTTTGAACTGGGGTGGGTGTTAGTTAATTCATGAGGGTCCTCTTTGTTTTCCTTTAACTAGCCTGAAGAAGTGGGGGTTCTTTGTAGTTCTGAGAAATCCCATCATGGATCTGGAATCTGTGGTCTACAAAAACCCAATTAAGGTAAGGCATGTGGCACTTGGAGCTGACTGAGTATTATAGGAAATATCTTTCAAAATCTTTGCTTTATCATCATGCTCATCTCCTTGCAGGAGGAATCATGGAAGACAGTGTTAACTCTGGCTTACCAGAGCTTGGGAGTTGTCTATGGGGATTTAAGCACTTCCCCACTTTACGTTTACAAAAGCACTTTTGCTGAGGATATTCAGCATTCAGAGACCAATGAAGAAATATATGGGGTCTTGTCTTTTGTATTCTGGACACTTACACTGATTCCACTGCTTAAGTATGTGTTCATTGTGCTTCGAGCTGATGACAATGGCGAAGGAGGGACTTTTGCTCTTTATTCTTTGCTATGCCGGCATGCCCGCATTAGCTTATTGCCTAACACCCAGCTCGCAGATGAGGACTTAACGGAGTACACTAAAGATGGAACTACACCAATCAATAAGAAAAATGTAGGGTCGGGCTTGAAATCAGTGTTGGAGAAACACAGAGTGCTGCAGAGGGTTCTGCTTGTTCTGGCTTTGATAGGGACTTGCATGGTTATTGGGGATGGCGTGCTCACACCAGCAATTTCTGGTATATGGGATTTGTAATATTGTATATTTTGGATGCAAGCAGTGAACATGGCATCTTGATAACTCATTTATTTGGTTTTTGGTCATTGTGCAGTCTTTTCTGCTGTGTCAGGTTTGGAGCTTTCCATGTCTAAAGAGCAGCACCGATGTAAGTTCCTTTCTAATAAATACAATTAGTTTGTCTACAAATTCCCTTTTCCTTTCATTTCTCCTTCTTTTTCTTCTCTATAAACTTTTAACACAGTAGTATTAATCTAGCTTGTGTTCTAGGGAGATTAAGCTTTAACGACTATGAAAGATATTGGCAGCTAAGCAGTAGTTCTTCGGATTCAATTGGAGAAAGCTATGCTAATTTTTAATACACAAAAAGATGCTTTATTCAATCATCAAAATTTTATTGCAGATATTATATCTCTAGCTTACAATTGCAGATAAAACTATAATACGTTTTGATTTTGCTTTCCAGAATTCCTCTGATGAGTAGATTTCAAAACGTTTGGCATCTGGAACTATTCTCTGGAATATGTTCTCAATAATTTTAGAAATTAGAAATTTAGAATAGTTATCGTTGGTTGTAATATGTGATACTGTGACTGTCTTGGCTGGCAATGCATTCCCATATGACTTTTGCCCCCTCAATGGTATATATGCTGTAAAGATATTAAGAGTAAAATTATTCTAGTTTGGTATCACAATAGATTTGTTTAATGAATAAAATCTTATTTGAACTATAGACAGCCTTCCTTTTCATGCTTCCTATTGCAAGTCGTTTAAGTTAGTGGACAAAAAGGGATAACCAAATGAATAGTGCATTCATTATTGTGGGTCCTCGTAAATATAATCTGGGCAAACTTCCTTGCTTTGATCAAAGTCAAATCACTCTTGTGCTAAAATTTATATTTGAATACATTTTTAATTCATACTAACTTGATTATAGAAAAAGTACAAATAAAACGTGTGTGGCTACGATGTAAAGCTTAGCATCATTAATCGGAAGATCAAGAACAGAAAAGTAGTTCCTCTATAAAGTTAAGCTTTCATTAGATTATAATATGATCATATGAAGCAAAAAGCTTTGTGGTTTGAATAAGACTTTAAATAAATCTCTATGGATCAATCTAGAGCAGAGCAGTCATCTGATTGGATACAAAATTAGGTATGGCCACTATAAACTGGCCATGAACAGTGTCTGCTTACACTATGGTGCATAAATAATGATTATCTATGGTGCCTGTCAACTAAATTTAGACCTAATTCTGTCCAAATCCAAAGAATTACAGCTGCTGAAATACTAGATGAAGTCACCCTAATGATATCTTTATATATTGACCTAACTTTGTCCTTGGATAATCTGAAATCTTTATCATCGTTCTTTTGTTAAAATAGAAATTCATCTGAATCACTATTAATAACAACTTAAAGATAAATATTTTTTTATGCACCCCCAGTTGCTAGATTTCCGATGTGTCTCCTTTAATAATATTATCTCTAACCTTCAGATTTTGCAAATTGCTGGCAATATGTTCTCAAATTTCCATTTGATGATTTATGGACCCATAAAATTACCAATTGCAAGTTAATATACTTTTGATTTAATTGTACAGTCATTGCTCTCAGTATTCAAACACTAACTGTAGTTTGATAGTTAAAGATCCTCCTTATTGTAGTGTACGTTTTTCAGCAAACATTAAAATTAGAAATTTTCCATTTATTGTCCTTTGCCTATTACTCCCACTATTTCATAGTTCCTGAAAAATTGGATTCTTAGTGTATGAATTGAACCAATGACATGGATGATAACAAACTCTGAGACATCAGTGACCTCTAAATCATTGTATCAATTTAATTTTTTGTCTTAGTACTAGCATTTTCTACAGATATGGCTGTCATCGTGCTCTTATTCAACAGTCTGATAGCTTACTTGGCATTGACACATGCTAAATTAAGCTAGTCATTGGCTTTAAAGTGATAGCTGGATCATGAGTTTTCATACCTTGCTGATTGTCTTAATCATTGATAGAAAGTAATTTTGTAATTGGGTTTTCCAACTTTAAATTATTTTTATCCTTCAATTACATCTATCTTTATCTGATTCCATTCTTACTGAGCTTTATATGTCTAAATTCAAATGTTACAATTATGATCTATATACTTAGCTTTTCTTTGGGAAATATAATCACGGAAAGAAAATGGAGTGAATGAAAATTAATCATGTATCTATGCATCATGTTTAGATTCATTGCCAATTTTCATTCCTGTCCTCTCCTTTTTCTTTTCTCTTTGTTTTCTAAACAAACCATTGGTTTTGTTTTTGATGGATTATTAATTTAATTTACAGTCAATCCAACCTAGTGGGATAAGGCTTGGCTGTTGTTGGCCTTTAACTACCACACCAAGATTTTTTAGAGAACTCTCCTATAATTTAGGATGTGGTTTTTAATATGTTCTTTATTGTATGAGCACGTTGTGAAGTTGGACTGCTCTATGTTTTTATATTTTAACTGATCTACCATTTTGCATTTGCAATTCAGAGATACTGGTTTTTTTCCCCCCTTGCATCAACATGATAGAAAACATGGATATACTGAAGCCTATATAATTTTCCCCTTTTGTAAAGTCTTCCCTGCTCCAACCTCCAGGACCAACTGAAAATAGAAATTGTTTCCCTCTAAGTGGAAATGGAACTTCTTTTCAGTTTGCTACTTTGCTTCAAAACATGTATCTTCAAATAGCTCTAATCTTGAATTGCCTGATAATTGGGGCTATCTATGGTAAGTTTATGTGATTATAGTAGAAACATTTCAATATTGTCACTGGATGTGAGTCTTAGATTCATTCAAATGTGAATGACACTAAATCTATACAATGGAAGTTCTTAACCTTAGTACATAATGCTAATACATTGATACTCTAAATACTATAATACATTAAATGTATGAAGAAATATTAACCTCATGTTTTACTTTTGAATTCATGCATTTTTTAAATTTTAAATTGCATCTGGCTTCTGTCTTCTACCAACTTTTGAAATTAATTTGACCTTTTCACATTACTGTGCATATGTTGTTGTACATGTATTGGCATCTTTGTTTGTAAGAGCTCTTTATACAATTCAAATGTTGTCTTCAATAGACAAATAAACTGCTCTTATCTCAATTCCGTCATTAACTTCTGTCATTAGATTCTAACTTCTCAAATTCTCATGGACTTCTGATTCTGTTTTTTTTTTTTAATTTTTTATATTCAAGTGCAGATAAAGCTGACATATGTGAATTCCTCTTTGCATATTTCCATTGAATAAATAATGTTTAGAATTTTAAGACAACTTTTTGCACCCTTTGCCCTTTCTAAAGATTTCAATTTTCTGCAGCTGAATCAGAAATATTTTTTGAACTTAATCTGATAATAGTTGGTGCTTTAGGATGACCTATCATATACCAAAATTTCTTAGAATATATATAAACATAATTTTGCATTTTCTGAAAGCTAATTGGTTCAGCAGATGTTGAGGTCCCAGTTGCTTGTATAATACTGGTATTTTTGTTTGCCCTTCAACATTATGGAACCCACCGTGTGGGATGTCTATTTGCACCTGTTGTGATGACCTGGCTGCTATGCATCAGTGCTATTGGTGTTTATAATATCTTCCATTGGAACCCACATGTTTATGAAGCTTTCTCCCCATACTACATGTTCAAATTTCTTAAAAAGACCCAAAAGGGAGGATGGATGTCCTTGGGTGGGATTCTACTGTGTATAACAGGTATGGAGCAAGTGTAGCAAATTGTGTTCTAATGCTGTATGCTTGACTTATCCTTTATTTTTTTCTGATATCATTTCTATGTACCAGGTTCAGAAGCTATGTTTGCTGATCTAGGACACTTTTCACAGTTGTCAATTAAGGTACAAAAATGAAGCCTTTTATTTGGAACTTTGAATTTGAAAATTATGAGGGAATATTGGATGAAAAATGATGGATTGTCTAAAGCAAAAGAAATTGCTAAAGTAACTTTCTATATGCATACATTCAAACATTCACACACACGTATCTGATGCATTCATTACTGAAGAATACATATCAGCACCATTATGTCAATGATCTTTACATGTGCAATTTTACTCTTTTAGTAGCTAAATTAATTCATATAAACTACTATGATCAGAATTTGTACTTCTTGAAGTTGATTGTACCTTCTCCAAAATGAAACCATACTTTCAATTTGCAGAAATGGAAAATGGCTGAGGTTGTAAGTAATGTGCATACTCATTATTGATTTGATGTTAATGACATCTAATGCTTCAATACAAAATAACTATCCATTTGTTCAAGAATAATTTTGGTGTACATGCAAATTCCCCCAAGTATTAACTTTCATTTCATGTATCAGACTGAACCAACTTCTTTAAGGTCAAAAGTTAATGCTACATGAACCAAGATTGAAAAAGCAGGAGATTTTACTCTTTCAATTGCCCATGGGTTTAGCTCAGCTTGTAAATAGGTGGCTGGCAGTTGAAACCCTGACAGCCTGATGCAATTTCATCAAACAACTGCATGAGAAGATAAAGTAAACCATAATTGAAAAAAGAGTAACAGAGAATGGTGGATTTTTCTCTCACACTTACTACACATCCATGTTGCGTTATCTTGGTAACACTATCCAATACTTTTTATACTTCAACCTTATGGTAAACTTTCTACTAGTTTTCAAAATCCTTGGTTTTATATAGAAGGAAATTCCTCTGCATTATGCACAACTAATTTGATAGCATGTGTTTCTAATCATTGATAACTGAGTATTAATTCATATAGATGCATCATTCATGGATATCAAGCTTTGGGGGATGTTTATTTGATAAGAAGCCGAGGGGGAATAATCAACTGCTTTAACAAAAAGTCACTTTCCTGCAGATTGCTTTCACCTTTTTGGTATACCCTTCTTTAATCCTAGCATATATGGGACAAGCTGCATATCTTTCCAAGCATCATTCCATTGAAAGTGACTATCGAATCGGGTTCTATGTATCTGTACCTGGTAGGTTCTCTGTGATCTTCTCTACAAGCACATATTCAAAGAACGGTTAGTGTTTGCTGTTTGGCTTACTTTTCTTTTCCCTCTTTTTTAGTAAAACTTAGATGGCCTGTTCTTGCAATAGCCATACTTCAAGCTGTGGTTGGAAGTCAAGCTGTCATCACAGGGACTTTCTCAATAATCAAACAATGTTCTGCTTTGGGATGCTTCCCCAAAGTCAAAATCATTCATACATCATCTAAGATACATGGCCAGATTTACATTCCAGAGATCAACTGGAGTTTGATGCTACTTTGCCTGGCCATTACAGTTGGATTTAGAGATACTAAACGCATGGGAAATGCAGCAGGTACTCTATCTCCCTGAAGTAATTTCATGATGCGCATGCAAATTTAGAAGCACTGACCCATAGAATCATTCAGCATTATCTATGTTTCACTTACCCCTAATTTCCTTTCTCTTTTTTACCTTTTTCTCTTTTAGAAGGGGAGTTGGGTAGAAATTAGGTGGTTAAAATTTTGCTTTACCATTTGACAGAAGAAACCAGTAGGATGTAGTTTGATTTGAACCCTGTTATCTCTTAAAAACATGATATCAGGTCAGAGATACAATAGGAGTAGTTCAATCCATTTCCATCTTATGACAGTGACTACACTGGTGTGCTATGGTATTATTCTGCTTTTTGAGTGACCAAGTATCTTAAGCATACTTAGGAATATAATTATAGAAATCCTGATCATAATTTTTATGTGTTTACTTCTAATTGTAAATTTAAAATAATTTTTTTAATGAATTTTTGTTTTCTTTCCATAAACAGGCTTGGCTGTCATAACTGTCATGCTGGTGACCACTTGCCTAATGTCTCTAGTTATAGTCTTATGCTGGCATAGAAGTGTTTTGCTAGCCATTTGCTTTATATTCTTCTTTGGCTCCATTGAAGCACTCTACTTCTCTGCATCCCTCATCAAGTTCCTTGAGGGGGCTTGGGTCCCCATTGCCCTCTCGCTCATCTTTCTTATTGTCATGTATGTGTGGCACTATGGCACAATTAAGAAGTATGAGTTTGATGTTGAAAATAAGGTCCCCATCAACTGGCTCCTTGGTTTGGGCCGCACTCTAGGAATTGTCCGGGTTAAGGGAATCGGCCTCATACATACTGAGCTCGTATCTGGGATCCCAGCTATTTTCTCTCACTTTGTTACCAATCTGCCAGCTTTCCATCAAGTTTTAATCTTCCTCTGCATCAAATCTGTCCCAGTGCCACACGTCAGACCTGAAGAAAGGTTCTTAGTGGGTAGAGTTGGCCCAAAGGAATATAGGCTTTATAGGTGCATAGCACGGTATGGCTATCGTGATATCCACAAGGATGACATGGAGTTTGAGAAAGATCTTCTTTGTAGTATAGCAGAATTTATCCGATCAGATACTTCTGAATATGGCTTAGGATTTGAGAATTTTGAAGATGATACAAAAATGACAGTTGTTGGGACTTCAGCATCAAACATAGAAGGTGTAAGGATGTCTGAAGATGGTCAAGATATTTCTCAAATGGAAGGTATTTCAGAGTTGAGGGAGGTTAAGTCTCCTGAAAAAGTGAAGAAGCGAGTGAGGTTTGTTGTGCCAGACAGTCCACAGATTGATTCGGATGCAAGGAAAGAGCTGCAGGACTTAATGGAAGCAAAGGAGGCAGGAATGGCATTTATAATGGGTCACTCATACGTAAGAGCAAAAAGTGGATCAAGCTGGATAAAGAAAGTTGTGATCAATTACGGGTATGATTTCATAAGGAGAAACTCTAGAGGACCAACTTATGCTTTAAGTATACCTCATGCATCTACCCTAGAGGTGGGCATGATCTATCATGTCTGAGTTTTGCCTAGTAGTTATGTAGTTTAGTTTTGTAACTAGTGATCTTCTCTGGTTGGGTCAACCTTATACATGATAAATGGTGGCATTTTGTACAGTGACCCTCCAAGCTTCCTGACAAGTAAATTGCTGCCGACCTTTTCTTTTTTTGGTGTATTTTCTTGGTATATAAATAAGCTGTCTGGAGGGAGTACTTTACCCATTATCTAAGCTATTCTCGTCCTAGCCTGAATCTGAAATGAAGATCAAGTTCCAGTTGCTAACGGATATTACAGTGAGAGTCTTTTGAATGAAAAAGAGAAAACTCAATTAAAAAAAGGAGGTTAGTATACCTGTGGCTGTAGCATGCCCTGGAAAACTTTGTAATAGATGTGCTAAGTTAGTCCCTGATTATATGTTATGCTGTTGTAACTTGATTTAGGAATATGATCCTTGTTTGTTTGCATTTGATTGATGAAATATTGCATTCAAAAAATGTAAAAAATAAAATAAAATAAAATAATTGAAAATAAAATTTTAAAAATAATTAAAGAAAGAAAAAAGAAGAAGAAAAAAGGATGTAGCAGTTTTGCAACAGGAATCCATAACCTGCCATAGTAACAGCTAATATGGGACAACCCAGTTTGAGAAATCAAGAAAGACACTTGTTTTGTTTAATGTTTGTAACAATGCCAAGCTACGATGTATGGACACTTTTACCCCTGCAGGCTATTGGATTAAATAGGACAAGGTATTGATTGGACAGTTATATGGACAACTATTAGGGAGATAAAATGGGACAACCAAGTGTAGAAGATGTAAACACTGTACAAATCTAAAAGCAAGTTTAATGGTGTAGGAAGGTGTGTTTTTGTATGTGTAAAATATTGTCTAAATATATACAAGCCAAAATTTTTTTGTCTAAATATGATGACTTTGTTAATGATTATTTATATGGTGAACGACATTCGTAAAGATAACCCATTTTAAAAAATTAAAAAAAAAAAAGCTAGTATTTACTGAACATGTTTGGTTTTCTTGAATTAGGGGATAAGAACGCCTTTTGGCTCAACTGGATTATAATTGTTTGCAATGAAAATTGTTATATGATAGAATTCTTTGCAGTTTACTAGCACCATTTTATAAAGTTTTGTTCTTTTAGATTTATGGGAATTTAATATTTATTTAAATTTCATTCATTCTTACTAATTGAACTACGTTTACGTAATTTTTTTAAATGACCAGTTACAGCTTGATCAAGCAATATTTTATTGATTTGTTTTTTAAGCAAAAAATTATACTGAAAATAATGTAACCTAAACGCTCATAATAAATGCAAAGATACTTGATAGCTCTTTGCATTGTTTGTTTCAAAAGAAAAGAAGCGCTTGGATTCCTAAAGAAATTTGGCAATCGCATCTGGGAATCTAAAGAAAGAATGGGTTTCAACGTTATTCGGTTTCCTAATTTATTTTTTCACTCATTATCTTTTCCTTTGTTTGATAATACATCACCTCTTAAATTTCTTTTACAACTTTTACTTTGTATTTTCTGTCTCCTACGCTTTCTTTCTATTTTAATTCTGATGCTTATCGTCTCACCAGATGGATCCATATATTACTATTCTGACACTTAAACTTGCTTTTAGGCCAATCATCAATTATCTTGTACGGAATAATGATGTTTAAGAAGTAAAAGAAAACTATTTATTTTGAAAGATCATATTTGCATGTTGTTCAATTCAGAAGTTTAGTTATTAAAAAGTATTTACTTTGAAAAACTCAGTTGAGTTATAACATAAGAACCAAAATTTTCATTTAGGCAGTCAAACAACATATTAATTATTAACCTTTGAACATAGATATATAATTTACTTTGCCCGTTCTTAAGTATATAATTCTTCCATATTTTTAGAGTAATACTACTCTCACAAAAATAAGATCACAAAAGCTTACGAAGTCTCTGGATGGCTAACAAGCTGTCAAATTGATGTTCTATTCAAGCAATTGAATATTTTACATTGCACTTTGTAGCTTTTTGGTACCTTATATATGACTTATGAGAGAGTAGCATTACTCAAGGGATGTTTAAGAGTAATTACACTTTCATACTTTTTAAGTATCATACTTCTCAGTTCTCACAATCTCAAACTCCTTTTTTTAAGTTTGATATATAGATTTAGCTTCAATTATTCATACTTATTATTGTTATTAGTGTCAGACAATTATTATCTAAATATTTAAAGAATATTATTGATTATGTAGCCAAACACACTTCTTTTTCCCATCAACAACAAAACTACAGCGATTCCAAAAATAATTATTAAGAACTTACAATAGAACCGACCGAACAGTCTTTTAAGCCATGTGGTGGAGGCAGCTAAAGCATTCTTAGAACATCAACCTAAACAATTTGGCTTAAAATGGTTAAGCAGCCATGGAGACTCTAAGTCGGTGCAGGCATTACAACGCAAAAATCATTCAAAGTTTGTTAATGGTTACTAGTAGCGTAATCTAAACGTTGCTTACTTGACTAAAAGAGAAGGCAATTTTGTTTTTTGACCACCAAAGATAAAAAGGGAATGAAAATCAGATTCGAAGAACTTGTAAAAGAAAATTCCCATAGTGACAGCATACTTAAACAGAGGCATCAAACTCTTAATATTGCGTAGGAAATCTAACCAAAAAAAAGCACATGATTAGCAGAGGTTGCAAATAACAAAAAGAGAACGTGAAGATAAAAAGAAGCCATCTCTTGCTTTGGTCCCTGTAAACAATTTGATGGACCTCTCTTTCATGAGCCATCGGGCCACACAATTTTCAGTTGTACCTCCACGACTAAGTTTGCTTTCTTTTATTTAATTTATTTGTTTGTTTTGTTAGTTTTTACAGTTATCATCTAAGAATAATATGGCTTAGCAGCAAAGCAAGTAGCTTGGCATGAAATGAAATAAAGTAAGGAATTTGATAGACAAATTACAATCTTGCACGTCAAATGGATGATATGAAATCACCTTGAGAGAGATAAAAGGAATTTTGCATAACGAAAACGAGAGAGTGAGTGAGAGGAGGATGGACTGTGAGGGTATCGCGAATTGGGGGCAAGGAAGCAAGCTACTTTCATTTTTTTTTTTCTGGATGGTTTCTTATAGGTGATATAGGTGGAAGATATGATAGTTATACGAAATGTTTAATATTTTGCAATATTATATCATGTGGTGCACCACATATATATGAAGACTTGATAATCCTCCTTATACGGTGCATGCATCAGACGTAGTTTAAATATATCCATATATATATATATATATATATATTTGTCATATAGTTCATCTCACGTGTTGTATATGTATTTCAAAGCTTAAAGCAAACCAAAGTTAAATTAAAGTGATTGTAGTGGACCAAGATTTCATAGTGGTTGATGTTTTAAAGATAGATAATGAGTTATGTCCAATAATCATCTTTTCAAGTGGAAGAGGTCATAACTCCAAATTGATATAGCCACTCCTTAATACACTAAAACTTAATCACCTAAATTAAGCTTCTCATATATTATAACAAGATTCATAGCAACTTTGCTTTACAGAAAAAATCTAATCTTTGTATAGAGGTGGCGTCTAAGGTGAACCAACAATTAAATGGTTCATCGGTGGACCATCGATTACAAACCGTTAGATTTAATATAAAATAAATGGATGGTTTATATCAGAGCAAATCAGATACCATTAGTATAGGTTACCTGTAATAAAAAAATTCTAAGTTAGACCCCAATAAAGTTTATTATTTTTTTTGTAAAATATTACAAGTTTGTTTCCAATAAAATATTGTTATTTTTTGTTCTTCTTTCTCGTGTGAAAAAGCTCTTATGCCATAGCCATTTTTGAAAAAAAAAATCATAGATTGTTAAGATTGTAGCAGCTCGCAACATTATTTTTGCTGTTGCACAAAAGGAATATTATTTTACACAATTTATTAACATTTTTCAAAATCTTATCTTTGTATTGATTTAAAATTTATGCATTCTATTGAATTAAAAAAGAAAATTAATGATGTGTATAATTAATTTTAAATTATTATTTATTTAGCTCAAACCATATAGTAAGAAATCTAATTAAACATATTTAAAATGTTGGTTTACAAAAACATAAATATTAGGCCGCTTTCAGGATTAATGAGAAATCTACTTGATTATTCTAATAATTAGTATTTTAAAAATTTTACAATATCGATATTATAGATTATTTTATAACATTAATTTTTTATTATTTTAAATCTCTCGAAATTCAAAAATATCTAAATATTAAAAAATATAAAATGTCTCATGAAAATGATTTTCTAAACAATTGTTGTTATATTTTTTGAGAATTATTTTATTTCATATTATTTAATAAAAAATAAATTTATATTATGGAATAACTTACTATGTAAGAAATAAAATTTGGTTACATATGAATAAAATACTATAGGTTGGAGCATTAATTTAGTGAGTGTTTTGTTTAGATTTTGTAAACTTAATTTTAGATGAACATGATTTTACAAACTTGATTTTAGTTAAAAGTGGGTTTGTCCTAATGTGATTTATGTTTGGAGACTTATATTTTAAAAGTTATTCAGGTTATTAACTATTTAACAATTATTAAGGTTTAAGGGTCTAATTTGTAAATACAAAAGGCTTTTTTTAAAAATATGTAAAGGATTGGCAACCTACTATTACCTGTTATTTTACTGACTCATGGGTGGACCACATGTTATAGTTCTCCACGGTAGAAGCCACCTTGTATAGAACACTAAAAGTTTGAAATCAAATTCTCTCTTTTCTTTTTACAAATAAGGCCTAAGATCTGATGTAGTAAGGGGTATGCTAAGATACAAGAAAGTATCTTGGTTGGAATTCTACTCCTTCATTAATCCGTCTTCAAATAAACTTGAATAGCATTGGAAATAGTAAAATTGTGATACTGAATGAAATAAGGGCACCCACATGCACTGGCATTGAACCTTTAGATTACCGCTAATGTAAATTAAAATTAAGGGTGCCCCACTAAAAGTAGGTGATGGTAGTTTGTATTACTATATGCTTCTGCATTTAAACAAATTGAAATTTGTTACATTGGATTATTACTCTTTTTAAATAATGACAAACCAAAATTTGTTGTAGAAAATTTCTTGTGTGTATTGTTTGAAAGGAGATGAACTCACAATGGATGTATAAGAAAAAGAAAAGAAAAAATACAAATTTTTTTAACAGGGTTCGGTTCTATTAGCTGCTTACCTCTACCATTTTTATAAAAATATTCTATTGATAAAAAAAAATTGTAATTTTTAAAACGGCTAAAGTTGTAAATCCTTTCATAGGTTATGTTTTACTTCAATACACAAATACTTGTTCTTATGAGAAACCCCAATTAAGCTTATCAAATTTTAACTATGTAAGACACGGGTCACTTAGATACCATGTATAAAATATAAATAACTTTAATTTTATTAAAAAAATTAAGTAAAACCATTTAAATTTTAGGAAAAAAATGCATATATAGATGAGTGACATATATAAACACAAGTTTTGTGGAACCACCTTGTCAGATAGACTTTAAGGGACACGACAATCAAAAACACAAATCTATATGATTCCATCTCACTATCAGTTCTAAATTCTGTCTCCTCTGCCTCTCTGCTAAACCTGTATGGTCGCTAAGTCTTCGTTTTTTGTCTATCTCCTACTTTTTCTGAAAAGGGTGGTGCTGATTTCATGTAAAGAATAATATATAGCACATTGCCCGTGGGTTCTCTTCTCTTAAGTGGCCTTTCTCAAAATGCAGAACTTAGATGTCCATCTATGAGCATTTTGCAGTAGTTGAGTGCTGTTACTGAGACAAAGATCAATGGGTAGGAGTTGTTTTGTGCTGCTTTTTGCTTTTGTAGTTCTACTTGGTCTCTTTTCATCAACTTCAGCCACCCCACCTGCAAGTGAGTGCAACAAGCTCAAAACTGTTTTCTTCATGAGCAACTTTCCTCTCCATTAGAAATTCCTTCTTCTGAATATTTTGAATATTGTCTATGAAATTGATGTGATATGCAGAAATTGTGACTGGGGTTGTCTCCAATGTTGTTTCTGCTCTTCTTAAATGGCTATGGTCACTAAAATCAACAACCAAACCAGGTAGAGATCTTCCATTGAGTTCTCATTTTCCCGTTTCACCTGTTACTGGGTCTGTCTTTTAAAGGAGCTAACTAACACTGAGGGAATCATTTCTCAGTGCAATCCAGTCGTTCGATGATGAGATTCGAGAGTGGCTACACTGTTGACACAATATTTGATGGAAGTAAGCTTGGAATTGAGCCACACTCTGTTGAAATATCTCCAAATGGAGAATTTCTGGTTCTGGATTCTGAGAACAGTAACATATACAAGATCTCAAGCCCAATGTCTAGATGTAAGCTTCCTTTGCTGAAACTGTCTAAGCTAGATTATGTCTTTGTTTAAATTTCCATTCTTTTTTGGTTATTCTTGATTGACATATTATTGATTTCAGTCTATGGAAGATGTTAGTGTTTCTATGTTATGGCTTTCCTTTGCTTGATTATGCGAAAATACTAGATTCATGCGTGTCCTTTAAGAATGTCTGCTGTTTGAGTTTTGCCTTGTAGAAGGACTTTACTTCATACCTGGGACATCTTTTGATTCCGCTAAGCTTGTAATGATGCTTAATAAGCTTTTGTTAAGCGCAAGACTCCACTTTTTAAAGTACAACATACCTTTTGGCTGTTCTACCTACAGAATAAAACCTGCATGGGCATCTTGCAATCTGTTACTTTTCAAAAATTTGAAAATAAAGAAGATACTAGACAATAAAAATAGGCAGAACCTAAAACATTGAATACCAATTTGTCGTCTTATATACCCCACTTAGTCCTTCACCTCTTGTTGGTTCTTCTTGCTACATAATTTAAATGTCACATCCATTATAATTTAATTCTGTAACTTTGAGCTTCTTGAAGACAATTATACCATCTGGTAGTAAACTAAAAAAAAACACATTGCACCTTGGATTCTGAATTAGATTTGTTTCAGCTTGTTGACATGATTAAACCTGCCTGTTAGACTTTGATAGAACTGGAACCAGAATGATTAAGAAAGAAGGAAGAAAGTGACTAGAGAATGAAGAATACACTGTCTTATTATCAAGAATGGACAAATTCAGTTTACACAACCCAGGTAGTTCGAGGAACCTGGACCCTCCTAACCGATTCCCCTCTTCACTAACTAACTCTCTCTATTTAGTTCCCTATATTAATAGTTGCGGTCCCCCACCATTACAAATACCCACTATCCCTCTCTTACTCTAATTCCTTTTCGGGACCCTCCTTACATAAACCTGTCTAATAGGGGGCCTTATTCTATCAATACCCCCTCCTTCAAATTGCACCTTGTCCTCAAGGTGGAACTGAGGGAATGCCAACTGAATCTCTGATGCCAGTTCCCAGCTGTTTTCACAATCTGGCAAGTGCTGCCACTGGAGTAATACCTCCAATTGTCCATCATCCTTCTGTCTTGAGGCAAGAACAGCTTCTGGATACACCTGGAGTTCCTGATCCTCTGTCAAGGCAGCCGGTAAAGGTTGTGGTTGCTGATTGGGGCCAATAGCTCTCTTCAATAAGGAGACATGGAATACCGGGTGAATTTTGCTGGTGTTGGGCAGCTCTAGTTTGTAAGCAACTTCTCCCACCTTCTGTAGCACCTTATAAGGGCCATAAAATCTAGGCCGCAGCTTTTCATTAGGTTTCTTGGCCAAGGATCTCATCTTATAAGGCTGTAGTTTTAAGAACACCCAATCTCCCTCCCGGAAGTGTAACTCCCTTCTATGAACATTAGCATAGCGTCTCATTTGATCTTGAGCTTTCAACAAATTGGCTCGCAAATCCCGTAGCAAAACATCTCTCTGCTCAGTTAGACTATTGACCTCCTCAATTTTAGATGGAATAGTTGTGCCTTTCAGCAACAAGGGGGGATCTTGTCCATACAAAGCCTTGAAAGGGGACATCTGAGTTGAAACATTGTAGTTCGTGTTGAACCAAAATTCAGCCCAAGCCAAATGTGAAGGCCACTGTTTGGGCTTAGTACCCGTCAAGCATCTCAAATACACTTCTAAACAACGGTTGACCACTTCTGTTTGGCCATCCGTTTGAGGATGGTAAGCTGTGCTCATGCGGAGTTGAGTCCCTGCCCTCCTAAATAATTCTTTCCAAAAGTGGCTCATAAAAATTTGGTCTCTGTCCGTTATAATAGTGGCTGGAAAGCCATGTAAACGGACTATCTCCTTGACAAATAATTCTGCCACTTCCTTGGCTGAAAAAGGGTGACTCAAGGGAAAGAAATGGGCAAACTTGGTTAACCGGTCTACCACCACCAAAATAGTATCCTTGCCATGAGCTTTTGGTAACCCTCCAATGAAGTCCATGGAGATATCAGTCCACACCCGATTAGGGATAGGTAATGGCTGTAAGAGGCCTGCTGGAGCTAACGTACTCACCTTGTTTCTTTGGCAAACCTCACATGCTGCCACGTAGTTCTTGATGTCAGTTTTCATGCCTTGCCAAAAGACTACACCTGCCATCCTTTTGTAAGTCCGAAAGAACCCGGAATGGCCACCCAAAGGGGAGTCATGTAACTCTTTCAATAGGATGGGAATTCTGTTAGACTTAGGGAGAGAGCCAATCTGCCCTTATAGTACAGTCTGCCTCCATGCAATTCAAACCCAGAATGAGTAGCACTCTTTGTCAATAAGTCCTGATAAATTTTCTGAAGATGCGGGTCCTGTTCTAGCTCTGAGTCCCATTCATGCCAATCTGCCTCTTGCATCACAGAAATTGCAGCAAAAGAAAAGCGCCTAGAAAGTGCATCAGCAACCAAATTCTCCTTGCCTGGTCGATATTGGATGTCAAAGTCATACCCAATCAGTTTGGTGGCCCATTTAAATTGATCTTCACTCAGCAACCTCTGTTCATTAAGAAATTTCAGGCTTCTCTGATCTGTTCTTATAATAAAACGACTCCCCACTAGGTAATGTCTCCATTTCTTTACTGCTAACACAACTGCCATTAGCTCCCGCTCATAGACTGACTTCAGTTGGCTCCTGTCTGATAGAGCTTTACTCCAAAAAGCAAGAGGCCTCTCCTCTTGTAAAAGAACTGCACCCAGACCGGTACCCGAAGCGTCGGTTTCTACTACAAACTGTTTGGAAAAATCAGGGACTGCTAAGATTGGCAGGGATGTAACTGCAGCTTTTAACTCTTCAAAAGCCTTCTGAGCTGCTTCTGTCCATTGGAATGCATCCTTCTGAAGTAGTGCATTCAAGGGTTTAGCTATTTTCCCATATCCCTGAACAAATCGCCTATAGTAACCGGTAAGTCCCAAGAATCCTCTCAATCCCTTGACATCCTTTGGTGTAGGCCACATCCACATTGCCTCCAATTTCTTAGGATCCGCTGCTACTCCTTGACCAGAGATGATATGACCTAGGTATTCCAAGCTATGTTGGCCAAAACTGCACTTTTTCTGGTTTACTCTTAAATCATGCTGCTGTAAGGCTTGTAATACCCGTTTCAAATGATGAACATGATCCTCCATGGCAGCACTGTATATAAGAATATCATCGAAGAAAACAAGTACAAATTTTCTTAGGAAAGGTCGCAGCACCTCATTCATCAAGGACTGGAAGGTAGAAGGAGCGTTTGTTAATCCAAAGGGCATGACAAGGAATTCATAATGCCCTTCATGTGTCCTAAAAGCTGTCTTCTCAATGTCTCCCTCCTTCATACGAATTTGATGGTACCCGATTTCAAATCAAGCTTGGAAAAAATCTTAGCTCTTCCTAATTCATCAAGTAATTCCTCAATGACTGGAATTGGAAATTTGTCTGGCACTGTTATTTTATTAAGGGCCCTATAATCAATACAAAACCGCCACCCCCATCTTTTTTCTTGACCAGTATAATAGGGCTGGCATATGGGCTGGTGCTGGGCCTTATAATTCCCGCCGAAAGCATCTCTCCTACCAATCTCTCAATCTCGTCTTTCTGGTAATGAGGGTATTTGTATGGCCGCAGATTAGGGATCTGAGCTTCAGGCTTGAGGACAATAGCATGATCTCGTTGTCTATGGGATGGCAACCCGTGTGGGGTTTGAAAACTTCTTGGAATTCCACCAAAATCTCCTGAATAGCCTGTGGAACAGTAACTTCATCAACAGAATGCACTATCTGATTGCATTCTAAAATAAAGCCTTGACCGTGATCCTGCAAAGCTCCTTTAATGAGCTTAATTGAAGCTGATGCTTTGATTAATTCTGGTTCTGCCATCAACACCTTGGTTTCCCCATGTACCTTCAACTTCATTGTTAAATCCCCAAAATTAGCTTCAATTTCTCCCAATCCTGCCAACCATTCTAGGCCAAGTACAACATCTACCCCCCCTAAACCAAATAGGTAGAAGTCCTGCTGAATGCATAAATCCTGCAACTTCAATTGTACTGCTTTACACATACCTCTGCAGCTCACCTTACGGCCATCCCCTACTTCAACAAGGTACTGAGACGTTTCAGTCACTGGTAAATGCAGCTTTTCAACTACTTCTGATGAAATGAAATTGTGAGTCGCCCCACAATCTATCAAAACAACCACCCTGCACTCCTTTAATAGACCCCATAGTTTGAGGGACTTTTAGTGGTGAATCCCTCAATGCTGTGTAAGGACAGTTGTGCTCTCATATCATCCTCTTCCTGCGAATTCTGCTCAAAAAGACTGATCTATATCCCCCTCTTCTACATCTTCTAATATCATCACATTGAACTGCTTGTTTTTACATACGTGATTGGGTCCATATTTCTCCTCACAACGAAAGCATTCTCCTTTTCTCACCTTTTCTTGCATCTCTGCTTGTGTCAGCCGTTGGAATGTACTCCTCCCTTTTGTAGTGCTGCCATTATTCTTGTAATTGACTGAGGCCTGAGAAGTGGAACTGCTATTCTCCAAGGGCTTGGTCATTGTTGGGTGCCACTCCTTTGTAATTCTTGGACCAGCGTAACTGCGAAAAGAATTGCTCGTCCTTCCCCTTGAACTCCTCCGCTCCTGGTCATGGCTAAGTTCTTTTCTTCAATCCTCCTCGCCTTGTTCATTGCTTCTGATAAAGTCTTGGGTTCATACAGTCTTAACTCAGCACTAACCTCTTCTTTCAACCCATTGACAAAAATTCCCATCAAATATTGCTCCTCTAATCCCCTCACTGACCCCGCATATTTCTCAAATTTAGTCACAAATTCATGAACGGATTGGTCTTGTTTGAGTGCCAACAAGGACTCGAATGGGTTCCCCATGGATGCTGGCTGGAATCTTTGAATGAGGGCCATCTTAAACCCTTCCCAAGATGGGTTTGGGTTACAAGTCTCCCACCATTGGAACCAACTCAGCGCGTCTCCTTCGAGAGCCACCATTACTGCCCCCATTTTCTCTCCGTCCATCACCCCTCTCAACCCAAAATACCTCTCCAGTTTTGATACCCATCCAAACGCGTCATCTCCCTCAAAACCGGAATATCAAGCTTCCTCCATTTGTCCCCAATTCTGGTTTCCACCTGTGCCTCCCCTTCTGATTCTACCCGGCCTTCTGTTCCAGTCGAGTTGACTGGGTTACCCGTTCTTGGCCCATTGCTCTCCATGGCGTCGACTATCCGCTCCACCAATTTCTCCAATCTGTCGAGGCGGGATTCTTGCTGGTTAAACCTCGTTTCCAGCATTTCTTGGTGCTGGTTCCAACTCGCCACTGTCCTCTCCATAGATTCCAATCTTGCTTCCATCCTCGTATTCACCATGAACACTGTTGCACCACCCACAGCCCCCAGAATGAGGGCTCTGATACCAGTTTGATAGAACTGGAACCAGAATGATTAAGAAAGAAGGAAGAAAGTGACTAGAGAATGAAGAATACACTGTCTTATTATCAAGAATGGACAAATTCAGTTTACACAACCCAGGTAGTTCGAGGAACCTGGACCCTCCTAACCGATTCCCCTCTTCACTAACTAACTCTCTCTATTTAGTTCCCTATATTAATAGTTGCGGTCCCCCACCATTACAAATACCCACTATCCCTCTCTTACTCTAATTCCTTTTCGGGACCCTCCTTACATAAACCTGTCTAATAGGGGGCCTTATTCTATCAGACTTTCTCAGAAATTTTTCTTATGCAAAGGAGAACATGCAAGCTCCTACTGAGCACTGACTCTTTGGAGTGCGTGTGACAATGAATAAACTTATAAAAGAATTGATGATAACTACCAAAAAAAAAACAAGAATTGATCGTGAAAGATTGGGCTAACAAGAAGGCCTACATTGAAAAACTATGGCCTCTATGATCTTTAACTAGTAAATTAAGCTTCTTTCAAAATAGAGTCAAACTCTAGCTAGTTAAAAATTAGAGTATTATTGATTGAATTCCAAGATAAATTTCATAATTTCTTCATTGATATATGATTGCTAATTTATGAATAAAATCCTAATTGGTTTGAGATTTTCTCTTTTTTTCTTGCCCTTCAAAATCCTTCCCTTTTTTGTTTCTTTTTTTTTTTTTCGGTTTATGCTGAAATGAATGGATGAACCACAGATAGCAGACCCAAACTGCTTGCTGGATCACCTGAAGGGTACACTGGACACATAGATGGGAGGCCTAGAGAGGCTAGAATGAACCACCCTAAAGGGCTTGCCGTGGATGACACAGGGAATATTTACATTGCAGACACAGCAAATATGGCCATCAGAAAGATCAGTGATGAAGGTTTACTTGGAATACCTGGTCCCGTAGAGCTCTCAATCTGTTTAAGAATGAAATGAATGAACCAATATGCTGAAATTCTAAAAAATATAAGATCTCCTTTGCACGTTCTGAATATCCTTGACCTCCTTTTTACCCTCTCCCAATTGATTCCCCCTTTCTGCACTCTTTAGGTGTACCAGAAATTTGATTATCATCCTTTTTACCAAACTAAATTTAATCCTGTAACATGCTTTTGTACAGGGGTCACAACCATAGCAGGTGGTGGAAAATGGGGCCAAATAGGAGGCCATGTTGATGGTCCAAGTGAGGATGCTAAGTTTTCAAATGATTTTGATGTAATTTATGTTGGTAGTAGCTGCTCTCTCTTGGTGGTAGATCGAGGAAACCAGGCAATTCGAGAGATCGAACTCCATCATGATGACTGCACTGGTTACCAGTATGACAGTAGTTTCCACTTAGGTATCACTAGGCCATCCACCTGTAATATAATCTCCTATGATTTTTTTTATAAATGTTTTGGGGCATGTTGATCTAAAAGGTATGACATTAAACATTATAGGAATAGCGGTGCTTCTTGCTGCTGCATTCTTTGGCTACATGCTGGCATTACTACAGCGGAGGGTCAGGGCAATGTTTTCCTCTCCTGATGTAAGTTATACTTGCTAATGATTTTCTGTTATTACATGATGTACTGCTTCCACAGTTATCATTGTAACGAGTTGGAAAACCTACAAATTTCTATAGTAGCTTTGGTTTTGAAGTATAATTTTCTTCCTTGACTCCAATTTTATGATTTTCTCTTTCTAAATAACCATTTGTATACTAAAATTTAATATTCTTTTCTGTATTCTTGGTCACATTGAAACATATGTTTATTAAACATGCTATAGTATAAAACTGGGAAACTTCAGAATCGTGTTTCATTTTCAGGATCCACGAGCACCTTTAAGGAAAGGTACACCACTTGCAGCACAACAAAGGCCTCCCAAGTCAGTCAGGCCTCCCTTGATCCCATCTGAAGATGAATTTGAGAAACCAGATGAGGGCTTCTTTGGTTCTCTTGGAAGGTTTTTCCTGAACTCTGGCTCATCTATGGCTGAAATTTTTGGGGGCTTGTTCTCAAGATCCAAAAGGAAACCACTCCAATATCAAATCCAGCAGCAGTACCAGTATGCAAACAGACATCCTAATGCATGGCCCATGCAAGAGAGTTTTGTCATTCCAGATGAAGATGAACCTCCTTCAGTAGAAACTAGAACACCACCAACACCTAGAAAAACCTATCCTTTTATGACCAAGGACCTGGAAAAGCCACAGAACATCAAGCCAACTGGGGCTTACATGAGCCGGTGGGATGGCGATTACGATCAACAGCAGCAGCAACAACAGCAACGCAAGCGGCAACACCAGCAATACCAGCAGGTCCAACCCCAGCAGTACCAGCAGGTCCAACACCAACAGCAACACCAGCTTAACACCCGTTATTCATCCAGCCCACAAAGTTACTATGAGCAGAACTGCGAGACAAATGAGATTGTGTTTGGGGCAGTTCAAGAACATGATGGAAGACGAGAAACCATGGTGATAAAGGCTGTTGATTATGGGGATCCAAAATACAGTCACCACAATATCCGCCCTCGATTAAATTATGTTGGTTACTCCCATGGTTATTGAAGATTAGTGATTTCGTAGCATCAAAGTGGCAGAAGACATGGACTTGCTAAGATAGTAACATATGAAGAGAGTACTACTCTTGCTTTCATTTTCTCTGCCTAGGCTAGGCAGGACAAATTAGTCCTACAAATCCAAACATAAAAGATCAAAAAAAAAAAAAAAAAACAAAGGTACACACTAGTCCTAGAAAGTTTCTTCTGAGTAAATGCTGTAAATTACGTGAGTACTAAACTACTAATGCTTGTGTGCAATCTTCACTAAAATTCTCACTCAAATTACAATCTGTTTAGATGAATGAATTTTTTTTTTAAGAAAGGGAAAAATTAAAAGAAGGAGTGGCACTTATGAGGGTACTAGACTAGCCTCTATTTGTGATTTTGTGTAGTAACAAATCAAAAGCAAGGGTATGTTCGCTTTGCCCATTTTCTGGTTTATTTTCATTGACAACAGAAAATATGCATGAAAGCATGTTTGTCTAGGTTTAAATGAAAATGTTTTCAACAAACTGAAAACAATAAAATGATGTTTTTATTATTTCCTTTTCTTTTTTTTTTTTACTAAAAAAGATATTCATTCATTCAAATTGGTAAAATACATTAAGAACAACACAAATTCAACATCCCTAAAAACAGAAAAGGATGAATCTGGTAACTGTAAGACCTATTAGTTACTATGTTATTTATCAATCATAAGTCTTACGTGGAATATATAAATATAGAAAATTTCGGCAGCGATCCCTTTGTTTCTCTAACATCACCACACGTTATAAACATAAGTAGTGGATTTCCAAACAATCATTCCAAACCAACCAGAGTACATATATTATATATATACACATACACATACATCAACAAGAGATCTCAAATCTCAACCAAAAATATTATCAGAGTACGCAATGTTATACAAGGGTAATTTAAACACTATCCTGACTGAGCACACTAAACATATACAGAACCGAGTACATCAATAGTAATATTCAGTTCCCTGTCATATCGACATCAAAATAATACACATCCTGTTATAGTTACATCACGGAGATTAACTCCACCAAAATATGGATCTCAAAATAAAGCAACAGAATCCTCCGTACTTAACCCGTAGAGGGTCTGGGATGTTCCTGCGAATCTGAGAAAAAGGTGGTGAGAACAACTTCTCAGTGAATATGAATAAACTTGCATATAAAGTATATATATAAGTAGAGAGCGAGTATAACACAACTCACAATATAACAAGTAACACCAACCAACCAATGCAATGAATGAATGCACATGATGTTCACACCTTTTATTCACATTTTTTCTTTCTCCACTCTTCTTGTTGTGCACTAACCCTTTTCGGTTAGGCCCTCGCGATATGCATATGCAATGTGTTATGCCATTACATTTCCATTTAACTCATAAGCTAGGCACCCCTCGTTCTTGTACACTAACCCCTTTCGGTTAGGCCACCTCGCAATGCAATGCAAATAAGTATGCCATTTCATTTCCATCTAGCTCATAAGCTAGGCACCCTTCATTCTTGTCCACTAACCCCTTCCGGTTAGGTCACCTTGCTATGCAATGCAATGTTCTCATATTCATATCATGCTCGTTCATAATATTCATAATAACATAATAATATCACATGTAACCAAATCAAGCATATACATCACATAACTATTTTGCTCAATTCTATCAAGCATTCTTATTTAGCTACACATCTCATTATAGTGTTAAGTCATCCTTAATCCTAAACATAGCATATGGTATTAAAACAATAGACAAATGCACCACAAAAACACAAACAGAGTCAACCACGACATGCCCCTGGTTGGCACCACGCCCGTGGTCTGGACCACGGCCAGCCTCTGGTGGCCACCACCCCCGTGGTTTGACTTCAGCACACAACATTTTCCTTTTCAGAGCCAACCACGGCCAGCCCGTGGTGGGGACCACGGCCGTGGTTGGGCACGAGACAGCAACACTTCCTTTTCAGAGAGGACCACGGCCAGGTCGTGGTGGGGACCACGGCCGTGGTTGGCCTTCTGGGCAGGAATAGTGCCACGCCCAACACATACCTAAAACCCAAGTTTTCCCTTGGAAATCATGTCCTCAAATCCATCAAAATATACCAACCATACCACTCATTTTTCCTATACCCTAATCCTTGAAAACATGTAATAAAAAACACATCCAACCTCAAGCATAGGTGAAAACCCTAGATTCAAGCTTAATCATACATCATACACTTTCACTCTAAGAACATCATACAATAGCATTGAAGTGCTCCTAACTTGATTCCAAGATGGGATTGGTAATCAAGGCAACCTTCCCTTCAACTTCCTTCAAAACACTCAACCAAAACAACCAACTTTTAGACATGGGTGTTCTTGATCTTTAGAGATAAGAATGAGTTTCTCAAGAAACTAATACCATAGGATTGAAGAAGAGATCATAGTGATCAATAACCATCAAATAACCTAAGCCAAAAGGTGTATAAAAATACCTACTTTGGACCCTTAAACCCTTGAAGCAAGCTTGGTTATGGAACTTAGAGATTTTGGAGAAGATGAGCCTTTGGCTCTCCTATGCTGGCCGGTCCACTTAAGCAAGAGGGAGGGAGTGTGAATTGTCTATTTTGTCCTTCACTCAAAGGAAGAATCACAAATTTGTCACTGAGGGTGTAAAAAGACTAAAATACCCTTGTGATTTTTAAGAATTCCCAATAGGTCTTGAAGAATATTTAATTTACCAGTAGGTCCTAACTTAGCCAGAGTAAATATAAGAGTTTAGACTTCACATATTTCTTCCTTAGGTTTTACCGAGTTCATCGGTATAGCCAGAATCTCAAATTAATTATTCTAACTCAATCTATCACCAATTCTGTAACAGAACATACAACTCATCCAAAGATTTTAGCTAAATCATAGCATATGAAATTTACGGATGTTACACTAACAAACTCACAGCACTCAAGTTAATAGCATAACACGGAAAAATGCCTACAAATGTGACAAAATCAAAGTGACTGGAATACCCATGCCTCAGGATCTGTAACGTTAACGCTCAAGTCTTGATTGAATTTGTAATTGATTGAAGTTGATCTACCAATCTAAACCAAACGAATACTGCAACAAGACAGGATACTAAATGACGCCGCATCAAGACAACGAACAAAACACAGTTGCACTCAGACGACGAAAACACAGAAAAACCATATATATGTGGAAAAACCACTTATTTAGATAAAAGAGAGAAAAAACAATGTAGATAGGTGATTCTAAGCTAAAAAAATGGCCCAAATCACCCCCTTCCGATGGATGAGAAAAAAACAGATAAATTGATGGAACGTCGGCTAGGATTAAGATTACATTATTTCCTTTTCAATGTTATTGAAAATAGGAAATACCCTTCTCAAAATCAAATCTTTTATCTCATTTTTTTTGTCTACTTTTTTGTTTTCCCAATTAAATGCTGATACTCTGCAAAAAACACTAACAATTAGAGAGGATTTATTGTAAATTAAGAAAGAGATGATTTTTTTGCTGAGTTGTCAATATTTAATTAAGAAATGACAGAAAATTTGATTATACCCTTCTCAAAATGCCGTGGCAGAGTTGTAAATATAATGAAAACAACAAAATTGTCATTTTTGCAATTATGATCATAACTTATCAAAGACACAACAACAGACTCCAGAGACAACAATTGAGTCCTGCGTTCCTCTTCATGTTTGCTCCCCTTCCCATCTGCTAAAGATTCGTGTTGGATTCTTTGATTTGACTGCATCATTCGAAATTTCAAATATTGAAAGTTCTTATTGATGTACAGTTAATTTTGTTCTTCCTTATTCAAATGCAATCATTACATGGCATGTTATGATAAATGCACCCAATTTTACCATTTTAAAGTGAATTATGTGTCATATGAACTTGTGTTGTATAGATAATTAGATATACCCTAATTGTGTGTCTTACTTGATCTAATTTCTGTTTGACAATTTGTTTGATCAATGATTTGGTTACATTCAAGTTTCTGGTTATCTCCAACTTTTGAACATCTTCTAAGCTTATTTGGTTGATTTCATATCTTTTTGTTGCCGTGGTTAATTACTTGACTTTAATTTGATAGATTATCTTGTTTATAATATACATAATAAGTATTTTAATAAATATCTTTCATACTTATTTATATTTATATGTCTCATTGTGTGTAATAATTTGTATAAATTATCAAAAAAAATATCTGTTTAATTTTTAAACCCAAATATATATTTTATGTAATAAAAAATAATGATAAATAATATGAAACATTATTAAAAATTACACAACAAACAATTAGGAAATATATTAATCAAACATGTTTCCATGGTTTTTATTTCTTGAAACTTTGAAACAAATCATATTTACATTATTTTCATTTTCTTCAAACAATTTTCAACTTTGCAAGTCAAACATGTTTCTTAAAATGTGAAAATGTGAAAATGAAAACTATTTTTAGAAAATGAAAATAAGAAAATATTTTCAAAACGAAACAGAAGTTAAATATTTCAGACAAATCAAAATAGCACAATATATACAGCTGGAGAATTGTTTTTAATATGAATCAATCTACGAACTCTGCACGAACATATTTTCCACGAGGCCAGGGAAGCAACAACGAAAAGGGTGTATTATGTAGATCTCTTTCATATATGTTGTGGTTCTCTTCTGTCTATTTGTTCCTACAAGGATTTTTGTATGAGACTGACAAAGAGCATTAAGGCCAGCGTGGCATGAAATAAAGCCCAATATGGGCCTTTATGGTGACCTTGAATTGGGGGCCTCTGGCTACGACCCAAGGGTGCCTCCATGGTCACGAGAAATTCTTTAAAACACTATTTACTCTCATCCAATCAACACGTGTTAAATACATTTAATATTTGCAAAAAAGTATTAGTTGATAATTGACACATGTCACTTAGTCATTGGCTGAGAATAATACTCTCAGTATGTGTAAAAATTTCTCCATAATCACAAGCTCACAGCGCACTCTGTGCACGTGACAAGCCAGGCTGACGTTAACGCGTAAACTAGTTCATCATTGTAGAGTTCTTACGTGTAGGAAGTTTGGTACTCGTAACGCTGATTTCATCATTTCATAGAATAAGAATGAATTTAAATGAAATAAGCCGAAATGGAATGACAATTCTCATTTCATGGTACGGTAGCTTTTGGAATGAAATGATTTTTCAAGTTATTTTATTGTTCGGTATATAAAATTAATGTAAAATTAAATTAAAGTTGATATAAATGACATAGATATTTCTCACGAGAATAACAAAATAGATTAATTTTTCTCATGTATAACTATCAAGGTTAATTTTTTCCATAACTTGACAACCGAAAATGTTGCCGTTAAAAATGAGCAAACACGGTTTTATTTGTGAAAAAGAAATTGAATTGTGTACAAATTTTTGGATAAGAGACTTCAAATATTTTTTAATAATATTTTTGTGATATTTTGAATAATAATTGTGTTCTTCTATATTATTATATTATTACAATTTTTTAACATATTTTTATAATTATTATTTTCTTCTTAAAATTATAATGAGTATTTAAAATTAATTGCAAGATATAATGAGACA
Organism: Styphnolobium japonicum; assembly: GCA_023212625.1. Lineage (NCBI taxonomy): Eukaryota > Viridiplantae > Streptophyta > Magnoliopsida > Fabales > Fabaceae > Styphnolobium > Styphnolobium japonicum. The sequence goes on along the minus strand of JALBWW010000005.1, from coordinate 29,384,489 downwards.
CACAATGTAATTATCATTCCATGCTCTTTTTTTTTTGGTTAACAAACATAGGAATGATCATTACATAGAATAAAGCATGAAATTGAATCAGCATTCTCTGCTTACCAAACGTTATGTGCTGCAATTATCTTTTGGCAGTTATGTAAAGATCGTATTGATATTGAGTTTAGGATCCTAATTAGATAGCATACAAAGTTGATGAACAACTTGAATTTCATAGTGCCATATCTTAATTTGGTGTCAAAGCTTAATTGTCAACTCGTGTCATTGAATAGTTTGGTGTAAAAGCTCAATTTTTTTTTAATGACAAAGAAATGTTTATATTAAAAAGTTCATATAAAGTGTACTACAATTTTGACGCGTTCATATAATACTATTAATTTTTTTATTTTTAACATTTAAAATTATATAACTGAAAAATATTCAATAAATAAAAGGTTTCTTAATTCTGTAGAAGTCTTGGAACGTCGCATTTTGCCTTATCTTATATTTAAAATTTAAATACATAACTTTAGGTTTTAATTAAAATTAAAAAAAAATAGAAAAAGTAATTTCTATAGATATTGTAATTTCTTTTTAATAAATAGATATCGTTGCTTAAACAATGATAATTTTAGTTAACCTCGTATTAGCCTGGATAATTAATATTTTTAATTAATAACTTACCTAACAATATTTCTATAATAAAGTGACACGTCATACGTACATAATGGATAACCTTTTTTTTTTTTTTTTGCATTTGGTAAGCGAACCCATTTGCTGGTTTTCTTGTAATCACAGCTGTGCATACTGAAATATGCCAACAACCAAGCCCTAATGATTAATCAATGATATATGAATGGATTAAATAAAAATCAGAACATGCAATGCAATTAAACCACCACCAGCAATTGGATCATCATACTAACCTACGGATGAATCTTACTAAATGCACGACCAATTACACCAACTCTATAAACTCTCTTCGAAAACTCAATTAATATGCTTTATAGCATGTATTCGTGATAAATAGATTAATCATAGTAAGTGTAATTAATCACAATCATTTTTTCATTAAAGTAGTTTATCTACCATATATTATTTACATATTATATAGGTGAGAATGAGATTGAATCCATACTCATGGATCCCAAGGTCTCTTCTCCACTTAGTGAAGGAAACCAGTCAGTTATGACAAGCAATCGATCAACTTCGTAGAAAAATAATGTCATAAATAAATAATAATTAAAAAATGAAAAAGGAATACAATTATGGAGCCTCGAATATCAAGTCTTCGGTTTGAATGCTAGCTGATCAAGGATAGAGCCTCATTTGGAAGTCTAGTATAAATATTCATTACGACTTTTATTTTCTTGGCTGTGACATATTTGCTTGCCTTCCATAGTCTTCCTCTCAGGGCTAAGCATCACTACTAACTATCATTTTTACTCTTGTTTTGCTCGTAGTAATTGCTTTCAAATGCCCTATAGAGCAATACGTATCAAGAGACTAGGAGTATGTTTGGTGTTTATTTCATTCTTGTTCTCATTTATTTTTTTTAACGAGTTAATTTTTATGTTAATTGAGATTATGTCTTTCTTATAAGAATCTTAAGAATTAACGGAGCGTTTGGTTCAAGGTTTGAAAAAATATTTCCAAGAATAGCATGCCCAGGAATGACATTTCCAGGAATGATGATTACTACGTTTGGTTAACTAAAACCTTTCCCGAGAATGATTTCAATCGCCGGCAACAATAGCCGATGTCGTCTGTAATCGTCAATCTCTGGAGGCGGCAGACATGGCTGGATTCCGGTGACTAGGGCGATGGTTAAGTCGTCGAATTCTGGTGACCAGTGTGCTAGCTAAAGTTGTCGGTCATTGTTAACCGCCGTCGGCTTGCGGTGGCTAAATTTTGATGACTATCACAGAGGTCGGAGTTTCCGGCCACCGTCAATTGGAGGTGGTGACGGAGGTAGCCAGATTCCGGTGATTGGCCGCCGTGGACTGTAGTCGATGGTGGCTTGATGGTGACCAATGACGGTCACCGGCAATGATATGACGATTGTTGGTTAATGACATGTTAATAGAAGGGTAGATATTTTGGACATTTCACATGGCAAAAATATTCTCATGTCATGGAAATGTTGCAAACCCACCTCCCCCATAGGAATAAAAGTGTAGGAATGTTGGTTAAAAATCATTCCCGGGAATCATTTTATGATGGGAATATTTTTTCAAAACTTATACCAAACATGGGAATCCAACATTCCCATGTAAAGATTCCCATGAATGAAAAAGCAATCCGTGAACCAAACGCCTCGTAAGAGTACATATTTACATTAGTAGTTTAAATAAATAAATTCCCTTAAATGTTGATTTAAAGTTCAAAACTGAGAAATCAAATCATAAAATACACATCCTTAATCATTAAGTCAACTTCTTTAAATTATTCTTATGCCCACTTTATAAAAATGATTATTCCTTTATTTGATAAAACAAAAGTTAAAATCACCGTTGATTCTACATAATACAGGAATGGACATCCCTTATTAAAGAGGTGGGAATAGTTATGTTTAACAACATGGAAAATTTTCATATCGATTTTCATTAACTATAATTACTTTCATTCTATATCAATTTCATATATCAAATATAAGGGAAAAAATAGAATAAATAAAATAAGTTTATTTTATTTATGAATAGTAATTTCATCTAATTTTAAGTAATTATTATTCAATTCGGATTTTTATTCTCATTTTCATTCCATAAATTTTGATTGTGTAATAAACAGATCTTAATAGACCAATTAGTAATTTCCAAAAAATGATAATTAAAATTTTTTTTTACATTTACAATAAATTATAATTACAATTTAATTAGTAGATTCGTTAAAAGACTTTTTTTATAGCCATGGGCAAAGTTCATGACACAAAATATTCAATTCTTTTTTATTTAAATAACTTAAAGTATGCACATATTTTAGCATTTATATTTTTCTATCAAAAAATGAGCTGTTACAACTTATAGAATAGACTCCATAAAAGCATTGGCAACCGGCATTTCCCGGTAATGGGTAACCAGCGTTCCGTTACAACGGTGTTTCCGTTACACTCAAATCAAAGAGTCACGCTATTTATTCCCCTCACAAACTCGTAACCGCACACAAAGAGCGCCGAAGAGAGAGAGAGAGAAACTGAGTTTAGGTTTTTTGATTTTTCAGGAGCGAACCTTTCTCTCTCTATTCTCTCTCTCTTCCCAATTTCTCCGGCGAAGAATCCACCGCCGGCAAGATGTCAGCGTTGCCGTCGACAACCGCAGACTCAGGCGGCGCCGACGACGACATGCAAGAGATCACGTTCGCGAAGAGAGGCTGCTGCTTCTGGATGCCCTGCTTCGGATCCGAAACGGCACCGTCGTACGGATCAGGGTGGTGGGAGCGGATGCGCGCACCGGAGAACAAGGAGCGGTGGTGGGCGCGCGGATGGATGAAGGTGCGGGAGTGGTCGGAGATCGTGGCGGGTCCGAAATGGAAGACCTTCATACGGCGGTTGAACAGGAACCGCGGCGGTGCCGTTCCGTACGCGAAGCAGGGCTCGTTCCAGTACGATCCGCTGAGCTACGCGCTCAACTTCGACGACGGAAATGGTGGCGGCAAGGGAGATGACGGTTACGGCTACGCCGATTTCTCCGCCCGCTTCGCTTCCATTCCAACGACGGCGAAGTCGTCCATGGACCTCGGAAAAGAAGCGCCGGCGTTCACGTGAGGGTCACGTGACTTGAGTTTGAAAAGAAAATGCAACGAACGAGAGGCGCGGGGCTAACGAGCGCGGGAAGTGGAATGCTCCTCATTTTTGGTGATGCAAATTGGTAGATTTTTTTTTTTTTTAATGTATATTGAGAAAATGGGCGGAACGTAACAAGAAGACTGTTGATGGGATTAACTACGAAAACAATAATGTAGCAAAAGAGAAAGCCTTAATAAAAAAGAAGAAGAGAATATAGTTATTTTTTTGAAGTAAAATTGCATTTTAGTTCCTGGAAAAATAAAACACTTTTTTCATTGCAACCAATGAGTTAAAAGTTGTGTAAAAGTTGTTAGGAAATAAATAATTCATAAAAATTTTAAAATGAACTAGTAAGTGGCTCCTGTGTGTTAAAACTCTAGGGATGAAAAATAGATGAGATTGGATTAATTTTGAATTGATCATACTAGATGGATAAAATATGAATTATTAATTCATTTATGATTTATTAAAAAATTATTAAAACTATAATAGATGAATATTTTATTTATCTATCGATCTATTTGAATGGATAGAGTGTGTGAATATTTAACTCTTTTATTTAAAATTATTTTTTTAAAAAAAATATCTCTCCCTATGAATGAAAGACACTCGTAAGAACCAAAAGAAAACAACATAAACCAAAATGGAGTTTGAGGATTCAATAGAAATGCATCGCGGACGCAAAAGGACGATTATGCAGATTAAAAATTGAGTTTTGGAAATGGAAAAGGAACTCCAAAAGAATCCCCAAAAACAAACAACATTCGCAATAGAAAGGATCGAATGGGATGGTGGGTGAAACCCACGAAGGTGATTACACTGGCAACACCACCCCAATCTCCCTCCCCTCCACCATTATCATCCTTGCTTTCTCTCTGATTAGATGTTCATTGGATATATATTTGATATTTTGATTGGTTCATTAATCATACATTAATTAAAAGAATAATTATATATCATTTTAATGAATCAATCTAATAATTTTCTTAATTATTTAAAGAAGAAAGGATTAAATGTTTTTTGAATTCTTAAAATATTAAATATTTTTACTTTTTATTTAATATTTTCTGTTTTTAAATAATTAAGAGGATGTTAAGAAAAATTGTTAAAAGTCAGTATAACATTACTCTAACTAAAATTAATCAAATTCATCAAATATATTATTATAATTAAATAGATTGAATTGCACTTAAATATGGATGATGAATTAATAAATTCAATTGTCATCCCTAGTTAAAACCGAGAACCATTCCTACATATGTTTATACTTTACTTTCATTTTCACAAGAGTCAACCTTTTTAAGCATTATTTGTTAGTGAATCTCTTTTAAGTCTTATTTATTCACAAGTTTCAAGCTGTTTTATTAGCTTGAACAATTTTTGTATGGATTTAGATAACACAAATGATTTATTAATTATGAAATTGGATGTTCTCCCAATAAATTTAATAAACAAAACTGTTTTGATTATTAAAAGTTGCATATTTTTAAATGTTGTAAATTTAAATGAATATATTTAACTTATATTCATCATTTTTATTTTTATCAGTGTCAAGGAAAAAATACATTATATCAGTAGAAAGTGCTCTTCTTTTCTTAATATTTGAAAAATAAACTTGTAATTTGACAAATCTAAAATAATTATGGATTTAATTTCAATCCACTGTCAGTGTAAAGTTCTTTACACTGACATCCAATCATGTACTGACATATCATTAAAAGAGTTAGACTTTCTAGGTGATTGTTGTGATAGTCAAACTCTTTTAATAATTTGACAACCCATGATTAGATGACAGTGTAAAAATGTAAAAAAACTTTACACTGACGGTGGATCAAAATTAAACTCAATAATTATTCCAAAAACATTTGATCAGTGAGAAAGTAGGATATCAATGTTTAATACTGGACGGGAAAGGGATGCATTAATTACATTCACATATGTTATAAGCATAAATTCCAATCAAACATCATTAGTTTTAAGTTTTCAATCATTTATTAATGGGTAGTTTTACAATAAAGATTTTAAATTTTATTAAATATAAATTATAATTAATAAATATTTAACAATTTATCTTAAATATTAATTAAAAAAAATAAGTACTAAAATAATCTTCTCCCATCCGTCAATCCAATGGCTATAAATGTTGATAAATTCAATGATATTGAATTCATTCCACAAAAGATAAGTTGGACAGTCAAATTTAATTATGGTTCAAATTTAATTATGGTTCAAGATCCAATGACCATACAATAAAGATTGGGCATATTAGTTAAATTTATAACCAACATCTAAAATAAAGAAGAAATAAGAAAGTTTTCTTCAGGCTCAAGCGCACATGTACTTGTGTTTTTCTTAGCAACACCCATAAAAATTTGACACAATTCAATGGTTTAAATTTCTTCCCACCAAAATTAAGTAAAAAGGGTGCTAGGATTATTAAATACATGTCTGATTTATTTTTAATTTGGTATATGCATGATATAAAATTCATAAATTTTGTATTTTACAAAAAAACTATTCATCTATAGTAATTAGTAAATGGATCCCTGCTGGAGAGGATGCAGCTATTGGCACTATCTCAATTATCTATTTACACTATATACTAACTATTTTAATTTTTAATTTTTTTAAATTACTCTCAATTAAATAATCTTATATTTAATGTTAGCTATTGTATAAAAAAGATATCCTATATTGGATTTCACAAGAGATATCTTATTCATTGCATTCATTATTGATGTACAATTGTAATCAATGTCTACAAAATTAATCTACAATAATTTTATTGTACACACTGAACATAGCTCTTTAAAACTAATACATACATGCGCGCGCGCATATATATATATAAGAAAGGGATGATTAGATGGAATTTACCGTTGGAGAGAAAAGAGAAAAGAGCGTGGGATAAAGGGAAAAAAGAAAAAAGAAAGAGAAACAACAAAGTCAAGAGCCCGCGAGAACGCACAAAGAGGAGAGCAACTTTGGAAATGTTGGCTGACTTTATGCATTAATTGGTGGTGCCAAGACAGCAAAGTGGGAATGGGAACACCCCAAATTGTGTGAGACGTGATTCCCCAAGTGATATGAGATGAGGGTGGCAGCATGGAGCACTAACACAATACTTATGGGTTTGATGCGTGTATGTGAAGTTAAATCAATGTTCATTCATTGTCGAACAAAGTCAATCTTATCTGGTGCGAGTGTAGCGACGAATCCAAAAGTACTACCGATCGGTTTCCCTTTCTTCTTTTTCATCATTCTCTTCTTTTCCACGCACTAATTCCATCATCTCCACCATTCTTTTTTATCTTTCCAGTCAAATATTCCACCAATTTTCTCATCTTTCTCTTATCCTATCATTTTAATTATCAACCTCCACCCTTTATGCTTTTGTTTTATCCTTCTATTTTTACTCCTGTTATAGTCATTGTGAAATAGAGTCAAGCACTCACAAGGAAGCGTTTTAACGTAACATTTTCACAAATTAATATTGAATATCTCTAGGCCTATATGTGTAAAAAAAAAAAATAGTAACATTTGTCCTAAATACATTGAAAGTATCTACTGGAGGTTCCTCTCATAATTTTGTATTATGTCATGAAAGTACTTTGGGAAAATTGCTCGAGAGTTTATTTCCATTTTATTCTTGAATAATGCTATCATTTTATCAAGTATAGTTGACTAATTGTATAAGCATTGATCTAATGATGACCAAAAGTTAAATTGACAAACTTCCTCTATACAAAAAATAGAGTAACCTAATTCAAAAGGAAATTCTTATAATGCTACTCACACTTTTTTTTTCTCACTATAACAAAATATCAACTCTCAAAAGATTAGATGCTCTTATTGATGAGTTATAATGTATCTCAAGAACTCTTTCTTTATAGTAGATGAGCAAGTAAAACACACAAGAATAAGGATGAACAGAAAGTTGCAAAGTTAACAATGTTCTTGTATTTTTCATGCGAGCTTGGATGATTTGATCCTTTCCACAAGTCTTGCTTTTGTACTAAAGTTGTTTCCCTTGAGATTAGCTAGTTATTTAAAGTTATTGGAGTCACAGCAGGACAGATAGAGAAAACAAGTATTGTGGAGGCAAAAAATAAATATTAAATAAATAATTTAAAATTAATTATACCCATTCTTAATTTTATTTTCCTTAATATAAAACATAAATTTCAATAATATCTCAGACTATTTAGTTAATTTATCTAAAATACTAATTAGCTTATCTTTTTTTTAGTCATTAAATAATTAAATTACTTATCTCATTATTTTATTTATATATTTTAAATTTTATATGTAAAAGTTTTAATTTTTTTAATAGGAATTAACACTAAATAAATGGAAGTTAAGATTTTGAGATCAAAATGTTGAGAAACTGTGTGAAATGATGTTCCTTTTGTTATAAAATACATACTTTATAATAACATTAGTCTTGCACACCTTAAATATACATGTAATGGTATTGAGTTTATACAACTTGAATTGATCAAATTGGGGCAAGACTTGTTGGTACTTATCAAACTCTAAACTTTTTTATATTCGAAAATTTAAATGATATGGTTGCATTTTTCAAAGAGTTAATGATTTAGGATTTAAAAATGCATTTAGTTAGAAGTTTAGAGCCTATGGGCCACAAAATTGTTTAAGGAGTAATATTATATATACAACTCTTTACACATATAAACTATCATACTCATTTATACATAGTTAAATTAACTTTCAAATTTATATAGGATCACATCATTATTTTTCTATATAGATTCACATGCAATCAATGATTGTACACACTATTTTCTTTTGTATATGTACCAAAATGTTTTCCACCTAGTATAATTTTAGCTTGTATAAAAAGTATAAGAACCAAAGTAAAAATTTAAGAAAATTAAATATGTGTAAGACAAAAATTTCATATACTACCAATTAAATCATAGGATAGTGGGGGGATTAGGGCTCCTACTAGCCCCCACTGCATCCGTCTCTGAGTCAAAGGAATGAGTTTTGCAAGTATTGGGCATAATTTACATGCAAAAATAAGTAATTACATGTTTGGTCTAGTAATAGTCGCTCCTTTATTTTAGAACGCTTCTAGTATGTGCTCGTTTGCTTTCAATATCTGCTCGTGTAGTTATCCTTTTTTGTTAGATTTTGAATTGAGGAAGGGTCAGCATATCTTTCAATTTGTAATTTATATTTTATTCATTAAGGGTAAGAACCTAATAAGCAACGTGTTAAAATAGTTTCTGTAATTAACAAAGCTAATAAGTTAATTGAGGTAAGTTAATCATTCAGCACATGTATATTTAAATTAAATAATTTTTAATTAATACAAATGTTTCATCAAATTATTCAAGTAATTAGATACACCTAGAATCAACAATATTTACTTTCACATGCTCAATAATAACTTAGTCATCATCAAAATCTAAATTCCAAGAACCATAAACAAGGGATCGTTAATTACATCACTGGGCTCATGCATCGCCGAAAGAGGATCATATATATTATCAACTCCAAAAGCCCACAATTAATGGTAGCTCACTCATGAAGCCAACAATATCATCCTCGCCTTTCTAATGCGCATGATATCTATCATAACCTCCCTAAACCACTCTTTGAATATCTAGTTGCCAAGCGATAAAAAGTAGCTTCTTAGCAACGAGCAATTCTGAATTCTCCTCTAAAGGGATATGAGACGCTAGTAACTTTATTGTTTTATGAACAATGTTACGTCTTTTCGAAAATTTATGTAAGTACTAATTTACATATTTTATACAAAATGATAAAATTTTAAAATTTTCCATTTAATATAGCCCCATATAATATGTTCAAGGTTTGTTCTTCCACGCGGGATTTTCCCCCTCACCATGAGGGATTCCCAATTTTTTTAGCAAAACAATATAATATTTTCTTTGCATTAAATGATCTATTTTTTAAATTCTATGAATACGTGTAAAAATCAATGCCAACATTGTATAATTTTTTTCATAGTTAACTAATTTTTTGTGTTACACATTTCCAAAGTCAATTTTTTTTAATTATATTAAGAACACTTCCTTCTCATAAGTGGGAGCCCCAAGATTTCAATTCAAGCAGCTAAGGTAGAAAATGTATTTTCTGAACTACTAATCCAATCCCCATCAGTTTTCCAAAGCCAAATTTGAAAATCTTGGTTAATATTGCACAATATATATTTTCTTTCATGAGGTAGCTTGTATGTTATGCAAATTGAGTAAATTTGATCTCTTTAATCCTTCAATAATTTAAGAATCTATTTCATTAATATTTAATAAATTTAAATTATTAAGAAATTAAATTAATCACTAAAAGTATAATTTAAATACTAAAACAAAAGCATTAAGAAGTTGCTATTGTTTAAATTATTTAAAGTGTATCATTTAAATTATCAATAGCAACTTTAAATAATAACAGATTAGATTTAAATTATCATTTAAATTATTTAAAGTGTATCATTTAAATTATCATTTAAATAATACACTTTAAATTATCACATATCCATAATATGTTATACAAGTACTTATATTTTATAAAATTATAAATTCTTAATTTTTTCATTAACCATCATAATTCTACACTTTACTATACCCTTCACTTTAAAAATTCAAATATATTTATTACAATATTTTGATTTTTTTAGAACATTGATGTTTTAAAGAAATTATTAAACATTTATTGATAGCTAATCCCCACTTCAAACTTCATAAAATATAATCAAACAACCAGTACTTAGAGAGTAATCCCCGACTGTATATTTATTAAAACGCGCTGGCAGAGCGTGAATTTAATAGTACTACTAACAAACGCACTGGCAGAGCGTGAATTTAGTTTTGTCACCATAGCTCGTTGACAATAGCCAGCAGCAGCAGCAGCAGCAGCAGCACGTATAGTTGAACTCAATTGCAGAAATTTGGAGCCAATCTACAAATGGTAGCCCACCACCCACAGGTACTCACTCACTACTCGCTTCTCAGTTGATATTTGACACTGATCCAAACTCAAATTGTGATATTAATATATAGTTGGTGAGCGTGTGCTCCTCTGATTTTTCTTTTTTGTTGTTTTTTTTATTTATTTAATACATTGAGATTGAAGACATTATAGTATCACATGAGAGTGAGACTCTTTTGGAAGTTGGGGTGCAGATGGTAACATGCTACCAACATATTCCACCCACCAACCTCCTCACAATTTAAATTTTAAACTACAATAAGAAGATGCCACCACAAACAAACAAAACATAAAAGGATATACTAATTATAATTATAATCATATGAATTCCCTCTCCTCGATTGGCCACTTTCCATTTCACCCTTTTCTTTTTAACGTATTTACTAGGATACTATTCTTTAATATTTCTATTTTATCCTTGTTTTCCAATTATTCTACAGGATGATCGCTAGATTATTACTATATAAACTATAAAGTTAAACTATTGCCGACCCTAGGCTTTGGGATGAGGATAGAAAAAACAAATGAAAATGTAATTCACTACAGAGACAATGCATCATTTTTGTATATTACACCCTAATTTCTTCCTACCTCATCTTTATTCCTTTCACCTGTTTTAAACATAGCTCAATCGATTCAATTCTGGCGTGTAGATACACATACGTAAGCAATTACTTTAGTACTCAACTTTTTTTAGGTACCGGTAACCAAAATAAATTGTAAAAAATTTATTAATTGTTATTTATATTTAATAAATTTTTAAATATTTATTATGAAACTAACAATCAATAATAAATAATTGACGTAACAACTCCTACATTCCTATTAAAGTTTCTTAAAATGCGAGTCAGACAACACTAGATATACCAACCACAACTGTCTTGTGCGCCATTGGGCGGTTGATAGTCTTTCAAATCATTGGTCTTCACTAAACAGTTGGGTTTGTTTGCAAGTCTCGTAATCTTAAAACTGCAAATCAGGATCATTTTCTTCTTGAACTAACCACCCCCCACCCCCCCCCCCCTCTTCCCCCGATTTAATTTTGAGACTAATTGATCGTCATTATCATTGACATTAGATAAATCTGTCATTAATTTCAACATGGACACATGGGAGGTGTAAAGTGACCCCGCACCACTGCAGCTACAGCCAATTTTTGAAACAAAACTCATCACAAGATGGATAGATACTGTCACACAGCTTTCATGGATCCCACCATCACTGCCCAACTGCCCAGCCTAAAAGAATACTACGCATAAAAGGTTTGTATTCACACTCTCCCAAAAAGTATGTGCAATAATAAAGAAAAGGAGATTAAACAAAACCAAAAGCCTCAAAAGCCAAGAAAGCAATTACACTTGCCACTCGCCATGGATCGTGTGGACATACTGATGTTAAGATAACATTGACACAGAAAGAGACAACTCTGGCTTTGAAACAGGCTAGGCTCCACAACCAAATCAATCAACTACCGTAGATCTGTCCATTGTAATTATTATGAGTAAATCGTACAAATTTGTTGGGCTATTGAGTTGATAAATCTAGCAAGGATATAATCAAGAAAAAAACTAGCAAGGATATTTTGATGTTTGCAGAACCAAACAATAGGATCAGATCAACATTTGCTATCATAAATCCGATTTCATCATACCATGGTATCAGGAGATCTGTTTGAAGCAAGAAAGAAATGTATTTCTTTTGTCTTCTTAACGTAGAATCATAATACATCAACATACCACAATCAGTCATCACAATTTCAAAATTAGCATACCAAATTATTTTAGGAATTCTAAGGCAAAGCTTTAATCAATGGATTGAAATGAATTCAAGTGAAAGAAGAAAAAAAATAATGTGGATACCTTTCATGTCCGTTCTGTTTCCCTCATCCCAGGCAAGTCTGTATTAAGATAAGATGGCATGCTCATTTGGGCGTCCGAAGAACTAGAAAACTTGCCCTTCTTCGGCCACAGCCAGATTTTGGACACAGAAAAGCTCTCACCTTTGCTGACACTTCTAATCTTCTTTGCATCCATATCCCCCTCCACTGAAAACTTCTCAGCATTTTCTGTTCCTTTGGTGAGCTTTGTATCATGGTTCAAGGCTATTCGGAGGTCTGAATTGCCAACCACATACTGGTAAGATCCCAATGAGTAACATCTTCTTGCATCCAAATTACTGCTACTTGTCTCTTCCACTCCAGTCTCCCCAGCCTCCACATCCAGCCTTCTGAATTTACCAAGTCTTACAGGGAAAACCCCTTTCTCTACAGTTTCTTCAACTACAACTGTTTTTTGTCTAGTAGTGAATCCATTTTCTCCATTGCAGGGGCCATCATCTTCCCTAAAATCATCATAATCAAATATTGGGTTTTCCATTGAAAATCCTGGAGCAAGGAGGGCTCCTCTACAAATTGGGCACGTGGAGTTCGATAGGAGCCAGGTGTCTATACAACTGATGTGAAAAGCATGGCTGCACATAGGGAGCAACCTGAGCTTATCCTTTTCAGAAAATTCACACAGACAAACAGCACAGTCAAATGGCTCTTTCAGACCCACAATCTCTTTATACTGAAAAACAGGAAGTGCATCAATGAAAGCTTGATCCAGACCAGAGTCATGGAGATGGAAAAGCTGCTGCAGCTGTCTTTGAAGAGTATCAGAGCTAGAAACTTCCTGGTGTCTATTAGATTGAGCAGATGCTGATGAAGATGGGTGCTTTATGAGAAATCTAACAAGCAGGTGGAGCAGACCAGAAATGAAAAACAAAACCGCCAGAATCACTATAATGAAAAGAACAGCTGGACTAATTCTAGTACCAGATGATGAAGGTGACGAAGAAGACATTGATTCTTTGTGGAAAGCACCAGTGTATGGGGATGAAGATGAAGGCAAAACCGGTGGTGGGTAGCTGCTCAAGTACCCATCTTTTTGCTGGATTTGATGCTGAATCCAAACCATCTTCAAATGGGTATGGTAAAAAAACCACATGTTTTTCTGAGATCCCACGGATCATAAAGGCAGACCCATAAAAATATGCTCTTCCTAAACTGCTCCTCACCCAACACAATCCTAGTCACATTTCGACACTAAAATAGAACAAAAAGTCCCCTAACTCGCTGGTTTTATACTAAGACTCCAAACAAAATATATGCTCTACAAAGAAGTAATGGATGAGCACTTTTTTTTCTTTCTTTTATATATTTATTGGGCAAATAATTTGAAAATAGTGATGGAGCAATAATAGGAGAGAAACCTGCATATGATATTTCTTTTTTGTTGCATAATATCTTGAACTCAACTCACTTAACTCATTTATGGGTAGTTCACCATTTGGGTTTGGGTGTTTCTTCTAAGAAAGCTCTTCCAAGTTTTGAAACTGAGTGATGATGAATGGCCTCCTTTGTTTTTTCTCTAGGCTTCCAGGTACCAGAATAAAACCACAAGCTGCAGGCTTTTTGAGTTGCTTAAATAGCGGAGGGAAGAGAAAAGTGAAATGCGAAACTCTTTCTATTGGCTCTGTCTCTGTCTCTCTCTCAAGTTTCTTTCTGGTTAGAGGGAAAGAATCCACCTACCAAAAAGAAAAAGAAAAAAAAAAGAGGGAAAGAATCCAAAGGGTGAAAGTAGCACAGTTTCCAAAGTGCGAGGTAAGGGATGACAAAAAGAAACTAATAAAATTTTAATCCATCCCACTCGCCATAATAGCGCGTGGCGTCGAATTCATTTTCACTGCTATTCAAATCAACCGACTTTGCTGATGAGTTTAACAACTAAGCATTATTTCTTTTGGGTGTTGCTTGATAATGTAAGTAAGACTAATACATTGACTCTATTCAAATATTTAAATTTTTTTAAGGTTGAAATCGCTTTTTACTCTGAGTGATTACTTGTTAGTACAATTTAGTATTATTTAACTCATGTTTTATATATTTTTAATTTTTTTAAATATTACTCTAACGTATTTAGTGTATTGTTTAAATTATTTTTTTAATATAAAGTAAGTATATGACCTATAGCAAAGATGATTGTATAAACTTAGTTTGTACGTTGTGTAGAATAAGTTATTTATAGACTAATACATTGTTACTTTAAAATGTAAAATAGTCATTTGATACAAAAGCTTATACCATTATTTAATGGGAGTTGCTATGGTACCCTGATGGGTTTGGTACCCAGGGTGAGTTGTCAATAAGTTATTGACTGTTGGTTTCACAATAAATATTAAAGAGTTTATTCAATATAAATAACAACTAATTGACTGTTGGTTTCACAATAAATGTTAAAGAATTTATTCAATATAAATAACAACTAATGAATGCTAGACAACTCACCCTGGGTACCGCTATCCTGAAAAAAAAAATGAGTATCGGAGTAATGCCTTTATTTAATATAAAATGATGACGTGTTAGTGTATAATTTGTGCAAATTAATTCTATATAAGAATTTCATCTAGTGTGAGAAAGGAAAATGATATGTTTAAGTGTACAAAAATGCTTGACTGAAATTTAATCCAAGATCAAATAATTCTTAAAGAAAATTGGTATCACTCAAGCTTAGGGGAAAGTGAGGTTGCTTAATTTCAATGCCAAGACATGTCACAAACTTTAACTAGAGTTAATAGTTGTATTTACAGATAACTTAACAACAAATGATTACTAGTAGAAATCAAATACAATACCTTAAAGCTTTTAACTGATATGAGAG
Organism: Styphnolobium japonicum; assembly: GCA_023212625.1. Taxonomy (NCBI): domain Eukaryota; kingdom Viridiplantae; phylum Streptophyta; class Magnoliopsida; order Fabales; family Fabaceae; genus Styphnolobium; species Styphnolobium japonicum. The sequence continues at coordinate 29,369,045 of JALBWW010000005.1, read as the reverse complement.
TGTGCCTTTAAGATTGTCAAGAGAGGGATTCAATTTCGACTGACATAAAAAATGACCTAAAAATACCCTTTATGTATTAAAAAAAACTTATTTTACTTTTATATTATTAAATTTCCTTTCAAATGCATTTAAATTTGATTCATTATTTTACATTATTATCTAATGATAAGTTGAGACATCATTAAAAGAGTATAACTTCTTAGGTAGTGATTATCATAGTCAAATTCTTTTTATGTTTTTACAATATATAATTAGATGATAATATAAAAAAATTAAATTGAATCAAAATTAAATACCTTTCAAATTTATGTAAAATTACATTAATATTTTTATGCCCAAGTTCTCGTGTAATCCACAACTTTATATACTGATTGCCTTTTTTTTTTCCTCTAAAAATTATAAATCTAACATTTTTGTTTGGGATATGGGGATGTAGGGGAAAACCAATCTATACTAATTACAAGCCTAACGCTTTTTGGTGGGTTTATGGATAATGATTGTCTCACATTAAATTTCGGAGATATGAATAATCTACACTATTTAAAGAAAAATTAAGTTGAATTCTTTTATTAACTGGTGAGGTAAAATAATATTAAAAGTTAAGAGTCAAAATATCATTGCTCGCGCCTTTATACGATATCACCCTTATAATTAGTAATTACTTATATTAGTCAAAAGAGGAAAAAGAAAAAAAAGAAAAAGGCGATGCCTTTTAACTTTTAAGTTGTCATTATTTATAGCCCTAGTTTGGTAGGAAATCCGTAAAACGTGTATGCTTGCCTCTAACTTTGAGTTAAAATCAAAATCTCTATTAGATTTCTTGAGTACTTCTATGTAGAATGTTACTTACCAGAATGGGTTATTGGGAAAGGCCTTTGGGATGAAATAGTGCTTCTTTATCTTAATTCTTACTTTCTTATCAAGTTAGGTTAAGATTTTTTTAAGCCAAATTACAAATATAGATGTTGGATTCTCATCATTAAATAGGAGGGGACTGCAGGTTGCTAAGTGTGCGGAAAAAGGATCTTATACAGCATGGTCCACAAAGCCTTAAGTTTCTCTCTTCTAAATCATTTCAGTTTAGCTAAATTCTTCAAGCAAGTAACTACCATTGGGGTCATTATCTATGTAGGTTGGAGAATGAAAGAGAAAAGTAAAGCTACAAGAAGTTTATATAGTTTCTTCTTTTCATTAATTGCAAGATAGTTACTCGTTCATTGAATCATTATAATTGTTGCTTTCGTATTGTGCATGTGTCAGGTGGAGATAGAGGAGGAAAAAGAGGATTGTGTTGAAAATTTCTTATCTATAAGTACTGTTAGAGATATAAGTATCTTCACTTAACAATTTAAACATTTGGAATCTGTCCTTAACAATGACATATCCACAGACACAAAAGCTAAAGCTATTTTGTTCCAAGAGTCTTTGATAGTTGAGAAGGTCCATGCACTTGATGGACTGGTATGTGCATAAGCTATCTTTCTATGTTTACAAAATGTTCAAAGAAAACAAAACCAAAATGTGCTTCTTATCCTAATTTTATCATATAAAAATATATGGTATATCATATGTTTAAAAGTTAAGATTCACCTCCTTAACCTACTCCATAATCCAGAATTCCAGGTCCCTAGTTAGCATCTAATGCATCTTTTCCCTTTCACTACTGCAGTTGCTAATTGCTATACCAGAATTAATAACTTTTAGCACAAATCTAAAAGTATCTTCTTCCACAAAATTCATGAAAAATGTGTTTATTAGTCCTAGTAACGCAGCATTCTGATGGCAATCAAATGTTGGTTTTGCTTAGTAGGTCTTACCTTACCCATGCCGACAAAAATCATACTAAGTTTATTGGCTATATAACAGACAAGCAGCTAGTTAGCTAAAGATTCTTTGCACAGTCTTAAAGATCCATATAAAGAGACAAAGGGATATATAGGGTCCTAGCAATTGAAAAGACCAGCTTATTGCAGTTGAAAGAGGCCACTAATCAATTTTTATTTTTCTAAAATACTTCCTCTTATTTTCCAATTAATTATTGTAGTTGTCTAATATTAATTATTATCAAGTTAAACTTGAGAACATTTGAAAACAATTTTCTCCAATTTCTTCATCTTCCGTTAAGCAGATAATAATAATTTACATTACAAGTAACCGCAGCACTAGAATTTAATGGTTCTAAAAAAATTTAACTTGCAATGAATTTTTCCTTGTTTGATTTATATACTTTGATAGGCACAAACACCAGTGAACACATACTTCATAAATCAAGGATTTTTCTTCTTCCTTTCTTTTAGTGTTAATCATCAGAGAAACTTGGTTCATACTTGGCCTAGCCTCTGGAGAACGTTTAACACATTTTATAGCCAGCTGAAGAAAATTCACCATCCTCCCTTCACTTGCATTTGCATACTCTCTGATATTAGGGAAATGTCAAATACTTCACCTGTCGATTCTTCCCTTACCCAGTCAGTCAAGTCCATCACATTGCTCTTGACTAGCTTTCCAGTAAGTAGTTCAAGCAGAATAGCCATGAACATTGATCCCTTGAAGAAATCTGATGCACCAGTAGCAAAAGGATTGGCAAAAGGCGAGCTTTGTTGATCATCCATAACCTTAATACCTTACTCACTTATACATGGCTTCATATTCTTGTTTAGCAAAATGTTCGAGGATTTCAAGTTACCATGTACAATACCATGCTCGCAAAGCTCTTGATGCATGAAAGCTAATGCTCAGCAACTGTAGCTACAATTCCAAATTGGCTGCTCCAGGACTCAAAGGCATTTGAAGTGCCTGAAAAACCTATCAAGTCTTGAATACAGGTTGGCTCGTACACAAGTTTATAGACATAAGATTTGTGAATTTATTCACTATTTAGAAAATTCCAAACACGATATTTACCAAAAAAATTAGGTATTATATTTCTTGTTCATTAAGGAAAGCGTAAAGTTCCATTTTGCTTTGTTTTTCGGAACAATATTAGACAGCAAGAGGTGACAGTACATTAGGGTGCTTCACTTGGCTCAGCATTTGCTTCGTGGCCGGAAATAGTCCAATCCTTGATATTTTTTGCATCCACCATCATCTCATTGTCAATCATCACCTTACAAAGACTACCTGCCATATTTTCCTCTGCCAATCAATTCGGCTGGGGGACCCAATTGTAATTCATTTACCACTGGCCTTGAAAGAACTGTAAGTGATTGTGAAACCATCCCACTTTCGGAAGTGACTGAAACCTCAGATCTGCCTATGCCTGCTTTGTATTCACTTGAAACATTGCTAGGCTAGTCAATACTATCATCAGTTGCTGCTACCTTATTTACTGCTTCAATCTTGTTTTTTTCCTTCTTTCTTTTACACGGCTTGAAGACTACAAAAAGAACAAAGGCCAAACCTTACCCAATGCATCATAGCCTGAATACATAAGAATCTGCTACGTAGAAGGACCCTTTGGTTCTTCTGATTTCTCATCAGCAGGCAGAGGCAGAGCTGAACGGCTATTTTTGTAATGGATCTCGACGGAGTTCAGGATACCAAGGAAGCTGTCTGCAAAGAAATGGACATGCACATCTGGAATGATGCCACTGAAATAGTCAAAGGAGACATTGAACTGGTCAAAATTGGAGAAATCAAATGTGAGTATTTGCCCACTGATCTGGTTGTTTTAAGCAAGGAACATATTCATCCCAGAGATTCAGGACAACTGGACAAGTCTGGTAAAGTCTTCTCATATTATTGAACATGGCAAGTGGGTCAAGGACCAACTCTCCCTAAAGCTTAAGTTATTAGGTGGAAGCTTACGATTGGATTTATACTTCTAACATGACCCTTCACGCAAGAACTTTTTGGGCTTGAAGCTTAGGTCCACTCTATTTTGTACTGAAATTCAACTTAATTATGAATAATAGGAGTAGCAATGATCGAACTCCTAACTACTTGGTCATAGAGACTCTGATACCATGTCAAGAACTAACTATCCCAAAAGCTTAAACTTTTAGGTGGAGGTTTATGAATGCATTTATACTTCTAAGTTCTAACAAAGTGAACCAGGAAGGTTTCCTGCAAGTTGGTTTCCTCTTGCAAGCGAGTGAGATGTTTGCAGTTTCCAGTCTCATCTGTTATTCCTCCACTAATGTTGCTATCAAGAATGATAAGAGATGCAGCCAAGGGTTGCAAGTTGCAAAGCATAGCTGCATCAAGTGTTCTAGCCAAATTGAACTTGTCAACACATAAACTCTTTACGGATACATCCTTTAGCATCACATATTAGTATTACGCCTTGCCAGAGGTTCTTGCAGGGATCAGAGTCTGGTTTCCGGGCAAAAGTGGAATTCTGTTGGCCATTATTATCAGAGTTTTGCAAGAAAGTTTATCAGTGTGCTCTTGTCCTCATCTTCCACACACTTAGTAATTTTTTATATTTTCCTTCTAGTCTCAAAATTTTCAATGTTGTTGGAGAAGGAATATTGCCTATTGGATTTATGTTATAAGGGAAAAGCAAAAGAAGAATTCAATGACCAGGCTTTAATAGCAGGAGACCCCCATATAGTACTGAGATTCCTTTATTGTAGTCCTACAACTTGGAAGATGACCAAATAATAATAATAATAATAAAGTATAGTGAATGTTATTAGATAGAAACAATTAATTAAAATAACCTAAAGCAAGTGTAATGGTCAAACAATAAAAATGTAAAATAATAAGTGAATAACTCCATTATTATATAAAAAAAATGTTTATATATATCAAATCGCAGTTTCGTTCAGTTTAACCAACTTATCCAATTTAGTTTGGAATTTTGAATACCCATAATTTTAATAGACATGAACAAAATTGTTCCACGGTTACATCGATGGTTTGGCTTAGGAATCTTATGTGGAATGGATAGAATGGAAGCTTGTACATGTTATACGTAGTAGATGGGGAAATATTACTTCCATGGCACATAAAATAATAATTGACAAAAGGGGAAATATACAATATACTTTGCATAAATATAATTACTCTTGCCAAAATTGCTTAGGTATATATGCATTTGAATTTGTCAAAAGAAGAGTTTAATTAAGACAAATTGTACTCGCATGGAGACACATAAGCGGTTGCGGCAAGTTGTTGCCTAATATTAGGAGTAGATATGGGTTGAGTTTGGATAGATTTTGGAGTAATTTTAGACTCAATTTACTTATAGAAGTAGTGGGTTAGGTTGTATTTGAAGATTTTTTTTCTTCCGACCCTAACTTACCCGATTTACTCATATATGGGTTAAATTTGGTTCAACTTATAGGTTGAACTTGAACTTAATTTTTTTTAACATGCTAAAATAGAAAACGAAATATATTTTGAATAACATAACATAAGTTTTCAAATGACATAACATAAAATATAAGTTTTTAAATTATATAACATAAAACATAAGTTTTATAGTATATATAACTCTAGGATTATAATTACAATTAACATATACAAACCACAACAGTACATGTAATACAATTAACCAATGTTATTATAACTAATATTTCCTTTCTTTTTTTATTTCCTGCAAGTCAATAATACTATAACCATTAATCACAATCAACACAATTGTCAAAATAAAGATAAATTAAAGCCAACAATGAAATAATAAGTTTAAAAAAACTAAAATCCTAACTAGTTAAATGGTAAACATCTAAATAGATCAATTATTACGATTTATAACTTTATTTCTAGCAGGAAACACATCTAACATTCAAAAAAATCATGAAGCATTAACAAACATTAATAATAAACTATTACTAATTCACTAAACAAATTCTATATAGTACATTATCTGCTTTTATCTTTTCAATTTCATCCATTTGAGCCCGTAAATCAATGTGTTTATTAAAAGTTCATAATATGTTCTTTCGCACAAATCAATGCATCAACAGTAGTGGGTTAAAAAAACTATGAAAAGAGTCAAAAACTTGCACTCCAATACTAAATGTAGTGCAATTTTCATTTAAAAATTCTCAAGAAATTAATTATCCAAAAAAATTATAAGCTTATATAAAATTTTAGAAGCCTTAATAAAAAGTGATAGCACTACCTAAAAAAAAAAAACTTGAGTGAGTTAAGTTAAGTTTGTGCGGATTGGAAAAGTTTTAACCCGTTACTTGACCTATACCTCGTAAATTTGACTATTTTAAACTCAATCTAACTCACAAATCAAAACTAACTCATTATTTATAGATTGAGTTAAGTAAAAACATGTGGATTCGTGACCACTTTACTTAGTGTCCACTCCCTGCCCAATATGTCAAAGAAGAAGCATTATGATACAGTATATACACTTTATTTTCATCCACGTACCTAATGCTTTGCAACAATATTTTAAAAATCGATCCAATTGGACCGATTCAACCTGTTAGGTCGTGGACCAGAAGCCTCATTGGTTTTGATTCAATCAAAGAACTGCTAGAGTGGTTCAACCACAAAAAATTAAATAAAATTGATTAAAGTGGTACAAAATCGAAAATCGAAAACCAAACCATTAACAATTTTTAAATTGATTTTTTATTAAAAAAAAGTTTTAAAAATCTTAAGATTTGAGTATTCTTTAAATTAGGAAAACCTTAAAGACCTAAACTTTATGTTCCTATGCCTTCAAACATTTTTAACTAATGATAAGTTCGTCTGTACTAAACTTGTATCCTCATTTTTACTTCATTGGATAAATAATAATTATTACTTCATATTATATATATATATATATATATATACCGATTCAATCATGAATTAATTCTGTTAAATTGAATAAATCATGAACCATTTCGCTCTTTGGTTCTCCAATTCTACTAATTTTTAAAACATTGTTTCGTAGATATTAAAGTCAACTTTTGACTTCTCTAAAATGCGACCTTTACAGTCATTGTAGCGTCAGAATGCAAATTTTTTTGGCTGCAAATTAATAGCCTAGTCCCCACAAAAGAAACAAGAAGAAAAAGCTTCATAATAGCTTGCGACATAAATAGAAGTACAATAAAATTGTACTCCTATGAACCTTACCAGAAATAGGGAATCATTTGCTATTAAAAATTAATGCGAGTAAATACAGTTTTCTTTATTATTCAGGACATAAAGCAGACATTATTCCCATTTGTTCAGAACAGTGTAAAAATAAATTTTTCCCGACGATGTATACTTAGTAGCACTACGACTTTGACAAAGTTTCTTACTTGCTTATGATGCATGATGGTGGTCTAGCAAGTGTAAGTGTTCGACCCCTCCCCCTTGTAGTTGTTGAACCTCTACGATCTCCCTCCAAGTTAAGGAAGATGTAGATGAAGCAGTTGGAAATCCAAGGACTGCATTTAATTAGTACAGGTGCAGTTGAAGCAAGTGTGGATGAAGTAGTTTTAAATCCTTGTGATGTAGAAGCACTTTCTCTTCCTCTTCCTACCACACGTCAGGGATAAAGTCATAGAACAACTTAATAATTGCACTAAAGATTCTCTTCACGTTACATTTATTTTTTTTATTCAAGTTCTTTTGTTTCTGATGATTTGTTTGGTGTAAAGAAGGCAACCAATGCAATTTAAAAATAAAAATAAAAAACAGGATGGAGGATTGGAGGGATAAGCCTCTTTCTTTCTCTTTGATTGGTTAAAGAAAGAAAATAAAATTATTTACGTGTATTTTTATTTTTAAAATAATAAATATTAAACAAATAATAGTTGAGTTTTGTCCCATTGTGCTATTCGTCCCTAAAAATCAATGCCCATTTTGTATCCCCCAAAAAAAAAAATGGGACGAAATTGGCCCAATTATAAGACGCCAAATTCTCCATCATCGTTGTTAAGTGGTCACTTTGTTGGTAGTTGCCATCATGGACGGCAGTTTCCATTGCATATTGGGAGCAAAATGTCATAGAAATAATTTATGAAGAAGTGGAAGACATCTTTTGTTTATGCAATTATGCAAAATTATTATATAATATATAAATTTCGAGATTCCTTCTATATATTTTTATTTTTGTAAAAATATCGATATACATAATAATTAATAATTAATAATTAATTAAATTATAAACATAATATTTATTTTTTTAATAAAATAAAATACATCATCATATATTAACTATTAATTATATAAGAACACCAAAACACTTAAGAAAAAGAAAAAGTAAGTAAACCTTTTTTCGGTATATTTTTTTTATAGGATATTAATATTGATCAATTGTCTAATATTTATTAGATATTATTTATATTTAATAAAAATTTTAATATTAATTATAAAATAAACAATTAATAAATAATTAATAATTTACTTGATACCAAACTTATGAAGTTACCATAGAAGTCACTCCTATAAATTATTAATTTTCTCCACTTTTATAGTAGCAGCATTAACTAGGGCCGTTTACCTGCATAAATTATGCGAGTCGGGTTTCAAAATTAGTGACTCGTAAAAACGCGGGTAATTTTGGATCGGCCCATTTAACCGCAAGTTAAACGGGCCAACCCGCCGGAGCCCGCGGGCCGCCCACATAACTTTTTTTTTTTTAAATCTTAATTCATTTGTATCCAAAGAAAAGATTTCAATTTAAAAATTTAAAAGTTAATTAAACAGTCTTTTTACAAACAAAAATACAAAATGTATGTATTGTACATGCTAGTAATGACACAACTTATACACAAACATATTCGTCAAACTCCATAAGTTTATATTATTTATTTGTTTAAATTATCCCTTAACCCTTTAAATGAGATTAAAGTATTAAATATTATGTCTATATAATGTAATATTTAATTTGAGATTATTAAATTAAATTTTTTTATTAAATTTAAATTTATTTCAAAGTTTAAAAGTAAAAAAAAAAAAAAAAAGTTTCGCGAGCCGGCCCGTTTAGGCCCACGAATTGATGCGAAGCGAGTCGGATTAACTAATTTACAACCCGTTTAAACGCGAACAATTTTGGCCCGACACGTTTAACCCGTGACCTGTCGCGAGCAGGCCTAAACGGGCCGGCCCGGCCCGTTTGACAGCCCTAGCATTAACTTTGAGATGTTGACATCCCAGGCACGCTCCAGTCCGTGACTTGATTTAGAGACCAAACAGCTACCTGAACTGAACTTTCCTAAGGCGCGACTGTGAGACCAAAAAAGCAAAGTCACAGAGGGATGGCAAGAAGATGGTCCTTTTATAGGGATTTGCTGCCAGTGGTGGTGCTTGTCGGCATCGAATGCAGCGACACGGGATTATTTACACTGTTCAAAGCAGCCACCCTGCAAGGGATGAGCAACCATGTCTTTGTTGCCTACGCTTATGCTGTTGCTACTGTTGTACTCCTTCCTGCACCTTTTTTCTCACTAAGGTTGGCAATTGCTTATTACAAATATAGAACATCTAACTGAACGGTTGGTTACACTTGAATGATTTCTTCATGTTTTGTTTCTTCATGTCTCTTTGCAGATCAAGAGTGGTTCCTCCACTCAGTCTCTCCATACTATCCAAAATCGCTGTTCTTGGGGTGATAGGGTGAAGACACTTCACTTGACTTTAAAGTTACAATTGTTAAGGCCTTTAAGAATAAGTTCTCTCAATGCTTCTGTGAATTAATTCTGGTCAAAGGGAAGGAGAAGACGCAAATCTTAGACTCTCATCAATCTCATGTAGTTCTTGCTCTAATATTTATTTCTTGTTTTGGATTTTGATGGGCGTGTGCATGTTGCAGAAGTTCATCTCAGATCTTCGGGTATGCTGGCATTAGTTACAGTTCTCCCACACTTAATTCCGCAATCAACAACCTGGTTCCCGCTTTCACCTTCTTGCTTGCCGTCATTTTCAGGTTCCTTCCCTTTCTTAGTTGTATTTGACAAATTCTTATTTCTTCTTTAAGCTAAGTTTTATTATTCTACTTGAGGATATTATATGCAACATTAGTATATAAAAATTATATCAAATATTTACTTGTTTTGCATGCAATTTGCTCGTTCTAAAATTTATGCATAATTTGTTAACATAAGATAAGAGTAATGCTATACGCCTAAGAATCAATATCTCAATTTGCTTGGGATGCACCAAGACAGCATATAAAAAAAGTTAACAGATCATGACCAAGATTATACCTCAAGCATATAAGTAAAGTGGCTTCTTTTGGAAGTTTCAACTTTCAAGCCCATCACCTCTGTGTTACTTAATTCCCCTCTATTTCTTATTCCTTTCATATGTTTTGCTATAATTAGAGAATAAATAGAGCGGGGGAGGGAGATCGAGCTATAGTGTTCTTACTTATGCCAACATTGTGATAGATATGTGTCCAAGCCAGAACATAATTTTATTCTGACATGTATAATAGAAACACATGCCAAGGGTGTGTCATGGAAGTCTTAGTATCTGAAATGTGTCACACCCTTCAACATGTTCGGAAAACAATATTTATGTTTATACTTGATAGATTATAACTTATTATGACAGTTGAGTTTTGATTAAACGATAGCCTAAATCCCCTCTTGAGTACATGATTAATCTAACGGCATAAGCTAATTAAAATTTGAAATAATGTGGCAGTACTTGTTACAGAAAATGGAAATGCTTTCCTAGTATCGTGTGTTTCTTCAAAGTGAAAAACTCTTCAACATTTTATTTACTTGCGAAACTTTTTTTTTCTTTGGGGGATAAAATTCTACTTTTCGACACAATTTACAAGCCCTCCAGTTCGCCACGTGACCTTATTCCAACAGATCAAACGGTAAGATTATGCCCATTGTGATATTTAAAGGAAATGGTTTTAAACTACTGATATGGAGTGCTATAACATTCTCTTTATGAACCACTATGACTATACTAGTCTTTTATCCATTCTTATTTTGCTTTCTCTTATCCTGTTACCTCCACAATTAAGGATGGAAAAGATAGCTGTAAAAAGTAGAAGTAGCCAAGCTAAGGTTTTGGGCAGCATAATATCAATATCAGGTGCATTTGTAGTGACTTTCTACAAAGGCCCATCGATCATGGTCGCTGATAACTCCCCTGCCCTTCCACTTCAACAACCAATTAGAATTCTTAATTCAGTGGATAGAAATTGGGTCATTGGTGGCCTTCTGCTGACGGCTGACAATTTACTGGTTCCACTATGGTACATTTTACAGGTATATATTTCTTGTTGCTATATATAGAAAGCTTCAAAAAGGTAGTTCACAAATAATTTTAATTCCCATATTCATTTTACAGGTGGAAATCTTGAAGGAGTACCCGGATGAACTAACTATGGTCTTCTTTTACAACTTGACTGCAACCATCGTAACTGCAATTGTGGGTTTATTTACGGAGCCAAGTGCAAGTGCTTGGAAATTTGGACTTGATATGTCATTGGTCTCCATTGTTTGCTCTGTAAGATACCTCAGAAAACTGCTGCTCACTTTGACCTAAAAAAATATCATTTTAAGCTAATGTAATTTATTGATGATGCATTTTGTATTCTTAGGGAATATTTTCAAAGTGCATGAGCAATGCAGTTTACGCCTGGGCAATTCATTTGAAGGGGCCCGTCTATGTAACAATGTTCAAGCCACTCACAATTGTTATTGCTGTTGCCATGGGGGTTATGTTCCTTGGTGATACTCTTCACATTGGAAGGTACGAGTATATTCAATTTTTACATTTGATTCTTCCTTAAAACATGATGAAGCAAGTACACAAATGCAGATAAATAAAGCAATGGCTATCCGCCAAACTCATACCTGTTGGGCATGTGCTTTATGATGGTGGTTATTTTGGTTCAGTAAACAAGTTTATTAATAACTAACTGTTTAGCTAACCGTTAGTTTGTCAGCTGATATCATAACAGCTTTCCATTTGTTGGTTAGCGGTTAGTTTGTTGGTTGTTGAGGCTATAAGTAGCTGATGTTGCATAGCTTTCTTCTATTCCAGAAATTCTTTGTAATTTTCTCTTGTATCATTGTGAGAAAAATCTGTAACTGAGTTGAGAGAGATTGTACTCACCCAAAGAGAAGTTGATATCAATAATAGTGGCTGCTGTGGATGTAGGTTAGAGTCAAATTGCTCTAATCGAACCAAGTAAATCTTGGTGTTGTTTTTTGTTTTTCCTGTTCTTTGAATATCGTTTTGTTCTTGCTGCTTTTTATCTTTGTTTTTTTGGAGCAAAGGTTTTGTGGTGAATTCTGTTCTTGGCATTACATATGAAATAATCAAGAATGAAACCAAAACATGGTGGTAATGGACATAAGGGATTGGAAAAAACTAGAGTGAAACAAGATAAGGAAAATGAAAAGTTAGCTAATAGGAAGAGCTATGATGGTGTCAAAGAAGACAACTGAGAATGACTCCAGAAAGAAAGACTGGCTGGTTGTAAATTGATTACTCGTGGAATAAGTGGACAATCCTCCCTTACACAAATTACTTCATTCTAAAATGACCCACTCTGCTTCAAGCCCATCTGATCACTTTGGATGTGGATCCTTGCCCCATGTTTCCTAACTGAAAGTTTAGAACCGCCAATGCAGTTAAGTCTTTTGTACAGAACTGCTACATCAATACAAACAATAAATAAATAAAACAGCTAATTTCAGCCATGTGATCATGTGTGCTTTCTCATTTTGACTTTCCATTGATCAATGGCCATTTTAATTAGTTAATATCATTACAATGTACAACCCTTTCAACCCTTTATAAGCTCCAAACAGTCAGGCAACCAGTTCATTTTTCTACTGATACATTATTGTCATAGAGAAGAAACTATACAATTAATGATACAGTATGTTGAAATGTTCATTTGAGTACATTCTTTCTGCATTTTGCAGTATAGTTGGAGCCACAATAATATCTATTGGCCTTTATACTGTATTGTGGGGAAAATCAACCGAAGAGACAGAGGAAGATGTTGGTAGCCTGGACTCACCAACTATTGAGAATGTTCCTCTCTTGCCAAGCTACAAAACTGAAAATTCTGAAAAGAAAACAGATGGAAATGTATAAAAGTACAAACTGTTCACGGCTCAACATTATATAAAATGATAAAGAACCCAAATTTTGTCATATAACAGCATAGTCCACATGGCTATGAGGGTCAAAACTGTGGTTTCATTTTCCCCCAAGGTGACATCCTGCTGCTGAGTACCCAAGTTGTTGCCCCTATGGAGGACAGTGTATGTAAGATTTTCAGAAGTAGTTCATTGGATATAAGACAAAAGATGGGATGCATTCAGTAGAAGTTCTTTCTTGTCTCCTTTCACCATCGTGCAAGGCTGGTGATACATTGCCTGCTGTTAGTTTAAAGAAAAACAATTATATTTGACAATATACATACTGTACTTTTGCCTTAGAATGGAGCCTACACCTATCTTTCTACAGAGGGGGAGCAACCTTTCTTCAAGTGTGGTTAATGAACAAGCTGGCATTTTTCTGTCTAGTAAATTGTCATCCTCAATGTAAAAATTTATAGCTACAACCAGATGTTAATTTGTTTGGACAATAAAAGTGAAGGTTCCATGTCCGCATTTTAAAGACCTCCTATACAGAGCCTTCTCTGCATCTTTAAAGGATCTTTATTAAAAGTGCATATTTCTCTTCCTTAAATCAAAATGCATTTTCACCAAATGATAACTGGAACTAGAGTTACTTTGAAACCTTTACAATAGGAGAGTTTTTTTGTGAAATGAATCGAAATGCTTGTAAAAGTGCCTTAGAAGATATTGCAATGGTTGAAAAATATGAAAACTCAAGCAATATCCTACTCTGGTGCTTGTAAAATTGGCTACTAAATTTGTTGTAATCATACCACTTAGTAAACACCAAGCAATCATAGCAAGCACACATATGCGAAAATAGAAAGGTTATGTAGAAACCAATCCCAAGAATGCAAAATAACAAAATAAGGAATATTAAAGAGGAGTAAAGAGAAACAACACACAAGATTTACCCTGGTTCAACCAATATAGCTTACATCCAGCATTAGAGATCATCCACTGAGATTAGAACAATATTACAAATGTTTTGGATCAAGCTTACCAATAGGAACAACCTTTTATCAAGCTTTATAATCTCTCCACTCTCTTGAACTCTTCCTACCTTAGCAATCTCACCCTCTCAATGGTTTTCCCTCTCAAGATAACCCTATTTTGATGCCTCTCACAAGTTTATCTCGTCCTCTGCCTCCATTTGAAAGTTTAACCTACTGTTTTATTAAACCAGAAAACAGAATTTATATAGCAGAACTCCACGTTGCGGCATGGCTTCTTCGCGCTACGGCGCCCAACCTTCGGGACTCTGAGAGCAAACTTGGCCGAAGCTTCCGCGCCGCGGCGTGGACTAACGTGGGCCGGGAAGTGGATCCATGCTGCGGCGTGCACTAAGTTGCGCCGCAGCGTGGCCTTACTGCAGCTTCCAAACTGATTTTCAATACTTGTCCAACATCTCAAAGCACCTATGAGACATCCTCACAAAATTGAAGCTTTTTCTTGGATGTCTAGTAGTAGTTTGAGCATGATTGTCCCACCCATGATGCTGCGTTTATCGCAGGAACTACATGGCATGAAACAATACTTGGATGAAGTCTTGAATACCTGATATAGAATCAAAGACAAGAAAAACAATACCAAAATAATGAAGGAACAAAAGCAGGAATTGAGTACACAATTGGATTACTGAATCTAGACATGCTACTGTGGTCCGGACTTGTAACTGTTTGCTTTTTAATATTAGTCCTTATTTACCAAGAAAAAAAAGCACATCCCAATTTCATTATCAGATTCTAAAGAATTGAAATTGAAGATAGATTCAGACTTCTTGTTAGATGTTAATTCAAAATTTTCTCTGAAATAAGTTGCAAAGTAACTCTCCTAAATCCATGAAATAAGGCACTAAAACACTAGTTCTATGAAATATAGCACTAGTTATTAAGCCTCTAAAATAAGACACTAAGTAATTAACATAGTTAGTAGTTCAGTAGTTAATTCGTTTTAATTACAATATTCTAAAGGATCACTAGTAGTATTATATTAGAAGAGGCTGTTTGGGATGCAAAGCATGACCCAAGACATGATCAATACAAGTTTATATTCAATCTTCTCTAGTTCTTTTTCTAGCCTATTGCTTGCTCATAAAATCCTAGGCCTATCACAATTCTTTGTGCAAATTTTTAGATTTTCTAACAGTGGCATAAGAGCATGCCCATTGTTGTATCTATATGGCTTCATCTTCAAATCACATTTCCTATTCTAATATTACCCTACCCAAGTTCTCATCCTAAGTAACTATGTCACGAAGTCCACATTGATTACTCCTATTTCTCACTCCTACTTCAATTCAGGTATCTCTATCTGTTGTTGCATGCCTCACAGGCTTCTCCTACTCAGTCTTTACCTACTGACACAAACACTAAGAAACAAGCTCTGTCACATCTTTCTTCATATTTCCCATTAATATAATTCTTTCAAGACTTAATACTCCTTGCAGACTAAGTGATTGGTTGAAGTGGTAGGCGGCTTCAACTCTTAAGAAGAGGCCAAAAGTTTGAAACTTGGGAGTTACTACTATTTGAAAGGCTTTACTATAATGCTTCCCGGTTTGAAAGGGATTAATCTCATATTCAAAAGGTACGATGATAACTTTGGTCAATTCCAAAAATACTCCTTGGCAGAATATGAGTAAATAGTGTAGGCCAAGTAATGAGCTTCCTCAAGTACTCTCCATTTTAGGTCCTCCTCATAATGTCCTTGAAGTTTATGGAGAGTTAAGACATTTTGTCGTTACCAAAGTAGTATGAAAACATTATTTGTCTTGTGATTTTTTCATATTATATACCTTGAGTTGAGAATATTCAAAGAATTGTTTTTTCTATTTTTTTTTTTACTTTTTCAGCTAGATTGGAGGTATATTGAGTACAATTAAAAGCAGAGAATCCATAGTATTTAACTGACCAAACTATCAACCAAAAATGAGGTGTAGGTGTGTGCTTATTACGAAATAGAGATACTTGCATAAATTATGTAAGTTATGTGCACACTTTGAATAATTAAAAAAAAATTAAGTTATGGCAAGATCAGGGTATTGTCTAATGATTTGCATGGGAATATATGAAAAATATATAAATATAAGTTTGTGAAAGTATTATTACTTATAAAACAATTGCAATCAAGCCACAACTGAAACAAAAATCATTAAAAAAACTTAATAAACAATTCGTGTAAAGAAAAGCAAAAAATAAAAAATAAAACATCGGCAAATGATTATATACCAAAGTTCATTGTTTTCAAGTGGTCGCTTACCACTTTGTCAGCAGTTGCTATCATGGACCTGTTTCCAACTTTCCTTCAGCAGTTGCTATCATGGACCTGTTTCCAACTTTCCATTATTACATATAGATATTGTTAGTCACCAGAATTATGGAAACAATATCATACAGCTAAAATAGAGTTAAGAAAATAAGAACTAGACACACAAATTTAACGTGGAAAACCTTTAAATAAATTAAGGAAAAAACCACGGGTAAAAGTAGAATATTTTCACTATGAGGAAGATGTTACAACTATCTCTCTGGACATAAGGAGAGAACAATGACACTCTCTTTAGAACTAAGAGACTATAATTCTCTTTAAATAAACAGGGGAAAACTCTAGAAAGAAAACTCTTAGAAGAAACTATATATTTTTTTTCTATGGAATGATATATATGAAACTGATGGAGGAGGTCTCTATTTATAGAAGAGAACCTCCTCCATTTTCCGCAAACGGTGTTGCACCACCGAAAAAGGGAGAAGAAAAATTCTTCTCTAACATGCTTCCCAACTACATTGCCTAACCTCTAGTTATGGCACCGAATGTGATAGCTATTTTGGCAAGTGTACCAAATCGCCCAAGTAATAAAGTGATGAATAAATTATCATCTCCACAGGAAATTGTGTTGTCAAGTATCAAATTACTAATTTACATACTATTAAACAATGAAAATTAATCAAGAGAAACTAGAAATAAAACTAAAATTGTAACTATGTTAAATGAGGTTGAGCAAATAAAGAGTAATATGCTAGAGATCCGATTTCACTTGATTTTCTGATTATTTGGATTCTTTCTTAATTAAATTCCAATTCAATAATTGATGGTGGGAAGTCTAATTTAATTAATACCCAATTCCTTGGTAAATCAATTCTCTTCAACTATTTAGAATTAACAAATTCCTTAGTTTAATTCCAAATAGAGCAAGACATGAATGAACAAAATTCCAAGTAATACCATAAAACCAACAATATCTATTCTTAGATTATTGCTTAATCATGGTGTTTATCTTAAGAAGCAACATCACACATGAATTTCTCAATCCCATGCATGACCATCAATTCAATTTGTGGTTGATCAAGTCATAAAAACATTAAGAATAAAGATGAACACTCAATCATGAAAGGAAACTTAGATTAAGAACTATAAATCCAAACAAATCATCCATTCAAGTTACATCATCACTCTAGCTAGGAAGAGTTTAGAAAAACATCAAGAAATAAGAGCACAAAAGATAGGAAATTGCAAACTCCATTGAATCCAAGACAACAAGAATATGAAGATCTTGAATCCTTACTCCTTGATGATCTCTTTGGCTCTCCTAGGGCTGGAAGCCCTCTTCCCCAAAGCCCCCTTCTTCCTCTTCTAGGACAGAATAAGTCCTTTTATAAGATTTAGGAAACCCTCAAGCAATTGAATGTTGCTGCCACCTTTATTTATAAAAGGCGTTAACTTGGGATGGATGTATCTCATCAAATATGACCAAATTAGTGAAAGTGATCAACATAATATTTGTAGATATTTCTCTTAGCTTTCCATAGCCACCGAAATCATGTCATTTACACTCCTGTAGTGAAAGTTATGCCTAATTTATTACAACAGATTTGACAGCAAAAGTTGTCCTAATTTGCCTTTAATTAAGTTTCCTTGTTTTCTTGAATAGTCTTTGATTGAGTCTCCTTGATTATCATTTGATTGAGTTTCCTTGATTAGCCTTTGACTAAATCTCTTATTTTCATCCCTTGAAGATTCTTTGCACAAATTACCATAATTACACTAGATTTGTTCAAAGATAAACGTTCCTAAAATAAATAGTAAATAAACATTAATTAGGAGATAAAATCTCACAAAATCATATGATAAAGATATGAAATATAAGTACTAAATAAGGCTCATCAGAATGCCATCTTGATTTTTTTTATTTTATTTTCAGCCACAAGTGGCTTTAATCGTCAACAATTTCCCACTTAAAGTCACTTTTGGTGAGTTTTCAAAATCTTTTCTCATCTTGCCAGTTTCATGCTGCTAACATTTCTGCTAGACCATAAGAGGATCTACACCATATAAACTTATTAGCAATAGTTGCCTTTGTTATGACATCTGTTAGGTTGTCTTTAGTATGAATTTTCTGCATATCCACACTTCCTTCCTCCACTACTTCTCGAACAAAGTGATATTGAACTCCTATATGCTTTGTCCTTGAATGAAAAGCTGGATTTCTTGCAATGTGCAAGGCACTTTGACTGTCACAAAACTCAATAATCTTTTGTTGCATGTGCCCGAGCTTCTTCATTAACTTTAAATCCAGACTGCTTCCTTGCATGCTTGCGTAGCTGCCATATACTCAGCTTCTGTAGTATATAAAGTTACAACAGTTTGTAAATTAGATATCCAGCTTACTGCACCTCCTGCAAGTGTAAACACATATCCAGTAGTAAATTTCCTTTTATTAGGTTCACCTGCAAAATCTAAATCAACATATCCTCTGACAGTAAATTCTAATCCTCCAAAACATAATGCATCATCTAATGTTCCTTTAATGTATCTTAGGATCCTCTTGATAGCATTCTAATACTCTTTATCAAGATTTGCCATAAATCGACTAACTATACCAATTGCCTGAGCAATATCTGGTCTTGTACGACATTAAACTTTCCACTGCCAATGCATACGGTAATCAAGATATTTCCATCCTCTCTGCTTCACTGATAGGATTCATACTTGAAGATAATTTATAATTAATAGGAAGTGTGGTAGAGATTGACTTACAATCTTGCATGTTGAACCGCCGCAAGATTTTCCTCAGATAGTTCTTTTGGGAAAGCTAAATTTTCCTATCTTTTCTGTCTCGGTGAATTTGCATCCCTAGAATCTTGTTTGTTGGTCCCAAGTCCTTCATATCAAACTCCCTAGCCAACTGTGCCTTCAATTCCTAGATTCGATCTTTGTTGGAGCCTGCTACCAATATATCATCCACATACAATAGTAAAATGATAAAATCATTGTCACTAAACCTCTTGTACCAGCATATTGGCGCCTGTTTAAGACCGTACAGAGATTTGGTCAACCTGCAAACCAAGTTCTCCTTGCCTGTTTCAGCAAAACCTTCTGGTTGGAGCATATAAATTTCTTCTTCAAGTTCTCCATGAAAAAATGTAGTTTTTACATCCAACTGCTCAAAATGTAAGTCAAACGTAGCACACATAGCTAGGATTACTTTGATTGTTGTAAGTCGAACTATTGGAGAAAATATCTCATTGAAATCAATACTTTCTTTTTGAGCATATCCTTTTACAACCAATCGAGCACGATATTGTTCTATTTGATCATTGTCATCTCGCTTGATCTTGTTGACCCATTTGTTACTAATGGCTTTTCTGCCATGTGGTAATTTCACCAGTTCCCATATCTTGTTTTTGTGAAGAGCTTCAATTTCTTCCTGCATTGCTGTCATCCACAGAGAAGCATCTTGGCTAATAGTAGTTTCATGAAAAGTTTATGGCTCTCCATCATCTGTTAAAGGACAATATGCAACATTGCTCTCCGTAACATACTCTGTGTGCCAATTTTGCGGCCTTCTCTCACGAGTTGATCGTCGAACTTCTATAACCTCGGACTCAACTGATTCTGGTACCTCATGCTCTAGTGCTGCTTCAGTAGAATCTACAGGATTATTTTCCACAGATACTTTAGTAGTCTTTGTACCTTTTTTCAACGTGATATTGTTTTCATCGTTCTGGTGTAATTGATCTTCTGCAAAGATCACATCCCTACTGACAATAACCTTGCAGGCAGTAGGATCCCACAAGTGATACCCCTTCACTCCGTCAGCATATCCTAAGAACATACACCTCCTGGATTTCTGATCCAGTTTCATTCTTTCTTGGGTGTTGTACATCACGTACACAAGACATCCAAATATATGTAAATTAGAGTAATTTGTCGACTTACTAGTCCACATCTCCATCGGTGTCTTTAACTCAATTTCAGTTGATGGCGATCGATTTATCACATGATAGGTGGTATTTGCCGCTTCTGCCCAAAAAAAGTTGGGTTGACGTGCAGTTTTCAACATAGCTCTCATATTTTCTATAAGAGTTCTGTTCATCCACTCTGCCACCCCCATTTTGTTGAGGCATGTATGTGACTGTGAACTGTCTTTTGATGCCTTCTTGCTTACAAAGAGTAAGAAACTCGCCATCTATATACTCCCTTCCATTATCTGTCCTTAAGCACTTGATATTCTTCCCAGATTCAAGTTCTACTTGCGCTTTGAAATCTATGAATACTGAAAACACATCTGACTTCTTCTTAATTGGGTAAACCCATAATCTCTTGAAGTAATCATCAATGAATGATACAAAATACTTTGCTCCTCCAAAGGATATTTCCGGTGATTCCCATACATTAGAATGAATTAAGTCTAGTATGTGTTTACTTCGAGCATTAGATCTTTTAAATTTCAATCTATGCTGCTTACTTGTAACACAATACTCATAGAAAGGTAGATTAACTGATTTGAACCCAGGAAGTAGCTTTCTGTCGAAGAGAATCTTCAAACCTCGTTCTGACATGTGACCTAGTTTGAGATGTC